>CM038680.1:703044100-704279412 GCA_021605205.1 Aegilops longissima | reverse complement strand
GTATCTCGAAAGTGTACATTGGGTTGACGGATCGAGGCTGGGATTTGTCACTCCGTATGACGGAGAGGTATCTCTGGGCCCACTCGGTAATGCATCATCATAATGAGCTCAAAGTGACCAAGTGATTGATTACGGGATCATGCATTACTAAGGTGCGAGTAAAGTGACTTGCTTGACGAGACTGAACGAGGTATTGGGATCCGACGATCGAGTCTCGGGCAGAAAGTAACGTGCCGATTGACAAAGGGAATTGAATACAGGATTAATTGAATCCTCGACATCGTGGTTCATCGATGAGATCATCGAGGGTATGTAGAGACCAACATGGGTATCGGATCCCGCTGTTGGTTATTGGCCAGGAGCCGTCTCGATCATGTCGCATGTCTCCCGAACCCGTAGGGTCTACACACTTAAGGTTCGGATGGCGCTAGGGTTTATGAATATGAGTATGCAGCAAATCGAATGTTGTTGAGTCCGGATGAGATCACGGGCGTCACGAGGAGTTAGGAATGGTCCGGAGGTAAAGAATTATATATAGGAAGTGCTATTTCGCCATCGGGAGAATTTGGGGGTTACTGGTATTGTGCAGGGACCAGGAAGGGTCCTGGGTCCACCGGTGGGGCCACCTATCCCGGAGGGCCCGTGGGCTGAAGTGGGAGGAACCAGCCTGGTGGGCTGGTCGCCCACTTAGGCCCCCTGCGCCTAGGGTTGGAAACCCTGGGGTGAAGCGCCCACTTGCCTTGGGGGCAAGCCTCCCCCTGGTCGCCCGCCCTTGGGAGATCAGATCTCCAGGGCAGGCGCCCCAGAGGCCTATATAAAGGGGGGAGGGAGGGGCAGCGAACCCTTGCATCTTGGCGCCTCCTCTCCTGCTACACCCTCTCCTCCTGTCATGTGCTTGGCGAAGCCTGCCAGAGATCTTCGCTTCACCACCAACACCACGCCGTCGTCTTGCTCTGGAGCCATCTTCCTCAACCTCTCCTTCCCCTTGCGGATCAAGAAGGAGGAGACGTCATCCGCTCCGTGCGTGTGTTGAGCAGCGGAGGTGCCGTCCGTTCGGCACTCGGTCGCCGGTGATTTGGATCACGGCAGAGTCGACTCCATCATCCACGTTCTAGTGAAGCGCTTCCGCACGCGATCTACAAGTGGTATGTAGATGCAATCTCTCTCCATGACTCGTTGCTTAGATGAACTCATAGATGGATCTTTCTGAAACCGTAGGAAAAATTTTAATTTTACTTAGCGTTTCCCCAACATTGCACTCGACAATCGAGCACAAGCTCAACGATTGAGCTTTTCTCCCTTAGTTCTTTGGCTAAGAAAATCGTCGGAGGTCTTATACCTCTTAGCGTGGGCACGAGCACGAAAGCCCAGATTTCAGCCCTCGAAACATCTCATATGTTCCGTGACGTGTCGAAAAAACGTCTTTGGTGCCTCAACTCTAAACCGTTTAACTGAACTATCACGTAGTTATCAAAAGCGTGTATGTCGATGTTCGCAACATCCACAGCTGACGTTTGGGGTTCGGACACTGTGGCGGTGCACGGTGCATTAAGGACATAAGCTTTCTTACGTCCGCATAATCGCTCTTGTCAACTTTCAACTATATTTTCTCTAGGGCATATCTAAAACAGTAGAACTATAAGCGAGCTATGACATAATTTGCAAAGGGCTTTTGACTATGTTCGGGATAATTAAGTTCATCTAATGAACTCCCACTCGAGATAGACATCCTCTAGTCATCTAAGTGATTACATGATCCGAGTCAACTAGGCGTGTCCGATCATCACGTGAGACGGACTAGTCATCATCGGTGAACATCTTCATGTTGATCATTATCTACCATCGACTCATGCTCGACCTTTCGGTCTCTTGTGTTAGAGGCCATATGCATACATACTAGGCTCGTCAAGTCAACCTAAGTGTTTAGCGTGTGTAAATCTGGCTTACCCGTTGTATGTGAGCGTAAGAATCTATCACACCCGATCATCACGTGGTGCTTGAAGCAGCGAACTTTCATAGCGGTGCACAGTTAGGGGACACTTTCTTTAAATTTTAATGAGGGATCATCTTATTTACTACGTCGTTCTAAGCAAATAAGATGCATAAACATGATAAACATCACATGCAATCAAATAGTGACATGATATGGCCAACATCATTTTGCTCCTTTTGATCTCCATCTTGGGGCTCCATGATCATCATCGTCACCGCATGACACCATGATCTCCATCATAGTGTCTCCATGAAGTTGTCTCGCCAACTTATTACTTCTACTACTATGGCTACCGGTTAGCAATAAAGTAAAAGTAACTACATGGCGTTCGTTCAATGACACGCAGATCATACAATAAATAAAGACAACTCCTATGGATCACGCGGTTGTCATACTCATCGACATGCAAGTCGTGATTCCTATTACAAGAACATGATCAATCTCATACATCACATATCATTCATCACATTCTTCTTGGCCATATCATCACATAGCGTACTCGCAAAAACAAGTTAGATGTCCTCTAATTGTTGTTTGCATGTTTCTGATGGCTGCTATGGGTTTCTAGCAAAACGTTTCTTACCTCATAAAACCACAGCGTGATATGCCAATTGCAATTTACCCTTCATAAGGACCCTTTTATCGAATCCGTTCGACTAAAGTGGGAGGCGGCACCCGCTAGCCACCTTATGCACCAAGTGCATGTCGGTCGGTGGAACACATCTCACGTAAGTGTGCGTGTAAGGTCGGTCCGGGCGCTTCATCCCACAATACCGTCGAAACAAGATTGGACTAGTAACGGTAAGCATATTGAACAAAATCAACGCCCACAACTACTTTGTGTTCTACTCGTGCAAAGAATCTACGCAATAGACCCTAGCTCATGATGCCTTTGTTGGGGGCGTAGCAGAAATTCAAAATTTTCCTCGTGTCACCAAGATCTATCTATGGAGAAACCAGCAACGAGGGGAAGGAGAGTGCATCTACATACCCTTGTAGATAAGCTAAGCGAGCGTTCAAGAAACGGGGTTGAAGAGTCGTACTCGTGCGTGATCCAAATCACGGAGATCCTAGTGCGAGCAGACTGGCACCTCCGCGTTCAACACACGTACAACCCGGTGGCGTCTCCCATGCCTTGATCCAGCAAGGAGAGAGAGGAGAGGTTGAGAAGACTCCATCCAGCAGCAGCACAGCAGGCGTGGTGGTGATGGAGGAGCGTGGCAATCTGCGAGGCCGCCAAGCACCAGCGAGAGGAGGAGGTACTTGGAGAGGGGATGGCTGCGCCCGAATCTTGCAGGTGCGGCTGCCCTCCCACCTCCACTATTTATAGGTGGGGAGAGGGGCCAGCCCTAGATCTCATCTAGGGTTGGGGGCGGCCAAGGGGAGGAGTGCCTCCCAAGTCAAGTGAGCCCTCCCTTAGGTTTCCCTCTCCCATGCGCATGGGCCTTGGGGCTGGTGCCCCTGGCCCATTAAGGCTAGGGCGCCCCTTACAGCCCATGCTGCTATATTGGGCGTGGTGGAACATCTTCGGACCTCCAGGACCCCTCCGGAATCCTCCGGAACCTTAGGAAAGCTTCGGTGCAATCTGGGAAAAACCGAACTTTCCGGAACCGAACAACAACTTTCCATATATAAATCTTTACCTCCGGACCATTAGGAACTCCTTGTGACGTCAGGGATCTCATCCGGGACTCGAACAACATTCGGTAACCACATACAAACTTCCTTTATAACCCTAAGCGTCGCCAGAACCTTAAGTGTATAGACCCTACGGGTTGGGGAACCATCGACATGGCGAGGCGTTCTCGGTCAATAACCAACAACGGGATCTGGATACCCATGTTGGCTCCACATGTTCCACGATGATCTCATCGGATGAACCACGATGTCAAGGACTCAATCAATCCGTATACAATTCCCTTTGTCTAGCGGCATTGTACTTGCGAGATTCGATCGTCGGTATACCGATACCTTGTTCAATCTCGTTCTGCGGCAAGTCTCTTTACTCGTTCCGTAACACATCATACCGTGATCAACCCCTTGGTCACATTGTGCACATTATGATGATGTCCTACCGAGTGGGCCCAGAGATACCTCTCCGTCACGGAGTGACAAATCCCAATCTCGATTCGTGCCAACCTTGAGACACTTCGGAGATACACGTAGTGCACCTTTATAGCCACCCAGTTCGTTGTATTTGGTACACCAAAGCATTCCTACGGTATCAGGAGTTGCACAATCTCATGGTCTAAGGAAAAGATACTTGACATTAGAAAAGCTTTAGCATCTGAACTACGATCTTTGTGCTAGGCTTAGGATTGGGTCTTGTCCATCACATCATTCTACTAATGATGTGATCCGTTATCAACGACATCCAATGTCCATGGTCGAGGAAGCTGTAACCATCTATTGATCAACGAGCTAGTCAACTAGAGGCTTAATAGGGACATGGTGTTGTCTATGTACCCACACATGTATCTGAGTTTCCTATCAATACAATTATAGCATGGATGATAGCGATTATCATGAACAAGGAAATATAATAATAACTAATTTATTATTGCCTCTAGGGCATATTTCCAACAGGAACCACCAGCAGACTCAGAAGTGCGGTAGCGCTTTGACGTGGAACGCTCGAGGTTGACACGGCGGGCTTGCTGCTCAGGATGTTCATCGCCTAGAATTAAACACACGGACACACGAAGCAGCGAGAAGAGCGATAAAAACCAACAAACAAACCAAACAAAGATCAATATGTGGTAGGATATGATGGGCTGCGCATCACCATTGCATGATGCAGCTTGAGCGGTAGTAGCTCTAGTGCCGCTCGCAGCAGTATGTGCCCTTTCATTGGGCGGTAGTACCGCTTCGAGGCGAGAACATCAGTTCTACTGCCGTGGAAAGATCCGGCACTACCAAGATGCCAAATTCAAAATAAACCTACCAAATATCAATCCAAGAGTCTAGGTGCCTTCTCCAACCTACTCAAGCCTAGTTTTAGCCAAAAAACTAGAGATGCAACAACTATTGCCCTAAACACTAGATCTGAAATCTAGACAAGAAGAGAAGAAAGAACAAGGCAATACTGGCATCCATGGCAAGAGGACGAGGTGGGGATCGACTCCATAAGAAGGAAATGGAGAGGACGTCAGGAGATGGAGGGCATGGGAGCCCTCCATGCCAGCGAGATGGCGCTGAAGAAGAGGAGGCTGGGAAGCAAGCAAATGGGTATGGGGAGAAAACCACCCCTGCCTTACGACTTAAACCGCGAACTCCGCCTCTGATGAAATGTATGTGATGGCATGCGGTAATATCGCTGCAACAACGTAGCGGTAGCACCGCGCCACCATGCCGGGGTAGTAAGCCAAGCGCTACATCAAAGCTAGACTTTTAAATACGGCTCAAAAGACAAGGAAAGACAAACGAAAACCAAGAAACCACAAGGAACACTAGCAAGAGGACGGAAGGCGCACCCCTTCAAGAGGGGCGGTGGCCGGGAGCCACCTATGTTTGAGCCAAGAGGTATGGCATTGCGAAGATTTTAACCTTGGGCCCATGACCAAAACTCCTCTTTGAAACACAAGTACCATAAAAATGGCTAATGTGAAAGATTTGATCAATTTATGCATAATAGGGGAGGAAAGTTCATTGAGAGAACAACACTCCCCTATGTCCATGCCTACATCTAAACTAGACATCAAATTGAGTGTGGTGGGTTGTGCAAAGGTTCAAACCACATTGCTCGAATCAATGATATTTAGCTCATGCCTTAACTCATGAAATCTTGCTTCATCCAAAGGCTTCGTGAAGATATCTGCAAGGTTATCATGAGTGTTGACGTAGTTGAGCTCGATCTCTCCTGCCTAATGTGATCCTGGATGAAGTGATCGAATCTCAATATGCTTCGTCTTGAAATGTTGCAATCGGGTTGAGAGAAATCTTGATGGCACTTTCATTGTCACACCAAAGAGGCACTTTGTCACAAATGACACCGTAATCCTTTAAAGTTTGCCTCATCCATAAGAGTTGTGCACAACAACTACCGGCCACCACATACTCCGCCGGTCGGAATGAGAGAGACACACAACTTTGCTTTTAGAAGACCAACTTACCAAAGAGCAACCAAGGAATTGGCACCCTCCGAAGTGGACTTCCTATCCACTTTGTCTCCGCCCAATCGGAATCGAATATCCTACAAGCTTGAAGTTTGCTCCTCTTGGGTACCACAAGCCAAAGTTTGGGGTATGAGCCAAATATCGAAAGATTAAGCCGCCATACAAAGTGGCTTTCCTTAGTGTGGCTTGAAATCGTTCTGAAATTCCCACACTCAACATGATATCGGTCTAGATGCACAAAGGTAAAGCAAGGATCCAATCATGGAGCGATATACCTTTTGATCCACCGCTTTACCATTGGGATCAATGTCAAGTTGGCACTTGGTAGGCATTGGAGTGGAAGCAAAGCTTGACATCATTTAGCTTGAATCTCTTGAGCATGTCTTGGGTGTATTTAGCTTGGTTGATGAAGGTACCTTCTCTTCTTTGCTTGATATCAAAACCAAGGAAGAACTTCAACTCTCCCATCGAAGACATCTTGAACTTGGAGGTCATGAGGCGGCAAATTCCTCATTGAAAGCTTTGTTAGGGGAACCAAAGATAATATCATCAACATATAGTTGGCATACAAACAACTCCCCTTTGACCTTCTTAGTAAAAAGAGTGGGGTCGATTAGCCCAACTTCAAATCCACGGTCTTGTAACAACTCGGTAAGGTGGTCATACCACACGTGGGGCTTGTTTAAGGCCATAGAGTGCCTTGTCGAGTTGATACACATGATCGGGAAAGTAGGGATCCTCGAACCCGGGGGGTTGCTTGACGTATACCAACTCATTAATAGGACCATTAAGAAACGCACTTTTAACATCCATTTGTTGCAACTTAAAGTTGTGATGAGAAGCATAAGCAATCAACAAACGAATGGATTCAAGGCGAGCAATGGGAGCAAAGGTTTCACCGTAGTCGATACCCTCAACTTGGGAGTAGCCTTGTGCCACCAATCTTGCCTTGTTGTGAACGATGGTCCCATGAGCATCTTGCTTGTTCTTGAAAATCCACTTGGTTCCAATGACATTGTGGTTCCCCGTTGGCCTTGGCACCAATCTCCACACCTTTTTGTACTCGAAGTTATTGAGTTCTTCATGCATGGCATTGAGCCAATCCGGATCTTCGAGCGCCTCGTAGACCTTTTGGGGTTCCACACAAGAGACAAAGCATGATGTTCACAATAGTTTGCTAATTGTCTATGAGTGCTTACCCCTTTCTTAGGCTTCAACCACATTCTCCATGAGATGACCTTTGGTGGTGAGCTTGGAAGCAATCTTAGCGGCACTACGCTCCAATTCCTCCTCGGAAGTGAGGCGAGGAGGGTAACTTGATCATCTTGAGCGCCGTCTTGAGCTTGTCTAGATCTTGAGCTTGCTCATGATCTTGGACTTGCTCGAGGGAGAACTTGACCTTGGGCATCATTTGGTGGTTTACCACCATCTTGAGGTTAATCTTGCCCTTGATCTTGTTCACAAGGTTGAGGGCCTTCACTTTGTTCTTGAGCGTGTGGGTCTTGGGTTGGTGATGGCTCCACTTGGGTGGAGCATTGTCCTTCTCCTTGGCCACAAGGGGTTCCTCAATGGGTAAGATATGACCAACACCCATTCTTCTTATGGCTTGGGAGGAATTTCATCACCTACATCACAAGTACCACTTTGCTCCACTTGGGAGCCGTTATTCTCATCAAACTTCACGTTACAAGTCTCCTCAATAAGTCTCGTGGACTTATTGAGAACACTGATAACATGAGAGTTTGTAGCATAACCAACAAATATGCCCTCATGAGCTTTAGCTTCAAATTTGGACAAGCGAACACCTTTCTTGAGAATGAAACACTTACACCCAAACACGAAAGTACTTGAGGTTGGGCTTGTTACAGTGAGTATCTCATAAGGAGTCTTGTTCAAGCCTTTGCGAAGATAGAGGCGATTTGATGCATGACACGGTGTTGATGGCTTCGGCCCAAAAGTTGTATGGAGACTTGAACTCCGCCATCATGGTCCTTGCGGCATCCATCAGCGTCGGTTCTTCCTCTCTCGCAACACCATTTTGTTGAGGGGTGTATGGGCGGAATATTGATGCTTGATCCCCTCATCACTAAGAAACTCATCAAGGTGTAGTTCTTGAACTTCGGTGCGTTGTCACTCCTTATTGTCAAGATCTTTGCATTTTGTTGACGTTGAGCTTCATTTGCAAAGTCAATGGCGGTTTGTTGGGTCTCGCTCTTCCTCTTGAAGAAATATACCCAAGTGTATCTTGAATACTCATCCACAATCACCAAGCAATACTTTCTACCCCCAAGACTATCAAAGGATGGAGGCCCAAAGAGATCCATGTGAAGGGCTCAAAGGCCTCTTTGAGCAAATCAAAGTCGTGGGAGGGTGAGCCTTCTCATGTAGCTTTCCTTCAACACAAGCACTGCAAACACGATCTTTGGCAAAACTAACGTTGGGTAGTCCATGGACATGGTCCCCCTTGAGAAGACTTTGCAAAGATCTCATATTGACGTGGGCTAAACGGTGATGCCAAAGCCATCCCACGTCAACTTTAGCCATTAGGCATGTCGCGGTCTTAGTGGGTCGCTCCGAAAAGTTAATCACATATAGACCATTCTCGACATGCCCAACAAAGACTACTTTAAGAGTCTTGCTCCACAAGAGGGCCACAGTATCAATATCAAAGAAAGTGGCAAAGCCCATGATTGCAAGTTGATGAGCGTAAAGTAAATTGTATGCAAGGGACTCAACAAGCATGACCTTCTCGATCGTGAGATCATGAGAAATGACAACCTTGCCAAGTCCCCATACCTTAGAAAATGAGGCATCACCCCTCGACATTGTTGGGCATGGATGGAATCTTGTGAGCGTCCACCACCCAAGAAGCAAACACCTATAAGAGATCAATGCTTGGATTTAGGTACCCATTTTGTAATGGGTCCTTTGATGTTAGTGACAAGGGTCTTAGGAACCCAAATAGACCATTCAATGTACTCATAAGGAGAACCAACAAATTTGGCATAGACATGCCCATCACTAACGACACAACACTAAGAAGGGTTAAAGTCGTCGGCTTGGTTGGAAGGGGTGGCATTGCCCTTCTTGACATTACCACCCTTCTCATTGTTCTTTTCTCCTTGGGAGCACCCTCTCCTTCTTTCACAAGCGTTTGCTTGAGAGGAGGAGGTCGTTTGGTCTTGTCATTCTTCTTCTTGTTCTTGGGCTTGGAGTGCAGACAATCCCTTCCTTAGCAACCACTTACTTTTGATTACTCAAAAGGTCATTGAGGTTCTTCTCACCTTGTATGCACGACACAAGGCCTTTCTCAAGTTGCTTCTTCAACTTAGCATTCTCCTCAATAAGATGCTCATGCTCACAACAAGGGTTAGTAGCATTTGCATTATCAATTAAAACCATATGAGGAAAGGTGGCTTTCTCCTTGGTTAGCTTTACTTGGAGTTGATCATGAGACTCTTTGAGGCTAGCATGAACGCCCTTCAAGACTTTGTGAGCCTTGTCGAGAATGTCAAACTCCTCTTTGAGTCTAGCAAGATCAACCCCAAGCTTTGCCTTCTCGGAGTTTAGCACACGAGAAACAACAAGAGCATGATCAAGATCTTTCTTTAATTTAGCATGATCATCGTTGTATGACTCCTCAAGAGCCAAACAAAGACCACGCTCTTCCTCAAGAGCATTGGAAAGATCCAAAATCTCATCGGCATAGTCACGACTATGCCCCTCCATCTTAGAGATGGTATCTTCGTGAGCCTCGATCATGTCATTGGCTTCACCAAGTTATTCCAAGAGAGCAACAAAGTGCTTCTTGGATTTGCCCTTGAGTTTACCCATAAAGGCCTCAAACTCATTCTCCTCCACATTAGTTCCCTCATGTTCATCAATGCTATCCATCGAAGAAGAATGATTGATGATGGTAGTTTTGATGTTGGGGGTTACCTTGTTGGTGGCTTTAGCCATGAGGCACTTGGCGGTGATGCTCTCATTGGGTGAGTCGAAGAGAGACACCCGAGGAGTCGTTGCAATGGCAACGGAGGCCATGGCAACTGACTCATCATCTTCGTCATCATCATCATCCTCATTGTACTCTTCTTGTACCACCAAAGCCTTGTGAGGAGTCTTCTTGGTGAAGTTGCTCTTGTTGGGGAAAGACTTGGCCTTGTCCTTACGGATGAGCTTGCCACCATTGTCTTCCCTCTTCTCATAAGGGCACTCCATAACAAAGTGGCTCACATTGCCACAATTGAAACAAGTCCTCACTCGTTGCTTGCCCTTTGTGCCACTTGAATTGTTCTTGTTGAAGTTGGGCCTTGAGTTCTTCTTGCTCCAAAATTGCCTTGAAGCAAGTGCCATGTGTTCATGATAGGCATACTTTGTATCTTCAAGATTGCTCTCCTCTTCTTCCCTCTTCCTCTTCTTGACATGGACCTTGGCCTTCAAAGGCAAGGTTGGGCCTTTGCTCTTTGAGGCGAAGTACCACATTGTCGGCGGTCTTGTCCAATATGCTCATAGCCACAAACTCATCTAACACATCACTTGAGGACAAAGGTGTGGAAGTCCGGCCTTTGACGGATGACGGAGGACATGGCTTTGTGGTAGGGCATCATTGCCTTGAGAATTTGGCGCTTGATCCAATTGTCATCGTATCCTTACTTCCATGATCCCGAGAGAGACCACGAGCTTGGTAACTCTCGATAGAGCTCTGAGGTTCTTCATCTTCTTTCATTGCAAACTCATCGGCTTCATCTTGTACCACTTCATAATTGGAACGTTGAATGCTTGCGCTTCCCCAATAGAGGGAGACCACTTTGTGCCAAGCTTCTTTGGCCAATGAGTAGGGCCGGAGATGCGGGAGGTCTTCGGGAAGGATTGCTTCTTGGATGATGAAGAGAGCATTCTCATTGAATTGATCATCCACGGCTTCTCTAGGAGTGAAGTTGCTCCGGTCATGCGGATAAAAACCTTCTTCAATGATTCTCCAAAGGTTAGTGTTCACATGATTTAAATGACGCTTAAAACGATAGACCCAAGAATCAAAGTCCTCCTTTTTATCAATCTTGGGGCGGCATGATTCAAATGAGTAGAAGGAATCGGTCCACCATAAGCGGGTGGAGGTTGCACATGGGCAAAGATGCGGTGCCATTCTTATCACTAGACAAAGGGCTTTCTCACTAGTAGCTTCCCCTTGTCGGGTTAGCATCCGTCACCGTGTTGGCGGGATCACCCACTTTCGGGTGCGGTGCAAAGTTTAAGCCCTTCTAAGAATTCCTTAAACATGTCCTTGACCTCGGTGCGTCATGGAGGTTTTGAATGTGCCCAGCATACATTGAATTCCTCACGTGAGATCGAGTTACCCCATCTCCGTGAGCGATATCGGATTCGCTTGGAGTGCTCTCCCACATCGTCTTGACGTCAACCATACTCTTGGACGGTAAAGTCCTTAAAAGAGACGAGGCTCGATACCAATCGAAAGGATCGATATAGTTGACTAGAGGGGGGTGAATAGGCAACTAACAATTTTAGTTTTCTTTACCAAATTAAACTTTGCATCAAAGTAGGTTGTATAGAAATGCAACTAGGTGAGCAACCTATATGATGCAACAACAACAAGCACACAAGCAAGCAAAGGATATAACACAAATAAGCTTGCACAAGTAAAGGCACGAGATAACCAAGAGTGGAGCGGTGGAGGCGAGGATGTGTTACAAGTTCCTTCCTTTTGAGGAAGTATGTCTCCGTTAGGCGGTGTGGAGGCACAATGCTCCCAAGAAGCTACTAGGGCCACAGTATTCTCCTCACGCCCTCGCACAATGCAAGATCTGGTAGATCCACTATTGGTGCCCTTGAAGGCGGCGATCGACCTTTACAAACAAGGTTGGGGCAATCTCCACAACTTAATTGGAGGCTCCCAACAACACCACGAAGCTTCACCACAATGGACTATGGCTTCACTATTGGAAATATGCCCTAGAGGCAATAATAAATTAGTTATTATTATTATATTTCCTTGTCCATGATAATCGTTTATTATCCATGCTATAATTGTATTGATAGGAAACTTCGGATACATGTGTGGGTACATAGACAACACCATGTCCCTAGTAAGCCTCTAGTTGACTAGCTCGTTGATCAATAGATGGTTCACGGTTTCCACGACCATGGACATTGGATGTGGTTGATAGCAGGATCACATCATTAGGAGAATGATGTGATGGACAAGACAATCCTAAGCCTAGCACAAAGATCGTGTAGTTCGTATGCTAAAGCTTTTCTAATGTTAAGTATCATTTCCTTAGGCCATGAGATTGTGCAACTCCCGGATACTAGTAGGAATGCTTTGGGTGTACCAAGCGTCACAACATAAGCTGGGTGGCTATAAAGGTGCACTCGGGTATCTCCGAAAGTGTCATTGGGTTGTACGAATCGAGGTAGGATTTGTCACTCCGTGTGACGGAGAGGTATCTCTGGGCCCACTCGGTAGGACATCATCATAATGTGCACAATGTGACCAAGGGGTTGATCACGGGATGATGTGTTACGAGCAGTAAAGAGACTTGCAGTAGCGAGATTGAACAAGGTATCGGCATACCGACGGTCGAATCTCGGGCAAGTACAATACCGCTAGACAAAGGGAATTGCATACGGGATTGCTTGAATCCTTGACATCGTGGTTCATCAGATGATATCATCGTGGAACATGTAGGAGCCAACATGGGTATCAGATCCCTGTTGGTTATTGACGGAGAATGTCTCGGTCATATGCGCATAGTTCCCGAACCCGTAGGGTCTATGCATAAGGTTACGGTGGCCTTAGAGTTGTTATGGGAAATAGTATGTAGTTACGAAGGTTGTTGAGTCCGGATGAGATCCGGACATGACGAGGAGCTCTGGAATGGTCCGAAGGTAAAGGTCGGTATATTGAATGAAGGGTATTGGAGTCGGAATTGTTCTGGGGGTACGGTGATGACCAGCGTGTGTAGAAAGGGGTTTGAGAGGCCCGGCAAGCTTTGTGGGGCCTTATGGGCCAGGGAGAGGGCACATTAGCCCACTAAGAGGCTGGCGCCCTCCACCCCATCTCATGTAACACTGGAGAGGTGGGGCGCCACCCTAGGGCAGCCACCCCTCCCGGCTTGGGGGCAAGTTTCCTGGGGGTGGGGCGCCAAAACCCATCTAGGGTTTCCCCTATGGCCGCCGCCCTCCCTAGGGAACCCTAGGCGCCTCCTCCTCCCTTCCCCTATATAGTGAGAGAGAGAGAGAGCAGCCGCACCCTTCCCTGGCGCAGCCCTCTCGATCCTCAACACCTCCTCCTCCTCCGTGAGTGCTTGGCGAAGCCTGCGGGAGAACCACGAGCTCCATCACCACCATGTCGTGCGTCTTTGTGGGAGTTCTCCCTCAACTTCTCCTCTCCCTTGCTGGATCAAGAAGGAGGAGGCGTCCCGGACTGTGCGTGTTGGGGATACAACTACTGAGTGTGAACACGCCCGGAGGGGTTTACCTAAATCGTGTTCGAGCCCATATGGAGGCTGGAGCCGAGAAGGTGAATTAAGGTCCATACATGTAAACCGCCTTAGTTTTATAGCTTGTATTGTAAGGCAAGGAAAGAGAAACCAAGCCGGACTCTTGTATGGCGGATTGGGATTCTGCTAAACCGGCGGCGTCAACCCGTGTATATAAGGGGCGGCCGGCGAGATTAAGACGAGAGAATTGAGGCTAAGGCAAAGCTATTGCTCCCTAATCATGAAACCATATCAATCACACCTGGCTCGGGCGTGGTTTTTACCTTCATCGAAGGGCGAACGATATAATTCCCGTGTCTTGTGTCCGCATTAACCCTCTAGGTTAACCCGTGCGATGGCCCTATGACTAAGTCCTTTCATGAGGACATCTGCGTGACAATTCCTGACGGTTACGGCGCGCCCGTGGGGCTATCGCATGATGGTTTGATGATCTTAGAGGGCAAGTTGAAGGACTCGAAGGCTATCTGATGGGCGGATGACTAAAAGTCGTCGCGGCAAACTCTACATCGGCGATGCGATTTGGGGCCCGGGCATTCGGTTAAAATCTGGTACCGGGTCCCCTTTGGCGGCATACCGTGTTCATCGGCAAGATTGGCGGAGTCGGGGCTGGGCGGACGTCTGCACCAAACCTCGTCGAGCGGCTCGTGAAGAAGAGTCCTGCCCTAGCTGAACCGCGGTCAAGCATGTTTTCGTGGGAGTCGTCCACGGAGATTCTGAGGCGGATCGGTGTCTGGCGGCGAAACCGCCGTTTACTCTGGCGACGAATCGTCGGCGGGCGAGTCTTTATACCAGCTGCAGGATGGCGGATCGAGGCTGTTCCGGCGGTGAGTATTCGGACCCTCGATCTACCCAACCAGTTGGGGTCTTCATGGCGATCTGTGAGGCGCTTCACTCTTGACTTGGCGCCCTGATCGCCCGGTTCAGCAGCGATGATGGCAGCCGGGCGGAGGCCTGTCGCCCCACCGCTCAAGTTTTATCGAGCTTTTGACGCATTGGCGGTGCTCATGGCGGAAGCTAATCCACGGATAAGGACATACTGCGCAGATTGCGAAGGTGAGGAACAGATCACTAAAGCTAAAAGGCGGACTTGGCGGCGTGCGGACGAGCGGATGGCAGTGGAGCGAGCCGCTTTGGATCTGTGAGCTTATAGGCTCAGTGGACGAGTGCATCACGGAAGTCATGAAAAGGAAGTACAGGTCCGTTTGCCTTGATTTTTGAGGTGAGGAGCTTTTCAATACCGAGGCGAGGACCGTAATCCGCTTGCTGTTGGTGAACCGGCGGAAGCTTTGGGGCAACCGCACAGTTCAACCCGTCTGGTAGATCTGCCTCGCCATCATCACCGGTGCGCCCCAGACCTTACCGACACCTCCGGGTCACTACTCCAACCCGATGGATAATCTTGTAGCGGCTGCTGGCGCGGTTGGGCGATTCAATTGGCGATTCACCACAGGCGGTAGAGACCCGCCGGGTTAAGGACTCCTCGGGGCAGCCACAGCCAAGAAAAGCTTACTCGTCTGATCGGGATCGGATCCCTCCACCCCCCGCCGAGCGGAGCTATAGCCGGCAGCGTCGGCAACCCGGCCGTATCAAGCAATCGCTTGGCGTGGTCCGCCTCGCGGCAACTATCCGGCGGCGGCTTTGAAGATGCTCAAGTGGTAGTGGACGCGCCCGAGAACACGTGGGGAGGCGAGTTAGCGCTGAAGTAGAGGATCATCCGGCTCGCCGGTTCGTCGACCATCTTGAGCGGTGGCGTCGGCTCTTTGGGGTGCCTTGCCTCGTCCCGCTTTATAGCGCGTCGCTTGCCCAAAGGACTTCAAGGGGCCGCAAGGTGCCAAATTATCTTGCCGACTTGGCTCCGAGGCATGGATAGAAAGCTACGAGATGGCCATGGAGATGCTAGGCGTGGATGAAGCTGCATGTGCAAAGTACTTCACAATGATCTTTGGAAGGTACTGCCGGACTTGGTTGAAAAACTTGCCGCCCAACTCTATCGACTCGTGGACCGCGATTCGCGAACAGTTCATCAAAATTTCAAAGACACACTGTAAACAGCCCATATGCGTGGTGGATCTGGCGGCTTGTGTCGAGCGGAGGAGAGTCTACAACCCATTGGGTGCGCGGCGTCTCGGAAGTTTACATTCTTGAGACGGATCAACCACAGTTCCATGATCGACCTTGGAAGCCAATTGCGGTTCGAGCCATTGAAGCTGAAGCTGAGTCGCATGAAGCGTTTTGTCATGACATGGGCACTCTAATGGGCGTTTTGGTAAAATCGCTGATTACGATAGTACCAAGGATCCCGAATCGGAGAATGATGAAGTGGGGAAGGGAAAGCAGGCAGCAACTCCGAGGCAGCGACATCGATCGGCGGGCAATGGAGGCACAAGCGTAAGCGAACGACAACATGGGCTTTGTGGCCAACCTGTAGCAGGACAAGGGTCAGTGGCGCGGGTAAGCGATCAAACGGGGTGGTCAATCCGGATCGTTTGAATTTCATATTGAATCAGCCTTGTCCGAAGCATGGGGCGAAGGAGGTGCGGCGAACCACCTTTGGAAGGATTGTTATATTATCAGGGAGTTCAAAAACTCCAACTCTTTCGGTATGATCAAGGGCCGGTGGCGGTTCGAAGTCCGCCCGGGTTCTGATGGAGGAGATACGGCCCGAGTTCAGTGGTAATCCGGGCGGGCAAAAGGCAATCGAGAATAATCAAGGTAATCGAGCGATCGAGAACCAAGGGGCTACAATCAACAACAATGACGGTCGGGTTATCGAGCAATCCAAAGCAATTGAATGGTGGGCGGTACCACGTCTTTACCACCAGCTTGGACCGGCAGACGAAAACTTGAAGCGGGCGGTCGGTGTTGTTGAACGGTTGCGCCGCATTACTGCTATTTGGTCCGAGCGACCGATTGTGTGGAGAAGAGGACCATCCTCCCGGGTTTACAATCCGGATCGATTAACCTGGTGGTGGCACCCGGTGGCGGGTACAAGTTTACCAAGGTTCTTATGGATGGAGGAAGCAGCATCAACATCACATACTACGAAACTTTCCGGCGTATGGGGTTAACGAGATAGGCATCTCGGGCCATCCGTCTGCAGTGTTTCCGCGGTGGTGCAGTAAATCGGCATACCGGTCGGTAAAATAGCTCTGGAGGTAACCTTTGGAGCGAGCATGACTCGAGCGAAGCGTTGACATTTGAGGTGGTGAAAATTCAAAGCCCTTACCACGCCCTCTTTGGGCGGCGGCTTATGCTAAGTTCATGGCACGGCCTGTTATGTTTACTTACAACTGAAAATGCGGGTCACAAAGGAACAATAACGGTTCATGGGAGCCGCGGATCGCTCTGGAGTGCGAGGAAGGTGATGCGACTACTGTGAGTCGGTTTGTGCCACGGAGGAGTTAAAGTATTATAAGGATAATGTTGATCCGTGGATATGACCCTTTGAAGAAGCCAACTCTGAGCATGATCCGGACTTGAAGTTCAAATCGGTGGTGAGGCGAAGCTTGTTGATTTTGTGCGGCGATTCATCCAAGCAGTTCACCATCGGTGCCAACACGGATCCTAAATAGGAAGCGCGCTCATCGAGTTCATCCGTGAGAATCGGGACATTTTGCATGAAACCCGACATGCGGGTGTCTGAGGGAACTGTTGAGCACACTCTTAATGTGGACCGAAATACAAACCGGTAAAACAGTTTCTTCGCCGGTTTAACGAGGAAAAGCGCAAGGCCATCGGAGAAGAAGTCGCTAGACTTTTGGCGGCAGGGTTTATCGTCGAAGTCTTTCACCCAGTGGCTTGCTAATCGGTGTTGGTCCTTAAGAAAAATGGCACTTGGCGCATGTGCGTGGATTACAGATCTTAACAAAGCTTGTCCGGCGGATCCTTCGCCCTCCCGCATTGACGGATCATTGATGCAGCGGCGGGTTGTGGCGTTTGAGCTTTACGGATCGTATTCGGTTATCATCAGTTAAGATGGCGGTTAAGGACCAGGAGAAAGCGGCGTTTATCACCTTTTGGAGCCTTACGCTATGTGTCCATGCCTTTTGGGCTCAAAGCGCCCAAGCAACTTATCGGCGTTGCGTCTGAAATTGTTTGCATGAACAGATCGGCCGTAATGTGCGCGCTTATGTGGATGATATCATTGGTGAAATCAAGGCGAAGGAAACATTGATTGAGGACTTAAAGGAAACCTTTGACAACTTGCGGGTGTACAAGATGATGCTCAACCCGGCCAAGTCGTCTTTGGTGTTCAGCGGAGCAAAGTGTTGGGTTTTCGTGTCCAACAGAGGATTGAGGCTAATCCGGAGAAGATTACAGCTATCACCTCCTTAGCTAAGCCAAAGTGCATCAATGATGTCCAACGTTTGGCGGGCGGATTCTGCGCTAAGCGGTTTATCGATCGCCTAGGAGAAGGCCATTCCTTTGTACGAGATCTTTGAAGAAGATGGATCAATTAAATGCGGAGCTCGGTTGGCGATGAGGCATTGGAGGATTTAAAGCGGCGGTGCCGCAACCCGCTGTTCTTGCTGCCCCTATTGACGAGGAGCCGCTCTGTTATATGTTCTTTGCTAATGCCGAGCGATGAGTGTAGCCATTGTGGTGGGCGCAAGGAGGCGGGGAAGAGTATCCGGTTCGTGACGATTTACTACATCGTGAGGTTCTCATCGAATCTAAACAAAGATATCCACATTGCGAAGCTGGTATATGGAGTTTTTATGGCAAAGGAAGCTGAAGCAATATTTCCAAGGCACCCCATTACGGTGGTGATTCGGCTCCCTTGGCGATATCATCTTGAGCAAGAAGCGGCGGCGGATTGCTAAGTGGGCTATAGAACTTGGGCGCACGGTTTAAGGTATGTGCCCGGACGGCCGTAAAGTCTCGAGCACTTGTGGATTTCATTAATGATTGGGCCGGAGTTGCAAGCGCGCGAGAGAAGCGGATCACACCTATTGGACCATCCATTTTGATGGGTCGAGGCAGATTGGAGGGCTCGAAGGTTGGAGTCGTATTAACTTCCCCACGAGGTGACAAGTTACATTATGTTCTCCGTCTAATGTTCCCTTGTACTAACAATGCAGTGAGTATGAAGCTTTGCTCCATGGTCTCCGGATGGCCAAGAAATGAATCTCAGCGGGTTAAATGCTTTGGTGACTCGGACTTGGTGGCCCGGCAAGTATCCGGCACTTGGGACTCAAAGATCCACTCATGGCTGCATATCGTCGGGAAGTGGATGTTGTTGCAGGACATTTTAAAGGGTATCGGGTGGACCATGTGGATCGTCGGAAGAACGAGGCGGTGATGCTTTGAGCAGTGGGTTCCCAGTAAACCGGTCATAGCGTTTTCCTTGATGTCTGCACAAACCGTCGATCAAACTTCTGATGAAATTGATTTGGCTATCCACGATCCGGAGGCTCACTTGGTGGCGGCCTTGCATGTCATCCGGATTGGGCGCTCCTTATTTGGCATATATGAGCCGGGCGAGTTACGGAGGATGAGGCGTTGGCGGCGAATAGTTCAGCGGTCTAAGTCTATGACCATTGTTAATGGCGAGTTGCACCGTCGCGATGTGTCGAGGCGTTTCAGCGTTGTGTGTCCCTGAAGAGGGCTGTGAGATATTGCGAGAGATTCATGAAGGGATTGTGGTCACCACGCGGTTCAAAATCCACAGTGGCTAAAGCATTCCGCCATGGTTTCTATTGGTTGGCTGCCCATCTTGATCACGGAGGATCTGGTCGAGACGATGTGATGGTTGCCAAAAGTTCTCGAGGCGTGCTCATGTGCGGCCAAAATTGAGGATGATTCAATTACTTGGCCGTTTGCGACTTGGGGGCTGGATATGGTTGGACCTTTCAAAAGGTCCAGGACAAAAAGACCCACTGTTGGTAGCGGTGGATAAATTTACCAAGTGGGTCGGCGAGCTTTGTTAGCAAGTGTGATGCGGCCACGGCGGTTCAGTTCATCAAGCGGGTGATTTTCGGTTTGGGTTTCCACCAGTATCATCACGGACAATGGCACCAATTTGTCCAAAGGAGCTATGAAGGAATTTTGTGAGCGAGCACATCCGACGATGTTTCTTACATAGCCCACCCGCAATCCAATGGTCAAGCGGAACGAGCTAATCAGGAAATTTTGAAGGTATCAAACCCGGCTTATGGTCCCTTTAGAGAGGGCGCCGGGTTGTTGGGTGGAAGAGCTACCATCGGTGATATGGAGTATTAACACTACTAACCGATCCACTGGATACATGCCGTTCTTTATGGTCTATGGGCGGAGGCGGTCCTTCGATGATATCCGTCACGACTTCGCCTCGAGTAGCATCTTATGTTGAGGTGGATAGCGAGGCAGCACGGCAAGATGATTTGGACATTTGGGCGAAAAGCGCGATATGGCAGCAGCCGTTCGGGTTCTACCGGCCAAGATCTTAATCGGTATCCACAACCGGTGGGTTAAAACCGAACCTTCGGGAAGGAGATTTAGTCTTGCGGCTCATTCAAGATCAGAAAGATATGCACAAGCTATCCCCACCTTGGGAAGGGCCTTTTGTGGTCGGCAGAATCTATACAACGGTTCCTACTATCGATTGATGTTAGAGGCGAAAGGACTCACGCATACGTCGGAGGAGGAGACCAACGGCCGTGGAACATTGCTCATCTTGACCTTATTATACGAGCCATTGGCTCCACTTATGTACATATCAAGGCTGTATATATTATGAATAAAAGCAATAAACGGATCCTCGGCTAAAGCGGGGCATCATTACGTATAAAAGACGGTTTGGGTACATGGAATCTTTGTTGTGAAGCGGCCTCGGTTCAACCCTTAGCCTTGTTTTGAAACTTTTGTCATTTGGGGGCTTGGTGGTATCGAACCAATGCAGCGCCTCTTAGCGGAAAGCCACGGATCATTTAGGGACATGGTCACGTCTGAACCGATCCGCCTCTTGGTGACCTAAGGCCATAGAATCACTTAGGGGCTTTGGTGAACCCGAACCATTGCAATGCCACTTGATCGGCATCATGCCACGAGTTCGGTTGGGGACTGGCTGACTTGAACCATCGCTACGCCGTATAGGGGCTTGGTCTGTCCGACCATGGTAACACCATCGATCCGGCTCGATCAGCCTTGTCTCAGAAAAGCGGTTTTCTCATTGATTTTGTTTCCATGTGGTTTTGATACCTATCATTTGGCTTTTGTCGGCCCCGTAAACGGCAAATTTTTTTCTTAAACGGTTTACGTTGTCGTCGTTTTAAAATTTGGCGATTTTGTTCGGTTTGATTTCTTGTTAAACATCCCATTGTGGAGTAACAGGGGCTTATCATGCGGCCACGATTTACGATAAATCGGTCTTATCTGAGGTTGCCCTCCTTTGGCGATGATGGTTTATAAGACCTCCGCTTGGGATTGGCTAAAAGCCAGCTGTGTGCTGATCTTTGGCGGTATGTTCGTATCACATAATTTTGATCGTATACCTCGGTATTTTCTCATATAAATATCGGTATCGGTCAGTTGGAGGTGTAAACCGCCATGGCGGTTTAGAACTTGTGATTGCGAGGCAAAATATGTTGCGAGGATTTACTACAAAAGCCAGCGGATCGGCACCGCCATGCAAAAGTTCTGAGACCAAGGTTATGCTGGCATTGTTCAATGAAAGACACTTGCTATCCTATTACAAAAGCCTTTCGAGGCCGGCGTTTCTGGAGTTATGCCTTGAAGCTTTGGATATGTCGCCCGGCTTGACGGATTATGCTGCTTCACGGGTTGGCGCGAGGTGGAGGGGCGGCGCTGGCGTCGGTTCAGCTTCTTCTTCTTCCTCACCCAAAGCCGGAAGTCATTGGTAGACCGGTCAATCCGGGTTAAGGCACGAAGACAGCTTCTTCACTTATCGGTTCAGCGGATCAGCGTCGAGGCGTAAGTGTGCTTACGGATTGGAGGAATCAGGCTACGCACTTCGGGATGACAAACTCCACCCGCTTGTTATTGGCGTCATAAAAGATCGGTGAACCTCAGTTGGCTTGGCGGCGGTTGACTTCGCCAGCGGACGCACTTCCTTTGTAATCCGTTTGAGGGCATCGTTATCAAAGGCTTCACCATTCTCTTGGCGCTGGGAAAACCTTTAGCTATGTCGGTAGGATCAAGATCCGCTATCCATGCTTTGGCACGAGTCGAGCCGATGGCGTGCCGGCCGGAGCTGCGGATCGCTTCATCTCTTCAAGCTGCCCGGAATCATGGACAGCGGTCCAGCGTCTCTCGATCGGGGGCGGCGCCCGTGTTGTCATATGAAGTGGCGCATATGACCCGCCTGGCGCGCGGTATATAGCTGCTCAATCGAGTGTGTACGAAGCCTTGAGCTTTTTCCGCGCGTCGAGCCGGATGAGCAATACGTTTGCCTACACCAGGTTTAGACAGCTCAAGTTAAACCGGGAGAAGCATTAACACGAGCATATTCGATGTAAATTTGCTTACCAAAGATGGCGAGGTCATGGCATGCACTTGGCGTTTGAGTCGGTCAGCTCTTGATCCACGGTTTAAGGGCCGCCTCGGCTTCCTCCGCCCGCTTTACTAAACCGGCCTTCTCGGTGTCCCGATTGACCCGCTCGGATTTGTACCACTCCTTCACTGTTCCATGGTGGTCGTGGCAGTTTTAGCTCATCCTTGGATTTGGTGGCTTCTGTTATTTGGGTTTTCAGATTGGTTCGGAGGTCCTTGAGTTGCACAGCTTGCTGGTGTATTTCATTCTGATGACAAAGGAAGCAGGTTAGTGGTTTCATTATACAAGTCCCAAGCTTAATACAAGTATTCAACTTGGCACTTGGGGGCTAATGGCTAGTTGATCTCAATTTGCTATGAAGAGAAACACCTTAAGTCCCGGTTTAACTTTGCAAAGTTAAACCGACCCTTGGGGGCTACTATGCAGTTAAGATATAAGAGAGGTCAGCTCATTACCTCATAGCGGTCCTTCATGCGGTTTACTAGACCGGCTTCAAAATCGCGGCTTGTATAAAGCCGGTTGAAAGCGGAATGAAGCTCTTAGGCGAGAAATTGTAAATGGCCGACATATCAGTTTTCCCCTTGTCTTTGCTCATAGTAGTGGAGCTTTCTTTGATCTTTGTGCTTTGCTAAAGCGACGGTTGGCTAGGGCAGTGTAGCGATTACTGTCACAATAACATCGTCATTTTCAGCGGTCTTGTTTGGGCTTGATGTCGTTTTGCTCGGCTCGGCGGTTCAGCGATCCACGACCCGCTTCGTGAGACGGGTTTGATGGAGCGGCTGTGAGGTTTCCACTTGGACCTCGGTTCAACTTGGCCGGTCAGCGATATCATCTTTGTACAACTTCGCCATAGCTTTCCTTGGCGGCCGGGATTTTCGTGTGGTTGTTCGGGGTTTCTCCGGATCAACATCCGGGTAGGATCAAGAGTTTTCGCCTTCTTGCTCAAGCGAGCCTTGGTGCTGCAATATTCAGAATCGGATCAAAACAAATTGACCAAGGTGACGGTGAGTCGAATTGACAAACAGTAATTACATACCTACTTGGCGATGTTCAGTGGAGGCGGTTGTGTGAGTGGATGAACCGCCAGACGAGTTGGAGAGGCCGATAATTGGGTCGAGACGGATTGAGAGGACATCGAAGAAACCTTTTAAGGGATAACGCTTTTCGGAGAGCAAGTCACCGACGACGCTTCCGGATTGGTGTGTCTGGTAAACCGGTGAGGTAACCCGTTTGGCCTTGTCTTGGGTTGTCTGGCGCTCTTGACTTCTTGTGTCTTCAAGGAAAGATTTGGATTCAAGTAAGCACAGAATGATATTTTTCACTTTCCGAGCAGTATGATTTAATTCTCTTAACCGCGCAAGGTCGGATTCGGAAGAAAGAAGGATTACCTCAACGAGGTCGGCATGGTAGCTTGACATCATCCTGGGAAGAAAATTGTCAGTAAAAAGAAGGTAAAGGGGCCAAGCATATGCAGGAAGAAACTCAAAGCGAAAAGCCGGTTTACCTCAGCTTCTGATTCTTCGTCCTCCGGCGGATCAGAGGACTCGGCGGTCTTCTTCTTGCCTGTTTTCTTAGAGGCCTTGGACTTTACACGCGGCGCCCGAACCGGTTTGGTGCGTTTCCAGAAGGAGCTGTCAGCCTGAGAAGTAACAAGGATTAGCATATATCAACAGAGTATTAAGAGCCTGAAAGGCAGTGAGTATAACGTACCGCCGGCGGTTTGTTGGCGACACAAAAAATGGAGCCAACCCGGTTAGGCTGCAGACGGAGATCGGCTCATCAAGCATCTTCTTGACGATCTCGGTGACCTCCTGTTCGATTATGGGCAGCTCGTGGCGCTTTGAGGATCTTTGAGGCTGCGGTGTCTGGTGCATCAATCCGGCCAGCGGCTTAGTGGCAAAACACCCCAAGAGACCCAGCAACGTACAAGATCCACGCGGTTAAGCCGTTGGCCATTAGAGCTCGAGCTTGATTATTTGCGGTGCGAAGTTCTTCCGATTCATGGCGGTTAAGCTGAGCAGCGGATCTTTGGTTCTTGAGCGGTGAGAGCGGTAACCCGGCAAGGGGTTTAAATCGGCGAGGGCAAGATGTTCGGCGAAAGAGAACCAGGTTTGGTTCGATCTTTTGGATGGCTGTGGTGCTTGGTGTGAGGAAAATCGACTTCCTTCCTCTTCGGATTGAAGCGCCGCTTGACTCCGTGTTAGGACCATCGAGAAAATTCTGTGTGCGGTTTAGATGGAAAAATCCGGAACAACTCCACAGATGGTTCTTCTTGAAGATAGACTTCACGAAAACTTGAAAGTTGCATATGTTTGACTGAATTCGGGCCGATATCTTGCGGATGGAGTTGCAAGTCGGCTGGCAGGGCGTCCGGAAAAACTTTGAACGGGCGGGCAAAACCCCGGTCTAGGTGCTGCATAAACACAATTACTTCCCCGCTTCATGATTCGGGAGAAACTTCGCCCTCGGAACACGCCAATGGAGGACATTTTTGGAGCCAAACCGCCCGGTGGTGACATAGCCGTTGAGCTGCGTCTCGGTGATTTTGGACCGGACCCGGTTGCAAGCGGAAAATTGAGGAGCCATTCCGGATTATTAAAGCTGCGAAGAAAAGAAGAAAACGGTTCACCATTGAGCGGGTCAGGCGTTACGGATATTGTTAAACCGGCATTCAAGAGCGGCTTCCCATTTCCGGTTTAACTAAGGACTAATGGAGTGACGGATTAGCTATCAAAAGTTAAACCGCCAGAAGAGGCGAGCTGAAAAAGTTGCTAAGTGTAGGCGAAACAGGTTTCCCATGCAAATGAAAATAATCTAGATCTACCGGAGTTCAAGAAGGAAAATTTCTACGACCTATGCAAACCTCCTACTGACAGCAGAAGGTTCAGGCATGATAAAGTAAAGGATCGAACAGAAGGGAAGATGCATAGAGTCGGATAAACGGCAATAAAGCAGCCACTTGCACAGATGAGTGGTGCGGCTGAGCCGCACGGCCATGGCGGAGCTAGTATGAAGAACCGCACTGACGCTTACGAGCTATGAGACGAACAGAGTTCTCGAGATGAGATCTAGGGTTTGAAGGAAACCTTACTCGACGAGCGGGAACATGGAGGAGCGCTGAAACTCTGGTAAGATCAGGTTGATGCAGCGGCCCGGCGTGAAGCGTCGGTCGAAGGTTGAGGGCGACGGCAAGAGCTTCAGGGTCGGCGGGTCGCGAGGAAGAAGAAGAGAGGAAGGAGAAGTGAAGGAAATATGCCCTAGAGGCAATAATAAAGTTGTTATTTATTTCCTTATATCATGATAAATGTTTATTATTCATGCTAGAATTGTATTAACCGGAAACATAATACATGTGTGAATATATAGACAAACAGTATGTCACTAGTATGCCTCTACTTGACTAGCTTGTTAATCAAAGATGGTTATGTTTCCTAACCATGAACAAGGAGTTGTTATTTGATTAACAAGGTCACATCATTAGTTGAATGATCTGATTGACATGACCCATTCCGTTAGCTTAACACTTGATCGTTTAGTATGTTAATGCTTTCTTCATGACCCATACATGTTCTGTAACTATGAGATTATGCAACTCCGTTTACGGAGGAACACTTTGGTACTACCAAGCGTCACAACGAATCGGGTGATTATAAAGGAGTACTACAGGTGTCTCCAAAGGTACTTGTTGGGTTGGCGTATTTCGAGATTAGGTTTTGTCACTCCGATTGTCGGAGAGGTATCTCTAGGCCTTCTCGGTAATGCACATCACATAAAGCCTTGCAAGCATTGCAACTAAAGAGTTAGTTGTGAGATGATGTATTACGGAGCGAGTAAAGAGACTTTCCGGTGCGAGATTAAACTAGGTATTGGATACCGACGATCGAATCTCGGAAAGTAACATACCGATGACAAAGGGAACAACGTATGTTGTTATGCGGTTTGACCGATAAAGATCTTCGTAGAATATGTAGGAACCAATATGAGCATCCAGGTTCGCTATTGGTTATTGACCGAGAATAGTTCTAGGTCATGTCTACATAGTTCTCGAACCGTAGGGTCCACGCTAAGGTTTCAATAGCGGTTATTATGAGTTTATGTATTTTGATGTACGAAGGAGTTCGAGTCCGGATGTGATCACGGACATGACGAGGAGTCTCGAAATGGTCGAGACATAAAGATTGATATATTGGATGGTTATATTCGGACACGGAAAGGTTCGGAAGTTTCGGAGAAACCGGAGTCTTGGGAGGGTTACGGAACCCCGGGAAGTTATGGGCCTTATTGGGCCAAGAGGGAGAGAGGGCTGCACCGGGAGGTGGTGCGCACCCCTCCATGGGGAGTCCGAATTGGACTAGGAGGCGCAGCCCCCTTTCCTCTCCCTCTCCCTCTTTCCTTCCCCTTCCCCTTCCTAGTAGGACTAGGAAGGGAGTCCTACTCCTACTAGGAGGAGGACTCCCCCTCCTTAGTGCGCCCCAAGGGCTGGCCGCCCTCCCCTTGCTCCTTTATATACGGGGCAGGGGGCACCCTAGAACACACAAGTTGATCTTCGTGATCGTTCCTTAGGCGTGTCGGTGCCCCTCCACCATATTCCACCTCGGTCATATTGTAGCGGTGCTTAGGCGAAGCCTCGTGACGGTAGAACATCAAGATCGTCCACCACGCCGTCGTCTTGTGGAACTCCTTCCCGACGCTTTGCTGGATCGGAGCCCGGGATCGTCATCGAGCTGAGCGTGTGCCAGAACTCGGAGGTGCGAATGCGGTGCTTGGATCGGTCGGATCGTGAAGACGCGTCTGACTACATCAACCGCGTTAATATAATGCTTCCGCTTTCGGTCTCACGAGTGCGTGGGCGGACGACTCTCCCTCTCGTTGCTATGCCATCACCATGGTCTTGCGTGATCGTAGGAAATTTTTGAAATTACTCGTTACCCATGATGGCATCCGAGCCTGGTTTTATCGTTGATGTCATATGCACGAGTAGAACACAAGTGAGTTGTGGGCGATACAAGTCATACTACCTACCAGCATGTCATACTTTGGTTCAGCGGTATTGTGAGATGAAGCGGCCGGACCGACATTACGCGACGCTTCACGAGACTGGTTTCACCGCTGTGAGCACTCGTTGCTTAAAGGTGGTGGCGGTGTCTGTCTCTCTCACTTTAGTTGAACTGAGTGTGGCTACGCCGGTCCTTGAGAAGGTTAAAGCGGAGTCTATTTGACGAAGTATCGTTGTGGTTTTGATGCGAGGTAAGAACGGTTCTTGCTCAGCCCGTAGCAGCCACGTAAAACTTGCAACAACAAAGTAGAGGACGTCTAACTTGTTTTTGCAGGGCATGTTGTGATGTGATATGGTCAAGGCGTGATGCTATATTTTATTGTATGAGATGATCATGTTTTGTAACCGAGTTATCGGCAATCTGGCAGAGCCATATGGTTGTCGCTTTATTGTATGAAATGCAACGCCATGTAATTGCTTTACTTTATCACTAAGCGGTAGCGATAGTCGTAGAAGCAATAGTTGGCGAGGCGACAACGATGCTACGATGGAGATCAAGGTGTCGCGCGGTGGCGATGGTGATCATGACGGTGCTTGGAGATGGAGATCACAAGCACAAGATGATGATGACCATATCATATCACTTATATTAATTGCATGTGATGTTTATCCTTTATGCATCTTATCTTGCTTTGAATGATGGTAGCATTATAAGATGATCTCTCACTAAAATTATCAAGAAGTGTTCTCCACGAGTATGCCGTTGCCAAAGTTAAATCGTGCCCGGACACCACGTGATGATCGGGTGTGATAAGCTCTCGTCCATCTACAACGGGTGCAAGCCAGTTTTGCACACGCGAATACTCAGTTATACTTGACGAGCCTAGCATATGCAGATATGGCCTCGGAACACGGAGACCGAAGGTCGGCGTGAATCATATAGTAGATATGATCAACATAAGATGTTCACCATTGAAAACTACTCCATCTCACGTGATGATCGGTTATGGTTTAGTTGATTTGGATCACGTGATCACTTAGATGACTAGAGAGATGTCTGTCTAAGTGGGAGTTCTTAAGTAATATGATTAATTGAACTTTAATTTATCATGAACTTAGTCCCGTAGTATTTTGCAAATTATGTTGTAGATCAATAGCTCGCGTTGTTGCTTCCCTATGTTTTCATATGTGTTCCTAGAGAAAATTGTATTGAAAGATGTTAGTAGCAATGATGCGGATTGGATCCGTGATCTGAGGTTTATCCTCATTGCTGCGCTGAAGAATTATGTCCTTAATGCACCGCTAGGTGACAGACCTATTGCAGGAGCAGATGCGGGCGTTATGAACGTTTGGCTAGCTCAATATGATGACTACTTGATAGTTTAGTGCACCATGCTTAACGGCTTAGAATCGGGACTTCAAAGACGTTTTGAACGTCATGGACCATATGAGATGTTCCAGAATTGAAGTTAATATTTCAAGCAAATACCGAGTCGAGAGATATGAAGTCTCCAACAAGTTCTATAGCTAAAAGATGGAGAGAATCGCTCAACTAGTGAGCATGTGCTCAGATGGTGCGAGTACTTCAATCGCTTGAATCAAGTGGGAGTTAATCTTCCAGATAAGATAGTGATTGACAGAATTCTCTAGTCACCATCACTAAAGTTACTAGAACTTCGTGATGAACTATAATATGCAAGGGATGACGAAAACAATTCCCAAGCTCTTCGCGATGCTAAAATCGTGAAGGTAGAAATCAAGAAAAACATCAAGTGTTGATGGTTGACAAGACCACTAGTCTCAAGGAAAAGGGCAAAGGGAAGAAGGGGAACTTCAAGAAGAGCGGCAAGCAAGTTGTTGCTCGAGTGAAGAAGCCCAAGTCCGGATCTAAGCACGAGACTAAGTGCTTTTGCTACAATGGAACTGGTCCTTTGAAGCGGAACTACCCCAAGTATTTGGCGGATAAGAAGGATGGCAAAGTGAACAAAGGTATATTTGATATACAAATTATTGATGTGTATTTTACTAGTGTTCGTAGTAACCCCTCGGTATTTGATCTTGGTTGGTTGCTAAGAGTAGTAACTCAAACAGAGTTGCGAGAATAAGCAGAGACTAGTTGAAGGGAAGT
Source organism: Aegilops longissima (assembly GCA_021605205.1). Taxonomy (NCBI): domain Eukaryota; kingdom Viridiplantae; phylum Streptophyta; class Magnoliopsida; order Poales; family Poaceae; genus Aegilops; species Aegilops longissima. Next base: position 704,250,172 of record CM038680.1, on the reverse strand, counting down.
GACGATGAGTGTTGGAAGTAGTTCCAAGATTGATATGATCATCATCGCACACTCCCTATACTTTCGGGATTAGTGTGGAACCTAAATAAGTGTTATTTGGTGTTGAGCATAAATATGATTTGATCATGTTTATTGCAATACTGTTATTCATTTAAGTAAGAGAATAAATTGTTGTTCATTTACATGAATAAAACCTTATATGGTTACACACCCAATGAAAATGGTTCATTGGATCTCGATCATAGTGATACACATATTCATAATATTGAAACCAAAAGATGCAAAGTTAATAATGATAGTGCAACTTATTTGTGGCAATCGCCGTTTAGGTCATATTGGTGTAAAGCGCATGAAGAAAACTCCATCTTGATGGACTTTTGGAATCACTTGATTATGAATCATTTGATGCTTGCGAACCGTGCCTTTTGGGCAAGATGACTAAAACTCCGTTCTCGGAACAATGGAACAAGCTCTTGACTTATTGGAAATAATACATACCGATGTATGCGATCCAATGAAAGTTGATGCTCGTGGCAAGTATCGTTATTTTCTCGACCTTCACAAGATGATTTGAGTAGATATGGGTATATTTACTTGATGAAACATAAGTCTGAAATAGTTGAAAGGTTCAAAGAATTTCAGAGTGAAGTGGAAAATCATCGCAACAAGAAAATAAAGTTTCTGCGATCGATCGTGGAGATGAATATTTGAGTTACGAGTTTGGTCTTCAATGAAAACAATGTGGAATAGTTTCATAGCTCACGCCACCGGAACACCACAACATTATGGTGTGTCCGAACGTCAGAATCGTACTTTATTTTGATATGGTGCGATCTATGATGTATCTTACCGATTTACCACTATCGTTTTGGGGTTATGCATTAAAGACAGCTGCATTCACGTTTAATAGGGCACCATCTAAATCCGTTGAGATGACACCGTATGAACTATGGTTTAGCGATAAACCTAAGTATCGTTTCTTAAAGTTTGGAGTTGTGATGCTTATGTGAAAAAGTTTTCACCGATAAGCTCGAACCCAAATCGAGAAATCGTCTTCATAGAATACCCAAAGGTAACTATTGGGTACACCTTCTATCACAGATCCGAAAGCAAGATATTTGTTGCTAAGATGGATCCTTTCTAGAGAAGAAGTTTCTCTCGAAAGAAGTGAGTGGGAGGAAAGTAAAACTTGATGAGGTAATTGTACCTTCTCCCTTATTGGAAAGTAGTTCATCACAGAATCAGTTCAAGTGATTCCTACACCAATTAGTGAGGAAGTTAATGATGATGATCATGAAACTTCAGATCAAGTTGCTACCAAACCTCGTGAGGTCTTCGAGTAAGATCCGCACTGAGTGGTACGGTAATCCTATTCTAGAAGTCATGTTACTAGACCATGATGAACCTACGAACTATGAGGAAGCGATGATGAGCCCAGATTCCGCGAAATGGTTTGAGACCATGAAATCTGAGATGGGATCCATATATGAGAACAAAGTGTGGACTTTGATGGAGTTGGCCGATGATCGGCAAGCCATATTATATAAATGGATCTTCAAGAGGAAGGCAGATGTTGATAATAGTATTACTATCTACAAAGCTCGACTTGTCGCAGAAAGGTTTTCGACAAGTTCAAGGTGTTGACTACAATGAGATTTACTCAAGCAGTAGCGATGCTTATGTCTGTCCGAATCATGTTAGCAATCGCCACATTTTATGAAATCGGCAAATGGATGTCAAAATACATTCTTTAATGGATTTATTAAAGAAGAGTTGTATATGATGCAACCAGAAGGTTTTGTCAATCCTAAAGGAGCTAACAAAATGTGCAAGCTCCAATGATCCATCTATGGACTGGTGCAAGCATCTCGAGTTGGAATAAACGCTTTGATAGTGTGATCAAAGCATATAGTTTTATCTGAGACTTGCGGTGAAGCCTGTATTTACAAGAAAGTGAGTGGGAGTACTACAACATTTCGATAAGTATATGTGAATGACATATTGTAGATCGAAATAATGTAGAATTATTCGCAAAGCATAAAGGAGTGTTTCAAAGGAGTTTTTCAAAGAAAGACCTCGGTGAAGCTGCTTACATATTGAGCATTAAGATCTATAGAGATAGATCAAGACGCTTGATAAGTTTTTCAATGAGTACATACCTTGACAAGATTTTGAAGTAGTTCAAAATGGAGCAGTCAAAGAAAGAGTTCTTGCATGTGTTACAAAGGTGTGAAATTGAGTAAGACTCAAAACCCGCCACGGCAGAAGATAGAAAGAGAATGAAAGTCATTCCTATGCCTTGGCCATAGGTTCTATAAAGTATGCCATGCTGTGTACCAGATCTATTGTATACCCTGACTTGAGTTTGGCAAGGAGTACAATAGTGATCTAGGAATAGATCATCGGACAATGGTCAAAATTATCCTTAATGGAATAAGGATATGATTCTCGATTATGGAAGTGATAAAAGGTTCGTCAGTAAAGGGTTACATCGATGCAAGTTTTGACACCGATCTGGATGACTTTAAGTCTCGATCTAGATACATATTGATAGTGGGAGCAATTAGCTAGAGTAGCTCCGTGCAAGAGCATTGTTGACATAGAGATTTGCAAAATACATACGGATCTGAATGTGGCGGACCCGTTGACTAAGATTCTCTCACAAAGCAAAACATGATCACACCTTAGTACTCTTTGGGTGTTAATCACATAGCGATGTGAACTAGATTACTGAATCTAGTAAACTCTTTGGGTCTTGGTCACATGGCGATGTGAATTATGGGTGTTAATCACATGATGATGTGAACTATCGATGTTAATCACATGGTGATGTGATCTAGATTATTGACTCTAGTGCAAGTGGGAGACTCAAGGAAATATGCCCTAGAGGCAATAATAAAGTTGTTATTTATTTCCTTATATCATGATAAATGTTTATTATTCATGCTAGAATTGTATTAACCGGAAACATAATACATGTGTGAATATATAGACAAACAGTATGTCACTAGTATGCCTCTACTTGACTAGCTTGTTAATCAAAGATGGTTATGTTTCCTAACCATGAACAAGGAGTTGTTATTTGATTAACAAGGTCACATCATTAGTTGAATGATCTGATTGACATGACCCATTCCGTTAGCTTAACACTTGATCGCTTAGTATGTTAATGCTTTCTTCATGACCCATACATGTTCCTGTAACTATGAGATTATGCAACTCCGTTTACGGAGGAACACTTTGGTACTACCAAACGTCACTGGCGAATCGGGTGATTATAAAGGAGTACTACAGTGTCTCCAAAGGTACTTGTTGGGTTGGCGTATTTGAGATTAGGTTTTGTCACTCCGATTGTCGGAGAGGTATCTCTAGGCCTTCTCGGTAATGCACATCACATAAAGCCTTGCAAGCATTGCAACTAAAGAGTTAGTTGTGAGATGATGTATTACGAACGAGTAAAGAGACTTTCGGTGACGAGATTAAACTAGGTATTGGATACCGACGATCGAATCTCGGAAAGTAACATACCGATGACAAAGGAACAACGTATGTTGTTATGCGGTTTGACCGATAAAGATCTTCAGAGAATATGTAGGAACCAATATGAGCATCCAGGTTCCGCTATTGGTTATTGACCGAGAATAGTTCTAGGTCATGTCTACATAGTTCTCGAACCGTAGGGTCCGCACGCTTAAGGTTTCAATGACGGTTATTATGAGTTTATGTATTTTGATGTACGAAGGAGTTCGAGTCCCGGATGTGATCACGGACATGACGAGGAGTCTCGAAATGGTCGAGACATAAAGATTGATATATTGGATGGTTATATTCGGACACCGGAAAGGTTAGGAAGTTTCGGAGAAAACCGGAGTGCTGGGAGGTTACCGGAACCCCGGGAAGTTATGGGCCTTATTGGGCCAAGAGGAGAGAGAGGGCTGCACCAGGAGGTGGTGCCCCTCCATGGGGAGTCGAATTGGACTAGGAGGGGGCGCAGCCCCCTTCCCTCTCCCTCCCTCTCTCTTCCTTCCCCTTCCCCTTCCTAGTAGGACTAGGAAAGGGAGTCCTACTCCTACTAGGAGGAGGACTCCCCCCTCCCTTGGTCGCGCCCCAAGGGCTGGCCGGCCCTCCCCTTGCTCCTTTATATCGAGGGGCGGGGGGCACCCTAGAACACACAAGTTGATCTTCGTGATCGTTCCTTAGCGTGTGCGGTGCCCCCTCCACCATATTCCACCTCGGTCATATTGTAGCGGTGCTTAGGCGAAGCCCTGTGACGGTAGAACATCAAGATCGCCACCACGCCGTCGTCCGTGGAACTCCTTCCCGACGCTTTGCTGGATCGGAGCCCGGGATCGTCATCGAGCTGAACGTGTGCCAAGAACTCGGAGGTGCCGAGTAACGGTGCTTGGATCGGTCGGATCGTGAAGACGTCGACTACATCAACCAGCGTTAATATAACGCTTCGCTTTCGGTCTCACGAGGATACGTGGGCGGACACTCTCCCTCTCGTTGCTATGCCATCACCATGGTCTTGCGTGATCGTAGGAAAATTTTTGAAATTACTACGTTACCCAACAAGAAGAAGAGAATGACCCGACCGGTCTATTTATAAGGAACCGGAGTAATCAACGGGCGCGAGAATCGAGGAGTCAAAAGCGGCGGAAGGTGCAGTGGCCGCCTCGATTCCCGGATAGCCTTAATGAAGGAATCTTACTGTTTGGATCTTTTGTTCAAAATGACGCTGTGGTGCCCCGACACGAAGATCGAGAGGATGATGTCACGGCGGTTCAAGCCGATGGCGGTTTCTGAGGGAGATCAAGAGTTGCTCGAAGATGTAGAAAATTAACCTGAACGGTTCAAGTCAATCTGGGGCCTAATGTTGGGGATACAACTACGGAGTGTGAACCGCCCGGAGGGCTCGGTTTACCCTCAGGCGTGTTCCGAGCCCATATGGAGGCCTCGGAGCCAGAGGTGAATTAAGGTCCATACATGTAAACCGCCTTAGTTTTATAGCTTGTATTGTAAGGCAAGGAAAGAGAAACCAAGCCGGACTCTTGTATGAGCCGGATTGGGATTCTCATAAACCGATCAAGGCCAACCCGTGTATATAAGGGACGCCCGGCGGCGAAGTTAGGGACAGAGAATTCGAGGCTAAAGCAAAGCTATTGCTCCTAGTCGCCAAACCATATCAATCACACCACAACCGGACGAGGTTTTACCTTCATCAAGGGGCCAACAAAGATAATTCCGTGTCTTGTGTCCGCATTAACCCCTCTAGGTTAACCCGTACGATGGCCCTGCGACTAAGTCCTTTCATGAGGACATCTGCCGTGACAATTCCACGACAGTACGTGTGTTGAACGCGGAGGCACCGTTGTTCGGTGCTTAGATCGGAATCAACCGCGATCTGAATCGCTGCGAGTACGACTCCTTCATCCGCGTTCTTGTAACGCTTCCGCTTAGCGATCTCCAAGGGTATGTAGATGCACTCTCCTTCCCCTCGTTGCTAGATTACTCCGTAGATTGATCTTGGTGATGCGTAGAAAATTTTGAATTTCTGCTACCTTCCCCAACATTCACGGTGACCTCAACCGTCTAGGGTGCTCAAACACCCAAGAGTAACAAGATCCGCTAGGGATTAGTGTGGGGAATCAAATTTCTCTTGGTGGAAGTGTAGATCGGGGCCTTCTCAACCAATCCCGAGCAAATCAACAAGTTTGATTGGCTAGGGAGAGAGATCGGGCGAAAATGGAGCTTGGAGCAACAATGGAGCATTTGGGGGAAGAGGTAGGTCAACTTTGGAGAAGAAGACCCACTTATATAGTGGGGGGAACAATCCAACCGTTGCCCCCCTTACCAGCCCCGCAGAGAGCGGTACTACCGCTTAATGTTGGAAATATGCCCTAGAGGCAATAATAAAAGGATTATTATTATATTTCCTTGTTCATGATAATTGTCTTTTATTCATGCTATAATTGTATTATCCGGAAATCGTAATACACGTGTGAATACATAGACTACAACATGTCCCTAGTGAGCCTCTAGTTGACTAGCTCGTTGATCAATAGATAGTCATGGTTTCCTGACTATGGACATTGGATGTCATTGATAACGGATCACATCATTAGGAGAATGATGTGATGGACAAGACCCAATCCTAAGCATAGCACAAGATCGTGTAGTTCGTTTGCTAGAGCTTTTCCAATATAAAGTATCCTTTCCTTAGACCATGAGATCGTGTAACTCCGGATCATGTAGGAGTTCTTTGGGTGTACCAAACGCCACAACGAATCGGGTGACTATAAAGGTATACTACGAGTATCTCCGAAAGTGTCATTGGGTTGACACGGATCGAGATCTAGGATTTGTCACTCCCGTATGACGGAGAGGTATCTCTGGCCCACTCGGTAATGCATCATCATAATGAGCTCAAAGTGACCAAGTGTTTAGTCACGGATCATGCATTACGATGCGAGTAAAGTGACTTGCCGATAACGAGATTGAACGAGGTATTGGGATACCGACGATCGAATCTCGGGCAAGTAACGCATCGATTGACAAAGGGAATTGTATACGGGGTTGCTTGAAACCTTGACATCGTGGTTCATCCGATGAGATCATCGTGGAACATGTGGGAGCCAACATGGGTATCCAGATCCCGCTGTTGGTTATTGGCCGGAGAGCTGTCTCGGTCATGTCTGCATGATTCCCGAACCCGTAGGGTCTACACACTTAAGGTTCAGTGACGCTAGGGTTATTAGGAAGACTTGTATGTGATTACCGAATGTTGGTCGGAGTCCCAGATAAGATCTCAGACGTCACGAGAGTTCCGGAATGGTCCGGAGGTGAAGATTTATATATGGGAAGTTGTCATACGGTCACCGGAAAGTTTCAGGGCATATCGGTATTGTACCGGGGCCACCGGAGGGGTTCCGGGGGTCCACTGGGAGGGGCCACCTCTCTCGGAGGGCCTCATGGGTCGTGGTGGGCAGGGAACCAGCCCCTGGAGGGCTGGGCGCATCCCTCCCTTGGGCCCATGCGCCTAGGGTTGGGGGGAAACCCTAGTGGGGGCGCCCCTTGCTTGGGGGCAAGCCCTCCCTTGGTCGCCGCCCCCATCTAGATCTCATCTAGAGGGGCCGCCCTCTTCCCCTTCCCTATAAATAGAGGGGCGAGGGAGGGCTGCACACAACATCCAAGGCGCAACCCTCCCTCCCCAACACCTCTCCTCCTCGCGTGAGCTTCGCGAAGCCCTCGCGGAGAACTGCCACTCCATCACCACCACGCCGTCCGGTCGTGCTGTTGGAGCCTTCTTCCTCGACCTCTCCCTCCACCTTGCTGGATCAAGGTGCGGGAGACGTCATCCGCTCCGTACGTGTGTTGAACGCGGAGGTGCTGTCCGTTCGGCACTTGGTCATCGGTGATTTGGATCACGACGAGTATGACTCCCTCAACCCCGTTCTCTTGAACGCTTCCGCTCGCAATCTACAAAGGTATGTAGATGCACTCCTATCACTCGTTGCTAGATGAACTCATAGATGGATCTTGGTGAAACCGTAGGAATTTTTTTATTTTCTGCAACGTTCTCCAACAGTGGCATCATGAGCTAGGTCTATGCGTAGTTCTCTTTGCACGAGTAGAACACAATTTGTTGTGGGCGTAGATGTTGTCAACTTTCTTGCCGCTACTAGTCTTATTTTGCTTCAGCGGTATTGTGGGATGAAGCGGCCCGGACCGACCTTACACGTACGCTTACGTGAGACAGGTTCCACCGACTGACATGCACTAGTTGCATAAGGTGGCTAGCGGGTGTCTGTCTCTTCCACTTTAGTTGGAGCGGATTCGATGAAAAGGGTCCTTATGAAGGGTAAATAGAAGTTGACAAATCACGTTGTGACTTTTTCGTAGGTAAGAAAACGTTCTTGCTAGAACCCTATTGCAGCCACGTAAAAGATGCAACAACAATTAGAGGACGTCTAACTTGTTTTTGCAGCAATTGCCTTGTGATGTGATATGGCCAAAAGTTGTGATGAATGATGAATGATATATTGTGATGTATGAGATCATGTTCTTGTAATAGGAATCACGACTTGCATGTCGATGAGTATGACAACCGGCAGGAGCCATAGGAGTTGTCTTAATTATTGTATAACCTGCGTGTCATTGATTCAACGCCATGTAATTACTTTACTTCATTGCTAAACCGTTAGCTATAGTAGTAGAAGTAATAGTTGGTGAGCAACTTTATGGAGACACGATGATGGAGATCATGATGATGGAGATCATGGTGTCATGCCGGTGACAAGATGATCATGGAGCCCCAAGATGGAGATCAAAGGAGCTATATGATATTGGCCATATCATGTCACTACTATTTAATTGCATGTGATGTTTATTATGTTTATGCATCTTGTTTACTTAGAACGACGGTAGTAAATAAGATGATCCCTCATAATAATTTCAAGAAAGTGTTCCCCTAAGCGTGCGCCGTTGCTAAAGTTCGCTGCTTCAAGCACCACGTGATGATCGGGTGTGATAGATTCTACGCTCACATACATCGGTGTAAGACAGTTTTACACATGCAAAACACTTAGGTTAACTTGACGAGCCTAGCATGTACAGACATGGCCTCGGAACACAGAGACCGAAAGGTCGAACATGAGTCGTATGGAAGATACGATCAACATGGAGATGTTCACCGACGATGACTAGTCCGTCTCACGTGATGATCGGACACGGCCTAGTCGACTCGGATCATGTAACACTTAGATGACTAGACGGATGTCAAATCTGAGTGGGAGTTCATTAAATAATTTGATTAGATGAACTTAATTATCATGAACTTAGTCTAAAATCTTTGCAAAAATGTCTTGTAGATCAAATGGCCAACGCTCATGTCAAAAATGTCTTGCGCCTAGGGTTGGAAACCCTAGGGTGGGGGGCGCCCCACTTACCTTGGGGGGCAAGCCTCCCCCCTTGGCCGCCGCCCCCCTTGGGAGATCAGATCTCCAGGGCGGCTTCTGTGGGGCCTATATAAAGGGGGAGGAGGGGCAGCCAACCCTTGCATCTTGGCGCCTCCTCTCCCCGCTACACTCTCCTCCTCCGTCACGTGCTTGGCGAAGCCCTGCCGAGATCTGCTTCTCCACCAACACCACGCCGTCGTCTTCTGCTGGAGCCATCTTCCTCAACCTCTCCTTCCCCTTGCTGGATCAAGAAGGAGGAGACGCCATCCGCTCCGCACGTGTGTTGAACGCGGAGGTGCCGTCTGCTCGCACTTGGTCATCGGTGATTTGGATCACGGCGAGTATGACTCCATCATCCATGTTCTAGTGAACGCCCGCACCGATCTACAAGTGGTATGTAGATGCAATCTCTCCCATGACCCGTTGCTTAGATGAACTCATAGATGGATCTTGGTGAAACCATAGGAAATTTTTAATTTTCGCAACGCTCCCCAACAGTGGCATCATGAGCTAGGTCTATGCGTAGTTCTCTATTGCACGAGTAGAACACAATTTTGTTGTGGGCGTAGATCTTGTCAACTTGCTTGGCCGCTACTAGTCTTTTCTTGCTTCAGCGGTATTGTGGGATGAAGCGGCCCGGACCGACCTTACACGTACGCTTACGTGAGACAGGTTCCACCGACTGACATGCACTAGTTGCATAAGGTGGCTAGCGGTGTCCGTCTCTCCTACTTTAGTTGGAGCGGATTAGATGAAAAGGGTCCTTATGAAGGGTAAATAGAAGTTGACAAAATCACGTTGTGGTTATTCGAGGTTAGAAAACGTTCTTGCTAGAACCCAATTGCAGCCATGTAAAGATGCAACAACAATTAGAGGACGCCTAACTTGTTTTTGCAGCAATTTTCATGTGATGTGATATGGCCGAAGTTGTGATGAATGATGAATGATATATTGTGATGTATGAGATCATGTTCTTGTAATAGGAATCACGACTTGCATGTCGATGAGTATGACAACCGGCAGGAGCCATAGGAGTTGTCTTAATTATTGTATGACCTGCGAGTCATTGATTCAACGCCATGTTAATTACTTTACTTTATTGCTAAACGTGTTAGCCATAGTAGTAGAAGTAATAGTTGGCGAGCAACTTCATGGAGACACGATGATGGAGATCATGTTGTCATGCCGGTGACAAGATGATCATGGAGCCCCGAAGATGAAGATCAAAGGAGCTATATGGTATTGGCCATATCATGTCACTACTTTATATAATTGCATGTGATGTTTATTATGTTTTATGCATCTTGTTTACTTAGAACGACGGTAGTAAATAAGATGATCCCTTATAATAATTTCAAGAAAGTGTTCCCCTAACTCGCGTGCACCGTTGCTAAAGTTCGTCGCTTCAAGCACCACGTGATGATCGGTGTGATAGATCCTTACGCTCACATACAACGGTGTAAGACAGTTTTACATGCATAAACACTTAGGGTTAACTTGACGAGCCTAGCATGTACGGACATGGCCTCGAACACAAGAGACGAAAGGTCGAACATGAGTCGTATGGAAGATACGATCAACATGGAGATGTTCACCGACGATGACTAGTCCGTTTCACATGATGATCGGACACGTCCTAGTCGACTCGGATCATGTAACACTTAGATGACTAGAGGGATGTCAAATCTGAGTGGGAGTTCATTAAATAATTTGATTAGATGAACTTAATTATCATGAACATTAGTCTAAAATCTTTGCAAAATGTCTTGTAGATCAAATGGCCAACGCTCATGTCACCATGAACTTCAACGCGTTCCTAGAGAAAACCAAGCTGAAAGACGATGGCAACAACTATTCGGACTGGGTCCGAACACGAGATCATCCTCATAGCAGCCAAGAAACAATATGTCCTAGAAGCACCGCTAGGTGATGCACCCATCGCAGAACCAAGACATTATGAATGCTTGGCGTTGTCGTCTTGATGATTACTCCCTCGCTCAAAGGCGGCATGCTTTACGACTTAGAACCGGGCTCCAAAAGCGTTTTGAGCAACACGGAGCATATGAGATGTTCGATGAGCTGAAAATGGTTTTCCAAGCTCATGCCCGGTCGAGAGATATGAAGTCTCCGACAAGTTCTATAGTTGTAAGATGGAGGAAAACAGTTCATCGGTGAGCACATACTCAAAATGTGCAGGTTGCACAACCGCTTTGTCCCACTGGACATTAACCTCCGGACGAGGCGGTCATTGACAGAATCCTTGATCGCTCCCACCGAGCTACAAGAGCTTTGTGATGAACTACAATATGCAGGGGATGGTGAAAACTATTTCGAAGTATTTTCAATGTGAAGTCAGCAGAGGTAGAAATCAAGAAAGAACATCAAGTGTTGATGGTCAATAAAACCACTAAGTTCAAGAAGGTCAAGGGTAAGAAGAACTCCAAGAAGGACGGCAAGGATGTTTGCGCGCCCGTAAGCCAGATTGCCGGAAGAAGTCAAAGAATGGACCCAAGCACGAGATCCGAGTGCTTTTATTGCAAAGGGAAGGGTCATCGAACCGAACTGCCCCAAATACTTAGCAGATAAGAAGGCCGGCAACACTAAAGGTATATGTGATATACATGTAATTGATGTGTACCTTACCAAGACTCGTAGTAACTCCTGGGTATTTGATACCGTGCCGTTGCTCATATTTGTAACTCACAGCAGGAGATGCGGAATAAGCGGAGATCTGGCGAAGGACGAGGTGACGATCGCGTCGGGAATGGTTCCTCGTGATCGCCGTCGCACGCTACCTCTACATTTACCTACGGGATTAGTTTTAAACCTCAATAATTGTTATTTAGTGCCAAGTTTGAGCATGAACATTGTATCGGGATCTCGCTTAATCTGAGATGGCTACTCATTTAAACCGAGAATAATGGTTGTTCTATTTATATGAGAGATATGTTTTATGGTCATGCTCCAATGGTCAATGGTTTATTCTTAATGAATCTCGAACGTGATGTTACACATATTCATAGTGTGAATACCAAAAGATGTAAAGTTGATAACGATAGTCCCACATACTTGTGGCATCGCCGCCTTGGTCACATTGGTGTCAAGCGCATGAAGAAGCTCCATCTTGATGGACTTTTAGAGTCTCTCGAATATGAATCATTTGACACATGCGAACCATGCCTCATGGGCAAAATGACCAAGACTCCGTTCTCCGAAACAATGGAGCGAGCAACCAACTTATTGGAAATCATACATACTGATGTGTGCGGTCCAATGAGCGTTGAGGCTCGCGGAGGATATCGTTATGTTCTCACTCTCACTGACAACTTAAGTAGATATGGGTATGTCTACTTGATGAAACACAAGTCTGAGACCTTTGAAAAGTTCAAGGAATTTCAGAATGGAGTAGAGAATCAACGTGACCGAAAGATAAAATTCTTACGATCAGATCATGGAGGAGAATATTTAAGTCTCGAATTTGGTACGCACTTAAGAAAATGTGGAATCGTTTCACAACTCACGCCACCGAACACCTCGGTAATAACGGTGTGTCCGAACGTCGTAATCACACTCTATTGGATATGGTGCGATCTATGATGTCTCTTACTGATTTACCGCTATCATTTTGGGGATACGCCTAGAGACAGCTACATTCACTTTAAATAGGGCACCGCCTAAATCCGTTGAGACGACACCATATGAATTATGGTTTGGGAAGAAACCTAAGTCTATCGTTTCTAAAAGTTTGGGGATGCGATGCTTATGTCAAGAAACTTCAACCTGAAAAGCTCGAACCCAAGTCGGAAAAATGCGTCTTCATAGGATACCCTAAGGAAACCATTGGGTATACCTTCTACCTTAGATCGAAGGCAAGATCTTTGTTGCCAAGAACGGATCCTTTCTCGGAAAAGAGTTTCTCTCGAAAGGAGTAAGTGGGAGGAAAGTAGAACTCGATGAAGTACTACCTCTTGAACCGGAAAGTAGTGCAGCTCGGAAAATGTTCTGTGGTGCCTACACCGACTGGAGAGGAAATTAATGATGATGATCAAGGTACTTGGATCAAGTTGCTCTTGAACTTCAGAGGTCCACAAGGACACGCTCCACACCAGTGGTATGGCAACCCCTGTCCCGGAAATCATGTTGTTAGATAACGGTGAACCTTGAACTATGAAGATGCGATGGCGGGCCCAGATTCCAACAAATGGCTTGAAGCCATGCAATCCGAGATAGGATCCATGTATGAAAACAAAGTATGGACTTTGGCAGTCTTGCCCGATGATCGCGAGCGATAGAAAAGAAATGGATCTTTAAGAAGAAGCGGACGCGGATGGTAATGTTACCATCTATAAAGCTCGACTTGTCGCTAAGGGTTATCGGCAAGTTCAAGGGTTGACTACGATGAGACTTTCTCTCCGTAGCAAAGCTGAAGTCCGTCCGAATCATGTTAGCAATTGCCGATACTATGATTATGAGATATGGCAAATGGACGCCAAAACGGCATTCCTTAACTGCTACCTTAAGGAAGAGCTGTATATGATGCAGCGGAAGGTTTTGTCGACCCTAAGAATGCTAACAAGGTATGCAAACTCCAGCGATCCATTTATGGGCTGGTGCAAGCATCTCGGAGTTGGAACATTCGCTTTGATGAGATGATCAAAGTGTTTGGGTTTATCTGAGACTTATGGAGAAGCCTGCGTTTACAAGAAAGTGAGTGGGAGCTCAGAGCATTTCTCATATTATATGTAGATGACATACTTTTGATGGGAAATGATATAGAACTTTTGGACAACATTAAGGCCTACTTGAATAAGAGTTTTCAATGAAGGACCTTGGAGAAGCTGCTTATATATTAGGCATCAAGATCTATAGAGATAGATCGAGATGCCTCATAGGTCTTTCACAAAGCACATACCTTGATAAGATATTGAAGAAGTTCAATATGGATCAGTCTAAGAAGGGTTCTTGCTGTGTTGCAAGGTGTGAAATTGAGCTCAGCTCAATGTCCCACCACGGCAGAAGATATAGAAGAGATGAGTGTCATCCCTATGCCTCAGCCATAGGGTCTATTATGTATGCCATCTTTGTGTACTGGACTGATGTAAACCTTGCCGTAAGTTTGGTAGGAAGGTACCAAAGTAATCCCAGCAAGGAACACTAGACAGCGGTCAAGAATATCCTGAAGTACCTGAAAAGGACTAAGGACATGTTTCTTGTTTATGGAGGTCGCTCATCGTAAAGGGTTACGTCGACGCTAGCTTCGACACAGATCTGGATGACTCTAAGTCACAAACCGGATACATGCATATGTTGAATGGTGGAGCAGTAAGCTGGTGCAGCTGCAAGCAGAGCGTCGTGGCAGGATCTACATGTGAAGCTGAGTACATGGCAGCCTCGGAGGCAGCGCATGAAGCAATTTGGGTGAAGGAATTCATCACCGACCTAGGAGTCATACCCAATGCGCCGGGGCCGATCAAACTCTTTTGTGACAACACTGGAGCTATTGCACTTGCCAAGGAGGCCAGGTTTCACAAGAAGACCAGGCACATCAAGCGTCGCTTCAACTCCATTCGTGAAAATGTTCAAGATGGAGACATAGAAATTTGCAAAGTGCATACGGATCTGAATGTCGCAGATCCGTTGACTAAACCTCTTCCGCGAGCAAAACATGATCAACACCAGAACTCTATGGGTGTTTGATTCATCACAATGTAACTAGATTATTGACTCTAGTGCAAGTGGAAGACTGTTGGAAATATGCCCTAGAGGCAATAATAAAAGGATTATTATTATATTTCCTTGTACATGATAATTGTCTTTTATTCATGCTATAATTGTATTATCCGGAAATCATAATACACGTGTGAATACATAGACTACAACATGTCCCTAGTGAGCCTCTAGTTGACTAGCTCGTTGATCAACAGATAGTCATGGTTTCCTGACTATGGACATTGGATGTCATTGATAACGGGATCACATCATTAGGAGAATGATGTGTAAGACCCAATCCTAAGCATAGCACAAGATCGTGTAGTTCGTTTGCTAGAGATTTTCGAATGTAAAGTATCCTTTCCTTAGACCATGAGATCGTGTAACTCCCGGATACCGTAGGAGTGATTTGGGTGTACCGGGTATCTCCAAAAGTGTCTGTTGGGTTGACACGGATCGAGACTGGGATTTGTCACTCCTTATGACGGAGAGGTATCTCTGGGACCACTCGGTAATGCATCATCATAATGAGCTCAAAGTGACCAAGTGTTTGGTCACAGGATCATGCATTACGGTACGAGTAAAGTGACTTGCCGGTAACGAGATTGAACGAGGTATTGGGATACCGACGATCGAATCTCGGGCAAGTAACGCATCGATTGACAAAGGAATTGTATACGGGTTGCTTGAAACCTCGACATCGGTTCATCCGATGAGATCATCGTGGAACATGTGGGAGCCAACATGGGTATCCAGATCCGCTGTTGGTTATTGGCCGAGAGCTGTCTCGGTCATGTTCAGATGATTCCCGAACCCGTAGGGTCTACACACTTAAGGTTCGGTGGCTTAGGGTTATTAGGAAGACTTGTATGTGATTACGAATGTTGTTCGAGTCTGGATAAGATCTCGGACGTCACGAGGAGTTCAGAATGGTCCGGAGGTGAAGATTTATATATGGGAAGTTGTCATACGGTCACGGAAAGTTTCGGGGCATATCGGTATTGTACGGGGCCCTTTGGAGGGGTTCGGGGTCCACCGAGAGGCCACCTCTCGGAGGGCCTCATGGGCCGTGGTGGGCAGGGAACCAGCCTGGAGGGCTGGGCGCATCCCCTTGGGTTGGGGGAAACCTAGTGGGGGCGCCCCCCTTGCTTGGGGGGCAAGCCCCCTCCCTTGGCCGCCGCCCCCTCTAGATCTCATCTAGAGGGGCCCGGCCCCCTTCCTCCTTCCCCTATAAATAGAGGGGCGAGGGGAGGGTTGCACACAACATCCAAGGCGCAGCCCCTCCCCTCCCCAACACCTCTCCTCCTCCGCGTGAGCTTGGCGAAGCCCTGCCGGAGAACTGCCACTCCATCACCACCACGCTGTCGTGCTGCTGTTGGAGCCTTCTTCCTCAACCTCTCCCTCCTCCTTGCTGGATCAAGGTGCGGGAGACGTCATCCGCTCCGTATGTGTGTTGAACGCGGAGGTGTTGTCCGTTCGGCACTTGGTCATCGGTGATTTGGATCACGGCGAGTACGACTCCCTCAACCCCGTTCTCTTGAACGCTTCCGCTCGTGATCTACAAAGGTATGTAGATGCACTCCTATCACTCGTTGCTAGATGAACTCATAGATGGATCTTGGTGAAACCGTAGGAAAAATTTTATTTTCTGCAACGTTCCCCAACACTTAATGTTGGAAATATGCCCTAGAGGCAATAATAAAAGTATTATTATTATATTTCCTTGTTCATGATAATTGTCTTTATTCATGCTATAACTGTATTATCCGGAAATCGTAATACACGTGTGAATACATAGACTACAATACGTCCCTAGTAAGCCTCTAGTAGACTAGCTCGTTGGTCAACAGATAGTCGTGGTTTCCTGACTATGGACATCAGATGTCATTGACAACGGGATCACGTCATTAGGAGAATGACGTGATGGACAAGACCCAATCCTAAGCATAGCACAAAGATCGTGTAGTTCGTTTTGCTAGAGCTTTTCCAATGTCAAGTATCTCTTCCTTAGACCATGAGATCGTGCAATTCCCGGATACCGTAGGAGTGCTTTGGGTGTATCAAACGTCACAACGAATCGGGTGACTATAAAGGTGCACTACGGTATCTCCGAAAGTGACCATTGGGTTGACACGGATCGAGGCGGGATTTGTCACTCCGTACACGGAGAGGTATCCTTGGGCCCACTCGGTAATGCATCATCATAATGAGCTCAAAGTGATCAAGTGTCCGGTCACGGATCATGCATTGCGGTACGAGTAAAGTGACTTGCCGTAACGAGACGAAGCGAGGTATTGGGATACCGACGATCAAGTCTCGGGCAAGTAACACACCGTCGACAAAGGGAATAGAATACGGGTTGCTTGAACCCTTGACATCGTGGTTCATCCGATGACAACATCGAGGAGCATGTGGGAGCCAACATGGGTATCCAGATCCCGCTGTTGGTTATTGACTTGAGGTAGTTTCGGTCATGTCGCATGTCTCCGAACCCGTAGGGTCTACACACTTAAGGTTCGGTGGCGCTAGGGTTATTAGGAAGACAAGTATGTGATTACCGAATGTTTTTGAGTCCGGATGAGATCCCGGACGTCACGAGGAGTTCGGAATGGTCCGGAGGTAAATATTTATATATGGAAAGTGGTTAAACGGACTCAGGAAAGTTTTGAGGTATACCAGTAATGTACCGGGCCACCGGGAGGGTTCCGGAGGTCCACCGGAGGGGCCACCCCTCGGGGGCCACATGGGCTAAGTGGGAGAGGAGCCAGCCCCTGGTGGCTGGGCGCACCTCCCACCTAGGCCCATCTTGGCTAGGGCATGGGGAGGGAAACCTAAAGGGCGCCCCTCAGCTTGGGGGCAAGCCACCTCCCTCCTCCCCTTGCCGCCGCCCCATCTAGGGTTTCCCTAGATGGCGGCCCCCTGGCCCTCTCCTCCTATAAATAGAGGGGTGGGGGAGGGCTGCCAACACGATTGAAGGCGCAGCCTCCCTCCCAACACCTCTCTTTCTCCACGTGAGCTTGGCGAAGCCTGCTTGGAGAACTGCCAGTACCAACCGCACCACGCCGTCGTGCTGCCATTGGAGTTGTCTTCCTCAACCTCTCCTTCATACTTGCTGGATCAAGACGGAGGAGACGCCATCGTCCCGTACGTGTGTTGAACATGGAGGTGCTGTCCTTTCAGCACTTTGGTCATCGGTGATCGGAATCACGTTGGGAACGTCTTCATCATCACCACTCCCTCGAACGCTTCCGTACTCGATCTACAAGTGGTATGTAGATGCAAACTCTCTCTCATGACTCGTTGCTTAGATGAACTCATAGATAGATCTTGGTGAAACCGTAGGAAAATTTTAATTTTCTGCAACGTTCCCCAACAGTGGCATCATGAGCTAGGTCTATGCGTAGTTCTCTTTGCACGAGTAGAACACAATTTTGTTGTGGGCGTGGATCTTGTCAACTTACTTGCCGTTACTAGTCGTTTCTTGCTTCCACGGTATTGTGGGATGAAGCGGCCGGACCAACCTTACACGCATTTCACGTGAGACCGGTTCCACCGACTAACATGCACTAGTTGCATAAGGTGGCTGGCGGGTGTCTGTCTCTCCTACTTTAGTTGGAGCGGATTCGATGAACAGGGTCCTTATGAAGGGTAAATGGAAGTTGACAAGATCACGTTGTGGTTATTCGAGGTAAGAAAACGTTCTTGCTAGAACCCAATTGCAGCCACGTAAAAGATGCAACAACAATTAGAGGACGCCTAACTTGTTTTTGCAGCAATTGTCATGTGACGTGATATGGCCAAGTTGTGATGAATGATGATATATTGTGATGTATGAGATCATGTTCTTGTAATAGGAATCACGACTTGCATGTCGATGAGTATGACAACCGGCAGGAGCCATAGGAGTTGTCTTTATTTTGTATGACCTGCGTGTCATTGAAGTACGCCATGTAACTCACTTTACTTTATTGCTAAACGCGTTAGCCATAGAAGTAGAAGTAGTCGTTGGCGTGACAACTTCATGAAGACACGATGATGGAGATCATGATGATGGAGATCATGGTGTCATGCGGTGACAGGATGATCATGGAGCCTCAAGATGAAGATCAAGGAGCTATATGATATTGGCCATATCATGTCACTACTTTATAATTGCATGTGATGTTTATTATGATTATACATCTTGTTTACTTAGAACGACGGTAGTAAATAAGATGATCCCTTAGAACAATTTCAAGAAGTGTTCTCCCTAAGCGTGCACCGTTGCTACAGTTCGTCGCTTCTAAGCACCACGTGTTGATCGGGTGTGATGGATTCTTACGTTCACATACAACGGTGTAAGACAGATTTACACACGCAGAAACACTTAGGGTTAACTTGACGAGCCTAGCATGTACAGACATGGCCTCGGAACACGGAGACCGAAAGGTCGAACACGAGTCGTATGGAAGATACGATCAACATGAGAATGTTCACCGACGCAGACTAGTCCGTCTCACGTGTTGATCGGACACGGCCTAGTCAACTCGGATCGTGTAACACTTAGATGACTAGAGGGATGTCTAATCTAAGTGGGAGTTCATTAATAATTTGATTAGATGAACTTTATTATCATGAACAATAGTCTAAAATCTTTTACATGATATGTCTTGTAGATCAAATGGCCAACGCCATGTCAACTTGAACTTCAACGCGTTCCTAGAAAACCAAGCTGAAAGATGACGGCAACAACTATACGGATTGGGTCCGGAACCCGAGGATCATCCTCATAGCTGCCAGAAACAATCGTCCTAGAAGGACCGCTAGGTGACGCTCCGTCCCGCAGAACCAAGACATTATGAATGCTTGGCAGTCTCGTCTTGATGATTACTCCCTCGTTCGATGCGGCATGCTTTACGACTTAGAACCGGGGCTCCAAAAGCGTTTTGAGCATCACGGAGCATATGAGATGTTCAAGAGCTGAAACTGGTTTTCAAGCTCACGCCCGGTCGAGAGATATGACATCTCCGACAAGTTCTATAGTTGTAAGATGGAGGAAAACAGTTCGTCGGTGAGCACATTCTCAAGATGTGGGTTGCACAACCGTATGACCCAAATGAATATTAACCTCCCCGATGAGGCGGTCATTGACAGAATCCTCCGATCGCTCCCACCAAGCTACAAGAGCTTTGTGATGAACTACAACATGCGTGGGATGGTAAAGACCATTCTGAAGTGTTCTCTATGTGAAGTCACCGAGGTTGAAATCAAGAAAGAACATCAAGTGTTGATGGTCAATAAGACCACTAAGTTCAAGAAGGGCAAGGGTAAGAAGAACTTCAAGAAGGACGGCAAGGAGATTGCGCGCCCGTAAGCAAGTTGCGGGAAGAAGTCAAAGAATGGACCCAAACCCGAGACCGAGTGCTTTTATTGCAAGGAGGGGTCACCGAAGCGGAACTGCCCCAAGTACTTAGCGGATAAGAAGGCCGCAACACCAAAGGTATATTTGATATACATGTAATTGATGTGTACCTTACCAAGAATCGTAGTAACTCCCGGTATTTGATACGGTGCTGTTGCTCATATTTGTAACTCACAGCAGAGCTGCGGAATAAGCGGAGACCGGCGAAGGACGAGGTGACGGCGCGTCGGGAATGGTTCCAGAGTCGATGTGATCGCCGTCGCACGCTACCTCTTCATTTACCCACGGATTAGTTATGAACCTTAATAATTGTTATTTGGTGCCAAGTTTGAGCATGAATATTGTATCCGGATCTCGTTTAATGCGAGATGGCTACTCATTTAAATCCGAGAATAATGGTTGTTCTATTTATATGAGAGATATGTTTTATGGTCATGCTCCGATGGTCAATGGTTTATTCTTAATGAATCTCGAACGTAATGTTACACATGTTCATAGTGTGAATACCAAAAGATGTAAAGTTGATAACGATAGTCCCACATACTTGTGGCATCGCCGCCTTTGGTCACATTGGTGTCAAGCGCATGAAGAAGCTCCATCTTGATGGACTTTTGGAGTCTTTAGATTATGAATCATTTGACACATGCGAACCATGCCTCATGGGCAAGATGACCAAGACTCCATTCTCTCGAACAATGGAGCGAGCAACCAACTTGTTGGAAATCATACATACCGATGTGTGCGGTCCAATGAGCGTTGAGGCTCATGGAGGATATCGTTATGTTCTCACTCTCACAGATGACTTGAGTAGATATGGGTATGTCTACTTGATGAAACACAAGTCCGAGACCTTTGAAAAGTTCAAGGAATTTCAGAATGAAGTAGAGAATCAACGTGACCGAAAGATAAAATTCTTACGATCGGATCGTGGAGGAGAATATTTAAGTCACGAATTTGGTACACACTAAAGAAAATGTGGAATCGTTTCACAACTAACGCTACCGAACACCTCAACAGAACGGTGTGTCCGAACATCGTAATCGCACTCTATTGGATATGGTGCGGTCTATGATGTCTCTTACCGATTTATCGCTATCATTTTGGGGATACGCTCTAGAGACAGCTACATTCACTTTAAATAGGGCACCGTCTAAGTCCGTTGAGACGACACCGTATGAATTATGGTTTGGGAAGAAACCTAAGCTGTCATTTCTAAAAGTTTGGGGATGCGATGCTTATGTCAAGAAACTTCAACCTGAAAAGCTCGAACCCAAGTCGGAAAATGCGTCTTCATAGGATACCCTAAGGAAACCCTTGGGTATACCTTCTACCTTAGATCCGAAGGCAAGATCTTTGTTGCCAGGAACGGAACCTTTCTGGAAAAAGAGTTTCTCTCGAAAGGAGTAAGTGGGAGGAAAGTAGAACTCGATGAAGTACTACCTCTTGAACAGGATAGTAGTGCAGCTCGGAAAATGTTCTGTGATGCCTACACCAATCAAGAGGAAATTCATGATGATGATCAAGGTACTTCGGATCAAGTTGCTCTTGAACTTCGAGGTCCACTAGGACACGTTCCGCACTGCAGTGGTACGGCAACCCCGTCTCCGGAAATCATGTTGTTAGACAACGGTGAACCTTGAACTATGAAGAAGCAATGGCGGCCCAGATTCCAACAAATGGCTAGAAGCCATGAAGTCCGAGATAGAATCCATGTATGAAAACAAAGTGTGGACTTTGACCGACTTGTTCGATGATCGGCGAGCGATAGAAAACAAATGGATCTTTAAGAAGAAGACGGACGCGATGGTAATGTCACCATCTATAAAGCTCGACTTGTCGCTAAGGGTTATCGGCAAGTTCAAGGGATTGACTACGATGAGACTTTCTCTCCGTAGCGAAGCTTAAGTCCGTCCGAATCATGTTAGCAATTGCCGATACTATGATTATGAGATATGGCGATGGACGCCAAAACAGCGTTCCTTAACGGCTATCTTAAGGAAGAGCTGATATGATACAGCGGAAGGTTTTGTCGATCCTAAGAATGTCGACAAAGTATGCAAGCTCCAAATGATCCATTTATGGGCTGGTGCAAGCATCTCGAGTTGGAACATTCGCTTTGATGAGATGATCAAAGCGTTTGGGTTTATGAGACTTATGGAGAAGCTGCGTTTACAAGAAAGTGAGTGGGAGCTCAGAGCATTTCTCATATTATATGTAGATGACATACTTGATGGGAAATGATATAAAATTCTTGGACAGCATTAAGGCCTACTTGAATAAGTGTTTTCAATGAAGGACCTTGGAGAAGCTGCTTATATATTAGGCATCAAGATCTATAGAGATAGATCGAGGCGCCTCATAGGTCTTTCACAAAGCACATACCTTGATAAGATTTTGAAGAAGTTCAAAATGGATCAGTCCAAGAAAGGGTTCTTGCTCAGATTGCAAGGTGTGAGATTGAGCTCAGCTCAATGCCGACCAAGGCAAAAGATAAAGAAGAGATGAGTGT
This sequence comes from Aegilops longissima, assembly GCA_021605205.1. Classification (NCBI taxonomy): domain Eukaryota; kingdom Viridiplantae; phylum Streptophyta; class Magnoliopsida; order Poales; family Poaceae; genus Aegilops; species Aegilops longissima. Next base: position 704,227,596 of record CM038680.1, on the reverse strand, counting down.
CATCCCTATGCTTCAGCCATAGGATCTATTATGTATGCCATCTTGTGTACTGGACTGATGTAAACCTTGCCGTAAGTTTGGTAGGAAGGTACCAAAGTAATCCCGCAAGGAACACTGGACAGCGGTCAAGAATATCCTAAAGTACCGAAAAGGACAAAGGACATGTTTTCGTTTATGGAGGTGACGAAGAGCTCGTCAGAAGGGTTACGCCGACGCTAGCTTCGACACGATCCGATGACTCTAAGTCACAAACCGGATACGTGTATATGTTGAATGGTGGAGCGATGGTGGTGCGGTGCAAGCGAGCGTCGTGGCGGGATCTACATGTGAAGCGGAGTACATGGCAGCCTCGGAGGCAGCGCATGAAGCAATTTGGGTGAAGGAGTTCATCACCGACCTAGAGTCATACCCAATGCGTCGGGGCCGATCAAACTCTTCGTGACAACACTTGGAGCTATTGCACTTGCCAAGGAGCCAGGTTTCACAAGAAGACCAGCACATCAAGCGTCGCTTCAACTCCATCCGTGAAAATGTTCGGGATGGAGACATAGAAATTTGTAAAGTGCATACGGATCTGAATGTCGCAGATCCGTTGACTAAACCTCTTCATGGGCAAAACATGATCAACACCAGAACTCTATGGGTGTTCGATTCATCACAATGTAAACTAGATTATTGACTCTAGTGCAAGTGGGAGACTGTTGGAAATATGCCCTAGAGGCAATAATAAAAGTATTATTATTATATTTCCTTGTTCATGATAATTGTCTTTATTCATGCTATAACTGTATTATCCGGAAATCGTAATACACGTGTGAATACATAGACTACAATACGTCCCTAGTAAGCCTCTAGTAGACTAGCTCGTTGGTCAACAGATAGTCATGGTTTCCTGACTATGGACATCAGATGTCATTGACAACGGGATCACGTCATTAGGAGAATGATGTGATGGACAAGACCCAATCCTAAGCATAGCACAAAGATCGTGTAGTTCGTTTTGCTAGAGCTTTTCCAATGTCAAGTATCTCTTCCTTAGACCATGAGATCGTGCAATTCCCGGATACCGTAGGAGTGCTTTGGGTGTATCAAACGTCACAACGTAATCGGGTGACTATAAAGGTGCACTACTGGTATCTCCGAAAGTGACCATTGGGTTGACACGGATCGAGGCTGGATTTGTCACTCCGTATTACGGAGAGGTATCCTTGGGCCCACTCGGTAATGCATCATCATAATGAGCTCAAAGTGATCAAGTGTCCGGTCACGGGATCATGCATTGCGGTACGAGTAAAGTGACTTGCCGTGCGAGACGAAGCGAGGTATTGGGATACCGACGATCGAGTCTCGGGCAAGTAACATACCGCGTCGACAAAGGGAATAGAATACGGGTTGCTTGAACCCTTGACATCGTGGTTCATCCGATGACAACATCGAGGAGCATGTGGGAGCCAACATGGGTATCCAGATCCCGCTGTTGGTTATTGACTTGAGGTAGTTTCGGTCATGTTCGCATGTCTCCGAACCCGTAGGGTCTACACTTAAGGTTCGGTGGCGCTAGGGTTATTAGGAAGACAAGTATGTGATTACGAATGTTGTTGAGTCCCGGATGAGATCCCGGACGTCACGAGGAGTTCCGGATGGTCCGGAGGTAAAGATTTATATATGGAAAGTGGTTAAACGGACTCAGGAAAGTTTCGGGGTATCTGGGTAATGTACCGGGCCCACGGGAGGGTTCCGGAGGTCCACCGGAGGGGCCACCCCTCGGGGGCCACATGGGCTAAGTGGGAGGGAGCCAGCCCTGGTGGCTGGGCGCACCTCCCACCTAGGCCCATTGGCTAGGGCATGGGGAGGAAACCTAAAGGGGCGCCCCAGCTTGGGGGGCAAGCCACCTCCCTCCTCCCTTGTCGCCGCCCCATCTAGGGTTTCCCTAGATGGCCGGCCCCCTGGCCCTCTCCTCCTATAAATAGAGGGTGGGGGAGGCTGCCAACACGATTGAAGGCGCAGCCCTCCCTCCCCAACACCTCTCTTTCTCCACGTGAGCTTGGCGAAGCCTGCCGAGAACTGCAGTACCAACCGCACCACGCCGTCGGCTGCCATTGGAGTTGTCTTCCTCAACCTCTCCTTCATCCTTGCTGGATCAAGACGGAGGAGACGCCATCGTCCCGCACGTGTGTTGAACACGGAGGTGCTGTCCTTTCAAAGACTTTGGTCATCGGTGATCGGAATCACGTTGGGAACGCGTCTTCATCATCACCACTCCCTCGAGCGCCCGCACTCGATCTACAAGTGGTATGTAGATGCAAACTCTCTCGTGACTCGTTGCTTAGATGAACTCATAGATAGATCTTGGTGAAACCGTAGGAAAATTTTAATTTTCTCGCAACGCTCCCCAACACTTATGAGCCTAAGCGGTACTACCGCTCCAACTCATGGGTACTACCGCCGAGAGCGGTACTACCACCACCTCTCTCCGCCATGGTGGTATCGTAAAGTCCGACATTTAAAAACGCCCTCGAATCGAGGCGGCACTAGATCGAAACACTTGGCGGTACTACAGCATTGGGCTACAAGCGGTACTACCGTGGAGCGGATCGCCGCTTATAGCACCCAAGCGATACTACGCTCGCCCAGCGGTACTACCGCTCAGACCAGAGAAGGCACAATGAGGACAAGAACGAGCTCTCCATTGAAGTGGAAAGGCTCGGAGGGTGAGCAAGGGATGTGTACGTGATGATTCCAACCTAGCCTTTCCAAAACGGACCCCCTCTTGATAGTACGGTGATCTCTACGAAACAAGTCCACCAAACTGAATCGAAAAGACTACACCGTCTTCGCTTCAAACTCCGAGGGGAGGGAAGCGTCTCATGCCAAAGGATGAATCTCTGAAAAGCTCAGTGCACACGATTAGTCCGCAAAAGCATTGTCATCAATCACCAAAACATCTTAGGGCTAAAGATGCCCTTACAGAAGCGCACAACTCAAACCGTCACACCTCAACCAAGAAAAATCTCGAATCATCCATCGTGTTTAATATGCCCGGTGTGAACAATTTGAACCCTAAAATGCTATCATATCTGAATTAGTCGTTTGAAGTAATACATTAATTTTCTCCCATTGTTCATCTCATTTGAAGCTCTCTTCGACGTACGTAGGTGTTAGTTGGGATTTAAATTTTAAGCTTGCGCGAGCTATAGAGCTGAGTCACAATTATTATAGCCACTACCAAGGTCTAGGCTCACTTCTCCATGGTAAAGATCATTGTTTTACTTTTCCGGCGGCTCTCCACCATCACGTCACTCGACCCATGTGTCACGCCCACGTGGGGCACCCCTTGTCTACCTCGGCATAGCGTTAAAGGATCGACTGGTTAAGCAATACTTGTTACAAGCTCATGTGTGTATGAAACATCATGCTGACAAAACATGTGAGAACACAATTTTAAAAGGCAATCAAGTTTATATGAAGCTAAAGTCGTATGTGTGAAGTTCTGTAGCCTCGCGTGCTTGCCACAAATTGACCTCCGTTTTCTGGGGCCTTTTCGTGTTCTAGCTCATATTGGCCAAATCCCTTACATATCGGTCTGATTGAGGCTTTGTTCATCCATCCGTTTTTTCATGTCACGCAACTCCAAAGCTTTGAAACCAGGTGTGTTTGCCTCCCCATCTTCACCTTCACACTGATCCAATTTGCGATCCATGTGCAAATTCTCGACACTCGTCATGAAGTTAAAGCTAATCGGGTCATGGGACAAGTTTTGGTGTGTTGATCTAGTTTTCACACGGATTCCAAGGAGACTATGAAGAATTGCAAGACTGGTTCTAATGTGACCCCGCTTGCGGACAAACTGGAACGCAAGGAGGAGGGAGTGTTAGCACCACGACTACTATTGGACCTAAAACCCAGGAGTAGCTCTACCCATCATCGAAGAGGGCCCAAGATCGTCGCAAGAGAGACAGAAGAAGCAAACATAGTCGCTGGTCCGGAGTGGGTGAACATGCTTGCGGCAACATAAGAAGCTCATGATTCAAGGCAATCGTCGTGCAAGATCGTTAACAATTTGGAAAGGGCAGTGACCACCTACCCCACGCTCGCTCTCAACACTACCCCTCATCTTCCCATTTTGCACACTTATGAATGTATGCAGACCTCGTATCCTGAATCCTCCATGAGTGAACCGATGGAAGAACCAACAGAGAGCACCTAACATCTTCGACATAGGTGTTAGTTGGGGACTTTCGATTTTTAACTCACACAAGCTATAGTATATTTAGTCCTCCTTTGGTTCATAGGATATTGATATATATTTGTGCGAGCGAATATGAATATTACATGAATAGAAAAATCATAGAAAGAGAGATGCCATGTATGTCAAACCCTACAGAAAAAGAGATGCTATTTGATGCATAGGATGTGAACTTTTTCATTGAGTCAAGCCAGTATTTGTTCTTCTTTGAAATGTGGATGATTGATTAAAAAAAAGATTCATACCTACATAGTAGGAATATAAATCCATTCTCACAAACCAAAGAACTCCAAAGAAAATTTTCATTTGCTATTCTACAAAATCCCTGTAAACTCTTAGTAATTTTTTTACACGTGCTTGTAATTCCAGGTCCACTTTCTCCCTCCAACAGTGTTGCGTCCATCCCCAGCGCCAGCGAGCGAGCAAGCAACCCCGGCGACTCTGCACCACCACGTCACTGGACCAACGTGTCACGCCCACGTGGCCGCCCCCGTCCACCTCGGCGGCCGCGTTAAAGGAGTGTCGCGTCGCCCCGCCCCGCCCCGCCAACGAAGCGAGCGTCGGATCGCCGTCCCCCTCCAGATCTCCGGAGACCCCCTCCCCACTCCCCTCCCATCCCCGCGCCCGCCGCTGCCCCCCGCTCCCATTCCCCCCACCCGGCGGCGAGTAAGCAGAGGCGGGGCCGCCCGCAGCGAACCCTAGCCGCCGCCGCCCGCCTCCAGCCGCAGCCGGCGCCGGCGCGACGGTCGGCGGGAGATCTCGACGAGGGAGGGAGATCCAGCAGGGCCATGGCCAGCTCCGGCATCGCCTACCCCGACCGCTTCTACGCCGCCGCGGCCTACGCCGGCTTCGGCGCCGGCGCCCCCTCCGCCGCCGCCATCTCCCGCTTCCAGAACGACGTCGCCCTCCTCCTCTACGGCCTCCACCAGCAGGTGACGACCTAGGCTAGGCCCCGCCGAAATGGCGGGGATCAGGGATCGGGAATTCGGTTTGGTGCTAACCGACCTCGGGGTTTTCGTTTCGGCGCAGGCGACGGTCGGGCCCTGCAACGTGCCCAAGCCCAGGGCGTGGAGCCCCGTGGAGCAGAGCAAATGGACGAGGTTGGTGCCGCCGAGCCCGACCCCCGGCTTCCATCGAGCTTACCAATGCTGCTGCAAAGGCCGCAACTCCTAGCTAGATAGTACAATTTTCCTATATATGCCGCAACTCCTCCCTAGTTTCGTAGTTTGGCCTTTTGGAACAATTATCTATCCATATTGATAGAAGCCCAGTGAACACCAATTTAGCAATTGCCATGTGCGCGCGCTTGAATTGTTGCTGCTTGCTTAGTTATACCCTTTGTGTTTTCAGCTGGCATGGGCTTGGAAGCATGCCCTCCGCGGAGGCGATGCGTCTCTTTGTCAAAATACTGGAGGTATAGCGAGTTACGCGTTCCTCTTCAGTGTGTTGCGTCTGCGGTAGTGTTGTATTGACACATTGATGTTATTGTGGCAGGAGGAAGATCCTGGATGGTACTCTAGAATCCCCGAGTTCATCAACCCTCAGCCTGTAGTAGATATTGAAATGCATGTAAGTCACATCAGATAATGTACTTGGGTACATATATGATATATCCCAAGTATATATTTCTTCTCTGTTGTTTGCCCGAGTATTCAGAATCCACCTTATATCCTTGAACTTGTTGGTTTATTAAATAAATTATCTGTATTTCGTTTTACAAGAAACCAAAGGAAGAGCCGGACATCGTACCGGCTTTGACAAATGGAACTGGAACATCATCAATTCCAGAACCAAAAACAATTTCTGAAAACGGAAGTTCAGTGGAGACACAAGACAAAGTTGTTATTCTGGAAGGTCTTAGTACTGTCAGTGCTCATGAGGAATGGACTGCATTGTCTGTTAGCGGCCAGCGGCCTAAACCCCGCTATGAGGTGAGCCATGTGTTCCCTTGCCTCTTTATTTTCAAACTTGTAGGGTTATTACCCTATCTTTTGTTTCTGTTTGCTATATTTACTTTTGTAGCATTGATGTGAATTTTGGCTGCTGCAGCATGGAGCAACTGTTCTACAAGACAAAATGTATATATTTGGTGGAAACCACAATGGGCGTTATCTTAGTGACCTTCAGGTTTGTGAAGCTAACTGTGATAATGCAGCGTACCATATGTATGCGTTCTAATTTTTTGTTAGCTTGGACATGGAGGCATACGGACAAATTTTGTTGCATATTTGTCACCAAATCATCATCAACCGATTGTTTTTGTCTGTACACACTGCTCTCAGAATTAGTGATTCATTTTTATTCATAATCCCTAAGCTAAATGATCTTACGTAAAATTCATGCGGTGCTGAAGCATGCCCTGTAACAATTCCAGTCATCTTTGCTTCTTTATGCAAATAATCCTTATGCTCTTAGATTGTTATTATTGTTCAATTGAGTATGTTGTAACAATGCATGGGAACAACGATAGGTTTTTCTACAGAATTAAGTAACACCGACTCAATGCTTCTTGTTTTTCTTTGCCACAATTTGTGCCAACCGCAGGTTTTGGATCTGAAGAGTTTGACTTGGTCCAAGATTGATGCCAAATTGCAAGCTGGAACATCTGATTCAGCTAAAACAGCACAAGTCTCTCCATGTGCTGGCCATTCTTTGGTAAATTTTACACAAATATGTAATAGCTGCCGCTAATGAGTATCTTCCACCTGATGCTAATCCCCCATTACCACTTTGTAGATATCATGCGGTAACAAATTCTTCTCTGTTGCTGGGCATACAAAAGATCCATCTGACAGCATTACAGGTTTGCTAAAAGTCACAGTCTGCATAGCGCTGTGATGTAATCATATCTAACATCTGTGAATATTTGTTGATGTTGTTACTATGTTTTTGGTGTTTTTATGCTAGTGAAGGAATTTGATCCACATACTTGTACCTGGTCGATTGTCAAGACTTACGGGAAACCACCGGTAACAATTTTTTTCAACCCATAGATCTCTCTTATCCTATTATATCAGTTATAATTGGAATGACATATTTGTTTATTGTTTCACTGTCCTTTGATAAGCATGTCTTAATGATTTCTTCAATTGGCATATACCTTATTTCGTTCAAGCTGAATACTTGCAATCTGCAACATAGTCCAAATAGCATGCTCTCAGCTTTGGAATTATGGAACATATTGCATATAGTTGCATAGATGTATACAATTGTTGGGGGTGACCAATTCATTCGTAGCTTATGCGGTAGTTTTTGTTCAGTGTTAGCGTACCAGTATCAAACTTGAGGCCATCTTTTACATCATCAAAATATATGTATCATGTTTACAAGAAATATTTTGACTCGGTCCATTTATGATACTAAGTGAGGGCATTTTATATTTTGCACCAAAATCCGGAGTATAATACTAAGTTCATGGCCATGTCTAGTTTTATTGTTGCAATAATTCTCCGGTGCTTGCTGAGATGACACAAACACCCTTAACCTTAAGTGAATGAATGATACAAAATCTTGCTAAATACTAAATTGGCTAATTAGTTATTTAAAGTATATTACTTATGCGGATTTCATCTGCTGCAGGTTTCTCGTGGAGGTCAGTCAGTGACTCTTGTTGGAACAACTCTAGTCGTGTTCGGTGGCGAAGATGCAAAGCGATGTCTTTTGAATGATTTGCACATTCTTGATCTTGAAACCATGACATGGGATGATGTGGATGCGATGTGAGTACTGGAATCTCTATAGATCTCTCATGCATAATCTTTGTGATATGTACTGTTCATTTGGTGACATTGTTAGCTTCATCGTATCTGAACTACTGTTAAGTGCTACTAAAATTTAGTTGGAACACGTAGGTCCTCGTGTGCATTTGTTGCCTTTCAAGTTATTTTATTATGATTGAAGCTTCTTTTCCTAGTGAGATGCTCCATAAACTTAGCTTAAAAGCTGTTCAAGTAGATTACTCTTCATGTTAAATAGTTCTGAACTGAAGCGCTTAGTTGGATTATTACTGGTTTACTACTTATTTTTTCTCAATTAGATGGGACTGATAGAAGTACTAAATTGATTGAAAGAGACAAATGAAATGAAAGGGAAAAACAGAGAAGGCATATTGGATGTGAAATTTGAATCTTGTTCTGGACACCGAACTTGATATTACCGTATTTCTGGATTCAATGTATTCTAATGTTTGCTTTATGTTTTAGAGGCACCCCTCCTGCTCCTAGATCAGACCATGTTGCTGCTTGCCACGCTGACCGCTATCTTCTAATTTTTGGCGGCGGATCTCATGCGACATGTTTTAATGACCTACATGTCCTTGATTTGCAGACGGTAAGAACAAATTTCTTGCTGTGACTCTGAAGATTAATTCATTGCCTGTGATTGTTAAGTTCTAATGTTAGAATCACAGATGGAATGGTCAAGACCCAAACAGCAGGGCCCGATTCCAAGCCCACGAGCTGGTCACGCAGGTGCAACTGTTGGAGAGAATTGGTACATTGTTGGTGGTGGCAATAACAAAAGCGGTAGGTTTTTAAGTGTCTGATCTTATGTACATTCCGGCTCTTCTCGTACGATATTAGAAAAACCCTAGATTGCCTCAATAGGGATACACGTATCAGTATCGGGGTGATACAGATACGTAAATACGTCATTTCTGAAAAGCGCCAATATGAGGATACGTTAGACTATTGTTGAAAACAATATACGTTAGACTATTGTTGAAAACAATATAACAATTAAACATCAAGCCATTTAACATATATTTAGTCAGTGCAGTCCATTAGCTTCTGTCTTCTTATCCATGATTCCAACAAAAGCAAGAACCAACAGATACGCTAGTTGCTGGAAGTATCGGTGTTTTCTTGGATAAATCTTTATGGCTTTCAGTCTATATTTGTATGTTCATATTACTAGTAGATTTTTACTTCCTGAGATAATTTCCTCAGTTTAATTTGTTAAGTGCTAATTGGAGGTGCTGCAAGAGTTATGGGAGGCACAGTTTCCTTAAACATTCCCTGCATATAGAACCAAAACAATTCCTTATGCACCTCAAAACTAACTCAGCAGTTGAATATGCTGAATTTAGGTATTGGCTTGCAACTTGGAGCATGATTGGTTTGCTGCCAATATTTGGCTAGCCAAATGTTGGCATTGTCAAATATTGGCAATACCACAACTTGCTAAATATTGGCAACTTTATGTGAGATAGGCAAGACAACTTAGTAGGCCAATTTTTGGCACCAAACCAATTATGCTCTTGGTCCCTCACTTACGAGATGGTTTCTCACATTATGTTGAGAAATCACGATGTCACATAACCTCGGAAAGTATTCTGCAAAATCTCATTCAAATCCACAAAACATTTGTTCAAAAAAAAAATCCACAAAACAATGGCTCAAGCACTTGTCGTCTTGAAAATGCAAATTGTATTGTCTTATTATTTTCCTTTAAGAGGATTAAGATAACACACATCTTTGTTAATGCTATGGAATTGTGATGAGTAGCCATTGTATCACTCATCTTTGTTAACATCTGGTTCTTGTCAAGTCAATACTTCTGTTGCAGTTAGGCAGCGTTTTCGGGCCGTCAATTTTAAGTTTACCTTTAGTTTATGTTTGCATTTAGTGATCTCATGCATTTGTCCTTGCAGGTGTCTCCGAAACACTTGTGCTTAACATGTCAACTCTGGCATGGTCGGTTGTTAGCACTGTAGAAGGACGTGTTCCTCTTGCCAGTGAGGTATTCCTCTTGAGCAATTTGTTAATGTTGAAATGATTTTCTTTTGGTTGGTAACATTTACATCCTATTATTTTTAGGGCATGACTTTATTGTATAGCAATTATAGTGGAGAAGATTATCTCATTTCTTTTGGAGGATACAATGGACGGTACAGCAATGAGGTAACTGGCATTTTATTAATCATCTACTCCCTCCGTTCGGAATTACTCGTCCAAGAAATGGATGTATCTAGATGTATTTTAGTTGTAGATACATCCATTTTTATCCATTTTTGTGACAAGTAATTCCGAACGGAGGGAGTATATGCCTGGAAATCGCATTCAAAATTTCAATCTTTTGTTTTCCTCTGCTGGACAGGTGTATGCTCTTAAACTTAGTGTAAAGTTAGATTTGCAATCAAGCACAAAGGACCAACCCTCCTCAGATAGTACGTCTAGGGTGCTGGAACCTGAGGTTGAAATTTCTCAAGATGGGAAGATACGGGAGATTGCCATGGACAATGCTGATTCGGTAATGTTTCTCTCTAATATCTGGAGGTGCCTATTTTGAATTAACTTGAATACAGCAGAAAGTATTTGTTGAATCTGGGTTACTGTAGAGATGCCGTTTGTACAAATTTAAACTAGAGGGTGCAGCTTTTTTTGGGGGTACATATGCACATTCAACATTATTTGATACAACTTTCTGTTATTTGGAAGATGTACTTGAAACTGACTTCATACGTCATTGTGTTGTGCTGTGTTTCAGAAAAGCAGAAATGATGAAGCAAATGAACAACTTTTGGCAGCCCTTAAAGTTGAGAAAGACGAACTAGAGGCAACCCTTAACAGGGAAGGACTGCAAACTGCACAGCTTAAAGAAGAGATAACTGAAGCAGAGGCCAGAAATGCTGAGCTGACAAAGGCGAGTCTTGTTTTCTACTCCCTCCGTTCCCAAATAATTGTCTTTCTAGCCATCTCAAATGGACTACAACATACGGATGTATGTAGACATGTTTTAGAGTGTAGATTCACTCATTTTGCTCCGTATGTAGTCACTTGTTAAAATCTCTAGAAAGACAATTATTTAGGAACGGAGGGAGTATCTTCCAGTTGCTCAATTTCTGCCCCTATGTAGGGCATAGTTAGTTTGTCTGTCCCTTTGTCCTGCATATACAGTCTTTGAATCAATCAAGCTATGAGTTTTAGTTTGTATATATGCACAGTAAATAAGAGAAATCTAAACCAGTAAACCACTTGTACTGCGTGGATCCTTATTTTTGCGCATCTATGTATGTAAAACCGTGTAGGAACTTCAAGCTGTCCGTGGGCAACTTGCCGCTGAGCAGTCGAGATGTTTCAAACTGGAGGTGGACGTGGCGGAGCTGCGGCAAAAGCTTCAGAGTCTGGATGCGCTGGAGAGGGAGGTGGAGCTCCTTCGAAGGCAGAAGGCGGCTTCCGAGCAGGAGCAGGCGGCGCTGGACGCCAAGCAGAAGAAGCAAGCTGGCTCGGGCGGCGTGTGGGGCTGGCTTGTGGGAACCCCTCCAGACGACGATGATTCCGAGTCGTCGTGATAGGGCAGGCAGATTCATTCATTCATGCTTCTTTCTCCTCCTTTACCCCCATACATATATATACTATATATACACAGGCAGCGATCAGTTGGTATACTTGCTTGTACTCTACACTAATTCTATTCTACAGACAAACGTACTACTACTTGCCATTTGATGATTTGTCCGCCCGGCAATTTCTTCTTCTCTATTTCATTTGAGGACGAAGCAATAATCTATGTGTGTGTTTCCTTGTGATGATCGAGCATTAGTTATCTTGTAAGTACGCAACTCCATTTGAATGTTTGTGTTTCCGCACAAAATTCTCACTGGTCCGCTCTTATCATCAGGGTCCTCACATTGAAGTTTGTCGTTTTTTTACTTACTCTTTTACTTGAATTGTTAACTTTCTCTTGAACTATATATACATGTCCATGGCCAGAGTGACCACGAGCGAATGGAGTATGATTCTTTTCAGGCAATTTGGAACTCTGCTTCAATAACGGTGCCCCCATGAAGTAGGATAGCTCATAGTTATTATGGATTTGTAAGTAGGAATGAATGACTTGCTAAGCCTCCTAATGTTCAAATCGTGCTACTCTCACAAGAAAATCTACTCCGACATACATAAGTAGGAGTAGGTTTTATGTTGATATAATTTCACATTACACATGGTTGAAATATACTCCTCTATACCAAAATATAAGACGTTTCTTTTGAAAGGAACACGATCAAGCCAAATCTGATAGCTTCTCCACTCCATGCATACACCATGAGCAGCCAAATAGTGTGTAGAAATATTACAAGCCCGTGGGCAGGTTTCTACTGAGCTGATTGCATCACTGCTCTTGTTTCTTTAAACAACATGCCTAGGCTTGAGTAGTCGTACAAGTCGCTTGTTATTGCCTGCCTCAACAATTGCATAGTCGTTAAGATGACTTTTTGGCACCCCTTCACAGCATAGAGCATGCCCAGAGCTTCAACTTGTAGCGGTTCAACAATATTTTCCAAATTCCCTGCTCTTGCAACTAGTGCAATTCCATGATCATTTTTTATAGTGAAACCCCATCCTCCTTTGCAAATTCCCTGCTCCTGCAACAATATTTTCCAAATTCCCTGCTCCTGCAACTAGAGCTCACCCACAGATGTTGGCAGTTCAGCATTGAACTTGTTCTATGATATATCAAGTTCCTTCAAACTTTTGAGACTAGGGTTTGAAACTTAGGTAATTAATTCTTCTGCTTAACCCAAGAATAAATTGGATCGATTTTTAATAAATCAAATACGGTTAAGATAGCAATTTCTGAGCCGTGTGAGGTAGGAAACTCTCATCTAGTTGACTGCCTAAAGGCTCCATCAGTATTAATTTTAAGGACATCATTGGGGGAAGGGGGGACACCAAACCTGGGTTGTTCGGGTGTGGGGATGGAGACTGGCAGGTAGGAGAGGGGGCAGATGGCGTGCGAAATCTTTTGGGTTTTACGCCGGTTGAAACGTGTAGTAGTAACCATTACGACAACATATCTCCTCTTTAATATTAGATGTACATCACCTATTAAAAAAATGTTCATTGTGTATTTATAAATAGTTCAACATGTATTTTACCAAATCAATCTCATATCTAAAAAATGTCCATGAATTGAAGAGAGTGTTCAGTTGGTAAGAAAATGTTCATCCCATATTAAGAAATTGCTCATTGTGTATTATAAATCGTCCATCATGTATTAAAAACTATTTAAAATCATCATTTGTGTGTGTGTGTGTGTATATATATATATATATATATATATATATATATATATATATATATATATATATATATTCATGCATTTTTAATCACATAATTTTAAAATGCACTGTGAACCTTTTCAAATTACACTATGAACATTGTTGAAGAAATAATGAACATTTTTGAAATACGTGATGAACATTTTCTAGATACACACGAACAATTCTTTTTAATACGTGATGAACAATTTTGGAAAGAGCGATGACCTTTTCTTAATACAAGATCAACCTTTTTAAAGTATATGACAAACATTAACACAGTGGTGAACATTTTTTAAATACAAGTTGAATGTTTTTTATAATACAACATGAACCTTCTTTAAATACACAAGAACGTTTGGGGAAAACAATGAACATTTTTGCTATACATGATGAACAAAAAGAAAAAGAAACATAAAGAACCGAAAAGATAGGATCCCCTAGTTGGTTAAACCAGTGGAGGAGTCCTCACATCCGACCTCCTTTGTCTTTTAGGGCAACTAGGGACTTTATTCAACATGTAAAGAATAGGGCATACAAACAATGTCCAGAGCCATCCCTAGCCACACATGACGACCGACAGATAATGAAGAAGGAACCTTTGCTAAGGGGTGTGCTTCAAAATTACAATCTCTAGACTCGAAATGAAAGCTAACATTACTGAAGTCTCTCCTTCTAAAATTAATTTCCTCCAAAACACAAGCATACATAGTAGCTGTTGGGGAACGTAGTATTTCAAAAATTTGCATACGCACAAGCAAGATTCATCCAGGTGATGCATAGCAACGAGCGGGGAGAGTGTGTCCACGTACCCTCATAGACCGGAAGCAGAGGCGTTTAGTAACGCGGTTGATGTAGTGGAACATCTTCGTGATCCAACCGATCCAAGTACCGAACGCACGGCACCTCCGTGATCTGCACACGTTCAGCTCGGTGACGTCCCTCGAACTCTAGATCCAGCTGAGGTCGAGGGAGAGTTTCCTCAGCACAACGGCGTGTTGACGGTGATGATGAAGTTACCGACGCAGGGATTCTCCTTGTTGGGGAACGTAGTAATTTCAAAAGTTTCCTACGCACACACAAGATCATGGTGATGCATAGCAACGAGAGGGGAGAGTGTTGTCCACGTACCCTCGTAGACCGAAAGTGGAAGCGTTAGAACAACGGGGTTGATGTAGTCGTACGTCTTCACGGCCCGATGTAGGACCTTGAAGTATGTCTAGAGGGGGGGGGGTGATTAGACTACTTGACCAATTAAAAATTTAACCTTTTCCCAATTTTAGAGTTCGGCAGATTTTAGCTATCTTAGGATAAGTCAAGCAATCATCACACAATTCAACCAAGCATGCAAAGAGTATATAGGCAGCGGAAATTAAAGCATGCAACTTGCAAGAAAGTAAAGGGAAGGGTTTGGAGGATTCAAACGCAATTGGAGACACGGATGTTTTTGTCGTGGTTCCGATAGGTGGTGCTATCGTACATCCACGTTGATGGAGGCTTCAACCCACGAAGGGTAGCAGTTCTTGTGAGTCCACGGAGGCTCCACCCACGAAGGGTCCACGAAGAAGCAACCTTGTCTATCCCACCATGGCCGCCGCCCACGAAGGACTTGCCTCACTAGCGGTAGATCTTCACGAAGTAGGCGATCTCCTTGCCCTTACAAACTCCTTGGTTCAACTCCACAATATTGTCGGAGGCTCCCAAGTGACACCTAGCCAATCTAGGAGACACCACTCTCCAAGAAGTAACAAATGGTGTGTTGATGATGAAACTCCTTGCTCTTGTGCTTCAAATGATAGTCTCCCCAACACTCAACTCTCTCTCATAGGATTTGGATCTGGTGAAAAGAAGATTTGAGTGGAAAGCAACTTGGGAAGGCTAGAGATCAAGATTCATATGGTAGGAATGGAATATCTTGGTCACAACACACGAGTAGGTGGTTCTCTCTCAGAAATGGTAAGTTGGAAGTGTAGGTTTGTTCTGATGGCTCTCTCCATGAATGAAGAGGAGGTGGAGGGGTATATATAGCCTCCACACAAAATCTAACCGTTACACACAATTTACCAAACTCGGTGGGACCGATTCAATAGACCCGGTCGGACCGATTTAGTAAACCTAGTGACCGTTAGTGATTTTCGGTGGGACTGACATGCAACTCGGTCAGACCGATTCGGTTAGGGTTAGGGCATAACGTAATCTCGGTAAGACCGATTACACAAACTCGGTAAGACCGATTTTGGTAATAAGCTTTCCAGAGAGTTGGTCAGGTAAACTCGGTGGGACCGATTTGCTCTTTTCGGTGAGACCGAAATGTTACAAAAGGGAAACAGAGAGTTTACATTGCAATCTCGGTGGGACCGATCTCTCACTTCGGTTAGACCAAAACGTTACGAAGGGAAACAGAGAGATTATGTAACACCCCGAGAATCATGCTACAGTAATCCCCTTCTAATGATGCCTTGTCATCATTGTTACTGTTGCTAATCCCACTTTGATTCTAATCCAATCCAAAGTTCAAATTCAAATTAAAGTCTAAAATTCAAATATCTCAAACATGAAAACTAAAATGTTCAAAGTGTGTCAAATATTCCATAACCAATTATGGTGGTGACCCAACATTATTGAAAGGTGTTTAAGTGCCCTAAACTAGTTAAAACTGTGGCTAAAAAAATTAAATTAAATGCCCTTTTAATTTATAAAAATTGCAAACTATTTCAAAAGTCTCATAATCTTTTTGTGGCAGTACACAATAATTCTTTGAAGTTGTTTTGGCCAGTGGCATATTTTTGCAGTGTCAATTGTGACTAAAGGAAAAGGCAAAAGCTGCTGGAAAATTAAACAGAAAAGCTTTAAAAAAAAAAAAGGAAAAGAAAAGAAGAAGGGGTGGGAGAGCCCTTGCCTCCCCTTGGGCCTCGGCCCACCTCGGCCAGCCGGACGGCCCACAGCCCCCTGCCACCCTGAACCCCAACCAGCCCAGCCGGCCCAGCTCCCCGCATCGCTCCCCCTCCCCCTGATCAACCGACCGAGGGTGCGCGCCTGCGCGTCGCCGCCGAACCACCTCGTCGTCGACGAGGGGGATAAGGATCCCCTCAACGCCTCGGGCTACCCTGCCACTTGCTCTGCCACTCCACTGTCGCCCGCTCCGTCTCTCCCTCTCCCCACCAGATCCCTTCTCGCTCTCCCCCTCGTTCTCCACCGCGTCCGAGCTCCTCCATGGCCTCGCCGCCGTAGAACCCGCGGCCACTGCGACCTCCTCGCCTCACCACCGTGCCAGCTCGTTACGCCTCCATCCTCTACGTCGTCTGCAACCACCGGAATGAAACGGGAGCCACCACAACGAGGGGATCGAGCTCTTTCACGTCTTCGGTCGCCGGCGCTTCTCCACCGATCCGCTCCGTTCTGCTGCTCCTAAGCTCCCAAGGGCCATCGGCGTGCTGCTCGGTGAGCTTCTTCGTATCCTGCTCCCCTCCGTTAGCCCCTTCGCGAGACGTAGCTAGCTGTCGCCGTGTCTGTGCTCTGCTCGCCGCCGACGGCCTTGTGGCCGTCGATGTGGTCGATGCCACCATCGCCTGAGGCCACGGTCGTACTCCTGGTGCTCCCAGGAGCTCAATGAGCTCGTGACCGAGCCTCCCCGCGCTCTCTAGCTCCGTTTCCATCGCTGCCCGATCTCCGGCGTCCGCTCCGCCGCTCGCCACCGTCGTCTCCGGCCGAATTAGCCCACGGGACCGCCGTAGATCGATGCGGCATCGGACACCCGATCGAACGCACTAGGCCACACCCCCTCTCGCGCCCTGTGCGCGAATTCCGGCCAACTCCGGCGCGGATCCGCCGCGGGAATGGTCGCCGGCGCATCTCCGGCCGCCGCGCTGACCTGGCCTGACCTGAGGGCCACCCCGAGTCACTGGCAGCTGGGTCCCGCGGGCCGAGTTGAATGGTTGACCGGGTTAATTGTGCTGACTGTGCACGGTTGACCTGACATGTGGGCCCCCTTTCTGTTAATTAGTCTAAAATGTATTTGTAAATAAAAGTAATTAGATTAACCTAAACACTCACTGACACCCGGGGCCCACACCCCTAATTAACCATGTTAGGTTAGTTTAATCCACTGTTAAGCCAACAGAGGCTGACATGTGGGTCCCTTTGGACCCACAGGTCAGTTTTGACCTGGTCAGCGAGTCTCTTGACCGCTGACATCATCCCCATGCAATGTTGACATCATTTTCCTTTTCTGTTAATTTAAATAATTCCAGTATATTAATAAAACTTTGAAAATTAATAGAAATTAAACCGTAGCTTGGATGAAAAAGTTTTCTACATGAAAGTTGCTCAGAACGACGAGATGAATCCGGTTACACCCTCCGTTCGTCCGCCACACACTCCTAGCATAGCGAACATGGAACTTTTCCCCTCCGGTTCGTCTGTCCGAAAATGCTAAACCTGGGGAAACATTTCCGGATGTTATCCCCCTTCGCCGATAACGTGTAGCACCGCGTTAGAACACATCTAGCTCTGCATGTTGTCCTGTTATGCTCTTGCTTGCTATGTACTTACTGTTTCTTCCCCCCTCTTCTCTCCGGTAGACCCGAGGCGCGGCGATGCATTGTGATCAACTACGTCACCGATGACCCTCCTTCTTGTCTCGAGCAACCAGGCAAGCCCCTCCTGATCACCGGATATCGCCTACTCTCCTCTATCTGCTTGCACTAGAGTAGTGTAGCATGTTCTGCTTTCGTTATTCCTATCCCGATGCATAGCTTTGTCCTTGCTATACATTGATACCTTTACCGCATTCCTACTTGCCTAGTATAGGATGCTAGTATTTCCATCTGTGGCCCTACATTCTTGTCCGTCTCATTTGTGCTATACTATTGGGCGTGATCACTCGGGAGGTGATCACGGTTATATACTATATACTTATACATGATACATGTGGTGACTAAAAGCGGGTCGGCTCGTAGGAGTGCCGCGAGTGGATCTTTGAGGCGGAGCGGCAGGCAGGTTGAGACCGCCTAGGAGAGAGGTGGGCCTGGCCTGTTCGGCGTCGCGGATACTTAACACGCTTAACGAGATCTTGGTATTTGATCTGGGTTGGGTCGTTGACCTTATACGCACTAACCGCCACGTGGGACAAGATATGGGCAACCAGCGTCGTGGTATCACCGAAGCATTTCGTGGCGTCGGCGGCGGCGGCGCGCCGGATTGGGCGTAAGCCTGCTCTTGTATTAAGGGGCTAGTTCGCTTTCGGCCGCCCCGCATAGCGTGCAGTGTGCTAAGGCGATGGGCCGCACCCTGGCGCTTAGGTTTAGACCGGCGTCTTGACCTCTCTGTTATGCCTAGGTGGGGCTGCGGCGTGTTGATCTTCGCGGCGGGCATGACCCAGAAAGTGTGTCGGCCAAATGGGATCGGCGTGTCGGGTAATGTGGTGCACCCTGCAGGAAGTTAATCTATTGAATAGCCGTGATCTTGATGCAGGGGCGACTTGGAGTTGTACCTTGACCTTATGACAACTAGAACCGGATACTTAATAAAACACACCCTTCCAAGTGCGGATACAACCCGGTGGTCGCTCTCTAACGGGGCATTGAGGAGGGATCGCGGGTAGGATTATGCTATGCGATGCTACTTGGAGGACTTGATCTACTCTCTTCTACATGTTGCAAGGCGGAGGCTGCGAGCGTAGTCTTGACGGGATTAGCTATCCCCTCTTATTACGGCATTCTGCGATTCGGTCATCGATATGGCCTTTACACATATATCCATGCATATGTAGTGTAGCTCCTTGCTTTGAGTACTTTGGATGAGTACTCACGGTTGCCTTGTTCCCCTTTTCCCCATACCTCTACCCGATTGCTGCGACTGGACGATGAAGCCCAGAGGCGAGGCGCCACCGTCGATGGCGACTACTACACTGGGCGCCTACTACTACGTGCAGCCGGCGGCGGCGACCGGGAGTAGTTAGGAGGATCCCAGGCAGGAGGCTGCGCCTCTTCGATATGTATCCCGGTTTGTGCTAGCCATCTTATGGCAACTTGTTTAACTTATATGCGTACTCGAGATATTGTTGCTTCCGCTGACTTCGTCTATGATCGAGCACTTGTATTCGAGCCCTCGAGGCCCCGGCTTGTATTATGATGCCTGTATGACTTATTTTTATTTGTAGAGTTGTGTTGTGATATCTTCCCGTGAGTCCCTGATCTTGATCGTACACATTTGCGTGCATGATTAGTGTATGATTGAATCGGGGGCGTCACAAGTTGGTATCAGAGCTGGCTGCCTGTAGGAATCCCCCTTTCGAACTCCATGGCCGAAGTCGAGTCTAGACATTGCAAAACTTTTACTAACATGGCTGTGTGTCTTACGGGCACACGTCGCCATTGGGTGGTAGTAGGATCTTTATTCCTCGTCTATACTCTGGGACTCTGAGCTCTCTTCTATTCGGGTTAAATGATTTTGCTAAAAACAAAATTAACTTTAGGTTCTCGAAAATACTTTCTCCCGGAGAGCCCCTCACTTCAGATGATCGGCTGCTGCACTAGAAGATTCCGAAGTTACTCTACGATGTTCTCTCGAGTCTTTGTGCCATCGCATTTGCGATTTCCTTCCACCGACAACCCCTATGAAAACTGCATACACTTGCCATTCATACAATCATTCCCCATTGATCTTGTTATTACAAGATACCCCGAAATTCTCTCTATTGTTCCTTGTCGCCTTGCAGTTCCTTGTCGCCTGAATACCTCTACAAATTAATCCTCACACTTACCGAGGATTTGTTTCTCCCTAGTTGTTCAGGTGTTTCACAAAATTCTTCGAAATGTTATCCGATCTTTCGAAACTCCTCTGCAGCCTATGGCTCTTGAAATTCTTGTCTGCCTGCATTATGGTTAATTCCAAATGCCTGGCATTATTCATTGACATCCTTTGTCACTATCATTTTGAGACCGTTGATTCAATATGATGTGGATGCTCGCAATCATCAGTTGATCCTTTTAAATTATCTTTCCGGCTCAGACATCATTTTAAACATGAGCTGGAGCTCGACCAATTAAATTGCCATCGATTGTACCCCTAAGGCTATTCAACTTATCCGTCCGTAATCGAAGCATTGCTTCTGATCCCTTGTCTTGGAATTCATAATTCCTTTGCAATTGAGCTTTGAAGTAGTCAGTTGTTTCTATCATCTGATCCCCTTGCATGCTTTCTTCTTCTGGTTGAGTACGATGCTCACTTCAGATCCCTTATGGACTACCAGATCCTTTGTTGAATTTTATCCGACAACGTCCTTCCTATTCAATAACCTTGTGAGTTCTTTCTCCGATACATCATGCCTTTGGTAAATTGTAATCGTTGCCTTCTCAAGCATACTCTACTATCGAGTTTGCGTTATTTATTCTCGAAATGTGTGGTATATATTTCCACGATACCCTGATGGGTTGAACCTATGCCTTCCTTAATATGGGTGAACTCGAATGTTTTCACGAGTCATACACTCCTGGTATTCTTCCAGATAAAATTTCAACACTACAACTTCCTCGAAAGTGAGAAGTGAATGAAAGGTTATGCATTGGAGAAGTGGGAGTCGACCTTGAACTTGTGTTCATGCCCATGGACACGATGTAGATCTTATCATTAGAGCTTCTCTTAAATTAATTATTCCTTTGGTATAAGTTCATCTTATATCTGGGATCTGGCCTTTTTCAATCGTGGTTCCGACCATGTTCTCCTTTAAATACCATTTCTCGTGCAAGTTTAAGCACTTGTCTCCTGTAGAGCAATACCCCAGTCCAACCTCTACTTTGATCTGTCGTCGAGTATTACCCCCCTGGTATCTCGAGATTATAATGGAACTGCAAACTTCTTATGAGTTCTTCATCAAGTGCTACATTCTCACTGATTCCAATTTTCACGGGCTCTGAGTTATTAAACACTCAAAGACACCGATAACCGACTCGAGTCCGCATCGCGATTAAGCAACTCTTGGTAACCTTCATTACTTACGAGTTTGAACTCAATCACGTCATTCCTAGCCTATTTGACTATATCATTATCATGATGATTTTAATTGTGCTACCTGGTCCTTATTCCCGGAGCACAACTTTCAACGATAAGCTAAGCTTGCGTCGATTTTCGTCGTCATATCATTTCTCCTTGAACAACAAACTTGATTTCGAGTTTGTGTCCTAATCATGGTTCCAATAACCTTTCGCTTCATCATTCATTTGACTTGATGTCATCGTCGATCGATTACATCTTCGTGTAACCTCTCGACAAATGTGTCGTGATCATCATCAACCTTATGAGCTCTTCCAGGATATAAATCGGATTCATGATGAGAAATACCATCCTTGCCTCGATGATTTGTGTTATCATCAACCACTTTATTGCCTTCCCTCCAACACAAACCTGTTCGTGTTTTGTGTTATACCCTGAGTTCCTTGCTACCCAGCATTGTTCTTCTTTACCTTGAAATATTACCACCTTTTATGTCAAGAATGTCGTGAGAATTTCACCACCTCTTAAGAATTCTTGGTATGGTGATACTTCTCACCATCACCATTCTTTCTTGGGTCCTCGAGTTGATTCCAACCAGGGTACCAACAAGTGAGCGGTGCTGTTTGGATTCCGCCCTTCTAGCAACCCTATTGCTTTGAAGTTAAAGATCGGTCGTTCATTCTTAGACTATTGATTATTGAATCACCATTCCAATGTTGGCCGTGCAACCCAGCCCATATTCGGGTGCACATTTTAACCAATGTTTAATTGTGTATGTTTTCCTCGAGCATACATCATTATACCATTTGATATGACAAATGCTATCTCCTTGTTCACATAATTGTGGAAATCCACCTTTGTGGAAATCTCAAGGATTGTCACTGACTCCATCAGCTACCCCGTCATCCTCTCTTTGGTTTAAATGATGAACTCTTGTGTTGAAACTCGCTCCCATAGTTCATTCCCCGAGAATCTTACGATGTCACCTCGTTACTTTGTGTCGCACCTTTTCTTCTCAGGCATCCTGAGCCTGAGGTATCCAAACACCAATCAGATCTAAATCTCGGTCAGATATGATGGTTGGAACATATTTCCAAGAGTTATAACAATGGTCTTTATATGACCCGGTAAGATGACGTCATGCCTAGCACACCTGGCCGGAGGACCTATTGTTATAGTTGTTCCTTTTTGGCAAGGTTAACCATTCTTCCATGAGGGAATTGTAAGACTTATTCTATAAGTTATTCCTGATGAATCCTTTGTGTTTCCAAAGTGTGATCTTCACCTGTTGGCCATGTCAATGCTATCTCGAAGCATGTCTATGGTACTCCAATTTTCAACAAGAACATTTGAAGCCCAATGTTAAATGTTTCCTGCTCAATTATCCAAACACCGTTGTATGGGTAATGTCATGAAATTTCTCTCCCCTTACCTAAAGAGTTTTCTATGTTATATCCTGTCATGGATATCGTGCTCTGCTTGTCCTTGGGAAGGATATACCCCCTGAAATATGTGTTTAAACACATTTTCCTTTCCATTGTTCTATTTAATCTGGAAATCACATTTTCCTTTCCATGGTTTTGTTTGACCTTTCTTGGGAATTATATGATCTAAGCAGTAATAATTCCCAACATATGCAAACACCTCGATGTACAATTCTGTCAGCAAGAACCTGTTACTATTGTTGATGACATTCCGGTAGCCACCGATGGACGAGAACTTTGCCAAATGGTCCGCCTCGTTCAACGAGCAGGGAAATGGTTCTCTTCGTCCCTCACCCTTGGTATCGATGTTGTTGCCAACATAACTAACAGACTACCCTCTGACATGCCTTGCTATCATGACCGTGGAAGATGTCAGCCCCCTTCCTACTTTTAACCCACACGGTGGGCCCATAACCCACAGGTCCACTGGATCGAAACCTGACTCTCCTGTACATCCCTGTCTTCCAAAATTGTTCCTCGCGCTTGGCTTCGTATGTAATTCACGAGCCACCTTCCTAGTGATTTATTCTGGTATCAGATGCGATACTTTTCCCATTTCTATGAACCCCATTCACTCTCTATTTCAGGCAACGAACGATTGCCTACCCGGTTGAAACTTCGTATTGTACCTTAATATTTTGCTCCCAAGTTTTCTTAAGTTCCAACTCGAGAGATACTTCTGTCACATTCCCTACATTGTTCACCAGATAATTAACCCTATAAGGGCCAGTTCACCCAAAGTTAGTCTTTACTTCCCCACTTAAATCTCGGGACGAGATTTCTTGTAGTGGAGGAGATTATGTAACACCCCGAGAATCATGCTACAGTAATCCCCTTCTAATGATGCCTTGTCATCATTGTTACTGTTGCTAATCTCACTTTGATTCTAATCCAATCCAAAGTTCAAATTCAAATTAAAGTCTAAAATTCAAATATCTCAAACATGAAAACTAAAATGTTCAAAGAGTGTCAAATATTCCATAACCAATTATGGTGGTGACCCAACATTATTGAAAGGTGTTTAAGTGCCCTAAACTAGTTAAAACTGTGGCTAAAACAATTAAATTAAATGCCCTTTTAATTTATAAAAATTGCAAACTATTTCAAAAGTCTCATAATCTTTTTGTGGCAGTACACAATAATTCTTTGAAGTTGTTTTGGCCAGTGGCATATTTTTGCAGTGTCAATTGTGACTAAAGGAAAAGGCAAAAGCTGCTAGAAAATTAAACAGAAAAGCTTTAAAAAAAGAAAAAGGAAAAGAAAAGAAGAAGGGGTGGGAGAGCCCTTGCCTCCCCTTGGGCCTCGGCCCACCTCGGCCAGCCGGACGGCCCACAGCCCCCTGCCACCCTGAACCCCAACCAGCCCAGCCGGCCCAGCTCCCCGCATCGCTCCCCCTCCCCCTGATCAACCGACCGAGGGTGCGCGCCTGCGCGTCGCCGCCGAACCATCTCGCCGTCGACGAGGCGGATAAGGATCCCCTCGACGCCTCGGGCTACCCTGCCACTTGCTCTGCCACTCCACTGTCGCCCGTTCCGTCTCTCCCTCTCCCCACCAGATCCCTTCTCGCTCTCCCCCTCGTTCTCCACCGCGTCCAAGCTCCTCCATGGCCTCGCCACCGTAGAACCCGCGGCCACCGCGACCTCCTCGCCTCACCACCGTGCCAGCTCGTTACGCCTCCATCCTCTACGTCGTCTGCAACCACCGGAACGAAACGGGAGCCACCACAACGAGGGGATCAAGCTCTTCCACGTCTTCGATCGCCGGCGCTTCTCCACCGATCCGCTCCATTCTGCTGCTCCTAAATTCCCAAGGGGCATCGGCGTGCCGCTCGGTGAGCTTCTCCGTCTCCTGCTCCCCTCCGCTAGCCCCTTCACGAGACGTAGCTAGCTGTCGCCGCGTATGTGCTCTGCTCGCTGCCGACGGGCTTGTGGCCGTCAATGTGGTCGATGCTGCCATCGCCTGAGGCCACGGTCGTACTCTTGGTGCTCCCAGGAGCTCAATGAGCTCGCGACCGAGCCTCCCCGCGCTCTCTAGCTCCGTTTCCATCGCTGCCCGATCTCCGGCGTCCGCTCCGGCGCTCGCCACTGTCGTCTCCGACCGAGTTAGCCCACGGGACCGCCGTAGATCGATCGCGACATCGGACACCGATCAAGCGCACTAGGCCACACCCCTCGCGCTCAGGCGCGAATTCAACCAACTCCGCGCGGATCTGCATGGGAATGGTCGTGGCGCATCTCCGCCGCCCGCCTGACTGGCTTCGACACGAGGCCACCCGAGTCACTGGCATTTGGGTCCCATGGCCGAGTTGAATGGTTGACCGGGTTAATTGTCTTGTTGTGCACGGTTGACGACATGTGGGCCCCTTTACATTAATTAGTCTAAAATGTATTTGTAAATAAAAGTAATTAGATTAACCTAAACACTCCGCGACACCGGGGCCCACACCCCTAATTAACCATGTTAGGTTAGTTTAATCCTTTATTAAGTTAGCAGAGGTGACATGTGGGTCCTTTGGACCCATTGGTCAGTTTGACCTGGTCGTGAGTCTCTTGACGTGACATCATCCCCATGCAATCTTGACGTCATTTTCCTTTTACATTAATTTAAATAATTCCGGTATATTAATAAAACTTTGAAAATTAATAGAAATTAAACCGTAGCTTGGATGAAAAAGTTTTCTACATGAAAGTTGCTCGAGCGACGAGGCGAATCCGGTTACACCTCCGTTAAATGCGCCACACACTCCTAGCATAGCGAACATGGAACTTTTCCTCCGGTTAAATGCGTAGAAAATGCTAAACACTGGGAAACATTTCGGATGTTATCCCCTTCGCCGATAACGTGTAGCACCGCGTTAGAACACATCTAGCTATGCTGTTGTCTGTTATGCTCTTGCTTGCTATGTATTTAATGTTTCTTCCCCCTCTTCTCTCGGTGAACCCAGAGGCGCGGCGATGCATTGTGATCAACTCGTCACCGATGACCCTCCTTCTTGTCTCGAGCAACCAGGCAAGCCCCTCCTTGATCACAGATATCGCCTACTCTCCTCTATCTGCTTGCATTAGAGTAGTGTAGCATATTCTTGCTTTCGTTATTCCTATCCCGATGCATAGCTTTGTCCTTGCTACTTACATTGATACCTTTACTGCAGTCCTACTTGCCTAGTATAGGATGCTAGTATTTCCATCTGTGGCCCTACATTCTTGTCCATTTGTTGTGCTATACTATTGGGCGTGATCACTCGGGAGGTGATCACGGTATATACTATATACTTATACATGATACATGTGGTGACTAAAGACGGTCGGCTCGTAGGAGTGCCCGCGAGTGGATCTTTGAGGCAGGCGGCAGTGGTAGGTTGAGACCGCCTAGGAGAGAGGTGGGCACTGGCCTGTTCGGCGTCCGGATACTTAACACGCTTAACGAGATCTTGGTATTTGATCGAGTTGGGTCGTTGACCTTATCGCACTAACCGCCACGTGGGACAAGATATGGGCAACCGGCGTCGTGGTATCGGCGAAGCATTTCGTGATGTCGCCGAGCGCGGTAGCGTCGGATTGGAACTTAAGCCTGCTCTTGTATTAAGGGGCTAGTTACGCTTTCGGCCGCCCTCATAGCGTGCAGGTGTGCTAAGGCGATGGGCCCGGACCCTGTGGCGCTTAGGTTTATACCGCGTCTTGACCTCTCTGTTATGCCTAGGTGGGGCTGCGGCGTGTTGATCTTCAGCGGCGGGCATGACCGGAAAGTGCGTCCGGCCAAATGGGATCGGCGTGTCGGGTAATGTGGTGCACCCTGCAGGGAAGTTAATCTATTGAATAGCCATGATCTTGATAACAGGACGACTTGAGTTGTACCTTGACCTTATGACAACTAGAACCGGATACTTAATAAAACACACCCTTCCAAATGCGGATACAACCGGTGGTCGCTCTCTAACAGGTCATTGAGGAGGGATGGCGGGTAGGATTATGCTATGCGATGCTACTTGGAGGACTTGGTCTACTCTCTTCTACATGTTGCAAGGCGGAGGCTGCCGAGCGTAGTCTTGACGGGATTAGCTATCCCCTCTTATTACGGCATTCTGTAGTTCGGTCCACCGATATGGCCTTTACACATATATCCATGCATATGTAGTGTAGCTCCTTGCTTAAGTAGTACTTTGGATGAGTACTCACGGTGCCTTGTTCCCCTTTTCCCCATACCTCTACCCGATTGCTGCGACCATACGATGGAGCCAGAGCTGACGCCACCGTCGATGACGACTACTACACTGGAGGCGCCTACTACTACGTGCAGCCCGCTGACGACGACCAGGAGTAGTTAGGAGGATCCTAGGCAGGAGGCCTGCGCCTCTTTCGATATGTAGCCCAGTTTGTGCTAGCCATCTTATGGCAACTTGTTTAACTTATGTCTGTACTCAGATATTGTTGCTTCCGCTGACTCGTCTATGATCGAGCACTTGTATTCGAGCCCTCGAGGCCCCTGGCTTGTATTATGATGCTTGTATGACTTATTTTTATTTGTAGAGTTGTGTTGTGATATCTTCCCGTAAGTCCCTGATCTTGATCGTACACATTTGCGTGCATGATTAGTGTATGATTGAATCGGGGGCGTCACAAGTTGGTATTAGAGCTGAGTGCCTGTAGGAATCCCCCTTTCCAACTCCATGGCCGAAGTCGAGTCTAGACATTGCAAAACTTTTACTAACATGGCTGTGTGTCTTACGGGCACACGTCGCCATTGGGTGGTAGCAGGATCTTTATTCCTCGTCTATACTCTGGGACTCTGAGCTCTCTTCTATTCGGGTTAAATGATTTTGCTAAAAACAAAACTAACTTTAGGTTCTCGAAAATACTTTCTCCCGGAGAGCCCCTCACTTCAGATGATCGGCTGCTGCACTAGAAGATTCCGAAGTTACTCTATTCGGGTTAAATGATTTTGCTAAAAACAAAACGAACTTTAGGTTCTCGAAAATACTTTCTCCTGGAGAGCCCCTCACTTCAGATGATCGGCTGCTGCACTAGAAGATTCCGAAGTCCCTGATCTTGATCGTAAACATTTGCGTGCATGATTAGTGTTCGATTGAATCGGGGGCGTCACAGATTACAATCCCATCTCGGTGAGACCGAGATCCCTATCGGTAGGACCGATTTGCTTAGGGTTTGTGGCAGTGGCTATGACTTTTGGAATCGGTGGCGCCAGATTGGAAAAATCGGTGTGACCGATTTTGGATATATGTTTAGGTCATTTGTGGATGTGGGAAAGTAGCTGAGGGTTTTGGAGCATATCACAAAGCACATGAAGCAAGAGGCTCATTAAGCAACACCTCATCCCTCCTTGATAGTATTGGCTTTTCCTATAGACTCAATGTGATCTTGGATCACTAAAATATAAAATGAAGAGTCTTGAGCTTTTGAGCTTGAGCCAATCCTTTGTCATTAGCATTTTGAGGGATCCACTTTCATCATCCATGCCATGCCATTCATTGAGCTTTCCTGAAATGTTCATCTTGGAATAGCATTAGCTCAATGAGCTATATGTTGTTATG
This sequence comes from Aegilops longissima, assembly GCA_021605205.1. Classification (NCBI taxonomy): domain Eukaryota; kingdom Viridiplantae; phylum Streptophyta; class Magnoliopsida; order Poales; family Poaceae; genus Aegilops; species Aegilops longissima. The sequence continues at coordinate 704,199,289 of CM038680.1, read as the reverse complement.
AATTACCAAAACCACCTAGGGATAGTTGCACTTTCAGTCTCCCCCTTTTTGGTAATTGATGACAACATATAGATCAAAGCTTCGACAAATGATAATAAGATTGAAAAACATCGTCGCTTTGAGAAGTATGTGATAAGCAAGAGCTCCCCCTAAATTTGTGCATAGATTAAAATTTGCTTTGGACTGCAAATGCACAAGGAATTAGGCTCATGGGTTACTCTTCCATGTCACATACATCTTGGTGGAGCGCTCAAAATGATAAGTATTGAATACATGCACTCATCACCAAGCAAAGTGAATGATCACATAAGATAGATAAGATAATATCATCAAACATGCATCAGTGTAGCTTATGATCAAACACATGATCATCAATGTCTCACAAGCATAGTATCTCAACCAATCAAAAAGCAAACAAGTTTAAACCAACAAAGCAAGAGAGAACAAAAGCAACACACTCTCTCTCGAAGCCTATGGTCTATACATTTTTCTCCCCCTTTGGCAACAAGTTACCAAAAAGTTCATAGAAAATGCATAGTGCTAGATCGACTCTCAGGCTTGATCTTCAGTTGGTGGTGTCCGGATAACTCCAAGGACGAAGGCTTCAGTTGATGTAGAGGGTGCTGGAGTTGATGCTGTAGCTGGTTGCACTGGACCTGGAGGGGTAGTAGCTGGTGTTGAAGATGTTGCTCTAGTGTCTGGCACTGGCACAGCAGCTGACCTCTGAGCTCTAGGCACTCTGGCAAAGACATTTGTGGTTGTCTTGCCCTTCCTCTCCTGCATGTCATCCTGCAGTTGCTCCACAGCTGACTGAATCTCAGTTACTTTGACATCTAGATCATAAAAATTTTGTTCCATGATTCTTTCCAGGCTCTCCTGATTCTGAGTTAAGGTGGCCAGCCCCTTCTCAATCCTCAGTGATGATGCTATCAAGTAACCAAGCTGCTCCTGCTTGTTCTTCAAGAAATACTCAGATGCCTCCTCTCGAGTTGGCATCCTGGCAGCCTTCTCCTTCCTTGCCTTCTCCTTCTTCTCTTGTGCTTGGCGGCGATGGATCATTCTCATTCATGACAACCTCATTGTTCTCAAAGTCTGGATAAAGTGGAAAATGTTCCTTATCCAATAGATATTTGCTGTGCCCATCTTTGAGTTAATCAACTCCACGGATCGAGGGGCATATCCACGACTTCTCTTCAGTCTGCTGCAGTCCTCTTAATGGTTTCAACCATAAGGCTCATGACTTTGAATTTCGTGGCACATCAAACAAATGCAACATGTTGATTGCGTGCCCTCTAATCATGTTGTGGTCACCAGACTTAGGCAATAGAGTATGCCTTAAGATGCAGTTGATAGTTGGCAGCCCTGACAGAAGGAAGTGGACTGATCCAAACATGAATGACTCAAGGGCCGTGTCCGGGATCTCCTTGTACATGTGTGCCATGGAATTGTGGTCCATTTTCTTCTTGGCATATACATCCAAGTCATCTTCATTCTCCTCTGGGGCATTTATCAGCTTTGCCCACTCCTCAACAGTTGACTGGTACCTTGTACCTTCAGACATCCACACTATCCTGCCATCTGGATAAAAGTGTGCTATGGAGTAGAACTGCATGATAAGTTCATCATTCCAGTTGATGAGCTTCTGCCCAACGAAGTCTGCAACTCCACAAGCAACAAAACTGTCTTGCACTCCAGGATAGTGCTCTTCATTTTCTTTCATGTAGGTCCAGTCGACCCACCTCATATCACACACTATGGGCTTCTTGTCCAGCAAAATGGTCTCATAAAAGTCCTGCTATTCCTTGGTGTGGAACCTGTAACCAACAGCGTTTCTTCTCCTTGTGGCATATGGATCTGTCATCCTCCATAGCCTCAACCCATTGTCTCTTCTGATCTTCATGTCCTCAGCCACAGGATGGGCATCATTGTGATCTGGTATCTTTGGCTTGAGCTTCCTTAGAACCTGTCCTTCTTCATCTTCCTCCTCAGCAACCTCAGGCACTGGGACCTTGTTCTTCTCAGCAGCTGGAATACTCCTGGTATTCCTCTTTGGTGCAGACTTGGCCTTGGGGGCAGCTTTGGGTGCTTCCTTGGGCTTAGATGTGGCAGCCCCTGATCTTATAGCATCACCCATAAGCTTTGGTGCCTTGGGTGCTGGTGCAGCAATCTCTTCTTCCTCTTCCATCATGGAAGGCTTCCCAATAACTCTGGCCATGGTCTTCTTGACCCTTTCCTTCCTCTTCTTGCCTTTAGCAGCTGACTCTTTGGGATCAGGACTTTCAGGCAGTTGAGTTGATGCTCTGTCCTTGGACAATGGCTGTCTTCCTGCAGGCCTTTTAATCTTCATGCCTGGCTTTATATCCCTTGCTTAGCCATATTCCTTCTTGAGCACCCCTTTCTTGGAAGTAGCCTCATCTTCTTCAGCTTTGTAGTCCTCATCTTCTGAGTCTGAGGTTCTCTTTCTCCTTTGCCTGGTAGCAGCCTTAGGCAGATTGCTAGGAGTGCTTCTGCTCCCTTCATCTGAAGTGCTGGAGGGACTAGTGCCCTCACTCATGTTCACCTGTTCCTCTGACCTGTTCTGACTATCACTCTGGTCTGACATGCTGCAAATACTGACTGCTGACCCTGTGAAGAGTTATAGAGGAGATAGAGTGGATGAGCATCACAAAATGCAGAGATTTTTCAAAAGAATGATTCAAAAATTCAGTTTTAGTTTTCCACAGAAAGCATTTCGGATCAACCGATTTTCAAACTCGGTGATACCGAAGCAGTTTTTGGAACCTAAACTGATGAACTCGGTTGGACCGAGTCACAGTACGGTGGCACCGAGACTGCTAGGGTTTCACAAAGTCCTAAAATCGGTCGCACCGATTAGTAATTCTTGGTCAGACCGAGAGTAACTTGTGCAATGGCATATGCCAAATCGGTGAGACCGAGTTTTTCAACTCGGTGGGTCTGAGATGGTTTCGGCGGAAACCTAACCCTAAAAATTTGAATCTAATCTACTCTACGGATTACTTTGGCTGGATAGGATTGTTTCAATCGTGGCAAGAATCAATAAGAGTACAATGTGCTAGGAATCAGATGTGGATAGCACAAAGATCGAGTCCATACCCTAGTGCGGCGATGAACTCGCTACGGTGGCAACGGTGGGGTTGAATTCCGTTGACGGCGGCGGAGACCCGATGTGGAGGCGGTGGCGGCGAGGAGGCGATCCGGAGACCTTCGATGGCAGAGCGAGCTATTGCTTGCGGGCGAAGGGGTTGGAGAAATTTCAAAATTTTGCCCGTGTCTATATATAGCCCGACCCTGTCGGTGTGACCGAGTGGAACAACTCGGTGGCACCGAGATGCATAACTGTGTTCAGTTACAGCAACTCGGTGTGACCGAAAAGTTCAAATCGGTTGCACCGAGATTGAAAACTCAGATCAACTTAATGATCTCGGTAGGACCGAAATGGAGGAATCGGTCAGACCGAGAATCACAAAGAGGTTTTGGAAGTTTAAGTCTATGATGAATCGGGGACTCCGAGTGCTCCTCACACAGATTGGTTCAAATCTGACTTGATCAAATTTTGTGATGTAGCATGAATAGAGTTTGAGACGTGAAAAGCATAGATAGCTAGAGAGGGTTCTTAGGAATTCTTGTCCATCCACTTGGCCAAAAGAAGAATGAACCAAACAATGAAAACAACAAGTGGATGTCCTTGAATGAGTAAAATATGCACCAACATGCTCACACAATAAAATGGCAAATGAAATATGTGGCAAAGCATGCACAACCAATTCTAGCATCTATCAAACAATTGGCGATGACTAGGTCATCTATATATGAGTATATTGACTTAGGAGTCAAATGGTAAACATTTGATCATAGGTCATACTCATCGTTTAAGCTCAAGTTGGGTTACCACTTTTACATAATGCATTGATGTGTTCACACCATTAGAGTTGCTTTGACTCAATTTTTTGAGTTAAGCTCCCCCTAGATGTGAGATCCCCCCTTTAGAGGGATGAACTAACCTTGGGTTTTGTCGATGATGACTTCATGTAGGTGTTGAAGATGTGGATGCTCAATGTTGAAGTAGACCATTTGGAGCAATCCTTTGGAGTGAGTTTCACTTTCAACTTGCCTACATGGGTTAGTCCCACAAGGAACAAACAAGAATATCCATAGACATAGAGTGATGCACACACAAAATGATGTCCATGAAATCATTAGGTTACCTTGTCCCTTGCCTTACCAACATGAGGGTTTGTGACTCCTTGAACTAGTGCAAGATGTGGAAGTTGATTGCACTTGTCCTTGCCATAAAGATATGAGTGAAGAATGTTGGCGGAGTCACCCTCAAGAACTCTCTAGTTCTTCTTCTTCGGGATCCACATCATCTTGATGGGAATCCTTGGAGTTGTAGTTGTACTTGATGAAGTAGAACTTGACGTAGTCTTGGGAATCCACTTGACCGAGATCTTTGGTGCTTCTTCAAATGCATCAATTTCTTCTTGAAGCTTGTCCTTGCCTTTGTTCTTGTGGTCTTGTGGTGGAAGATCATCTTGTGCTTGTGTTCCCTTGAAGGAAGTAGGATCATACTTCTCTTGTTGAGGAACAAACTTCGTCTTGGGGTATTGATCTTCTTCCCACTCAACTCCATTGGCATTGAACTTTCGTTCAAAACCAACACCTTGATTCTTCCGATGTCTTCCTTGCTTGCGTACAATTTCTTCGAATTGTTTACTCCCGGCAAGGCTCTTGTAAACACCTTTCTCTATAATTCCCTTCAATAAGCTATTTTCTTGCTCAAGTGTAACTTGGCTAAGAGAATCATTAGTGGAATCAAGAGAACTACTAGAAGCAACAATGTTGGTTTTAACATTATTATTGTTACTACTAGAGGAAGTATCTTTCTTGTTCTTGTTACTAGACTTGACTTGAGGCATGTAAGTAGATAAGAGTAAACGCTTGGCAATGTAAGAAGAACTTTTCTTACGGAGATCATCATTGATTGCTTTCAAGAACTCATGCTCTTGCTCAAGATTGAGCTTTTCAAAGCGTAACTTCTCATGAGCCCTTAACAGTTCTCGATGATCTTCGAAGATAGTTTCATGAGCTAACTTAAGAGTGTTTAGTTCTTTAGTTAGAAGCTCAATCTTCTCCTTATCATTGTCATTCGTTTTATCTTGATTAGCATGATTAATTGACGTTTCATCATAGTATTCATTACTAGAGTTGTCAACAAGTAAATCATCATCCACAAGCAAGTCATCTTCATCACTATTGAAATCAACATACTCAGGATGTGTTACCTTTGGACCTTTGGCCATAAAGCATCTTCCAATTCCTTCATTTGGTGATTCAAATATGTCGTAGGAGTCAGTTGACATGAGTGCTAGACCGGCAACACCTTCATCTTGAGTATATTCGGAGTCGGGGTGATAGCTTCTCTCGGAGTGATTGTCGGAGTCGGAGCCGGATACCCATTCACCAACATGAGCTTGATGTCTTCGTTTTGTGTAGCTCTTTGATGACTTGTCCTTCCTTTCCGAATCTTTGCTTCTCTGTGAGGGTCTTCGTTCATAACGATCATCTCTACTCCTCCTCTCTCTTGGTGGTGATTCTTCTCTTCTACTTCTTCTTTTTGGAGAGTCTTCTCTTCTTTTGTAGGGTGCCGTACACTCATTGGAGTAGTGTCCAGGCCTCCCACAATTGTAGCAATTGCGCTCTCGACTAGAAGATCTTTTGTCATTGTAAGACCTTGACTTGGAGCTTCTTTCTTTGCTTCTACTCTTGTAGAATTTGTTGAAGTTCTTCACCATTAAGCTCAATTCTTCATTGAAGGTGTGTTTCTCACTTGATGATGTGGGGGCTTCACTTGAGGCTTTGTAAGCACCACTTGACTTGTTGTGAAGTTCCTCCTTATCCTTGAGTGACATCTCATGAGCAACAATTCTTCCAATGACTTCCGTTGGCTTGAGATCTTTGTAGTTTGGCATCATTTGGATCAATGTGCACACGGTATCATACTTTCCATCCAATGCTCTTAGGATCTTCTTGATGATGAATCTGTCGGTCATCTCTTCACTCCCTAAGCCGGCAATCTCATTTGTGATAAGTGCAAGCCTAGAGTACATTTCAGCGACACCTTCACCATCCTTCATTTTGAACTTGTCAAGCTGACTTTGGAGCACATCCAACTTGGATTCCTTGACGGATTCGGTACCTTCGTGCATATCAATCAAAGTATCCCATATTTCCTTTGCATTCTCAAGACGGCTGATTTTGTTGAATTCTTCGGGGCACAATCCGTTGAAGATGATATCACAAGCTTGAGCGTTGTATTGCAGCATCTTCAATTCTTCTGCATTCGCTTCACGGTTCGGTTCTTTCCCATCAAAGAATTCACCTTGCAAGCCAATACAAATAATTGCCCAAACGGCGGGGTTATGTCCGAGAATATGCATTTTCATCTTATGCTTCCAACTAGCAAAATTAGTACCATCAAAGTAAGGACCTCTACGGTGATAATTTCCCTCGCTAGACGCCATACTCTCCTAGGTTGTGAAACCAAGGCTATGACCACCAAAAGCTATGGAAATCAAAGCAAATGGAGACCAAAGCTCTGATACCACTTGTAGGACCTTGAAGTATGTCTAGAGGGGGGGGGTGATTAGACTACTTGACCAATTAAAAACTTAACCTTTTCCCAATTTTAGAGTTTGGCAGATTTTAGCTATCTTAGGACAAGTCAAGCAATAATCACACAATTCAAGCAAGCATGCAAAGAGTATATAGGCAGCAGAAATTAAAGCATGTAACTTGCAAGAAAGTAAAGGGAAGGGTTTGGAGGATTCAAACGCAATTGGAGACATGGATGTTTTTGTCGTGGTTCCGATAGGTGGTGCTATCGTACATCCACGTTGATGGAGACTTCAACCCACGAAGGGTAACGGTTGTGCGAGTCCACGGAGGGCTCCACCCACGAAGGGTCCACGAAGAAGCAACCTTGTCTATCCCACCATGGCCGTCGCCCACGAAGGACTTGCCTCACTAGCGGTAGATCTTCACGAAGTAGGCGATCTCCTTGCCCTTACAAACTCCTTGGTTCAACTCCACAATATTGTCGGAGGCTCCCAAGTGACACCTAGCCAATCTAGGAGACACCACTCTCCAAGAAGTAACAAATGGTGTGTTGATGATGAACTCCTTGCTCTTGTGCTTCAAATGATAGTCTCCCCAACACTCAACTCTCTCTCATAGGATTTGGATCTGGTGGGAAGAAGATTTGAGTGGAAAGCAACTTGGGAAGGCTAGAGATCAAGATTCATATGGTAGGAATGGAATATCTTGGTCTCAACACATGAGTAGGTGGTTCTCTCTCAGAAATGGTAAGTTGGAAGTGTAGGTTTGTTCTGATGGCTCTCTCCACGAACGAAGAGGAGGTGGAGGGGTATATATAGCCTCCACACAAAATCTAACCGTTACACACAATTTACCAAACTCGGTGGGACCGATTCAATAGACTCGGTCGGACCGATTTAGTAAACCTAGTGACCGTTAGTGATTTTCGGTGGGACTGACATGCAACTCGGTGAGACCGATTCGGTTAGGGTTAGGGCATAACGTAATCTCGGTAAGACCGATTACACAAACTCGGTAAGACCGATTTTGGTAATAAGCTTTTCAGAGAGTTGGTCAGGTAAACTCGGTGGGACCGATTTGCTCTTTTCGGTGAGACCGAAATGTTACAAAAGGGAAACAGAGAGTTTACATTGCAATCTCGGTGGGACCGATTGCTCACTTCGGTTAGACCGAAACGTTACGAAGGGAAACAGAGAGATTACAATCCCATCTCGGTGAGACCGAGATCCCTATCGGTAGGACCGATTTGCTTAGGGTTTGTGGCAGTGGCTATGACTTTTGGAATCGGTGGCGCCGGATTGGAAGAATCGGTGTGACCGATTTTGGCTATGGGTTTAGGTCATTTGTGGATGTGGGAAAGTAGCTGAGGGTTTTGGAGCATATCACAAAGCACATGAAGCAAGAGGCTCATTAAGCAACACCTCATCCCTCCTTGATAGTATTGGCTTTTCCTATAGACTCAATGTGATCTTGGATCACTAAAATAAAAAATGAAGAGTCTTGAGCTTTTGAGCTTGAGCCAATCCTTTGTCATTAGCATTTTGAGGGATCCACTTTAATCATCCATGCCATGCCATTCATTGAACTTTCCTGAAATGTTCATCTTGGAATAGCATTAGCTCAATGAGCTATATGTTGTTATGAATTACCAAAACCACCTAGGGATAGTTGCACTTTCACCCGACGATCAAGCACCGAAACTACGGCACCTCCGAGTTCTAGCACATGTTCAGCTCGATGACGATCCCCGGACTCCGATCCAGCAAAGTGTCGGGGAGGAGTTCCGTCAGCACGACGGCGTGGTGACGATCTTGATGTTCTACCGTCGCTGGGCTTCGCCTAAGCACCGCTACAATATTATCGAGGACTATGGTGGAGGGGGGCACCGCACACGGCTAAGAGATCAAGAGATCAATTCTTGTTGTGCCTAGAGGTGCCCCCCTGCCCCCGTATATAAAGGAGCCAAGGGGGAGGGGGCGGCCGGCCTAGGAGGGGGCGCGCCATGGGGAGTCCTACTCCCACCTTCCCTTGTTGGAGTAGGAGAAAAGGAAAGAGGGGGAGAGGAAGAAGGAAAAAGGGGGCTGCGCCCCTTATCCAATTCGGACCAGAAGGGGGGCGCAGGCCTCCTTCCTTTTGGCCTCTCTCCTCTATTGCCGTATGGCCCAATAAGGCCCATATATTCCCCGGCGAATTCCCGTAACTCTCCGGTACTCCGAAAAATATCCGAATCACTCGGAACCTTTCCGAAGTCCGAATATAGTCGTCCAATATATCGATATTTATGTCTCGACCATTTCGAGACTCCTCGTCATGTCCCCGATCTCATCCGGGACTCCGAACCCCTTCGGTACATCAAAACACATAAACTCATAATATAACTGTCATCGAAACCTTAAGCGTGCGACCCTACGGGTTCGAGAACAATGTAGACATGACCGAAACACGTTTCCGGTCAATAACCAATAGCTGAACCTGGATGCTCATATTGGCTCCCACATATTCTACGAAGATCTTTATCGGTCACACCGCATAACAACATACGTTGTTCCCTTTGTCATCGGTATGTTACTTGCCCGAGATTCGATCGTCGGTATCTCAATACCTAGTTCAATCTCGTTACCGGCAAGTCTCTTTTCTCGTTCCGTAATACATCATCCCGCAACTAACTAAGTAGTTGCAATGCTTGCAAGGCTTAAGTGATGTGCATTACCGAGTGGGCCCAGAGATACCTCTCCGACAATCGGAGTGACAAATCCTAGTCTCGAAATACGCCAACCCAACAATTACCTTTGGAGACACCTGTAGAGCACCTTTATAATCACCCAGTTATGTTGTGACGTTTGGTAGCACACAAAGTGTTCCTCGGTAAACGGGAGTTGCATAATCTCATAGTCATAGGAACATGTATAAGTCATGAAGAAAGCAATAGCAACATACTATGCGATCAAGTGCTAAGCTAACGGAATGGTTCAAGTCAATCACATCATTCTCCTAATGATGTGATCCCGTTAATCAAATGACAACTCTTTGTCCATGGCTAGGAAACATAACCATCTCCGATTAATGAGCTAGTCAAGTAGAGGCATACTAGTGACACTCAGTTTGTCTATGTATTCACACATGTATCATGTTTCCGGTTAATACAATTCTAGCATGAATAATAAACATTTATCATGAAATAAGGAAATAAATAATAAATTTATTATTGCCTCTAGGGCATATTTCCTTCAGTCTCCCACTTGCACTAGAGTCAATAATCTAGTTCACATCACCATGTGATTTAACACCAATATCCACATCTGTATGTGGTTAACACCCATAGTTCACATTGTCATGTGACCAACACCCGAAGAGTTTACTAGAGTCAATAATCTAGCTCAAATCGATATGTGATTAACACCCAAAGAGTACAAAGGTATGATCATGTTTTGTTCATGAGAGAAATTTAGTCAACGGGTCTGTCACATATAGAGTCGTATGTATTTTGCAAATATTCTATGTCTTCAATGCTCTTCATGGAGCTACTCTAACTAATTGCTCCCACTTTCAATATGTATCCAGATTGAGACTTAGAGTCATCTGGATCAGTGTAAAAGTTTGCACCGATGTAACTTTTACAACAAACTCTTTTATCACCTCCATAATCGAGAAACATCTCCTTAGTCCTCACTAAGGATATTCTTGACCGTTGTCCAGTGATCTACTATTAGATCAAAATTGTATTCCTTTGCCAAACTCAGAGCAAGGTATACAATAGGTCTGGTTCACAACATAGCACACTTTATAGAACCTGTGACTGAGGCATAGGGAATGACTTTTCATTCTCTTTCTATTTTCTGCCATGGTCGGGTCTTGAGTCTTACTCAACTTCACACCTTGCAACACAGGCAAGAACTCCTTCTTTGACTGTTCCATTTTGAACTATTTCAAAAAAATTATCAAGGTATGTACTCATTGAAAAATCTTATCAAGCGTCTTGATCTATCTATATAGATCTTGATGCTCAATGTGTAAGTAGCTTCACCGAGGTCTTGCTTTGAAAAACTCTTATTCAAGTATCCTTTCATGCTATCCATAATTTCTATATCATTTCCAATCAACAATATGTCATCCACATATAATACTAGAAATGCTACAGAGCTCCCACTCACTTTCTTGTAAATACAGGCTTCTCCAAAAGTCTGTATAAAACCATATGCTTTGATCAACTCATCAAGCATATATTCCAACTCCGAGATGCTTGCACCAGTCCATAGATGGATCGCTGGAGCTTGCACATTTTGTTAGCACCTTTAGGATTGACAAAACCTTCTGGTTGCATCATATACAACTCTTCTTTAATAAATCCATTAAGGAATGCAGTTTTGACATCCATTTGCCAAATTTCATAAATGTGGCAATTGCTAACATGATTCGGACAGACTTTTAAGCATCGATACGAGTGAGAAAATCTCATTGTATTCAACACTTTGAACTTTGTCAAAAACCTTTTTCGACAAGTCTAGCTTTGTAGATAGTTACACTACTATCAGCGTTCGTCTTCCTCTTGAAGATCCATTTATTTTCTGTGGCTTGCCGATCATCGGGCAAGTCAATCAAAGTCCACACTTTGTTCTCATACATGGATCCCATCTCAGATTTCATGGCCTTAAGCCATTTCGCGGAATCTGGGCTCATCATCGCTTCCTCATAGCTCGTAGGTTTGCCATGGTCAAGTAACATGACCTCCAGAATAGGATTACCATATCACTCTGGTGCGGATCTTACTCTGATTGACCTACGAGGTTCGGTAGTAACTTGATTTGAAGTTACATGATCATCATCATTAGCTTCCTCACTAATTGGTGTAGGAATCACAGGAACAGATTTCTGTGATGAACTACTTTCCAATAAGGGAGTAGGTACAATTACCTCATCAAGTTCTACTTTCCTCCCACTCACTTCTTTCGAGAGAAACTCCTTCTCTAGAAAGGATCCATATTAAGCAACAAAGATCTTACCTTCGGATCTGTGATGGAAGGTGTACCCAATAGTCTCTTTTGGGTATTCTATGAAGACGCACTTCTCCGATTTGGGTTTGAGCTCATCATGCTGAAACTTTTTCACATAAGCATCGCAACCCCAAACTTTAAGAAACGACAACTTAGGTTTATTGCTAAACCATAGTTCATACGGTGTTGTCTCAACGGATTTAGATGGTGCCCTATTTAACCTGAATGCAGCTGTCTCTAATGCATAACCCCAAAATGATAGTGGTAAACCGATAAGAGACATCATAGATCGCACTATATCCAATAAAGTGCGGTTACGACGTTCGGACACACCATAATGTTGTGGTGTTCCAGGTGGCGTGAGCTGTGAAACTATTCCACATTGTTTTATATGAAGGCCAAACTCATAACTCAAATGTTCTCCTCCACGATCAGATCGTAGAAACTTTATTTTCTTGTTACGATGATTCTCCACTTCACTCTGAATTTCTTTAACTTTTCAAATGTTTCAGACTTGTGTTTCATTAAGCAGATATACCCATATCCGCTCAAATCATTTGTGAAGGTTAGAAAATAACGATACCCGCCACGAGCCTTAATACTCATTGGTCTGCATACATCAGTATGTATTATTTCCAACAAGTCAAGAGCTTCGCTCCATTGTTACAAGAACTGAGTTTTAGTCATCTTGCTCAAAAGGCATGGTTCGCAAGCATCAAATGATTCATAATCAAGTGATTCTAAAAGTCCATCTTTACGGAGTTTCTTCATGCGCTTTACACCGATATGACCCAAACGGCAGTGCCACAAATAAGTTGCACTATCATTATCAACTTTGCATCTTTTGGCATCAATATTATGAATATGTGTATCACCATGATCAAGATTTAATAAACCATCAACATTGGGTGTATGACCATAGAAGGTTTTATTCATGTAAACAGAATAACAATTTATTCTCTTTCTTAGATGAATAATCGTATCACAATAAACATGATCTAATCATATTTATGCTCAACGCAAACACCAAATAACAATTATTTAGGTTCAACACTAATCTCGAAAATATAGGGAGTGTACGATGATGATCATATCAATCTTGGAACCACTTCCAACACACATCGTTACTTCACCCTCAACTAGTCTCTGTTTATTCTGTAACTCATGTTTCGAGTTACTAATCTTAGCAATCGAACAAGTATCATATACTCAGGGGCTACTATAAACACTAGTAAGGTACACATCAATAACTTGTATATCAAATATACCCTTGATCACTTTGCCATCCTTCTTATCCACCAAATATTCAGGGCATTTCCGCTTTCAGTGACCATTTCCTTTGAAGTAGAAGCACTTAGTTTCAGGCTTTGGTCCAGCTTTGGGCTTCTTCATGGGAGTGACAACTTGCTTGCCATTCTACTTGAAGTTTCCCTTTCTTTCCCTTTGCCCTTTTCTTGAAAACTAGTGATCTTGTCAATCATCAACACTTGATGTTCTTTCTTGATTTCTACCATCGTCGATTTCAGCATCACGAAGAGCTCGGGAATTGTTTTCGTCATCCCTCGCATACTATAGTTCATCATGAAGTTCTACTAACTTGGTGATGGTGACTAGAGAACTCTGTCAATCACTATCTTATCTGGAAGATTAACTCCCACTTGATTCAAGCGATTGTAGTACTCAGACAATCTAAGCACTTGCTCACTAGTTGAGTAATTCTCCTCCATCTTTTAGGCGAAGTATTTGTCAGAGGTCTCATACCTCTTAACACAGGCATGAGTATGAAATATCAATTTCATCTCATGGAACATCTCATATGTTCCGTGACGTTTCAAAACGTTTGTAGTCCCGGTTCTAAGCCATAAAGCATGGTGCACAAAACTATCAAGTAGTCATCATATTGAGCTAGCCAAACGTTCATAACGTCTGCATCTGCTCCTGCAATAGGTCTGTCACCTAGCGGTGCATCAAGGACATAATTCTTCTGTGCAGCAATGAGGAAAAACCTCAGACCACGGACCAAGTCCGCATCATTGCTACTAACATTTTTCAACTTAGTTTTCTCTAGGAACACATATAAAAACATAGGGAAGCAACAACGCGAGCTATTGATCTACAACATAATTTGCAAAATACTACCAGGACTAAGTTCATGATAAATTAAAGTTCAATTGATCATATTACTTAAGAACTCCCACTTAGACAGACATCTCTCTAGTCATCTAAGTGATCACGTGATCCAAATCAACTAAACCATGTCCGATCATCACGTGAGATGGAGTAGTTTTCAATGGTGAACATCACTATGTTGATCATATCTACTATATGATTCACGTTCGACCTTTCGGTCTCCGTGTTCCGAGGCCATATCTGTATATGCTAGGCTCGTCAAGTTTAACTCGAGTATTCGCGTGTGCAACTGTTTTGCACCGTTGTATTTGAGCGTAGAGCCTATCACACCCGATCATCACGTGGTGTCTCAAAGACGAAGAACTTTCATAGCGGTGCATACTCAGGGAGAACACTTCTTGATAATTAGTGAGAGATCATCTTAAAATGCTACCGTCAAACAAAACAGAATAAGATGTATAACATATAAACATCATATGCAATCAAAATTTGTGACATGATATGGCCATGATCATCTTGCGCCTTTGATCTTCATCTCCAAAGTACTGTCATGATTTCTATCGTCACCGACACGACACCATGATCTTCATCATCTTGATCTATATCAATGTGTCGTCACATGGTCGTCTCGCCAACTATTGCTCTTGCAACTATTGCTATCGCATAGCGATAAAATAAAGCAATTATTTGGCACTTGCATCTTATGCAACAAAGAGACAACCATAGGGCTTCTGCCAGTTGTCGATAACTTCAAAAAAACATGATCATCTCATACAACAACTCATATCTCATCACGTCTTGACCATATCACATCACAACATGCCCTGCAGAAACAAGTTAGGCGTCCTCTACTTTGTTGTTGCAAATTTTACGTCGCTGCTATGGGCTGAGCAAGAACTGTTCTTACCTACGCATCAAAACCACAACGATAGTTCGTCAAGTTAGTGTTGTTTTAACCTTCTCAAGGACCGGGCGTAGCCACACTCGGTTCAACTAAAGTTGGAGAAACTGACACCCGCCAGCCACCTGTGTGCAAAGCATGTCGGTAGAACCAGTCTCGCGTAAGCGTACGCGTAATGTCGGTCCGGGCCGCTTCATCCAACAATACCGCCGAACCAAATTATGACATGCTGGTAAGCAGTATGACTTGTATCGCCCACAACTCACTTGTGTTCTACTCGTGCATATAACATCTACGCATAAAACCTGGATCTGATACCACTGTTGGGGAACGTAGTAATTTAAAAAAATTCCTACGCACACACAAGATCATGGTGATGCATAGCAACGAGAGGGGAGAGTGTTGTCCACGTACCCTCGTAGACCGAAAGCGAAAGCGTTAGAACAACGGGGTTGATGTAGTCGTACGTCTTCACGGCCCGACAATCAAGCACCGAAACTACGACACCTCCGACTTCTAGCACACGTTCAGCTCGATGACGATCCCCGGACTCCGATCCAGCAAAGTGTCGGGGAGAAGTTCTGTCAGCACGACGGCGTGGTGACGATCTTGATGTTCTACCGTCGCTGGGCTTCGCCTAAGCACCGCTACAATATTATCGAGGACTATGGTGGAGGGGGGCACCGCACACGGCAAGAGATCAAGAGATCAATTGTTGTTGTGCCTAGAGGTGCCCCCCTGCCCCCGTATATAAAGGAGCCAAGGGGGAGGGGGCGGCCGGCCTAGGAGGGGGCGCGCCATGGGGAGTCCTACTCCCACCGGGAGTAGGACTCCTCCTTCCCTTGTTGGAGTAGGAGAGAAGGAAAGAGGGGGAGAGGAAGAAGGAAAAAGGGGGCTGCGCTCCTTATCCAATTCAGACCAGAAGGGGGGGCGCAGGCCTCCTTCCTTTTGGCCTCTCTCCTCTATTCCCGTATGGCCCAATAAGGCCCATATATTCCCCGGCGAATTCCCGTAACTCTCCGGTACTCCGAAAAATATCCGAATCACTCGGAACCTTTCCGAAGTCCGAATATAGTCGTCCAATATATCGATCTTTACGTCTCGACCTTTTCAAGACTCCTCGTCATGTCCCCGATCTCATCCGGGACTCCGAACTCCTTCGGTACGTCAAAACACACAAACTCATAATATAACTGTCATCGAAACCTTAAGCGTGCGGACCCTACGGGTTCGAGAACAATGTAGACATGACCGAAACACGTTTCCGGTCAATAACCAATAGCGGAACCTGGATGCTCATATTGGCTCCCACATATTCTACGAAGATCTTTATCGGTCACACCGCATAACAAAATACGTTGTTCCCTTTGTCATCGGTATGTTACTTGCCCGAGATTCGATCGTCGGTATCTCAATACCTAGTTCAATCTCGTTACCGGCAAGTCTCTTTTCTCGTTCAGTAATACATCATCCCGCAACTAACTAATTAGTTGCAATGCTTGCAAGGCTTAAGTGATGTGCATTACCGAGTGGGCCCAGAGATACCTCTGCGACAATCGGAGTGACAAATCCTAATCTCAAAATACGCCAACCCAACAAGTACCTTTGGAGACACCTGTAGAGCACCTTTATAATCACCCAGTTACGTTGTGACGTTTGGTAGCACACAAAGTGTTCCTCCGGTAAACGGGAGTTGCATAATCTCATAGTCACAGGAACATGTATAAGTCATGAAGAAAGCAATAGCAACATAATATACGATCAAGTGCTAAGCTAACGGAATGGGTCAAGTCGATCACATCATTCTCCTAATGATGTGATCCCGTTAATCAAATGAAAACTCTTTGTCCATGGCTAGGAAACATAACCATCTTTGATTAATGAGCTAGTCAAGTAGAGGCATACTAGTGACACTCAGTTTGTCTATGTATTCACACATGTATCATGTTTCCGGTTAATACAATTCTAGCATGAATAATAAACATTTATCAAGAAATAAGGAAATAAATAATAACTTTATTATTGCCTCTAGGGCATATTTCCTTCACACCTAAGCACTACGACAATATGACCGAGGTGGAAATCTGTGGAGGGGGGCACCGCACACGGCTAAGACAACTGTCAACTTGTGTGTCTATGGGGTGCCCCCCTCCCCCGTATATAAAGGAGTGGAGGAGGGGAGGGCCGGCCCTAATAGGGCGCGCCCAAAGGGGGGAGTCCTACTCCTAGTAGGAGTAGTTTTCCCCCTTTCCCTAGTTGGGCTTGGGGGGGGGGGGCGCCCTCCACCTGGCCGCCTCTTCCTCTCTCCCACTAAGGCCCATTGACTACCCGGGGGGTTCCGGTAATCCCCCGGTATTCCAGTAAATGCCAGAACTCATCTGAAACCCTTCCGGTGTCCAAACATAGCCTTCCAATATATCGATCTTTATGTCTCGACCATTTTCGAGACTCCTCGTCATGTCCGTGATCACATCCGGGACTCCAAAATACCTCCGGTACATCAAAACACATAAACTCATAATACCAATCGTCATCGAACGTTAAGCGTGCGGACCCTACGGGTTCGAGAACTATGTAGACATGACCGAGACTCATGATACGTCCATTTTGCATCATGCTTTTATATCGATATTTATCGCATTACGGCCTGTTATTTCATGTTATATCACAATACTTATTGCTATTCTCTCTTATTTTACAAGGTTTACATGAAGAGGGAGAATGCCGGCATCTGGAATTCTGGGCTGGAAAAGGAGCAAATATTGGAGACCTATTCTGTGCAACTCCAAAAGTCCTGAAACTCCACGGAATGTCTTAAAATAAATAAAGAAAAATCGTCACCAAAGATGAAGGCCAGGGGGCCCACACCCTGCTCACGAGGGTGGGGCCCTCCCTGGGGCGCGCCCCTACCTCGTGGGCCCCCTGGTGGCTCTCCGATGCCCATCTTCTCCTATATGAGGTCTTTCGATGAGAAAAAAATCAGAGACAACCTTTCGGGACGAGACTCCGCCGCCACGAGGCGGAACCTTGGCGCAACCAATCTAGGGCTCTGGCGGAGCTGTTCTGCCGGGGACACTTCCCTCCGGGAGGGGGAAATCATCGCCATCATCATCACCAACGCTCCTCTCATCGGGGAGAGGGAAATCTCCATCAACATCTTCACCAGCACCATCTTCTCTCAAAACCCTAGTTCATCTCTTGTATCCAATTCTTGTCTCCAAGTCCGGGATTGGTACTAGTAGGTTGCTAGTAGTGTTGATTACTCCTTGTAGTTGATGCTAGTTGGTTTATTTGGTGGAAGATCATATGTTCAAATCCTTTATGCATATTACTACCCCTCTGATTATGAACATGAATATGCTTTGTGAGTAGTTACGTTTGTTCCTGAGGACAAGGGAGAAGTCTTGCTATTAGTAGTCATGTGAATTTGGTATTCGTTCGATATTTTGATGAGATGTATGTTGTCTAGCCTCTAGTGGTGTTATGTGAACGTCGACTACGTAACACTTCACCATTATTTGGGCCTAGAGGAAGGCATTGGGAAGTAATAGGTAGATGATGGGTTGCTATAGTGATGTAAGCTTAAACCCTAGTTTATCGTTGTTTCGTGAGGGCTGATTTGGATCCATATGTTTCATGCTATGGTTAGGTTTACCTTAATACTTTTGTTGTAGTTGCGGATGCTTGCAATAGAGGTTAATCATAAGTGGGATGCTTGTTCAAGTAATAACATCACCCAAGCACCGGTCCACCCACATATCAAATTATCAAAGTACCGAACGCGAATCATATGAGCGTGATGAAAACTAGCCTGACGATATTCCCATGTGTCCCCGGGAGCGTTTTTCCTTATATAAGAGTTTGTCCAGGCTTGTCCTTTGCTACAAAAGGATTGGGCCACCTTGCTGCACCTTATTTACTTTTGTTACTTGTTGCTCATTACAATTTACCTTATCACAAAACTATCTGTTACCACTTATTTCAGTACTTGCAGAGAATACCTTGCTAAAAACCGCTTATCATTTCCTTCTGCTCCTCGTTGGGTTCGACACTCTTACTTATCGAAAGGACTACGATAGATCCCCTATACTTGTGGGTCATCAAGACTCTTTTCTGGCGCCGTTGCCGGGGAGTGTAGCGCCTTTGGTAAGTGAAATTTGGTAAGGAAAAATCTATATAGTGTGCTGAAATTTTCTGTCACTTGTTACTATGGAAAATAATTCTCCGAGGGGCTTGTTCGGGGTATCTTCACCCCGTCCAGTAGAGCAAAGAGTTGCTCCTCAACCTAATGAACCTATTGAAAATGAAACTCCTTTTGAAGTTCCTTCGGGTATGATGGAAAAACTGCTGGCTAATACTTTTATAGGAGATGGAACAAAGCATCCTGATGAACATCTACTCTATGTGGATGAAGTTTGTGGATTATTTAAGCTTGCGGTATACCCGATGATGTTGTTAAGAAGAAGGTCTTCCCTTTATCTTCCAAGGAAGACGCATTGATATGGTATAGGCTATGTGATGATACGAGATCATGGAACTATAAAAGATTGAAATTGGAATTTCATCAAAAGTATTACCCTATGCATCTTGTTCATCGTGATCGCAATTATATATATAATTTTGGCCTCATGAAGGAGAAAGCATCGCTCAAGCTTGGGGAGGCTTAAATCAATGTTATATTCATGCCCCAATCATGAGCTCTCAAAAGTGACAATTCTTCAAAAAATTTATGCTCGGCTTTCTGATAACAATCGCACCATGCTCGATACTTCTTGTGCTGGCTCTTTTATGATGAAGACTATTGAATTCAGATGGAATTTATTGGATAGAATTAAATGCAACTCTGAAGATTGGGACCTCGACGAAGGTAAGGAGTCAGGTATGACACCTAAGTTTGATTGTGTTAAATCTTTTATGGACACCGATATGTTCCGTAAGTTTAGCACTAAATATGGATTTGACTCTGAGATAGTAGCTTCTTTCTGTGAATCTTTTGCTACTTATGTTGATCTCCCTAAGGAGAAGTGGTTTAAATATCATCCTCCCATAGAAGTAAAAGTAGCTGCACCTATTAAAGTTGAAGAAAAGACTGTCACTTATAATGATCCTATTGTTCCTACCTCTTATGTTGAGAAACCACCTTTCCCTGTTAGAGCAAAGGATCATGCTAAAGCTTCAACTGTTGTTCGTAAAAGCAATATTAGAACTTATACACCTCCTGAGCATGTTAAAGTAGAACCTAATATTGCTATTGTTAAATATCTCTTGTCTGATAATATTGATGGGCATGTTATTCAATTTTGTGGTGAAACTGCTAGAATTGCTAAACCTTGTGCTCAAGATAAACATAAACCTATGGTAGGTGTGCCTGTTATTTCTGTTAAAATAGGAGATCATTGTTCATGGCTTATGTGATATGGGCGCTAGTGCTAGTGCAATACCCATTGAATTATATAAAGAAATTATGCATGATACTGCACCTATTGAGTTAGAAGAAATTGATGTCACAATTAAGCTTGCCAATAGAGATACTATTTCACCAGTGGGAATTGTTAGGGATGTTGAAGTCTTGTGTGGGAAAACTAAATATCCTGCTGATTTTCTTGTTCTTGGTTCTCCACAAGATAGCTTTTGTCCCATTATATTTGGTAGACCCTTCTTGAATACTGTTAATGCTAGGATAGATTGCAAAAGAATGTTGTTACTATTGGCTTGGATGATATGGTTCATGAGTTTAATTTCTCTAAATTTAGTAAACAACATCGTGAGGAAGAATTACCTAGTAAGGATGAAATTATTGGTCTTGATTCTATTGCCGTACCTCCTAGTGATCCTTTAGAACACTATTTGCTAGACCATGAAAATGAGATGTTCATGAATGAAAGAAGGGAAATAGATGAAGTATTCTTTAAATAGGAACCTATTCTGCAGCATAATTTGCCTGTTGAAATCCTAGGGGATCCTCCTCCACCCAAGGGTGACCCCGTGTTTGAGCTTAAACCGTTGCCTGATAATCTTAAATATGCTTATCTTGATGAAAAGAAAATATATCCTGTTATTATTAGTGCTAACCTTTCAGAGCATGAAGAAGAAAGATTATTGAAAACTCTGAAAAAGCACCGTGCAGCTATTGGATATACTCTTGATGATCTTAAGGGCATTAGTCCCACTCTATGTCAACATAAAATAAATTTGGAAGCGGATGCTAAACCAGTTCGTGATCCTCAACGACGTTTGAATCCTAAAATGAAAGAAGTGGTAAGAAAAGAAATACTCAAGCTTCTGGAGGCAGGTATAATTTATCCCGTTGCTGATAGTCAGTGGGTAAGTCCTGTCCATTGTGTCCCTAAGAAGGGAGGTATTACTGTTGTCCCTAATGATAAAGATGAATTGATTCCGCAAAGAATTATCACAGGTTATAGGATGGTAATTGATTTCCGCAAATTAAGTAAAGCTACTAAGAAAGATCATTACCCCTTACCTTTTATTGATCAAATGCTAGAAAGATTATGCAAACATACACATTATTGCTTTCTAGATGGTTATTCTGGTTTCTCTCAAATACCTGTGTCGGCTAAAGATCAATCAAAGAATACTTTTACTGGCCCTTTTGGTACCTTTTCTTATAGACGTACGCCTTTTGGTTTATGTAATGCACCTGCTACTTTTCAAAGATGCATGATGGCTATATTCTCTGATTTTTGTGAAAAGATTTGCGAGGTTTTCATGGACGACTTTTCCGTCTATGGATCCTCTTTTGATGATTGCTTGAGAAATCTTGATCGAGTTTTGCAGAGATGTGAAGAAACTAATCTTGTCTTGAATTGGGAAAAGTGCCACTTTATGGTTAATGAAGGTATTGTCTTGGGGCACAAAGTTTCGAAAGAGGTATTGAAGTTGATAAAGCCAAGGTTGATGCTATTGAAAGATGCCATGTCCCAAGGACATCAAAGGTATAAGAAGTTTCCTTGGTCACGCCGGGTTTTATAGGAGGTTCATTAAGGACTTCTCAAAATTTCTCGACCTCGACTAATTTATTACAAAAGATGTACCATTTGTCTTTGATGATGATTGTGTAGAAGCATTTGAAATACTTAAGAAAGCATTAGTCTCGCTTTTGTTGTTCAGCCACCGATTGGAATTTACCCTTTAAAATTATGTGTGATGCTAGTGATTATGTTGTAGGTGCTGTTCTAGGGCAAAGAGTTGATAAGTAATTAAATGTTATCCATTATGCTAGTAAGACTCTAGACAATGCTCAAAGAAATTATGCTACTACCGAAAAGGAACTTTTAGCAGTTGTATTTGCTTGTGATAAATTCAGACCCTATATTGTTGATTCTAAATTAACTATTCACACTGATCATGCTGCTATTAAATATCTGATGGAAAATAAAGATGCAAAACCTAGACTTATTAGATGGGTTCTCTTGCTGCAAGAATTTGATTTGCATATTGTTGATAGAAAAGGAGCTGAGAACCCCGTTACAGACAACTTATCTAGGTTAGAGAATGTTCTTGATGACCCACTACCTATTGATGATAGCTTTCCTGATGAACAACTAAATGTCATAAGCACTTCTCATAGCACTCCATGGTATGCTGATTATGCTAATTATATTATTGCTAAATTTATACCACCTAGCTTCACATACCAACAAAAGAAAAAGTTCTTTTATGATTTGCGACATTACTTTTGGGATGACCCACATCTTTATAAAGGAGTAGATGGTGTTATTAGACGTTGTGTACCTGAGCATGAACAGGAACAGATCCTACGCAAGTCTCACTCCGAAGCTTATGGAGGACACCACGGTGGAGATAGAACTGCACATAAGGTATTGCAATCTGGTTTTTATTGGCCTACTCTCTTCAAGGATGCCCGTAAGTTTGTTTTGTCTTGTGATGAATGTCAAAGAATTGGTAATATTAGTAGACGTCAAGAAATGCCTATGAATTATTCACTTGTTATTGAACCATTTGATGTTTGGGGCTTTGATTATATGGGACCTTTTCCTGCCTCTAATGGGTATACACATATTTTAGTTGCTGTTGATTACGTTACTAAGTGGGTAGAAGCTATTCCAACTAGTAGTGCTGATCATAACACCTCTATTAAAATGCTTAAGGAAGTTATTTTTCCGAGGATTGGAGTCCCTAGATATTTAATGACTGATGGTGGTTCACACTTTATTCATGGTGCTTTCCGTAAAATGCTTGCTAAATATGACGTTAATCATAGAATTGCATCTCCATATCATCCACAGTCTAGTGGTCAAGTAGAATTGAGTAATAGAGAGCTCAAATTAATTTTGCAAAAGACTGTTAATAGGTCTAGAAAGAATTGGTCCAAGAAACTTGATGATGCATTATGGGCCTATAGAACTGCATATAAGAATCCTATGGGTATGTCTCCGTATAAGATGGTTTATGGAAAAGCGTGTCACTTACCTCTCGAACTAGAACATAAGGCATATTGGGCTATTAAAGAGCTCAACTATGATTTCCAACTTGCCGGTGAGAAGAGGTTATTTGATATTAGCTCACTTGATGAATGGAGAACCCAAGCTTATGAAAATGCCAAGTTATTTAAAGAAAAAGTTAAAAGATGGCATGACAAAAGGATACAAAAGCGTGAGTTTAATGTAGGTGATTATGTATTGCTATACAACTCTCGTTTAATATTTTTTGCAGGAAAACTTCTCTCTAAATGGGAAGGTCCCTACGTTATTGAGGAGGTCTATCGTTCGGTGCCATAAAATCAACAACTTCAAGGCACAAATCCAAGGTGGTAAGCGGTCAAAGGATCAAACATTATATCTTAGGTAATCCCATAAATGTTGAAACCAATATTATTGAAACCGTAACCCGGAGGAATACATAAGGACACTTTCGGACCGTTTGCAGACTCGAAAAGGAATAGGTATGTGGTACGGTAAGTAAACCGATTCCAAAACAATTTTTAAGGCAATATTTCTCTGTTTTGGAATATTTAGAAAAATAGAAAAATAAGTGGAAGTCCGGGAAGGACACGAGGCCTTCACAAGGGTGGAGGGCGCGCCCTACCCCCCTAGGCGCGCCCCCCTACCTCGTGAGCACCTCGTGTGCCCTCCGGACTCTGTTTTCTTGCACGATACGTATTTTGGTCGGTAAAAATTCAGTATATATTCTCCCGAAGGTTTTGACTCCCGTATCACGCAATTATCCTCTGTTCTTGTTTCGAGCTGTTTTCTGTCAGGATTGTCAAGGCCAGGCATCATGTCGTCCCCCTCCTCCGACAATGGTGACAAAGATGCTTGGCTAATGAAGAAAGAGCTGAAGAGGGAAGAACCCATGGAGATCAACAAGGATGAAAGGATCAAGGAGGCCATGGACGACAAGCCCGCATCATCAACAACACCTCCACTTCCCTCACCAGCAAAGGAGACATAATCACATGGGTATGGGCACTGCCCTTGGCAACTGCCAAGCTTGGGGGAGGTGCCCAGGTATCGTATCACCATCACAACTCCTATCTTTACCGTTTTTCTTAGTTCGATCCTATTAGTAGTATCTTGATCTAGTAGAATAAAGTCATGGCATGATCTAGTTTTGAGTTTTGCTTTATGATCTCTCTATGTAATCGAGTCTGTTAGCTATATATATAATAAAGATTAGTGTTGAGTCAAGGGCTTGATTATTTTGCCATGATCTTGGGTGAATAAAAGAAAAGAATAAAAAGAAACAAAGAGTTCATATTGATCTTATTGGAAGTAATGACTTCACATAGAAAGGGTATGATGATTAAAAGTTGTTGGGAGTTGGCAAATATAGTTTTGGTCATCGTTGCAATTAATAGGAAGTAATAAGGAGAGAGAGGTTTCACATATAGATATATTATCATTGACATCTTTTATGATTGGGAGCACTCATTAAAATATGACATGCTAAAGAGTTGATGTTGGACAAGGAAGACAACATAATGAGTTATGTTTTCTTGTATCTAAGATAAAGTATGTTGTCATGGATCCTCTAACATGTTGAGCTTGCCTTTCCCCCTCATGCTAGCCAAATTCTCAGCACCAAGTAGAGATACTACTTGTGCTTCCAAATACCCTGAAACCAGTTTAGCCATGAGAGTCCACCATATCTACCAATGGATTGAGTAAGATCCTTCAAGTAAGTTGTCATCGGTGCAAGCAATAAAAAATTTCTCTCTAAATATGCATGACTTATTAGTGCAGAGAAATAAGCTTTGTACGAACTTGTTGTGGAAGTAATAAAAGCGACGGACTGCATAACAAAGTTCCACATACAAGGGGAAATATAAAGTGACGTTCTTTTGCATTAAGATTTTGTGCATCCAACCATAAAAGCGCATGGCAACCTCTGCTTCCCTCTGCGAAGGGCCTATCTTTTATTATTATCTTCTATCTTATGCAAGAGTCACGGTGATCTTCACCTCTCTTTTTTCATTTTATCCTTTGGCAAGCCCAGCATGTTGGAAAGAGCATGATATATATATATATATATATATATATATATATATATATATATATATATATATATATATATATATATATATATATATATATATATCTAATTGGATGTAGGGGAGCATGAGTTGTTATTGTTGACATTACCCTTGAGGTAAAAGGTTGTGGGGCAAAACTATAAGCCCCTATCTTTCTCTGTGTACGATTAAAACTCCGTAACCACAAGTATTGCGTGAGTGCTAGCAATTATGAAGGACTAAGTGATAGTTGAGTATGTGGACTTGCTTTTAAGCTCTGACATAGACTCTCTCCGATGTTATGATAAATTGCAATTGCTTCAATGACTGAGGTTATAATTTGTTGGTGCCCAATAAAGATTCTGATTCATACTTTTGCATTGTGAAAAGATCATCACTTGAACATAACTAATCATATGACAAATCTATATATGTTGCTGTTATGAGAATAATCATGATGCTTTCATGTCCGTATTTTATTTTTATCGACGCCTCTACCTATAAACATGAGGACATATTTATTGTTATCGGCTTTTCGCTTGAGGACAAGCGAGGTCTAAGCTTGGGGGAGTTGATACGTACATTTTGCATCATGCTTTTATATCGATATTTATCGCATTATGGGCTGTTATTTCACGTTATGTCACAATACTTATTGCTATTCTGTCTTATTTTACAAGGTTTACATGAAGAGGGAGAATGCCGGCATCTGGAATTCTGGGCTGGAAAAGGAGCAAATATTGGAGACCTATTCTGTGCAACTCCATAAGTCTTGAAACTCCACGGAATGTCCTAAAATAAATAAAGAAAAATCGTCACCAAAGATGAAGGCCAGGGGGCCCACAACCTGCTCACGAGGGTGGGGGGCGCCCCCCCCCTAGGGCGCGCCCCCTACCTCGTGGGCCCCATGGTGGCTCTCCGATGCCCATCTTCTCCTATATGAAGTCTTTCGATGAGAAAAAAATCAGAGACAACCTTTCGGGACGAGACTCCGCCGCCACGAGGCGGAACCTTGGCGAAACCAATCTAGGGCTCTGGCGGAGCTGTTCTGCCGGGGACACTTCCCTCCGGGAGGGGGAAATCATCGCCATCATCATCACCAACGCTCCTCTCATCGGGAGAGGGCAATCTCCATCAACATCTTCACCAGCACCATCTTCTCTCAAAACCCTAGTTCATCTCTTGTATCCAATTCTTGTCTCCAAGTCCGGGATTGGTACTAGTAGGTTGCTAGTAGTGTTGATTACTCCTTGTAGTTGATGCTAGTTGGTTTATTTGGTGAAAGATCATATGTTCAGATCCTTTATGCATATTACTACCCCTCTGATTATGAACATGAATATGCTTTGTGAGTAGTTACGTTTGTTCCTGAGGACAAGGGAGAAGTCTTGCTATTAGTAGTCATGTGAATTTGGTATTCGTTCGATATTTTGATGAGATGTATGTTGTCTAGCCTCTAGTGGTGTTATGTGAACGTCGACTACATAACACTTCACCATTATTTGGGACTAGAGGAAGGCATTGGGAAGTAATAAGTAGATGATGGGTTGCTAGAGTGACAGAAGCTTAAACCCTAGTTTATGCGTTGCTTCGTGAGGGGCTGATTTGGATACATATGTTTCATGCTATGGTTAGGTTTACCTTAATACTTTTGTTGTAGTTGCGGATGCTTGCAATAGAGGTTAATCATAAGTGGGATGCTTGTTCAAGTAAGAACAGCACCCAAGCACCGGTCCACCCACATATCAAATTATCAAAGTACCGAACGCGAATCATATGAGCGTGATGAAAACTAGCTTGACGATATTCCCATGTGTCCTCGGGAGCGTTTTTCCTAATATAAGAGTTTGTCCAGGCTTGTCCTTTGCTACAAAAGGATTGGGCCACCTTGCTGCACCTTATTTACTTTAGTTACTTGTTGCTCGTTACAATTTACCTTATCACAAAACTATCTGTTACCACTTATTTCAGTACTTGCAGAGAATACCTTGCTGAAAACCGCTTATCATTTCCTTCTGCTCCTCGTTGGGTTCGACACTCTTACTTATCGAAAGGACTACGATAGATCCCCTATACTTGTAGGTCATCAACTCACTTCCGGTCAATAACCAATAGCAGAACCTGGATGCTCATATTGGTTCCTACATATTCTACGAAGATCTTTATCGGTCAAACTGCATAACAACATACGTTGTTCCCTTTGTCATCGGTATGTTACTTGCCCGAGATTCGATCGTCGGTATCGCAATACCTAGTTCAATACCGGCAAGTCTCTTTACTCGTTACGTAATGCATCATCCCGCAACTAACTCATTAATCACATTGCTTGGAAGGCTTATAATGATGTGCATTACCGAGAGGGCCCAGAGATACCTCTCCCAGGCTAAGGTCCAGACTTGGGCTTCTTCACTTGAGCAACAACTTGTTTGCTATTCTTCTTGAAGTTCCCCTTCTTCCCTTTACCCTTTTTCTTGAAACTGGTGGTCTTGTTGACCATCAACACTTGATGCTCCTTCTTGATTTCTACCTCCGCATCCTTTAGCATTGCGAAGAGCTCAGGAATCGTCTTATACATCCCTTTCATATTATAGTTCATCATGAAGCTCTTGTAGCTTGGTGGCAGTGATTGAAGAACTCTGTCAATGACACTATCAACCGTAAGATTAACTCCCAGCCGAGTCAAGTGATTGTGGTACCCAGACATTCTGAGTATATGCTCACTAACAGAACTATTCTCCTCCATTTTGCAGCTGTAGAACTTATTGGAGACTTCATATCTCTCAATCCGGGCATTTGCTTGAAATATTAACTTCAACTCCTGGAACATCTCATATGCTCCATGACGTTCAAAACGTCGTTGAAGTCCCGGTTCTAAACCGTAAAGCATGGCACACTGAACTATCGAGTAGTCATCAGCTTTGCTCTATCAGGTGTTCATAACATCTGGCGTTGCTCCTGCAGCAGGTTTGGCACCTAGCAGTGCTTCCAGGATGTAATTCTTCTGTGCAGCAATGAGGATAATCCTCAAGTTACGGACCCAGTCCGTGTAATTGCTACCATCATCTTTCAACTTAGCTTTCTCTAGGAATGCATTAAAATTCAATGGAACAACAACACAGGCCATTTATCTACAACAACGTAGACATGCAAAATACTATCAGGTACTAAGTTCATGATAAATTAAAGTTCAGTTAATCATATTACTTAAGAAACCCCACTTAGATAGACATCCCTTTAATCATCTAAGTGATCACGTGATCCATATCAACTAAACCATGTCTGATCATCACGTGAGATGGAGTAGTTTTCAAGGGTGAACATCACTATGTTGATCATATCTACTTTATGATTCACGCTCGACCTTTCGGTCTCAGTGTTCCTAGGCCATATCTGCATATGCTAGGCTCGTCAAGTTTAACCCGAGTATTCTGCATGTGCAAAATTGGCTTGCACCCGTTGTATGTGAACGTAGAGCTTATCACACCCGATCATCACGTGGTGTCTCAGCACGACGAACTGTAGCAACGGTGCATACTCAGGGAGAACACTTATACCTTGAAATTTAGTGAGAGATCATCTTATAATGCTACTGCTGTACTAAGCAAAATAAGATGCATAAAGGATAAACATCACATGCAATCAATATAAGTGATGATATGGCCATCACCATCTTGTGCCTTTGATCTCCATCTCCAAAGCACCATCATGATCACCATTGTCACCGGCTTGACACCTTGATCTCCATCGAAGCATCGTTGTCGTCTCGCCAACTATTGCTTCTACGACTATCGCTACCGCTTAGTGATAAAGTAAAGCAATTACATGGCGATTGCATTCCATACAATAAAGTGACAACCATATGGCTCCTGCCAGTTCCCGATAACAGGGTTACAAAACATGATCATCTCATACAACAATTTATATAATCACGTCTTGACCATATCACATCACAACATGCCCTGCAAAAACAAATTAGACGTCCTCTACTTTGTTGTTGCAAGTTTTATGTGGCTGCTACGGGCTTAGCAAGAACCATTCTTGTGATACCTCTCCAACGTATCTATAATTTTTGATTGCTCCATGCTACTTTACCTACTGTTTTGGACTATATTGGGCTTTATTTTCCACTTTTATATTATTTTTGGGACTAACCTATTAACCGGAGGCCCAGCCCAGAATTGCTGTTTTTTGCCTATTCCAGTGTTTCGAAGAAACGGAATATCAAACAGAGTCCAAACGGAATGAAACCTTCGGGATCGTGATTTTCCAACCGAACGTGATCCAGGAGACTTGGACCCTACTCCAAGCAGTGCCCGAGGAGGTCACGAGGGTGGACCCTACCCCTGGGCGCGCCCCCCTACCTCGTGGGCCCCTCGACACTCCACCGACGTAGTCCTTCCTCCTACATATACCTACGTATCCCCGAACGGTCAGAACAGGAGCCAAAAACCTAATTCCACCGCCGCAACCTTCTGTATCCACGAGATCCCATATTGGGGCCTGTTCCGGAGCTCCGCCGGAGGGGGCATCCACCACGGAGGGCTTCTACCTCATCACCATAGCCCCTCCGATGAAGTGTGAGTAGTTTACTTCAGACCTTCGGGTCCATAGCTAGTAGCTAGATGGCTTCTTCTCTCTTTTTGGATCTCAATACAATGTTCTCCCCCTCTCTCGTAGAGATCTATTCGATGTAATCTTCTTTTTGCGGTGTGTTTGTTGAGACCGATGAATTGTGGGTTTATGATCCAGTATTATCTATGGAAAATATTTGATTCTTCTCCGAATTCTTTTATGTATGATTGAGTTATCTTTGCAAGTCTCTTCGAATTATCCTTTTTAGTTTGGCCAACTAGATTGGTAGTTCTTGCAATGGGAGAAGTGCTTAGCTTTGGGTTCAATCTTGCGGTGTCCTTACCCAGTGACAGAAGGGGCAGCAAGGCACGTATTGTATTGTTGCCATCGAGGATAACAAGATGGGGTTTTTATCATATTGCATGAATTTATCCCTCTACATCATGTCATCTTGCTTACGAGTTACTCTGTTTTTAACTTAATACTCTAGATGCATGCTGGATAGCGGTCGATGAGTGGAGTAATAGTAGTAGATGCAGAATCATTTCGATCTACTTGTTTTGGACGTGATGCCTATATACATGATCATTGCCTAGATATACTCATAACTATGCTCAATTCTGTCAATTGCTCAACAGTAATTTGTTCACCCACTGTAGAATATCTATGCTCTTGAGAGAAGCCACTAGTGAAACCTATGGCCCCCGGGTCTATTCTCATCATATCAATCTATATCACTTTATTTACTTGCTTTGTTTTTACTTTTCCTTTACTGTTTACTTTGCATCTATCTATCAAAAATACCAAAAATATTATCTCTATCAGATCTCAGTCTCGTAAGTGACCGTGAAGGGATTGACAACCCCTAAGCATTGGTTGCGAGTTGCTATTGTTTTGTGTAGGTACGAGGGACTTGTGCGTGGTCTCCTACTGGATTGATACCTTGGTTCTCAAAAACTGAGGGAAATACTTACGCTACTTTGCTGCATCATCCTCTCCTCTTCGGGGAAATCCAAAGCAGTGCTCAAGAGGTAGCAAGAAGAATTTCTGGCGCCATTGCCGGGGAGGCTCACACAAGCAAGTCAACAATACCAAGTACCCATCACAATCCCTATCTCTCGCATTACATTATTTGCCATTTGCCTCTCGTTTTCCTCTCCCCCACTTCACCCTTGCCGTTTTATTTGCCCTCTCTTTCCCAATCTCCTCCTCTCTTTCCCGTTTGCCTTTTCTTGTTGCCTTTCTGTTTGCCTGTGTGTTAGTTTGCTTGCTTGTCGTTATGTCTGAAATTGGGGAAATTATTGCCGACATGGGCGATAATAATATCATGGAAAATTTTGAAGCTCCTGCTGAAGAATCCCCTATTTATCATACAAAAAGATTTCGAATCGGTAGTGGTAATATTATTGGAAAAGGAGTAATTCAAGATTTCTTTACTTGTGCCGGTGCTTTGCACTCTATGGGAAGTTCTATTCTTCATAGAACCAGCAGTCTTGCTGATGCCATTGCCATGCTTATCGTTGAACTTGAAAGGCAATTTATGCATATGGACCCGTCTATACAAAGGATTTTCCTAGAATTTTCTAATATCGAACACTCCTCTATTAAGTGTGCTACTATCTTTTTGGCTCATGAATTCAGATTAATAATAAAAAAGGCCAAAGAAATCTTTGCACATTATAGGGTGGACGCTGGTCGTCCTCCCATAGAATCTATCCTCTTTGATCAAGAGGAAATTATGAGTTTTCAATCTCTTGATTATGTTGCTTTCAATGAAAACCTTAGAAAAAAGGTGCCAACCAATATTTTAATTGATAGAATCTTTGAACTTAATGATGATTTGGCTATTCGAATAATGAGTTAGGATACTCTCTTGAGTGTAGACTCACAAGGTTCTGTCAAAAGAATGCTTATAATGATGAATTGGTTGTGCATTATGAAGGGCCGAAAGAGGAATCTATACCTCCTAAAATTGATCTTGGAGATTTTTGCCCTATTAAATTTAGCCCTTTTGATTGCTTCTGCTTACCTCAAAGAAAACTTGCTACCGAACGTAGAGAATATGAAATGAGTTTCACCGATCTATCTTATTACTACGACACTTCCTAGATCTATCCTTGCTTTTATGCCTAGCTAGGGGCGTTAAACGATAGCGCTTGTTGGGAGGCAACCCAATTTTATTTTGTGTTTTTTGTTTTTGCTTCTGTTTAGGAATAAATAATCCATCTACCTTCTATTTGGATGTGGTTTTATGTTTTAGTTAGTGTTTGTGCCAAGTAGAACCTATAGGATAACCTACGATGATAGTTGATTTGATTCTGCTGAAAAACAGAAACTTTGCGCGCACGAATTTAGTTATGATAAATCACAGGAACGTGCTTTTGCGTTGATTCTTTTTGCTTCTGTTCAACAAACAAACTGTAAAGGACTTCCTATTTTGGTACAATTTTTTGGGTTCCAGAAGTTTGCGTTAGTTACAGATTGCTACAGACTATTCTGTTTTGACTATTCTATTTTTGACAGATTCTGTTTTTCGTGTGTTGTTTGCTTATTTTGATGAATCTATGGCTAGTAAATTAGTTTATAAACCATAGAGAAGTTGGAATACAGTAGGTTTAACACCAATATAAATAAAGAATGAGTTCATTACAGTACCTTGAAGTAGTCTTTTGTTTTCTTTCTCTAACGGAGCTCACGAGATTTCTGTTGAGTTTTGTGTTGTGAAGTTTTCAAGTTTTGGGTGAATTCTTTTGATGGATTATGGAACAAGGAGTGGCAGGAGCCTAAGCTTGGGGATTCCCATGGCACCCCCAAGATAATCCAAGGACACCAAAAATCAAAGCTCGGGGATGCCCCGGAAGGCGTCCCCTCTTTCGTCCACTTCCATCGGTAATTTACTTGGAGCTATATTTTTATTCACCAACATGATATGTGTTTTGCTTGGAGCGTCTTGTATTATTTGTATCTTTGCTTGTTAGTTTACCACAATCATCCTTGCTGTACACACCTTTTGAGAGAGACATACATGATTTGGAATTTGTTAGAATACTCTATGTGCTTCACTTATATCTTTTAGAGCACAGTGGTGGATTTGTTTTAAAGAAACTATTGATCTCTCATGCTTCACTTAGATTATTTTGAGAGTCATTAATAGCATGGTAATTCGTTTAATGTTAATATACTTAGTGTTCAAGACATGTGAAACTTTCTTCTGAGTAAATTGAATACTAAGATAAGTTTGGTGCTTGATAATTGTTTTGAGATATGGAGGTAATAATATCAAAGTGGTGCTAGTTGATAATTGTGAATTTGAGAAATACTTGTGTTGAAGTTGCAAGTCCCGTAGCATGCACGTATGGGTAAAGTTGTGTAACAAGTTTGAAACATGAAGTGTACCTGGCTTGTGCATCCTTATGAGTGGCGGTCGAGGACGAGCGATGGTATTTTCCTACCAATCTATCCCCCTAGGAGCATGCGCTTAGTACTTGAATTTTTTGATGGCTTCTAAAATTTTGCAATAAGTATATGAGTTTTTGACTAATGTTGAGTCCATGGATTATACGCACTCTCACCTTTCCGCATTTGCTAGCCTCTTCGGTACCGTGCATTGCCCTTTCTCACCTTGAGAGTTGGTGCAAACTTCGCCGGTGCATCCAAACCCCGTGATACGATACGCTCTATCACACATAAACCTCCTTATATCTTCCTCAAAACAGCCACCATACCTACCTATCATGGCACTTCCATAGCCATTCCGAGATATATTGCCATGCAACTTCCACCATCATCATCATGACATACATTACTTTTGTCATATTGCCATTGCATGATCATGTAGTTGACATCGTATTTGTGGCAAAGCCACCATGCATTATTTTCCATAGGTGTCACTCTTGATTCATCGCACCATCCCGGTACACCGTCGGAGGCATTCATATAGAGTCATAATTTGTTCTAAGTTTCGAGTTGTAATTGTTGAGTTGTAAGAAAAAAATAAAAAGTGTGATGATCATCATTATTAGAGCATTGTCCCAAGTGAGGAAAGGATGATGGAGACTATGATTCCCCCATAATTAGGGATGAGACTCCGGACGAAAAAAAAGAGGCCAAAAAAAGAGAAGAGAAAGGCCCAAACAAATAAAAAAAGAGAGAGAAAAAGAAAGAAGGGACAATGCTACTATCCTTTTACCACACTTGTGCTTCAAAGTAGCATCTTGTTCTCCATGTAGTGAGTCTCATATATTGTGCTTCAAAGTAGCACCAAGATCTTCATGATAGCGAGTCTCATAAGTTGTCTTTTTATACTAGTGGGAATTTTTTATTATAGAACTTAACTTGTATATTCCAATGATGGGCTTCCTCAAAATGCCCTAGGTCTTCGTGAGCAAGCGAGTTGGATGCACACCCACTAGTTTTCTTTTGTTGAGCATTCATAGCTCTAGTGCGTCCGTTGCATGGCAATCCCTACTCCTCATGTTGACATCAATTGATGGGCATCTCCATAGCCCGTTGATTAGCCTCGTCAATGTGAGACCTTCTTTCTTTGTCTTCTCCACACAATCCCCATCATCATATTCTATTCCACCCATAATGCTATATCCATTGCTCGCGCTCATGTATTGCGTGAAAGTTGAAAAAGTTTGAGATTATTTTAAGTATGAAACAATTGCTTGGCTTGTCATCGGGGGTATAGAAGTTGGGAACATCTTTGTGTGATGAAAATGAAGCATAGCCTAACCATATGATTTTGTAGGGATGAACTTTCTTTGGCCATGTTATTTTGAGAAGACATGATTGCTTTGATTAGTATGCTTGAAGTATTATTATTTTTATGTCAATATGAACTTTTGTCTTGAATCTTTCGGATCTGAATATTCCTATCACAATTAAGAAGATTTATATTGAAATTATGCCAAAGTATCACTCCGCATCAAAAATTCTTTTTTATCATTTACCTACTCGAGGACGAGCAGAAATTAAGCTTGGGGATGCCTGATACGTCTCCAACGTATCTATAATTTTTGATTGCTCCATGCTACTTTACCTACTGTTTTGGACTATATTGGGCTTTATTTTCCACTTTTATATTATTTTTGGGACTAACCTATTAACCGGAGGCCCAGCCCAGAATTGTTGTTTTTTGCCTATTCCAGTGTTTCGAAGAAACAGAATATCAAACGGAGTCCAAACGGAATGAAACCTTCGGGATCATGATTTTCCAACCGAACGTGATCCAGGAGACTTGGACCCTAGTCCAAGCAGTGCCCGAGGAGGTCACGAGGGTGGAGGGCGCGCCCTGGGCACGCCCCTTGTGGGCCCCTCGAGCTCCACCGACGCACTCTGTATTATCCGGAAATCGTAATACACGTGTGAATACATAGACCACAATATGTCCCTAGTGAGCCTCTAGTTGACTAGCTCGTTGATCAACAGATAGTCATGGTTTCTGACTATGGACATTGGATGTCATTGATAACGGGATCACATCATTAGGAGAATGATGTGATGGACAAGACCCAATCCTAAGCATAGCACAAGATCGTGTAGTTCGTTTTGCTAGAGCTTTTCCAATGTCAAGTATCTCTTCCTTAGACCATGAGATCGTGTAACTCCGGATACCGTAGGAGTGCTTTGGGTGTACCAAACGTCACAACGAATCGGGTGACTATAAAGGTGCATTACAGGTATCTCCGAAAGTGTCATTGGGTTGACACGGATCGAGATCGGATTTGTCACTCCGTATGACGGAGAGGTATCCTTGGGCCCACTCGGTAGTGCATCATCATAATGAGCTCAAAGTGACCAAGTGTTTGGTCACGGATCATGCATTACTGATGCGAGTAAAGTGACTTGCCGTAACGAGATTGAACGAGGTATTGGGATACCGACGATCGAATCTCGGGCAAGTAAAATACCGATTGACAAAGGGAATCGTATACGGGGTTGTTTGAATCCTCGACATCGTGGTTCAACCGATGAGATCATCGAGGAGCATGTGGGAGCCAACATGGGTATCCAGATCCCGCTGTTGGTTATTGCCCGAGAGCCGTCTCGGTCATGTCTGCATGTCTCCCGAACCCGTAGGGTCTACACACTTAAGGTTCGGCGACACTAGGGTTGTATGAATATGAGTATGCAGCAAACCGAAAGTTGTTCGGAGTCCCGGATGAGATCCCGGACGTCACGAGGAGTTCCGGAATGGTCCGGAGGTAAACATTTATATATGGGAAGTCTTATTTTGGTCGCGGAAAAGTTTCGCGTTATCGGTATTGTACCGGAGTGCGAAAGGGGTCCGGGGTCCACCAGGGTCCACCTGCCCGGGGGCCACATGGGCTGTAGGGGGTGCACCTTGGCCTATATGGGCCAAGGGCACCAGCCCCAAGAGGCCCATGCGCCAAGGAGACAAGGAGAGGGGAGAGTCCTAAGAGGGGAAGGCACCTCCGAGGTGCCTTGGGGAGGATGGACTCCTCCCCCCCTTTGGCCGCACCCTTCCTTGGAGGAAGGGGCAAGGCTGCGCCCCCCTCTCTCTTGCACCTATATAAATGGAGGGGAGGGAGGGCAGCCGGACCCCTCAAGGCTTGGCGCCTCCCTCCTCCCTGCAACACCTCCTCCTCCTCCCGTAGTTGCTTAGCGAAGCCCTGCCGGAGTTCTGCTGCATCCACCACCACGCCGTCGTGCTGCTGGATCATCATCAACCTCTCCTTTCCCCTTTCTGGATCAAGAAGGAGGAGACGTCATCCGCTCCGTACGTGTGTTGAACGCGGAGGTGCTGTCCGTTCAGCACTAGGTCATCGGTGATCTGAATCACGGCGAGTACGACTCCATCATCCCCGTTCCATTGAACGCTTCCGCACGCGATCTACAAGTGGTATGTAGATGCAATCACTCTCCCATGAATCGTTGCTAGATGAACTCATAGATGGATCTTGGTGAAACCGTAGGAAAAATTTTAATTTTCTGCAACGTTCCCGGACAGTGGCATCATGAGCTAGGTCTATGCGTAGTTCTCTATTGCACGAGTAGAACACAATTTGTTGTGGGCGTAGATGTTGTCAACTTTCTTGCCGCTACTAGTCTTATCTTGCTTCAGCGGTATTGTGGGATGAAGCGGCCCGGACCGACCTTACACGTACGCTTACGTGAGACTGGTTCCACCGACTGACATGCACTAGTTGCATAAGGTGGCTAGCGGGTGTCTGTTTCTCCCACTTTAGTTGGAGTGGATTCGATGAAAAGGGTCCTTATGAAGGGTAAATTGAAGTTGACAAATCACGTTGTGGCTTTCACGTAGGTAAGAAAACGTTCTTGCTAGAACCCTATTGCAGCCACGTAAAACTTGCAACAACAATTAGAGGACGTCTAACTTGTTTTTGCAGCAAGTGTTTTGTGATATGATATGGCCAAAGTTGTGATGAATGATGAATGATATATGTGATGTATGAGATCATGTTCTTGTAATAGGAATCACGACTTGCATGTCGATGAGTATGAAAACCGGCAGGAGCCATAGGAGTTGTCTTTATTTTTGTATGACCTGCGTGTCATTGAAGAACGCCATGTAAATTACTTTACTTTATTGCTAAACGCGTTAGCCATAGAAGTAGAAGTAGTCGTTGGCGTGACAACTTCATGAAGACACGATGATGGAGATCATGATGATGGAGATCATGGTGTCATGCGGTGACAGGATGATCATGGAGCCTCAAGATGGAGATCAAAGGAGCTATATGATATTGGCCATATCATGTCACTACTATATAATTGCATGTGATGTTTATTATGTTTTGTATCTTGTTTACTTAGAACGACGGTAGTAAATAAGATGATCCCTCATAACAATTTCAAGAAAGTGTTCTCCCTAACTGTGCACCGTTGCTAAAGTTCGTCGTTTCGAAGCATCACGTGATGATCGGGTGTGATAGATCCTTATATTCACATACAACGGGTGTAAGACAGTTTTACACATGCAAAACACTTTGGTTAACTTGACGAGCCTAGCATGTACAGACATGGCCTCGGAACACAAGAGACCGAAAGGTCGAACATGAGTCGTATGGAAGATACGATCAACATGGAGATGTTCACCGACGATGACTTGTACCGTCTCATGTGATGATCGGACACGGCCTAGTCGACTCGGATCATGTAACACTTAGATGACTAGAGGGATGTCAAATCTGAGTGGGAGTTCATTTAATAATTTGATTAGATGAACTTTATTATCATGAACAATAGTCTAAAATCTTTGCAAAATGTCTTGTAGATCAAATGGCCAACGCTCATGTCACCATGAACTTCAACGCGTTCCTAGAGAAAACCAAGCTGAAAGATGATGGCAGCAACTATTCGGACTGGGTCCGGAACCTGAGGATCATCCTCATAGCTGCCAAGAAACAATATGTCCTAGAAGCACCGCTAGGTGATGCACCCATCCCAGAGAACCAAGACGTTATGAACGCTTGGCAGTCACGTGCTGATGATTACTCCCTCGTTCGGTGCGGCATGCTTTACAGCTTAGAACCGGGGCTCCAAAAGCGTTTTGAGCGACACGGAGCATATGAGATGTTCGAGGAGCTGAAACTTGTTTTCCAAGCTCATGCCCGGTCGAGAGATATGAAGTCTCCGACAAGTTCTACAGATTGTAAGATGGAGGAAAATAGTTACGTCGGTGAGCACATACTCAAAATGTGCAGGTTGCACAACCTTGTCCCACTGGACATCAACCTCCCGGACGAGGCGGTCATTGACAGAATCCTTGATCGCTCCCACCGAGCTACAAGAGCTTTGTGATGAACTACAATATGCAGGGGATGGTGAAAACTATTCCTGAAGTATTTTCAATGCTGAAGTCAGCAGAGGTAGAAATCAAGAAGGAGCATCAAGTGTTGATGGTCAATAAAACCATTAAGTTCAAGAAGGGCAAGGGTAAGAAGAACTTCAAGAAGGACGGCATGGATGTTGTCGCGCCCGGTAAGCCAGTTGCCGGGAAGAAGTCAAAGAATGGACCCAAGCCTGAGACTGAGTGTTTTTATTGCAAAGGGAAGGGTCACTGGAAGTGGAACTGCCCCAAATACTTAGCAGATAAGAAGGCCAGCAACACTAAAGGTATATTTGATATACATGTAATTGATGTGTACCTTACCGATTACTCGTAGTAACTCCCGGTATTTGATACGGTGCCGTTGCTCATATATGTAACTCACAGCAGGAGCTGCGGAATAAACGGAGACTGGCGAAGGACGAGGTGACGATGCGCGTCGGGAATGGTTCCAAGGTCGATGTGATCGCCGTCGGCACGCTACCTCTACATTTACCTACGAGATTAGTTTTAAACCTCAATAATTGTTATTTAGTACCAAGTTTGAGCATGAACATTGTATCAGGATCTCGTTTAATACGAGATGCCTACTCATTTAAATCCGAGAATAATGGTTGTTCTATTTATATGAGAGAAATGTTTTATGGTCATGCTCCGATGGTCAATGGTTTATTCTTAATGAATCTCGAACGTAATGTTACACATGTTCATAGTGTGAATACCAAAAGATGTAAGGTTGATAACGATAGTCCCACATACTTGTGGCACCGCCGCCTTGGTCACATTGGTGTCAAGCGCATGAAGAAGCTCCATCTGATGGACTTTTAGAGTCTCTCGATTATGAATCATTTGACACATGCGAACCATGCCTCATGGGCAAGATGACCAAGACTCCGTTCTCCGGAACAATGGAGCGAGCAACCAACTTATTGGAAATCATACATACCGATGTGTGCGGTCCAATGAGTGTTGAGGCTCGCGGAGGATATCGTTATGTTCTCACTCTCACTGATGACTTGAGTAGATATGGGTATGTCTACTTAATGAAACACAAGTCTGAGACCTTTGAAAAGTTCAAGGAATTTCAGAATGAAGTAGAGAATCAACGTGACCGAAAGATAAAATTCTTGCGATCGATCGTGGAGGAGAATATTTAAGTCACGAATTTGGTACACACTTAAGGAAATGTGGAATCGTTTCACAACTCATGCCGCTGGACACCTCAACAGAACGGTGTGTCCGAACGTCGTGTCGCACTCTATTGGATATGGTGCGATCTATGATGTCTCTTCTTGATTTACCGCTATCATTTTGGGGATACACTCTAGAGACAGCTACATTCACTTTAAATAGGGCATCGTCTAAATCCGTTGAGGCGACATCGTATGAATTATGGTTTGGGAAGAAACCTAAGCTATCGTTTCTAAAAGTTTGGGGATGCGATGCTTATGTCAAGAAACTTCAACTGAAAAGCTCGAACCCAAGTCGGAAAAATGCGTCTTCATAGGATACCCTAAGGAAACCATTGGGTATACCTTCTACCTTAGATCCGAAGGCAAGATCTTTGTTGCCAAGAACGGATCCTTTCTGGAAAAAGAATTTCTCTCAAAAGGAGTAAGTGGGAGGAAACAGAACTCGATGAAGTACTACCTCTTGAACCGGAAAGTAGTGCAGCTCAGGAAAATGTTCCTGTGGTGCCTACACCGATCGGAGAGGAAATTAATGATGATGATCAAGGTACTTCGGATCAAGTTGCTACTTGAACTTCAGAGGTCCACTAGGACACGTTCCGCACTGCAGTGGTACGGCAACCCTGTCTTGGAAATCATGTTGTTAGACAACGGTGAACCTTCGAACTATGAAGAAGCGATGGCGGGCCCAGATTCCAACAAATGGCTTGAAGCCATGCAATCCGAGATAGGATCCATGTATGAAAACAAAGTATGGACTTTGACAGACTTGCCCGATGATAGGCGAGTGATAGAAAACAAATGGATCTTTAAGAAGAAGACGGATGGGATGGTAATGTTACCATCTATAAAGCTCGACTTGTCGCTAAGGGTTATCGACAAGTTCAAGGGATTGACTACGATGAGACTTTCTCTCCCGTAGCGAAGCTTAAGTCCGTCCGAATCATGTTAGCAATTGCCGCATACTATGATTATGAGATATGGCAGATGGACGTCAAAACGGCATTCCTTAATGGTTACCTTAAGGAAGAGTTGTATATGATGCAGCCGGAAGGTTTTGTCGATCCTAAGAATGCTAACAAGGTATGCAAGCTCCAGCGATCCATTTATGGGCTGGTTCAAGCATCTCGGAGTTGGAACATTCGCTTTGATGAGATGATCAAAGCGTTTGGGTTTATGAGACTTATGGAGAAGCTGCGTTTACAAGAAAGTGAGTGGGAGCTCAGAGCATTTCTCATATTATATGTAGATGACATACTTTTGATGGGAAATGATATAGAACTTTTGGACAACATTAAGGCCTACTTGAATAAGAGTTTTCAATGAAGGACCTTGGAGAAGCTGCTTACATATTAGGCATCAAAATCTATAGGGATAGATCGAGACGCCTCATAGGTCTTTCACAAAGCACATACCTTGATAAGATTTTGAAGAAGTTCAAAATGGATCAGTCCAAGAAAGGGTTCTTGCCTGTTTTGCAAGTTGTGAAATTGAGCTCAGCTCAATGCCCGACCACTACAAAAGATAAAGAAGAGATGAGTGTCATCCCCTATGCCTCAGCCATAGGATCTATTATGTATGCCATGTTGTGTACCAGACCTGATGTAAACCTTGCCGTAAGTTTGGTAGGAAGGTACCAAAGTAATCCCGGCAAGGAACACTAGACAGCGGTCAAGAATATCCTGAAGTACCGAAAAGGACAAAGGACATGTTTCTCGTTTATGGAGGTGACAAAGAGCTCGTCAGAAGGGTTACGTTGGCGCTAGCTTCGACACGATCTGGATGACTCAAAGTCACAAACCGGATCGTGTATATGTTGAATGGTGGAAGCGATGGCTAGTGCAGTTGCAAGCGAAGCGTCGTGGCGGGATCTACATGTGAAGCGGAGTACATGGCAGCCTCGGAGGCAGCACATGAAGCAATTTGGGTGAAGGAGTTCATCACCGACCTAGGAGTCATACCCAATGCGTCGGAGCCGATCAAACTCTTCAGTGACAACTTGGAGCTATTGCACTTGCCAAGGAGCCCAGGTTTCACAAGAAGACCGAGCACATCAAGCGTCGCTTCAACTCCATTCGTGAAAATGTTCAAGATGGGGACATAGAAATTTGCAAAGTGCATACGGATCTGAATATCGCAGATCCATTGACTAAACCTCTTCATGAAAGCAAAACATGATCAACACCAGAACTCTATGGGTGTTCGATTCATCACAATGTAACTAGATTATTGACTCTAGTGCAAGTGGGAGACTGTTGGAAATATGCCCTAGAGGCAATAATAAAAGTATTATTATTATATTTCCTTGTTCATGATAATTGTCTTTTATTCATGCTATAATTGTATTATCCGGATATCGTAATACACGTGTGAATACATAGACCACAATATGTCCCTAGTGAACCTCTAGTTGACTAGCTCGTTGATCAACAGATAGTCATGGTTTCCTGACTATGGACATTGGATGTCATTGATAACGGGATCACATCATTAGGAGAATGATGTGATGGACAAGACAATCCTAAGCATAGCACAAGATCGTGTAGTTCGTTTTGCTAGAGCTTTTCCAATGTCAAGTATCTCTTCCTTAGACCATGAGATCGTGTAACTCCCGGATACCGTAGGAATGCTTTGGGTGTACCAAGCGTCACAACGAATCGAGTGACTATAAAGGTGCATTACGGTATCTCGAAAGTGTCATTGGGTTGACACGGATCGAGGCTGGATTTGTCACTCCGTATGACGGAGAGGTATCACTGGGCCCACTCGCTAGTGCATCATCATAATGAGCTCAAAGTGACCAAGTGTTTGGTCACGGATCATGCATTACGGCACGAGTAAAGTGACTTGCCGTAACGAGATTGAGCGAGGTATTGGGATACCGACGATCGAATCTCGGAAAGTAAAATACCGATTGACAAAGGGAATTGTATACGGGTTGTTTGAATCCTCGACATCGTGGTTCAACCGATGAGATCATCGAGGATCATGTGGGAGCCAACATGGGTATCCAGATCCGCTGTTGGTTATTGCCCGAGAGCCGTCTCGGTCATGTTCGATGTCTCCGAACCCGTAGGGTCTACACACTTAAGGTTGGCGATGCTAGGGTTGTATGAATATGAGTATGCAGCAAATCGAAGTTGTCCGAGTCCCGATGAGATCCCGGACGTCACGAGGAGTTCGGAATGGTCCGGAGGTAAAGATTTATATATGGGAAGTCTTATTTTGGTCACGGAAAAGTTTAGCGTTATCGGTATTGTACCGGAGTGCCGAAGGGGTCCGGGGTCCACCAGGGTCCAACTGCCTGGGGCCACATGGGCTGTGGGGTGCGCCTTGGCCTATATGGGCCAAGGGCACCAGCCCCAAGAGGCCCATGCGCCAAGGAGACAAGGAGAGGGGAGAGTCGTAAGAGGGGAAGGCACCTCCGGGGTGCCTTGGGGAGGATGGACTCCTCCCCCCCTTTGGCCGCACCCTTCCTTGGAGGAAGGGGCAAGGCTGCGCCCCCCTCTCTCTTGCACCTATATAAAGGGAGGGGAGGGAGGGGCAGCCGGACCCCTCAAGGCTTGGCGCCTCCCTCCTCCCTGCAACACCTCCTCCTCCTCCCGTAGTTGCTTAGCGAAGCCTGCTGGGAGTTCTCACTGCATCCACCACCACGCCGTCGTGCTGCTGGATCATCATCAACCTCTCCTTTCCCCTTGCTGGATCAAGAAGGAGGAGACGTCATCCGCTCCGTACGTGTGTTGAACGCGGAGGTGCAGTCCGTTCAGCACTAGGTCATCGGTGATCTGAATCACGGCGAGTATGACTCCAACATCCCCGTTCCATTGAACGCTTCCGCACACGATCTACAAGTGGTATGTAGATGCAATCACTCTCCCATGACTCGTTGCTAGATGAACTCATAGATGGATCTTGGTGAAACCGTAGGAAATTTTTTAATTTTTTGCAACGTTCCCCAACAGAGATCCCATCTTGGGGCCTGTTCCGGAGCTCCGCCGGAGAGGGCCGTCATCACGGAGGGCTTCTACATCATCATAGCCCCTTCGATGAAGTGTGAGTACTTTACTTCAGACCTTCGGGTCTATAGTTATTAGCTAGATGGCTTCTTCTCTCTTTTTGGATCTCAATACAATGTTCTCCCCCTCTCTCGTGGAGATCTATTCGATGTAATCTTCTTTTTGCGGTGTGTTTGTTGAGACCGATGAATTGTGGGTTTATGATCCAGTATTATCTATGGAAAATATTTGATTCTTCTCTGAATTCTTTTATGTATGATTGAGTTATCTTTGCAAGTCTCTTCGAATTATCTTTTTGGTTTGGCCAACTAGATTGGTAGTTCTTGCAATGGGAGAAGTGCTTAGCTTTGGGTTCAATCTTGCGGTGTCCTTACTCAGTGACAGAAAGAGTTGCAAGGCACGTATTGTATTGTTGCCATCGAGGATAACAAGATGGGGTTTTTATCATATTGCATGAATTTATCCCTCTACATCATGTCATCTTGCTTACGGCGTTACTCTATTTTTACTTAATACTCTAGATGCATGCTGGATAGCGGTCGATGAGTGGAGTAATAGTAGTAGATGCAGAATTGTTTCGATCTACTTGTTTTGGAGGTGATGCTTATATACATGATCATTGCCTAGATATACTCATAACTATGCTCAATTCTGTCAATTGCTCAACAGTAATTTGTTCACCCACCGTAGAATACTTATGCTCTTGAGAGAAGCCACTAGTGAAACCTATGGCCCCCGGGTCTATTCTCATCATATCAATCTATATCACTTTATTTACTTGCTTTGTTTTACTTTGCCTTTTACTTTGCATCTATCTATCAAAAATGCCAAAAATATTATCTCTATCAGATCTCACTCTCGTAAGTGACCGTGAAGGGATTGACAACCCCTAAGCGTTGGTTGCGAGTTGCTATCGTTTTGTGTAGGTACGAGGGACTTGTGCGTGGTCTCCTACTGGATTGATACCTTGGTTCTCAAAAACTGAGGGAAATACTTACGCTACTTTACTACATCATCCTCTCCTCTTCGGGGAAATCCAACGCAGTGCTCAAGAGGTAGCACACGGCACCTCCGTGATCTGCACACGTTCAACTCGG
This sequence comes from Aegilops longissima, assembly GCA_021605205.1. Lineage (NCBI taxonomy): Eukaryota > Viridiplantae > Streptophyta > Magnoliopsida > Poales > Poaceae > Aegilops > Aegilops longissima. The sequence continues at coordinate 704,154,446 of CM038680.1, read as the reverse complement.
TGATGTCCCTCGAACTCTAGATCCAGCTAAGGTCGAGGGAGAGTTTCGTCAGCACGACGGCGTGTTGACGGTGATGATGAAGTTATCGATGCAGGGCTTAGCCTAAGCACTACGACAATATGATCAAGGTGGAAATCTGTGGAGGGGGGCACCGCACACGGCTAAGACAATTGTCAACTTGTATGTCTATGGGGTGCGCCCCTCCCCCGTATATAAAGGAGTGGAGGAGGGGAGGGTCGGACCTCATAGGGCGCGCCCAAGGGGGGGAGTCCTATGATAACCCACAAGTGTAGGGGATCGCAACAGCTTTCGAGGGTAGAGTATTCAACCCAAATTTATTGATTCGACACAAGGGGAGCCAAAGAATATTCTCAAGTATTAGCAATTGAGTTGTCAATTCAGCCACACCTGGATAACTTAATATCTGCAGCAAAGTATTTAGTAGCAAAGTAGTATGATAGTAGTGGTAACGGTAACAAGAGAGTAATGAAAGCAAAAGTAATGTTTTTGGTGTTTTGTAATGATTGTAACAGTAGCACCGGAAAAGTAAATAAGCGTAGACCAGTATATGGAAAGCTCGTAGGCATTGGATCGGTGATGGATAATTATGTCGGATGCGGTTCATAATGTAACAGTCATAACATAGGGTGACACAGAACTAGCTCCAATTCATCAATGTAATGTAGGCATGTATTCCGAATATAGTCATACGTGCTTATGGAAAAGAACTTGCATGACATCTTTTGTCCTACCCTCCCGTGGCAGCGGGGTCCTGATGTCTACTACACAACCTTCTTCTTGTAGACGTTGTTGGGCTTGCAAGTGCACAGGTTTGTAGGACAGTAGCAAATTTCCCTCAAGTGGATGACCTAAGGTTTATCAATCCGTGGGAGGCGTAGGATGAAGATGGTCTCTCTCAAACAACCCTACAACCAAATAACAAAAAGTCTCTTGTGTCCCCAACACACCCAATACAATGGTAAATTGTATAGGTGCACTAGTTCGGCGAAGAGATGAAGATACAAGTGCAAAATAGATAGTAGATATAGGTTTTTGTAATCTGAAATAATAAAAACAGCAAGGTAGCGAGCGATAAAAGTGAGCGTAAACGGTATTGCAATGGTAGGAAACAAGGCCTAGGGTTCATACTTTCACTAGTGCAAGTTCTCTCAACAATAATAACATAGATAGAACATATGACAAGCCCTCAACATGCAACAAAGAGTCACTCCGAAGCCACTAATAGCGGAGAACAAGCGTAGAGATTATGGTAGGGTACGAAACCACCTCAAAGCTATTCTTTCGGATCAATCTATAAAAGAGTTCGTACTAGAATAACACCTTAAGATACAAATCAACCAAAACCCTAATGTCACCTAGATACTCCATTGTCACCTCAAGTATCCGTGGGCATGATTATACGATATGCATCACACAATCTCATATTCATCCAACCAACATAAAAGTACTTCAAAGAGTGCCCCAAAGCTTCTACCGGAGAGTCAAGAACGTGTACCAACCCCTATGCATAGGTTCCCAAATGTCACGAAACCCGCAAGTTGATCTCCAAGACATACATCAAATGTTCTCATAAAAGACTCAATCCGATAAGATAACTTCAAAGGGGAAACTCAATTCATCACAAGAGAGTAGAGGGGGGAAAACATCATAAGATCCAACTACAATAGCAAAGCTCGGGATACATCAAGATCGTGCCATAGAGGAACACGAGAGAGAACACGAGAGAGAGAGATCAAACACATAGCTACTGGTACATACCCTCAGCCCCGAGGGTGAACTACTCCCTCCTCGTCATGGATAGCGCCGGATGATGAAGATGGCCCCGGTGATGGGATCCCCCCTCCAGGTGCCTAAAAGGGTCCCATTGGTTTTGGTGGTTACGGAGGTTTTGCGGCGGTGGAACTCCCGGTCTAGGTTCTGTTCTGGAAGTTTTAGGGTACGTAGGTATATATGGGTGCAAGGGGTACGTCGGTGGACCTCCAGGGTGCTCACGAGGCAGGGGGGCGCGCCCCCCATCCTCGTGGGCAGCCCCGGACTCCCCTGACGTGCACTCCAAGTCCAACAACTGGGTTTCATTCCAAAATTAACTTCTCCAGTTGATTTCATTCCGTTTTGACTCCGTCTGATATTCCTTTTCCTCGAAACACTGAAATAGGCATAAAACAGCAAATCTGGGCTGGGCCTCCGGTTAATAGGTTAGTCCCAAAAATAATATAAAAGTGGATAATAAAACCCAATATTGCCTAAAACAGTAAATAAAGTAGCATGGAGCAATCAAAAATTATAGATACGTTGGAGACGTATCACACTCTGGTGCGGATCTTACTCTGGTAGACCTACGAGGTTCGGTAGTAACTTGATCTGAAGTTTCATGATCAATATCATTAGCTTCCTCACTGATCGGTGTAGTTGTCACAGGAACCGGTTCTTGTGATGAACTACTTTCCAATAAGGGAGCAGGTACAGTTACCTCATCAAGTTCTACTTTCCTCCCACTCACTTCTTTCGAGAGAAACTCCTTCTCTAGAAAGGATCCGAATTTAGCAACAAAAATCTTGCCCTCAGATCTGTGATAGAAGGTGTACCCAATAGTCTCTTTTGGGTATCCTATGAAGACACATTTCTCCGATTTGGGTTCGAGCTTATCTGGTTGAAGTTTCTTCACATAAGTATCGCAGCCCCAAACTTTAAGAAACGACAACTTTGGTTTCTTGCCAAACCATAGTTCATAAGGCGTCGTCTCAACGGATTTTGATGGTGCCCTATTTAACGTGAATGCGGTCGTCTCTAAAGCATAACCCCAAAATGATAGCGGTAAATCAATAAGAGACATCATAGATCGCACCATATCTAGTAAAGTACGATTACGACGTTCGGACACACCATTTCGTTGTGGTGTTCCGGGTGGCGTGAGTTGCGAAACTATTCCGCATTGCTTCAAATGCAAACCAAACTCGTAACTCAAATATTCTCCTCCACGATCAGATCGTAGAAATTTTATTTTCTTGTTACGATGATTTTCCACTTCACTCTGAAATTCTTTGAACTTTTCAAATGTTTCACACTTGTGTTTCATCAAGTAGATATACCCATATCTGCTCAAATCATCTGTGAAGGTGAGAAAATAACGATACCCGCCGCGAGCCTCAATATTCATTGGACCACATACATCAGTATGTATGATTTCCAAAAAATCAGTTGCTCGCTCCATAGTTCCGGAGAACGGCGTTTTAGTCATCTTGCCCATGAGGCACGGTTCGCAAGTACCAAGTGATTCATAATCAAGTGATTCCAGAAGTCCATCGGTATGGAGTTTCTTCATGCGTTTTACACCAATATGACCCAAACGGCAGTGCCACAAATAAGTTGCACTATCATTATCAACTCTGCATCTTTTGGCTTCAACATTATGAATATGTGTATCACTACTATCGAGATTCAATAAAAATAGACCACTCTTCAAGGGTGCATGACCATAAAAGATATTACTCATATAAATAGAACAACCATTATTCTCTGATTTAAATGAATAACCGTCTCGCATCAAACAAGATCCAGATATAATGTTCATGCTTAACGCTGGCACCAAATAACAATTATTCAGGTCTAAAACTAATCCCGACGGTAGATGTAGAGGTAGCGTGCCGACCGCGATCACATCGACTTTGGAACCATTTCCACGTGCATCATCACCTCGTCCTTAGCCAATCTTCGCTAATCTGTAGTCCCCTGTTTGAGTTGCAAATATTAGCAAGAACCAGTATCAAATACCAGTGCTATTGCGAGCATTAGTAAGGTACACATCAATAACATGTATATCACATATACCTTTGTTCACCTTGCCATCCTTCTTATCCGCCAAATACTTGGGGCAATTCGCTTCCGGTGTCGATCGCTTGCGATAAAAGCACTCGATTTCAGGCTTAGGTCCGGACATGGGTTTCTTCTCTGAGCACAACTTGCTTGCTGTTCTTCTTGAAGTTCCTTCTTCTTCCCTTTGCCCTTCTTCTTGAAACTGGTGGTCTTATTGACCATCAACACTTGATGCTCCTTCTTGATTTCTACCTCGCAGCCTTTAGCATTGCGAAGAGCTCGGAATAGTCTTGTCCATCCCTTGCATATTATAGTTCATCACGAAGCTCTTGTAGCTTGGTGGCGTGATTGAAGAATTTCATCAATGACACTATCATCGGGAAGATTAACTCCCGGTTGAATCAAGTGATTATTATACCCGGACATTTTGAGTGTATGTTCACCGACGAACTATTCTCCTCCATCTTACAGCTATAGAACTTATTGGAGACTTCATATCTCTCAATCGGGCATTTGCTTGAAATATTAACTTCAACTCTGGAACATCTCATATGCTCCATGACGTTCAAAACGTCGTTGAAGACCGGTTCTAAGTCGTAAAGCATGGCTGCTTGAACTATCGAGTAGTCATCGACTTTGCTCGCAGACGTTCTTAACGTCGTCGATTGCATCTGCAGAGGCCTGGCACCTAGCGGTGCTTCTAGGATGTAATTCTTACATGCAGCAATGAGGATAATCCTCAAGTTACGGACCCAGTCCGTGTAGTTGCTACCATCATCTTTCAACTTAGCTTTCTCAAGGAACGCATTAAGATTCAACGGAACAACAAAGACGAGCCATCTATCTACAACAAACATAGACAAGCAAAATACTATCGGTACTAAGTTCATGATAAATTTAAGTTCAATTAATCATATTACTTAAGAACTCCCACTTAGACAGACATCTCTCTAGTCATCTAAGTGATCACGTGATCCAAATCAACTAAACCATGTCCGATCATCACGTGAGATGGAGTAGTTTCAATGGTGAACATCACTATGTTGATCATATCTACTATATGATTCACGTTCGACCTTTCGGTCTCCGTGTTCGAGGCCATATCTGTATATGCTAGGCTCGTCAAGTTTAACCTGAGTATTCGCGTGTGCAACTGTTTTGCACCGTTGTATTTGAACGTAGAGCCTATCACACCCGATCATCACGTGGTGTCTCAGCACGAAGAACTTTTGCAATGGTGCATACTCAGGGAGAACACTTCTTGATAATTAGTGAGAGATCATCTTAAAATGCTACTGTCAATCAAAGCAAGATAAGATGCATAAAGGATAAACATCACATGCAATCAATATAAGTGATATGATATGGCCATCATCATCTTGTGCTTGTGATCTCCATCTCCGAAGCACCGTTGTGATCACCATCATCACCGGCGCGACACCTTGATCTCCATCGTAGCATCGTTGTCGTCTCGCCACCTATTGCTTCTACGACTATCGCTACCGCTTAGTGATAAAGTAAAGCATTACAGGGCGATTGCATTGCATACAATAAAGCGACAACCATATGGCTCCTGCCAGTTGCCGATAACTCGGTTACAAAAGATGATCATCTCATACAATAAAATATAGCATCACGTCTTGACCATATCACATCACAACATACCCTGCAAAAACAAGTTAGATGTCCTCTACTTTGTTGTTGCAAGTTTTACGTGGCTGCTACGGGCTTAGCAAGAACCGTTCTTACCTACACATCAAAACCACAATGATAGTTCTTCAAGTTAGTGATGTTTTAACCTTCGCAAGGACCGGGCGTAGCCACACTCGGTTCAACTAAAGTTGGAGAAACAGACACCCACCAGCCACCTGTGTGCAAAGCACGTCGGTAGAACCAGTCTCGCGTAAGTGTACGCGTAATGTCGGTCCGGGCCGCTTCATGCAACAATACCGCCGAACCAAAGTATGACATGCTGGTAAGCAGTATGACTTGTATCGCCCACAACTCACTTGTGTTCTACTCGTGCATATAACATCTACGCATAAAACCTGGCTCGGATGCCACTGTTGTGGAACGTAGTAATTTCAAAATTTTCCTACGCACACGCAAGATCATGGTGATGCATAGCAATGAGAGGGGAGAGTGTTGTCCACGTACCCTCGTAGACCGAAAGCGGAAGCGTTATAACAACGCGGTTGATGTAGTCGTACGTCTTCACGGCTCGACCGATCAAGCACCGAAACTACGGCACCTCCGAGTTCTAGCACACATTCAGCTCGATGACGATCCCCGGACTCCGATCCAGCAAAGTGTCGGGGATGAGTTCCGTCAACACAACAGCGTGGTGACGATCTTGATGTTCTACCGTCGCAGGGCTTCGCCTAAGCAACGCTACAATATTATCGAGGAGAACTATGGTGGAGGGGGGCACCGCACACGGCTAAGGAACGATCACGAAGATCAACTTGTGTGTCATGGGGTGCCCCCCTGCCCCCGTATATAAAGGAGGGAGGGGGGAGGTGCGGCCGGCCCCTAGGGGTGCGCCTGGAGGAGTCCTACTCCCACCGGGAGTAGGACTCCCCCCTCTTGCCTTGTTGGAGAAGGAAAGGGGAAGGGGGAAAGAGGAAAGGGGGGGCGCCCCCCCCCTTCCTTGTCCTATTCGGACCAGTGGGGGAGGGGGCGCGCGGCCTGCCCTGGCCGGCTCTCCTCTTCTCCCTTAGGGCCCATGTAGGCCCATCAACCCCAGGGGGGGTTCCGGTAACACCCCGGTACTCCGGTGAAATCCCGATTTCACCCGGAACGATTCCGATATCCAAATATAGGCTTCCAATATATCAATCTTTATGTCTCGACCATTTTGAGACTCCTCGTCATGTCCGTGATCACATTCGGGACTCCGAACAACCTTCGGTACATCAAAACATATAAACTCAGAATATAACTGTCATCGTAACGTTAAGCGTGCGGACCCTACGGGTTCGAGAACTATGTAGACATGACCTAGAACTGTTTCCGGTTAATAACCAATAGCGGAACCTGGATGCTCATATTGGCTCCTACATATTCTACGAAGATCTTTATCGGTCAAACCGCATAACAACATACGTTGTTCCCTTTGTCATCGGTATGTTACTTGCCCGAGATTTGATCGTCGGTATCTCAATACCTAGTTCGATCTCGTTACCGGCAAGTCTCTTTACTCGTTACGTAATGCATCATTCCGTAACTAACTCATTAGTTACATTGCTTGCAAGGCTTATAGTGAGTGCATTACCGAGAGGGCCCAGAGATACCTCTCCGACAATCGGAGTGACAATAACCTAATCTCGAAATATGCCAACTCAACATGTACCTTTGGAGACACCTGTAGAGCTCCTTTATAATCACCCGATTCGTTGTGACGTTTGGTAGCACACAAAGTGTTCCTCCGTAAACGGAGTTGCATAATCTCATAGCTATAGGAACTTGTATAAGTCATGAAGAAAGCAATAGCAATATACTAAGCGATCAAGTGCTAAGCTAACGGAATGGGTCAAGTCAATCACATCATTCTCCTAATGATGTGATCCCATTAATCAAATGACAACACATGTCTATGGTTAGGAAACATAACCATCTTTGATCAATGAGCTAGTCAAGTAGAGGCATACTAGTGACATTAAGTTTGTCTATGTATTCACACATGTATCATGTTTCCGGTTAATACAATTCTAGCATGAATAATAAACATTTATCATGATATGAGGAAATAAATAATAACTTTATTATTGCCTCTAGGGCATATTTCCTTCATTTCTTTCATAGATTTCTTTGCCTCTTGCACATCTTCAAGACTGAGAAATAGAACACATCTCTTCTTAGGAGTTGGTTCAGGAATAGGCTCAGTAATTGGCTCAGGAGCTGGCTCAGGAGGTGCCCAATTATTTTCATTTGTCAACATATTATTCAATAGAATTTCAGCTTCATCCGGTGTTCTTTCCCTGTAAAGAGAACCAGCACAACTATCCAGGTAATCTCTGGAAGCATCGGTTAGTCCATTATAAAAGATATCAAGTATTTCATTTTTCTTAAGAGGATGATCAGGCAAAGCATTTAGTAACTTGAGAAGCCTCCCCAAGCTTGTGGGGACTCTCTTCTTCAATTTGCACAAAGTTGTATATTTCCCTCAAGGCATCCTGTTTCTTATGAGCAGGAAATATTTAGCGAGAAGTAATAAATCATATCCCGGGACTACGCACACAACCAGGATCAAGAGAATTAAACCATATCTTAGCATCACCCTTTAATGAGAACGGAAATATTTTAAGGATATAAAAGTAGCGAGATCTCTCATCATTAGTGAACGGGGTGGCTATATCATTTAGTTTAGTAAGATGTGTCACAACAGTTTCAGATTCATAGCCATGAAAAGGATCAGATTCAACCAAAGTGATTATATCAGGATCAACAGAGAATTCATAATCCTTATCGGCAACACAAATAGGTGAAGTAGCAAAAGTAGGGTCGGGCCTCATTCTATCATTAAGAGATTGCTTATTCCATTTAGCTAATAACCTTCTAAGCTCATCGTTATCTTTGCAAGCTAAAAATAGCAGCAGAAGCTTCTTTATCAAAAATATAACCCTCAGGAATAACAGGCATGTTTTCATCATCAATTTCATCAACATGATCAGTTTCAATAATTTCTTTCTCTCTAGCCCTAACAATTTTTTCATCAAGAAAATCACTAAGGGGCACAATAGTATCAAGCATAGAAGTAGTTTCATCATAAGTATCATGCATAGCAGAAGTGGCATCATCAATAACATGCGACATATCGTAAGCGAATAGCGAAGCAGGTTTAGGTGTCACAAGCTTACTCAAAAAATGAAGGTGAATCAAGTGCGAGCTAGATGGCGTTCCTTACCTCCCCTCGTAGTTGAGGGATAAATTGTTGTCTTAGCGTCTTTCAAGTTCTTCATAGTGACCAGCAGATATAAATCCCAAGTGACTCAAAGAATAGAGCTATGCTCCCGACAACGGCGCGCCGAAATTAGTCTTGATAACCCACAAGTGTAGGGGATCGCAACAGCTTTCGAGGGTAGAGTATTCAACCCAAATTTATTGATTCGACACAAGGGGAGCCAAAGAATATTCTCAAGTATTTGGCAACTGAGTTGTCAATTCAGCCACACCTGGATAACTTAATATCTACAGCAAAGTATTTAGTAGCAAAGTAGTATGATAGTAGTGGTAACGGTAACAAAAGAGTAATGAAAGCAAAAGTAATGTTTTTGGTGTTTTGTAATGATTGTAACAGTAGCAACGGAAAAGTAAATAAGCGTAAACCAGTATATGGAAAGCTCGTAGGCATTGGATCGGTGATGGATAATTATGCCGGATGCGGTTCATCATGTAACAGTCATAACATAGGGTGACACAGAACTAGCTCCAATTCATCAATGTGATGTAGGCATGTATTCAGAATATAGTCATACGTGCTTATGGAAAAGAACTTGCATGACATCTTTTGTCCTACCCTCCCGTGGCGGCGGGGTCCTAATGGAAACCAAGGGATATTAAGGCCTCCTTTTAATAGAGAACCGGAACAAAGCATTAGCACTTAGTGAATACATGAACTCCTCAAACTACGGTCATCACCGGGAGCGGTCCCGATTATTGTCACTTCGGGGTTGCCGGATCATAACACATAGTAGGTGACTATAGACTCGCAAGATAGGATCAAGAACTCACATATATTCATGAAAACATAATAGGTTCAGATCTGAAATCATGGCACTCGGGCCCTAGTGACAAGCATTAAGCATAGCAAAGTCATAGCAACATCAATCTCGAACATAGTGGATACTAGGATCAAACCCTAACAAAACTAACTCGATTACATGATAGATCTCATCCAACCCATCACCGTCCAGCAAGCCTACGATGGAATTACTCACGCATGGCGGTGAGCATCATGAAATTGGTGACGGGGGATGGTTGATGATGACGACGGCGACGAATCCCCCTCTCCGGAGCCCCGAACAGACTCCAGATCAGCCCTCCCGAGAGGTTTTAGGGCTTGGCGGTGGCTCCGTATCGTAAAATGCGATGATTTCTTCTCCTTGGTTTTTTTTCTCCCCAAAAGCAAATATATAAAGTTGGAGTTGGCGTCGGAGGAGCTCCAGGGGGCCCACGAGGTAGGGGCGCGCCCTGGGGGGCGCCCCCCACCCTCGTGGACAGGGTGTGGGCCCCCTGGTCTTCATCTTTGGCAAGGATTTTTTATTATTTCTGAAAAGTTGTTCCGTGGAGTTTCAGGTCATTCCGAGAATGTTTGTTTCTGAACATAAATAACACCATGGCAATTCTGCTGAAAACAGCGTCAGTCCGGGGTTAGTTCCATTCAAATCATGCAAATTAGAGTCCAAAACAAGGGCAAAAGTGTTTGGAAAAGTAGATACGACGGAGACGTATCATCCTACTCCCAGTAGGAGTAGGTTTCCCCCTTTCCCTAGTTGGAGTAGGAGAAGAAGGAAGAGGGAGAAGTAGAAAGGAAAGGGGGCCGACCCCCACCCGATTCGGATTGGGCTTGGGGGGGAGCCCTCCACCTGGCCGCATCTTCCTCTCTCCCACTAAGGCCCAATAAGGCCCATTGACTCCCCGGGGGGTTCCCGTAACCCCCCGGTACTCCGGTAAATGCCCGAACTCATTCGGAACCCTTCCGGTGTCCAAACATAGCCTTCCAATATATCGATCTTTATGTCTAGACCATTTTGAGACTCCTCCTCATGTCCGTGATCACATCCGGGACTCCGAACTACCTTCGGTACATCAAAACACATAAACTCATAATACCGATCGTCATCGAACGTTAAGCGTGCGGACCCTACGGGTTCGAGAACTATGTAGACATGACCGAGACTCACTTCCGGTCAATAACCAATAGCAGAACCTGGATGCTCATATTGGTTCCTACATATTCGACGAAGATCTTTATCGGCCAAACCGCATAACAACATACGTTGTTCCCTTTGTCATCGGTATGTTACTTGCCCGAGATTCGATCGTCGGTATCTCAATACCTAGTTCAATCTCGTTACCGGCAAGTCTCTTTACTCGTTACGTAATGCATCATCCCGCAACTAACTCATTATTCACATTGCTTGTAAGGCTTATAGTGATGTACATTACCGAGAGGGCCCAGAGATACCTCTCCGGCAATCAGAGTGACAAATCCTAATCTCGATCTATGCGAACTCAACAAACACCATCGGAGACACCTATAGAGCATCTTTATAATCACCCAGTTACGTTGTGATGTTTGATAGCACACTAAGTGCTCCTCCGGTACTCGGGAGTTGCATAATCTCATAGTAATAGGAACATGTATAAGTTATGAAGAAAGCATTAGCAATAAACTAAACGATCATAGTGCTAAGCTAATGGATGGGTCAAGTCAATCACATCATTCTCTAATGATGTGACCCCGTTCATCAAATGACAACTCTTGTCCATGGCTGGGAAACTTAACCATCTATGATTAACGAGCTAGTCAAGTAGAGGCATACTAATGACACTCTGTTTGTCTATATATACTAAGTTTCCGGTTAATACAATTCTAGCATGAATAATAAACATTTATCATGATATAAGGAAATATAAATAACAACTTTATTATTGCCTCTAGAGCATATTTCCTTCAGTAGCCACCCTCTGCTTGATATTTGTAACCACCTCAATAGTCCGAGGCTATGGTCATCTGCTGAATATGGAGATCTTGAGCAAGCACAAGTGCCTCATTGCACACATAAACTTCCAGAGGGGTCGACCAGACAATCAAAAACTACAGCTAAAGCCCCAAGAAAATTTCCCTGCTTGTCTCTACAGACCACCGTTGCAGTGCCCCTATCGCCAAGGCATGATATACCGCCATCGACGTTCATCTTTGCCGCTTCTCCTTCAGGGGGAATCCACTTGCCTATCTTATTTGGCCTAGTAGAAAAAGGTGCCAGTATGGGACGGCCAAGACTGAGCTATCTCTAGCTCTTCCAAGCATCTATTTTTTAATTATAAAGCACCACTTCGAGGTAGGACTTTGGAATTCATTATCATGGATGGCCTTCCCTTCTAGCCCACCCACCATATAGCCCATAAAGCGACTAGCACCCATGCGACCGAGATCCTGTTGGTTCATGGTTTCGAAGAGCCAAAACAACAACAACCTGGCGTCTTCTTCTTGATTTGATATCACATGCTCGAGTAAATCCCCATTCCCCAAAGCCCAACTGCACCTCGCCATGCGACATGAAAGTAGTGAGTGGCGCTAAGTATGTTCTTTGTATTACAGATGGGAAACATTTGTGACCGGCTGACCGGCGGAACACTCAGCCGGTCACATGCGGTTCGTTCAATTTTGTAACAAATCATGTGGCCCGCATTCTCCCTTATCCGCTGACCTCCACCGCTTTTTTATCCACTCACCACAGCAGCTCCTCTGCCTTATCCTTTCTTCTCTCATCCCGTCGCATGCATCCTCAACCCCCACAACAATTCCTCCCCTGCGTACTCTCTCTCCCATGGCCTACCTCCAAATAAACAGCTCGCCGGCCGCGGAATAGGTGTGTGGCGAGATGGTGATCCCGGAGGAGCACACACGAAGATGCAGAGGTGCGCGTCGTACAACGATCAGCGAGCAGAGGTGCAGTGCTTGTCGTCTTGTCTGCCGGAACTAGATGTGCGCCCTCTTCATGGCCATCGCAACCAGGGTTCGTTAGTCGCATGGCCAAGCTGCAATTGGCCACAGGGGCGACGAATTTGTGCTGGAAACCAGGTATTTGTTTTGCTGGATCCACCCATTTGTTTTGCTACAACCCTTTTCTCTTTTTGCTATCATCCCCATTTGATTTTTTATGAACATTTGGATTTTTGCTGGAACCGGGGCCTATTTTTGCTGGAACCAACTGGTGGATATGCTGCAAGGTCGACACCACGCCAGAGGAAGCTGCATCCAGTGGCAAGGAGGGTTGCGGCCAACGCCGTTCGAACGCCGAAAGTTGCAACCGTGTACGCTGGAGCTGCAACCGGCGACTGGGGGAGCTGCAAGCGGGGTCGCTGTATTTTGCTGAACAATTTTCTTTTTGCTGGAACCGATGTATTGTTTTGCTGGAACTGAGATAAATTTTTGCTTCATTGGCTGCAGAGTTCTTGTACGCTCATGTCATTTTTGCTGGAACCTAAGCTTGGTTTTGCTAGAAGCATTTTTTGATTTTGCTTATACCGACCACCAGTTTTCTTTAGGTATGATGCACGTCGACAATGGAGGCCAGCAGAGACGGCGACGCCGTGCTACGATGGGCGGCATGAGTTTTTGTTGTCCGAGCTGCATCCGGCCATCGACGGGAGCTGCATGCAGCAGGAGGGTGTTGCTGGATCGACGACGAGATGTGAAGGGTGTGCGACAACAGCAACGGCGAGCTGCGGAGAGAGGTGGCGACCTGCAACCCATGGTGATGGCGGCCACCGCGGGGTGCGCAAGCTTTGTGTGGCAAGGCCGCGGGGTGGGGGTGGTTGGCTGAGCGCGGTGACTCGTTGTGGAAGGAGGCATGATGTGCGGAAGGACAAAGAGGAAATCATGCGGCTACTTTTGCCTGAATCCAACGGCTGCTAGGCGACCGGCCGAAAGTTGGACCGGTGCGCTGGCGCCTAGCAATGGCCATTACAGATGGGGCAACTGAAGAATCTGCCATCTTGTCTTTTCGAACAGTTCCTGTCGGCAATGCAGTGTGTGCAAAGCGCCAAGTAAACAGGCCAACTTTTGATGGGATCTTTACCTTTCACAGTTGGGATCTTTACCTCCTTTGTCCTCAACAAGTCTTACTGATTCCTCTTTCTCGAGGGCCCATGGGTTGACCTGATGGTCAGGGCTACTTAGTGCCGTAAGGGGCCTTGGGATGACCCGATAGGCCAACTTCATGTCACGTGGGGCACACTGGGCGTAACACTGGTCCTTGAGCTTGGCTGCTTCCAGGTCGAGGGCGAATCGACTGTGCCGTCTTCTGAAGATCATGGCCGACTTCCCTCAAGCCTTCTCAAAAAATAATTCCGTGCCGCCTTGCCATCCGAAGCTGGGCTCCTCCGACCGACAAAAAAAAAACAAAAAAGAACAATAAAAAATGGAAAAGAAACACAAAACCCTAGAATAGACGAAAATATAAAGGAAGAAGAAAGGAAGAGGAAACCATAAAAATGAAAAGGTATTTAAAAAAAGAAACATAAAACTGAAAAATAATGAGATTCAAAACCAAAAACAGAAAATTTTCTAAAACGCCAAATGGAGGCCGAGCTCTATGGAGGCTGAATTTTGAAAAGTGTCAAATTCCAAACTTTTATGTTACAGTAAATTCTGAAAATACACATACATTAATTTCGTGTACACATGTATATTTTTTCATCATTTTTGAAATTGAGAAGTTTTAATTTTGATTTCCTTTTTAAAAATTTGGCCTCCAAAACGCCCTATTTAAAACCCCAACTTAGAATGGTCACGTCAGGCTCCGGGAATTCATCTTTTATTATTCCAGTATATTACTTTATTTATACCTTTAATTGATGATCTTTATTTAATTGGAAATCGTGTAAAGATTATTTGGATTTGATACAGCTACTTGTCCCTATAGTTTCATTTTTTCTTTACTTTTAGAAATATCATAAAAGCATATATTTGGAAAATATTTATATTTTACTACTCTAATAAATTGTTTGACATGCATTTAAAATATATTCAATATGTATTTAGAATAAATATTTATTTATTGTGTATTTCAAAACGGTGTGTCGCATATAAAAAAATGTACATCTCATATATAAAATGTTCGAATTGTACTTTGATGAAATTCATCTCTTACACAAAAATGTGTTGAACTCAGCAACAAAGAAAGACAGATCACAAGTATGAAATTGTAAGGACATTCATTTGTCTGATAGCAAGGAGATTAAATCACAAGTACTATGAAATTACAAGGTATCTTCATTTGTCGGATACTACTAATTGAGGAGATTAAAACCTTCCCTAGCTACAGAAAAGTGGAAAAGGCACGTACTCTACACGGAAACTAGGCTTGGAAGTTGGAACGTATGAGATTACTTGAAAGTCACATGTCTCCGTTGGGTATTCAACAAACACGCCCGTGTCAGGGTGGTAATACCTCAACTGGAGCTGCATGTGAAGCGGGATATTCCTTTCTTTTTCCTCGCTCCTCCCAGGTTCTTGAGTTAGACGGCACAGTTGTAGGCAGCTATTGGACGTAGACATCGGAGTCGTGGAAAAGTGGGTACTATCTCGATGACATGCTGTTGCTCCCATCGTGGCGCGTCGTCCAAGTCGCGGCACATCCACGTCTCGTGCAACCCATCGCCGTAGTCAGCCTCGTGACGAGCCACGCACACGCACAGCCCCCCACGCAGCTCGGCTAAGAGCATCTTCAGCCGTTCAGCCCCTTAGGGCGTCGAAAAAGAGCGGTCTGAGGGCGAACCGGCGCTAGATTGGCCCCTGGGATGACCTACCTCCCAGCCACGCCCTCAGGCGCCGCCCCCCAGCCGCGGCAAATTCAAACGCAGTCATTCCCGCTTACAAAATAGACGCCACAAATCCGGCGATCAAGCGGCCACAAGTTCGGCGATTGAATGAAAAGTTCGGCATACAAAAAGCAGAAAGACGCGCGTGCGCATCAGATGGCGAGATCGGCCTCCGGTGTCGGCGGAGTCGGCGTGCGCAGGCTTGGCGACGGCTCCGTGCTGGGCAGCGTCGACGTGGCTTCTGTGCTGCGGGGAGTCTCGGCGGCATCATCGCTCGGACTTGGCGGCGGCGTCGGCGTGTGTGGCGTTGTCGAGGGAAGCTGGTTCAGGATGAGGCCACGCTCCGCCAAGTACCACACCTTGACCGCCTCGTCGTTGCTCTGGAGCATGTCCGCCCCGCCCAGCAGGAAAGCCAGGTTGGTGTTTTTCTTCTTCGCGGCAACGTTGGTCCGGAGTAGGTCGAGCTTGACGGCGCTGCTCGACATCAACGCCAACCACCACGCCTCGGTCTTCTCTTCACGAAGGGCGGCCCGGGCCTGTGCGTCGGCGAGGCAGTGCTCGATGGACTCCTGCACTCGAGCGGTGACCGCGTCGGCGTGTTGCCCCCTCTTGGCACCTTTGTTGCCGTCCGGCCGCCCTTCTGACGCGCCCGGAGTCGGCCCGTCCGGCTTGTAGGTCTCCTTGGCCTTGTCGAGGGTGCGCTGGACTTCCGCCCACTTCTCTCACATGTCAATGTGCTTGTAAACGTGGAGGTACTTGAACTCGACGTCGTTGTTGCCCTGCCGATACAAGGCGAACATGCGCAGCAACTGCGCGGAGGAACAAACAGTTGGCGGCACACACGAGAAGAGAGGCGGGAGACCGGCGTGCCATACCTAATCCTCAATGCTGGCGCCGCTCTCCGGGCGAGCCGCGACCTCCTCGACGATCCCATGCCATTTGTTGCACGCCCCCTGGATACGCCCCCAATGGTTTGCCATCGCCTTCGCCCCGCGCTGCATGTAGACGCCTTTAAAGTAGGGGTCGATGAGCTTGCGTTCGTCGAACTCGGCCTTGATGCGCTCCCAGTACGTGTCGATGCTCTGGTTCGTGCCGGTGGTCGGGTCGAGGCAGACGATTTTCCATGCTCCGGCGAGCCATTCCTCCTCATTGGATGCCCACTTGATGCACGGCTCGCCGGACCTGGCTGCCCGCTTCTTCTTCTTGCGCCTCCTCTGCCGGAACAGTCGCCTGCTCCTCCTCATCATCATCATCATCTTCGTCCTCCTCCTCCTGCTCCTCCTGCTCCTCCTCGCCGTAGACGTAGCCGAGCTCGCCGTCCATGTCGCCGTTGAGGTCCACCGTGTCGTCCGGGGGGACGAACCCGGGAGACGCGGCGGCCGCGATCGAGCCGGTCGCGATGATGTTCTCCATGTCGGCTCGGTCTCGTCGGTGTCGCCCAGGTGCGAGAAGGGAAGCGCGCCACAGCGGAAAGGGGGCGTCGGGGAGGACGCGTAGGCGGGCGGCGAGTAGTTGTATGGAGGGTACTGCACGCCGGCAAAGGCAGGTGAGGGCGTGCGCTGAGCTGGGTGTCCATGGGGAAGGTGACGTTGGGGTTGAACCCACCGTGCGCGTCCCCGTCGGCGTAGCCCGGCGAGGGCATGCATCCCCATGGTTGCGGCGACGGAGAGCCGACGCCTTGCTGGCCCTAGGGCGCGTACTGGGCGTGGCTGCCGGGTGGATTCATCATTCCCGCGCGAGTCGCCTTGGCCTCGGCTTGGTCCGCCGAAGCCGCAGCCACACGCGCCGCGTTGTCACGGGCCTTCTTCGCAATCGCCCTGTTCCGCCAGTGGCGGTGACAGCCTCCCGTCGCTGAACTTCCGCCCTCCAATCTGTGTTTGTCATGCCCGGTGGCTTGGACAGCGGCGCCCTCGGCTTCCTCTGCTTCGGCTGGGCGACGGAGGCGGTCGCGGTTGCCCGGGCGCTGGGGACGACGATTCTTCTTGGTGGCATGGCGGCCGGCTGGGAGGCGAGCGGGAGGGAGATTGGCGGGAGGAAGGGAGAGAATGGGAGGGAAGTGGGGGAAAAGCGGGAAGAAACGGTGGGAAGAGGCGCTTGACTCGCCGACAGAGCGGACCCATGCGCTCTTTTCGCTTGTGCCGGCGCCCCAGGTGCCCCCCAAGGCGCCGGGCTCGGTCTAGGTCCGCCGGCACCAGTTTCGTCCTGAGCTATTTTTTCGACACCGCCGTGGCAAAAACATTTGGGGAGAGTCTGTTGGAGGCGCGGCTGAAGATGCTCTAGGCTCGCAGCCGCGTAGTCCAGGCTCGGGCTGCAAGGAGGCCCTGGCAGGAGAGGACACCGAACGACTCGTCCTCTAACTTGAAGCGGATGAATCCCGGTGCTTCCCGGAGTAGCAACTCCTCGACGGTCCAGAGCAACGAGTCCTTGAAGAAGGTGGCGGTTCGGCCTGGCAAGACAGGGTAAGGTGGTGCCGCCGCCGTCTCGCGCCAACGCTGGCCCGCCGCTCCGATGGTGACCACCTCCATGCCGTGGGTGTAGTGGTTAGGGTTGCCCACGGGCCCTTCCATGGAGCGGTAGAAGAAGCGGGCAACCTTGTAAGCTTTGGAGCGAGGGTCATGGCCGAGGCCGAAAGCCTGATGGCCCTGGAATCCAAAAGGGGTCGAACCAAACGTGGCAGCGTGAGGAGGCCTCACCGAGGGAAGCATGAGGACGCGCCTTGTGGCCGGGTTGAGCACACGCACCACGGCGTCGGAGGGCACCAGCACCAGGCCATCACAGTGCGCAGGGTCGTGGGAAACATCCGTCGTGCCAGGGACGGAGTACTCCGCGCCCTTGGGGTGTACGAGGGTGGCGGTGTCCTGCTCCCATGGGGGGTACACGCCAGCGGCGACGGTTAACATGTAGGGCGATGAGGCGGAGGTGTGCGCGGACGAAGAAATCGTTGTCAATGGTGTCACGCCATGCCTTGCAAACACACCTGAACCTCAGCAGCGAGTTCACGGGGAGTCGGAGGAGGATCTCCGCGGACGGGAGCTCCTACACGCCGCTTATTGCGGCAAATGGAGGGCGCGCCGCACAGGGGGTCCCCGACTGGGGCCGGCCCACTACAATCGAGTTAAGCTGAACGCAAAACTTACCGACGCAAAAATGACAGCGCTGGTAGTACCCAAACGCGCGACCTCGCGACTCTAATCACTTGCAGCTAAGCCACTTGAGCTGAAGCCACCAGATGTCCCAATGGTTAGCACGAAACAATAAGAACAGACAACAGAGGAACGTATTTGAAAGTCAAACATTTTTTAAAGTTACAGCACATTTTCGAAAGCGTGATTATTTTTTTCAAAATTCCTGAACATTTTTTGAAAATTCTAAATGCGAACAATTTTGTAGCGCCTGGGACTGTAGCTGCCTTTTTTTAATTCCCAACAATTTTTCAAATTTGCGAAAATTTTCTGAATTTATGAACAAAGATTGAAACAGGAACATTTTTTGAACTTCTGAACAAATTTTGAATAGCAAGAACGTTTTTTGAATTTTTGAACAAAATTTGAAAACAGGATCATTTTTCGTAAAAGCACGAACATTATTATAAATTGTGAACCAAATTTGAAAACAGGAACATTTTTCGAACTTCTGAACAATTTTTTTATAGCAAGGAAAATTTTTAAATTCTCGAACAATTTTTTAATTTCTGAACAAAATTTTAAAACAGGAACATTTTTCGTAAAAGCACGAACATTTTTTAATTTCCGAACCAAAATTGAAAACAGGAACATTTTTCGAACTTCTACACAAGTTTTTTAAAAAGCACAAACATTTTTTTAAAAAGCGAACATTTTTCGAATTTCTGAACAAAATCCGAAAGCAAAAATAGTTTTTGAATTTTTTAAAAATTTTATGATTAATGCAAACATTTTTTGAAATTTACGAACATTTTCCAAAAACACAAACTTTTAAAAAAATAAAAATAAAACGAAAAAGGAAAAAAAGAAAAAGGAGAGGAAGAAAAAAAGAAACATGAAAAAAGAAAAAAGAAAAGAACGAAAAGAAAACAGAAAAAGAAGAAATAAAAAGGAAAATAGAAAACCAGCTTAAGGAAAAGGTTCCCAAAACCGATAAAAACCGGCTGGGAAACTTTTAGATAGTTCCCAAAACCGAAACTGCCTACAGTGGGAGATAGGCCGGCCCAGCTGATCGCTTCCCTATGCGTTCGCTCGACATTTTGACGCAACGAGCATCCAATAGAAATTTCCTTTATATACCGGCCGACCGGCATCCAACAGTACCGATAGACTCCATCTCCGACTTGTATGCCCACTAGTGGTCTATAGATTTTTTTTTTGAACATCAGTACAGACACAAGCGCTCATATACACGCGCATACACTCACCCCTATGAACGCACACACGCACATCCTACCCCTATGAGCACCTCCAAAGACCGAAATGACATATCATCTTGAGATTTACGAAGTCACCAGTAGAGCGCCTCGTCGTCGACGGAACGTCTCCTCCCATCGAATGCGACGCCGAAATCTCAAATAAATCCAGAAATAAATGCGAGCACCAGGATTTGAACCCTGGTGGGCTGCGGATACCACAGTCCCTCTAACCATCCAACCGCAGGTTGGTTCGCGATCCATAGATTATTATTAGAAAGTATAAAGCGTTGTTAATTAGTGAACACTGCTGATTTCTTTCTTGATCTACACTTGTACAGCCCCATTCTTCAACGAGGAGCTAGCATCTCACATGTAGATGAACAACCAGAATGGCTAAGCTATATATTGAGGAACATTTTCAACTTTTATAAAGCAGTAGTAGAATTGAACATTAATTGGTAACTGAAATGTACTTGACCAGGATATACATAAAATAGGTGAAACAATTGATGATTTGCTAAACCAAAACACAAAAATATAAGCCCTTCTGCCAAAACTAATTGTATATATGCAAAGAAATACAAGGTGGAAGTAACTAAACTCTAGCCGGTTAAATTTAGAAGAAGTTGGTTTTATGTGTATGTCAAGGAAGATGCATTACATATTAAGAAAGCCGATCGGTAAGATGAGATCAACATAAGTTCATGCAACTTAGATAGTTTATTACAAACAAAACTATACACGTTTGAAATATGTAATATAAATTCTTATTTTGACGGCAAGGGCCTAAACATGATCCTTCCTCTTGTTATCCGTTGGGAAGAGCTCCTTTTTTTTAATCTTAAAGTTTTAGTCAGGAATCCGTGAAAATTTGAACTCACTCATTTTCCCCCCTTAGATTTCCCTTCCGGAGTAGAAGCTTGTATACATTTGTTGCTTCGCGCTGTATTGGTCAGTGCCTTTAAGAAAGCATGTGAATTTTATATTTATCTTTACCACTTTTCAACCCTTGAAGATTCTTGCGGGCAGGCCATGCCCATGATCACAGCTACTCGAAGCCTCCCTCACCGCCGCCTCATTTTTGCCTTTCAACAGGGTCGCATGGCGTGCATGGGCAGCGCCCTCACCGTGGACGGACGTGCAGGGCGCATGCAGCACATGCATATATACTGGGCCACTGTGGCACGAGGGCGCTGAGTAGTGACTGGAACACGGCGGCGGCACGATGCCGCTATTTGATCGGGGCAAGAGCAACAAGTGCAAGATTCCGCTTTGAGACGTGTAGCGGCGCGGAACCGCAGCGACATAGTGACGTACCATGCATTACTGATGACATACCAAACACATGCAACTGCCTAGTCCAGTTAAAACATACTCCCTCCGTTTCTAAACATGTCTTTCTAGAGGTTTTAAATGGACTACAACATACGGATGTATATAGAAAATATTTTAGAGTGTGGGTTCACTCATTTTGCTCCGTATGTAGTCTTTTGTTGAAATCTCTAAAAAGACTTATATTTAGGACCGGAGGGGCTATATAGTACTCATCACTGATCTTGTTCTGAAGATCTTCTAGCTAGGAATTCAAATATATATAGAAAATAAAAACCAAAGCTTTGATTCAAAATATATATATCCATCAATGTACAAAGAAGCGCTGGGAGGGGGCCGGGAGAGTTTCGATGTTTAGCATGCATATATATGGCATGCAAGTGTCATTTCCCTGCATTCTCTCTCTTCCCAGACAAAAACTAGTGTACTTTGCTGAAAATGAAGGAGTCCTTACTTGTTTGGGTATATCTATATTTGTAAGTGGGGCGTACTATCCTTAGCTCATAGTACTACGAACAATGCGGGGATGAGAATTACCGTGCCACGATCATGAAGGTGGACCATTCGCGCGCACGGACACACACTCTCTCTCTCCCTAGTCGCCAATGCCAATGCCATTGCCATGTGTGTGTGTATATATATACTTGTTGCCTCGATCCATTAATTGCCCTACTGATCGACCGTGCTACACATCTTTGGAGTTAATTTGTTGGATCGAAGAAGCAAGGCGCACGACCATGGTGTTGGCGTCTATGGGGGACCGGCCCTCCTCCTCTTCTTCTTCATCCGTGTCTGTGTCTCCGTCTCACTCGCCAACATTGATAAGGCCTGCTCCACCGTGCCTTTCCGGGACGTGTGCCTGAAGGTCCTGCATGCGACGCCCCATGGCACAACCGCCGACGCGCTCGGGCTGGCCCTGATCGCCATTCGCCGCGGACGCCGCTCGGGATGGCCGCCGCCGCGGACGCCGCAGCGCTTGCCTAGAAGAAGGCAGCGACGCCGCGTACTGCTTTGGCAAATGCGCGCAAGGGATCGAGGTCGCCCTCGCGGCCCTCGAGGCCAAGAACGCCGCCGACGATGCCGCCAGGTTCCTCGAGGCGCGCATATACTTTCAGAAAGAGGACATGACCTGCTTCAAGATTTGGAACTGCGAGGACTGCCGCGTCGGCGGTGCCCCGAAGCCGCCGGACGCCATATCCAGCGGCAATGAGTTCGAGAAGCTCATGGCTGTCACCAGCCGCCTCATCGAGTTGTCGCCCGGCGGCACGGACCCGCTGCCACGGCCACGCCGGAAGGCCATGGTCGACAGATTCGCCAACGGAACCGACCAGTTTGTTCTGAATCCAAGCAAGCATCGTGAGCCCACGGCGCTTGACAACTGTCTACGCAGCCGGGCGCGCCGTCCCACCTGACCTGAATCAAGCCTGGACCTTCCCACCCCACCCCCGGGAACATCTTTTTTTACCGCCTTGTCTAATAAAAAAAATCTGCTCATCATTTATTTTCTTTGTTTGTTTGTACAAGAAAGAACTAAGTGAGATTTTTTTTACCACCTTTGCTTTCTGATTTATATTAAAAATCTGTATCTGCAGACATGCATGTAATAAGGAAGGGAATAGTCCGAATGACTTGTTAAATGTTGTGAAGAGTCCATTTTGAACCTTAAACTTGTAGAGCTTAGTTAAATCGAACCACCAACTCGGAATCCCGGTCGTTGGCACACTAAACTTTTCAATCCCGGTCTAAATCGAATCCTAAAGCTGTTTTTTACATGAAAAATATATATATCCAAAATATCATAATTTTCTACTTTCACGGACTGATTTAACCCACCTGTCATATATCTTCCCAGTAGATCTTTTTTGTCTCTTTTGATTTTCTGTTTCTGTAATTTCTATTATCACTTTTATATCATTTTTATTTCTATTTTATTTACAATTTTCTTAGGTTCTTTATTTACTTAATTATTTTTCTTTCTTTCTTTCTTTCTTTTTCCTTTTCCCTGTTTCCTTTTCTTATTATTAAAAAACACACGAACATTATGTATCTACTTTGATGTACATTTTTATATACAATGAGCATTTTACATCACATGCTCAATTCTATGTGTTGAACATTTTTCAACTTCGAAATTTTAAAAAACTTCCTGAACATCTTTCCAAACTCCTGAAAGAATATTTTTTACTTCCAATTGTTTTGATTTGCAAACATTTTTCCAAACTGCTGAAGATTTTTTGTATTTAAGAACATATTTTAATTTCTGAACATTTTTTTCAGATTTGCAAAGATCTTTCAAAATCACGCACATTTTTCAAAATTGAAAAGAAAAGTCATGACTATTTTTCAGGTTGGCCGGGCCACCAAAGGAGCGACGTAAGAGATGTGGTAATCCCAGGACCCTCGCTTTCCCGGTGCACCAAACAACTCCAGGGTTCGATTTTTAGACATGGATCGATAAGTTCAGTGTGCCAGCGACCGGGATTCGGAGTTGGGGGTTTGATTTAGCTAAGCTCTATGAGTTTAAGGTTCAAAATGGGGTTTTCCCTAAATATTGCTGTCATTCTCGCTTATACTAGATGCTAATTGGCATTTCACTGGTGTAAGAGCGCAAAGATTAATATATGCAATAGTATATTCTCTTGCTTCCTTTCGTGATCATTATAGTATGGTGTCGTATTTGTTGAAATTTATTTTGAAATGGACAAGGCTACAGTTTGGAGGTCAGCATTTGAGACGCCCATACTCTTTTTGTCTTTCCTTGATTCTCTGCTAGTGGCTTCACAAATTCCTAGAAGAGAGCAATGAACTACAAGGCTACTCCAATCACCTATGTTTGGTGTCATCGAATGATTATCTCATTGAGTTGTTTCTTTAAGGTCTTGATTCTTTTAAAAAATGCAGGTCCTTTGAAAAAGTCACAGTACTCCCGAAATGATTTAATTTTAAATATTTGGAATGACACTTTTAGACAACGGGCCTAAATTTCATTTCACCCCCACGCTTGGTTTTTCGAGGTATGGCCCTACCATTCAGAGTTGTTGATCTCCTTACTTCTTATATGACGAAAAAGGGGTTTCCCCCCGCTTTGTATTCCAAAGCAACCAACCGATACATCCAGGATAGGTGCTGGGGCGGAAGCTGTTGGGGAACGTAGTAATTTCAAAAAATTTCCTACGCACACGCAAGACCATGGTGATGGCATAGCAACGAGAGGGAGAGTGTCGTCCACGCCCTCGTGAGACCGAAAGCGAAGCGTTATAACAACGCGGTTGATGTAGTCGACGTCTTCACGATCCGACCGATCCAAGCACCGAACGACGGCACCTCCGAGTTACGCACACGTTCACTCGATGGCGATCCCGGACTCGATCCGGCAAAGTGTCGGGATGAGTTCGTCGAGACGACGGCATGGTGACGATGATGATGCTCCACCGACGCAGGGCTTCGCCTAAGCTCATGACGATATGACTTCTCCGGCGCAGGCTTCGCCTAAGCTCGCGACGATATGACCGAAGTGGAATATGGTGGAGGGGCACGCGACACGGCTAAGGAACGATCCGTAGATCAACTTGTGCATTGTGGGGTGCCCCCGCCCGTATATAAAGGAGCAAGGGGTGCGGCCAGCCAAAGGCGGCGCTGGAGAGTCCTACTCCCACCGGAGTAGGACTCCCCCTTCCTAGTTGGATTAGGATTGGAGGAGGAAGAGGGAAGGCGCCGCCTCTCCTTGTCCTATTCGGACTAGAGGGGGGGGCGCGCCTGCCCTGGCCGCCCTTCCTCTTCTCCCTATGGCCCATCAAGGCCCATAGACCCCCGGGGTTCCAGTAACCCCGGTGTTAAAGAACTTCTGCTTTCATCCGAACCTTCCAAGTCCAAACATAGGCTTCCAATATATCAATCTTTATGTCTCGACCATTTCGAGACTCCTCGTCATGTCCGTGATCACATCCGGACTCGAACAACCTTGGTACATCAAAACTTATAAACTCATAATGAATGTCATCGAAGCGTTAAGCGTGCGGACCCTCTTGGTTCGAGAACTATGTAGACATGACCTAGAACCATTCTCGGTCAATAACCAATAGCGGAACCGGATGCCCATATTGGTTCCTACATATTCTACGAAGATCTTTATCGGTCAAACCGCATAACGATATCGTTGTTCCTTTTGTCATCGGTATGTTACTTATCCGAGATTCGATCGTCGGTATCCAATACCTAGTTCAATCTCGTTACGGTAGAATCTCTTTACTCGTTCAGTAATACATCATCTCACAACTAACTCATTAGTTGTAATGCTTGCAAGGCTTATGTGATGTGTATTACCGAGAAGGCCAGAGATACCTCTCCGACAATCGGAGTGACAAAACCTAATCTCAAATACGCCAACCCAACAAGTACCTTTGGAGACACCTGTAGTACTCCTTTATAATCACCCGATTACGTTGTGACGTTTGGTAGTACCAAAGTGTTCCTCCGTAAACGGAGTTGCATAATCTCATAGTTACGGAACATGTATAGGTCATGAAGAAAGCATTAGCAATATACTAAGCGATCAAGTGCTAGGCTAACGGAATGGGTCATGTCAATCACATCATTCTCCTAATGATGTGATCCCATTAATCAAATAACAACACATGTCTATGGTTAGGAAACATAACCATCTTTGATTAATGAGCTAGTCAAGTAGAGGCATACTAGTGACTATATGTTTGTCTATGTATTCACACATGTATCATGTTTCCGGTTAATACAATTCTAGCATGAATAATAAACATTTATCATGAAATAAGGAAATAAATAATAACTTTTATTATTGCCTCTAGGGCATATTTCCTTCAGTCTCCCACTTGCACTAGAGTCAATAATCTAGTTCACATCGCCGTGTGATTTAACACCAATATTCATATCTGTATATGATTAACACCCATAGTTCACATCGTCATGTGACCAACACCCAAAGGGTTTACTAGAGTCAATAATCTAGTTCACATCTCTATGTGATTAACACCCAAAGAGTACTAAGGTATGATCATGTTTTGCTCGTGAGAGAAGCTTTAGTTAACGGGTCTGTCACATTCAGAGCCGTATGTATTTTGCAAATATTCTATGTCTACAATGCTCTGCACGGAGCTACTCTAGCTAATTGCTCCCACTTTCAATATGTATCCAGATTGAGACTTAGAGTCATCTAGATCAGTATAAAAAGCTTGTATCGATGTAACTCTTTACGACGGGCTCTTTTATCACCTCCATAATCGAGAAATATTTCCTTAGTCCTCACTAAGGATGTTCTTGACCAATGTCCAATGATCTACTCCTAGATCACTATTGTACTCTTTCCAAATTCAGAGCAAGGTATACAATAGGTGCGGTACATAGCATGGCATACTTCATAGAACCTATGGTGAGGCATAGGGAATGACTTTCATTCTCTTTTCTATTTTCTGCCGTGGTCGGGATTTGAGTCTTTACTCAATTTCACACCTTTGTAACACGACAAGAACTTTTCTTTGACTGTTCCATTTTGAACTACTTCAAAATCTTGACAAGGTATGTACTTATTGAAAAAACTTATCAAGCGTCTTGATCTCAATAGATCTTGATGCTCAATATATAAGTAGTTTTCTTGAGGTCTTTCTTTGAAAAACTCTTTTAAATACTCCTTTATGCTTTGCGAATAATTCTACATTATTTCCGATCAACAATATGTCATTCACATATACTTATCGAAATCTTTGTAGTGCTCCCACTCACTTTCTTGTAAATACAGGCTTCTCCAAAAGTCTGTATAAATCCATATGCTTTGATCAACTCATCAAAGCGTATATTCCAACTCCGAGATGCTTGCACCAGTCCATTGATGGATCGTTGGAGCTTGCACATTTTGTTAGTACCTTTAGGATTAACAAAACCTTCTGGTTGCATCATATACAACTCTTCATTAATAAATCCATTAAAGAATGTAGTTTTGACATCCATTTGCCAGTTTTCATAAAATGTGGCAATTGCTAACATGATTCGGACAGACTTAAGAATCGCTCTGATTGAGAAAATCTCATTGTAGTCAACACCTTGAACTTGTCGAAAACCTTTTGTGACAAGTCGAGCTTTGTAGATAGTAACACTACTATCGGTGTCCGTCTTCCTCTTGAAGATCCATTTATTTAACATGGCTTGCGATCATCGAGCAAGTTAATCAAAGTCCATACTTTGTTCTCATACATGGATCCTATCTCGATTTCATGGCCTCAAGCCATTTCGCGAATCTGGGCTCATCATCGCTTCCTCATAGTCCGTAGGTTCATCATGGTCTAGTAACATGACTTTCGAACACGATTACCGTACCACTCAGTGCGGATTTTACTCTGGAAGACCTACGAGGTTTGGTAGCAACTTGATCTGAAGTTTCATGATCATCATCATTAACTTCCTCACTAATTGGTGTAGGAATCATGGAACTGATTTACGTGATGAACTACTTTCCAATAAGGAGAAGGTACAATTACCTCATCAAGTTCTACTTTCCTCCCACTCACTTCTTTCGAGAGAAACTTCTTCTCTAGAAAGGATCCATCTTAGCAACGAAAAACTTGCCTTCGGATCTGTGATAGAAGGTGTACCCAACATTTTCTTTTGGGTATTTTGTGAAGACGCACTTCTCGATTTGGGTTCGAGCTTATCGGTGAAAACTTTTCACATAAGCATCACAACTCAAACTTTTAAGAAACGATGACTTAGGTTCTTTGTTAAACCATAGTTCATACGGTGTCGTCTCAACGGATTTAGATGGTGCCCTATTAAACGTGAATGCAATTGTCTCTAATGCATAACATCAAAACGATATTGGTAAATCGGTAAGAGACATCATTGATCGCACCATATCAAAATAAAGTACTGATTCTGACGTTCGGACACACCATAACGTTGTGGTGTTCCGGTGGCGTGAGTGTGAAACTATTCCACATTGTTTTAATTGAAGACCAAACTCAGAACTCAAATATTCATCTTCACGATCGGATCGCGAAACTTTATTTTCTTGTTGCGATGATTTTCCACTTCACTCTGAAATTCTTTGAACTTTTCAACTATTTCAGACTTATGTTTCATCAAGAAGATATACCCATATCTGCTCAAATCATCTTGTGAAGGTCGAAAATAACGATACTTGCCACGAGCATCAACACTCATTGGATCGCATACATCGGTATGTATTATTTCCAATAAGTCATATCTCGTTCCATTGTTCCGAACAACGGAGTTTCAGTCATCTTTGCCCAAAAGGCACGGTTCGAAGCATCAAATGATTCATAATCAAGTGATTCCAAAACCCATCAAGATGGAGTTTCTTCATGCGCTTTACACCGATATGACCCAAACGGCGATTGCCACAAATAAGTTGCACTATCATTATTAACTTTGCATCTTTTGGCATCAATATTATGAATATGTGTATCACTACGATCGAGATCCAACAAACTATTTTCATTGGGTGTATGACCATTTGAAGGTTTTATTCATGTAAGCAGAATAACAATTATTCTCGACTTTAAATGAATAACCGTATAGCAATAAACATGATCAAATCATATTCATGCTCAACGCAAACACCAAATAACATTTATTTAGGTTTAACACTAATCCCGAAAGTATAGGGAGTGTGCGATGATGATCATATCAATCTTGGAACTACTTCAACACTCATCGTCACTTCCCTTCAACTAGTCTCTGTTTATTCAGAACTCTGTTTGAGTTACTAATCTTAGCAACCGAACGAGTATCAAATACTCAGGGGCTACTATAAACACTAGTAAAGTACACATCAATAACCTGTATATCAAATATAACCTTGTTCACTCTGCCATCCTTCTTATCCACCAAATATTCAGGGGTAGTTCCGCTTCCAGTGACCAGTTCCATTGCAGCGTAAGCACTCAGTTTCAGGCTTTGGTTCAGCTTTGGGTTTCTTCATGGGAGTGACAACTTGCTTGTCATTCTACTTGAAGTTCCCCTTTCTTTCCCTTTTGCCCTTTTCTTGAAACTAGTGGTCTTGTCAATCATCAACACTTGATGCTCTTTCTCGATTTCTACCTTCGTCGATTTCAACATCACGAAGAGCTCGGGAATCGTTTTCGTCATCCCTTGCATACTATAGTTCATCACGAAGTTCTAGTAACTTAGTGATGGTGACTAGAGAATTTCGTCAATCACTATCTTATCGGGAGATTAACTCCCACTTGATTCAAGCGATTGAAGTACCCGCACAATCTGAGCACATGCTCACTAGTTGAGCGATTCTCCTCCATCTTTTAGCTATAGAACTTGTTGGAGACTTCATATCTCTCAACTCGGTATTTGCTTGAAATATTAACTTCAACTCCTGGAACATCAAATATGGTCCACGACGTTCAAAACATCTTTGAAGTCCCGATTCTAAGCCGTTAAGCATGGTGCACTAAACTATCAAGTAGTCATCATATTGAGCTAGCCAAACGTTCATAACGTATGCATCCGCTCTGCAATAGGTCCGTCACCTAGCGGTGCATTAAGGACATAATTCTTACGTGCAGCAATGAGGATAAACCTCGATCACGGATCCAATCCGCATCATTGCTACTAACATTTTCAATACAATTTTCTCTAGGAACACATATAAAAACATAGGGAAGCAACAACGCGAGCTATTGATCTACAACATAATCTGCAAAATACTACTAGGACTAAGTTCATGATAAATTAAAGTTCAATTAATCATATTAAAAACTCCCACTTAAACAGACATCTCTCTAGTCATCTAAGTGATTACGTGATCCAAATCAACTAAATCATAACCGATCATCACGTGAGATGGAGTAGCTTTCAATGGTGAACATCACTATGTTGATCATATCTACTATATGATTCACGCTCGACCTTTCGGTCTCCGTGTTCCGAGGCCATATCTGTTATATGCTAGGCTCGTCAAGTTTAACCTGAGTATTCCGTGTGTGCAACTGTTTTGCACCCGTTGTAGATGGACGTAGAACTTATCACACCCGATCATCACGTGGTGTCTGGGTACTACGAACTTTTAGCAACGTTGCATACTCAGGGAGAACACCTCTTGATTATTTTTAGTGAGAGATCATCTTATAATGCTACCATCAATCAAAGCAGGATAAGATGCATAAAGGATAAACATCACATGCAATCAATATAAGTGATATGATATGGTCATCATCATCTTGTGCTTGTGATCTCCATCGCCAAGCACCGTCATGATCACCATCGTCACCGCGCGACACCTTGATCTCCATCGTAGCATCGTTGTCGTCTCGCCAACTATTGCTTCTACGACTATCGCATCGCTTAGTGATAAAGTAAAGCAATTACATGGCGTTGCATTTCATACAATAAGCGACAACCATATGGCTCTCGCCGATTCCGATAACTTCGGTTACAAAACATGATCATCTCATACAATAAAATATAGCATCACGTCTTGACCACATCACATCACAACATGCCCGCAAAAACAAGTTAGACGTCCTCTACTTTGTTGTTGCAAGTTTTACGTGGCTGCTACGGCCGAGCAAGAACCGTTCTTACCTACGCATCAAAACCACAGCGATAGTTTGTCAAGTTGGTGCTGTTTTAACCTTCGCAAGGACCGGCGTAGCCACACTCGGTTCAACTAAAGTGAGAAACCGACACCGCCGGTCACCTTTAAGCAACTAGTGCTCAAGCGGTGAAACCGGTCTCGCGTAAGCGTCGCGTAATGTCGGTCCGGCCGCTTCACCTCACAATACCGCCGAACCAAAGTATGACATCTTTGGTAAGCAAGATGACTTATATCGCCCACAACTCACTTGTGTTCTACTCGTGCATATGACATCAACGCATAAAACCGGGCTCGGATGCCATTGTTGGGGAACGTAGTAATTTCAAAAAATTCCTACGCACACGCAAGACCATGGTGATGGCATAGCAACGAGAGGGAGAGTGTCCGCCCACGTACCCTCGTGAGACCGAAAGCGAAGCGTTATAACAACGCGGTTGATGTAGTCGACGTCTTCACGATCCGACCGATCCAAGCACCGAACGACGACACCTCCGAGTTACGCACACGTTCATTTCGATGGCGATCCCGGACTCGATCCAAAGAAAGTGTCGGGATGAGTTCCGTCGACGACGGCGTGGTGACGATGATGATGCTCCACCGACGCAGGGCTTCGCCTAAGCTCCGCGATGATATGACTTCTCCGGCGCAGGGCTTCGAGGGCTCGATCAAGATCAGGGACTCACGGGAAGATATCACAACACAACTCTAAAACATAAATAAGTCATACAAGCATCATAATGCAAGCCAGGGGCCTCGAGGGCTCGAATACAAGTGCTCGATCATAGACGAGTCAACGGAAGCAACAATATCTGGGAGAGACATAAGTTAAACAAGTTTGCCTTAAGAAGGCTAGCACAAACCGGGATCTGAGATCGAAGAGGCGCAGCCTCCCGCAGGATCCTCCTAACTACTCCCGGTCGTCGTCCGCGGGCTGCACGTAGTAGTAGGCGCCTCGAGTGTAGTAGTCGTCATCGACGGTGGCGTCGCTCTGGACTCCATCATCCGTTGCGACAATCGGGTAGAGAAAGGGGAAAAAGGGGAACAAGGCAACCGTGAGTACTCATCCAAAGTACTCGCAAGCAAGGAGCTACTTGCATATGCATGGGTATATGTGTAAAGGGCCATATCGATGGACCGAAGCTGCGAGAATGCCGAATAAGAGGGGATAGCTAATCATCCGCCGAAGGCTACGCTTCGCGACCTCCGTCTTGCAACATGTAGAAGAGAGCGGTGAAGTCCTCCAAGTAGCATCGCATAGCATAATCCTACCCGCGATCCCTCCTCAATGCCACGAGAGAGCGACCACCGGTTGTATCCGCACTTGGAAGGGTGTGTTTTATTAAGTATCCGATTCTAGTTGTCATAAGGTCAAGGTACAACTCCAAGTCGCCCACATTATCAAGATCACGGCTATTGAATAGATTAACTTCCTGCAGGGTGCACCACATTACCCGACACGCCGATCCCATTTGGCCGGACACACTTTCCTAGGTCATGCCGCCGCGGAAGATCAACACGTCGCATTTCACCTAGGCACAACAGAGAGGTCGACCGCGGCTAAACCTAAACGCACGAAGTGCGGGCCCATCGCCTTAGCACACACGCACGTTGCGTCGCGACCAAAGCAGACCTAGCCTAGTGGCGTTCGGTCCAATCCGCGCGCGCCACTCGATTCTCGGCGTCACGAAGTTTTACCGATACCACGACGCCGGTTGCCCATATCTTGTCCCACGTGGCGGTTAGTGCGTATAAAGTCAACGACCTTTCGGATCAAATACCAAGATCTCGTTAAGCGTGTTAAGTATCCGCGAACGTCGAGCGAGGCCAGCGCACCTCTCACCCGGTAGTCTCAACTCGTACGACGCCGCCACAAATATCCACACAGAGGGCCGTTGGGACAAAGGTCCTTTCATTTCATCCGTGAATCACTCGCGGGTGCTCCAAGCCGACCCGACTTTAGTCACCACATGTATCATGTATAAAATATATAGTATATACCCGTGATCAACTCCCGAGTGATCACGGCCCGATAGTATAACACAGCAGACGGACAAGAATGTAGGGCCAATGATGGAAAACTAGCATCCTATACTAGCCATGTAGGATTGCAGGTAAAGGTAACAACAGTAGTAACAAGGACATGCTATGCATCAGGATAGGATAACGGAAAGCAGTAACATGCTACACTACTCTAATGCAAGCAGTATAGAGAAGAATAGGCGATATCTGGTGATCAAAGGGGGGGCTTGCCTGGTTGCTCTGGCAAGAAGGACGGGTCGTCAACAACAGTAGTCGATCGGGGCACCGATGGCGGCGTCGGTCCGTAGTCTAGGAGAGAAGAGGGAAGAAACAATGAATACAATGCAAACAGATGCATAACGATGCATGACAAAGCAAACAATGTGTTAGGTGTGCCCTAAGCGTGGTAAGAGGTGATACCGACGAAGGAGGGAAACATCCGGAAAGTATCCCGGTGTTTAGCGTTTTGAGACGAGATGTCTGGGAGGAAAGTTGCGTGTTCGCTATGCTAGGGATGTGTGGCAGACGAACGGGCTGCGTATCCGGATTCGTCTCGTCGATCTGAGCAACTTTCATGTACAAAGTGTTCTCATCCGAGTTACGGATTATTTTATATTAAATTTCAAAGTTTTAAAGATTTTCTAAAATTATTATTTTATTTAATTCAAAATTCAAATAAATACTAAATGCTGCGAGTACACAGAGAAGTGTACCCAGGGGTGTAATGTGTGGCTGACAATGGGCCAGGGTGAAAGTCAACAGTGCACAGTCAGCAGTTGACTCAGTCAACGTTGACTGGTCAACATGGTCAAAGGGCCCCGCATGTCATGGACTGGTGTTAAAATATTTTAACTAATTGGTTTTATTTAGCAGTGGGACCCATATGTCAGTGGGACATGTGTTAAAATTATCTTAGTTAAACAATTTACCTAGTGGAGGCGATGTACGTAATAGACTCAAAGTGGGGTGGGTTAGTACTAGAGGAGGCTTAGTCCCTAATCTAATCAGGGCCGTTCTCCATGGCAATTGCCCAGCCGGTCACACACACAGAACACCCATGGTGCTCTTGGCCATGGTCAAGGCCATGGCCAGCAATAGCAGCTACACGAGAGCAGGTAGCAGCGGCAATAGCAAGGAGCAGCAACTG
Organism: Aegilops longissima; assembly: GCA_021605205.1. Classification (NCBI taxonomy): domain Eukaryota; kingdom Viridiplantae; phylum Streptophyta; class Magnoliopsida; order Poales; family Poaceae; genus Aegilops; species Aegilops longissima. The sequence goes on along the minus strand of CM038680.1, from coordinate 704,120,582 downwards.
CGGCAAGAGTAGCAGCAGCAAAGAGCAAGGCAGCAGCGGCAGCAGAACAGCAAGGCAGCAGCGGCAGGTAGTAGAAAGCGGCAACAGCAGTAGCAGGTAGCAGCAAGGTGCGACCGAACATGGTGCAGGCGTGGCGAGTGGCGACAAGGTGCGACCGAACATGGCTACGCGCGGTCAGATCGCGGGAGGCGCCGGAGCTCGACGGGAACGAGCACGCGGCGCCGCGACGGCGGTCGGAGCATGGTGTTTACGGCGGGTCGGCTGCAGCTCGAGGGTGAGCAAAAGGAGCATCTAGGAAGCAGCTATAGGTCACTACAGGCACGACGGAAGACACTGGGAGGCTCAGAGAGCTGGGCAACGAGAGGCACGCCGTCCACGGCGACGGCGAGATTCGGCTCTTGCGGGGAGCGGTGATACATCATGGAATCGACGGGGAAATTAGGGGGAATCGCCGAGGAGCTCACCGCGGGGCACAAGAAAGGCCGGTGGAAGGTTAGGAGCGGCAGACGGCGGCGAATTTGACGAGGAGGTCCGGCGGCGTCCGAGGAAGAAGATGAAGCGGGCAGCAGCGTTGGAGTTCTACGGCGTCGATCCAGTGGTGTAGACGAAGTAGAGGAGTACGTCCGTCCTCCTGCACATCTTCTCAGGCGACAGCGAGCGTGCTGGCCGCGGCGACGACGATGGCCATGGCAGGCAGCCGCTCGGGCGCGAACAAAAACGATGATGGCGGCGCAAGAGGGTGAGATTAGGGGGGCTAGGGTTCGCGTACGGCGTCGAGGAGGGCCTTATAGACGCCGGGGTGGGGCTGGATGTTCGGCACGTGGCCATCCATGGCCACGGACGACGGCGCGGTGTCCACCCAGCCTCTGATGAACAGAGAGGTTGGGGACGAGCTCCAGGTGGGTTGGGCCTTGCCTGTTCACATCAAGGCCCAGGTGCATAGTAGGTTAGTTTATGTTTCCTTTCTTTTTTATTTATTTCTATTTTTCTCTTTTTATTTATTTTCTTATTTCTGTTTTCTTTTACTTATGTCATAGTTTATAGTTTTACAAAAAGTGAAACCCATACCCAAAATAGAGTTACAATTTTAACTACTGCCACAAAAGGTTTTATCCTGAACAAAATAGTTTAGTATTTTATAAAATCCAGAATGCATTTAGTTAATTGTTTTACCTACTATTTTAATTACTTAAGTGCATTTAAAGCTTTTATAAGATGTGGTTTCTTCATCATAATTACCTATGCATTATTTGACACAACCCAAACAATTTAGTTTTAATATTTGAAAACTTTTATTGTTTGCCTATATTTTGAATTTGAATTCGAACCGGTTTCGAACTAACGCGAGATTATCAACAGTAACCGTGGTGACGTGGCGTCATTAACGTGGGATTACTGTAGCCTAATTAACCGGGCGTCACAAGTTCCCAGAAAGTCTAGACTTGGTCCCTCAAAATTTTTTGGTCTACTTTTGGTCCCTCAAGTTTCAAAACCGGATAAGTTTGGTCCTAAACCAGATTTTGAGGGCGTTGACCGGGTCAAAACCGCCCGATGAACAGTAAATGCGATTTTTTTCAAAAAAACTTCAAAAAATCTATGGATTTTTTTGAAAAAAAACGCATTTACTGATCATCGGGCGGTTTTGACCGGGTCAACGCCCTGAAAATCTGGTTTAGGACCAAACTTATTCGGTTTTGAGACTTGAGGGACCAAAAGTAGACCAAAAAATCTTAAAGGACCAAGTCTAGACTTTCTGGGAACTTGAGGGAACAAAAACACACTTTTCTCTATTAAAGATGTCAACATCTACAACACCAAATATATACACTATGAAACCACATTCAATGAATGTAACAATATTAATTTAGCATTGTAAATGTTGATACTTTTTTCTATAAATTTGATCAAAATAAAGATATTTTGATTTCTGACAAAATTTATATGCAGACTAGAATTACCTGAGAGAGAGTAGCTAGTTGTACAAATAAAGAAGGGAAGAAAATACATGCGGCTAGCTAGCTGCCAAGCACTATCCTGCATGGCGCCAAGTTTTTGAATGACCGAGCAAAATTCATCACACACAAAGTTTTATGTGCTGGTTTATACGACGATTTCCCGGCGCCGGTGTGCGCCTTGGGCCCGCTTAGTTGTCGCTATATGGTCTAGGGATCTAGATGCATTTTTTATTGTTTCTGGTATTCATTGTACTGTCATGATTGATAATGGATAGATTGGAAGTTTCCGTGGAAAAAAAGAGTTCATCACACACAAAGTTAAAAGAGTGAGTTTCTTGTTTTTTTCCGAGGAAAAAAAAAGGCGAGTTTCTCGTAATGAAAATCATGCAGGCAAACGGGCCGGTCAATTCGGTCTGTCGGGCCAAGCCAGGTTATTCTCTTTTCAGAACAGCGGGCCCGCTTACCGCCACCGCCTCCCGTGCGCGCGCACGCTGGGAGCAGCCAAATGGGCTTATTACGATGGGCCTGCCGCGGTGGTGAGCGTTAAACCCTCTCCCTCTCTCCCTCCCTCTCGCAAAAACCCTAGCCGCCGCGAACCGCTCCGACGCCCCCCCCCTCCCCACCCCCTCCCCTCCGACGCCGGCGGGCGGCGGCGCGCCATGGTGAGTTCCTGCTCCCTCCCCCCTCCGTCCCCGCCGCACGCCGGCGATTTCTCAGGCCGTAATAACCCCGTCCGTGTGTGTCTGTCTGTCTTCCCTCACCAGGAGCAGGAGCAGGCGACGTCGGTGGAGGTGGACTCCATCCTCTTCGGCTTCTACACCGACGACGAGGTCCGGCGGCTCAGCGTCAAGCGGCTCACCAGGTCCGAGCGCCTCGACGCCAAGAACTGCCCCGTGCCCGGCGGCCTGCTCGACCCCGCCATGGGCCCCGTCAACGCCAACGACACGTAAGCAATCCCCGCCCTATCTTCTCCTTCCGGTGCTTCCCAATCCTGGTATGGTATACTAGGCTCGATTGATGGATGATTCGACTCGGAGCAGCTGCAAGACCTGCGCGCAGCAGCCCGGCGACTGCCCCGGCCACTTCGGCCACATCGAGCTCTCCAAGCCGCTCTTCAACCCGCTGCTCTTCGACACCCTCCGGGACCTCCTCCGCTCCACCTGCTTCACCTGCCGCAAGTTCCGCCTCAGCGCCCAGCTGGTAACGCCTCTCGTTACCCATCCATCCTCCGCAGTGGGGATGTGACAACAATTCCCCTTCCATGGATTCATTGTATGTATGATTTCGGGCCGTTGGTTGTCAGGTCGACAGGTACGCCCGCGAGCTTGAGCTGCTGGCGAGGGGCCATGTTGTCCAGGCCAAGAACTTGCAAGATTCCGCTGTTTCGGACGAAAGCGTTGAAATGGACGACGACGATTCGGTTGATAAACCTTCTCACCGAGGGAACAAAACCTGGACATCCATCCAGTTGAAAGAGGCCCATTCTATCTTCTCCAAGCTGATGAAGAAGCGAGTGAACAAGTGTGCAAACTGCGGCATGAAGAACCCACCTATCAAATGCCAGATATATGGTTGGCTCACCATTCAGGTATGTCTAGAGCTGTATCACAGTCATTTTCTGAAAACCCGGACCTACTTCATCCTGCTTCTGCTTACAATATGTTGAATTTCAATGTTCCCGAGTAAACTAGGTGTACTTACCTACATTCTATATATACAACTAATAACGTTAGGCACATTAGGACAGAGGATAGGCCAAATTTTCGTAAGAACTGCGGCTCTGTATATTGCTATTGTTCCTCCTGTTCACCAGATGAAACCCAACAAGAACCAACCAAAAGGAATACAAAAGTAAATAGAAAAGGCGAGAAAAAGTCTGATTTAACCAATGAAAGCTAGACATAATTTTGTAGCTGTGCCTTTTCTCTTACTCTTAACATTCTTCAACTTTGCTTGTTACTAGCTACTCTTGTTGGGGTTCTATATATCCTTGCACTTGTTTTATCATCTTGGAGGCCATACATTGTGATCTCTAGGTTTCATGGTGCCTTGATCAACACTATTACTGCCCACCTCTACTTCATGTTTTGCACATGTGATTTAATCCTTGATGTCATCATCTCACAGTCTTTATGTGTATAGCATTTTCTTGCATCATAGGCCCTTATTGTACGTGATTTGCAGGGTACAGATGGTTCTGCTGTAAGAAGAAAAGCAATCACTGATTATAATCTTGAAGGAGATGGCCATATTTCCAACCCAAATGGAACTGGTGTTTCTGGTCTTACGGATGATAGAGTTAAAGCATCAAGCAATCAAACAAAAGACCTTTCTGATGATAGACCTCTCTTGACTACGGAGGTTGCATTTTTGTTTCCTTTTTGGTTTTGAAGTCACATTGAGATGCCTTGTGCATGTTCTTCAGGCAGCACATGACTGAGTTCTTTCTTTTTGAACTTCGTCAGGTTGAATCTATTCTCAAAGATCTGTGGGAAAAGGAAGCCAGGTTCTGCATGTTACTATGCGACTTTCAGCAGAATTTATGTGTATCAGAAAAGAGGAGGGGCTATGAGATGTTTTTCTTGAAGAGTATGCTTGTGCCACCAAATAGATTCCGTCCCTCAACTAGCTCTAGCCTTGGAGTAAGTAGACCATATAGTTGTACTAATTCACCGAGTCTTCTTCTAAACTAATCATGCTAATTTGTTTGGGTATAGATTATGGAACATCCACAAAATGTTATGCTAAGTAAAGTGCAAGAGGCCAATCTTGCGCTACAGCATGACAACCCTAATCACATGGATATTCTTACAAGATGGAGGGATCTGCAAACAAGTGTAAATTTATTTTACGATAGTAGTAAAGGCCTTGGTTAGTATGCATTCTTTCCTTTAGTGAGTTAGATCGTCCCTTTTTGTTCTGACACTCAGCAAAAACTAAAAAAGATGCAAACATGTATATCTGGATTCCTCTACTTAGATAACTGGTTGAATCAAGTTTTGGGATGCTATACATGGCTAAGCTGTTACCAGTTTGTTCTCAGTTGTTTAGATGCGGTCATATATGGCAATTCATGATAATATGGATTGGGTTGCTTCTTGCTTCAACAATTTCAACCTAATCAGATTATGCTCCAATAATTTGTTTGAGTTCTTTCTGCCTTGGAGTTTCTTGCCTCTATTCTCAATTAGATCACCTCAGTTTCATGGTTATATATATTAGTTCAGAACAGGAATTTTGTAGCATCAAATACAATTGAATTATTATGCTCCCTTTTTATGGGCGGTGATTAACGTGAATGCATAGCCCATGCTTATTTGGCTGCATTGTTATGAATTACTCCCTCCCTTCCAAAATGTAGTGTGTACTAATTTCTTCTAAAAGTTAGACCTTTTTATGTTCGACAAAGTTATAGTAAAAATATATTAACACCTATAATACCAAATAAATTTAATAGATTACACGATGAATCCAATGATACTGATTTGGTATTGTAGATGTAGATATTTTTCTCAATAAGCTTGGTCAAACATAAGAGAAGCTGACTTTTCTAAAAACTAACACACCTTGTATTTTAAAACAGAGGGCGTATCAACTTAGGAAATGCTCAGAAATTTGTTTGTGCTTGCGTTCAAGAATTATGATGCACATGTGGATATATTTGTTGTCGTTGATGATGTCTATGATTGTTTTTAATAGAAGTCCTATGTTTACTAGAGCATTACCTGTGCTAACGGGCTTGGTCTTACATGCATTTATACATCATGCCCATTTTCTCTTCCTCCACTAAGAAGTCCCAACTCTTGTGAAATGTTTATGCTGATGGCAGGAAAAAGCGGGAAAGATGGTCATGGTGTACGACAATTGGTGGATAAGAAAACTGGGATTGTTCGACAGAAAATAATGGGCAAGAGAGTTAATCATTCCTGCCGTACGGTTATATCTCCGGATCCGTTTTTAGCTGTTAACGAAATTGGGATTCCTCCTGCTGCTGCTTTAAAGTTGACTTACCCTGAGGTACTTTCTTCATGGATTGACCTGCATTTTCTTCTTCTGTATTGGCATATAATTAAAATTTCTATGGTTATGTTTATGATTGTGCTCTGAACATACTTGAAATATCCACCAGCCTTTTTTTCATGGCTGTAGATTCTTGCATGCTATCTTACTAGTGTTACCCTATCCAATAAAGCGCATGACTCCTGACTATGATGTATCCTTTATTCTTGAAATTTAAACATGGAAGTTGGATTGGTTGCTAGTTATTAAATAGGTACTTGTTATTGTTGAGTTAGCAGTTGCATCCACCTTTTTGGGCGATGCGGGGAAGAGAGAGAACACACTATTATACAGAAGATGTTTCCCTTTTTGTAGATATGTTAACCTGTATCCAAGCTGTTCTTTTGTTTTGTATGTAATTTACAGGATTCATCATGATTTTTTTTCATGCGCAGAAAGTGACGCCCTGGAATGCCAAAAAGCTACAAGGAGCTATAAGTAATGGTTCGGAAATTCATCCTGGTGCGACACACTTGAAGGTTAACAAACAAACGTATAAATTACAGGATGACCGTACCAAACGTTGTGGCATTGCTAAGATGTTGGCTGCTTCTAAAGGATCAATTTCTCAACCAGGGAAGGACCCTAAATGTGAATTTGAAAGCAAAGTTGTATATCGACATATTCAAGATGGTGACATTGTACTGGTCAACAGACAGGTATAAATATTTTGCTAGTATGCTTAACATTCCGTTTTCTTCAGCAGCAATAGTTGAAAACAAAGGAAAAACATTCTTCAATCTCATTTCGGTGTTGTTTTAGCAATGTGGGTTTTTGAATGTTGTTATTACTTCTATGCAACCTTTTCGACACAAAAAAATATTTATAATTTATTTGCAACATTGTTGTAAAGATGTACTCCCTCCGATCCAAAATACGGAGTTCTAGGTTTGTCATATTTTTCTATATATACTTGGTCAAACTTAAAAGATGTTTGACTTAAGACAAACCTGGAACAGAGGGAGCATTATGTAATTATTAGGTGCGGGCGGGCACCACAGGCACGTTTTTTTGATGCGTTAATTTCTTCATTCTTTTATTTACATAGAGCTCAACATACAAATCTATATTGGGCCTATTGAGGTACATGCAAAACATTTTTTTCATCTCATGGTTTCGTTTGAATGTTAAGACGATGGTAAATGCCCTGATCAACTGCAGTTATGCATACGGCATGAGGCCCATGACTTGTAGCCCTACTTATCAGGCCAACTTCATAATTTTGGCATTGCCAGTTTCAGGAGGTGTTTCACTATAAAGTCAAAACATGAACATCACAATCTAATAGTGAACTTTTGGCTGGAGTTGCAACCACTCAACACTCTGCTGCCAATCATACTGCTTTAGGATTTTTGTGACGGCATTAACACTTAGCTTTTGTAGATACAGTGAACTGTTAGTCTACATCCCTAATCCCTCTCTGCTTGTGATTTGAAGCCTACTCTTCACAAGCCCAGCATGATGGCCCATGTTGTTCGTGTGTTGGCTGGAGAGAAGACAATTCGAATGCACTATGCCAATTGCAGGTATTTTGATATGCCCCTGCTATTTTCATTTGCTTGCATCAAATGATTTAATAATTGTGTTTATTTTTAGCACATACAATGCTGATTTTGATGGGGACGAAATGAATGTGCACTTCCCGCAAGATGAAATATCTCGCGCTGAAGCCATCAACATCGTTGATGCAAATAAGCAGTACATTGGTCCAAGGAGTGGGGAGGCTGTCAGAGGTCTCATTCAGGTAATACTATGTACATACAGATTTTGCAATTTTGTTCTTCTGCACGCTTTCACCATGAAGTACTTAGTATTGTCATATCCACTGGTGTATTAGTCATATCAACTGTTCAACAGGCATCTCAACTGTTGTATAGTCAGTTGCTACATCCTTCTGTTCTATCTAGCAAACTCGCCATGCCTGTGATGTTAATAAGCAATAACAGCTATTTCTTTATTTTTGCAGGACCACATAGTTGGTGCCGTTCTTCTCACAAGAGTGGGCACTCTCTTAAGCCGTGAGGAATATAGTCAGCTTGTCTATGGGTCTTGTGTGTCCTCAGCTCGAAGTCCTTGTCAATCTGGCAAAAGGGTATCTATTACAAATGATGATGATACACTGGAACTTCTTAGTCCAGCTATTTTGAAGCCAAAGCAGCTGTGGACGGGAAAACAGGCAAGATGTTTGCACAAAGAAACTTGCTTCACTGTTGGCCTTGATCTTGACATTGTTTGGAATTCAGCTGTATAAGTTTTTATTTTTTCTACAGGTCATAACAACCATCTTGAACCATTTAACAAAAGGTCACCCACCATTTACTGTGGAGATGGAAGGGAAGATTCCAGTACAATATCTAACACCTAAAAAATGCGATGATGAAGATAAGGCTATTTCCTCAGAAAAGAAGCAAAAAGAAAAAGCTGTTTCCTCAAAAAAGAAGAAAAATGAAAAGGCTAGTGCTCAAGAACAAGAATCTCCTGAAGAACAAAAAGAAACGGCTAGAGCTCCTGAAGAACAAGTTTTACGTATTCATGATAATCAGCTCCTAACAGGCATGATAGATAAGAAGCAGTTCGGGAACCATGGGATAGTTCATACAGTTCATGAACTCTATGGCGCAGATACAGCTGGAAGATTGCTCTCGATATTCAGCCGCTTGTTTACATTGTTCTTGCAGGTAACCATCAAAACTTTTTTTTTACTGATCTAGAGAGTAGCTCTAGGTGTATTGGTGGCTTGGTGCAACTAAAACAGTTGTACCAATTAAATTCTCTAGTGAAGGCCGTTTGCTGTTCCTCATCTTTCCTGCTGTTAGGCCATTTGCTGTTCCTCATCTTTGCTTGTGGCCCACTGTCAACAGGTTTTTGTTCGTAGCTGTTCTATTGTCATGTATTTAGTTTCCCTTTGGTTTTGGCCCACTCTCAATAGGTTTTTGTCTTGTTTCTTCGCTCTATTTTTTAGTTGTGATTATGTAACTGTTGGTCTAAGATAAATTAAATTCTAATATTGGTCTAAGGTAAACTAAATTCTTGCAGTTTCATGGATTTACTTGTGGAATAGATGATCTTTTACTATCCCAAGAGTCAGATAAGCAGAGGACGGAAATTCTGGCAGGAAGTGAGGAACACAGTAAACAAGCCCATAGGGAATTTATATGCACTGGAGATGGTGATATTAAAGGTTTGTTCAATACTATCTTTACAGCAATTATCTTGTGCTCTAGCAATAACAATTTACATGCACTTGATTTTCTCTCACAGAGATGCTATCCTCAATCCCATTGTTTGGTGAGAAAAATAGGTTTGATTGTTTAAGGGTCTAAGGGAAGGAAGTGAAGAAAATAATTCACATGTCTAAAGGACCCAAATCATCCCATTTTCCTAAGATGCAGAAGAAAACATGAAAACATCGAATATGGGTACAAGAGCAGAGACTCAAACTTAGCTAACTAACAAAGCAGCAATTCCTCCAAGAATTACTGCCCTTCTCTTAAGATGTTCTTATACTCCTGAAAAGCAGAACCTTGTCAGTCTGTGAACAGTGTTCCAAAAGTCAGCATGAGGGCCACCTAGGTAGTCTCTGACATCATACCTGCCTAATCGCCAGGCTTGGCCCCAAAACACTTTGGAAGACTTACTGAATAATTGGAGCGTTACAAAAATATTTCTTGTTCCTTTGCAGCAGTTTGACCAGTATATAAAGAAAATCCTAGATCCATCTGCTTGCTATTGCCACTTTTGGTTAGTGATCGCAATGCATAACTATTTCAACATCGAATTTTTTACTTGTGATGATTCACATTTTAGGAAATTGTAACTTCACTAAATGCAGCTGATGTGTGCTTGATTCACAAGAGGCTGGTTGGGGTTGGACAATGGTCCGGATACTGGATGATACGTCACTGGTGGCAGGGCTCACATCCTTGTTGTGGAAGAGAGGCCCTGACGCATAAAAACTTATGTTTTATTTATGGCTTGAGAAAATAGGATTGCACGCTAGTTTAGGATGACTCGATTTGTACCACAAGGCACAAATTTTATCTCTTTTCCAATTAAAATGGTCCCATTGTTTAATACAAAAACACTTCCCTAACGTGCTCATGTGATTATGTGCCTAATAACCAATGTTGTCAGTATCAGGATACTAGGTAAGGAAGCATCTTTTTTCTTTTGACAATATCAGATCGTAGGATCAGACCATAGTTCAAGGCGATTTTCTTTTTAAATACAATAAATTTATACACTAGAAATATAATTCTTATGGATTATCTACATAACTGTTTGGAAGACATTATATATGCTAGATATATAATTCTAATGATGATCGTAAAGCATGTGTTATTTTACATGCGCTACCATTTACAAATCATAGCCCATGATACACCCATGATCAAGAGAGCCCATCTCATGGATAACCCAGCAAGCTATGACTTTAGACCCTTCTCATCCGCAGCCCACGTACCACATCCGTCAAGCAACAAGGTATATGTCAATTTATAAGTTTCTTTGATCTGTAGACACTTATCTAATCTGGGCAGGCCACTTTCGCGAGACGATTCCCATTTTTATCACAAATGTGGGATCACATATAATCATATACTCCCTCCGTTCCAAAATAGATGACTCAACTTTGTATTAAAGTTAGTATAAAGTTGGGTCATCTATTTTGGAACGGAGGGAGTATTTCTCATGATACTAGTGATTTTATGAGTTATATCGTGGAACTTCTGTATCATTTTCCTCCGGTAAGATTGTATAATTGTAAGATACTTCCATAATCCTAATAGCCTGTTTTCCATCTATAGTATTCATGGGATGGGCTACCTGTTTAGCTAATAAGCCTTTCTGTTTGTACTCTATAAATTGGAGTTGCTACCTTGTCTCATTCACTATTTTTATGCTTTATGCAGATCAAGTGAAATTGCAAATGGATGTCGAAAAGGTTGTACGGAGAATAGGAGAACCCGCGAACGTCGCGTTGGATAAAAAGATTTTAAGTGTACTAAATGAGTTAACAACTAAAGTCAATAAAACCATGTTTCCATATGGTCTACAAAAGCCCTTTCCTAGAAATTGTCTCACTCTTATGACTGCAACTGGAGCAAAGGGTAGCGATGTAAGTTTCTTTTAGTAGGGGCAGAACAATGTTGAACTAGAAATATATGAATTGTTCCATGCAGATACAGTTCCAAATTGGAAAAGCAACTTACTTTACCTACTTGCCCTAACATCCTGCCACTTCATTTGTTTTGCTAGGTTAACATGACACAAATCTCATCATTGTTAGGCTCACAAGATTTAGAAGGAGCGCGTGTTCCACGAATGTCATCTGGGAAGTCATTACCATGCTTTCCGCCATGGGATACTAATACAAGAGCTGGTGGTTTCGTCAGTGACAGATTTTTAACTGGTCTCCGCCCTCAAGAGTACTATTTCCATTGTATGGCTGGCAGAAATGGGTAAACTTTTCTTTACTCCTTCTAATACTTAAGAAGCTACCTTTTTAAGCATCGCGAGAATTATATTCCCTTAGTGGAAAAGAAAATATCTCACATATAACAGTGATATTTTCATATCCTCAATTGCCAATCTCATCTCACCATTATAATCAGATATATTATCTCCTTAGAGCCATCCATCATTACATCTAAAGTGGCTTTTGTTGTTATGATGTTTAGCTTGTGTTCGTTCCTCGCAGGTTGATTGACACAGCTGTCAAAACATCTCGTAGTGGATATCTTCAGCGTTGTCTTATCAAAAGTCTTGAATCATTGTTTGTTTCGTACGATCACACTGTGCGTAATGTTGATGGATCAATCATACAATTCTGCTACGGAGAAGATGGCGTTGATGTCCATAAAAGTAGCTTTCTCAATAACTTTGAAGAACTACGAAATGTAAGACATTCAAGTTCCCAATTATAAAACTAACCAAAGATTTCTATAGTACACCTTGCTCTATGCATTTGTTTCATCGGACTCATAATTGTTTGCAATTTGTTCAAAATTACAGAATAGAACAGCCGTGTTTCACAGGCTTGAGAGGTACAGTGACGAGCTTGAGATCTACAGTCGTGATCCCCTTTTATTAAAGCCCAAACACATTACTAAACTGCCTGAAGGACTCACCAACCGTGCAACGGACTTTCTTAGAAATCAGTGTCCCTGCCTTAAAAAGCTTAAGTTTAAAGAGTGTCGCTGCCGGTATCGCATAGAGGAGGAGGAACTAACGAAGTTACTGAAAGTCAAGTACATGGCTAGTCTTGTCGATCCTGGTGAAGCTGTTGGTGTGATCCTTGCTCAGTCCTTGGGAGAACCTTCAACACAGATGACGTAAGAGCATTTCTGTACATCTGTTTGTATGAACTATATTATTTCTGTTACTTCTATAGTTCTATGTCGACTCCATTTCTTTATTTGTTTCAGGGTATATTCATGTATACTTTTTGTCATTCCTGCAGGCTCAACACTTTTCATCTTGCTGGAAGAGGTGACATGAATGTCACACTTGGGATGCCTCGGATACAAGAAATCCTAATGAAAGCATCAGCTAACATTAGTACGCCTGTTATGGTGTGCCCTCTGCGTGAAGATATCCCCAGGTTAGTATTTTTTTGCTTTATTTCGAAGTTGCTTCATAATTAGTTTAATTTCTATCCGTGATGTTATATCAAACTCTCCTGTATAAGAAGTAAAAAAGAAACCCAATGAAACTGTACTCAGTTTTTTCACTGTATTAGCAAGATACATGCACTAATTCCACTTTCCAGTATAAAGCTAAAAGAAAATTTCATATGAACTAGCAAGATACTTGCCCTAACACTTTCTACATATGGACATGTAGGGATGAAGCTAAACGTCTGGAAACAAAATTAAGGGGCATTAGGTTGGCTGATAGCGTGGAGGGAATGGAAGTATGCACAATTCCTTTTCACAACAGTAATGGGCATATTTCGAGTCTCTACAAGTTGCAGCTAAAACTATTCTCACCAGAGTGTTACCCTCCTGAGTCGGAACTTACAGTTGATGAGTGTCAAGCAGCCTTGAGGACTGTGTTTGTTGATGCAATGGAATATGCAATCGAAAAACACGTAAATTTTCTACACAAAGTTAGTGGAATCCAGGAAACTAGGGTAAAGGACACTGAGAGCTCACCATCAGATGGTCCTGAAGAATCCGAAAGCAGACCTATTGATGGTGAAGAATCTGGTGCGAGTGATGGTGACGATGAAAATGACGATGATTTGGGAGCTGATGCAGAAAAGAGGAAACGACAAGAGAATGATGAGATGGAGTATGATGATGATATTGAAGAGAAAGATGGTATGAACAGTGACCCTGAAGAAGAGACAAAATATGAACTCGATAATGAGGATGGTCCAGCTGAGTCTGGTGAAGAATCAGAAGAGAATGATGAAGGCCATTTGTCAGATTCCAGTAACAAGACAGCGAAATTGGAAGGTAGGCTTGCAGCTGGTAAACTAAAGAAAGGGAAAAAGGAAACCGTGGAAAACTTGGAGGAGCAGAAGCAGAAACAAATAACCCAGAAACGCAGCAAGAAGCTAAAGTTGACTGTTCATGTTGAAAGCACAGATTTAAAATTTGAGGTTCACTACATCTTGCACAAGGAACCACATATCTTACTATCACAGGTACCTCATCGTAAACAGTACACTATATTTTGCCTTCCTTTCCTTTCCTTTCCTTTCCTTTCAGATGGTAGTTATTATGTCATACTCCCTCCGTCCCCAAAAGCCTAGATAATCCATTTGAGCGACAAGCTTTTTGGGACGGAAGGAGTATGACATAATAACTAAAAAATATTTGATTTGCAGTAATAAGGGAAACTGTAGGATTTCTAGGGGAACTAATATTGGCTAAGATCATGGTTATGTTGTTTGGATTTAGATATTTATAGAAAACTCCAACCAATATTTGAGAAGAAAAAAGCCGTTCCCTGCTCTATGTATGGATCTGTGCAGCTCTTGATTTAATAATCCCACAATAGGGTGTTTTTAAGTTCACTCTTTTGAACCCATACAAGCTTGGTTTGCATATAACAAAAGAAATTCTGATAGAAGATGCATTTTAATTTGCCTTCACAGATTGCCCAGAAGACATTGAAGTCCCTATTTGTCAGTGCATCCCATAACAAAAGCATCAGTGAATGCACAGTTGTTTGGCCGGAGGAGAAAGACAATTCCACTAAAAAGAAGAAAGGCGATTCCACCACTAAAAAGAAGAAGAAAGATGATTCCTCTCAAGAAGAAGAGAAGAAAAACGATTCCACTAATAAAAATAAACTGCAAACGTCAGGAGTGGACTTTGAGGTATTCTGGGATCTGCAGGACTACCTGGACATCCACAAGCTTACATCTAACGACATACATGCCATCTTGAATACATACGGGGTAGAGGCTGCAAGGGCCACCATCATTAACGAGGTGAAGGCCGTGTTTGAGCCCTTTGGCATCAAGGTAGACCCGAGGCACCTGAGCCTGGCTGCTGATTTCATGACCTCAGGAGGCTCCTACCGACCGATGAACAGCCTCGGGATGGCCCGGTTCTGCACGTCGCCGTTTGGCAAGATGAGCTTTGAGCAGGCCACGAGGTTCATCATGGAGGCGGCCTACCATGGGGAGGTGGACAACCTCACGGGCCCTTCGGCGACCGTGTCCCTGGGGAAACCGGCCAAGACCGGGACCGGTGCCTTTGGGCTGATGCAGAATATCACCCTGGAGGAGCGGGCGGTGATGTAGGAGCGCCCTACCCTATTCGGACCTTCTTTTGGCATGGCTGGTGCTCAGATCACCCAGTTTTGGTCCAAGAATCGGTTGCTGTGTGTCCAGCCATCACTCGTGTGTATTGATGGAACTAGTCATGTGAATAACATTTTTGTGCTGGCTACGAGCGAAGCGTTGTAATTCTCGGTTGCTGTTTGTATCTGCTTTTACTACTCATGTAGCTTAACTTTCTATCTATTTGGTGCGATGGATGCATCTGTTGCATTGCAGTTAGCTTAACTTCCTCTCTACCTTTTCGTCATCCCTATGTTTCTAACTTTCTTTAACTGAATTCATAGTCTGCAGATTTCCTCTCATTGTCGGCTGCTCCCTGTTTTATCTTACAACACAAATGCTTAAGTGTACTCTTTGTGTTGACCCGAAAAAAACTGCCTATTATGCTCTACACTTTTCCCAGGCTCACATTATTCTCTTGCTTCCGTTCCATAATATAAGATCTCCCTTCCATAATATAAGATCGTTTTTGACATTGGGATGGGTCTATAAAGTTAGAGACAGTTATTTTGGGACGTAAGGAATACCAGCCAGCCATTGTCATCAGCTCCTATGCTTTGCACCCACACCTCGTAGACCTGCTGTTATTCGATAGTGAGTGGTTCGCCCTACTAGCATGCAATATGTATCCTTTTGTGCACAGCGAGATGCATGTTATGTTAACGCCGTTAACATAACATGCATCTCGCTGTGCACAAAAGGATACATATTGCATGCTCAGTCCAGCTCAAAAAAAAAAAAACGTACCACACAGCCACAAACAATCTCCTGCATGCATTTCTTTCGGAACACACACATTCTGCCTGCTCTTTGCATATCTGATTCCAAAGCTAGGCTCCCATGAATAAAATTTGTACTAGTAGGAATAGAAAGCCTCTTGTAGCGAGTCAAATGCTGTACCCGGCCCCGTCGCACGCATTCAAAATTTGCCTTCATCTCTGGGCATGCTACTGGTAGAAGAACATCAAATATGTTGCATTGCAGCCGCTGGGCATGCAGTCAATCATCCTGGTGCATATATGTACAAGGTGGGGACGCGAGTTTTTTAAAATGTCAACTGTGAACACATTCCTCTCCACTTATGCTTGCACCCCTATCCAGCAAGGTGCTTATTAACAGGCCAACCATACAACAACGACATGTTCCGAATTCTCCAGTGAACGTCCTTCAGCGTATTGACGAGGAGCATCATGGATTATTGACACGCGCCTGACACTTATTTCTTGTCTGGGATCTTCTCCAGGAGCTCCTCGAGAACCTGGAACAGATCGCCAACGATCCCGTAATCCGCGACCTGGGCAGCAGAAACAAAAACCAGGGCAGGCTCAATAACTAGCGGTTGATATTTGGGGTTCGATGCTAGAAGCTCAGTCTGCGGGGGAAGCGGAGTTGAACCTGAAAGATTGGGGCGTCTGCGTCTTTGTTGACCGCCACGATGTACTTGGAATCTCTCATCCCTGCCAAGTGCTGTATCGCTCCTGAAACTCCGAAAGCAATGTAGAGCTCAGGCGCAACAATCTTCCCGGTCTGCCCAACCTGAGGAGAAATCAGGGCGTTGCGATGATACATCAGACGGTAACCAACGCAAAGGGATTGTATACCTAGTACATAAGCTAGGGACAAGACCAGAACATGAATCATTTAGTTGCTAGTATTTGGTTATGCCACTCTGATAGTTTTGAGGAGCTTACTTGTAGTTCATTCGGCACATATCCTGCATCTACGGCAGCTCTGGTCGCACCCACTACACAAGGGGGAAAATACGTAAAACCGTGTGCACAGGAATGGATTTTACACGAGGCCTGGCCTTCACAGGTTCAGTGCCACCTAGGTTCAATGGACAATCAAGTAAAAGCGCAAACCTGCTGCGCCAAGTTTCTCTGCCAGCTGCTCCAACAATTTGAAATTCTCGGCGCTCTTCAAACCTCTGCCTCCAGTGACGACCACGCGTGCATTTGCAAGATCTGGCCGTTCTGTATCTTGGGATGTAAGATTCACCCATGAAGATTTCCTTGAGCTTGCTGCACACCGAAGGAAAGAGTTTAACAAATACGTGGCATGATTTATAGATCTGTAAAAGCATGTTTTGTAACACTAAATACATCCCGCAGATGCACGCACACACCAGTGACACTACCACCCACACACACAGGCATGAGCGCCTGCTCAAGACTGAACTATGGACTGTAAAACCATAATAAGTGCTTGGAAATGGAAATCTGGTAATACCCAAATCAGATCTTGAACTTTTTATTGCAGAAGTCAGAATATTGTCTTAATAGATCAAAGGTCCAAGAAAGGTAATGCAGAATTAACAATAACAACTCTATAAGGGGTGTTGATAATAAAAGAATATGGTGAGGAAACTATACAAACCTTCACTGAGGAAAGAGAGATCAACCTGGGTTATAGGCGCAACTTTAGTTTCTGACATAGACTCGGTAGCTGGAGAAAATGATGTTGATCTAATACTCAACATACAAGGAGACTCCCCAGTATATCGTACAGTGCAGAGTGCATTTCCAGCATAGATTGGCCTTAAGAAAAGAGTATGTATTAATCAAAATATGATATATATCATCGAGTTGGGTATGCTAAAACATCAAGGCATATGATGATTGCCCTACGAATAAAAGCAAAGGTTGCTGTCCATCTTGTATTGTTCATGAATCACTACTGATAAAACAATACAAAACAGTGGAGTGGACTATCGTACCTCACAAAGACCCGGGGCTCAGAGATTGCAGTGACGTCCGTGACAGGGGAGACATCTAGAAGAGCCGCGGCGCGTGGAAGCAAATTCTTCCCGAACGATGTCGAAGAGGCTATAACATGAGAGTATCCCCCTTTCTGCTGCACGGAGCGGAGCAGCTCAGCCCAAGGCTCGGCTAAAGGATGCGCAAACACGTCTGAATCCGCAACAAGAACCTGCAAGCAAGAGAGCCGACAGATAAACAAATGAACATCTGCTTCCTTTCTCGCCAAGTTCTCTTCACCCTCTCATAAGTCAGAACTGAGATGCAGAGCATGGCAAAATAAAAAGAAAGATGCAATTATGCAAACACAGATACCAGCTGACTAGTCAGTAAGTAACAATACCTCATTGACCAATGGGTGGCTAGACGCAGCATGCTCAGCAGCCTTGTGCAGCGCCGGCCCGGATCCGCCGATGAGAAGAGACACCTTGTTCTCTTTGGCGATGGCCTCGGCGGCCGCCAGTGCGCTCAGAGACGAGGGCTTCACGAGCCCGCCTTCGTGCTCCGCTATGATCAGTGTGCTCACCTAGCAAGAAGGAGAAGACCAGAGTCAAGCTGCGAGCGTCGAGGCCTGCGGTGGCGGATCCAGGGTTCCAGGAGACCCAGGGCAAACTAACTTTTTTAGGTGGTGATGGATGCGGAGGCAAGACTGAAACTCAATAATTCAGCAGAACTAATGGCATAAGGTAGCTTCCACTCAGGTGATACAGACATAGAGTGCAGCATTCATTAGGAAGAGGCCGTAGCAGTCAGGTATGTACAGGGTGGATACCAAGGAAATGAATTCATAGGACCCTGAACCTAGCTAGCACAGGTGAGGCAATAGCCTGAACCCAATCCAATCCAAGGAGTGGAATGAATTGAATTGTACCACCAGTGAACTCTGCTGATTCCATTCGCGTGTGAAAACCTTTACAAGGTCAAGACGCAAATTCTTCTTCCTTTACTTATAGCATTCATACGCTACTCTGGAGTGGAGTAGACAGGTAGCAGGCAGTCATGGAACTGAAACTGTCCAAGACAGACAGACAGAGAGAGAGAGACAGAGTTGGTTCGCCCCTCCTCCCCTCGCCTCGCCGCGGTGGCCGGGCTGGTCCGGCTGGCTACCACCACCACCGGTGCGTCCGTCATCGTCCCGGTCGCCGGCTCTCGGACGGGGACGAGGCTGTACCTCGGAACCGGATCGGATCGAACGCGCGCGTAGGGAGGGGGAGAAGGGGAGGGAAGGGGGTAAGGGGACTCACGAGCCTACGCAGCATCCTCTCGGCCGCGCCGCCGGCGCCCGCTCTTCCCCGCCGGAGCGCTCCCGCCACCAACGCCGCCGCCATGAGCCTGCTCTGTCTCTCTCTCCCTCTCTCTCTCAGAAACGCAATGCAGTGAAGGAGAGTAGGGAGACGTCAAGCAACGGACTAACCAATTCGCGCACGTGTGCACCGCGGTCGAGATTTTACTGCCACGTCAGCCTCCATATCCGATCGACTCCTGCATAGCTTTTAATGGAACAATGGAAAAGCATCTCGCCGCGCACTCTCCACAAAAGTTTCGAATGCACTTGTCTGTTTTAAAAAGAATGCATTCCAACTATTTTTTCGTTTCACAAATATAAGTTTTGGAATGATTTACTATGGATACATACATCTGAAGAAAACGAAGTGAATCTATACTTAAGATGCATCTATATACATCCGTATGTGGTTCATAGTAGAATCTCTACAAAGACTTATATTTAGGAACGGAGGGAATATGATTCGGTAAATTTGAAATGCACTTTATCTAGTACTTACTTATACTCGCTCGGTCATGATTCCGTAAATTGGAAATGCAATCGATGAATTTCTGTGCTAGTCCCATTTTCGAACGGTTTTACCAGCAGTTCTTTTCGCAAGGATCCTCCCGAATCAAGATTCTTAAAAACCGCTCACAAAAACTGCAGTTCAACATCCACAAGAAAAATGCCGTTCAGTTCTTTTCTAAGATTGCCATATGAGATCGTGGTATGAGTTCCATGCCCTTGGACTGAAACTGTTTCCTGAGTAACCATCAAGATAGCTAAAATAAGAATTGTTTGTCAATCTCTTCAATATCTCATTTATGATCGGTAATGTGTAATGGTCCTTTCGAGTCCATTTATTTAATTTTCTGAAATCAACACACATTCCATATACAATAATGGCTCTAGTGGGGACTAGGTCATTATTTTCATTAGCAACCAAAGAAACTACTACCTTCTTGGGAATACAATGGACTGGACTAACCCACTTATTGTCAGAGATTGGATAAATTACTCCAGCATCAAGAAGTTGGATTACCTCTTTTCTTACCATGTTTTTGGATTGAGGGTGTAACCTTCTTTGACTTTCAATTACTGGCTTGCCTCTCCATTCAATAGGAATAATATGCGAAAAAATGGAGGGATCTATCCCTCTCACATCCTTCATCGAATATCCCAACGCCTTACGGTGTCTTGATAGCACCGTAAATAGTTTCTGCTTCTCGTTTCCTCAAAGATTACCGTAAACAATAACAAAAAAAATGTCCAGTTCTATCCACAAATTTGTACCTCAGTCCCTCAGATAAGGGTTTCAGAATAGGAGGGGGTAATTCCTCATCTCATTTTCTTTCGAGAACATCATATACTTTATTCAAGTGGGGGCTGACCACGGGAGTGGCATGCATGATCCAATCTCTTCCTTCTCCTCATCTTCAAATAGAGATTCGGGTTTCACCAAGACCCTTTCAACTTCATCTTCTGGCGTTTGAAGATGAATTTCAGCTCTTCTTTGTCTTGAGACTCTCTTTGGTATGGCTTGTTCATTACGACAGAGAGGGGAAATTTAATCATCTCTTGTCCCCACTTCATGGAGACAAGGTTTTATATACACGCCCGTGCAACATTTAGAAAAGAGGCTCCAAAGACAATAGGACAGTCTTTTCTCAGAAATCATCAAGACAAAAATATCAAGGTTAATGGGAAAAATGAGTGAAACGACAATAAAGTTGTGTAAGTGCATGTAGTGCCACCCCTAGTTGGTTTTGGAGTATTGACAAAAAACTTGGTTGAGGGATTAATGTGTTTGTGAGAATTGTAGGATAACACATGTAGTAGCCCCATATTGATTCGGTTTACCTAACAGAGATGATCCCTAAAAATGTGTGAAGACATTGAAGATAATGGTGGTCTGTGAAGATATTCATATTGAAGACTATGACATGGGAAGACATCACGTGAAGACTAAGGAGTGCGACGACATAGTTGTTTCGTAGTTTCCTTTTCTTCTTTGTTGAGTCATAGGAACCACCGCACTATTAAGTGAGGTCCAAGTGAACAAAGTCAGAGTGACTGATGTGATGCTCAACCAAATCCTATGTCTTCGAGCGAAGACAATGAGAGCAAATCTTATCCAGAGCTGGATGAGTCAGCTTTACTTGTAGCCCAAGTCAAGCTGCCGTGTGTGTTTGAAATCTGACCGTTGGACACATGTCAGTTCCTTAGTGACCCAGGGTCATTTTGGACAAATCAGGTCAGGTTGCCTCCTGGCTATAAATATCCCACCCCCTACACCATAAATTGGTGGCTGCTCAAAGTTAGTGCACGACTTTTGTCGTTTGAGAGCAACCCACCTCCGAAGCATTTGATAGAAAGATCCTTGCGAGGACAAAGCCCAAAACACCCAGAGCCAAAGAGTGTTAGGCATCACTGAAGTCTTTCTGTCCGCGTGATCTGAAGACTTGTTACACTTGAGGACTGTGAATCCTACAGCCAATTAGGCATCGCTTCTGAGCATCCAAGAGTCATTGTGGATTGCCGGTGAACGAAGTCTGTGAAGGTTTGGAAGTCTACCTTGAAGACTTACCAGAGTGATTGGGCGAGGACTAAGTGTCCTTAGCTCAAGGGGAATAAGGTGAAGACGCGGTCTTCTGAGTTAAATCTCAGCCTCCCTAACTGGACATACAGCTTGTCACAAAGAATCGAACTGGTCCAACAAATCCTGTCCTCCCCAAGCAACTGGTTCTATCTCTTATCTCTCTTTACTTACAGTTTGTCTTCGTGAAGTCATTGCCTGCTTGCATTATCTAATTGACTTCACTGTGTGAAGACTGTTGTTGTTTGGCTTCATACTATCTTCCATCCTGATCCATACTACCTAGCTGCTAATACTCTTCGTCCTTTCACTTCATTGTTTGCTTGACTATGGCTTGTCTAGTGTAGTCTACCTTCCACTGCATATCAATAGGTTCATTTCTATCGTTTGTCTTCAAAGCCCCCGTGTTTTGAAGAGTTTCATAAAAATCGCCTATTCATCCCCCTCTAGTCGATAACTAGCACTTTCAAGTTGACATCCTTGAGGATGCCATAAGGTGCTCTATCAGTTCTTTTCTTAGAAATCATCAAGACAAAAATATCAAGGTCAATGGGAAAAATGAGTGAAAGACAATAAAGTTGACATCCTTGAGGATGCCATAAGGTGCTCTATCAGTCTTATCTACAAGCTTAATAACCACGTCAGTTGGCTCAAGAGTACATGGAGAAATTTCATCATAATTTTTTGCATAAAGACTATAAGAGATACTATTGATTGGAGATGCAGGATCACACAGACCGAAATAAGACATGCTACCAAATGAGAATGCCAATACTTGTTTACATGTATCTTTACCTTCAGTGCACCCTTTTAGATAAGAGGTTGCATCTCGGTCAAGTTGGACTTCATTGTTAACCACTGATACAGGTACAACATGTTTTTTTCATAATATCAATGTGTGGTGGGATCCCCTATCGTTCTACTTTGATGCTCTTTTTCATGCTTATTTGAAAGTCATCCTCCTTTTTCTTTTGCCTTCTTCTGAAAATAAGCCTCTCTCTGGTTAGGAGGCGGAGTAGCTTTCTTCATTATTGCTTCCACCATGTGGATTGCTTCTGATTCCCTATTATGTTTTACAAAACCTTTACCTGGTATCCGCAAAAACTTAGAAAAATCTGTCAAAATTCGTAAAGCATGGTCAGTTCCATATTAAGTTCACGACGAAGATTTTTCATCTTCTCTGATTTAGAGAAGAATTTAATACTATCATAACCGGGGTCAATCTTCTTTTTATTTTTCGAACATAGGAACCAACTTTCAGAATTTTGGTGCATCCTGTTAAGCAACCCCAAGGCTGAGAAATATTAGCCCCGATAAAGTATCCTTGGGAAGCAATATCTAACGCCTGCTTGCTTTGTGCATCAAGTCCTCCACAGAATAAATTTACGATCAAGTAATAAGGGAATAATGTTCAGGACATTCAGAAAGTATATTCCGGTACCTTTTATAAGCGTCAAATGCTCACCTGAACGTTGCCCAAAGCTACCAATCTTTCTTCTTATTTTATATAATTTTCCTTGAGGATAAAACATGCGAAGAAAACAGATGATAACTTCCTCCAATTATTCAAGGTACCCACAGGCTGTTCTAGTAGTGATTTAGCGGCTTCCTTCTCAAGAGTATAAGGAAACAATTTTACTTTAATTTCTTCATGAGTCAAATCTTGCAACTAAAATGTACCACATGTAATTTCAAACTCTTTAATATGTATATATGGGAATTGAAAGATCATGGATGTCACCTAGAGGGGGAGGGTGAATAGACGCTTTAAAATAATTACAGTTTAGGCTTGAAAAAATGTGGAATAAAACTATCGTTTAATTTGTCAAGCATAAAACCTAAATCTACTAGGCTCACCTATGTGCACCAACAACTTATGCCATGTAAGATAAAAAATTAAGTGATAGCAAGATATATAACGTGTAACACTATGGCTATCACAAAGTAAAGTGCATAAGTAAAGGGCTTGGGTAAGTGATAACTTAGGCACGCGGAGATGATGATGTATGCCGATGTTTTCACACCCTTGAGGATGCTAATCTCCGTTTGGAGCGGTGTGGAGGCACAATGCTCGCCAAAATGCCACTAGGGCCATCGTAATCTTCTCATGCCCTCGCACAACGCAAGATGCCGTGATTCCACTAAGGACCACTAGTAGAAAACAAGGCTTTGGTTCAGGCCTGGCCAACCCATTAGTCCCGGTTCAGTCACGAACCAGGACCAATGGAGGCATACGTCCTGGTTCGTGAGCCCAGGGGGCCGGCCGGGCCTCGTGGGTGAAAGGATCAAGATGGACCTAGAGGGGGGGGGGGTGAATAGGTACAATTACAAATTTTTAATTATTACTTAGCAATTTTAGGCAATAGTGCGAAATATGAAGATGAGCCTAACAATTGCAAGTGAGCACAAGGTACTAAGCAAGTAACACAAACACGTAAGTAGGCAAGCACAATATGATATATGTAAGTGTAAAGAGACAAGTAACCACAAGTAGAGAGTAAGGGTTAGTGATAACCGCAACTCCGGGAGACGAGGATGTATGCCGATGTTCACTTCCTTGGAGGGAAGCTAGTCACCGTTAGAGAGGTGGATGTTACCACGAAGGCACACCAACGCCACGAAGGCTCACCCTATTCTCCCTTGAGACAACACCACGGAGGCGTTTCTCAACCACTAGAGGTAGACCTTGGGGTGGTCTCCAAACCCTCACAAACTTTTCCGTGGGAAATCGCAAAGTTCGATTCCTCTCCGAATGACTCCTACCGCCTAGGAGACTCCAATCTCCAAGAGTAACAAGAACGATGGGGGAAAGCTCAAAACTTGCTCAAGTCGCGAATTCCTTTGGTGCAAAGAAGGGGATGAAGTGGATCTATCACTTGATTGGAGAACTTCTCTCAAATGCTCCTAGAACACTTGTGGATCTAGGATTTTGGTGTGGTTGAATGAGAGAGAGTGAGGAGTGTTCTTGATAGGTTCAAGGTGAATGGTCAACCCTATCCCGTGGAGAGGAAGGGTATATATATAGGTGGTGGGAAAAAGTGACCGTTTTGGGTACAGGATGGGCCGGACGTCCGGAGAACGTCGGACGTCCGGAGACACAAATGGGTCCGGACGTCCGGAGAACGTCGGACGACCGGAGGCACAAATAGGTCCGGACGTCCGACAGTCATCGGATGACCGGCCACTGTGAAAACGTGACCCACAACCCAATGTACAGGATACGGACGTCCGAGCACGGGCCGGACATCCGGAGAGTCCGGACGACCGTAACAATGCTTCTATTGTGGATATGCATCCGGAGCACGGACGACCGGATGGTCCGGACGTCCGTAAGAAGGTTTCTGATGTGAACGTGTCGGACGTCCGGAGAGTTCCGGACATCCGTAGAAGTGCTTCTGTTGTGGAACGCCGGACGTCCGGAAGTGGCCGGACGTCCGAAGGCGAGGTATAGGAATAGTAGCTTTTGAGCAAGTTTTTCACTAGAATAGATCCATCGATCCCCTCTTAATAGTGCGGGATCCCTATACTCAAGATCAAACCATAAATGAAGTCGACATCTTGTATCTCCATTCTTGAGTTATATGCTTTTTGTCCCTAGTCATGATCCATGCACACGGTCTTTGAAACATAATCCTGAGATATACTTGATAAACATGATTAGTCCCGAACATATGTGTTGTCATCAACATCAAAATATGATTAAGGGCATGATTGCACTTTCAATCTCCCCCTTTTTGGTAGTTGATGACAACACATATGCATACTCATAGTAGTAATCGGAAGTATTTGTTATGGAGCTCAATAATCATAATAGAAATGAGTAGCGAGCGAGCTCCCCCTCAAAGTGATATCATAGACACTACTAAACAAAATGATGCGGGGGGCTCCCCTCAAAGTGATGCCCCAATATAACCAAATCTCTTACACACGATAATCAAGAGTTAAACTTCATATAGATTCATCACATGTAGATTCACCAAATCTCAGATTCAACAAACTCATAACATAGGTTCAGTACAAGCGAAAACATAACCATAACAATAGGTTTGATTACATAATGAGCTAGACAAACATAATATTTGATTGCACATAGAGCCTACTCCCCCTTTGGCATCAAGTATCCAAAAAGATAGAGAACTAGGGGGAAAAACATAATAGCATTAGTGTAACACCCGGACGTAACTTTCCATATTTGTAACTCCAACTCTTGCCATTTTCGGCATTGTGATATGATATTCCCTCCGTGGTTGGGTTTTTCTTCATTTTGCATTTTGTCCATGTCATGCATTTTTATCATGTCATCATGTGCATCGCATTTGCATACGTGTTCGTCTCATGATTCCGAGCATTTTTCCGTTGTCCGTTTTGCAATCCGGCACTCCTATCTCCCCAATGCCCTTTTACGTTTTTTTCGTAAAGGGTACTAAACTATCTCGGAATGGACCGAGGTTTGTCAAGTGGCCTTGGTATACCACCGTAGACCACCGGTCAAGTTTGGTCATTTGGAGCTCGTTTGGTACTCCAACGGTTAACCGCAGACTCGCAAAGGCCTCTTTTAAGTTGCAGCCCAACACCCCTTCAAAATAGTCCAATAACCCATCTAAGTCACTTCCATGCTCTCCGTAGTTCGATCACGATCGTGGGCGAAAACTACACCTCATTTGGACTCTCCTAGCTCCTCTATGCCTATTTAAACACCTTCCCGTCCAAATCCGGGTCTTCTTCCTCCCGAAACCCTAAAACTCCTCCTCATACCAGACGGACACGTCCGCCGCCGCCGGACGAAACCGCCGCCACAGACGAACCAGTCCGAAGGCCACCTGTCCCGCCGCCGCCTTGTCGTCATGTGGGCTCATGAGGCCCACGACGCCCGCCCGCCGGCCGCGACCGGCCGACCGCGCCGCTTCTCCCCATGGGCGCCCGAGCTCCCGCTCCACCAGCCACGCCGCCGCCCGCCACCGGCCGCCGCGCCGCCCGCCTGCCGGCCCGGCCGCCGCCCTCGCCGGCGGCTCGTTGCCATCTCCGGTCACCACCGGCCAAGGCCGGCCGGCCGCCCGCCGGCCGCCGCCGGCCTCTCCGCTGCCCGGCCCTGCCCCGCCTCCTCTCCTCCGGCCCGGGGAGCTCCGGCGCCGCCGCCGCCGCCGTCGTCGCCCCGATCTAGATCGGGCCGGATCTCGGTAGCGAGGGTTGACTTTCTCCTCTCTCCCCCCGAAATTCTTCTAAGTATTTTATCCTGTGAATATTTCGTGGCATTTTCGACGCATCTTAACTTTGCATCTGTAGCTCCTTTTGGCGCGTATAATATGTCAAAATGTTCGTCTCGAAGAGTAGATCATTTCATATCATTGCATCATTTTCATTTGAGCTCATCTTGATGCCCGAAATGCTGTTGGAAGAGGGCTATGTGATGTTAGTTTCTGTTTCTTAACAGAACTTGCACTTTTGTTATTTTTGCTATGATTGATGTGTGCACCCTATGAATTTGAGTCCTACATGTGTTTTGTAATATGCCATGCCATCTTTCCAGGGGGGTATGACATGTATTTTTGTGATCTATGTGGTGACTAGCAACAATCATGCAAAGTAGGTGTCTGATGTTGCTGTTTTCAGCTCTGTTTTATTGATATTTTGATGCCATGTTAACTTGATGCTACCGAGAGATCCATGCATATTTTGAGATACTTCAGTAAGGATGTTTTGTTCTACATGTCTTGCTCTATCCATCCATGCCCTTGTTTGCAATTATGGAGTGCCATAGCTTGAGTCAATCGAGCTCTACTTTTGCTATCAAATGTTTCCTGGCAGATTGTTTACATGTTATTCAATTTTGCCTAGGTTGTTGTGGTTGATCCATGTATGCTATGTTATTATTCTTGCCATGTATGTCTTCTATGCCATGTCTCCTTGATGTATGTATGCTTAGTTTATCATGTAAGGCTCTGTAGTGAGTGCATCGAGCCCTTAAACATGCCTACTTGTTATCAGTTTTTGACATGCCATGTTGCTGAATCTGTTAACGAAACTTGCAATATTGACATGGGTGTTACTATATTTTCTGATCCCTTTTGGTTTATGGTCAGTAAGGGACTTTTGTTCTATGCTTTGAGTAGATTCTTGCCATGCCTTGTTTTGCTATTATAATTTCCTGTAGCAGGTTGTTTTCGTGCTCTGAACATTGCTACCTGATGCTGTTTTTGCCATGTCCAGCGTGATATTTTGTGCACTTTTGCCATGCTTGTTTGAACCTGTTATGATGTGATTTAGCCGAAGCTTAGTGCTCATCTTTTGTCAATCATCTTGTGTAGATCACTGCCATATAATTTGTTGGTACGTTTGGGTGCAGTAGCTTAATTTCTTGTGGCTTGCTAAGTGGCATCATGCTGTTAATGGCAGATTTGTGCCATTCTTGTTTTGCTTGTCATTTGCAAACCGTGCATCCGTTTCCGGTGATCTTTATATCGATTTCAACCGAAATCATCTCATCTTTCCAGTGGCATACTTGGTTTGCCAAGTTGATGCCTGGTTCATCATTTTCCTTCGGGAGCTTTATACGCATTGCATATCACATCTCGCATATCATGTCTTGTTTTGCATCATGTTGCTTGTGCATTGCACCGTGATTTATTGTGGTTCCTTTGTTTGTGTTGTTGCTTTGGGTAGAGCCGGAGGCGAGTACGTGAACGAGGAACCTGTTGAGAACGCTTACGAGGATCAAGCTTTCGACAACTCGAGAACATTGCGAGCAAGATGACCATACCCTCGAAATCACTTCTATCTTTGCTATGCTAGTTGCTCGCTCTTTTGCTATGCCTATGCTGCGATGCCTACCACTTGCTATATCATGCCACCCATATTGCCATGTCAGCCCTAACCATCCTTTCCTAGCAA
The DNA here is from genome assembly GCA_021605205.1 of Aegilops longissima. Classification (NCBI taxonomy): domain Eukaryota; kingdom Viridiplantae; phylum Streptophyta; class Magnoliopsida; order Poales; family Poaceae; genus Aegilops; species Aegilops longissima. The sequence continues at coordinate 704,092,264 of CM038680.1, read as the reverse complement.
ACCGTTGATTGGCTATGTTACCGCTTTGCTCAGCCCTCTTATAGCGTTGCTAGTTGCGGTGAAGTTGAAGTTTGTTCCTTGTTGGAACATGGGGATGTTGTTCCTTATTGGAACATGTTTACTTGTTGGGGATATCACAATATATATATCTGCTATAATTAATACATCTATATACTTGGTAAAGGGTGGAAGGCTCGGCCTTATGCCCAGTGTTTTGTTCCACTCTTGCCACCCTAGTTTCCGTCATACCGGTGTTATGTTCCTTGATTTCGCGTTCCTTACGGTTGGGTGATTTATGGGACCCCTTGACAGTTCGCTTTGAATAAGACTCGTCCAAGCAAGGCCCAACTTTGGTTTTACCATTTGCCACCTAAGCCTTTTTCCCCGGGTTTCGCGAGCCCGAGGGTCATCTTATTTTAAACCCCGGGCCAATGCTCCTCGAGTGTTGGTCCAAACTAGAGCACCGTCTGGGACCATTCCTTGGCAACTTGGATTACGTCGGCCTCTGACGCTTAGCTTATCCGGTGTGCCCTGAGAACGAGATATGTGCAGCTCCTATCGGGATTTGTCGGCACAGTCGGGTGGTCTTGCTGGTCTTGTTTTATTGCTGTCGAAATGTCTTGTAGTCTAGGATTCCGAGATTGATCGGGTCTTCCCGGTAGAAGGAATATCCTTCGTTGACCGTGAGAGCTTATAATGGGCTAAGTTGGGACACCCCTGCAGGGTATTTTCTTTCGAAAGCCGTGCCCGCGGTTATGAGGCAGATGGGAATTTGTTAATGTCCGGTTGTAGAAAACCCAAAGTTGACCTCAAATAAAATGCACGTCAACCGCGTGTGTAACCGTGATGGTCTCTTCTCGGCGGAGTTCGGGAAGTGAACACGGTGTTGGAGTTATGTCTGACGTAAGTAGTTCAGGATCACTTCTTGATCGCTACTAGCTTCACGACCGTGCTTTGCTCCTCTCCTCGCTCTCTTTTGCGAATGTAGCCACCATATATGCTAGTCGCTGCTGCAGCTCCACTTTACAATCTGTCCTTCCTATAAGCTTAAATAGTCTTGATCTCGTGGGTGTGAGATTGCTGAGTCCCGTGACTCACAGATTCTACCAAAACAGTTGCAGTGTTCCGACGATGCGGTCAGGTGACGCAACCGAGCGCAAGTGGGAGTTCGACGAGGAACGTGGTCGTTACTATGTGTCTTTTCCTGATGATCAGTAGTGGTGCCTAGTTGGGACGATCGGGGATCTGTGTAGCATTTGGGGTATCTTCTTTTATTTTGGTTCCGTAGTCGGACCTTGAGTGTACTCGAATGATGGATGTTTATTTATGTCTTGTGTGAAGTGGCGATCGTAAGCCAACTATGTATCTCTTTCCTTATGTATTACATGGGTTGTGTGAAGATTACCTCACTTGCGACATTGCTTTCTATGCGGTTATGCCTCTAAGTCGTGCCTCGACACGTGGGAGATATAGCCGCATCGAGGGCGCTACAAGTTGGTATCGAGCCTTCCCGACTTAGGAGCCCCATACTTGATTGTTTCTTTGGCGTTGTTGAGTCTAGAACGGAAAATGTTTTGAGTCTTAGGATTATATATATATCGAGAGTAGGATTCTTTTTACTCCCGGTCCTTCGTCGCTCTGGTGAGGTATCCTGACGAGAGTTTTGACTCTTCTCTCCTCAAATTTCACTAAATTTTTTTAGGATCACGCTGGTATCTTGGGATCGTTCGATGGTTTTGTGACGAGAACATTGTTCTTGGTGCCTCGACATTTAGGGGTTGTGGCGGTGTCCGGGGAGTTGAGCTCCGAGGTGTTGTCGTCGCAATTTTATCGTTGCGATTCTGGAATACTGAGTTTTGCCGACATCGAAATCTCTTTTGTGCAGTTGTTGGTGAGATAACCCGATAACCCGAAGATCGGGCGAGCTCGGGAGTATTGCCATGACTTGTATAACGGATGCTTTTCAAGGTCGAGGTACACGATTTCGAGGATTTCTTGGTTATGTGTTGACGGATGGATACAATTTGGATCTAGGTATTGTTAGTTTGGGTGATATATTTTGTGTCCCCTGATCCCCAACACCAGATTGCATAACCAGAAAGTTTGGGAGTTTATAGGTGGGAATTCTAGTAGCTTACGGGATATCTTTCCGAAAGATGTATGATTTGAGATTGGGGTTCAACGTCTAGTGGTCCGCCCATTCACGGTCGATTCTGAGTGGTCGCGAGGCGCCTTAAAGAATCCTTGGCTTGCTGATTCGGGACGTCTTGTTTGTCATTCGTGACGTCGCTATCGCCGTGTCCGTGTGGGCCCCACCACGAACACTTTGGGCGAAATCTCTATCATGTGTTTGTTCCGGCTCATTCTAGAAGCCAATCTTTTGTTTTCAGTTGTGATATTCGATTTGTTTCTAAGACAGATGGTGTTTCCATATCTTTATCTAAGTGGCTTCTCACCTTAATGGACGTGTGATGATTAACTTCTGGAATTCATTCGTTCATTCTCGTTCGAATGTTTATTGTGAAGACTATATGTTGCAATTTCTATCCGTTGATTCTACTTGACTATTTGTATATCAAAGGACTAACGGATGTCACCCTCTTCAGGATGGCTCCGCCAACGCGTCAGAATCCGGAACGAAATGATGGGAATCAGTCGAACCCTCCACCTCCACCTCCGCCTCCGGAGGCCTGGCAAGCTATCATGGCAGCCACCAATGCCAATGCTCAGATGATTTTGCAGCTCTTGCAAGAACGTACCCAGGGGCAAGGCAATCAAGGAAATCAAGGTCAAGGCAACAACCAGCCGCACTTTGCTACTCTCAGTCAGTTCCTCGCTAATCAGCCGAAGTCTTTCAATTTCTGTGTCGAGGCCACAGATGCTGACGATTGGCTTGTGGACATCTGCAAGCATTTTGATTGTAGTAATGTCAGACCTGAGGACTTTGTCAAGTTTGCATCGTTTCAACTCAAGGACCAAGCTGCTGAGTGGTACCAGCAATACAAAGATTCCTGAGGAGGTCGTGTCATTACAGGATGAGTTCCGCCGAGATTTGAGCTCACCACATTCAAAAGTGTTGTTGAGAGCAAGCGTGAGGAGTTCCGCAATCTCAAGCAAGGCAACATGTCTGTCTATCAATACAATATCCAGTTCGAAACTCGCTCGCTTTGCTAAGCAAGACGTACTGATGAAAAGAGTATGATCTATCAATTCAGAGGTGGTCCGAGAGAAGATCTGCAATTAGCTCTTGTGCTTTTGAGCCGAAAAGTATGATGAATTCTACAACATGGCATGAAGCAAGAAGCTGCCCAGCTCAAATGTGAGGCTTCTAAGAAGAGAATCAGGGATGCGATTCAGTCTTCTTCTTCCTCTCAAGTGGAAGCTAAGCAGCAGAAGTTCTACCTTCCTCCTCCTCCGTTCCGTCGGCCTTATCGTGAGAAGAACTCGGTGGCCGTGGATCTTCCCACCCACCCAACCCAAAGCTATCGTAACAAGTCTAATTCTCAAGCTCCAAGGTCAAGTGCTCCTTACCACCGTCCGCTCTCTGAAGTGACTTGCAACAAATGTCAGCAGAAAGGTCACTATGCGAACAAGTGCTTCAACCAGAGGTGCCTTCCGCCTCCTCCTCCTGTGAAATCTTCCAGCAATGCAGTGGTCAAGCATAATCCCAAGTCTGCCAAGGTCAATATGATGAATGCAGCTCAAGCAGAGGATTCTTCTGATGTGATTATGGGTAATCTCTCAGTTAATGATATTCCTGCAAAAGTTTTATTTGATACCGGTGCATCGCATTGTTTCATGTCTAGATCTTTTGTTGCAAAGCATGATTTCATTTCGGAGATGTTGGAAAAACCCTTGGGAGTTGTTTCTCCAGCCTCTTCTATGAGGGCTACCACAAGGATTCCGGATGTTTCTATCAAGATGGGTGACTATAGATTTCTGGCTAAACCTTTTGTCCTTGGTGACTCGGATATTGATCTTATTCTCGGGATGGATGGCTTTATCGGACAAAGCTCAGCTTGATTGTGCTGCCTGGAAATTCAATTGACTCACTCTTCTAATGATGTGATCATCTATGCGCTCGTGATGAAACCATTCGGTTGTTTTCTCTCAATGATAAGGGTGAATTGGATGCTATCTCTTAGATTCCGATCGTTTGTGAGTACCAAGATGTCTTTCCGTAAGAGCTTGGGTATGCCTCCTCATCGGCCGCTTGAGTTCGTTATCGATCTTGAGCCCGGCATCGAACCCGCTTGCAAGCGTCCATACAAGCTTGGACCTGATGAGCTGAAGGAATTGAAGAAGCAGCTCGATGAACAAGAGCGTCTGGGTTTGATCAGACCGAGTTCATCTCCTTGGGGTTGTGGTGTTCTTTTTGTCCAGAAGAAGGATGGCACGGACCGACTTTGCGTCGATTATCGTCCATTGAATAAGAAGACAATCAAGAACAAGTATCCACTTCCCAACATCAATGAGCTTTTCGAGCAACTCAAAGGTGCTAAAGTGTTCTCCAAGCTTGACCTTCGTATGGGTTATCATCAGATTCGCATTCGTGAACAAGATATTCCCAAGACAGCATTCGAACAAGCTTTGGTTCTTATGAATATCTTGTCATGTCTTTCGGCCTTGTCAATGCTCCTCCAACATTCTCTCGGATGATGAACTTCATATTCAACCCCTACACCAATGAATTCGTCTTGGTCTATCTTGATGATATTTTGGTCTTCTCCAAGAATAAGAAGGATCATGCCAAACATTTGCGATTGGTGCTAGACAAGCTCGAGAGTATCAATTCTATGCTAAGTTCTCCAAATGTGAATTTTGACTTGATGAAGTGCTTTATCTTGGTCATATCATCTCCGCCAAGGGCATCGCTGTTAACCCGAGAAGGTGTCCGCAATTGTGAATTGGGAACCTCCTCGAATGTCAAGCAGCTCCATGATTTTCTTGGTCTTGCAAGCTATTGCGAAGATTCGTTGAGAACTTCTCCAAGATAGCAAAGCCTCTTTCCAACCTTCTCCAGAAGCATGTGAAGTATGTATGGTCTCCTGAGTGTGACGTTGCTTTCAATACCCTCAAAGAGAAACTCGTCACAGCTCCTGTCTTGACTCCTCCTGATAAGTCCAAGCCATTTGAAGTTTTCTGTGATGCTTCTCTTCAAGGTCTCGGTGCTGTGTTAATGCAAGAGAAGAGAGTTGTGGCTTATACCTCTCGTCAGCTGAAGCCCAACGAAAAGAACTACCCCACTCACGATCTTGAGTTGGCGGCAGTTATCCATGCATTGATAACGTGGAGACATCTCTTGTTGGGAAGGAAAGTGGACATTTTCACCGATCACAAGAGTCTCAAGTATATCTTTACTCAGCCCAACCTCAACCTCAGGCAGACTCGATGGGTCGAAATGATTCAAGAGTACAACCCAAGTATTGAATATACTCCGGCAAAGCCAATGTCATTGCAGATGCTTTGAGCAGGAAGGCTTCGCAACAGATTTAATCCTCAAGCCTTTTCAGCCGGATCTCGTGAAGCTTTCCAAGCTGAATCTTCAAGTTGTTCCTCAAGGCTTTCTTGCCAACCTCATAGTCTCTCCTACTTTGGAAGATCAGATTCGTGAGGCTCAGCTTCTGGATACCATGGTGAAAAAGGTGAAACGTGGTATCGACAAGGGCATTTCCAAGTACAAGTGCTTCCACATTGATGACAAAGATACTCTTTTCTTTGAGGACCGGATTGTGGTTCCTAAGGGTGATCTACGTAAAGTCATTATGAACGAGGCTCACAATTCGCTTCTATCCATTCATCCTGGAAGTACGAAGATGTACCAGGATCTCAAGCAGTCATATTGGTGGACTCGAATGAAGCGAGAAATTGCTCAATTCGTGAATGAATGTGATGTCTGCAGAAGAGTGAAAGCAGAACACCAAAGACCAGCTGGTCTCCTCCAACCTCTTGCTATTCCAGAATGGAAGTTTGATCATATTGAAATGGACTTCGTGACTGGATTTCCAAAGTCCAAGCGTGGAAATGATGCTATCTTCGTTGTCATTGACAAGCTTACTAAAGTGGCTCATTTTCTTCCTATCAAAGAATCCATCACAGCAGCTCGGTTGGCGAGCTATACACCTCGAGATTGTCTCCTTGCACGGCATTCCACAAGTGATCTCTTGAGACCGTGGCGGCATCTTTACCTCCAAGTTTTGGGATTCTTTTGAAGGCCATGGGCACCAACATTCGTTTCAGACAGCTTTCCATCCTCAAACAAGTTGCCAAGTCGAGCGAGTAAATCAAATCCTTGAAGATATGCTCAGGGCTTGTGTCATTTCTTTCGGTATGAAGTGGGAAGATTGTCTTCCATATGCGAGTTCTCCTACAACAACAGTTTCCAAGCGAGTTCGGCAAGGCCCCATTCGAAATTCTCTATGGCGAAAGTGCCGTACTCCTCTCAATTGGTGCGAGACAGGTGAGCGCCAACTTCTTGGCAATGACTTGATCACGAAGCGGAAGAAATGTGCAAAGTCATTCGTGAGAATCTCAAAGCCGCATAATCGCGCGGAAGAGCTATTATGATGATAAGCACCGTGATGTGGCTTTTGAAATCGGAGACCATGTCTACCTCCGCGTCTCTCAATGAAAGGCACTCGTCAACCCGGTATCAAAGGAAGCTTGCCCCTAGATACGTGGGTCCTTTCAAGATCATTGGCAAAGAGGCGATCTCGCCTATCAACTTGAGCTTCCGTCCAACTTCGCGAACGTGCACGATGTGTTTCACGTGTCACAGCTTCGCAAGTGCTTCAAGACTCCTGAACGCACTATCAACTTCGAAGAAATTGACCTTCAAAAAGATCTCTCTTATCATGAGCACCCCGTTGCTATTCTTGAAGAAACCGAGCGCAAGACTCGCGACAAGTCAATCAAATTCCTGAAAGTGAAGTGGTCACACCATTCTGACCGAGAAGCCACCTGGGAGCGCGAGGATCCCCTCCGTTCCGAATATCCGGAGTTCTTTCAGTCCTAGATCTCGGGACAAGATCCTCTTGTAGTGGTGGAGTGTTGTAACACCCCGGACGTAACTTTCCATATTTGTAACTCCAACACTTGCCATTTTCGGCATTGTGATATGATATTCCCTCCGTGGTTGGGTTTTTCTTCATTTTGCATTTTGTCCATGTCATGCATTTTTATCATGTCATCATGTGCATCGCATTTGCATACGTGTTCGTCTCATGATTCCGAGCATTTTTCCGTTGTCCGTTTTGCAATCCGGCACTCCTATCTCCCCCGGCGGCCCCTTTTACGTTTTTCCGTGAGCGGGTACTAAACTTTCTCGGAATGGACCGAGGTTTGTCAAGTGGCCTTGGTATACCACCCGTAGACCACCGGTCAAGTTTCGGGTCATTTGGAGCTCGTTTGGTACTCCAACGGTTAACCGCACTCTCGCAAAGGCCTCTTTTAAGTTGCAGCCCAACACCCCTTCAAAATAGTCCAATAACCCATCTAAGTCACTTCCATGCTCTCCGTCGTTCGATCACGATCGTGGGGAAAACTACACCTCATTTGGACTCTCCTAGCTCCTCTATGCCTATTTAAACACCTCCCCGTCCAAATCCGGGTCTTCTTCCTCCGAAACCCTAAAACTCCTCCCGCGCCAGACAGACACGTCGCCGCCGCCGGACGAAAAACCGCCCATGTCCGAACCAGTCCGAAGGCCACCTGTCCTGCCGCCGCCCTTGCCGCTGCCTTCGCTGAGAACCCCCACGGCCGCCCGCCCGCCGCCGACTGGCCGACCGCCGCCCCTCCTCATGGTGCCCGAGCTCCCGCTCCACTAGCCCGCCGCCGCCGCCCGGCCGCCCGCCCGCCGCCCTCGCCGGCCGGCTCGTCGCCATCTCCGGTCACCACCGCGCGCTCGCCGGCGCTCCCGCCGCCCGCCGCCGCAGCAGCCTCCGCCGCCCCCGCCTCTCCTCCGGCCCGGCGAGCTCCGGCGCCCGCCGCCCGCCGCCGCCGTCGCCCGATCTAGATCGGGCGGATCTCGATAGCGAGGTTGACTTTCTCCTCTCTCCCGAAATTCTTCTAAGTATTTTATCCTGTGAATATTTCGTGGCATTTTCGACGCATCGTAACTTTGCATCTGTAGCTCCTTTTGGCGCGTATAATATGTCAAAATGTTTGTCTCGAAGAGTAGATCATTTCATCTCATTGCATTATTTTCATTTGAGCTCATCTTGATGCCCGAAATGCTGTTGGAAGAGGGCTATGTGATGTTAGTTTCTGTTTCTTATCAGAACTTGCACTTTTGTTATTTTTGCTATGATTGATGTGTGCACCCTATGAATTTGAGTCCTACATGTGTTTTGTAATATGCCATGCCATCTTTCCAGGGGGGTATGACATGTATTTTTGTGATCTATGTGGTGACTAGCAACAATCATGCAAAGTAGGTGTCCTGATGTTGCTGTTTTCAGCTCTGTTTTGCTGATATTTTGATGCCATGTTAACTTGATGCTACCGAGAGATCCATGCATATTTTGAGATACTTCAGTAAGGATGCTTTGTTCTACATGTCTTGCTCTATCCATCCATGCCCTTGTTTGCAATTATGGAGTGCCATAGCTTGAGTCAATCGAGCTCTACTTTTGCTATCAAATGTTTCCTGGCAGATTGTTTACATGTTATTCAATTTTGCCTAGGTTGTTGTGGTTGATCCATGTATGCTATGTTATTGTTCTTGCCATGTATGTCTTCTATGCCATGTCTGCTTGATGTATGTATGCTTAGTTTATCATGTAAGGCTCTGTAGTGAGTGCATCGAGCTCTTAAACATGCCTACTTGTTATCAGTTTTGACATGCCATGTTGCTGAATCATTATGAAACTTGCGATATTGACATGGGTGTTACTATATTTTCTGATCCCTTTTGGTTTATGGTCAGTAAGGGACTTTTGTTCTATGCTTTGAGTAGATTCATCCCATGCCTTGTTTTGCTATTATAAGTTCCTGTAGCAGGTTGTTTTCGTGCTCTGAACATTGCTACCTGATGCTGTTTTTGCCATGTCCAGCCTGATATTTTGTGCACTTTTGCCATGCTTGTTTGAACCTGTTATGATGTGATTTAGCCGAAGCTCAGTGCTCATCTTTTGTCAAGCATCTTGTGTAGATCACTGCCATATAATTTGTTGGTACGTTTAGGTGCAGTAGCTTAATTTCTTGTGGCTTGCTAAGTGGCATCATGCTGTTAATGGCAGATTTGTGCCATTCTTGTTTTGCTTGTCATTTGCAAACCGTGCATCCGTTTCCGGTGATCTTTATATCGATTTCAACCGAAATCATCTCATCTTTCCAGTGGCATACTTGGTTTGCCAAGTTGATGCCTGGTTAATCATTTTCCTTCCGGAGCTTTATACGCATTGCATATCACATCTCGCATATCATGTCTTGTTTTGCATCATGTTGCTTGTGCATTGCACCGTGATTTATTGTGGTTCCTTTGTTTGTGTTGTTGCTTTGGGTAGAGCCGGAGGCGAGTACGTGAGCGAGGAACCTGTTGAGAACGCTTACGAGGATCAAGCTTTCGACAACTCGAGAACATTGCGAGCAAGATGACCATACCCTCGAAATCACTTCTATCTTTGCTATGCTAGTTGCTCGCTCTTTTGCTATGCCTATGCTGCGATGCCTACCACTTGCTATATCATGCCACCCATATTGCCATGTCAGCCCTAACCATCCTTTCCTAGCAAACCGTTGATTGGCTATGTTACCGCTTTGCTCAGCCCCTCTTATAGCGTTGCTAGTTGCAGGTGAAGTTGAAGTTTGTTCCTTGTTGGAACATGGGGATGTTGTTCCTTATTGGAACATGTTTACTTGTTGGGGATATCACAATATATATATCTGCTTTAATTAATACATCTATATACTTGGTAAAGGGTGGAAGGCTCGGCCTTATGCCTGGTGTTTTGTTCCACTCTTGCCACCCTAGTTTCCGTCATACCGGTGTTATGTTCCTTGATTTCGCGTTCCTTACACGGTTGGGTGATTTATGGGACCCCCTTGACAGTTCGCTTTGAATAAGACTCGTCCAGCAAGGCCCAACTTTGGTTTTACCATTTGCCACCTAAGCCTTTTTCCCCGGGTTTTCGCGAGCCGAGGGTCATCTTATTTTAAACCCGGGCCAATGCTCCTCGAGTGTTGGTCCAAACTAGAGCATCGTCTTGGGACCATTCCTTGGCAACTTGGATTACGTCGGTTCCTATCGCTTAGCTTATCCGGTGTGCCCTGAGAACGAGATATGTGCAGCTCCTATCGGGATTTGTCGGCACAGTCGGGTGGTCTTGCTGGTCTTGTTTTATTGCCGTCGAAATGTCTTGTAGTCCGGGATTCGAGATTGATCGGGTCTTCGGTAGAAGGAATATCCTTCGTTGACCGTGAGAGCTTATAATGGGCTAAGTTGGGACACCCTGCAGGGTATTTTCTTTCGAAAGCCGTGCCCGCGGTTATGAGGCAGATGGGAATTTGTTAATGTCCGGTTGTAGAAAACCCAAAGTTGACCTCAAATAAAATGCACGTCAACCGCGTGTGTAACCGTGATGGTCTCTTCTCGGCGGAGTTCGGGAAGTGAACACGGTGTTGGAGTTATGTCTGACGTAAGTAGTTCAGGATCACTTCTTGATCGCTACTAGCTTCACGACCGTGCTTTGCTCCTCTCCTCGCTCTCTTTTGCGAATGTAGCCACCATATATGCTAGTCGCTTGCTGCAGCTCCACTTTACAACCCTGTCCTTCCTATAAGCTTAAATAGTCTTGATCTCGCGGGTGTGAGATTGCTGAGTCCCCGTGACTCACAGATTCTACCAAAACAGTTGCAGGTTCCGACGATGCGGTCTGCGGTGTGACGCAACCGAGCTCAAGTGGGAGTTCGACGAGGCGTGGTCGTTACTATGTGTCTTTTCACGATGATCAGTAGTGGTGCCCAGTTGGGACGATCGGGGATCTGTGTAGCATTTGGGGTATCTTCTTTTATTTTGGTTCCGTAGTCGGACCTTGAGTGTACTCGAATGATGGATGTTTATTTATGTCTTGTGTGAAGTGGCATTGTAAGCCAACTATGTATCTCTTTCCTTATGTATTACATGGGTTGTGTGAAGATTACCTCACTTGCGACATTGCTTTCTATGCGGTTATGCCTCTAAGTCGTGCCTCGACACGTGGGAGATATAGCCGCATCGAGGGCGTTACAATTAGAGATCATCCTCATCATCATCATGAACACCACTTCCACCAGCCTCGTCGAAGAAATCAGCCCACTCAGGACCGGAGGGAAAACCAAAATCAGACGGGGGATCTGCAGGAAGACGCTCATCGTCACTCACATCATACACTCCTGAGTCTCTCAGACGAGCCTTCAGAGCGTTCTTGGAAGTGACCATGCGAGTGACCACATCGTGGTGTTGGGAGCAATGGTAGGTGAACATCTTCATCATGGCTGAGTGAGCCTTCCCAAGAAAACGAGCAATGCGCCCAAAGGGGGCAGCACTAGAAGGAAGATGGGTAGCATGAGAAGGAACACTAGCGGCGGTGCGACTAGCCGTAGCGGGAGGAGGAGGAACATGATCAGCCGCCATGTGGGCGGGAATGACCCAACTATCATGTACATGAGTGCGGGAAATAGGAAAGGGAGCTACACTTTCGATAAAAGCCTGAATAAAAGGTGCATGAGGAAAAGCCCTCTTGTGCTGGAAGCTAGCAAGGCGGATCTCATGCCATAGAAAGTGTGGAATATTGATCTTTCCTTTAGGAGATGTGAAGAGGCGACGCATGAGATCAATGCAGTAGCTGCTGCAGGAGGCCGACGGGCTGGACGGGCTAGAGCAGCGACGGAGAGAAGCCCCGGCGAGAGGCACGGCGGCGTGCGGCCGCGGTGAGTGGCCGCACAGCAGAAGCGGCGGCGATGGTGGGGAAAAATGGATCGAGGATGTGGTCAGTTAGAAACCCTACCGCGCCGTATATATAGTGGCTAGTAAAAACGTCCGGACGTCCGGAGCCTACGGACGACCGGAGTTGAATATGCGTCCGGACGTCCGGATCCTATGCACGACCGGAGTCGGGACCAACACACAATAGTCGATGACAGAGATGATTCTACGGACGTCCGACGGTTTCGGACGACCGGGCAGTTTGTAACAGAAAGTTTATTTCGGACGTCCGGAGTCTTACGGACGTCCGTCGTTTCAGCGTCTAGGCCAAGTAAGGGAACCATAGTGGACTTTACGGACGTCCGGAGAGGCCGGACGACCGGTCGATGGTAATCAGAGAAGATTTTACAGATGTCCGGATCCTACGGACGTCCGACGACAGAAGTTGACAGGAGGCAAAGATGCAAGTGCTAATCATGATGAGGAGAAGGCAATTTTTTTGTCCACAGTAAATAATTTATTTATGTATTAACTAATACCCTACCTCACCCGATCATAGCCATATACTACAAGTGGTGGCTAATGCCACAATGTCTGAGTAGTCATGACATGACACGGAAAGATTTTACCTTTGAGTGCAAAGTCACTACTCCATCATGTTAAAGCACCATAGGTCTAGAACCATGGTTACTTTGAGAGTGTTGGTTCTTTTTATGCATTGAGTAGGGTGAGAACATTCATGAATTGAATGTGTCCCCCTAAATATATGCCTACATCATGACAAGACATTAGATTCATGCATGAATGGGTACTAGATTTCACATAATGTTGTCAGGCTCCAAGATACCAAGTTCACGCCTAAATCGACAGAACCTTGCTTCATCTAAAGGTTTGGTGAAGATATCTGCTAGTTGAAAATCTGTGCCAATGTGATCAATGTGAATATCACCCTTCTCAACATGATCTCTCAGAAAATGATACCTAATATCAATGTGTTTGGTGCGGAGATGATCTTTGGGATTCTCAGCAATATTGATGGCACTTTCATTATCACACAGAAGAGGCACATTTCTATAGGTGATACCATAATCCTTCAAAGTTTGCCTCATTCATAACAACTGAGTTGCACAACTAGCGGCAGCAATGTATTCAGCTTCGGCGGTAGAGAGGGCAATACAATTCTGTTTCTTCGAAGACCAACTTACCAAGGAGCGTCCAAGAAACCGACATGCACCGGATGTGGACTTACGATCCACTTTGTCTCCAGCCCAATCCGCATCCGTGTACCCAATGAGATCAAACTTAGCATCCTTGGGGTACCATAGACCCAACTTTGAGGTGTGAACAAGGTATCTAAGAATATGCTTAACCGCCTTATGATGACTTTCCTTAGGGGAAGCTTGAAATCTAGCACACATGCATACACTAAACATAATGTCTGGTCTAGATGCACAAAGATAAAGCAACGAACCAATCATAGAGCGGTATTTAGATGGGTCGAAAGGAATACTGTTGGTGTCTTTGGTGAGTGTTATTTTGGTTGGCATTGGTGTCTTGCACGGGCTAGCATCAGACATACCAAACTTCTATAGAATATCTTTGAGGTATTTTGTTTGAGACAAGAAAATTCCTTCTTGAAATTGTTGAATTTGAAATCCGAGGAAGAACTTCAAATCCGCATTGAGTGACATTTCAAAATTCTTGGTCATTGAATCCGCAAACTTCTTGCACAAATGAATGTTAGGAGAACCAAAAATGATATCATCTACATAGATTTGGCATAAGATCAAATCACCCTTATCCCTCTTAGTAAAAAGAGTGGGATCGATCACCCCTCTCACAAAACCATCATCGAGTAGAAACTTCTTTAAATGATCATACCAAGCACGAGGTGCTTGTTTGAGGCCATACAAAGCCTTATGAAGTTTGTACACGTAGTCTTTGTGATCGGGATCAACGAACCAGTGGTTGTGACACATATACTTCTTCTTGTAGAGGACCGTTAAGGAAAGCACTTTTCACATCCATTTGATGTAATGTAAAACCATTGAAAGAGGCATAAGCAAGTAAGATGCGAATGGATTCAAGACGGGCAACAGGGGCAAAGGTCTCACCAAAGTCCAAACCTTCAACTTGTGAGTACCCTTGTGCCACTAACCTTGCTTTGTTGCGAATGATTACACCATTCTCATCTTGTTTGTTCTTGAAAATCCATTTTGTTCCAATGACGTTGTGCTCGGTAGGTGGCCTCTTGACTAATAACCACACTTGGTTGCGTTCAAAACTGTTCAACTCTTCTTGCATAGCAACGAGCCAATCGTTATCCATCAATGCATCTTGTACCTTGAGGGCTCAACACTAGACACAAACGCGAAGTGAGCACAAAAGTTTGTCAAATGTTTACGAGTGACTCTACCTTCCGATATGCCGGTGAGAATTTTGTCAACATCAACACGGCCGGCCACTCGAGGCATGATGGAGGTAAGGGTTTCACGAGGTTCAACTTCATGTCCATCATCCACGTCCTCAACATATGGATCATTAATGTGTGGATGAAGATCTTCTTGTTCATATTGCATTTGTTGAGGTTCATCATCAATGATTGGACTTTCTTGTTCTTGCACTTGATGAGGATCTAGTTCTTGAAGATTTTCATGCAGAGGAACTTGATCATCTTCTTCTATTCGGGCTAAGGGCATTGGTTGAACACTAGGAGCTTGTGATGGTATGGGTGTTGAAGTAGTTTGATGTTGTGTGATACTTCCATCTTCTTCATCATCATCATGAGGTTCTTGTTCCATAGGAAGAAGTGCACCAACACCCGTGGTCAAAATGTCTTGAGAAGAATCTTCTTCATCTGCATCACTTAGATCAACTTGCTCCCCATGGGAGCCATTAAATTCATCAAACACCACGTCACAAGTTTCTACAACACATCCATTGGATTTGTTGTAGACTCTATAAGCGTGAGAGTTTGATCCATATAACAAATATACCCTCAATTGTTTTGGATTGAAATTTTCCTAACCGTTCTCTTTTGTTGAGTATGAAACATTTGCACCCAAATACGAAAGTACTTGACATTTGGCTTGTTCGGTTAGCAGCTCATATGGAGTCTTTTCCAATATAGTGCGGAGGAAGAGCCGGTTTGATGCATGGCATGCGGTATTGACAACCGGCCCAAAAACTATGTGGTGACTTGTATTCATCCAACATGGACCTTGCCATCTCTAAAAGTGTACGGTTCTTCCTTTCGGCTACACCATTTTCTTTGAGGAGTGTATGGAGCTGAATATTGATGCTCAATCCCTTCATCACTAAGGAATTCTTCCAAGGTATAATTCTTGAACTCAGAGCCATTGTCACTTCTTATTGCCAGGATCTCTTTGTCAAACTTACGTTGGGCTTGCTTGGCAAAATCAATGAAGGTGATCTTGGTTTCGTCCTTGGACTTGAGGAAGAACACCCAGGCATATCTTGAGTAATCATCAACAATGACAAGCCCATATTTTTTTCCACCAAGACTATCCCATGAAGGAGGCCCAAAAAGATCCACATGAAGGAGCTCCAGGGGCCTTGAAGTAGATACTATGTTCTTGGGTGGGTGCTTTGACTGATGTTGCTTGCCGGCTATGCATGCACTACACACACGATCTTTCTCAAAAGAGACATTTGTTAGTCCAAGGATGTGATTACCCTTTAAGAGATCTTGAAGATTCCTCATGCCGACATGGGCTAGCCGGCGATGCCATAGCCACCCCTTGTCAGCCTTGGCCATTAGACAAGTTGCATGGAATGTGCTCTCTTTCGAGAAATCAACCGTGTAAAGGTTGCCATCCAACTCTCCAACAAAGGCCACTTCGAGAGTATCTCTCTTAAATACTTTCACATCCGTTAGTCCAAATAGTGTATCATAACCAACAGAAGCCAATTGGCGGACAGCAAGCAAATGATATTTCACTACTAGAAACTGGGAATTTGCCATCAGCCAGCTCTTTGCCATCTGCCAGCTGATGGCAAAGAACGTCTTTGCCATCTGCTTATAAAAAAAAGATGGCAAAGAACTGACAGACGACAAAGAACATGGTTGCCATCAGCCAATTCTTTGCCATCTGCTAGTGGATGGCAAATAATCTTTGCCATCTGCCAACAGATGGCAAAGAGGTGGGTAGGGTCCAGTGCTGTAACGGCCTATCAACCCACCACTTTGCCATCTGCCAGCAGATGGCAAAGAATCTTCCGTCTGTTGGCGGATGGCAAAGAAGTGGGTGGGGCCCAATGGATAACGGCCTCAGAACGGCCCAAGAGCCCACCTCTTTGCCATCTCGCCCGGATGGCAAAGGCCCATATCTTTGCCATCAGCCAGCGGCTGGCAGATGGCAAAGAGGTCGAACTATCTCCTCCCCTCTTCTTCTAAAAAAAATTCTCCTCCCCTCTCTCCCAGCCCGACCCCTCCCTCTCTCTCTCTTCCAGCCCGGCCCCACCCCTCTCTCTCTCTCCCCACCTCACCCACCCACCACTTGTCTAAAAAACGTCGCCCCAAACCCTTTCATGGCCTTCACTGGACGACCCAGCCTGCCTGCCTGCCACCGCCCCAGACCGCCTTGCCCGCCCCTCCTGCCACCGCAGCCCTCCCCGCCCCTCCCGCCACCGCAGCTCGCCCTCGCCCATCCCTCCACCGCAGCCCATCCCAGCACCATGCCGTCCCTCCACCGAGCCGGCCCTCCCCGCCCTCCCGGCCACATGCCCTCCCGGCCACTTGGCGTGCCCATGACCCGCCCTCCATCGAGCCAGGCCACGGCGCCGCCCCCTTCCCGCGGCCCTCCCCGCCACGGCGCCATCGAGATTCAGGTATCCTTTTTTTTTGCTGAAGATTCAGGTATCCTTTTTTTCTAAGCATATTAGCATGAAACATGTCAAATAAAAGGCGAATTAACGACTGGTAGTTGCTAGTAATTGAAATATAGCAACAAACCATAGTTTTTTCATGTCTGGCAAACATGGGGAACTACTATCTTTGTATCAACATATCCTCAGATATAACTATATAAAACAAATAGACATATGAAGTTTATGCTAGGTTGAAAGATTATATGTACATCTTAGTTAACATACACACTCACGTATACATGCGCCCTTGCTTCAAACTTTGTCTCTAACAGTGAAAATTATCATCTAAAAAGTCAGATAAAGACGGAACAAATAAGGGAATGGATAAAAATTGAGAGATGGGTATAGGAGAGAAAAGAGATACAACCGCAGATTTAGGAGGGGGAAACTTAGGCTCAACTCGCTTTGTAGTGTATTCAGAAGATAGCACACAGAAAAATGTTTCTTTTGCAAGATGTTTACGGTCTCCTTTGGCAGGGTAACAAATGACATGTGATAAAATTAGTACTAAAGCAGAATTATTTGTTAGGCCTAATAGGCAAGAAATACCATATGAGATAATATCAGTAACAAACTAACAGAAAATGGAAACCATATTATCTTGGCACAAACCCTAAGACCGTAGTTGGTGCAACAACATGTTATTGGACATTGTCACGGCTTAAAACATTGAGGATGTTTATCCTACAAAAATTCAGTACATACTGTCATATCGAGCAGTTCCTAGACGTTCCAATAATATACGTATCGAACATAGAGTATTTGCTGCAAGATCAAATTTATTTCTATTATGCACCAACAATAATATATCAAGAAAAATATATGCAAAAAAGCAACCTAAAAAATTATGTTTGCCATCTTCATGTCCAACAGCGAGACAAGGGATCACTGCTTCAACACGGGAGTCTTCGGGCTACCGCCAGAGTACGGGCCCTTTGTGGCCAATGGCAAGCAGGGGATGCCCCTGTTCCTCTTTGACTACATATTCCGTAAGCTTTACGGTGTCTTCGAGGCCGCCTCGGATAGCGGCATGGATATTAGCAGGACCGCGTTCCGGTCCACCGGCCGCACGTACCCCGCACAGGTAATCCGCGCTTGCCATACGCCTCTTGATTATTCATAATAATTACTATTATGGTTCTGTTATGCTACACCCTTGGGCATGGGGAACACGAGTAGCTAGTGATTGGATCATCTCTGAAGTGTGAATTGCAATGACCCTTGTTTGCCTCTTGATTATTAATCCAGTATAATATGCTACTGTTAAACCCTTGGGCTTAGCAAACCCCAAAAGGTAGTGATTGAATGATCTATGAACTGCAATTGCCAGTGCCATGTTTCTTGACTGTTATTTTTTGAATGATCTGTAAATTGCAATTGTCCTTTTCTTTGGTTCACACAAAGATTCTAAAGGCTCATTTACAACTGTATTTAATAGTTGGTGGGATTATGTATTCTGAAATATTGTTGAAAATCATCATTCATCTACTACTAGCCACTTATAATGAGGAACATGGTGTAAAAGGTTATGGTGAACTGTCTAAGATTTAGTTGTGACGAGATGTTGCTTTCCTTGTATTACTGAGTGCCACTTATTGATTTAACGATAATAACTCTTAATTTGGTTTTGAGCTGTTGTTTCCCCTAGGTTTGCTTCAATATTGTTTGGAAGTGCAGACCGCTCCTTGAGGATGAATTTTTCCTGCCATTGAAGAGAACTACTATATCTCAAAGAAGTTCTACTTGACCTTTCCTACCAGCGAAGTGTGCGCATGCTCAACAGGTAGGCAAGCTGCTTCCTATAGTGACTGATTGTGGCTATGCGGGTTTCTCTACACGATAGTGTGCAAGTGAGAAGTATGATGGGCCAAACAAATAGTTCTTGTTCACAGTGGTTCAAATTTAAATGTTTTAATTATATATTTTTGTCCCTGTTGTTTTAGTCGATGTTAAGAAGCGCTTCCTTCATGAGCTTAGTTTGATTTGGCCCGGTTTTGATGCCTCTGCAGTGTGTGCGCATGCTCAACAGGTACAGTCGCAACAACTCAATTTCTTCAGATGTGGCATAGGAAGTCATGTCCTCATGTGCTACTATTTCTAGAGGTAGACTCCCAATCAAATAAAAGTTTGTTGTCTGATTGATGATACAATATTTGTGCTTGGTGGAATAAATCTCCAAGATGACTTAATTCATTTTTTTAGCTGAATGGTACGACCATATGAATAGCATATGCTTGTACCACATATAATCTAGGTTGCCCGGAAGTGCAGTAAAAAATAGTGATATGATGAGCTGGGGTTAGAAGTTCACAGTGTTGAATAGGGAATCAGGCTTTTTTCTTGAATTATTTGAAGTAGATCATATGTAAAACTTCAAATAATTTCTGAACCCACCAGATATTGCAGTGTGAACTACTACTTCAACTTGAAAAGCGTCAATGATCTTTTCATAGTTGTTAATTGTTAGCTTATCTACTGATTGTGGCTTTATTTCCTGTTTGGTAAAACCAGGTTAGCTTTATTGTAAACTGCACCTATGCAACGGTGATGGATTTCAAGGTTTTTCTTGAGAAGCAAAGATGACAAGCTTTCTTGTTTCCAGAAAAGCTTGCAACTTTGTTTAGACGGTAGAGGGGCCAAGAAAATAGATGAGCAGAATGGTGGTGATGAGAGGGGCCACATAGTGTTTGCTTGCCGAGATAACTTATTTTGTTTACTTATTTATCTTTTCTTGCTTACAATATTATGCTCAGTTCTCCACTAGCTGAGTTGATGTTTGGCTTTCTCACATAGATGAACTTCTCCTAGGCTGGTTTGTAGGTCAAAGAAATTTGATGATCGATACACTGAAAAAGAACATGCCTGAGATAAGGCCATGGAACCTTCATGTGGTGCATACTAGGGACAAGAAATGCTATGCTATAAAAGGTTTTTGAGCAGAGGTACTAGCAGTTGGATGCTCCATGCCACCACTTTGGTTAATTGCTTGCAATTGGAAGGAATACTGTTAGGTCGAGAGAGAATTATGGCAAAAGATGAAGATGTGGGCTCTTCGGTTAGGTGAGCAATAACTATGCAGGGATTATTACCAATTTTTCATATTTCGAAGCACATATATTTATTTAATTTGTGCCCATTGTCATGCATGAACTCTTTTGACAGTGCTTGCAAAAGTAAACAGTTGATCACCATCGGCGACGGTGACGAAGAGGGCAAGTGGTAACATAGATGACTCTCTAGGGAGAAGCTTGAATTTGGGTTGGTTCTCCCGTTGCAACGCACGGGCCCTTTTGCTAGTAAAAATAAAATCAGCCAGGTGAAAATGGAGATGAACTATGCCAACCTGCAGCTTTGTTGTACTAGTGATAGTAGGATAATGCAAGTTTTGACAATCCATGCATATTTCCGCATCATAATAATCTTCTTCTTCTAGTCTTCTTCTTCTAACTTTCTTCTTTCCCATTTTACAGATTTGCTTAAGTTCACGGAAGCTTGGGTTGATGGAGTGCTTGTATTTAGTTTTTGTCTTGACCTTGTGAAACTTGCTACCTATGGATGAAACTGTGTAATATTGATGAAACTATGTATATGTACGAATGAAACTTGTTACTATTGGTAACATGTGTTGGATATATATGTGTTCATGACTATTGGTAATATGTGTTGAATATGCTATATTGGTCATATAAATATATTTGTGTTTGATTTTCTGTGAAAAGGAACTGATATAAGAAAAATCAAAATTAAATGGGGCAATATAGTCACTTTGCCATCAGCTGGCAGATGGCAAAGAGGCATTGGGCTGGCCTATTTGGGCTCTTTGCCATCTGCCAGCAGATGGCAAAGCTCTTTGCCATCTGCCGGCAGACGGCAAAGCATGCAGCCTTTGCCATCTGCTGGCAGACGGCAAAGAGCCTACAACCTTTGCCATCTGCTGGCAGACGACAAAGTATGCCATTAGCCTTCTAACGGGGCTAACCCCGTTAAGAGGCTTTGCCATCTGCCAGCTGATGGCAAAGGCATAGGCTCTTTGCCATCAGCCGCAGATGGCAAAGAAGCCTTTACCGCAGGGTTTCGGATAAACTGTTTGCCATCTGCTGGCAGATGGCAAAGCCTTGGCCATCCGCCGACCATGCCTTTGCCATCTGCCATGGCAGATGGCAAAGTGCCAGATTCCAGTAGTGTTTAAGGGATTGGACAAGCATGACATTTGCAAGAGACATGCCATTTGTGATAGCCACCTTTCCCAACCCAAGTACCTGTCCTTTTGATCCTCCACCAAACATAATGCTCATAAATGGTTGAATAGCTTCCATGAAATCGTAGAGCACTTTGCTATCTCCGGTCATATGATTTGTACATCCACTATCAATCACCCATTTTAGTCCACCGGAGAAAGCAACCTACACACAATTTTTACTTGGTTAGAGGCACCCATTTTACAATGGGCCTCTCAAGTTAGTCACAAGGGTCTTAGGGACCCAAATAGCATAAAATCGAAATGCATTTTGGGGACCAACAAACTTTGCATAAACTTCTCCATCCTTAGTCTTACGCAGTACATAGGATGGAGGCATGAACTCTTTTGGCTTGTTGAGAGTGGGCATGCCCCTTATGGCCTTCCCACTAACAACCTTACCTTTCTCCTCGTGTCCTTCTCGTACAAAGGTTTCTTGTAAAGGGGTGGTGCACTTTTGGGAGGACGTCTTCTTCTTGCTTGTGCTTGGGTCAAACCCGAGTCCCTCTTTGGCGAACACTTCGTTGTGTTGGCTCAACACCTCATTAAGGTTCTTTTGCCCTTGAGCACATGTCATGAGCCCTTTCTTGATTTGAGCTTTGAGAAAATGATTCTCCTCAAGAATGGATGCTAGATCACTACTAGAGTTAGTAGAACAAGCATCAACATTGATAATAGGAGACGAGTAAGCCTTAGCTAGAGTTTCAATATAAGTAAGTTTGAGTGTCTCAAAACTCTTTGTAAGAAGGGTGAGCTCTTCTTCCTTAGTCTTGAGAGACACAGATAGAAGCTCACAATCCTTAGTGAGTGAAGCATGAGACTTCGCAAGCTTACTTTTATCATTCATCAACTCTTCACAAGAGCCAATAGCCTTTTTCAAGGAGGCAAGATCTTTAGTATGAACATCAATATTTGCACCAATTTTTAAGCATAGTTCATCATTTCGTGCTTCCTCATATTTGACTTTCCGCTCAAGGATTTCACATTTTTCCTTTTCCTCGGTGACGAGGGTTTCGAGTTCCTTAATGGTGATGGTGTGCTTACTCACCATCTCCATAAGCATACGAAACATAGTGAGCTTCTTTCCTTTGAGGGAGCACATGAACTTATTAAGTTTAGCAAGCATAGGATCAGTTAGATCATCATCCTCATAACTATCCTCGCATCAAGATACTCATGACTAGGAGTAGAAGGAGTGAAAAGAGGAGAATTTGATCATGGAGTTACCTTGACCTTGTCAGAAGAGCTTTGGTCCTCTTCTTCTTCAACCATGGCCTTGGCCATTAGGCATTTGTGAGCATTGCCCTTGTAATCTTTCATGTAGTTGTAGGTGACCACGTCACCACTCTTGTTTACCAACCTCAAGGTGTTTTGAGAGTCTTGAGCAACTCCGGCAACACCACTAACATCATCCGGATCAGATTCTTCTTGAGCAACCATTGCCTTTCCATCTCTCTTCTTGAGCTTGGAGTTCAAAGGATTTGGCAACTTCTTCTTGGGAAAGGTCTTGGGAAACCTTGGTTTATCTTCTCTCTTCTCATAAGGGCACTCATTGGAGAAGTGATTGGTTTCTTCACAGTTGTAGCATTTTCTTACTTTCTTCTTTTGAAATCTTCCCTTGAATTTACCCGCGCTAAACTTCTTGACAAAAAGAGCCATGTCTTCATACGAAGGGCCCTCGTCGGATTCAATCTCATCACCATCTTCGTCATCCTCTTCTTCTTCTTCTTCACTTTGTTCATCTTCACATACATGCTTGGCCTTCAATGCAAGATTGATCTTTGATGATGGGGAACCATGCATGGCAAGATGTTTTGTGGCATTAGTCTTTGACTCTTCAAATAGTTGAAAGGTGGATACGATGTCATCTGTAGTCATTTCCTTGAAGGTATGGTGTTGTCTTATGTCCCACACCATTTGATGGTGAAATGGAGCAAGAGCATGAAGTAACTTATCCACTAGGAATCTCTTAGTCATGTTGAATCCATCTTGTGTCTTGTCACACTCACATGACTCAATATCGGCAGTGAGAGTCATGAGACGCTCATGGAGTTGATTTGGGGTTTCACCTTTCTCCATACAAAAATTCTGCAATTGCCCCTTGGCAATTTCATATTGAGCACTCCGGAGGGTAGAAGTGCCAGTTTTGGATCATACAACAGTTTCCCATAGTTCCTTGGCACTTGCGATGTGTATGAATGGTCTCCTTTGCTTTTCATCCAAACCTCTTCTTATCCACATGATTGCAGTGTCATTGAGGTTCTTGTCATATATTTCTCTTGGTGTGGGGTTCTTTGGATCAACCACATGATAGCCATACTCCAAGATCTCCAGCATCTCATCGTTTCCATGTCGAAGATGATCTTGCATAGCAACTCTCCACAAAGGGAAATCGGAAGTGGCACTAAGCAAAGGAGGACTACCTTGAGGATTATATCTCTGTTTCTCAACCTGAGGTCTTGCATAAAGCCAAGGAACACTGGCGTGTTCATTGCTAGGAGGTTGTTGACCAAGTGATGGAGTAGGCACAGTTGGCCTTGAAGCAGCACCACCCGAGAGTGGTGCAAGCACCGTGGACAACGTGGCTAATCTCATTTGGACCAAGGCCTCAAGAGAAGCATCATGCTCCTCTTTTTGCTTAGCAAGGGCCCGTTCTAGATCCTCCGACGTAAAGGACTTGACTTCAGAAGAAGCCCCGCCTTTATCCTTAGGATCTACAATAAGGGGAGTCCCATCCGGGTTCATCTCGCTCTAGGGCGGTTAAGCCACAAGAATAGAGCACGAGGCTCTGATACCAATTGAAAGGATCGAGATGGACCTAGAGGGGGGGGGTGAATAGGTACAATTACAAAATTTTAATTATTACTTAGCAATTTTAGGCAATAGTGCGGAATATGAAGATGAGCCTAACAATTGCAAGTGAGCACAAGGTACTAAGCAAGTAACACAAACACGTAAGTAGGCAAGCACAATATGATATATGTAAGTGTAAAGAGACAAGTAACCACAAGTAGAGAGTAAGGGTTAGTGATAACCGCAACTCCGGGAGACGAGGATGTATGCCGATGTTCACTTCCTTGGAGAGAAGCTAGTCACCGTTAGAGAGGTGGATGTTACCATGAAGGCACACCAATGCCACGAAGGCTCACCCTATTCTCCCTTGAGACAACACCACAGAGGCGTTTCTCAACCACTAGAGGTAGACCTTGGGGTGGTCTCCAAACCCTCACAAACTTTTCCGTGGGAAATCACAAAGTTTGATTCCTCTCCGAATGACTCCTACCGCCTAGGAGACTCCAATCTCCAAGAGTAACAAGAACGATGGGGGAAAGCTCAAAACTTGCTCAAGTCGCGAATTCCTTTGGTGCAAAGAAGGGGATGAAGTGGATCTATCACTTGATTGGAGAACTTGTCTCAAATGCTCCTAGAACACTTGTGGATCTAGGATTTTGGTGTGGTTGAATGAGAGAGAGAGAGTGAGGAGTGTTCTTGATAGGTTCAAGGTGAATGGTCAACCCTATCTCGTGGAGAGGAAGGGTATATATATAGGTGGTGGGAAAAAGTGACCGTTTTGGGTACAGGATGGGCCGGACGTCCGGAGACACAAATGGGTCCGGACGTCCGGAGAACGTCGGACGACCGGAGGCACAAATAGGTCCGGACGTCCGACAGTCATCGGACGACCGGCCGCTGTGAAAACGTGACCCACAACCCAATGTACAGGATACGGATGTCCGAGCAGGGGCCGGACATCCGGAGAGTCCGGACGACCGTAAGAATGCTTCTGTTGTGGACATGCATCCGGAGCACGGACGACCGGATGGTCCGGACGTCTGTAAGAAGGTTTCTGATGTGAACGTGTCGGACGTCCGGAGAGTTCCGAACATCCGTAGAAGTGCTTCTGTTGTGGAACGCCGGACGTCCGGAAGTGGCCGGACGTCCGAAGGCAAGGTATAGGAATAGTAGCTTTTGAGCAAGTTTTTCACTAGATCCATCGATCCCCTCTTAATAGTGCGGGATCCCTATACTCAAGATCAAACCATAAATGAAGTCGACATCTTGTATCTCCATTCTTGAGTTATATGCTTTTTGTCCCTAGTCATGATCCATGCACACGGTCTTTGAAACATAATCCTGAGATATACTTGATAAACATGATTAGTCCCGAACATATGTGTTGTCATCAACATCAAAATATGATTAAGGGCATGATTGCACTTTCAGTGGGGGCATTGGTCCCGGTTCGTCTGGACCCATTTGTCCCGGTTCCAAGCACGAACCGGGACCAATGGGCCTCGCTCCTGGCCCACATCCATTGGTCCCAGTTCGCGGCTGGAACCGGGACTAAAGGTGGTTCGTGGCTGGAACCTTTAGTCCGGTTCCAGCCACGAACCGGGACTAATGAGGTGCCTATATATACCCCCTCGCCCGCGAGCAGAGCACTCCACTGCTCTGTTTTTCTGGCCGGCGAGGGGAGGGCTTTTTGGTGCTCTAGCTCACCTCCTATGCACATGAGGTGTACGATGAAATGCCCGAGCCACACTAGTTAAGCTTTCTCCTCTCCAAACTCGACCTCCAAGCTCCATTTTCCTCAAGATTTGTCTAGGTTTAGCGGTCCGTCACGTCCCATCCCCGTCTTCACCGCCGTCGATCTCCCATGCCGATCTCGTCGCCGGCACCACCGTGGTGAGGCTCTTGTTCTTATCTTCTTTCTGAAAGGAAAAAAAAATTCTTACTTGTATGATTAGATAGATACTTGTCTAATTTTCTTACTTTTATTATTGCTTGTTATTATATAGTGCGATGGTTTTGGTATCCGCCCCCGTCGGCCCTCGTCCTGTCTATGATTCGCATATGGTATATATTATCATTTATAACTATTTGGTTCATTTATTGTTTATGACAATTAGCCGACCAATGTGACATATATTTTATTTATCTAGGAGGTATGTGAACCGGAAATTCCAACCGACCCTATTGTTGAGAGGTTAAATTTAGTTGAAAAATAAAACAATTACTTGAAGGAAAAAATAAAAAAAAATTGAGGAGGAAAAGATGATATTGGAGTTGCATGTTGCGGATGTCGTCGATGATCACAAGATCAAGATGGATGCAATGCGCTTGAAGATTAGAAAGATTAGAAAATATGCCATTCATACTGAGGCTTTGTATCATTATGCCGTTGGATCAATTGTTACCTTGGTTGCGATTATGATGGCATTTGTTGTTGCATTGAAATGTTTTACATAGTTTCAATGTATGGTTTAATTAGATGCTCTAGAGAGCTATATGTTGTTCAATGAGAACTATGTATGTACTTTGGCTTTAATGTGATGATGAACTTCTATTAATTTGATCACTTATCTATTCACGATGTTTTGTAATGGTTTTTGACACACTTAATTATATATAATGCACGTAGATGAACCGACAATGGATGTACGGTGACAGACACACCTCCGAGTACATTAAGGGCGTGCATAATTTTCTCCAAGTGGCTGAGGCAACAAGCAGAATGGTTTTATGTGTTGTCCATGCCCTATATGTGGGAATACGAAGTCTTACTCTGACCGGAAAATCCTTCACACCCACCTGCTTTATAAGGGTTTCATGCCACACTATAATGTTTGGACCAAGCACGGAGAAATAGGGGTTATGATGGAAGACAACGAAGAAGAAGAGGACAATGACAACTATGTGCCCCCTGAATACGATGATGCTGCAACAGGGGAAGAAGCTGCTGAAGATCAAGAGGAACCAGACGATGTGCCCGATGATGATCTCCGCCGGGTCATTGTTGATGCAAGGAGACAGTGCGAAAGTCAAAAGGAGAAGCTGAAGTTCGATCGCATGTTAGAGGATCACAAAAAAGGGTTGTACCCCAATTGCGAAGATGGCAACACAAAGCTCGGTACCGTACTGGAATTGCTGCAGTGGAAGGCAGAGAATGCTATGCCTGACAAAGGATTTGAGAAGCTACTGAAAATATTGAAGAAAAAGCTTCCAAAGGATAACGAATTGCCCGACAGTACGTACGCAGCAAAGAAGGTCGTATGCCCTCTAGATTGGAGGTGCAGAAGATACATGCATGCCCTAATGACTGCATCCTCTACCGCGGTGCGTACAAGGATTTGAACGCATGCCCGGTATGCGGTGCATTGCGGTACAAGATCAGACGAGATGACCCTGGTGATGTTGACGGCGAGCCCCCCAGGAAGAGGGTTCGTGCCAAGGTGATGTGGTATGCTCCTATAATACCACGGTTGAAACGTCTGTTCAGAAACGAAGAGCATGCCAAGTTGATGCGATGGCACAGAGAGGACCGTAAGAAAGACGGGAAGTTGAGAGAACCCGCTGACGGGTCGCAGTGGAGAAAAATCGAGAGAAAGTACCGGGCTGAGTTTGCAGGTACCCAAGAAATGTATGGTTTGGTTTAAGTGCGGATGGCATTAATCCTTTCGGGGAGCAGAGCAGCAATCACAACACCTGGCCCGTGACTCTATGTATGTATAACCTTCCTACTTGGATGTGCATGAAGTGGAAGTTCATTATGATGCCAGTTCTCATCTAAGGCCCTAAGCAACCCGACAATGACATTGATGTGTACCTAAGGCCATTAGTTGAAGAACTTTTACAGCCGTGGAATGGAAAAGGTGTACATGTGTGGGATGAGCACAAACAGGAGGAATTTGACCTGCATGCGTTGCTGTTTGTAACCATCAACGATTGGCCTGCTCTCAGTAACCTTTCATGACAGGCAAACAAGGGATACCATCAACGATTGGCCTGCTCTCAGTAACCTTTCAGGATAGGCAAACGGTGATAGTTCGGCTATCTGGACACCCCCTAATCCAGGACTCCCTCAGTAGCCCCCGAAGCAGGCTTCAATGGCGATGAGTCCGACGCGTAGATTGTCTTCGGCATTGCGAGGCGGGTTCTTCTCAAATTCCATATACTTGTCGAATAGTGTCCGGCTTCTGATAAATGCTGCGCTCCTTGACTTCCACGCCCAATAATGGCCATCTTCCACGTGTTTGAATGAATGCGAAAAGCCAGGGTATTTTTACACTTACCCCCCTAGCTGCGCAAATGAGCCGCCTATAAAAGGGACGAGGATCTAGATCTGAGTCACACCATCCCCCCTCCACGAGCTTTCATCGGAGCGCCTCTGACAAAAATCCATTCCATCATGGACAGTCGGCGCGGCTCCTCCTCTCGTGCTCCCAGCCCTCAGCCTGGAAATTGGGAGAGATGCTCAGTCCCGCATAGCGAGCTAGTGACACTCCAAACCAAGGGATTTCTTCCCTCAGCCTTCATGGTTCCGGTTCGAGCCGGACTCGCCACCTATAAGGGCGGAAAGCAAGCGGAGAGTGTCCCCGATCCCTCCAAAGGAGAGCGGGTATGCTTTGTCTCTTATCTAGTGAGAGGAATCGGATTTCCAATTCATCCGTTTCTCCGGGGGTTTTTGGAGTTCTACGGCCTCCAGCTGCACCATCTTACGCCTGCCTCCATTTTGCACATCGCGGGCTTCGTGGCCCTTTGCGAACTGTTCTTGGGCGTCGAGGATCATTTTGCGCCGTGGAAGAGATTATTCTGCCTTGTACCCCGTTCTCATGAGGGGTCAATATATCAAGTGGGCAGAGCCGAGCTATGGCGTATGGCCGGGACCGGATATCTATCCGGAACCCCAAAGAAGGCGTCCGAAGACTGGCCTTCGGAATGGTTTTATATAGAAGACGTCCCACTGCCGGATCCTGTTCGGATCGGTCTCTCGGAGTTCAGCAATGCTCCTTTGAAGAAACACCTGAGTTGGCGCCCGCGGAGCTCCCAGAGGGAAGACGACAGGGATGTCCTTTACCTGATGAGCCGAATAAGATTGTTAGCTCATTCCGGACTGACCATGATTGGTGTCATGGCCACATGTATTATGCGGGGGGTGCAGCTACTCCAGTATAGGGGCCACCCCATGTGGGATTTCAACGGGGAGGACGTTGCCACCCGTCATGGCCGTAAGGGGCCGGGATCGGTCACCGATCTGGTGAAGACCTTGTCCGCGCTGTACAAGGGAGAAGAGGAAGATTTTCTCCGCGTCAGTCCATTGAACGGATTTTCTATGAACAACCCTCGAAGCTGGGTAAGCGGACATTTCTTTTGCACATCCGATCCGCATTCCCATGGTTAGGTATCTCATTTTGTGATTTTGACGCAGGAACTACGCCAGGCCGTAAAAGACATAAACAGCCCGCCTCCACAACCCGAGGATCCGGAAAGGCTCCTCGATCCGGCCTCCCAAGAGGATCCGGACATATTGGTGGAGCTGATTGATGGGGTATTTCACCAACCGAGCATCGATAATGCTTTGGTTGCCATTACGGCCGATTACCCCAGAATACTTCCAGCCTCACAGGTAACTAAGACCGAGGTCCCAATACTCTGATAATGACCCCATCCGTGCTTATTTTTGATCACCATATACCCATGGTGTTTCGCAGGGGGTGCCTTCGAGGCAGGAGGCCGAGCCAGCGCGGCTAGCCAACAAGGCAGCACGGCCCGCAGCAAGCTAAAAAGAAGTGCGGTCCGGATCAAACGCCGCCGCAGAACGGTATGGCGCGTCACCATATTCCCGTGATTGATTCACGGAAGGCGATTAACGCTGATGCTCTTTTTAGGAAAAAGAGCGCTCGCCGGACTGTGTCCGAAGAGGTTGCCAATCGAGCCTCCGCCAGCCAGGCTCCAAAGCCGGGTCCAGAGGCTTAGGCGAGCACGAGGCGTGCATCGGATGCTCCTCCGACAGAGGATACCGACAGATTGTCCGCCACCAACTCCGAGGTGGAGAGCGCCATGTATCACAGGCGCCGCCGGACAGTTCTTCGTGACGCATGTTTCTCCCAAGAGGCATTGAATGCCTTCAATTCGGGAGATGCGCACCTCCGTGCCGCTCAAGATGGTCTAGCCAGAGCCACGGAGCAGTATGTAAAGGACATACGGGTGAGGAAATTTGACTGTTATATATGCCAGTAGCCCCCGAGACTTAAAATAGTTAGAATAACTGATTTAAGGATCATTTGTTATGCAGGATCTTACAAAAAAGAATACCCGACTGTCCCAGGAGCTTGAAGAATGCAAGGCCCAACTTGAGGCCGCACTAGCCGCTACAGGGGGAGCCACATAGATCCCCTCTGGTAATATATGCTTCAAAAGATAAATAGTTTGTGAAGTGCGGCGTGTGTATAAATCTGACAAAAATATTGCAGATGGCGCCGGACTAGATCCGGATAAGAAACAGCTCTTGCACCGGTTGAAGGCCGGCGAGAATGTGCTTACAAGGGTTCGGCGAGGAAGTCAACTAACAGAGTTATGTCTGTAGGTATGCTCACGGGTCGTCCTGAAGAGGAAATGCCTGGTTCTACGGGTGTCCTTCTTCCCGAGCTATTGCAACTGCACGAACGAGTTCGGCAGGTGATGAAAGGCGTCGCCCATGCCTTGTGGCCATCTATCTCCCTGCCCAAAGGCCTTGGAGAGCTTGCAGAGAAGATTCAGGGAGCACGGCGGCGCTTCCGACTATGGAAGATATCGGCTTGTCGTCAAGGCGCCAGGGAGGCCTGGGCCATGGTGTAGACGCGGTACACGAAGGCGGACCCAAACCACATAGCCGAGGTCGGACCTGTAGGGCCCGACGGGAAGGAGATCCCTGTGAGCTTAGTGTACGACCAAGTAGAGTTGGCTGCAAAGTATTCCCAGCAGGACTGTACACTAGACAACCTATTAGACGACATCGAAGAGGAATACAATCAGTCAATTTGACTATGTAATTTAAAATGACATGTAAAATGCCTTCTAGCCGGATTGTAGATCGTTTGTCGTAGCGGACATTTCTGCTTCAACCTCGGGACCCAATATTCTGGAGTGTGTCCGAATACCCTCGCGGTTATGTAAAAACCGGGGCATGCGTGGAGACCAGGCGTAGGGGTCATGAGTGCTTTATCAGACAAGTGCCCAACTAGTTATGTTATATTACATGGTTAGTAAGAAGCATCTTCCAGGAGAATAGTTCCGTTAGGGGTTCCTTTTCGGGAGGCATGCCCTAAAGTGCATGTCGGACTGCGAAAAGAGCGTAAAAGCATCAGGGGCAGATAAATGAAAAATAAAAATCGTCTTTTAGTTCACCGACCGAATATTCCCTTAAGAACGCTTAGCTTTCGGCTTCACCCAGTCACGAGGTAGCGTCCGGCTGACCCAGCGGTAATAATCGCAGAGGTGCTCCCTTTACCACCTAGCCGAACAATCGGGAACGTAGGGGTAAGCACAGGAGCCAGGCAACCCAGCTTGGCCAAAACTTAAGTCATATCGATGCATATAATGGTGAATAAAAGGTACATGCGGAAGTGTGACACATGTGTTTGGGCATAAAGCCCGTATAAATAAGCTTCTGTTAAAGAAGCCCCTAGGTATAATTAGCGCGGATAGTGCGTCAAGTGTGTGCGAACAATGCACAAACGAGCCTTTAACGGCTTCGGAAAAAAGGAGGAAGAAGGAGAGAAATAAAAGACAGCTTAAAGTATAAAATATAGACGGAGGAAGGAGACGAACTCGGAATCCGGCGCTAGGCGTAGAATCTTCGGAGACGGGTTGCGTTCCATGGGTTCGGCTCGAGTCGGTTATCCGATGCGTTTCGCAGACGGTACGCTCCGCCGGCCAGTACTTGGGCGATGATGAAGGGACCCTCCCATTTGGGCTTGAGTTTGTCCTTTTTCTTGTCCGGCAGCGAGAACTAGTTCGCCAACATTGTAGCTTTGGCCCGCATTTCCCCGCTTTGATATCTTCGAGCCTGCTGTTGATAGAATGCGGAACGAGCTTTTGCCACGCCGCGCTCCTCCTCCAAGGCGTCCAACTGTCCTGCCGATCGAGCTCGGCTTTCTTTCTTCGTACATGCACACGCCGAGGTGAGTCATGAATTATGTCACATGGCAAAACTGCCTCTGGCCAGATACCATAAAAATGGTGTGAATCCGGTAGTGCGATTCGGGCGTGGTCCGCAGCCCCCAGAGTACGGAGTCGAGCTCCTCTACCCAGTGCGTGTTAGATTCCTTGAGGGACCACACTAGTTTGGGTTTAATGCCGCTCATGATTAGACCATTTGCTCGCTCGACTTGACCGTTAGTTTGGGGGTGATAGACTGAAGCGTAGTCGAGCTTGATGCCCATGTTTTTGCACCAGAGTTTGACCTCGTCGGCCATGAAGTTCGTGCCGTTATCAGTGATGATGCTATGGGGGACGCTGTAACGGTGTACTACCCCTGATATGAAGTCTATCACTGGTCCGGATTCGGCCATCTTTACAGGCTTGGCCTCTATCTATTTGGTGAATTTATCCACCATAACCAATAGGTATTTTTGCTTGTGGGTTCCTCCTTTAAGGGATCCAACCAGGTCAAGCCCCCAGACCGCGAAGGGCTAGGTGATGGGTATAGTTTTGAGAGCGGTGGGTGGCATGTTGCTTTGATTAGCAAAGAGCTGGCAACCGACGCATCGTTGGAATAAGTCCTGAGCATCTGCCCGAGCCATCGGCCAATAAAATCCTGTACAGAAGGCCTTGCCTACAAGGGCCCGAGCTGCGGCGTGGTGCCCACCGAGTCCGGCATGAATTTCAGCCAGGAGATTCCGCCCTTCCTCTTCGGAGATACACCTTTGAAGGACTCCGGTTGTGCTTTTCTTATAAAGCTCTCCCTCATGGACCTTATAGGCTTTAGACCGCCGCACTATGCAGCGGGCCTTGCTTTGGTCCTTGGGAAGTTCTTGCCTAGTTAGGTAGGCTAGGAACGGTTCTGTCCATGGGGCAATGACTGCCATTATTGCATGGGCTGACGGTGTTATTTCGTTGGCGGGGCCACCAACTATGTCAGAATGTTTGGTGTGGGGCAGTGTGGTTGGGTCCGGGTTGTTATTTCCGGACTCTCCTCCAATAAATGCGGATGGCTTGAAAAGCCTCTCTAGGAAGATGTGGGGAAGGCATCGGCTTTTGCGCCAATGCGTGCCAACATGTCTCGCTGCTGGTTGTTATCCGGGCTATATGGTGAAATTCGAGCCCTCAAACCGAGCTGACATTTTAGGACGGCATTGCGATAAGCTGCCATTTTTGGATCCTTGGCATCAAAGTCCCCATTTATTTGGGATATCGCGAGGTTTGAATCGCGCACCTCTAGGCGTTGAATGCCCATGGAGACCGCCATCCGGAGACCATGTAGAAGGGCCTCGTATTCGGCTGCGTTGTTGGAGTCCGTGTACATTATTTGAAGTACGTATTGGACTGTATCTCCGGTTGGGGACGTCATAACGATGCCAGCCCCCAGGTCGGCCAACATTTTGGAGCCGTCGAAGTGCATGATCCAGTTGGAATATGCGCCGTACTATTTAGGGAGTTCGGCTCCTGTCCATTGGGCGATGAAGTCAGCCAAAACTTGCGACTTAATAGCTCGCCATGGCTTGTAGGTTATGTCGAACGGGAGGAGCTCAATGGCCCACTTAGCAATCCGGCCCGTTGCGTCGCGGTTGTTTATAATGTCATTAAGAGGTGTTGGGGAACGTAGCAGAAATTCAAAATTTTCCTACGTGACACCAAGATCTATCTAAGGAGAAACCAGCAACGAGGGGAAGGAGAGTGCATCTACATACCCTTGTAGATCGCTAAGCGGAAGCGTTCAAGAGAACGGGGTTGAAGGAGTCGTACTCATCGTGATCCAAATCACCGGAGATCCTAGTGCCGAACGGACGGCCCCTCCGCGTTGAACACACGTACAACCCGGTGACGTCTCCCACGCCTTGGTCCAGCAAGGAGAGAGGGAGAGGTTGAGGAAGACTCCATCCAGCAGCAGCACAACAGCGTGGTGGTGGTGGAGGAGCGTGGCAATCCTGCAGGGCTTCGCCAAGCACCGGGAGAGGAGGAGGGAGAGGCGGGGGCTGCGCCATGGAGAGGTGAAAACTCATGTGTTGGCAGCCCCAAAACCCTCAAGTATATATAGGGGGAGAGGGGGGGCTGCGCCCCCACCTAGGGTTCCAGCCCTAGGGGCGGCGGCCAGCCCAATCCCATCTAGGGTGGTGACCAAGGGGGGGGGGAGGGGAAACTTGCCCCCCAAGCTAGGTGGGGCGCCCCCTCCCCAAACCCTAGGCGCCTTGGGCCCTTGTGGGGGGGGGGGTGCGCACCAGCCCACCTGGGGCTGGTCCCCTCCCACACTTGGCCCATGCAGCCCTCCGGGGCTGGTGGCCCACTTGGTGGACCCCCGGGACCCTCCCGGTGGTCCCGGTACATTACCGATAAAACCTGAAACTTTTCCGGTGACCAAAACAGGACTTCCCATATATAAATCTTTACCTCCGGACCATTCCGGAACTCCTCGTGACGTCCGGGATCTCATCCGGACCAACAACATTCGGTAACCACATACAAACTTCCTTTATAACCCTAGCGTCGGCGAACCTTATGTGTAGACCCTACGGGTTCGGGAACCATGACATGACCGAGACGTTCTCCGTCAATAACCAACAGCGGATCTGGATACCCATGTTGGCTCCCTACATGTTCCACGATGATCTCATCGGATGAACCACGATGTCAAGGACTCAATCGATCCCGTATACAATTCCCTTTGTCTAGCGGTATTGTACTTGCCCGAGATTCAATCGTCGGTATCCCGATACCTTGTTCAATCTCGTTACCGGCAAGTCTCTTTACTCGTTCCGTAACATATCATCCCGTGATCAACCCCTTGGTCACATTGTGCACATTATGATCATGTCCTACCGAGTGGGCCTAGAGATACCTCTCCGTTTACACGGAGTGACAAATCCCAGTCTCGATTCGTGCCAACCCAACAGACACTTTCGGAGATACCTGTAGTGCACCTTTATAGCCACCCAGTTACGTTGTGACGTTTGGTACACCCAAAGCATTCCTACGGCACCCGGGAGTTGCACAATCTCATGGTCTAAGGAAATGATACTTGACATTAGAAAAGCTTTAGCATATGAACTACGATCTTTGTGCTAGGCTTAGGATTGGGTCTTGTCCATCACATCATTCTCCTAATGATGTGATCCCGTTATCAACGACATCCAATGTCCATGGTCAGGAAACCGTAACCATCTATTGATCAACGAGCTAGTCAACTAGAGGCTTACTAGGGACATGGTGTTGTCTATGTATCCACACATGTATCTGAGTTTCCTATCAATACAATTATAGCATGGATAATAAACGATTATCATGAACAAGGAAATATAATAATAACTAATTTATTATTGCCTCTAGGGCATATTTCCAACAGTCTCCCACTTGCACTAGAGTCAATAATCTAGTTCACATCGCCATGTGATTAACACTCACAGGTCACATCGCCATGTGACCAACATCCAAAGAGTTTACTAGAATCAATAATCTAGTTCACATCGGTATGTGATTAACACTCAATGAGTTCTGGGTTTGATCATGTTATGCTTGTGAGAGTGGTTGTAGTCAACGGGTCTGCAATATTCAGATCCCTATGTATTTCGCAAAACTTTATGTCATATCATAGATGCTGCTCCCACGTTCCACTTGGAGCTATTCCAGATGGTTGCTCCACTATATGTATCCGATTTGCTACTCAGAGTCATTCAGATAGGTGTTAAAGCTTGCATCGACGTAACCCTTTACGCCAAACTCTTTATCACCTCCATAATCGAGAAACATGTCCTTATTACTCCAAGGACAATTTTGACCGCTGTCCAATGATCCATTCCTGGATCACTCTTGTACCTCTTTGCCAGACACGTGGCAAGGCACACATCAGGTGTGGTACTCAGCATAGCATACTGTAGAGCCTACGTCTAAAACATAGGGGACGACCTTCGTCCTTTCTCTCTCTTCTGCTGTGGTCGAGCTTTAAGTCTTTAACTTCATACCCTACAACTCAGGCAAGAACTCCTTCTTTGACTAATCCATCTTGAACACCTTCAAGATCATGTCAAGGTATGTGCTCATTTGAAAGTACCATTTAGCGTTTTTGATCTATCCTCATAGATCTTGATGCTTAATGTTCAAGCAGCTTAATCCAGGTTTTCTATTGAAAAACACTTTTCAAATAACCCTATATGCTTTCCAGAAATTCTACATCATTTCTGATCAACAATATGTCAACAACATATACTCATCAGAAATTTTATAGTGCTCCCACTCACTTCTTTGGAAATACAAGTTTCTCATAAACTTTTTATAAACCCAAAATCTTTGATCATCTCATCAAAGCGTGCATTCCAACTCCGAGATGCTTACTCCAGTCCTTAGAAGGATCGCTGGAGCCAGCATACCTTTTAGCATCCTTAGGATCGACAAAAACTTTCTGATTGTATCACATACAACCTTTCCTTACGAAGACTGGTAAGGAAACTCGTTTTGACATCCATCTGCCAGATTTCATAAATGCAGCTAATGCTAACATGATCCCGACGCACTTAAGCATCGCTACGGATGAGAAAAATCTCATCGTAGTCAACTCTTTGAACTTGTGAAAAATTCTTCGCCACAAGTCGAGCTTCATAGACGGTGACATTACCGTCTACGTCCGTCTTCTTCTTAAAGATCCATTTATCTCAATGGCTTACTGATCATCGGGCAAGTCCACCAAAGTCCATGCTTTGTTCTGATACATGGATCCTATCTCGTATTTCATGGCTTTTAACCATTTGTCAGAATTTGGGCCCACCATCGCTTCTCCATAGCTCGTAGGTTCATTGTTGTTCAGCAACATGACCTTCAAGACAGGATTGCCGTACCACTCCGAAGCAGTACGCGTCCTTGTCGTCCTACGAGGTTCGGTAGTGACTTGATCCGAAACTTCATGATCACTATCATAAGCTTCTACTTCAATTGATGTAGTCGCCACAGGAACAACTTCCTGTGCCCTGCTACACACTTGTTGAAGTTATGGTTCAGTAACCTCATCAAGTCTCCACCATCCTCCCACTCAATTCTTTCGAGAGAAACTTTTCCTCGGGAAATGACCTAATTCTAGAAACAATCCTTTTTGCTTTCGGAACTGAGACTGGAGGTATACCCAACTGTTTTGGGTGTCCTATGAAGATGCATTTCATCCGCTTTGGTTCGAGCTTATCAACCTAAAACTTTTTCACATAAGCGTCACAGCCCCAAACTTTTAAGAAACGACAATTTAGGTTTCTCCAAACCATAGTTCAAATGGTGTCGTCTCAACGGAATTACGTGGTGCCCTCTTAAAGTGAGTGCGGTTGTCTCTAATGCCTAACCCATGAACGATAGTGGTAATTCGATAAGAGACATCATGGTACACACCATATCTAATAGGGTGCAACTATGATGTTCGGACACACCATCACACTATGGTGTTCCAGGCGGTATTTATTGTGAAACAATTTCCACAATGTCTTAATTGCGTGCCAAAGCTCGTAACTCAGATAATCATCTCTATGATCATATCATAGACACTTTATCTTCTTGTCACGATGATCTTCAACTTCACTCTGAAATTACTTGAACCATTCAATAATTCAGACTTGTGTTTCATCAAGTAAATACACTCAATATCTACTCAAATTATCCTTGAAGTAAGAGCATAACGATATTCACTGCATGCCTCAGCACTCATTGGACTGCACACATAAAAATGTGTTACTTCCAACAAGTTGCTATCTTGTTCCATCTTACTGAACCGAGGCTTTTCAGTCATTTTGCCCATGTGGTATGATTTGCATATCTCAAGTGATTCAAAATCAAGTGAGTCCAAACGATCCATCTGCATGGAGTTTGTTCATGCGTATACACCAATAGACATGGTTCGCATGTCTCAAACTTTTCAAAAACGAGTGAGTCCAAAGATCCATCAACATGGAGCTTCTTCATGCGTTTTATACCAATATGACTTACATGGCAGTGCCACAAGTAAGTGGTACTATCATTACTATCTTTTGGCATGAAAATGTGTATCACTACGATCGAGATTCAATAAACCATTCCTTTAGGTGCAAGACCATTGAAGGTATTATTCAAATAAATAGAGTAACCATTATTCTCCTTAAATGAATAACAGATTGCGATAGACATAATCCCATCATGTCTATGCTCAACATAAACACCAACTAACAATTATTTAGGTTTAACACAAATCTCGATGGTAGAGGGAGCAGCGATGCTTGATCACATCAACCTTGGAAACACTTCCAACACATATCGTCACTCACCTTTAGCTAGTCTCCGCTTATTCCGTAGCTTTTATTTCGAGTTACTAACACTTAGCAACCGAACCGTATCTAATACCCTGGTGCTGCTAGGAGTACTAGTAAAGTACACATTAACATAATGTATATCCAATATACTTTTATCGACCTTGCCAGCCTTCTCATCTACCAAGTATCTAGGGTAATCCTGCTTCGTGTCCGTTCCTCTCATTACGTAGCACTTAGTCTCGGTTTGGGTTCAACCCTGGGTTTCTTCTTTCGAGCAACAACTGATTTGACGCTTCATGAAGTACCCCTTCTTGCTCTTTCCTTCTTGAAACTAGTGGTTTCACTAACCATCAACAATTGATGCTCCTTCTGATTTCTACATTCATGTGTCGAACATTGCGAATAGCTCAAGGATCATCATATCTATCCCTGATATGTTATAGTTCATCACGAAGCTTCTAGCAGCTTGGTGGCAATGACTTTGGAGAAACATCACTATCTCATCAGGAAGATCAACTCCCACTCGATTCAAGTGATTGTTGCACTCAGACAATCTGAGCACAAGATCAACGATTGAGCTTTTCTCCCTTAGTTTGCAGGCTAAGAAAATTGTCAGAGGTCTTATACCTCTTGACATGGGCACGAGCTTGAAATTCCAATTTCAGCCCTCGAAACATCTCATATGTTCCGCGACGTTTCGAAATCGTCTTTGGTGCCTCAACTCTAAACCGTTTAACTGAACTATCACGTAGTTATCAAGACGTGTATGTCAGATGTTTGCAACATCCATAGACGATGTTTGAGGTTCAGCACACCGATCGGTGCATTAAGGACATAAGCCTTCTACTGTCCGCATAATTGCTACTGTCAACTTTCAACTATATTTTCTCTAGGAACATATCTAAAACAGTAGAACTAAAGCGCGAGCTATGACATAATTTGCAAAGGGTTTTTGACTATGTTTAGGATAATTAAGTTCATCTTATGAACTCCCACTCAGATACACATCCCTCTAGTCATCTAAGTGATTACATGATCCGAGTCAACTAGGCCGTGTCCGATCATCACGTGAGACGGACTAGTCATCATCGGTGAACATCTTCATGTTGATCGTATCTACCATACGACTCATGCTCGACCTTTCGGTCTCTTGTGTTCCGAGGCCATGTCTGTACATGCTAGGCTCGTCAAGTCAACCTAAGTGTTTCGCGTGTGTAAATCTGGCTTACACCCGTTGTATGTGAACGTAAGAATCTATCACACCCGATCATCACGTGGTGCTTCGAAACGACGAACTTTCGCAACGGTGCACAGTTAGGGGGAACACTTTCTTGAAATTTTAATGAGGGATCATCTTATTTACTACCGTCGTTCTAAGCAAATAAGATGCATAAACATGATAAACATCACATGCAATCAAAATAGTGACATGATATGGCCAATATCATTTTGCTCCTTTTGATCTCCATCTTCGGGGCTCCATGATCATCATCGTCACCGGCATGACACCATGATCTCCATCATCGTGTCTCCATGAAGTTGTCTCGCCAACTTATTACTTCTACTACTATGGCTACCGGTTAGCAATAAAGTAAAGTAATTACATGGCGTTTGTTCAATGACACGCAGGTCATACAATAAATTAAGACAACTCCTATGGCTCCTGCCGGTTGTCATACTCATCGACATGCAAGTCGTGATTCCTATTACAAGAACATGATCAATCTCATACATCACATATCATTCATCACATTCTTCTTGGCCATATCACATCACATAGCATACCCTGCAAAAACAAGTTAGACGTCCTCTAATTGTTGTTGCATGTTTTACGTGGCTGCTATGGGTTTCTAGCGAGAACGTTTCTTACCTACGCAAAACCACAACGTGATATGCCAATTGCTATTTACCACTAGTAGAAAACAGGGCTTTCGTCCAGGCCAGTTTAGCCCATTAGTCCCGGTTCAATCCAGAACCGGGACCAATGGAGCTATTTGCCCCGGTTCGTGAGCCCAGGGGGCCGGCCGGGCCACGTGGGCCATTGGTCCCGGTTCATCCGGACCTTTTGGTCCCGGTTTGTGGGACGAACCGGGACCAATGGTCTGGCTCTGGCCCACCACTATTGGTCGATTGGTGGCATGAACCGGGACCAAAGGCTTCCCTTTAGTCCCGGTTCATGCCACCAACCGGGCTAATGGTGCCGCCTATATATAGCCCCTCGGCGCAAGAGCAGAGCACACCGCCTGCTTTTTTTCCGCCGAGGGGAGAGGGCTTGGTGGTGCTCTAGCTCACCTCCTATGCACACAAGGTGTTCATGGAATGCCCGAGCCACACTACTTAAGGTTTCTCCTCTCCAAGCTCGACCGCCAAGCTCCATTTTCCTCAATATTTATCTAGGTTTAGCGGTCCGTCACGCCTGGTCCCGCCTTCATCGCTGCCGATCACCGCGCCGATCTCATCGCGGCACCACCGTGGTGAGCCTCTTGTTCTTATCTTCTTTCCGAAAGGAAAATATTATTACTTGTTTGTTTAGATAGATACTTGTATTATTTTCTTACTTTTATTATTGCATCTTATATAGTGCGATGGTTTTGGTATCCGCCCCGCCGGCCCTCGCCCCGCTCTATGATTCGGATGTGGTATATATTATCTTTTCATAACTATTGGTTCATTTATTGTTTATGAAAATTATGCCACCAACGTGACATAGATTTTATTTATCTAGGAGGTTGTTGAACCGAAATTCCAACCGACCCTATTGTCGAGAGGTTAAATTTAGTTGAAGAAGAAAACAATTTCTTGAAGGAAAAATAAAAAACTTGAGGAGGAGAAGATGATATTGGAGTTGCATGTTGCGGATGTCGCCGATGATCACAAGATCAAGATGGATGCAATGCGCTTGAAGATGAGAAAGATTAGAAAATATGCCATTCATACCGAGGCTTGGTATCATTATGCCGTTGGATCAGTTGTTACCTTGGTTGCGATTATGATCGATTTGTTTTCGCATTGAAATGTTTTACATAGTTTCAATGTATGGTTTAATTAATTTAGATGCTCGCAGAGCTTTATGTTGTTAGATGAGAACTATGTATGTACTTTGGTTTTATGTGATGATGAACTTCTATTAATTTGGTCACTTAATTATCTATTCATGATGTTCGTAATGATTTTTGACACACTTAATTATATATAATGCACGCAGATGAACCGCAATGGATGTACGGTGATGCATACACCTCCGAGTACATTAAGGCGTGCATGATTTTCTCAAGTGGCTGAGGCAAACAAGCAGAATGGTTTTATGTGTTGTCCATGCCCTATATGTGGAATACGAAGTCTTACTCGACCGGAAAATCCTTCACACCCACCGCTTTACAAGGGTTTCATGCCACACTATAATGTTTGGACGAGGCACGGAGAAATAGGGGTTATGATGGAAGACGGCAAGGAAGAAGAGTACGATGACAACTATGTGCCCCTTGAATACGGTGATGCTACTGAACATCAAGATGCACTGCACGATGTGCACGATGGTGCTGGAACGGGCGAAGCTGCTGAAGATCAAGAGGAACCGACGATGTGCCCGATGATGATGATCTCCGCCGGGTCATTGTCGATGCAAGGACACAATGCGAAAGTCAAAAGGAGAAGCTGAAGTTCGATCGCATGTTAGAGGATCACAAAAAGGGTTGTACCCCAATTGCGAAGATGGCAACACAAAGCTCGGCCGTGATCGAATTGCTGCAGTGGAAGGCAGAGAATGCTGTGCTCGATAAAGGATTTGAGAAGCTATGAAAATAATGAAGAAGAAGCTTCCAAAGGATAACGAATTGCCCGCAAG
Organism: Aegilops longissima; assembly: GCA_021605205.1. NCBI lineage: Eukaryota > Viridiplantae > Streptophyta > Magnoliopsida > Poales > Poaceae > Aegilops > Aegilops longissima. The sequence continues at coordinate 704,050,157 of CM038680.1, read as the reverse complement.
ACATACGCAGCAAAGAAGGTCGATGCCCTCTAGGATTGGAGGTGGAGAAGATACATGCATGCCCTAATGACTGCATCCTCTACCGTGGTGCCTACAAAGATCTGAACGCATGCCCGGTATGCGGTGCATTGCGTATAAGATCGATGAGGTGATGTTGACGGCGAGCCTCCCAGAAGAGGGTTCTGCGAAGGTGATGTGGTATGCTCCTATAATACCACGGTTGAAACGTCTGCTCGTAAACGGAGAGCATGCCAAGTTGATGCGATGGCACAGTGAGGACCGTAAGAAAGACGGAAGTTGAGAGCACCCACGACGGGTCGCAGTGGAGAAAAATCGAGAGAAAGTATGGGATGAGTTTGCAAAGGACCCAAGGAACGATGGTTTGCTTTAAGCGCGGATGGCATTAATCCTTTCGGGAGCAGAGCAGCAATCACAACACCTGGCCCGTGACTCTATGTATGTATAACCTTCCTCCTTGGATGTGCATGAAGCGGAAGTTCATTATGATGCCGTTCTCATCCAAGGCCCTAAGCAACCCGGCAACGACATTGATGTGTACCTAAGGCCATTAGTTGAAGAACTTTTACAGCTGTGGAATGGAAACGGTGTACGACGTGGGATGAGCACAAAAGGAGGAATTTGACCTAAAGGCGTTGTTGTTCGTGACCATCAACGATTGGCCCGCCTCAAGAACCTTTCGTGACAGACAAACAAGGGATACCACGATGCACGCACTGTTTACTTGACACCGATAGTATATACCGGGAAGCTGCAGGAAGAATGTGTACCAGGCTATCGCCGATTTCTTCCGACCAACCATCAATGTCGAAAGAAAGGCAAGCATTTCAAAGGCGAGGCAGATCACCGGAAGAAGCCCGCCATGCGCATCGGTGATCACGCATTTGCTATGGTCAATGATTTACACGTAATCTTTGGAAAGGGTCCCGCGGACTAGCTGTTCAATGACGCCGAGAATCACGCACCCATGTGGAAGAAGAAATCTATATTTTGGGACCTACCCCACCGAAAGACCTAGAGGTCCGCTTCGATCGACGTGATGCACGTGACGAAGAACCTTGCGTGAACCTGCTAGGCTTCTTGGGCGTATGGGAAGACAAAAGATACACCGAGGCACGAGAGGACCTGCAACGCTTGCACGAAAAAGAGGGCATGCCTCCAAGCAAGATGAAGGTCCCGCCAGCTACGCTCTACGAAAGAAGAGAAAGAAATATTCTTTCAATGCCTGCTCAAGATGAAGGTCCCGACTGGCTTCTCGTCGAATATAAAGGGAATAATAAATATGCCGAGAAAAGTTCTAGAACCTAAAGTCTCATGACTGCCACGTGATTATGACGCAATCGCTTCGGTTGCATTGAGGGGCTTCTACCGAAAACGTCCGATTAGCCATTGTGAAGCTATGTGCATTCCTCAATGCAATATCTCGAAGGTGATCGATCCGAAATCGTATCAACGCTAAGGAGTGATGTGGCACAATGTCTTGTCGGTTTCGAGCTGGTGTTCCCACCATCCTTCTTCAATATCATGACGCACGCCCTAGTTCATCTAGTCGACGAGATTGTCATTCTAGGGCCCGATTTCTACACAATATGTACCCCTTTGAGAGGTTCATGGAGTCCTAAAGAAATATGTTCAGAATCGCGCTTAGGCCGAAGGAAGCATCTCCATGGGCCATCAAACAGAGGATGTCATCGGGTTTTGTGTTGACTTCATTCCTGGCCTTAAGAAGATAGGTCTCCCTAAATCGCGGTATGAGGGGAGACTGACCGAAAAGGCACGCTTGGAAGAGACTCAATAATATGCAGGACGGATATTCTTGGTCTCAAGCACACTACACAGTTCTACTGTAACTCTACCTTGGTGACCCAGATGTCGATGAACACAAGAACAGTCTCAAGGCCCAAACACCGGGGAGCAAAGGCGACGATCGGATTACATGTGAACACATCAGACTTTCAGCAGTTGGTTGGAAACACGCCTCGAGGTGACAGCACTGTTTGTGATGAGCTGTACTTGTTGTCCAGGGACCATCTTCGATCTGTAATGATTTGGAAAGGATACGAGATAAATGGGAATACATTTTACACGATTGACCAAGATGAAAAGAGCACCAACCAAAACAGCGGTGTCCGCTTTGATGCAACAACCGACAAGGAAATGACACATATTATGGTTACATAGTAGACATATGGGAACTTGACTACGGAGTAGATTTTAAGGTCCCTTTGTTTAAGTGCAAGTGGGTCAATCTGTCAGAGGTGGGTGCATGTAGACCCACAAGACGGAATGACAACAAAGGATCTGAAAATCTTGGGTACATCGACGAACCGCTCGTTCTAGCCAATGATGTGGCACAGGTTATCTATGTGAAGGACATGTCTACCAGATCGAGGAAAAGAAAAGATAAGGAAGCTAATACATCATACAATGAGCCAAAGCGCCACATAGTTCTTTCAGAAAAGGGACATCCCGGGAGTGGAGGGCAAGATAGACATGTCTCAAGAGTATGGAAAGTTTCATGAAATCCCCTTCAAAGTCAAGGCTGACCCAAGCATCCCGATAAACGATGAAGATTATCCATGGTTACGGCGCAATAAGCAAACGACACAAGCGAAGAAAAAGTGAAGACTTTCTCCCGCAACTATTATGATGATACCATGCCAACTTTGTAATGCATTTAGTATGATACCATTGTCCGCTTTGTACATGAACATGCTATGCCAACTTTTTCAGAGTTCATTTGAAAACTATGAATTTGAAAACCTCGCCAACCAAGGGCGCCACACCGTTTATAAGCCCGCCCTCTACACACCGTTTTGTTGTAAGCGTAAACAAAATAAAATAAATAAAGCAACAAAGAAAAAAAAAAAGTGTTTTCAAATTTGAAAACTAATGGCACTAACAGAAAGTTTATAATTTTCTAAAACTAAAAGCAAAAAGAATTAAAAATAAAGAAAAAACAACAAAAAATAAATAATGCAGAAAACAGAACAAAAAACTGAAAAAAAATAAAAATAGCAACAATAAGTATTTTGTTGTAAGTAGAAACAAAATAAAATAAATAAAGCAACAAAGAAAACAAAAAAAGAGTTTTCAAATTTGAAAACTAATGGCACTAACAGAAAGTTTATAATTTTTCTAAAACTAAAAGCAAAAAGAATTAAAAATAAAGCAAAAACAACAAAAACTAAATAATGCGAAAAAGAACAAAAACTGAAAAAAAATAAAAATAGCAACAATAAGTATTTTGTTGTAAGTAGAAACAAAATAAAATAAATAAAGCAACAAAGAAAAAAAAAAAGAGTTTTCAAATTTGAAAACTAATGGCACTAACAGAAAGTTTATAATTTTTCTAAAACTAAAAGCAAAAAGAATTTAAAAATAAAGCAAAAGACCAAAAGAAAAATAAACCAAAACCAAAATAAACTAAATAAAGCAACAAATAAAACAAAAAAAAAAAAAAGTGCCACCCATCGGGCACCCACGGCCTGAATACGACTAGAAACCCTACCATGGGCTGTGATTCAGCCCACGGAGGCCCAAGAGGCCCACAGCACATATTGCACGCTTAGGCCCGAAGCCTGCTTTAGAGAGGAGCTCGAGAGGGAAGGCGCACCACACCTTATAAACTAGTGCGGCTCCCTCTCAACTAGCGAGGTGGGACTAAACATTTGGCGCTGGGCAGCACAAGGTTTGGTCCCGGTTGGTGGCACCAACGGGACTAAAGGAGATTGGTCCGGTTCGTGGCACCAACCGACCAATGCCCCTTTAGTCCCGGTTGGTGCCACCAACCGACCAAAGGTCGCCGCTTCCGCGCCTTTGGGCTGCTGAAAATTGGTTTGGTCGGTTGGTGGCACCAACCGATTAGTAGCATTAGCCCGGTTTGAGCCACGAACCGACTAATGCCCTTGCTATATAAGCAAACACTTAGAGTTTTTCACTTCATCTCTGAAGTTGCTCGCGCCAACGACGCCGCCAGCTGCCCGATTCACACCCCGCCGACGCGCCGTTGCTGCCGCCGCTACCAAGGCCACCGTCACCACCTCGCCGCCGACGCCATATCGACGCACCACGCCACTGTCATGGTCATCTCCTCACACCCGACGCTGCCGCCGCCCCATCGTCGCGCCGACGCCGCCGCCGCCACTCCCACGCCCCGCCTCGCCCCGCCTTCGCCGCCTCGCGCCGCCGCCTGCCCGACGACGCCCTTTGTGAGCACTCACAGCCACTGCCTGCCGCCGCCACTGCTTTTTTTTTGATATATGTATTTTTTAGATATATGTATTTTCTTATGTATGCTCATATATGCATTTTTTAGATATATGTATTTTTATGTATGTTCATATATGTATTTATGTATTTTTTACATGTTTTTGTATGAATGTATGTATTTTAGGTTAGTTTCATTGTTAGAAAAGTTTTATATATTTAGGAAGAAGGAAGAGAAGGAAGAAGGAAGAAGAAGAAAAGTTTTATATATGCAAAAGTTACATTTTTAGAAAAGTTTTATATATCTAGCTAGAAAGAAGGAAGAAGAAGAAAAGAAGGAGAGGAAAAGGAAAATAAGAAGAGGAAGAAAGGAGTAGAAGAGGAGAGGAAGAAGAGGAGAAATAAATAAGAAGAGGAAAAAGAAGAAAAGAAGAGGAGAAGAAGAAAGAAATAGAGGAGAAGAAGAAAAAAATAGAAAGTATTCTTGATCTTCTCCTCTCTCTTTTTTCATCTTTTTTCTTCGATATCCTCCCTCCCGATAACTTCAACACGAGGGGGGTCCATATACCCTCCCGATAACTTCAATACGTGGGGGGGTTGTCGATATACCCCCTTCCCGATAACATTAATTTCCCGTGTATGTATCTCGTCGTTGTCGATATTACCCCCTTGAAGCGTTGTCGAGGGATCGAGGGTTCTAGGGTCGAGGGATCGAGGGTTCCAGGGTCGTCTAGGGGTCGAGGGTTCCAGGGTCGTCGAGGGTTCAAGGGGTCGAGGATCGCCGAGGGGTCGAGAGGGTTCCTAGTGTCAAAGTATTGAAGAAATCCATGGCTTCATCATTAGCCGGAAGTAACCATGGCATGATGGTACGAAGTCCTCCAAAGTTATTCTGGAATGGAGTCCCGGATAGGATAATTTGCCTTTTTGTACGAATTTCAGCAAAGGCCTTTCAAATAACGATATTCGGAAGGTTCTTGCTGAACTTTGTACCAGAAAGTGAATTATCCTATCTGGGACTCCGTTCCAAAATAACTTTGGAGAGCTTGCACCATCATGCACTGTTACATTTTACTTAATGATGAAGACATGGTTTTGTTGAACTTTGACACTAGGCAACCTCCCGACCCTCGGCGATCCTCGACCCTTGACCTCGACCACCAAGAATCCACGACCTCTACCCCATCATGGGCGCCGATGCCCACGCCACTTGTGGGACATAGATGTAGTGTTCAACGCCGACCCCTCCCGATAGCTTCAACACGTGGGGGGTCGATATTACCCCTTCTTGAAGCGTTCTCGAGGCCACCCCTAACCCTTGAAGCGTTGTCGAGGCCACCCCAAACCCTAGAGAAGCAGCGCCGAGGCCACTAATATGATTCCTTATTGTGATTAGCTAGCTAGTTCTACGCTTGCCACTAATATATCCATATCTGTCATGTTTGAATAATAATTGCCATGTTGTAAATATTTGTAGAAACTATGGACACCCCGAGACGAAGCACAAGAAGCATTGTTGAGGGACATAATCGCACAAGGAAGTGATGCCGCCTGCTCGTTGATGTTTCTCAACGACAACGATGGTCCGGAAGGAGAGGGTGAAGAAGCAGCTGGCTATGATTTACATGGCTCGATGACCCAATGCCGTGCAAGAAGGAGAGGGTGAAGAAGTAGACCGTGAGGACGGCTCCGTGATCACCAAACCGAGTCCGCCAGGTATATATATTAGTTAAGCTTTGTCTGACTAGCTCTCGCCTTTGTTTTGGTATGTACACATATTAATTAACTCTCGCCTTTGTTCTTTTTCTAGCCCTCCGGATCGAGCACAACTTCGTAAAGAGACGAGGCCCAAGAAAAGTTGAGCTCGGATGAAAAGTTTGAGATCATACAAATCGCACGCGACGGCCAACCGATTGAACCCTACCGACAAAGAAGGCATTTGTTGCTCAAGCGGGTTCTCGTTAGGGACAAGATTCCGATCAGCATCCACCAATGGTATAAGCCTAAGAATGAAGACCCCGAGGTGTCTTGTGTCAATGATATGCGAAAATGATCTTTGGACTGAGCTGAAGTCAAATTTTACCCTACCGCTAGAGGATGATCCGAGAAGCCAGAATAGAGCCATTAATCAAGTCTTTTGCTCTTAAGAAGATGGCAGAACTATTCAGGAATTGGAAGAAAGAACTCAATACGTATGTCGAAAAAATGAGACACCAGAATTCAAGGGCAAATATGAGAAGATCGAGATGATCGCCCGCATTTGTGGCCTACAAGACATCGGAAAAGAGTAAAAAGATGTCGGCGACAAACAAGAGAAATGCTGCGAAGAAGAAGCTTCACCATCGCACGGGTCGTGGTTACCTCGTAGCCCGCCTAAGTGGGCCAAGGCTGAGAATGATCTGCTTGATAAAGGGATCGAATCGAGACAATGAATCTGGCCAGACCGCTGTCGGACTTGGTTCTTCGGGCCGGCGGATCCTTGGACCCTATAACAGGAAGTGCATTTGGACGGACGAACAATTGGACATACCACCAAGAGGCTTCAGCATTATATCAAGCAGCGCAGCAAGGGAAGTTCGTTCTGCACAGGGAGAAGGACGAGCTCACAATGGCCCTCGGAATCTTCGAGCACCTCGGACGGACACGAGGCACGCCAGTCCGCTTCGTGGAAGGCTGGATTTCGGACGCAGGGGTTACAAAACCCATGAGAGGAGGAAGAAACCGAGCAGAGCCTAATGCAGGCGCTGCACGAAAGGGTAATGGGGCTAGAGGAACGAGAAGCGAAGCAGATCACAACAAACGACCTGCCAAGCTTCCCCGGTTACCCCGCCATCTCAGCGGAGAAGCAGCGTGGCTTCCACCGAGCTGCTTCAGCCGAGCAGCATGCCTTGATGGCTCCTCGCCAGCTATCCCGTGGATGCTATCACGGATGCTGAACATTGCCACCTTATGGCGCAATGGAGCAATTTGAAGGTCAAGGCGGCTGTTGGCTCTGCTTATCCTACTAAACCCGACTCAACTTTTCACCGCCGCCGATTCCGAAGGATATGCTAAGGTGATGGTCGATGAAATAACGGAGGATTTGAGGACCTCCGCTTGACCACCCTACCGGTGAAGGGAGTATCGGCTGGGTTCAGCTCAAGACTCCATGCCTATGGCGGAAGGATCTCATCAACCTTCCGAACTGGACGCCTCCGCCTCCTCCTCCTCCTCCGCGAAGTCAGGGCACTCCGCCTCCACCGCCTCCTCCTCCCGCGAGTGACGATCAGGGCACTCGGCCGACTCCTTCTCCGCGCGTGGCGGCACTCCGTCTCCTTCTCCGCCTGCACCGGCGCACCCGGCAGCCAGCCTCCTCCTTCTCCGCCTCGTCGGCAAGGGCGGAAGAGACCCGCCGCCCTCCGGCTGCTCCGCGCGTCGTAGTCCTTCTCCTCCGCTCGTAAGCAAGGAAAGAAGACATCCGCTCCGCTCGCTCTGCCGGCGTCTAGCAAGACAACCAAAGGCGGAGGAGATACAGATTCGGTCCTTCTCAAGACTCGGAGAAGTTACCGACGAGAGGAGCGAGGAGGAAAACGCGAAGATCGCGCAGACCAAGTGGATGACTGGTTTCAAGGGTTGAAAGCAAAGAGACATCCACCTCCGGAGGAGAAGGTAGATCCGGTCAAAGCGGCGCGACTGCTGCTGCCCGACAAAACCACCCAAGTCTCCGCCAAAGGCAACTATGAGCGCATTATTGGAAAGGCATTTGCCAAGCGGAGAGATCGGGAAGTACTGTCGCTGATCAAAGGATGAAAGAACGACGAGCTGGGAAACAAATTGCCCAGCTCGGCGAACAAGCTAAACAATCGTGCCCCCGCTCAAGGTGCTCGCTAGCGACATCGCCGATCCGAGGATGGTGCCCGTTATGGCAATCCTGCAGATTACCTGCCCGACGATGTACATTATGATTTCTTGGAGGTGCAGATACAAAGATACGAGTACGGGAAGCCTCTCGTCAAAGATGAAAGCTCTCTATCAACGATGATGCTAAGATTGCATGATTGGTACATGAAAACCTGCAAAGAGTCCGAGGGAGGAATACTTTGTATGTGAGAGTTAAAAGGAGCATGACCTCCTTGGAATTGAACTGTTGCCTATTCCATTTGAGTACTACTTCTGTCATTAAGTATCTCTATATAACTCAGCTCTTTCATTGCATGTATTTATAAATATCCTCACTATATTATGCAGATTGAAGATCGCCGAAATGAAGAAAAGACAAGTGGGTGATATTGGGTTCATTAACACATATCTCATAGATGCAAATGAGGTTAAATATGTGCCGACGAAACCGAGGCCAACTTGCTACGATCGTTGGAAATAAATGAACACAAAAATATAATACTCTTTCCTTACAACTACACGTGAGTGTTACTGTCTTGTGGCATATTCGGTTTCCCTTATTAGTCCAGGTTATAGTAATGTAATATTGATGAGTTATGCATGCAAGCAGGTACCACTATATTCTCCTAGAGATTAAGCTTGAGCAGGAGTAGTAACTGTCTTAGACTCGAGACTAAAAGATCCCAAGGAGTATGCGGACATGACTGAAATGCTCGAGAAGTAAGTTAAATCGATCATTATCCACCATATCAGCAACTTTGTTCATTTCTGATATCAAGTAATTGTTTTCTTTGTATGGCAGGGCTTGGGAAAATTCACCAAAAAGCTCCGGACTACCAAGAAGCTGCAATTTAGACACCAAAGTAAGTACTATATAGTAGCATATTCCACGCATCTCCTAGTGATTCAAGCGCTAGTTTCATCAATACCATTTAGCATGCTTGCTAATTATCAGTTTGATTGACCTCTGTTTCTTGTAAAGTGGTTGTGGCAGGAACAAGGAATGATTTCTGTGGATACTACGCTTATGCAGTCCATCCGCCACACGACCTGTGAGAGGGCTACTCCGACAAACAATATGAAGTGCGTAAATAAAAATATTCACAATTTTATTTTATTACCATCATTTGTGTTGAGTTTTCATTCATATATATATATATATATATATATATATATATATATATATATATATATATATATATATATATATATATATATATATATATATATATATATATATATGTGTGTGTGTGTGTGTATTGACCCCTTTCTTAAAATTAGATGTTTCGGAAGCAGGATGAACTCCTAGCACCAGATCGCATGCGAGCAATTCAAGAGGAATTGGCGGCATTCTTTCTTAACCACGTGATCGCTGAAGACGGAGAATACTATGTGGACCACGCGTCCGTATTGTAAAAGATAATTATTGTATATATGTAGCCGGTAGTGTCGGATAGATATACGAGAACTTGTTGTTCGACCAATCTCGGAGAAGGAGAGGTGGTCGATATCACTTCTCTCTGTATGCATATATGTTCATGACGATCTTCTGTTTGCTTAATTACTAGCTAGCTAGCGTGTCTAGCTAGTCCTCTCTATCCGTATGTATAGTCGTGAGCGTCGACCAAGCACGGACAAAAGAGAGGACATTTTCTCTATTAATTAGCTAGCTATAGCACAATATATGAAACACCTAAATTAACCCCCAAAACCCCCAACCCCCCTTTTCAAAAAAAAACAAAAACCACAGGCATAGAAATGTTGACGTGGATGTTTATTGGTCCCGGTTGGTGCCACCAACCGACCAAAGTCCCTCCCGCCTGGGCTCGGCGGACAGGCCACGTGGAGGCCCATCAGTCCCGGTTCGATTGAACCGACTAAAGGTCCAGGGTATTAGTATCGACCCTTTAGTCCCGGTTCATGAACCGACTAAAGGCCCTCACCAACCGGGTCAATAGGCCCCTTTTCTACTAGTGTACCCTTCATAAGGACCCTTTTCATTGAATCCGTTCCGACTAAACTGGGAGAGACTGGCACCCGCTAGCCACCTTATGCACCAAGTGCATGTCAGTCGGTGGAACCTGTCTCACGTAAGTGTACGTGTAAGGTCGGTCCGGGCCGCTTCATCCCACAATACCATCGAAACAAGATTGGACTAGTAACGGTAAGCATATTGAACATCATCAACGCCCACAACTACTTTGTGTTCTACTCGTGCAAAGAATCTACGCAATAGACCTAGCTCATGATGCCACTGTTGGGGAACGTAGCAGAAATTCAAAATTTTCCTACGTGTCACCAAGATCTATCTAAGGAGAAACCAGCAACGAGGGGAAGGAGAGTGCATCTACATACCCTTGTAGATCGCTAAGCGGAAGCGCTCAAGAGAACGGGTTGAAGGAGTCGACTCATCGTGATCCAAATCACCGGAGATCCTAGTGCGAATGGACGGCCCTCGCGCTCAACACACGTGACAGCCGGTGACGCCTCCCACGCCTTGATCCAGCAAGGAGAGAGGGAGAGCTTGAGGAAGACTCCGTCCAGCAGCAGCACAACAGGCGTGGTGGTGGTGGAGGGCGTGGCATCCCGCAGGCTTCGCCAAGCACCCAGGAGAGGAGGAGGGAGAGAGGCAGGCTGCGCCATGGAGAGGTGAAAACTCATGTGTTGGCAGCCCCAAAACCCTCAAGTATATATAGGGGGAGAGGGGGGGCTGCGCCCCCACCTAGGGTTCCACCCCTAGGGGCGGCCATCCCAATCCCATCTAGGGTGGCGGCCAAGGGAGGAGAGGGAAACTTGCCCCCAAGCTGGGTGGGCGCCCTCCCAAACCCTAGGCGCTTGGGCCCTTGTGGGGCGCACCAGCCCACCGGGCTGGTCCCTCCCACACTTGGCCCATGCAGCCCTCCGGGCTGGTGGCCCCACTTGGTGGACCCTCGACCTCCCGGTGGTCCCAGACGCTACCGATAAAACCCAAACTTTTCGGTGACCAAAACAGGACTTCCCATATATAAATCTTTACCTCCGGACCATTCCGGAACTCATCGTGACGTCCGGGATCTCATCCGGACTCGAACAACATTCGGTAACCACATACAAACTTCCTTTATAACCCTAGCGCCATCGAACCTTATGTGTAGACCCTACGGGTTCGGGAACCATATGCGACATGACCGAGACGTTCTCCGTCAATAACCAACAGCGGATCTCGATACCCATGTTGGCTCCCACATGTTCCACGATGATCTCATCGGATGAACCACGATGTCAAGGACTCAATCGATCCCGTATACAATTCCCTTTGTCTAGCGGTATTGTACTTGCCCGAGATTCGATCGTCGGTATCCCGATACCTTGTTCAATCTCGTTACGGCAAGTCTCTTTACTCGTTCCGTAACACATCATCCCGTGATCAACCCCTTGGTCACATTGTGCACATTATGATGATGTCCTACCGAGTGGGCCCAGAGATACCTCTCCGTTACACGGAGTGACAAATCCAGTCTCGATTCGTGCCAACCCAATGCAGACACTTTCGGAGATACCGTAGTGCACCTTTATAGCCACCCGATACGCGTTGTGACGTTTGGTACACCCAAAGCATTCCTACGGCATCCGAGAGTTGCACAATCTCATGGTCTAAGGAAATGATACTTGACATTAGAAAAGCTTTAGCATATGAACTACGATCTTTGTGCTAGGCTTAGGATTGGGTCTTGTCCATCACATCATTCTCCTAATGATGTGATCCCGTTATCAACGACATCCAATGTCCATGGTCAGGAAACCGTAACCATCTATTGATCAACGAGCTAGTCAACTAGAGGCTTACTAGGGACATGGTGTTGTCTATGTATCCACACATGTATCTGAGTTTCCTATCAATACAATTATAGCATGGATAATAAACGATTATCATGAACAAGGAAATATAATAATAACTAATTTATTATTGCCTCTAGGGCATATTTCCAACAAGAGGTACTTCGGAGGCTACTGTTATCGAACACTCTTGAAAGTAGTGTCGCAGCTTCCGGGATGCCATGAACACCGCGTATGCTATCTTTTGATAATGCGGGTACTGTGACTTGCATGGAGTTAGGACAGTGGACACGTAGAAAACTGGTTTTTGGAGAGGGAACTTGTGTCCGTCCGCTTCTCGTTCGACAAAGAGCACCGCGCTTACAACTTGATGGGTTGCTGCGATGTATAATAGCATTGGTTCGCCCATGTTGGGCGCGGCCAGGACCGGATTTGTTGCCAATATGGCTTTGATTTCTTCGAGTCTGGCCGTGGCAGCGTCCGTCCACTCGAAGTGTTCGGTGCGCCGGAGGAGGCGATAAAGGGGTAATGCCTTTTCTCCTAAGCGGGAGATAAAGCGGCTTATAGCAGCCACGCATCCAGTCAATTTTTGTATTTGTTTGAGGTCTTTGGGGATATCCTATTGTGACAGAGCTCGGATCTTGGCTGGGTTTGCTTCAATTCCTCTACCGGATACAATGAAGCCCAAGAGCTTTCCGGCTGGTACGCCGAAAACGCATTTTTCCGGGTTGAGCTTGATGTCATATGTTCGGAGATTATCGAATGTGAGCCTCAAGTCGTCGACTAGGGTTTCGACATGCTTGGATTTGACGACCACATCGTCTACGTATGCCTCCACTGTTTTGCCGATCTGGTTTGCCAGACATGTCTGAATCATGCGCTGATATGTTGCGCCGGCGTTTTTGAGCCCAAAGGGCATTGTGTTGAAGCAGAATGGGCCGTATGGAGTGATGAATGCCGTTGCGGCTTGGTCTGGCTCTGCCATCTTAATTTGGTGGTAGCGGATTATGCGTCGAGGAAACACAATGAATTGTGTCCTCGCGGTAGCGTCGATAATTTGATCGATCGGGGGGGGAAGGATCTTTGGGCAAGCCTTGTTAAGGTCCTTAAAATCGACACATAGGTGCCAGGATTTGTCCTTCTTTGGTACCATTACCAGGTTTGCTAGCCAGTCCGGATGTTTAATGTCTCTGATGAATCCGGCCTCCAATAGTTTGGCTAGCTCCTCTCCCATGGCCTGTCTCTTGGGTTCGGAGAAACGCCGAAGAGCTTGTTTGACTGGCTTTAATCCTTTTAGGATATTTAGGCTGTGCTCGGCCAGCCGGCGTGGGATTCCTGGCATGTCTGAAGGGTGCCAGGCAAAAATTTCCCAATTTTCGCGTAGGAATTCTCGTAATGCAGCGTCCACATCAGGGTTTAATTGTGCCCCGATGGAGGCCGTTTTTGTAGGTTCCGTTGGATGGACTTGGAATTTGACTATTTCGTCTGCCGGTTTAAAATAGGTGGACTTGGATCTCTTATCGAGTATCACATCGTCCCTGTTCACCGTGGAGCGCAGCATAGTGAGTTCCTCTACCGCTAGGGCTTCGGATAGTGCCTCAAGGGCAAGTGCGGCTGTTTTATTTTCGGCGCGGAGTGCTATGTCCGGGTCACTAGCGAGAGTAGTAATTCCGTTGGGTCCGGGCATTTTGAGCTTCATGTACCCGTAATGGGGTATAGCTTGAAAAATTGTGAATGCCTCTCGCCCTAATAGAGCGTGGTATCCGCTGTTGAACGGGGCCACTTGGAATGTGACCTCCTCAGACCTATAATTGTCTGGCGTGCCGAACACCACATCTAGTGTGATCTTTCCTGTACAGCATGCTTCCCGACTGGGGATTATTCCTCTAAAGGTTGTGCTACTTTGCTCAATGCGGCTCCAGTTTATTTCCATTTTTCGAAGGGTTTCCTCGTAGATGAGGTTTAATCCGCTGCCGCCGTCCATGAGTACCTTGGTAAGGCGAAAGCCGTGCACTATTGGACTGAGGACCAATGCGGCTGGTGCTCGGGCTGTTCGGAATTTAGGTTCGTCACTGGCGTTAAAGGTAATAGCTGTGTCACTCCATGGATTTATTGTTGCTATCTGGTAGACTTCAGCAAGGCTGTAGAGTGTTCGTTTCCGCATATTATTTGATGCGAAAGTCTCGAAGACTGTTAATACCGTACTGGTATTGCTGGGCTGGTGCTCTGGAGCTAAGAGCTCTTCGCCACTTTTGGCCACCTGCCGTAGTATCCAACATGCTCTAAGTCTATGAGTTGGAGTGGCGCCCTCTGTGCTATGAATTTTGCAGGGTCCATTGAGCCATCCCTCCAGTACGGTTCCATGCCCTTTGGGGGGGGGGGTTTGCTTTTTGGTATGTAACCCTGTGCTGGTGATGATGCACCCTTTTATTTTGGACTAGGTCGATTCGGGGCCGGATTATCCCAAAATTTGACTTGGTTTTCAGGCGCTCTCCATCGCGCAAGATACTTTTCGTACTATGGACGCCAAGTCAGCGGCGTGTAATTTCACGACGACTTATGGCATTTAGGATTCCCTTGTCCGTGCAATTATTGCAGAAGAATGAGATTGCGTCCTCCTCGTGGCAATCCTTTATCCTGTCCATAACCAGGAGGAATCGGCCCGAGAATGATGTCTTGTTTTCGCAGGCTCTTGCCGGATTTGGGATAGATCGCTTATGTTTGGGTGGGCGGTGGAATTAAATTCGAACCCCGTCCGATCTAAGATTCAGGGCCAAGAAGTTTCGAACTTGGAAGCTTGGGTTCTTGGAGGTTGTCCAATGAATCTAGCCCGTTGCGACTTTAATTTCAGGGCTTGGTGGTGTCCTCCCTCCGGGAATCCGGCATGGAGGGTCGGGAATCGGACATAGCTGGTCCTTAAGGTAGGAGAAGAGTCGCCAGATTGTTCCTCTACCACAGCAACGTGGTGGGTAGCACGGGAGAGTTGATCTCTCGGATCGGTTTTAGGCCCAATCTGATCGTAGTCCGTAGCGACTCCTGTGGCGGCGATGCGATCCAAGAGCTCGTTCAGGAAGAGAGCTCCATCGGATCTAACTGCTCGGCGAGTTCCGATTTAACGTGAAGATTGCTTTTGATGACCCGAGAAGTCATCGTCGGCGCGGCGGCCGAACAGGCGGTCATAAGAAAACCGCCAAGCCGGAGAGTTTGGCCGGTGGCCAAAGCTCCTTTAGCAACGGTGCCGCCTTTAAAGACGGGATGAGGCATCCTTCCTGACAGCGATGGCATAGAGGAACTCTCAATGAAAGCACCAATGTCGGTGTCAAAACCGGCAGATCTCGGGTAGGGGGTCCCGAACTGTGCGTCTAGGCGGATGGTAACAGGAGACAAGGGACACGATGTTTTTACCCAGGTTCGGGCCCTCTCGATGGAGGTAAAACCCTACTCCTGCTTGATTAATATTGATGATATGGGTAGTACAAGAGTGGATATACCACGAGATCAGAGAGGCTAAACCCTAGAAGCTAGCCTATGGTATGATTGTTGTTCGTCCTACGGACTAAAACCCTCCGGTTTATATAGACATCGGATAGGGTTAGGGTTACACCGAGTCGGTTACAATGGTAGGAGATCTACATATCCGTATCGCCAAGCTTGCCTTCCACGCCAAGGAAAGTCCCATCCGGACACGGGACGAGGTCTTCAATCTTGTATCTTCATAGTCTAGGAGTCCGGCCAACGGTGATAGTTCGGCTATCCGGACACCCCCTAATCTAGGACTCCCTCAACCACCATCTCCTCCAGGAGCACCTGCAGGCGGAGGAGGAGATCGCCGTGGAGCGGGCGGAGCAGGAGGCGCTGCTCGACTCGTACTGCTCCGCCCGCAAGGGCCGCCTCGAGCGCTGGCAGTACCGCATGCGGGTGGCGGAGGCTGCGGCTACCTACAAAGAGGCTAGCAAAGAGGGCGATGAAGCGGGCGAGGCGCTGTTTGGCGAGACCGAGGACGAGGGAGAGGACGATGCAGGCTCCGACGAGTCCCCCCTCTGCTGGCGTCGACGAGGCAGAGGACATCGCCGGCTCAGCCGAGGCCCCACCCTGCCGGCAACGTGGGGGAGGATTTCCACCGCTCCGCTGAGGCGCCGCCCACCGGCAACGAGATAGAGTACATCGTCGGCTCTGCCGAGGCTCCTCCCCGCTGCCAACGAGGCCGCGCCACATAGAAAACGAGGAAGAGTAGAACACGGTAGGTCGCCGCCGCTCGGGTCCAAGTAAGGCCACTGCTGCTACCCTCCGGTTGAAGCCAAGCTAGGTGGGTTGATCATTGACGGCCGGTTAGCTTCTTGGCGGCGACGTGGAGTCGGAGAGCTGCGCTGGAGAAGAACGCTGCTTCTACTTAACTCGCGCTGGTGCGATTGATCGACACGTGGGCCCAACAGGCCACATGTCGATTCGCAACTGCACCTGCGATTAAATCCTCAAGCTTCGCTCAGCTCGGCGGGACACATGTGGGTAACCGGTTAATTAATTATACCTCCAAGCACCCTTTTTAGTTGAAGAATGTATGAAATGTAATGAAATCCGACATGTTTATATGAAATCCGACCGTGTATTAATGAATTTATTTCGATTAGTTCGAATTCCTGTATCACTGGCATTGGATGAACATGCAAAACAATACGTACTAGCATTATTCCTGTGGTGATCACCTCGTTTGCAGCAGTTTCACATGTACTCCCTCCGGTCCTTTCTAGTCTGCATACAAGTTTTATCTGCAGTCAAAGTATCTCTACTTTGACCAATCTTATACAAAAAGTATGCACTTTCACAATGTGCTAAGTAAAAGGAATGATGAGTACAAAGAGTTTGAGCAGCTTTTAGCGTTTACAGACATTGCAATCAAACACACAGGCTGGCAATTCATAGAAAACATTCAAAACAATCGATGATTATGCATCTCAGCGACTCACATGTCGAGGCAATATTTACTTCACAACTAAAGAATAAAGAAAAATTGATCGATGTCATTGACAGCAAAGGCGCCCCATTGAAAATATCAAACGCATGTCTTGCTAAAATCAATGAGCAAAATTTGAAAAGGTTGTCCCATTCCAAAATATCAAATGCCTACGATTGTGGAATGGGCAGGGTTTGCCATCAGTTCGGACATTGACATGGCACCTCGTGCTAAATAAACCAGCTGTTCTTTTTGTGCAGTTCCACCAAAATCAACCAAATTCGCGTGTAGCTTGTATGATTTTGCCTTTATATGTTGCAACGCCTTGAACTTATCGGCACCTCATTTCTTGTGGTGGAAATGAATGATTCGATGTATTCATGAACATTTTGTGCAGTTCCCATTGAAATCAAGCTGAGCACCCCTGTTTGCACAAATACAAAAAAGTTGATTAGTATAAAGCAAACTGTACTATGATTTGACAGTTTCAACAAGCACATACATGGTCCATGTAGAGCACACTTTTAGAAAAATGGAACTCACCAGAAAGAATCCTAGAACAACATTGTACTCACGCATCACAAAAAAAAATGGAGATTTGTCAGTCCTTCTGAGCTGAAGTTAGTTTGGTCTTGTGGGGAGTAATGTAACCATCCTTCAACTGCTCCTTCTAATGAGAAGATAGACATGGCTTCTTCATCCTGGCATAATCGGAACTAGTCACTTCACGTACTCCATATTCTTCTTCAGAGGAAGATGATCCTGTTGTGCAAAGACAAGAGGACTACTAAATGCTAGCATCCATGTTTGCTCGAAAAAAAGGAAAGGAAATATTTAAAAAGCACAGATGAAGCACTTCTCAACGACAATACCACTTTTTCATGACAGTATCTAAACAGTAGCACAACACCAATAGAGATGACAAAGCTCAATCATATGGATGAAATCAGTGGGCGAGTACCAACCTTTGTCAGGAGGCTGATTGTGTAGAGCATACAGATGAAGCACTTCTCCGGAACCATATGTTGCTATCTACGGGGGTGGCCATGCTTACTATATACTCCTCGATTAGTTAAATGTTTCCAACATCTTCTTGTGCAGTTCCACTAAAATATATGGTATCTTCAAAGAAGATCCGTGTTTGCACAAGTAGAGATAATTACGTATGGCATCAAATCGGTGGCAAAACAATTGCTCGCTCCAGCCATAGCAATAAATTAAGATGCAAAACTATATCATTACTTGTGTCATCACAGCCCAAAGGCTTCATTACAGCACCGGAGTTGATTTTGTTTTTCTTCCGCTTGTTCTTCCCCTTCATCACTTGGTTCAATAATGAGACAAGCTTCGCCTTCAATGTAAGATTTGGCATGTCAATTAGGGAGCACAAGTATAGTACTAAACTTAATTTTTCGATGAAAGTGGCAAAATACAGGCCAGCAGTTGTGAAATATCCTTATCTTACCTCAATGGGATATTACGGTGCACATACTGATTGGAAGTCTTGTCTCCATTTGTGCAGTTCACTAAAATCAAGCAACATTATCGTATAAGTAGCACAACATATGAAAGCACACTGCAGAATCATGTGAAAGAAGGCTAGTCTTGACCTCTCATGATGCGAATTCAAACAACTCACAAGAAGAAGATCTGAACCAAATTCTCCTTAACGGATAGGAAGTAAGATCTCCTCTTGTGCAGTTCCACTAAGATCAAGCAATCAAGCAACGTTGTCGGTGTGACATTTTGGTTGAACTGCACAAAACACTCTTAAAACAAAAGTGTTTTGTGCAAATGCAACAAAAGGTCACAATGGCAACGAGGTGAAGTAGATAACCCTGTTTACACAGAGGTGCAAAGGAAACAATTAGTGGTCAATAACGGTGGATGACATGAAGCCAACAAAAGAAGCATCTACCTTATCTAAATGGGAAAGAAAGCAAGACAGTAGCATTTCTCAAACGGGGGCATTGATTAATATTAACATAGAGATTATATTAACAATAAAATTCGTTAAACATGTAATTTGCTTTTAACTATGGCATTGCATCAATTTTCCAGCGGCATTATTAGAGGGTGTTTGTTTACAGGGAAATTTTGGTGTAGGGACTAAAAAAACTCCATGTCAGTCCCATCTAAACCAAACAGGAGGGACTTTTAGGGACTAAAATTGGGCATTTGGGATTAAAGAAAGAAGACCCAGAGGGAGTCTTTTTGGGACTTTTTCCAACAGTTGCCCCTGCCACGCATCACACCTTGTTTCTATTAGTTCATTACTAGGGGTAACATGGTCTTTTAGCATGTCATTTAATAACCTCCAGTCCATGTTTAGTCCCTGGAACCAAGCAAGTAGGGACTAGGGAGTTTTTAACCAAACAGGGCCTTAGATTAACAACAGCTAATGAGTTGCACGTGACAGTGGACGCACCAACACCATGTGCATCTACCGATGTACTGTGGTCATGCACAGTCTGTTGCAACAAAGAACAAACAACCAAGGAGCATATTTGTGTTGTCCCAGCTTTGTTATCTTTAGACACCTTTCCCTATGTGAGCACAACAAATCTAGTCCTACTCAAACTCTACAGCCTTGTCCCTTCCTTTCCTTTTTGAACTAGTACTTTTGCCCCTTCCTTTCCTCTTTGAACCACGTCCTAGATTTATGCGATACAACTTTCCCCACTACTTTCCCACATTCCTTTCCTCTTTGAACCACGTCCTAGATTCATGCTATACAACTTTCCCCCTTCATTTCCTCTTTGAACCACACCCTAGATTCATGCTATATATACAACTTTTCCCACTACTTTCCCCCACTCCTTTCCTCTTTGAACCACGTCCTAGATTCATGGTATACATGCAGCTAGAGCAATGCATGTGGAGTAAGTAAATTATACCTTAAGGTTCTTGGGGCGTGGTTCGGTGGGTGACGGGACGACGGCGAAGAAGAAGGGGTCGGAGGCCCTCCCGCACCGCCGTTGGGTGGAAAGTGAACAGCTGCGCCGGTAGTGGATTCCCTCCCTCGCCGACGGCGACAGCGTTAAGCCACCTTCCCTTCCAGGCGGACGGATCCTGCCAGCTCTTTGAGCAGCAGTGAGGGGGGAGAGAGAGGCCAACGAAGTCTTGTTTAGATCTGGAGAGGCGAGAGAGTGTGAAGAGCAACTACAAGCTACTGAGGCTCCAAAGGAGAGAGGCGAGAGAGTGTGAAGAGAGCAACTACAAGCGCTGAGGCTCCAGTGTGTATATATATACTGGAGAGAGAGTGTGAAGCGTGCAAACCCTAGAAAACATTTTGACCAGTCAAAGAATCCTCCTGGCAAGGATTATGCTCAAGTGTAGTTATTGAACCCGAGACATCAAGTTTGATGAGCGAACAGGCTAACCAGCTACACAACCCTCCCGTTATGTTCAACGAGAGGAAAATAACCTTTTATACATTCCTGCATTCGTTTGACAAGCATGCCATGTTTTTTTTTGTGTGTGGGAGTCATTGGGATTTCAATCATAATCGTGTCATGTGGCTTTGGTGGTAAGACTATCCACAGTGGTGCAGAAATAATGCAGCCTTAGTCACCTTACCTCTCTCCACGTAGTACGTTGGGTCCCACCAATGAGGGTGAAACAAACAAATTAATAAGAAAATTAAAAGCGCCAGTGTGTATCTTACTCTCACATCTCGCGACTGCCGGGAACACTGTCCAATTGATCCTCTGTTCGCTCACGTACTATTTTAAGTGAATCCTTATTATAACATGCACACAAATTTTGGGCACTTGTATTCGACTTAAGTCAGTGTGCCACCAGATCTCGTGATACTTACTACTCCCTCCGTCTAGGTGTAATAAGTCACGTTAGAAGGTGCAACGGGACCAAGGTGCGTGTGTGTGCATGTGTGTGTTTAACAACATGTGTGTGTTAGAGAGTGCGACAGATCGACCTACTCCTACAGAGAGATGGTGTGTAGTGTACGATTTTAGCGAGAGTCGGTGCATCCTCTCGCTTCGGGCGTGTCCGTAGGGACATGCGGACAGCTGCGACGCCCGCTCTCGACCAGCCTGGCCCACCCAAAGCCCTCCATCGCCACAAGGCTTCCCGCCAAACGGTCAGTGCCGCTCCAAAGAATCGGTGCCGCATTCATGCCCGGGCAGAGCGGACGTGACCTCTCACTGGCGCAAGAGTGATGGTTGCTTCGTCCGTCCAACTTCTGCTGGGTCTATGTGATTTGACGGCTCATTGGTCTTTATTCTTGAGGTGGTAGGACTGCTGGATGTCCCACGCTTTGGCGTACTAGATTACAATTTTCTCCATTCTTACAGGGAGGAGTGCAAGAGCAGTGAAAACACGCAGGCTCAGTGATTACATGGCCCACCTCACACTATCACCGTGCGACACCTAACTCTTTACATAGTACTCCCCCGTTCCTAAATATTACTAGATGAGTCCCAGCGTTGCCATGAACAGCGTATATATCTCTCTGCATAAAATTATCGATTTCATAGAACTAAAAAACTCTATAACCGCATGACAAATGTGGTAGCCAAACTAAATAAACTCCCATCATCATTTAGATCATCCCAAGTAAGGAAATAAGATCAGCCAACTCCTATTGCATAATGGGATTATATTTTCTTTTGACATGTTAATGGGACTTAAAAGCTCACTTACATGCATGCTACGGTGCATGCTTGCATGCGAACATGTTGATGTGATTTAAAACCCACTCACATGCATGTGCCACGGTATTTCTGCATGCTTGCATGTGGCTTAGTCTTGAGCCTCTCAACGTCTAGATCAGACGGCTATTATGGACTGATTTACTTCATCTAATGGTACATCAATTTTGATGATGTGGCTCAAGGAGAGGATAGAGAATTCCTAGTAGTGGGGGCTAGCTATTACTAGTAGATAAGTCTTTGTAGAGATTCCACTAGGTGAACTACATACGGAACAAAATGAATGAATCTACACTTAAAATGCATCTATATACATCCGCATGTGGTTCATGGTGAAATCTCTACAAAGACTTATATTTAGGAACGGAGGAAGTACTAGTATAGTACGTACTGTAATTTATCAGTGAGATAAATTTGTACAATGCTATGAAGCTTCCAGCTTCTGTTACATGTATCTTGCGTCCAAGGTTGCCCGTTGCAACATTTCATCAAATACAAAGGAGACTAACATGCATGCTATTGCATCTCAATGATTGATAGATCATAGCAAATATGTACTCCCTCCGTTCCAAAATAAGTGTCTCAACTTTGTGCAAACTTTAGTACAAAGTTGTACTACTACTAAAGTTGACACTTATTTTGGAACAGAAGCAGCTAAAAAAAAAACGATCCATGCAGTCCCTAGCCCTTGAAACGTTGACCCCTGACAAGCCTCAATTTCTTTGGCAACGTTCGAGCTTCCTAATAAATGAAGTTTGCAACCTTTTGACCATCGGATCATTTTGTGCAGTTTCACCAAAATCGAGATGAGCATCCCTGTGGCAAAGAAATTGAAGAAGCGTGATTAGAATAAGATTACTAGGACTAGTTGATGAGACAGAAACTCATCACAAATACAGTACGTAGAAGCCAGTAGAGGTATGTGCGGGGCAAAGAAGTAGAGAAATATCCACAGGGAGTGAGGTGGGTGGCTGGAGCAGAGGTGCAAGCGGCTGTAAAGGGAGTTGTACCTGAGGGACGTAGCTCAACCTTGAGGAGGGCGGCGGGAGGCGGCAACTGCCCACGTCGCGGTAGTGAGCAAGGGACGAAGGCAACCTCACCGGCTTTGTGAGAGAGAACGGCGGGGACCCCTGATCGGGACGTGCCGACAGTGGGTTTTCGCCATCGGCGACGGCCACCGCATCTACACTAAGCATCCACCCCTTCCCCAAGCGGACGTGATCCGCCGGGATGTTAGAGATGTGGCCACAGTCGTTTTGTGCGAGAGAGTGTGAAGAGAGCAACCCCAGCAAGCAACCGTGTAGGCTGGCCCGTCCTGACTATGTATATAGTGGAGCGGTTTCCTTTTCTCTCCATATGAACCTATCATATTGCGTACGTGCCACTGAAGAAAAAAACTTTATTTATAAATGACGCGGCACCTACTACTCGTTCTCCTATAACCTTGCGCTTGGCATCTCCAAAATATTAACCTTGCGATTGGCTCTTCGCCTCTTCGGGAAGTCGAGCAATAATGGTAGTGCAGTATATATCGTTCTGGCTATATGAGACCGAATGAATTGCTGCACGTCCACCACGTGGGAGAGGGTCGAGGGGCGAGGGAGAGTGCTACATACGGAGCAAAATGAGTGAATGTACACTCTAAAATACGTCTATATACATCAGTGTTTGGAGTATGTACTAGTAGTTCATATTGAAATCTACTAAAGGACATATATATTCCAAACAATATGATATAATCTCTATAACCAAGGTAGTAGGGACGAGGAGTAAACGGAGGGTGTAGTAAATTTTTCTCCTCGTCCTGCGAGCCACCGCGCGCATGGGCGAGGGAGCGGGCGTAAGGCGGAGCAAGCTTCACCTCATCCTGCGAGCCACCCGCCCGTCGGCGGGGGGGACGGCATACTAAGCAAGCTTCTCCTCGTTCTGCGAGTTGACGGGACACATCAAAAGTCTTGCCTCTAAGGTAGGCCCCACATGGTTTACCTCTTTTTTTAACATAACACGTCAAGTCGCAATTTGTTTGTTCACCCGTGGTAGACGATCCTCCCTCCACCAAGTGGACAACTAGCACACGTGCCAAATTACCATGTGGGCTGCCTTTTTCGTACATAATTGAGCTCCTCCGTGTACCCGTGCGGGTGTGGTTGGGAAAGAGACGGGAGTACGTGCGCCGTGCATGCACCTCTTCTCTTCCTGCACGTCCCCCACCTACGTGGTGTGTGTGAGAGATACAAACCGCGTTCGTGAGTGTTTTTTGTTTTGGGGTGGGGGGGGGGGGGGGGGGGGTTGATTTCGTGAATTATTTGTGGGAATATGTGTCGATGACATCTCAAACAAAATTTTGCATGCAATGTGTGTGAAATGGAGGCCTATCCATATCATACATAGAGGGTCGGGCAATCCACGAGAAGAGAGGGAGGGTCATAGCTATCGATAGAGTCAAGAGAGGATCAAGTGGGTGGGTGTGAGATCGATGAAGAGAGCCATCGAAATTGTGTGTGTGTGCAAGTCAAAGATATAGGGCGACTGGCCTACCGGAACATTAGAGGGCACATGTCAAGTTTGTGTGTGGCAGGGAGACATGACTAGAGCGCTCGATGTATCGGTGTGTGTGGGGGGAGGGGGTGGGGGAGGGGTAGGGAGAGGCCTAACTATAGAGGTAGAACGACTCGTATATGTGTTGAGAAGGAGAGACCCAGCTATGTCTTGAGGGAGATCGGTCGACATCCATACATAAGCGAAGGACGGGAAATATGATGGGGGAGAGAGAGAGAGAGAGAGAGAGAGAGGAGGGAGAGGGGTAGAGTGCTGGATGGGTGATGGAGTTGCTTCTCGGAGATGGTGGGAGAGGCCTACTAGACAAAGCGAGGGTGGAACTGCAATGTTATCAATAAAAGTGGGGATGTGTTTCGTGTGTGCTCATGCGTGATAGATCTGTCGGGACGCATCCATGGATGATGAAGGGGAACCATGTGTTTGGTAAGCAAACCTAACTAGATCGGTAGATCAATTGTTGTTTGTTGGAGGAAGGGAGAGACACAACTAATGAGGTAGATCGATCGACGTGTGGGTAAAAACGAGTTATAAGGACCTAGCTAGCTATATGTATAGCGAGAGACCGGTCGGTGTACGTCCATTTGTTAGAGGCAAATAAGGCCCAGCGAGACGGATAGACAGAGAGAATGGAGCTAGGAGGTGGTGCGAGAGGCCCAACTACTAGCTAGATAGGGGGAGGAGTGTGCTGTTGTGAGATCAATGAAAAGAGGGGCGAGAGTTTACACGTGTGTCTGACCGTATGAGAGACACGAGGCAAGGACACATAAAGGAGGAGATTGAAGGTGTGTGTGTATGTTGTAGGCAGGCATCACTGGAGAGGTTTATCGATCGGTGTGTGTCGGAAAGGAGTTGTGGAGACTCGGGAGAACGACCTAAAGAAAAAATGAATGTGCCCGTGGATAGAATGCCGAGGGAGGGGGAGGGCGAGGAGGGCGTGTGCATGCACGAGAGAAAGTTAGTGGTAGCTACAAAGGTTAGAGGATTGTGTGGGTGTAAGAGACTAACAAAGATCATAATTTGATATGAAAGTGGATTCATATATTTGAACAGGAGATCATAGTGTTTTAAACATTGCATGCATGAATATAGCGGTGATACATGTGCTGTGCACGTGTTATACCATAATGTGATAATGCATGGCGTTTGCAACTCACAACTAAATGCCGAACAATCTAAACCATACTATACATCAAACAATCTCACATTTTATTTGAATTTGTGATAATGTGTGGCGTTTGCAGCTTACAACTAAATATCGAACAATCTAAACAATACTATATATCAAACATTCTCACATTTTATTTGAATTTGTGGTAATGTGTGGTGTTTGCAACTCACATCTAAATACTTGTAGGCGTAGGGGGAAGGGCACCATACATAATGTGATAAACACATTATACATATGAGACATGGTTTAGATTATGAAGATCTAGCGAGGGCTAGAAATGTAATGTGATTTGAAATCAAAATAAAGTGGATCCAAAAAATCTAGTTCGAGTTCATATAGTACACATAGTTCATATGTAACTCGAGACTAATCATGTGGTGTGCTGTGAAGATAATACACAAACGATGGTTTAACTTGACAATAATGATGGTTGTAGATCTTATTAAAACATAGAAACGAATTCAAATGCTTTGACTTCACAACAATCATTATTGTAGATCTTATTCAAATAGAGAAACGAATTCAAATTTAGTTCATATTGAAGCGGTAGTATATACGTTTGGAATGCACTAAAACGTTCATTTGAGTAGTAGGTTGCATGCATTATACACGTAGCGAATATTTTAATTGAACATAACATGACTTCAAAGTTCTGAATGACATTTGTAGTGCGCATTGATTTGGTACAGTACACGTTAGGCTTGTCCGGAAATTTCAACCCGCGCCTTGTTAGCCCGAAATATTTAAGATATATCTTTGTCTCGTTGTGCTCCGACAACTCCCTCCATCTCAACCCGCGCCTCGCTATTCCGAAATTACAACACGCGCGAAAACTCCCACCTCCTGTGAAATCCCGACACGCAAAATGCCCGTGGTACCCCTGAACCGAAAGAACCGCCTCAAATTGGTGGGGGGTACTTTAGTAACTTACCCCACATTTCGGACAAGCGCGTCTCCAAGCCATGGTTCCCTACTGCCATCCCATCCGCCCACCCAATTGTACACCGAGGCCGCGAAAACCCGCGACGAAACCCCACACCCTGCTCCGTCCGCCACCTAGCCGGAGCCTCTTCCCCGACGACGTCGTCCACAACAACACCTCAATGTCCCTCATCCACCGTACCGAATGAGGATCCGTCATCGATCTCATCGTCTCGCCGGTTCAGCCACCCCGTCCTCCACCTCCAAGGAGCTGCCCCGATGTTCCCCTCGTCTTTCGCGCCACCTCCATTCCCACACCGCCGTCTTCACCTGCACCACCGGAAGAGCATCATCATCACCGTTTCCTCAGATGAAGCTGCGGCCTAATCGGCGCCACCAAAGAGGTTGTACACTAATCGCCGCATTTTCTTCTTGATTCGATCTCACGGTGTTGCCGCCGCTCGGTCCCGAGCCGACACGGCGCGGCTCCATCCACGGCGGCGTCGCCGGCCACTTCCTCCACGGCGTCGCTCCCTCGGCGGCAACGTCCACATCAGTAGGAGCTGCTGCTGCTTTAGCTCTCGCTCGCGCTGCTGCTCTGCTCTTGCTCTCGGTCCCCTACCTGGTCTGCTCTTTCTCGCGCAGCTGCTCTCGCTCTTGCTCTTGCTTGCGATGCTGCTCCGATTTAGCTACACTTCAGTCGACTGAATCGACTTTTGGGTTAGTCGATTTCAGGGGGGGGGGGCTCGCCAAGGTGAAGGAAGAACCAGCCAGAAGCGGGGAGGGGGGCTCACGGAGAGGTACCCACTATCTATCTTAGGGTTCAGGATGGGGCGGTGGTCGCCGGCGGTGGCGGGCGGTGGCGGGCGGTGGCGTGGGGATCGCCGGAGAAAAGCTCGCACGTGGGGGCCTAGAGGATGTCCGGGCGGCGGCGGACCGGCGTGGGGAGTGTTTTTGGCGGCGGGGTGGCGCACCGCCGCTGCATGGCGGCGGGGCTGCTGTTTGGCCGGTGGTGGCTGGCGGCTCAGGGGGGTGGAGGTTGAAGATGAACCGCAGGCCCTTGATTTCATATCCAACGGCTGCAAAATTGACTGACCAGAGATGAAAAAGTCAGTCGACCGACGTGTAGCCTCACCTTGCTAGTGCGTTCAGTTTCGACAGCAAAATTCAGTTTCGACAGTTAAGTTCAGTTTCAACAGTTAAGTTCAGTTTCGACAGTTAAGTTCAGAGATGAGCGGCTGATGTATTTTACATCTAGCACTTTGTGGTTATGTATTTTACGTCATGTATTGGAGATGCTATTAGAATTCCACTCAGGTTAACGTTGTTCGTTGTCTCTCTTGTCCTGCTTCAGCCTCGGCGTCGTACAACTCACCGGAGCTGCTCCAACAACGAAACCCTCCATCACAGCGGAGCAGTACCTCGGGCTCCATCTCCAGGCGCCTAAGATCTTCTTCCCCTCCTCCGACAGCAAAGTCAGCCGGAGCATCCTCACCGGCCAACCCAATCACGCTGAGATCGACATGGCTTCGCCAAAGAGGTTGTACACTTGTTGCATCTCTTTTTTACTCTACATGTTATATATATTGTCCACTGAGCACACGGATTTGTTCCTTTAGTGTCTCCTTGAAAGAAAAAACGTAGGAATTAATTTTCACGTGTCCTCCTTTTCAAATTCCTATTCATGAAGCAGAAGACTAAGAGATAGTAGCATAATAGCATTATAACCGTACATTTTCTTGTGGTTTGACTTAATCTCACCATGCTTCTTTGCATCCTGTGATCTTCCAATTGTTGTGAATCAAACACCCAGATTGGCAGAAATCTTGTGTTTTTAAATTCTCTGTTTTGCACGTGCATTCCAATCCTATTCCTGTCTATTTCCTATCCCTGCATTGTTGGAATCCTCCAATTCAAACGAGCACTTACATAATTACTTCTCTTACAGATAGTTGTCAAAGAAAACCTTGCGTGGTTTGTCCCGCTCCTGCTGCGCCGTTGTCCACCCCAGCTCAGCTGCTCCAACGACAGAAGGGTCCAGCACAGCAGGGATCCGGCCTCCAGACTGTCTTTCGCCACCTCAGATCTTTTACCCCGCTGCTGGAAGCCATGAAAACTGCATTACCATCATCAACTGAGCATATGACCTCGAGGACTACACGGGTTCGCAAGAGAGGTCACACTCTTTCGTGTATGCTTACGTTATGCATCTCTTAATATTACATGCTACTTTATAATCCTGTTCACCGATTAGACTCTGAGTCAGCTCCAAACTAATGGTCAAACATGAGTTTTTAAATGGTTGTGCGGTACATATCGGGGCCGCTATCAATAGTATCTATCTACTATCTGGTTAATCTCCGGTGTCTACTATGAGTTTCATGTTGGGTGGGAAACAAACAGTAAAGAAGCCATTATCTGTATTTTTTAACTGAAGCCATTATCTGCCTGCTATTATTGGTTTTGGGTCTATCCACAGGTTGCTACCATCACTTTGGATTTCTGCATGCACTCCTTACATAATCTCACTAAGTTTTATTCCTATGCATGACAGTTATTGTAAAAAATGGAACTGAACATGTAGAGCAAAAGAGACGAGCCTTGCGTGGCAATAAATTTTCATGCAGACGTCGCTCCATGGTAGGCGCAAACGCAGCCCCCTCCACACATTTCGGATTGTAATCGAGAGGAAGATATCTGTTCTGAGGGGGATTTAGAAGGAGAAGACAACTCCTATTTACCCCCTGAGGTCTTCGCTCTAACTTGGCATGCTGATGTTGGTTATATCATGCATATGGTGTCTTGCATTGCTTACTTTATACATCAAATATGTCATCTGCTTAGTTTAGACATCCTTTGTGTGAATGCCATCTGTTTAGTTTATTCATCATTTATGTGAATTATGCAACGCCATCTTGTTTAGCCAGGCATCATATATGTGAATTTTGCAATGCCATCCTGCTTAGCCAGTCATCTTATATGTAAATTATATCAGGCCATCCTTTTTTTTGCGTTATATATTACATTTGTCAACAATGTTAGTACATTCAACTGCTCTTCGTGTGCATCAGCCATTTGACACGGTGATGGCAAATTCGAGTGAAAACAAGGTCTTGAGCAAACTATGCTATCTCGACGAAGCGCATATCTCGCTGGTTACGGATAGCTCCTCAGAGGAGGATTCAGAGACAGATGACCAGTCCTATTCCCCCCAAGGTGTATGCTCTAACTTGGCAGGGTTATGTTGCTCATATCGTGCGTATGGTGTCTCGCATTGCTATGTCATTTGATTAGTTTAGACATGCTTTGTGTGAATGCCACTGCTCAAAGTGTCTAATTACCATATATGTGAATTATGCATTGCCATCTTGTTGCAAGACATTATATATGTGAATTATACAATGCTATCTTGTTGCAAAGGCATTATATATGTGAATTATGCAATGCCATGCTGTTTAGCCAATCATCATGTATGTGAATTATATCATGCTATCAATTTTTTGTATTACATGTTCCATTTGTCGACAATGTTTGTATATTCAACTACTCTTCCTGTGCATCAGCCATTTAAAGCGGTGATGGAAGTATCTGGAGGAAAACAAGGTATTGAGAGAGACAATGCTACTGCTGAAGCAGACATCTTGCTGGTTCAGAGAGCTCTTGGAGGAGGATTGAGACTGATGACCAGTCCTATTTCCCCCCTGAGGTCTATTCTCAAACTTGGCAGGGTTATATTACCCATGTCATGCATGTTGTCTTGCATTGCTTAGTTTTTACATCATATATGGATTGCCATATGCTTACTTGCTTAAAATATAAATCATATATTTGAATTATATCATGCCATCATGTTTACATAGTACATACACATCATCTATCTGATTTATGGCATGGCGACCCATTTAATAAAGACATCATATAGTTATATCATCTCATCCTGTTTAGTGTTTACAGTCATCATATTTTGAATTATGGCATTCTATCCGTGAATGTATGTGAATTATGGCATGCCAACCTATTTAATAAACACATTATATAGTTATGTCATGTCATCCTGTTTACATAGTCTCATATTTTGAACTATGTCTTTCCATCTTTTTTAGTTAGCCATCATAATGTGAAATTGTGTCATGCTATCCTGTTTAGTTAGCCATCATATATGTGAAATTGTGTCATGCTATCCTGTTTGGTTAGACAACATAAATATGAATTATTTCATGCCCTCTTTTATTCCCCACTATCCATTGCACTGTCTATCATACAATGTCTATACTTTCAATTACTTTTCTTGTTTATCAGCCATTTGAATTGGAGAGCGTGATGGCAGTATCTAAGGGAGTAACAACACGGTCTTGTAAAAGATAGTGCTACCAGTTGATGCAGATAGAACCACGGTTGTACTTTCCCAAGGACCAGATCCACCACACATAACCCTGACTCTCGCAGATTGTTCCCCTACCCAGTTGGACAGAGAACCAGCTACACCCCTTCTAACCCCAACCCGGCAGATAGTAACCCAGCCCAGTTGACACAGCACCGTCTCCACCACAGAGCACCCAAACACGAGCAGTTAGTAAGGGAACTGCAATGCCCAAAGCACGAGGACCACCACTCGAATCCCAACTCAACGCTTAAAGGAGAAGAAGATTTGTTCTCGTGTCAGGTTCGTAGCTATGGTTCATACTCCTCTTTCTGTTGCATTCTTGTATTTACTCATACCAACTATTTTCAAATTTGAAGGATGGAATTGAAACTCCAATGGCGCAGCAGGTATGTTTTAAACCTGTTTCTTTAACTGGTTTGCTGTTGTAACCTGCTCTATGTTGATTTCAGTTTCAATTGAATAAACAGTTATGTTCTCATGTCATGCACATTACAAGTGTTGTTATTGCTCTATAGTTACCCACACTTATATTCTGTCTATTCTGCTTTGTCTTGAATAAATATTATTTGAACTGTGTCTCTATCTTGATTTGGCAACAAAACTAGAATGATATAGACCATAAAGTGACCATGGTACATAGATATATGTTTGTTTCATGTTGTTATCCTGTCCACTTTACTACTGAACTCATTTACCAAAATGAGTTTCATATACAACATGGTAAACATGTGATGTGTTTGCTTGTTTCTCTTTTAGAATGCGGACAAAATATTGGAGAAACGATACGCGTTATCCAATGGTAAAGGAAGTAATGAGATAAGGTTCAAGATAGTGAGACATCCCATTTGGTCTCCAAGAAAGCTGATAAAACTATCTTGACGACGGTGAGGGAACCCAAAAGTCCTGTCTTGATGTAGTGTTCGATTCTTGGCCACTATTGCTGGCACAAGCTCTTGAACTCGCTGCTGAATCAGTTCGTCTTCTTGAGTCTCAACTTCAAGTTGAAAGACATCGATCGAGATGTCTGCGCAAGAAGTCAAGGACCGAGGAAGTCCTGCAGAATTCAGATGCATATTTTCCGGTGCAACGAAGAATATTTGGAGGATTTAAGCGCCAAACAAGAGAAAGTTAATAAGCTTGCTAAGCATCTTGCCAGCATTATGGGTCCCTAGGATATTGTTTCTTGAGATCTTCTGAAGTGGTTTCAGTTCTGGATTTGTTTTGCTGCGGCGTTTATTTGCGCTGGTCGCCAACTTTGACAACCAGTGTATATGATATGCTGCTTTGTTCCCTATATTTGCACTGGTGGCAAACTTTGATGCCCAGTGGATGTAATATGTGTAATAGCCGTGATAGCCTAGCATAAGTTGCTTGCTTATTTATTTCCTTGTTGTCTTGTTTTTTTGTTTGCTTGTAGTCAGTGCAGTTCTTTTTCCGCGGTTTGCTAGTGGCTGCAATAACCTATTTTTTAAAACTAGGCCACAATAACCATGGGCTAATATTTACTATCGTGACACTGGGCCTCCTACGGGCCGTAGAAATAGTGGGCCTTCTACGGGCCGTAGAAACAATGGGCCTTCTACGGGCCGTATCATCAATGGGCCTTATACGGGTCGTATGATCGATTGGCCCGCATTATGGCCGTAAACGGGCTAGAGTTGGAATCGCCCGTTCATGGGCTGACCATAACAGGCCATCGTTAATAGGCCGTATTTGATGACGCTATGAAAACGGCCCAACGTATTAACGGACCACAAACGGGCCGACTGTAACCACGGGCTGAATTTGGCCCACAAGCAGAAAATGATAGTAAGGGGCCGTAAGTAAACGAATGCTGGAAATGAGCCCAAGAATAAATGGGCTCTAAGAAGGCCGAAGATAACATGGGCTGAAAGCGCCCAACTGAATAACAGGCCCTTAATGGGTATAAAGTGATACCTTTGTTCATTACGGGCCGCCACCACGGGCCGTTAATGGGTGTAAAGTGTACACTGTTCATTGCGGGCCAGTTTCACCACGGGCCGTTAATAGGCCAAGAGTTACATAGGGCCTCATATGGGCCGAAAGACATCATGGGCCATACATGGGCCAGAAGTGAAAACGGGCTGGAGTCATATTAGATGGCCCAGATGATGCTACTGGGCCTAATTCGGATAGGGCGTAACATGCCTTGGGTTAGCGGGCTGTAAATGGGCTATATGCAAACAGGCCATTAACAGGCTTTCCATGGGCCGGCCCGCCACCTTTTGACCAAGTCAAACGGGCCGGCCTTTTCACAGGAATGGGCCTCTGTTGGGCCGTGCCACGTGTCGACGTATCATAGGCGCCTTCTATCCAATGAGTGGATGACATCTGTCCCAACGATGAGCCGACACGTGTTTCCTCCAGCCAATGATGATTTTACACGTGGAAAATCCCTTTGGTCGGCTGTTAACGGGTTATCGATCCAAAACCCGACCCGATAGCTTAACGGTGTTCCGTTACGGTGGATGCCACGTGTCGGTCACCCTTGACGAAAGCACTTACGGACGCGCGATTTATCGTCATGGAAGTGGACACTTCCGTGATGATAATTTTGGTAATGTCATGGAACACTTCTACAACAAAGACAGTATGACTATCTTGATTCGTCATAAAATCTTCATGGATGTACATGCATGAAAAAACGCGACCTACTGTGACAAACACGTATCATCACGGAAGTGTATTTTTTTTGTAGTGGATGGCTCCGGTGACCGAATGCCGGTGGAAGAAGGAGACCGTCATGACGGCTCCGATGACCGAACGGAGTCCGGCCAGGTATATATATTAATTAAGCCTGTGCTGACTAGCTAATTGATGCATTAATTGTTTTGGTATGTACACATATTAACTCTCTTCTTTCTTCTTTTCTAGCCCTCCGGATCGAGCAAAACTTTGGTAATGAGACGAGGCCCGAAGAAAAAGTTGCGCCAGGATGAAAGGTTCATGATCACAACAATCACGCGTGATGGCCAACCGATTGAACCCATCCAGACCAAGGAAGCATTTTCTACTCAGTGCGGGGTTCTTGTTAGGGACATGATCCCGATCAGCATCCACCAATGGTATAAGCCTAAGAACGAAGACCCTTAGGTGTCTTATGTCAATGATAGGCAGAAAGATGATCTTTGGACCGCGCTGAAGGCAAATTTCAGCCTACCACCAGAGGAGGATCCGGAGAAGCCAGCTATAGAGCCATTGGTCAAGGCTCATGCTCTTAAGAAGATGGCAGATCTATTCAGGAGGTGGAAGAATCAGTTGAAAACAATGTTTGTTGACAAAGACAAGACTCCAGAATTCACCGGCCGATTTGAGAAGATAAGAGATCACTTGGACGCATTTGTGGCCCACAAGACATCAAAGAAGAGTAAGAAGATGTCAGCGACACACAAGAAAAATGCTGCAAAGAAGGAGCTTCACCATTGCACGGGGTCAGGTGGCTACCTCAGAGCCCGGCCGTTGTGGGACAAGGCTGAGAATGACCTGCTTGATAAAGGGGTCGAACTAGAGACATTGCACTGGCCAGACCGTTCAAGGACTTGGTTCTTCGGGGTTGGGGGATCGTTGGACCCTGAAACAGGGAAGTGCGTTTGGACGAATGAGCAACTGAGAATACCCGTCACGAAGCTTCAGGAGTATATCGCCACAACGCAAGAAGGGACGTTCGTTCCTGACAGAGAGAACGACGAGCTCACACAGGCCCTCAGGAATCCCGAGCACCCTGGACGGACACGAGGCACGCTAGGCTCCGTTTCATGGAAGGCTGGGTTTCCCGACGCAGGCGGTTACAAAACCCGGGAGGGGAGGAGGAAAGTGGAGAAGACCCAACTGCAGAAGCTGCACGCAAGGGTACAAGCGCTAGAGGAACAAGCAGGTCACATCAAGCGACCTGCCGAAGCTACCCCCAAAGCTACCCCGCCATCTCAGCGGAGAAGCAGCATGGCTTCCACCAAGCTGCTTCAGGAGCCTGTCTTCACAGCTCCTGCTAGCTACCCCGTGGATGCTATCATGGAGTCTCAAGATTGCCACCTTATGACGCAATGGCAGAACTTCAAAGTCAAGGCGGCTGTTGGCTCTGTTGCACCTCCTGAACCCGACACAACTTTTCACTGCCGTCCGATTCCAGAAGGATATGCTGCCGTGATGGTGGATGGAATAATGGAGGGATTTGAGGAGCTCGAGCTTGACCACCCTACCGGTGAAGGGGAGACTCGGCTGGGTTGTGCTCTGAAGACTCCATGTCTATGACGGAAGGAGCTCATGAACCTTCCGAACTGGACGCCTCCGCCTCCTCCTCCTCCGGCGAGTCAGGGCACTCCGCCTCCTCCTCCGGCGAGTGATCAGGGAACTCCGTCTCCTTCTCTGGCGCGTGGTGGCACTCCGCCTCCTTCTCCGCCTACGTCGGCGCGTCCGAGCAGCCCGCCTCCTCCTCCGCCTCATCAGCAAGGGCAGAAGAAAGCTGCCGCCACTCCGGCTGCTCCGGCGCGTCGTAGCACTCCGCCTCCTTCTCCGCCTCGTAAGAAACAAAAGTAGACAGCCGCAGCCACTCCGCTTGCTCCGGTGTCACAGTACAGCCAGAGGCGGGA
Source organism: Aegilops longissima (assembly GCA_021605205.1). Lineage (NCBI taxonomy): Eukaryota > Viridiplantae > Streptophyta > Magnoliopsida > Poales > Poaceae > Aegilops > Aegilops longissima. The sequence continues at coordinate 704,014,975 of CM038680.1, read as the reverse complement.
GGCAATACAGATTCGGTCCATCTCTCAAGCCTCTAGATAAGTTACCATACGAGATGACCGAACAGGAAAATGCGAAGATATGTAAAGCCTATGTGAGGATTTTTTTGCAAAGAAACCTCCACCTCCGGAGGAGATGATAGATAAGGTCAAAGTTCAGCGCACTTTGGATGCCCTGAAGCGACCACGACCGCCTCCGCCGGATGACAACCATGTCCACGCTCTTAAAAAGGCAATGGAAGAAGCACGCCGGTCGGGAACTACTTCAAGTGACAAAAGGTTACAAGAACGAAGAAGTGGGAAAAAAATTCCCCAGCTCGGCGAACATGCGAACCAATTGTGCCCCCCGCTGAAGGTGTCTAGTGATATCGTCGTAAATCTGCCGGGGATGCTGCCCGGTACCAATCCTGGTGATTACCTACCCGACGATGCATATTTTGATACAATGGAGGTGGACGAACACAAATACCGGTACGGGAAGCCTCTCGTCAAACCTGGTCATCCTCATCTAACAACGATGATGCGGAGATTCCATAAGTGGTACATGGACACCTACAAGTCTCGGAAGGATATTTTGACGCTGAGAGTTAAAGAGGAGCACGACCTCGTTGGAATTGATCTGTTGTCTGTTCCATTTGTGGAGTTCTTCCAGTTTTCAATCAAAAGGCCCTTGATAAAATAATCATCACTTGCTACTGTCTGTAAGTACTTTTGTAATTAAGTCTCTATATATAGCTCAGCTATTTCATTCCATGTATATATAATTATCCTCACTATATTATGCAGATTGAAGATCGTCGAATGCAAGAAAAGACAAATATATGATATTGGGTTCATTAACGCAAATCTCATAGATGAATGGATGGTTAAACGTGATGCCAAAGAAGCCGAGGCCAACTTGCTAAAATCGTTCCATTAAATATCAAAACAAAGATAAAATACTCTTTCCTTACAACTTCAAGTGAGTGTTACTGTCTTGTGCATACTCGGTTTCCCTTATTACTCGAGGTGTTGTAGTAATATAATTGATGAGTTATGCATGCGTGCGCAACTTCCACTTCATTCTCCTAGAGATTAAGCTGGAGCAGGGACTAGTAACCTTCTTAGACTCAAGACGAAAAGATCCCAAGGAGTATGCGGACGTGACTGAAATGCTTGAGAAGTAAGTTCAATCGATCATTATCGCACCATATCGGCAACTTTGTTCATTTCCTGATATCAAGTAATAATTATTTTCTTTGTCTCGCAGGGTTTGGAAAGTGTTCACCGCAGAAGCTCCGGGACTGCCGGGGAAGCTGCGATATACACACCCGAAAGTAAGTACTACTAGCTAGTTCCGCGCGCGCATCTCCCGTTGATTCTAGCTAGTTTCATCAATACCATTTATAATGCTTGATTATCAGTTTGATTGACCTCTATTTCTCGTAAAGTGGTTGTGGCAGGAAGGCGGGAATAATTTTTGTGGATACTACATTTGCGAGTACATCTACAACGCGGCGACCTCTAAGCGGGGCTACTCTGAAGAAGATTATGAAGTGCGTAAGCAATAATATTCATAATTTTATTTTATTACCATCATTTGTGTTGAGTTTCATTCATATATATGTATTGACTCCCTTCTTCAAATTAGCTTTGGTAGCTGCGGGATGAACTCCTACCACAAGATCGCATAAAAGCAATTCAATAGGAATTGGCGGGATTCTTTCTTGGCCACGTCATAGATAAAGACGGAGAATACCATGTGGAACTTGACATCAGATGCTAGGAATTGTAAGAGATCTTATATTGTATATATTTAGCTAGTAGCGTCGGATAGATCTACGAAAACTTGTTGTTCGACCAATCAATCGGAGAAAGAGAGGTCGATAACTTCTCTTTGTATATGTTCATGATGATATTGTGTACTTAATGGTTTCCTTCATTTGCTTACTAGCTAGCATGTCGAGTCCTCTCTATACGTATAGTACGTAGCGTTGACCAAGCATGGAGATAAGAGAGGACACTTCTCTCTATTAGCTAGCTAACACAATAAATGAAAACCCTAAATTAACCCTACAAAACCCCCAACCCCCCAAACCCCCCCTTTTAAAAAAACAAAAACCCAAGCCCCTGAACTGCTGACGCGTGGACGCTTATTGGTCCCGGTTGGTGCTACCAACCGGGACAAAAAGCCCCCCTGCCTGGGCAAGCCGCAGCGGCCACGTGGAGCCCCATCTGTCCCGGTTCGTATAAGAACCGGGACTAAAGGTACATGGCTTTAGTACCAACCCTTTAGTCCCGGTTCAGGAACCGGGACAAATGGGCCTTATGAACCGAGACAAATGGGCCTTTTTCTACTAGTGGACCCTTGAGGGAAGGCACCGAACCCGTACAATTGACAACCCTTAGGGACGGTCACCGGAACACGTACAATTTGTTTGTGGCGATCTCCACAACCTAATTGGAGACCCCGACACTTGCCCAGAGCTTTACACCGCAATGATTAAGCTCTGAGACACCACCAACCATCTAGGGAGCCCAAGCACCCAAGAGGAACAAGCTCTAGGGTACCAAGCACCCAAGAGGAGCAAGTTTCTCAAACTTCACTTCCACATATCACCGTGAAGAACTCAAACCTATGCACCAAATGTAATGGCAAGGGTACACAGAGTGCTCAAGTCCTTCTCTCCCAAATCCCACCACAACAACTAATGCTATGGAGGAAAATGAAGGAAGAACGAAGAAAAGAACACAAAGAACTCCAAGTCTAGATCCAAAGGGGTTCCCCTCACTTAAGGGGGAAAGTGGTCGGTGGAAATGTGGATCTAGATCTCCTCTCTCTTTTCCCTCAAGTACTAGCAAGAATCATTGGAGGGATTGAGAGATAGCAAGCTCAAAGAAGGTCAACAATGGGGAAAAACGTGAGCTCAAAGGGATAAGGTATATTGGGGAAGAAGACCCCCTTTTATAGGTGGGAACAAATCCAACGGTCATGCCCACAGCCCGCACACAAGCGGTACTACCACTCCAAGGAGCGGTACTACCGCTCGGGCGGTAGATCCCGGAGTGGTGCAATGGAGAAGCACCCTGAGGCGGCAGTGCTGCTGGAGCGGTACTACCACTAGGGTTGTAGTACACAGGGGAGAAGCGGAGGTAGGGCAATGTACAGCAGCGGTACTACTGCACCTTACTGCCGCCCTACTACCGCAGAGAGGCAAAACAGACCAGAGGCTAAAATATAAGTGAAAGGATCGACATGGTTGACTAGAGGGGGGGGGTGAATAGGCAACTACCAATTTTTAACTTTTCTTGAGAAAATAGGGCTAGCAACAAATAGGTTGTCTAGATATGCAACTAGGTGAACAACCTATATGATGCTAGCAACAACAACAACACAAGAAAGCAAGATATGCAACACAAGTAAAGCTTGCACAAAGTAAATGTAAGAGATAACCACAAGTGGAGTCGAAGTAGATGAGGATGTGTTACCAAAGTTCCTTCCCTTTGAGAGGAAGTACGTCTCCGTTGGAGCGATGTGGAGGCACAATGCTCCCAAAGAAGCCACTAGGGCCACCGTATTATCCTCACGCCCTCACACAATGCGAGATGCCGCAATTCCACTAGTGGTGCCCTTGAAGGCGGCAACCAGACCTTTACAAACAAGGTTGGGGCTCTCTCCACAACCAAATTGAAGGCTCCCAACAACACCAAGAAGCTTCACCATAATGGAATGTGGCTCCGAGATGACCTCAACCGTCTAGGGGCTCAAACACACAAGAGTAATAAGATCCACAATGGATTAGTGGGGGGAATCAAATTTCTCTTTGTGGAAGTGTAGATCTAGGCCTTCTCAAACAATCCCTAAAGAATAAACAAGTTTGATTGGCTAGGGAGAGAGATTGGGCGGAAATGAGCTTGTGAGCAACAATGGAGATTGGGGGAGGAAGAGGTAAGTCAACTTGGGGAAGATGACTCCCTTATATAGTGGGGGATGAAATCCAACCGTTATGCACTCACAGCCCGTGTACAAGCGGTAGTACTTCTCAGGAGAGCGGTACTTCTGCTGGTGAAAGTGCAACTAATCCCTGGGTGGTTTTGGTAATTCTTAACAACATATAGCACACTGAACTAATATCCATTCAAGATAATCTTTTCAGAAAGTTCAATGATTGGCATGGCAATGGACTAGAGAAGTGGACCCTTCAAAATGCTAAGGACACATTTTTGGCAAATGCTCAAGACTCTACATTTTCATTTTAGTGATCCAAGATCACATTGAGTCCATATGAAAAGCCAATACTATTAAAAGGGGATGAGGTGTTGCTTAATGGCTTGCTTGCTCAAAATGCTTAGTGATATGCTCCAAAAGCCCTCAACCAATTTCTCGTTTCCACATTTTTCCTAAACCTCAAGTCAAACTCGGCCCCACTGATTTGATCTATCCGGCGCCACCGAGTTCATTTGACATAGTCATAGCCAGAAACCCTAATCAATATGGTCTCACCGATAGGGATCTCGGTCTCACCGAGATGGGATTCCAAACTCTCTGTTTACCTTCATAATGTTTCGGTCCAACTGAGATGTGCGATCGGTCCCACCGAGTTCGCAATGCAAACTCTCTGTTTCCTTTTCGTAGCGTTTCGGTCTCACCGAAATGAGCGATCGGTCCCACCGAGTTTGCCTGACCAACTCTCTATTTGCCTATTACTTAAATCGCTCTCACCGAGATGAAATGATTGGTCTCATCGAGATCAAGTTATGCCCTAACCCTACCGCATCGGTCCCATCGAGTTGATCATGTCGGTCCCACCGAAAAGCGTAACATTCACATTTTGAACCATATCAGTCTGACCGAGTTTCAGTATTTGGTCCCACCGAGTTTGGTGAATTGTGTGTAACGGTTAGATTTTGTGTGGAGGCTATATATACGCCTCCACCCATCCTCCATTCGAGGAGAGAGCCATCAGAACGTGCCTACACTTCCAGCTCTGAGAGAGAACCACCTACTCATGTGTTGAGACCAAGACATTCCAATCCAACCACAAGAATCTTGATCTCTAGCCTTCCCCAAGTTGATTTCCACTCAAATCATCTTTCCACCATATCCAAATCTGCGAGAGAGAGTTGAGTGTTGGGGAGAGTATCATTTGAAGCACAAGAGCAAGGAGTTCATCATCAACACACCATCTGTTACCTTTTGGAGAGTGGTGTCTCCTAGATTGGTTAGGTGTCGCTTGGGAGCCTCCGTCAAGATTGTGGAGTTGAACCAAGGAGTTTGTAAGGGCAAGGAGATCGCCTACTTCGTGAAGATCTACCTAAGTGAGGCAAGTCCTTCATGGGCGATGGCCATGGTGGGATAGACAAGGTTGCTTCTTCGTGGACCCTTCGTGGGTGGAACCCTCTGTGGACTCGCGCAGTCGTTACCATTCATGGGTTGAAGTCTCCATCAACGTGGATGTACGATAGCACCACCTATCGGAACCACGCTAAAAATCTCCGTATCTACATTGCATTTTCTCCCTCCAAACTCCTCCCCTTTACCTTCATATGCTGTGCTTTACATTCCGTTGCTATACTCTTAGAATTGCATGTGTAGGTTGATTGCTTGACTTGTGCTAAGTTGCTAAAATTTGTCAAGACTTAAAATTTGGAAAAGGCTAGATTTTTATTTGGTCAAGTAGTCTAATCACCCCCTCCAGACATACTTTCGATCCTATAAGTGGTATCAGAGCTTTGGTCTCCATTTTCGTTGATTTCCATAGATTTGGTGATCATAGACTTGGTTTCACAACCTAGGAGAGTATGGCGTCTATCGAGGGAAATTACCACCGTAGAGGTCCTTAGTTTGATGGTAATCTTTTTGCTAGTTGGAAGCATAAGATGAAAATGCATATTCTTGGACATAACCTCGCCGTTTGGGCTATTGTGTGTATTGGCTTGCAAGGTGAATTGTTCGATGGGAGAGAGCTAAATTGCGAAGCTACCGCGGAAGAATTGAAGATGTTGCAATACAATTCTCAAGCTTGCGAGATCCTCTTCAACGGATTGTGCCCCGAAGAATTCAACAAAATCAGTCACCTTGAGAATGCAAAGGAAATTTGGGATCTTTGATTGATATGCACGAAGGTACCGACTCCGTCAAGGAATCCAAATTGGATGTGCTTCAAAGTCAACTTGACAAGTTCAAAATGAAGGATGGTGAAGGTGTCGCTGAAATGTATTCTAGGCTTGCTCTCATCACAAATGAGATTGCTGGCTTAGGAAGTGAAGAGATGACCGATAGATTCATCATCAAGAAGATCCTAAGAGCCTTGGATGGAAAATATGATACCGTGTGCACATTGATCCAAATGATGCCCAATTACAAAGATCTCAAGCCAATGGAAGTCATTGGTAGAATTGTTGCTCATGAGATGTCACTCAAGGATAAAGAAGAGCTTCACAACAAGTCTAGTGGTGCTTACAAAGCCTCATGTGATGCTACTACATCATCAAGTGAGAAACAAGCTTTCAATGAAGAATTGAGCTTAATGGTGAAGAACTTCAACAAGTTATTCAAGAGTAGAAGCAAAGAAAGAAGTTCCAAGTCAAGGTCCTATAATGACAAAAGATCTTCTAGTGTGAGCGTAATTGCTACAATTGTGGAAGACCCGGACACTACTCCAATGAGTGTATGGCTCCCTACAAAAGAAGAGAAGACTCACCTAAAAGGAGAAGCAAAAGAGAAGAATCACCTCCAAGGGAGAGAAGGAGTAGAGATGATCGTTATGAACGAAGAACCTCTCACAGAAGCAAGGATTCGGAAAGGAAGGACAAGTCATCAAGGAGCTATACAAAACGAAGACATCAAGCTCATGTTGGTGAATGGGTATCCAGTTCCGACTCCGACCACCACTCCAAGAGAAGTTATCACTCCAACTCCGAATATACTCAAGATGAAGGTGTTGCCGGTCTAGCACTTGAATCAACCAACTCCTATGACATATTTGACTCACCAAATGAAGGAATTGGAAGATGCTTCATGGCTAAAGGCCCAAAGGTATCACACCCCGAGTATGTTGATTTCAATAGTGATGAAGATGATTTGCTAGGTGATGATGATTTACTTGTTGACAACTCTAGTGATGAAAACTATGATGAACTTGCTATTAATCATGCTAATCAAGATAAAATGAATAATTATGATAAGAAGGAGATTGAGCGTCTAACTAAAGAACTAAACACTCTTAAGTTAGCTCATGAAACTACTTTAGAAGATCATCGAGAACTTTTAAAGATTCATGAGAAGCTACGCTTCGAGAAGCTCAACCTAGAGCAAGAACATGGGTTTTTAAAGGCCATCATTGATGATCTTCGAAAGAAAAATTCCTCTTACATTTCCAAGCATTTACTCTTGTCTACTTACATGCCACAAGTAAAATCTAGCAACAAGAGTAAGAAGGATTCTTCTTCTAGTAGTAACAATGATCATGCTAAATCCAATGTTGTTGCTTCTAGTAGTTCTCTTGATTCCACTAATGATTCTCTTAGCCAAGTTACACTTGAGCAAGAAAATAGCTTATTGAAGGGAATTATAGAGAAAGGTGTTTACAAGAGCCTTGCCGGAAGTAAGCAATTTGAGGAAATTGTACACAAGCAAGGAAGGCGCCGGAAGAATCAAGGTGTTGGTTTTGAACGAAAGTTCAATGCCAATGTAGTTGAGTGTAAAGAAGATCAATACCCCAAGACGAAGTTTGTTCCTCAACAAGAGAAGTATGATCCTACTTCCTTCAAGGGGACACAATCTCAAGATGATCTTCCACCACAAGACCACAAGCTAAAAGGCAAGGACAAGCTTCAAGAGGAGATTGGTGCATTTGAAGAAGCTCCTAAGGCCTTGGTCAAGTGGGTTCCCAAGACTACATCAAGCTCTACTTCATCAAGTACGACTACAACTCCAAGGATTCCCATCAAGATGATGTGGATCCCAAAGAAGAAGAACTATAGAGTTCTTGAGGGTGACTCCGCCAACATACTTCACTCATATTCATATTGGCAAGAACAAGTGCAAACAACTTCCACATCTTGCACCAGTTCAAGGAGTCACAAACCCTCTTGTTGGTAAGTTAAGGGACAAGGTAACCTAATGCTTTCATGGCCATCATCTTGTGTGTACTTCACTCTATGTCTATGGATATCATTGTTTGTTCCTTGTGGTACTAACCCATGTAGGTATTGAAAGTGCAACTCACTCCAATGGATTGCTCCGAATGATCTACATCAACTTTGAGCATCCACATCTTCAACATCTACATGAAGTCATCATCGACAAAACCCAATGTTAGTTCACCCCTCTTAGGGGGGATATCATATCTAGGGGGAGCTTTACTCTAAGAATTGAGCTAAAGCAACTCTAATGGTGTGAACACAACAATGCTTTATGTAAAAGTGGTAACCCCACTTGTGCTTAAACGATAAGTATGATCTATGATCAAATGTTCTGATTTGACTCCTAAGTCAATATACTCATATATAGATGACCTAGTCATCGCCAATTGCTTGATAGATGCTAGAGTGTTTTTGCATGCTTTGCCACATATTTCATTTGCCATCTTATTGTGTGAGCATGTTGATTGCATATTTTTCTCATTCGAGGACATCCATTTGTTTCTTTGATTGTTTGGTCTTTTTCTTTTGCCAAATGGATGAACAAGAATGCCTAAGAACTCCCTCTAGCTACCTATGCTTTTCTCGTCTCAAACTCTATTCATGCTACATCACAAAGTTTGATCAAGTCAGATTCGAACCCTCTAGGTGAGGAGCACTGGGAGCCACCAGACAAAACTTCCAAAACTTCTTTGTGTATTTCGGTCTGACTGATTCATTCGTTTCGGTCATACCGAGTTCATTGAGTTGATCTAGGATTTCAATCTCGGTGCAACCGATTTGAACAGTTCGCTCACACCGAGTTGTAGTAACCGCTTGCGATTCTGCATCTTGGTGCCACCGAGTCGTTCCACTCGGTCACACCGACAGGGTCAGGATATATATATACCCACGGGTCAAATTTTGGAAATTCCTCCGAAACCTTTCGCCCGCGCATATCCTGCTCTGCCGACTCGGGTCTTCGGATCGTCTCCTCGTCACCAGCGACCTCCTATCGCTGGTCTCCGCCGCCGTCCATGGGAATCTATGCCGCCCTTGTCGCCGTAGCGAGTTCACCGCCGAGTTAGGGTATGAACTCGACCCCTATGTGCAATCTTAACCTCTGATTCCTGCACTTAGGTCAATGCCATGATTCTTACCACGTATGAGATTGTTCTATCCAGCAAAAAATTCTTTTAGATTAGATTTGATTCAAAAATTTAGGGTTAGGTTTCCGTCGAACTCATCTCGGACCGACCGAGTTGTAGAGATCGGTCTCACCGATTTGGCCTAGGCCATTGCACTTGTAATTTTCGGTCTGACCGAATCTTACGAATCAGTGTGACCGAGTTCGATTCTCAGTGAAACCCTAGCAATCTCGGAGTCACCAAACCGTGTCTCAGTCTGACCGATGTCACCAGTTTAGACTCTAATAATGCTTTGGTGTCACCGAGTTCAATAAATCGGTAGCTCCGAAATGCTCGCTGTGGAAAACTAAAACTAAGTTTTTGACTCAATTGTTTTGCAAAATCTCTGCACTTTGTGATGCTCATCCACTCTATCTCAACTATATCTATTCATAGGTTAGCTTTCAGTTTGCAGTGTCAGCTATGTTAGATCAAAGGGACAGCCAGAACAAGTCAATTTGAGTGAGGGCACTAGTCCCTCTGGCAGCTATGATGAGGGTAGCAGAAGCACCCCAAGCAACTTGCCAAAAGCTGCAACCAGGACAAGGAAGAAGAGAAACTCGGATTCTGAAGATGAGGATTATGTTGCTGTTAAGGAGGAGGTCAGCTCCACGAAGAAAGTTGTCAAGAAGGAATTTGGCACTGCAGCTTCAACCAAGCCTGGTCTGCACAAGAAAGCTCCTGCCAAAAGAATGCCAATGTCTAAGGCCAAAGCCTCAACTCTTGAACACTCCAAATCAACTGAAGAAGAGGCTGCTGGTGAGGGCAAGAAAAGGAAAGAAAGGGTCAAAAATACAATGGCTAAAGTTATTGGAAAACCATCAATGTTGAAGAAGAGGAAGAAGAGGATGCTGCACCAGCATAAAAGACGCAAAAGTTGATGGGGGATGCCATCAAGTCTGGGGCTGCTCCATCAAAGCCCAAGACTGCCCCCAAGGCTGCTGCTCAAGCTTCTAAGCCTTCAGCACGAAAGAGAAGCACCAGAAACATACCAGCTGCTGAGAAGAACAAGGCTCCAGTGCCTGAATTGGAAGAAGAAGCTCAAGTGCTCAGAAAACTTAAGCCAAAAATTCCTGATCATGATGATAATCACCCAGTGGCTGAAAACATGAAGGAGAGAAAGGATGCAGGTCTCAGATTGTGGACACAATCAGGCCCTTATGCTGCAAGAAGGAGAACTGTTGTGGACTACAGATTTCACACAAAGGAACAATAAGATTTCTGTGAGACTGTGCTCTTGGATAAGAAGCCCATTGTGTGTGACATGAAATGGGTAGATTGGAAGTACATTTTGATAGCAATGAAGATCATTTTCCTGGAGTGCATGAGAGCTTCAGACTCAATGGAGTTGACACTTTTGTGGGTCAGAAATTGACCAAATGAAATGATGATCTTATCATGCAGTTTTACTCTACTGCTCACTTCTACCCAGATGGGAAAATTGTTTGGATGACTGAGGGTACTAGGTACCAGTCTAATGTTGCTGATGAAGGAAATATGCCCTAGAGGCAATAATAAAGTTATTATTTATTTCCTTATATCATGATAAATGTTTATTATTCATGCTAGAATTGTATTAACCAGAAACATAATACATGTGTGAATACATAGACAAACAGAGTGTCACTAGTATGCCTCTACTTGACTAGCTCGTTAATCGAATATGGTTATGTTTCCTAACCATAGACATGAGTTGTCATTTGATTAACGGGATCACATCATTAGGAGAATGATGTGATTGACATGACCCATTCCGTTAGCCTAGCACATGATCGTTTAGTATGTTGCTATTGCTTTCTTCATGACTTATACATGTTCCTCGTAACTATGAGATTATGCAACTCCGTTTACGGAGGAACACTTTGGTGCTACCAAACGTCACAACGAAACTGGGTGATTATAAAGGAGTACTACAGGTGTCTCCAAAGGTACATGTTGGGTTGGCGTATTTCGAGATTAGGTTTTGTCACTCCGATTGTCGGAGAGGTATCTCAGGGCCCTCTCGGTAATGCACATCACTCTAAGCCTTAGAAGCAATGTAGCTAATGAGTTAGTTACGGAATGATGCATTACGTAATGAGTAAAGAGACTTGCCGGTAACGAGATTGAACTAGGTATTGGATACCAACGATCGAATCTCGGGCAAGTAACATACCGATGACAAAGGAAACAACGTATGTTGTTATGCGGTTTGACCGATAAAGATCTTCGTAGAATATGTAGGAGCCAATATGAGCATCCAAGTTCCGCTATTGGTTATTGACCAAGAATAGTTCTAGGTCATGTCTACATAGTTCTCGAACCCATAGGGTCCGCACGCTTATGGTTTCGATGACAGTTATATTATGAGTTTATGAGTTTTGATGTACCGAAGGAGTTCGGAGTCCCGGATGAGATCGGGGACATGACGAGGAGTCTCGAAATGGCCGAGACGTAAAGATCGATATATTGGACGACTATATTCGGAGTTCGGAAAGGTTCCGATTGATTCGGTATTTTTGAGTACGGAGAGTTACGGAATTCGCCAGGAGTATATGGGCCTTATTGGGCCATACGGGAATAAAGGAGAAAGGCCGAAGGAAGGAGGCGCGCAGCCCCTCTGGTCCGAATTGGACAAGGGTGCGGCCCCTTCCTTCCTCCTCTCCCCTCTTTCCCCTCCAACAAGGAAGGAGGGAGTCCTACTCCCGGTGGGAGTAGGACTCCCCTTGGCGCGCCTCCTCCTAGGCCGGCCGCCCCCTCCCCCTTGCTCCTTTATATACGGGGGCAGGGGGGCACCCCATTACACACAAGTTGATCTACGGATCGTTCCTTAGCCGTGTGCGGTGCCCCCCTCCACCATATTCCACCTCGGTCATATCGTCGCGGAGTTTAGGCGAAGCCCTGCGCCGGTAGAGCATCATCATCGTCACCACGCCGTCGTGCTGACGGAACTCATCCCCGACGCTTTGCTGGATCGGATCCTGGGGATCGTCATCGAGCTGAACGTGTGCTAAACTCGAGGTGCCGTACGTTCGGTACTTGGATCGGTCGGATCGTGAATACGCACGACTACTTCAACAGCGTTGTCATAACGCTTCGCCACGGTCTCACGAGGGTACGTGGACAATACTCTCCCTCTCGTTGCTATGCCATCACCATGATCTTACGTGTGCGAGGAATTTTTTGAAATTACTACGTTCCCCAACAAATGGTATCGAGCTTGGTTTTATGCGTTGATGTTATATGCACGAGTAGAACACAAGTGAGTTGTGGGCGATACAAGTCATACTGCTTACAAAGCATGTCATACTTTGGTTGGCGGTATTGTGAGATGAAGCGGCCTGGACAGACATTACGCATACGCTTACGCGAGACTGGTTTCACCGCTGCGAGCACTCGTTGCTTAAAGGTGACTGGCGGGTGTCTGTCTCTCTCACTTTAGTTGAACCGAGTGTGGCTACGCCCGGTCCTTGCGAAGGTTAAAACAGCACCAACTTGACAAACTATCGTTGTGGTTTTGATGCGTAGGTAAGAACGGTTCTTGCTCAGCCCGTAGCAGCCACGTAAAACTTGCAACAGAAAGTAGAGGACGTCTCACTTGTTTTTGCAGGGCATGTTGTGATGTGATATGGTCAAGACGTGATGCTATATTTTATTGTATGAGATGATCATGTTTTGTAACCGAGTTATCGGCAACTGGCAGGAGCCATATGGTTGTCGCTTTATTGTATGAAATGCAAATGCCATGTAATTGCTTTACTTTATCACTAAGCGGTAGCGATAGTCGTAGAAGCAATAGTTGGCGAGACGACAACGATGCTACGATGGAGATCAAGGTGTCGCGTCGATGACGATGGTGATCACGACGGTGCTTCGGAGATGGATATCACAAGCACAAGATGATGATGGCCATATCATATCACTTATATTGATTGCATGTGATGTTTATCCTTTATGCATCTTATCTTGCTTTAATTGACGGTAGCATTTTAAGATGATCTCTCACTAAAATTATCAAGACGTGTTCTCCCGAGTATGCACCGTTGCCAAAGTTCGTCGTGCCTGACACCACGTGATGATCGGGTGTGATAAGCTCTCGTCCATCTACAACGGGTGCAAGCCAGTTTTGCACACGCAGAATACTCAGTTAAACTTGACGAGCCTAGCATATGCAGATATGGCCTCGGAACACGGAGACCGAAGGTCGGCGTGAATCATATAGTAGATATGATCAACATAGTGATGTTCACCATTGGAACTACTCCATGTCACGTGATGATCGGACATGGTTTAGTTGATTTGGATCACGCAATCACTTAGATGACTCGAGAGATGTCTGTCTAAGTGGGAGTTCTTAAGTAAGATGATTAATTGAACTTTAATTTATCATGAACTTAGTCCTGGTAGTATTTTGCAAATTATGTTGTAGATCAATAGCTCGCGTTGTTGCTTCCCTATGTTTTTGCTTCCCTATATTTTGATATGTTCCTAGAGAAAATTGTGTTGAAAGATGTTAGTTGCAATGATGCGGATTGGATCCGTGATCGAGGTTTATCCTCATTGCTGCCTGTAAGAATTATGTCCTTGATGCACCGCTAGGTGACAGACCTATTGCAAGAGCAAGATGCGAGGCGTTATGAACGTTTGGCTAGCTCAATATGATGACTACTTGGTAGTTTAGTGCACCATGCTTAAACGGCTTAGAATCGGGACTTCAAAGGCGTTTTGAACGTCATGGACCATATGAGATGTTCCAGGAGTTGAAGTTAATATTTCAGCAAATACCGAGTTGAGAGATATGAAGTCTCCAACAAGTTCTATAGCTAAAAGATGGAGGAGAATCGCTCAACTAGTGAGCATGTGCTCAGATTGTCCAGGTACTTCAATCGCTTGAATCAAGTGGGAGTTAATCTTCGAGATAAGATAGTGATTGACAGAATTCTCTAGTCACCATCACTAAGTTACTAGAACTTCGTGATGAACTATAGTATGCAAGGGATGACGAAAACGATTCCGAGCTCTTCGTGATGTTGAAATCGACGAAGGTAGAAATCAAGAAAGAGCATCAAGTGTTGATGATTGACAAGACCACTAGTTTCAAGAAAAGGGCAAAGGGAAAGAAAGGGAATTTCAAGTAGAATGACAAGCAAGTTGTCACTCCCACGAAGAAACCCAAAGCTGAACCAAAGCCTGAAACGAGTGCTTATAATCGCATAGGAAATGGTCTTTGAAACGGAAATACCCCAAATATTTGGTGGATAAGAAGGATGGAAAAGTGAACAAGGGTATATTTGATATCTGGTTATTGATGTGTGCCTTACTAGTGTTTATAGTAGCCCTGAGTATTTGATACTTGTTAGGTTGCTAAGATTAGTAACTCGAAACAGGAGTTCTGAATAAGCAGAGACTAGTTGAAGGGAAGTGACGATGAGTGTTGGAAGTAGTTCCAAGATTGATATGATCATCATCGCACACTCCCTATACTATCGGGATTAGTGTTTATAGTAGCCCCGAGTATTTGATACTTGTTAGGTTGCTAAGATTAGTAACTCAAACAGGAGTTGAGAATAAGCAGAGACTAGTTGAAGGGGAAGTGACGATGAGTGTTGGAAGTAGTCCCAAGATTGATATGATCATCATCGCACACTGCCTATACTATCGGGATTAGTTTTGAACCTAAATAAATGTTATTTGGCGTTTGCATTGAGCATGAATATGATTTGATCATGTTTATTGCAATACGGTTATTCATGTAAGTTAAAGAATAATTATTGTTCTGTTTACATGAATAAAACCTTCTATGGTCATACACCCAATGAAAATGGTTTGTTGGATCTCGATTGTGTGATACACATATTCATAATATTGAAACCAAAAGATGTAAAGTTAATAATGATAGTGCAATTTATTTGTGGCACTGCCGTTTGGGGTCATATCGGTGTAAAGCGCATGAAGAAACTCCATAAAGATGGATTTTCGGAATCACTTGGTTATGAATCATTTGATTCTTGCGAACCGTGCCGTTTGGGCAAGATGACTAAAACTCCGTTCTCCGGAACAATGGAACAAGCTACTGACTTATTGGAAATAATACATACCGATGTATGCGATCCAATGAGTGGTGATGCTCGTGGCAAGTATCATTATTTTCTAACCTTCACAAGATGATTTGAGCAGATATGGGTATATCTACTTGATGAAACATAAGTCTGAAATAGTTGAAAGGTTCAAAGAATTTCAGAGTGAAGTGGAAAATCATCGTAACAAGAAAAATAAAGTTTCTACGATCTGATCATGGAGACGAATGTTTGAGTTACGAGTTTGGTCTTCAATTAAAACAATGTGGAATAGTTTCACAGCTCACGCCACCTGGAACACCACAACGTTATGGTGTGTCCGAACGTCGTAACCGCACTTTATTGGATATGATGCGATCTATGATGTCTCTTATTGATTTACCATTATCGTTTTGGGGTTATGCATTAGAGACAGCTGCATTCGCGTTAAAAGGGCACCATCTAAATCCGTTGAGACGACACTTTATGAACTGTGGTTTAGCAAGAAACCCAAGTTGTCATTTCTTAAAGTTTGGAGTTGCGATGCTTATATGAAAAAGGTTTTCAACCTGATAAGCTCGAACCCAAATCAGAGAAGTGCGTCTTCATAGAATACCCAAACGAAACTGTTGGGTACACCTTCTATCACAGATCTAAAGGCAAAACATTCGTTGCTAAGATGGATCCTTTCTAGAGAAGAAGTTTCTCTCGAAAGAAGTGAGTGGGAGGAAAGTAGAACTTGATGAGGTAATTGTACCTTCTCCCTTATTGGAAAGTAGTTCATCACGAAATCAGTTCAAAGTGATTCCTACACCAATTAGTGAGGAAGTTAATGATGATGATCATGAAACTTCAGATCAAGTTGCTACCAAACCTCGAGGTCTTCCAAATAAGATCCGCACCAATGTGGTACGGTAATACTATTCTAGAAGTCATGTTACTAGACCATGATGAACCTACGAACTATGAGGAAGCGATGATGAGCCCAGATTCCGCGAAATGGCTTGAGGCCATAAAATCTGAGATATGATCCATATATAAGAACAAAGTGGGGACTTTGGTTGACCTGCTCGATGATCAGCAAGTCAAGTTAAATAAATGGATCTTCAAGAGGAAGAGGGACACTGATAGTAGTGTTACTATCTACAAAGCTCGACTTGTCACAAAAAGGTTTTCGACAAGTTCAAGGTGTTGACTACAATGAGATTTTCTCAACTGTAGCGATGCTTAAGTCTGTCCGAATCATGTTAGCAATTGCCACATTTTATGAAATCTGGCAAATGGATGTCAAAACTACATTCTTTAATGGATTTCTTAAAGAAGAGTTGTATATGATGCGACCAGAAGATTTTGTCAATCCTAAAGGTGCTAACAAAATGTGCAAGCTCCAGTGATCCATCAATGGACTGGTGCAAGCATCTCGGAGTTGGAATATACGCTTTGATGTGTTGATCAAAGCATATGGTTTTATAAAGACTTTTGGAAAGGCCTGTATTTACAAGAAAGTGAGTGGGAGCACTACAGCATTTCTGATAAGTATATGTGAATGACATATTGTTGATTGGAAATAGTGTAGAATTATTCTGCAAAGCATAAAGGAGTATTTGAAAGGAGTTTTTCAAAGAAGGACCTCGGTGAAGCTGCTTACATATTGAGCATCAAGATCTATTGAGATAGATCAAGACGCTTGATAAGTTTTTCAAGAAGTACATACCTTGTCAAGATTTTGAAATAGTTCAAAATGGAACAGTCAAAGAAAGAGTTCTTGCCTGTGTTAAAAGGTGTGAGATTGAGTAAGACTCAAAACCCGACCACGACAGTAAGATAGAAAGAGAATGAAAGTCATTCCTATGCATCAGCCATAGGTTCTATAAAGTATGTCATCTTGTGTACCAGATCTATTGCATACCCTACCACTAAGCTTGGCAAGGAGTGCAATAGTGATCTAGGAGTAGATCAATGGACAGCGGTCAAAATTATCGTTAGTGGAATAAGGATATGTTTATCGATTATGGAAGTGAAAAAGGTTCGTCGTAAAAAGGGTTACGCCGATGCAAGTCTTAACACTAATCTAGATGACTCGAGTCTCAATCTGGATACATATTGAAAGTGGGAGCAATTAGCTAGAGTAGCTCCGTGCGAGCATTGTAGACATAGAAATTTGCAAAATACTTACGGCCTCGAATGTGATGAGACCCGTTGACTAAAATGATCTCACAAGCAAAACATGATCACACCTTAGTACTCTTTGGGTGTTAATCACATAGCGATGTGAACTAGATTTTGACTCTAGTAAACCCTTTGGGTGTTGGTCACATGTCGATGTGAACTATGGGTGTTAACCACATATAGATGTGAACTATTGATGTTAAATCACATGGCGATGTGAACTAGATTATTGACTCTAGTGCAAGTGGGAGACTGAAGGAAATATGCCCTAGAGGCAATAATAAAGTTATTATTTATTTCCTTATATCATGATAAATGTTTATTATTCATGCTAGAATTGTATTAACCGGAAACATAATACATGTGTGAATACATAGACAAACAGAGTGTCACTAGTATGCCTCTACTTGACTAGCTCGTTAATCGAAGATGGTTATGTTTCCTAACCATAGACATGAGTTGTCATTTGATTAACGGGATCACATCATTAGGAGAATGATGTGATTGACATGACCCATTCCGTTAGCCTAGCACATGATCGTTTAGTATGTTGCTATTACTTTCTTCATGACTTATACATGTTCCTGTAACTATGAGATTATGCAACTCCGTTTACGGAGGAACACTTTGGTGCTACCAAACGTCACAACGTAATCGGGTGATTATAAAGGAGTACTACAGGTGTCTCCAAAGGTACATGTTGGGTTGGCGTATTTCGAGATTAGGTTTTGTCACTCCGATTGTCGGAGAGGTATCTCAGGACCCTCTCGGTAATGCACATCACTATAAGCCTTGCAAGCAATGTAGCTAATGAGTTAGTTACGGAATGATGCATTACGTAACGAGTAAAGAGACTTGCCGGTAACGAGATTGAACTAGGTATTGGATACCGACAATCGAATCTCGGGCAAGTAACATACCGATGACAAAGGAAACAACGTATGTTGTTATGCGGTTTGACCGTTAAAGATCTTCGTAGAATATGTAGGAGCCAATATGAGCATCCAGGTTCCGCTATTGGTTACTGACCAAGAATAGTTCTAGGTCATGTCTACATAGTTCTCGAACCCATAGGGTCCGCACGCTTAAGGTTTCGATGTGCTTATATTATGAGTTTATGAGTTTTGATGTACCGAAGGAGTTCGGAGTCCCGGATGAGATCGGGGACATGACGAGGAGTCTCGAAATGGTCGATACGTAAAGATCGATATATTGGACGACTATATTCGGAGTTCGGAAAGGTTCCGAGTGATTCGGGTATTTTTCGAGTGGGAGAGTTACAGGAATTCGCCGGGAGTATATGGGCCTTATTGGGCCATACGGGAATAGAGGAGAAAGGCCGAAAGGAAGGAGGCGCAGCCCCCTCTGGTCCGAATTGGACAAGGGTGCGGCCCCTTTCCTTCCTCCTCTCCCCTCTTTCCCCTCCAACAAGGAAGGAGGAGTCCTACTCCGGTGGGAGTAGGACTCCCCTTGGCCGCCTCCTCCTAGGCCGGCCGCCCCCTCCCCCTTGCTCCTTTATATATGGGGGCAGGGGGGCACCCCATGACACACAAGTTGATCTACGGATCGTTCATTAGTCGTGTGCGGTGCCCCCCTCCACCATATTCCACCTCGGTCATATCGTCGCGGAGTTTAGGCGAAGCCTGCGCCCGTAGAGCATCATCATCGTCACCACGCCGTCGTCTTGACGGAACTCATCCCCGACGCTTTGCTGGTTGGAGCCCGGGATCGTCATCGAGCTGAGCGTGTGCTGAACTCGGAGGTGCCGTCGTTCGGTACTTGGATCGGTCGGATCGTGAAGACGCACGACTACTTCAACAGCGTTGTCATAACGCTTCGCTTACGGTCTCACGAGGGTGCGTGGACAATACTCTCCTCTCGTTGCTATGCCATCACCATGATCTTGCGTGTGCGTAGGAATTTTTTGAAATTACTCGTTCCCCAACAGTGGTATCGAGCCTGGTTTTATGCGCGTTGATGTTATATGCACGAGTAGAACACAAGTGAGTTGTGGGCGATACAAGTCATACTGCTTACCAGCATGTCAT
This sequence comes from Aegilops longissima, assembly GCA_021605205.1. NCBI lineage: Eukaryota > Viridiplantae > Streptophyta > Magnoliopsida > Poales > Poaceae > Aegilops > Aegilops longissima. The sequence continues at coordinate 703,995,436 of CM038680.1, read as the reverse complement.
ACTTTGGTTGGCGGTATTGTGAGATGAAGCGGCCGGACCGACGTTACGCAGACGCTTACGCGAGACTGGTTTCACCGCTGCGAGCACTCGTTGCTTAAAGGTGACTGGCGGGTGTCTGTCTCTCTCACTTTAGTTGAACGAGTGTGGCTCGCCCGGTCCTTGCGAAGGTTAAACAGAACCAACTTGACAAACTATCGTTGTGGTTTTGATGCGAGGTAAGAACGGTTCTTGCTCAGCCCGTAGCAGCCACGTAAAACTTGCAACAACATATTAGAGGACGTCTAACTTGTTTTTGCAGGGCATGTTGTGATGTGATATGGTCAAGGCGTGATGCTATATTTTATTGTATGAGATGATCATGTTTTGTAACGAGTTATCGCAATGGCAGGAGCCATATGGTTGTCGCTTTATTGTATGAAATGCAAACGCCATGTAATTGCTTTACTTTATCACTAAGCGGTAGCGATAGTCGTAGAAGCAATAGTTGGCAAGACGACAACGATGCTACGATGGAGATCAAGGTGTCGCACGGTGACGATGGTGATCACGGCGGTGCTTCGAGATGGAGATCACAAGCACAAGATGATGATGGCCATATCATATCACCTATATTGATTGCATGTGATGTTTATCCTTTATGCATCTTATCTTGCTTTAATTGACGGTAGCATTTTAAGATGATCTCTCACTAAAATTATCAAGGCGTGTTCTCCCGAGTATGCACCGTTGCCAAAGTTCGTCGTGCCCGGACACCACGTGATGATCGGGTGTGATAAGCTCTCGTCCATCTACAACGGGTGCAAGCCAGTTTTGCACACGCAGAATACTCAGGTTAAACTTGACGAGCCTAGCATATGCAGATATGGCCTCGGAACACGGAGACCGAAAGGTCGAGCGTGAATCATATAGTAGATATGATCAACATAGTGATGTTCACCATTGAAACTACTCCATCTCACGTGATGATCGGACATGGTTTAGTTGATTTGGATCACGTAATCACTTAGATGACTCGAGAGATGTCTGTCTAAGTGGGAGTTCTTAAGTAATATGATTAATTGAACTTTAATTTATCATGAACTTAGTCCTGGTAGTATTTTGCAAATTATGTTGTAGATCAATAGCTCGCGTTGTTGCTTCCCTATGTTTTTGCTTCCCTATATTTTGATTTGTTCCTAGAGAAAATTGTGTTGAAAGATGTTAGTAGCTATGATGCGGATTGGATCCGTGATGTGAGGTTTATCCTCATTGCTGCACAGAAGAATTATGTCCTTGATGCACCGCTAGGTGACAGACCTATTGCAAGAGCAAGATGCAGACGTTATGAACGTTTGGCTAGCTCAATATGATGACTACTTGGTAGTTTAGTGCACCATGCTTAAACGGCTTAGAATCGGGACTTCAAAGACGTTTTGAACGTCATGGACCATATGAGATGTTCCAGGAGTTGAAGTTAATATTTCAGCAAATACCCGAGTTGAGAGATATGAAGTCTCCAACAAGTTCTATAGCTAAAAGATGGAGGAGAATCACTCAACTAGTGAGCATGTGCTCAGATTGTCTGGGTACTTCAATCGCTTGAATCAAGTGGGAGTTAATCTTCCAGATAAGATAGTGATTGACAGAATTCTCTAGTCACCATCACTAAGTTACTAGAACTTCGTGATGAACTATAGTATGCAAGGGATGACGAAAACGATTCCTGAGCTCTTTGTGATGTTGAAATCGACGAAGGTAGAAATCAAGAAAGAGCATCAAGTGTTGATGATTTACAAGACCACTAGTTTCAAGAAAAGGGCAAAGGGAAAGAAAGGGGAATTTCAAGTAGAATGACAAGCAAGTTGTCACTCCCACGAAGAAACCCAAAGCTGAACCAAAGCCTAAAACTGAGTGCTTACACTGCATAGGAAATGGTCACTGGAAACGGAAATACCCCAAATATTTGGTGGATAAGAAGGATGGAAAAGTGAACAAGGGTATATTTGATATACAGGTTATTGATGTGTGCTTTACTAGTGTTTATAGTAGCCCTGAGTATTTGATACTTGTTAGGTTGCTAAGATTAGTAACTCAAACAGGAGTTCTGAGAATAAGCAGAGACTAGTTGAAGGGAAGTGACGATGAGTGTTGGAAGTAGTTCCAAGATTGATATGATCATCATCGCACACTCCCTATACTATCGGGATTAGTGTTTATAGTAGCCCCGAGTATTTGATACTTGTTAGGTTGCTAAGATTAGTAACTCAAACAGGAGTTCTGAATAAGCGAGACTAGTTGAAGGGAAGTGACGATGAGTGTTGGAAGTAGTCCCAAGATTGATATGATCATCATCGCACACTCCTATACTATCGGGATTAGTGTTGAACCTAAATAAATGTTATTTGGCGTTGCGTTGAGCATGAATATGATTTGATCATGTTTATTGCAATACGGTTATTCATGTAAGTTAAAGAATAATTATTGTTCATTTACATGAATAAAACCTTCTATGGTCATACACCCAATGAAAATGGTTTGTTGGATCTCGATCGTGTGATACACATATTCATAATATTGAAACCAAAAGATGTAAAGTTAATAATGATAGTGCAATTTATTTGTGGCACTGCCGTTTGGGGTCATATCGGTGTAAAGCGCATGAAGAAACTCCATAAAGATGGATTTTCGGAATCACTTGGTTATGAATCATTTGATGCTTGCGAACCGTGCCGTTTGGGCAAGATGACTAAAACTCCGTTCTCCGGAACAATGGAACAAGCTACTGACTTAGTGGAAATAATACATACCGATGTATGCGATCCAATGAGTGTTGATGCTCGTGGCAAGTATCATTATTTTCTAACCTTCACAAGATGATTTGAGCAGATATGGGTATATCTACTTGATGAAACATAAGTCTGAAATAGTTGAAAGGTTCAAAAAATTTCAGAGTGAAGTGGAAAATCATCGTAACAAGACAAATAAAGTTTCTACGATCTGATCGTGGAGATGAATGTTTGAGTTACGAGTTTGGTCTTCAATTAAAACAATGTGGAATAGTTTCACAGCTCACGCCACCTGGAACACCACAACGTTATGGTGTGTACGAACATCGTAACCGCACTTTATTGGATATGGTGCGATCTATGATGTCTCTTATTGATTTACCATTATCGTTTTGGGGTTATGCATTAGAGACAGCTGCATTCACGTTAAAAGGGCACCATCTAAATCCGTTGAGATGACACTATATGAACTGTGGTTTAGCAAGAAACCCAAGTTGTCATTTCTTAAAGTTTGGAGTTGTGATGCTTATATGAAAAAGGTTTTCAACCTGATAAGCTCGAACCCAAATCAGAGAAGTGCGTCTTCATAGAATACCCAAAGGAAACTGTTGGGTACACCTTCTATCACAGATGTAAAGGCAAAACATTCGTTGCTAAGATGGATCCTTTCTAGAGAAGAAGTTTCTCTCGAAAGAAGTGAGTGGGAGGAAAGTAGAACTTGATGAGGTAATTGTACCTTCTCCCTTATTGGAAAGTAGTTCATCAAAGAAATCAGTTCCAGTGATTCCTACACCAATTAGTGAGGAAGTTAATGATGATGATCATGAAACTTCAGATCAAGTTGCTACCAAACCTCGTAGGTCTTCCAAAATAAGATCCGCACCAATGTGGTACGGTAATACTATTCTAGAAGTCATGTTACTAGACCATGATGAACCTACGAACTATGAGGAAGCGATGATGAGCCCAGATTCCGCGAAATGGCTTGAGGCCATAAAATCTGAGATATGATCCATATATAAGAACAAAGTGGGGACTTTGGTTGACCTGCTCGATGATCAGCAAGTCAAGTTAAATAAATGGATCTTCAAGAGGAAGAGGGACACTGATAGTAGTGTTACTATCTACAAAGCTCGACTTGTCACAAAAAGGTTTTCGACAAGTTCAAGGTGTTGACTACAATGAGATTTTCTCAACTGTAGCGATGCTTAAGTCTGTCCGAATCATGTTAGCAATTGCCACATTTTATGAAATCTGGCAAATGGATGTCAAAACTACATTCTTTAATGGATTTCTTAAAGAAGAGTTGTATATGATGCGACCAGAAGATTTTGTCAATCCTAAAGGTGCTAACAAAATGTGCAAGCTCAAATGATCCATCAATGGACTGGTGCAAGCATCTCGGAGTTGGAATATACGCTTTGATGTGTTGATCAAAGCATATGGTTTTATCTGAGACTTTTGGAAAGGCTGTATTTACAAGAAAGTGAGTGGGAGCACTACAGCATTTCGATAAGTATATGTGAATGACATATTGTTGATCGGAAATAATGTAGAATTATTCTGCAAAGCATAAAGGAGTATTTGAAAGGAGTTTTTCAAAGAAGGACCTCGGTGAAGCTGCTTACATATTGAGCATCAAGATCTATTGAGATAGATCAAGACGCTTGATAAGTTTTTCAGTAAGTACATACCTTGTCAAGATTTTGAAATAGTTCAAAATGGAACAGTCAAACAAAGAGTTCTTGCCTGTGTTAAAAGGTGTGAGATTGAGTAAGACTCAAAACCCGACCACGGCAGAAGATAGAAAGAGAATGAAAGTCATTCCCTATGCATCAGCCATAGGTTCTATAAAGTATGTCATGCTGTGTACCAGATCTATTGCATACCCTACCACTAAGCTTGGCAAGGGAGTGCAATAGTGATCTAGGAGTAGATCAATGGACAGCGGTCAAAATTATCGTTAGTGGAATAAGGATATGTTTATCGATTATGGAAGTGAAAAAAGGTTCGTCGTAAAGGGTTACGTCGATGCAAGTTTTAACACTAATCTAGATGACTCTGAGTCTCAATCTGGATACATATTGAAAGTGGGAGCAATTAGCTAGAGTAGCTCCGTGCAGAGCATTGTAGACATAGACATTTGCAAAATACTTACGGCTCTTAATGTGACAGACCCGTTGACTAAAATGATATCACAAGCAAAACATGATCACACCTTAGTACTCTTTGGGTGTTAATCACATAGTGATGTGAACTAGATTACTGACTCTAGTAAACCCTTTGGGTGTTGGTCACATGTCGATGTGAACTATGGGTGTTAACCACATATAGATGTGAACTATTGATGTTAAATCACATGGCGATGTGAACTAGATTATTGACTCTAGTGCAAGTGGGAGACTGAAGGAAATATGCCCTAGAGGCAATAATAAAGTTATTATTTATTTCCTTATATCATGATAAATGTTTATTATTCATGCTAGAATTGTATTAACGGAAACATAATACATGTGTGAATACATAGACAAGCAGAGTGTCACTAGTATGCCTCTACTTGACTAGCTCGTTAATCGAAGATGGTTATGTTTCCTAACCATAGACATGAGTTGTCATTTGATTAACGGGATCACATCATTAGGAGAATGATGTGATTGACATGACCCATTCCGTTAGCCTAGCACATGATCGTTTAGTATGTTGCTATTGCTTTCTTCATGAATTATACATGTTCCTGTAACTATGAGATTATGCAACTCCGTTTACGGAGGAACACTTTGGTGCTACCAAAGCGTCACAGCGTAACTGGTTGATTATAAAGGAGTACTACAGGTGTCTCCAAAGGTACATGTTGGGTTGGCGTATTTGAGATTAGGTTTTGTCACTCCGATTGTGGGAGAGGTATCTCAGGCCCTCTCGGTAATGCACATCACTATAAGCCTTGCAAGCAATGTAGCTAATGAGTTAGTTATGGAATGATGCATTACGAACGAGTAAAGAGACTTGCGTGCGAGATTGAACTAGGTATTGGATACCGACGATCGAATCTCGGGCAAGTAACATACCGATGACAAAGGAAACAACGTATGTTGTTATGCGGTTTGACCGATAAAGATCTTCGTAGAATATGTAGGAGCCAATATGAGCATCCAAGTTCCGCTATTGGTTATTGACCAAGAATAGTTCTAGGTCATGTCTACATAGTTCTCAAACCCATAGGGTCCGCATGCTTAAGGTTTCGATGACAGTTATATTATGAGTTTATGAGTTTGAATGTACCGAAGGAGTTCGGAGTCCCGGATGAGATCGGGGACATGACGAGGAGTCTCGAAATGGTCGAGACGTAGAGATCGATATATTGGACGACTATATTGGAGTTCGGAAAGGTTCCGAGTGATTCGGTATTTTTGAGTCTGGGAGAGTTACGGAATTCGCCAGGAGTATATGAGCCTTATTGGGCCATACGGGAATAGAGGAGAAAGGCCGAAAGGAAGGGGCGCGCAGCCCCCTCTGGTCCGAATTGGACAAGGGTGCGGCCCCTTTTCCTTCCTCCTCTCCCCTTTCCCCTCCAACAAGGAAGGAGGAGTCCTACTCCGGTGGGAGTAGGACTCCCCTTGCGCGCCTCCTCCTAGGCCGGCCGCCCCTCCCCTTGCTCCTTTATATCTGGGGCAGGGGGCACCCCATGACACACAAGTTGATCTACGGATCGTTCCTTAGCCGTGTCGGTGCCCCCTCCACCATATTCCACCTTGGTCATATCGTCGCGGAGTTTAGGCGAAGCCCTGCCGATAGAGCATCATCATCATCCCACGCCGTCGTCTTGTGGAACTCATCCCCGACGCTTTGTTGGATCGGAGCACCGGGATCGTCATCGAGCTGAGCGTGTGCTGAACTCGGAGGTGCCGACGTTCGGTACTTGGATCGGTCGGATCGTGAAGGCGTCGACTACTTCAACAGCGTTGTCATAGCGCTTCGCCACGGTCTATGAGGTTACGTGGACAATACCCTCCCTCTCGTTGCTATGCCATCACCATGATCTTGCGTGTGCGTAGGAATTTTTTTGAAATTACTACGTTCCCCAACAGCTGAGTGGGCAAAACTTATCGATGCTCCAGAAGAAGCTAAGGATGACATTGATGTCTATGCTAAGCCTAGGAAGGATCACAACTCCATGGCCAACATGTATAAGGAAATTTCTGAGAAGGCCTTGGAGACACACAAGCTAGGCTTAGTGTACTACCTGTTGTATGGATTGGCCACTATGAACACCATTTTGAGGCACACCTTGCTTCCCAAATCAAGAGATCACATGATGATTAGAGGCCACTCCATCAACTTTCTTCAAATGCTTGATGTGCCATAGAAATTTAAAGTGATGAGCTTGATAGTTGAAACCATCAAGAGAACTGAAGCAGACCAAAAGAGATCATGTGGGTATGCTCCACACACTCAGATGCTCATCAACTCTAATATGGGCAAACACATGTATCTCCTGGACAAAGAGCACCTTCCCCTGAGGCCTGACCATGAGGATAAAACAGCTGTTATGGATGCTTCACATCCTACATCAGTAGATGCTCGGGAGAAGAGGAAAAAAGCAAAAGCAGAGAAGGCAACCAAGATGCCAAGTGCTAAAGAGGCATCCTAGATATTTCTCAAGTCCAAACAAGATCAACTTGGCTATCTCATTCAGGCTACTTTGAGGATTGAGAAAGGTTTGGCCAACCTGACCCAAAATCAAGAGAGTCTTGAAAGGATCATCAAAACAAAGATACATGACCTAGATGTCAAGGTGACTGAAATTCAGACTTCTGTGGAGAAGATTCAAGAGAGAGCTTGAGGATAGGAGTGACAAGACTACCACTGATGCATATAAAAGGGTGCCCAGAAGGCAGAGGTCTGCAGCAGTGCCAGTGACAGACACTAGAGCTACAACTTCAGCTCCTGCAACCACAGCTTCAGTTGCCCCTCCAGTTGCAACTTCACCAATGCCTACAACCTCTTCAGATGCATTTGTTGCAGGACTCCTCTCCACGCCACCTTCACACTCCGGCGCTCCCAAAGATCAAGCTTAGAGAGCCGCATAGCACTATGAATTTTCAGGCTTTTGGTAACTTGTTGCCAAAGGGGGAGAAAGTGTATAGATCATAGGCTTTGAGAGAGAGAGAGAGAGAGAGTGCTTTGCTTCTTTTTGCTATCTCTTGCTACCTTATTTGGTTTCTTTTTTGGTTGATACTCTATTTTGTGTGTGTGAGATACTTGTATGGTCATGTGCTTGATCATATCATACGTTAATGTTTGTGCTTGAATGATGATATTCTCTATCTCTCATGTATGATCATTCACACTTTGTCTTGGTGATGAGTGCATGTTTCATATTCTCTCATTTTGAGCACTCCACCAAGATGTATGTGACATGGAAGAGTAACCCATGATCCTAATCGATTGTGCATTTGCATTAAAAGAAAATTTTAAATAATGCACAAATTTAGGGGGAGCTCTTGCTTATCACATACTTCACAAAGCGACGATGTATTTCATTCTTATTATCATTTGTCGAAGCTTTGATCTATATGTTGTCATTAATTACCAAAAAGGGGGAGATTGAAAGTGCAACTAATCCCTGGGTGGTTTTGGTAATTCTTAACAACATATAGCTCATTGAACTAATATCCATTCAAGATAATCTTTTCAAAAAGTTCAATGATTGGCATGGCATGGACTAGAGAAGTGGACCCTTCAAAATGCTAAGGACACATTTTGGCAAAAGCTCAAGACTCTACATTTTCATTTTAGTGATCCAAGATCACATTGAGTCCATAGGAAAAATCAATACTATTAAAAGGGGATGAGGTGTTGCTTAATAGCTTGCTTGCTCAAAATGCTTAGCGATATGCTCCAAAAGCCCTCAACCAATTTATCATTTCCACATTTGTCGTAAACCTCAAGTCAAACTCGGCCCAACAGATTTGATCTATCCGGCGCCACCGAGTTCATTTGACATAGTCATAGCCAGAAACCCTAATCAATTCGGTCTCACCGATAGGGATCTCGGTCTCACCGAGATGGGATTGCAAACTCTCAGTTTCCTTCGTAACGTTTCGGTCCAATCGAGATGAGCGATCGGTCCCACCAAGTTCACAGTGCAAACTCTCTATTTCCTTTTCATAATGTTTCGGTCTCACCGAAATGAGCGACTGGTCCCATCGAGTTTGCTTGACCAACTCTCTGTTTGCCTATTATTGAAATCGGTCTCACCAAGATGAAGTGATCGGTCTCACCGAAATCAAGTTATGCTCTAACCCTAACACATCAGTCCCACCAAGTTGATCATGTCGGTCCCACCGAAAATCCTAATGCTCACATTTTGAACCATATCGGTCTGACTGAGTTTCAGTATTCGGTCCCACCGAGTTTGGTGAATTGTGTGTAACGGTTAGATTTTGTGTGGAGGCTATATATACCCCTCCACCCATCCTCCATTCGAGGAGAGAGCCATCAGAACGTGCTTACACTTTCAGCATTGATTTTCTGAGAGAGAACCACCTACTCATGTATTGAGACCAAGACATTCCAATCCAACCACAAGAATCTTGATCTATAGCGTTCCCCAAGTTGCTTTCCACTCAAATCATATTTCCACCATATCCAAATCTGTGAGAGGGAGTTAAGTGTTGGGGAGACTATCATTTGAAGCACAAGAGCAAGGAGTTCATCATCAACACACCATCTATTATTTTTTGGAGAGTGGTGTCTCCTAGATTGGTTAGGTGTCACTTGGGAGCCTCCGTCAAGATTGTGGAGTTGAACCAAGGAGTTTGTAAGGGTAAGGAGATCGCCTAGTTCGTGAAGATCTACCCAAGTGAGGCAAGTCCTTCGTGGACCCTTCGTGGGTGGAGCCCTCCGTGGACTCGTGCAGCCGTTACCCTTCGTGTGTTGAAGTCTCCATCAACGTGGATGTACGATAGCACCACCTATCAGAACCATGCCAAAAATCTCCATGTCTACATTGCGTTTGCTCCCTCCAAACTCCTCCCCTTTACCTTCATATGCAATGCTTTACATTTCGCTGCTATACTCTTAGAATTGCATGTGTAGGTTGATTGTGTCGGATTTCGGGTTCCGGCAGACCCTCTAGGTTCGAACTCTGGGGTGCACGCGGAGATCTCACCCCCTACCTACCTGCACCTCGTCGCCTCGCAAAGATCTAAACTACACAAAGAGCAACACAAGGGACACAATGTTTATACTGGTTCGGGCCACCATTGTGGTGTAATACCCTACTCCAGTGTGTGGTGTGGTGGATTGCCTCAGGGGCTGATGAGGAACAATACAAGGAAGAACAGCCTCGCGAGGGTCTGTTCTTGGCTAGTGCGATGAACTGCTAGGGGGAGTTCGATCGCTCTCTCTCTCTCTCTCTCTCTCTCTCTCTCTCTCTCTCTCTCTCTCTCTCTGGATCCAAGGTGGATCTCTAGCTCTCTTCCCGATTTTTGATCCAAGATCCAAGATCCAAGATGCCTCTACCCTGTGGGAGGCTAGTCCTATTTATAGGCAAAGGCCCTGGGCCTCTTCCCAAATATTGAGCGGGAAGGGCGCCAACAATTGGCCAATTTGAAGGGGAACATCTAGTACACTTATCCTGACTAAAGTTGGTCCTCGCCTGCCAAAGGCTCGACGATGGCCTTGGCTTGGGCTCCACGATGACCTCCTTCCTGCCGTTGTGCTGGTCTTGGTCTTGTTGCACCGAAATGGCTGCCTTTTCTTGATGCTCTCGCCTGCGCTTGCCTCCTTTGCACCAAAGAGGAAACGAGGACACTGAGCGGGCTGGTGCCCGCCTGGCACCCTTGGTCGTCATGGCTTGCGTCATGGGCACCTTGTGAGGTACCCCGCCTTGATCTCTCCGCCTCCTTGCGAGCCAGCCTGACGAGGCCGTGCCTGAGGAGGCTTCCTGTCGTCCGCCCCACGAGGCTTGGCCCCTCGCGAGGGTCTTGAGCTTGTGCTGATGAAGATGGGCCATCTTTGGGCCACCCCTTGAGCCACGCCACGGGCGCAGCGAGCAAGTCTGGTACCCCGTTCCCGAACACCGACAAGAGCCCGGGCCCAAGGCGCGCCTGGACTTGGCTTAGCGGAGAAGCGAAGGGGCAAGTGCGAAGAGCCGTGGGCCCTAACAGCCTGCGGCCTTGGGCGCCGCGTGGCGGTTGATTGGACGTGGGCGCCCCTGCTTCCCACGACGCCTCGGCGACCGCATGAATTGACAAGTCCCTGCATGCAAAGCGGGTCATGATTACCTGTAATCATGGATGTCGTCGGTTGGCTTCCCCCGGCTATAAGTACGGAACGGCGCATGCCCTTATGGTCCATCTCTACTTGCTTCTCCTTCTTCTCCATCCCTTGCTCCACTTTGCGGCAATGGCTCCGATCCGCCGGTTCTACGCGGAAGAGAAAGGAAAGGCTCCCCGAGAGGGTCCCGGCCCGCTTCCGCCGAAGAAACTGCTAGCCCTCTGCCGTCGAGATGAGGGCGCCTGACAGGAGGTGTCGAGGCCCTGGTACGAGCGACCGCCGCCAGGGTTCCCGCTGCCCTTGTACGCCCGCATTGAGGGCCCTGAAGGAGTTGACGCCAAGCGCCATGGACGGCGCCGCCGTCGGCGCCGGCGTGTCACGACGGTGCGCGTCGTTCCCTCTGGAGTCCACGCCGAGGGCTCCTCCCGAGAGTTTGTGCTCCACGCCGCCATGCCTCCTCAGTCTTGGATTCGCCTTCCTCCCTCCTTCGCCTTCGCAATTCCGCAAAGGGGACCTCCGGAGCTCTGGTTGCAGCACGCCGGCTGCAGCACCCTTGCGACCGAAGCGGAGGTCGCGGTCGTCGGTCCGGGCAAGGTCTTCATGACTCGAGGCTGGGGCGAGATCGCCCGGGTTTGCAGGACGAGGGGCGCCCTCGCGATCCACCTGGAGTATGACGGTTCTTCCGTGATGCTCTTCAAGGTCTTTGACGCTGAAGGACGCCGGCTGGAGTGCTGCCCTGAGAGGGGTGGTCGGGGCCCTGCCGTGGCAAGGACTAGGCTCGCCGACCACTCCCCCGGCAGCTCCTCAGGCGGCGGAGGTGTCGGAGGATCCAGTGACTCCGCCGAGCTCTTTGCGACTCCGGAGACGAGCAACGACAGCTACGAGCCCCCGAGCTTGCGTCGCTCTCGGAGCAGGGCGGGCTCGTCAGGCCGTCGCTGTCTCTGATCTGGATGGGGTTGGCGCCGGTGCCTGACGGCCCACTGTTGATGATGGCGTCTCTTGCGGAGGCGCGTGTAGTTAGTGTTCTTTAGGATCTACTCCCTTTGTTCCCTGCGAGGAATCAAAAAACGCGCCCCGTGGGGGCTTGTAAGGTGCCTGTGGTTCTGCTTGTTAATATGATCCTTGGCGTGAAGTAGTGCGAGATGCTCATCCCATCCTAGCTTAGTTTCTCCTTTCGAACCTCACGAGACTTGATGCTCTGCGCCGACAGGTCCCGGTCCCAAGGCAGGCTTCAGCCATCGCTGGTATGCCAGGTCGCGATGCCGTGGTCAAGGCCAGGAGGTGACCGACCCGGGGTCCAGTAAGAGCCCCTGAGTCGCGATGCTCAGGAGGTCCCCTTTAGCGCTCAAGCAGCCATCGTTCGGTGAGAAAGTGTTGGGGAACGTAGCAGAAATTCAAAATTTTCCTACGTGTCACCAAGATCTATCTAAGGAGAAACTAGCAACGAGAGAGAGGAGTGCATCTACATACCCTTGTAGATCGCTAAGCGGAAGCGTTCAAGAGAACGGGGTTGATGGAGCCGTACTCGTCGTGATCCAAATCACCGGAGATCCTAATGCCGAACGGACGGCACCTCCGCGTTCAACACACGTACAGCCCGGTGACGTCTCCCATGCCTTGATCCAGAAAGGAGAGAGGGAGAGGTTGGGAAGACTCCATCCAGCAGCAGCACGACGGTGTGGTGGTGATGGAGGGCGTGGCAATCCTGCAGGCTTCGCCAAGCACCATGAGGAGAGGAGGAGGACTTGGGAGAGGGGAGGGCTGCGCCAGGGCAAGGGTGCTGCTCCCATGCGCCTCCCACTATATATAGGGGTGGAGGGGATTATTTCTTGCCCTCCAAGTCCATTGGGGCGTTGGCAAGGTGGGAGGAAAGAAATCCCATCCTTTCCTTTCCCCATCGATTGTTATCCCCCCTTTTAGGGATCTTGATCTTATCCCTTGGGATATGATCTTATTCCTTATAAGGGGATCTTGGTGCACTTGACCAGGGTGTGGGGCCTTGACCCCACTACCCACGTTCATGTGGGCCCCCATGCAGGTGAGCCCCACTCCGGAACCTTCTAGAACCTTCCGGTACAATACCGAAAAATCCCGAACATTTTCCGGTGGCCAAAATAGGACTTCCATATATAAATCTTTACCTCCGGACCGTTCGGAACTCCTCGTGACGTCGGGATCTCATCCGGACTCGAACAACATTCGGTAACCACGTATATCTATTCCTATAACCCTAAGCGCCATCGAACCTTAAGTGTGTAGACCCTACGGGTTCGGGAACCATGCAGACATGACCGAGACGTTCTCCGGTCAATAACCAACACCGGGATCTGGATACCCATGTTGGATCCCACATGTTCCACGATGATCTCATCAGATGAACCACGATGTCATGGACTCAATCGACCCCGTATACAATTCCCTTGTCTAACGGTATTGTACTTGCCCGAGATTCGATCGTTGGTATACCGATACCTTGTTCAATCTCGTTACCGGCAAGTCTCTTTACTCGTTCCGTAACACATCATACCGTGATCAACCCCTTGGTCACATTGTGCACATTATGATGATGTCCTACCGAGTGGCCCAGAGATACCTCTTCGTTTACGAGTGACAAATCCGATCTCGATTCGTGCCAACCCAACAGACACTTTCGGAGATACCCGTAGTGCACCTTTATAGCCACCCGATACGTTGTGACGTTTGGTACACCCAAAGCATTCCTACGGTATCCGGAGTTGCACAATCTCATGGTCTAAGGAAACGATACTTGACATTAGAAAAGCTTTAGCATACTGAACTACACGATCTTTGTGCTAGGCTTAGGATTGGGTCTTGTCCATCACATCATTCTCCAAATGATGTGATCCGTTATCAACGACATCCAATGTCCATGGTCGGAAACCGTAACCATCTATTGATCAACGAGCTAGTCAACTAGAGGCTTACTAGGGACATGGTGTTGTCTATGTATCCACACATGTATCTGAGTTTCCTATCAATACAATTATAGCATGGATAATAAACGATTATCATGAACAAGGAAATATAATAATAACCAATTTATTATTGCCTCTAGGGCATATTTCCAACAGTCTCCCACTTGCACTAGAGTCAATAATCTAGTTCACATCGCTATGTGATCAACACTCATAGGTCACATCTCCATGTGACCAACATCCAAGAGTTTACTAGTGTCACTAAACTAGTTCACATCATCATGTGATTAAGACTCAATGAGTTCTGGGGTTTGATCATGTTTTGCTTGTAAGAGAGGTTTTAGTCAACGGGTCTACAACATTCAGATCCGTATGTACTTCACAAATCTCTAGGTCATATTGTAAATGCTGCTTCCACGCTCCACTTGGAGCTATTCCAAATGGTTGCTCCACTATACGTATCCGGTTTGCTACTCAGAGTCATTCGGATAGGTGTTAAAGCTTGCATCGATGTAACCCTTTACGCCGAACTCTTTATCACCTCCATAATCGAGAAACATATCCTTATTCCGCTAAGGATAATTTTGACCGCTATTTGGTGATCCACTCCTTGATCACCTTTGTACCCTTTTGCCAGATATGTAGCAAGGCACACATCAGGTGCGGTACACAGCATAGCATACTGTAGAGCCTACGTCTAAGGCATAGGGGACGACCTTCGTCCTTTTTCTCTCTTCTGCCGTGGTCGAGCTTTAAGTCTTAACTTCATACCTTACAACTCAGGCAAGAACTCCTTCTTTGACTAATCCATCTTGAACACCTTCAAGATTATGTCAAGGTATGTGCTCATTTGAAAGTATTATTAATCATTTTTATCTATCCTTATAGATCTTGATGCTCAATGTTCAAGCAGCTTAATCCAGTTTTTCCTTGAAAAACTCCTTTCAAGCAATCCTCTATGCTTTCCAGAAATTCTACATCATTTCTGATCAACAATATGTTAACAACATATACTCATCAGAAATTCTATAGTGCTCCCACTCACTTCTTTGGAAATACAAGTTTCTCATAAACTTTGTATAAACGCAAAATCTTTGATCATCTCATCAAAGCGTATATTCCAACTCCGAGATGCTTACTCCAGTCCTTAGAAGGATCGCTGGAGCCAGCATACCTTTTAGCATCCTTAGGATCGACAAAAACTTTCTGATTGTATCACATACAACCTTTCATTACGAAGACTGGTAAGGAAACTCGTTTTGTCATCCATCTGCCAGATTTCATAAATGCAGCTAATGCTAACATGATTCCGACGGACTTAAGCATCGCTACGGATGAGAAAATCTCATCGTAGTCAACTCCTTGAACTTGTGAAAAACTCTTCGCCACAAGTCGAGCTTCATAGACGGTGACATTACCGTCCACGTCCGTCTTCTTCTTAAAGATCCATTTATCTCAATGGCTTGCCGATCATCGGGCAAGTCCACCAAAGTCCATGCTTTGTTCTGATATATGGATCCTATCTCAGATTTCATGGCTTCTAACCATTTGTCGGAATATGAGCCCACTATCACTTCCCCATAGCTCGTAGGTTCATTGTTGTCTAGCAACATGACCTTGAGACAGGATTCTGTACCACTCAAGTAGTACGCATCCTTGTCACCCTACGAGGTACGGTAGTGACTTGATCCAAAACTTCATGATCACTATCATAAGCTTCTACTTCAATTGGTGTAGGCGCCACAGGAACAACTTCCTGTGCCCTGCTACACACTTGTTGAAGTGACGGTTCAATAACCTCATCAAGTCTCCACCATCCTCCCACTCAATTCCTTCGAGATAAACTTTTCCTCGGGAAAGGACCTAATTCTAGAAACAATCCTTTTTGCTTCCGGAACTGAGACTGGAGGTATACCCAACTGTTTTGGGTGTCCTATGAAGATGCAATTTTATCCGCTTTGGGTTCGAGCTTATCAACCTGAAACTTTTTCACATAAGCGTCGCAGCCCCAAACTTTTAAGAAACGACAATTTAGGTTTCTCCAAACCATAGTTCAAACGGTGTCGTCTCGACAGAACTATGTGGTGCCCTATTAAAGTGAATGTGGTTGTCTCTAGTGCCTAACCCATGAACGATAGTGGTAATTCGATAAGAGACATCATGGTATGCCCCATATCCAATAGGGTGCATCTATGATGTTCGGACACACCATCACACTATGGTGTTCCAGGCGGTGTTAGTTGTGAAATAATTTCCACCATGTCTCAATTGTGTACCAAACTCGCAACTCAGATATCCATCTCTATGATCACATCACAGACATTTTATCCTCTTGTCACGAAGATCTTCAACTTCACTCTGAAATTACTTGAACCTTTCAATAATTCAGTCTTGTGTTTCATCAAATAAATATACTCAACATCTACTCAAATCATCTGTGAAGTAAGAACATAACGATATTCACTGCATGCCTCATCACTCATTGGACTGCACACATCAAAATGTGTTACTTCCAACAAGTTTCTATCTTGTTCCATCTTACTGACAACGAGGCTTTTCAGTCATCTTGCCCATGTGGTATGATTTGCATATCTCAAGTGATTCAAAATCAAGTGAGTCCAAATGATCCATCTGCATGGAGTTTCTTCATGCGTGTACACCAATAGACATGGTTCGCATGTCTCAAACTTTTCAAAAACGAGTGAGTCCAAAGATCCATCAACATGGAGCTTCTTCATACGTTTTATACCAATATGACTTACATGGCAGTGCCACAAGTAGGTGGTACTATCATTACTATCTTATATCTTTTGGCATGAACATGTGTATCACTACGATCGAGATTCAATAAACCATTCCTTTTAGGTGCAAGACCATTGAAGGTATTATTCAAATAAACAGAGTAACCATTATTCTCCTTAAATGAATAACCGTATTGCGATAGACATAATCCAATCATGTCTATGCTCAATGCAAACACCAAATGACAATTATTCTGGTTTAATACTAATCTTGATGGTAGAGGGAGCGTGCGATGTTTGATCACATCAAACTTGGAAACACTTCCAACACATATCGTCAGCTCACCTTTAGCTAGTCTCCGTTTATTCCGTAGCCTTTCATTTCAAGTTACTAACACTTAGCAACCGAACCGGTATCTAATACCATGGTGCTACTAGGAGTACTAGTAAAGTACACAATAACTTAATGTATATCCAATATACTTCTATCGACCTTGCCAGCCTTCTCATCTACCAAGTATCTAGGGTAATTCTGCTCCAGTGGCTGTTCCCCTTATTACAGAAGCACTTAGTCTCGGGTTTGGGTTCAACCTTGGGTTTCTTCATTAGAGCAGCAGCTGATTTGCTGTTTCATGAAGTATCCCTTCTTGTCCTTGCCCTTCCTGAAACTAGTGGTTTCACCAACCATCAACAATTGATGCTCCTTCTTGATTCCTACTTTCGCGGTGTCAAACATCACCAATATCTCAAGGATCATCATATCTATCCCTGATATGTTATAGTTCATCACGAAGCTCTAGCATCTTGGTGGCAATGACTTTGGAGAAACATCACTATCTCATCTGGAAGATCAACTCCCACTCGATTCAAGTGATTGTTGTACCCAGACAATCTAAGCACAAGCTCAATGATTGAGCTTTTCTCCCTTAGTTTGCAGGCTAAGAAAATCATCGGAGGTCTTATACCTCTGACGTGGGCACGAGCCTGAAATCCCAATTTCAGCCCTCGAAACATCTCATATGTTCCACGACGTTTTGAAAAACGTCTTTGGTGCCTCAACTCTAAACCGTTTAACTGAACTATCACGTAGTTATCAAAATGTGTATGTCCGATGTTCGCAACATCCACAGACGACGTTTGGGGTTCAGCACACTGAGCGGTGCATTAAGGACATAAGCTTTCTTCTGTTCGCATAATCGCTACTGTCAACTTTCAACTATATTTTCTCTAGGAACATATCTAAACAGTGGAACTAAAACACGAGCTTACGACATAATTTGCAAAGATCTTTTAACTATGCAGGATAATTAAGTTCATCTCATGAACTCCCACTCAGATAAACATCCCTCCAGTCATCTAAGTGATTACATGATCCGAGTCAACTAGGCCGTGTCCGATCATCACGTGAGACGGACTAGTCATCATCGGTGAACATCTTCATGTTGATCGTATCCTCCATACGACTCATGCTCGACCTTCGGTCTCTTGTGTTCGAGGCCATGTATGCATCTTTCAGAGCGACCGACCCAAAATCGGTCAAATCTACGTATGCATGCCATCCCAAGATCATCTTTGGTACTCACAAGTACATCGATGAAATAATCAAAGTTCAATCACACCTGAATTTATTACACGATTCTCATATAGAGTCTTTATTACAATAGAATAAATTCGCCAAAGGCCAACTCATGAGAAGCTGTGGCGACCTGACCCAAAATCGGTCAAATCTACGTATACATACCATCCCAAGATCATCTTTGGTACTCACGATTACATCGACAAAGTAATCAAAGTTCAATCACACTGAATATCATTAATCGATTCTCATATAGAGTCTTTATTACAAGGGAATAAATTGGCTCAAGGCCAACTCATGAGAAATAAACTAAAAATGCTGCGGAAGCGTCGAAGGTAAGCGAGTCCATCCGACTCAAAGGGCAATCGCCAAGCGGGCGTAGCCTCACTCCTGATCGGAATATATCTCTGCAACATAATACGTTGCAGCCATGTAGGTCAGCTTTTGGAATAAGCTGGCAAGTCATGAAGAATAACAATAATAAAGTTACTAACTCTATATGCATTTTGGCTGTGGAGCTCTAAGTTTCATCATTTTGCGTAAAGCCAATTTTATCCTACTACAGTGGACTTATTTGCAAATTACTACAAATTGTTGGTAGTTATTGAGATGGTTCCGCCAACCAATATCTCGTTCCCAAATTATTATTAAGTCATAAACCCAATCAAATTAATTCATTAGAGTTAAGTGTTGAGATATCCGAATACTTCCAAGGTCCAGATGCTCAAATGTCCGTAACCGGGGACACGGCTAATCGATTAGGTTATAACACTCTGCAGAGGTTTGCGCACTTTCCCCGCAAGAATCATTCCCTCCTTTAAAGTCTTCGCACTTCATGGTGTTTGAAGACGGGACGAATGAAACAGGGTCTTCAAAGAGTTCTTACGCCACCGCCGGTACCCATCCAATCCTACCGTTCGTCTACTTCTCGTAGTACCGTCCAGCCAGCTTCACTACAAGGGTCAACCCAGCCGAGCCCATAATGGCTTGCGGCTGCACAGTAAGCTTCGGTCATGGGGCATCCATCCTTCTCTTCGTGGCTGGGTGAAGCTTTCCGCAGGATGTCATGGCGCTTCTCCATGCATCCCGCCACCACTGGGTGCTCCAGGTGCCCGTCAACCGTCCTCCACCCAGAGTGATTTTCCAAGTCCATCTTGATCATTGTAGTCCATGGGTTGTCATCATCATTGACTCTCACATCTTGCTTATGAACTTCACTCATCCCAAATCCGTCTCGAGCATAGCAAAATAACTACTACGTCCGGGGTCATGGTAACAAGGGGGTTGGTTCATCCTACCACATGATACTACTCAAGTTTAATGACTTCAAGATTATCACTACTGCATGCAATGGTGGGGTGGTGACAACTACTAATGCACAAAAACATAGGTATAGAAATAACATGATCAAAACTTGCCTTGCTGATGATCCTCGTAAGCTAAAGAGTCGTAGTAGCAAGCTTCGCACTCCGGGAACTCTACCGAGACAAACAATAACATAATAAGCACAAAGCAAGAGGATCACACAAGATAACAGGGATAACATAACACAACCAAACAATCAAAACCAAATCAAAAGGAAAACTCAAAGAAATCAAATTCAAAGTTTTTCCCTATTCCAAACAATAACAAAAATAGTTTTATATAACAAAATTCCTCAACATAACCTAATCATGGTTTTAGGTTAACTTAACAGAAAAGGATTAACTAAGCAACTAGGAGCAAAAAGAATTAATTAAATAGCTATTATAAAACTCACTTTAGGCCTAATCCAATTTCTATTAGGAAAATTAATTTAAAACTTTTATTAATTGTAAATAAAAGTTCATCTAATGGAATGACAGAAACTAACCTAGAATAACTAATCACAAGTTAAAATAAATTAATTTACTAATTAATTAATTAGGAAAACAGGAACTAATCAATTAATTAGGATTAATAGGATTCTGCCTAGAATTAATTATTTATTAATCCTAAAATACCAAAGTTAATTTCTAGGGTTTGGCAATATCAAAATAAAGTGATTGCAAAAAGAATCATGCAAAAATAATTTTTCTATCTAAAACTATAGCAGATTTGCTATTCTGACTAAAACAATATTAAAGCATTTTTAATTATTTTAACATAGCTAAATATATGTTTTCAGAAACTACATAAAATTTGCAATCCAACAAAAAAGAATCACAAAAAATATTAAACAGAACAAAAGATATACATTTTGAAATTTGAAACAAATCGCTAAAACAGAAAATCTAAATAAAAGAAAAAGGCCTAATGGGCCTAAACTATGCACTAGGCGTCGGATAGACTAAGTGGGCCTAGGGTTTAACTAACAGAACCGCCTAACTAAAATAAACCTAACTAATAAAATAAACCGCTCGACCGTCCGGTTTTCTAACTAAAACTTACCCCTTGGGCTTCTAATCCTAACCCTAGGTTTAGGATCTAACAGTGGAGGGGATGCAGGGCTTACGGACTCGGCGACGTCAGCGCGGGCGGGGAGTGCTCCGGGGCTTGAGCGTCAGCGAGCTTGGAGGCGTCGGGAGGTGGGGAGGCTCGGGGATGGTTGGTGGAGTTAGGGTGGGTGGGGTGCACCAGAGGGCGACGGCGAGGGTTTTGGCGGAGGTGAGCTCGGGCTCGGCGTGCCGGGAGAAAGAGGAGAGGGCTCCGCGAGGCTAAGGGGGAATGGGGTGCGGGGGCTTGGCTTATATAGCCAGGGGTCGGGTGAGGCGGAAGGGCATCGGGCGATCGGGATCCCGGATTCTTGGGATCCGCGGATCTCAGCGAGGTTCGTTCGTGGGCGAGGGGAAGAAGAGAGGTGGGGCCACGGGTCAGTGAGGGAGAGAGGGGTTTTGGTCGGTCGACCGGATCCTAGGGGATCGGGAGAGGGGGGCGGCGTCGGTGGCTGGCTGTTGGCCTAGTGGGCCGGTTGGTGGGCACAGTCTTGTGGGGAATGGTAGGCGCTGGCTGGGCTGGGTGGCTGGGTGGCGCCGAAAAGTTTTTCTTTTATTTTTTAATAAAACCAAAACAAAAATAAAACCTAAACTATAAATATTTTATATATAGTATATATATACCAAAATGATCGGGGAATATTCCTTTCATTTGAACATTTTTCCAAAGGCAAAATCAAACTTCATAAAAATCCATTTTTTCAAATTCAAATAAAATTCAGATTTGAATCCAATTCCTTTGGCTTTGTTTCCTCTGATATTTTTGGAGTGTCATGTTAGCTCCTCTCATACTTTGATCAAGTATTTATCAGGCTTGGTTTTTGAATGGTTTCCCACATGCCAAAGTTTGGAATTCAAATTTCAAATTCAAAACTCTCTGAAACTTCAAATGGTATTCAAATTCAAACAGGATGCATAGGATGCTTATCTATAATTGTAAAACATTCCAAATAGGAAAATTTGGGATGTTACAAACCTACCACCTTAAGATGAATCTAGCCCTCGAGATTGGGTTGGCTAGCAAATAGGTGCGGATGGTCTCGACGAAGATCTTCTTGGCGTTCCTGTGTGGCTTCTTCCTCGGTGTGGTGACTCCACAGCACCTTGCAAAACTTGATGACTTTGCTGCGGGTGACTCTGCTTGCAGTCTCAAGAATTTTGACGGGTTTCTCCTTGTAAGTCAAATCCTTTGTCAAGCTGTATGGCCTCTAGGGCACTTGTGTCTCTCAACGGAACATCGGCCATGTATCGCATGGCACTTCTTCAACCGAGAAACGTGGAAAACATCATGAACTCCGGACAATCCTTCCGCAATTCCAACTTGTATGCAACTTCTCCACGACGTTCGAGGATTTTGTAGGGGCCAATGAATCGGGTGCTAGCTTTCCTTGACTCCAAACCTCTTGATTCCACGAAGTGAGACACACGAAGGTATGCTCGGTCTCCCACTTCGTAAGTCACCTCCTTGCGCTTCATTGTCGGCATAACTCTTCATCGTGACTGTGCTATCTTGAGCGGTCTCGAATCAGCTTGACTTTCTCTTCGAATCCTTGATAAGATCGGAACCGAAAAGTGATCGATCTCCAACACTATCCCACAATGGTGTTCTCGCACCTCCTTCCGTATAGAGCTTGAAAGGGCCATCTTCAAACTGGATTGATAAGCTGTTGTTGTATGAGAACTCTGCGTAAGGCAAGTTATCATCCCAGCTAGACCCATAGTCTAGCACACAAGCTCTCAACATGTCCTCCGAATCTGATTTACTCTCTCGGTCATCCATCATCTGCGGATGAAAGGCTGTCTTGAATTCCAGCCTCGTACCCAAAGTTTCATGCAATTGCTTCCAAAACTTTGAGGTAAACTCGTTCCTCTATCGACACGATTTTCCTCGGAACTCCATGCGATACACGATCCTGGTCATGTATATATTGGCCAACTTGGCAATGGTATAGGTAGTCTTCACGGGAATGAAGTGAGCTACCTTAGTCAAGCGATCAACTACTACCCAGATAGAATCATAACTGAGCGGGTCTGGGTAATCTGTGATGAAATCCATACCAAGTTTCTCCCATTTCCAATCGGGAATCGGCAAAGGTTGAAGTAACCTGCTGGCTTCGATGTTCTGCCTTTACGTTGGCAAACATCGCATACGGCTACGTACTCGGCAATGTCCTTCTTCATTCCTGTCCACCAGAAACTTTGCTTCAAATCCAGGTACATCTTGGTGTTGCCGGGGTGAATTGAGTATGGTGAATCATGAGCTTCCTGAAGAATTAGCTTCCTGAGCTCGGGATCATTGGGCACGTATATACGATCCTCAAACCATATAGTTCCATGTTCATCCTTTCGGAATCCTTTAGCTTTTCCTTCCTCCATCTTTTGCTTAATCTCATCGATTTCCTTGTCCGACTTCTGGGCTTCACGAATCCTTTCGGTCAAGGTGGATTGAACTTCCAGGGTTGCAACAAATCCTTTCG
Organism: Aegilops longissima; assembly: GCA_021605205.1. NCBI lineage: Eukaryota > Viridiplantae > Streptophyta > Magnoliopsida > Poales > Poaceae > Aegilops > Aegilops longissima. Next base: position 703,972,208 of record CM038680.1, on the reverse strand, counting down.
GAACTATCTCCAGTCGGAGATCTCTGAGGTCATCGACCAACTCCTAGGGTAATCCTCCTGCGGTAAGAGTGTTCACATAACTCTTACGGCTCAAAGCATCTGCTACAACATTGGCTTTACCGGGGTGGTAATGCAGCCTCATGTCATAGTCCTTTATCAACTCTAGCCATCTCCTCTGCCTGAGGTTCAATTCCTTCTGCGTGAAGATATATTTCAGACTCTTGTGATCCGTGTAAACATCACAACGATTTCCGATGAGGAAATGTCTCCAAGTCTTGAGTGCATGCACTACATTTGCTAACTCCAAATCATCGTGGCATAATTCATCTCATGAGGCCGTAGCTGTCCGGAGGCATATGCTACAACCTTACCTTCCTGCATCAATACTCCTCCGAGTCCTTGACGAGAAGCGTCTAATAGACCTGGTATTCCTTATGTATGTCCGCAATATCAACTTTGGAGCTGTGACCAACCGTTTCTTCAACTCTGAAAACTGGCCTCACATTCCTCGGTCCAAACATACTTGGCTTCCTTCTTCAACAGCTCGGTCATGGGCTTGGCAATCTTCGAGAAGTTCTCAATGAACCTCCGATAATATCCTGCAAGTCCGAGAAAACTGCGGATCTCCTTGGTCGAGGTGGGTGGCCGCCAATCGGTGGTGACTCAACCTTGGCGGGATCAACGCTATTCCTTCTCCTGAAATAACATGTCCGAGAAATCCAACTTCCTTCAACCAAAATTCACATTTGCTGAATTTGGCATACAAGTGATGTTCTCGAAGTTTCTCGAACTAGGCGCAAATGTTCCTTATGCTCTTCCTCGCTCTTGGAGAATATCAATATGTCATCGATGAACACCACGACAAACTTGTCCAAGTACTCCATGAACACCTTGTTCATCAAATTCATGAAGTATGCAGGAGCATTAGTCAATCAAATGACATGACGGTATACTCGTATAAACCATACCAGTGGTGAATGCTGTTTTGGGTATATCCTTCTCACGAATTTTCAATCTGGTGATACCACGATCAAGATCGATCTTAGAGAATACCTTGGCTCCAACAAGCTGATCAAACAAGTCATTGATCATGGGCAGAGGGTATTTGTTCTTGATGGTTACCTCGTTCAATGCACGATAATCCACAACCATCCTCAAGCTTCCATCCTTCTTCTCTACCAAAAGAACTGGGGCTCCCCAAGGTGATGAGCTTGGGCGAATATATCCTTTCTCCAATAACTCATTTATTTGTTCCTTGATCTCTTTCAACTCATTCGGTGGCATCCGATAAGGTCTCTTGGATATTGGGGCTGTGCCGGGCAATAACTCAATCAGAAACTCAATGTCTCTGTCCGGTGGCATTCTGGTAATTCCTCAGGGAACACATCGGAAATTCTTGCACCTCTGGCACTTCCTCTGAACAACTCCGTGAGGGAATGCACTGATTCTTCATCTGGCTGTGCTGGCTACATACTTGATCCTCTTACGCTCCGGGGTGGTGAGCAGAATAGACTTCTTGCACGGTCAATGTTCCTTCATACTTTGACAACCAATCCATGCCTAGGATTACATCCAAGGTCTGTGTTTCCAACACTATGAGTTCTACGGAAATTTGTGGTTCCCGATGTTGAGGTTTGCAGGACAGCTTAAACCTGCCATCAATTCTCCTCCTGTGGGCCCGACGGAGGGGCTTCTAAGGGTTCTAGTGCGTAAATCCGTACTTATCCACAACTACCCTTGATATGAATGAATCGTTGCACCGAATCAAACAGAACCAAAACTGAGCGTGAATTCAATAAAACTTACCAACCACGATTATCCGGCTGATCATAGGCGTTCTCACGTCGATGTGATTCACTTGAGCACGAGGGAAGGGATTGGGCTTCTTCGCTGAGCCTCCATTGCCATTCCCGTTCCTCTGCTTGGCCTCCGGGCAGTCGGTGGCGTAGTGCCCTGTCTTCTGGCACTTGAAGCAGGTGATGTGGCTCAGATCCTTCGGAGCCGGGGCAGAACGGTGCTGATTTCCATTACCACTGCCATTGCCATTGCCATGGCCTGACTTGTTGTCCTGGCTGCGGTTGTTTCCATTTCCACCATGGTTATGACCTCCATGGTTGTGATGGATGTGCCCTCCTGAGTACGGTGCATAGCGGGGCTTCTGCTGAGCTCCTGAATTGTGCTTCCCCTGGCTGTACTTCCTCTTGCGGCTTTCTATCTGCTGCTGCTTGCCTTCCAGGATGGTGGCCTTGTCTACCAGCTCCTGGTAGTTGTTGAAAGTAGCCACAATAAGCTGCATGCTCAATTCATCATTGAGTCCTTCAAGGAATTTCTCCTGCTTGGCGGCATCAGTGGCCACATCATCAGGGGCATAGCGGGCAAGCTTGCTGAATTCTTCCACGTACTGTGCCACAGTACGGTTCCCCTGGCGCAAGTTTCGGAACTCACGCTTCTTCAGACTCATGGCTCCAGATGAGACATGAGCGGTCTGAAGGCCTGCTGGAATTGATCCCAAGTGATGCCACCCAAGGGAAAAGTGGCGGTGTAATTCTCCCACCAAGAAGCTGCAGGTCCATCCAGTTGATGCGCGGCAAAGCGCACCTTCTCAGCATCGGTGCATCCAACGGTGACTAGCTCTCTTCCAATCTTGCGGAGCCAGTCGTCAGCCACAATCGGCTCAGTGCTACTAGAGAACACTGGCGGATTCAACCTCAGAAAGCGAGTCAAGTTGTCCACAGTGGGTGGTGGTGGTGGCGGTGGATTGTTGGCGGGGTTGTTCTGATTCTGAATCAGGAGCTGCATCAGTGCATTCTGCTGCTGGAGCAGCTGGGTGAGCTCCGGCGGGAAACCAGTGTCACGTCTCGGAGGCATCTGGTGTTTTGGGGTGAATGAGAAATTTAGAATAGAACAATGGTCTATGAGAAATAACACTACCCATATGAATGCACAATCATAACACACCAATCATTTATTCATTTCACTCAAACATGGTTCAAACTCGATTACAAAAGCTCATGACTAATCGAAGGAAAAACATCGGCCTAACTGATCGACGAAAAAGTAAAAGATAACATGGTGGTCGACTAAAAGTCTTCATCGCTGGCGCCTCCTCTTGGGGTTTCCTTGGTGGTACTCCCTCAAAATCCTGATCATTGCTCACGAGGGTGCTTCATCTCCACTCGGGTAAAGGTCCTCACCCAAGTCCATCTTTTCCTCAATCGCGGCAAGCTTCATCTTGGTCGTCGACTATCTCCATGAAGTCCGTGATTTCTTCCTCATGGCCAAGGAAATCTGCGTGCCTTCTCCTCCAGCTCGATTCGCGGAACAAAAGCTTCCGGTGTGTCTTGAGTTACGGCGAGCCTGAATCTCCGCTTCACGAGAAGACACTCCAAGTCTGGATGTACGAGAGGTGGAATCGTCCTCGATGGTGCGGATGATATCTCCATTCCTTGCCTGCGAGAAACCATGGCGAGGTCCGAGTGATCGAGCTCAGTCCTGTACTCCTCTCGGAGATGTCCAAGTGCTCGGTAGATCGCCACGTCTCTTCCGATGATCCAGTTGAACTCGGTGAACTCAAAGTTGATAGGCTCCGTGCGTCCTCCAAAGGTCCTCCCTGGGATATGCACCTCAATCCTGTAGCGGGTGTCCGTCGGAAGTGCATTAGTGGGTTTCCCAGTGATCGAGGGCAGAGCAATCTTCAGCAGCTTCACCATCTGGACCAGCTTCCTTCCGAAGGGCATCGTCTCATCGGGCTGGCAGAACTCCGGTAGCAAAACTGGGGTGAACTCGACGGCCATCTAGAATGTTGCAAAGGAGAGAAGAGTCAGAATAGATCAGGGAAGAATTATAGAATGAAAAGGGGGTTCAAAGTAAATGGTCTCTGCTTATGGCTTTCCGATCCTAGGGGTTACGATCCTACGGTCAGCGTGTGCTCTGATACCATCTCTGAGCGACTGACCCAAAATCGGTCAAATCTACGTATGCATACCATCCCAAGATCATCTTTGGTACTCACGATTACATCGATAAAGTAATCAAAGTTCAATCACACCTGAATATCATTAATCGATTCTCATATAGAGTCTTTATTACAAGGGAATAAATTCGCTCAAGGCCAACTCATGAGAAATAAACTAAAATGCTGCGGAAGCGTCGAAGGTAAGCGAGTCCATCCGACTCAAAGGGCAATCGCAAGCGGAGCGTAGCCTCACTCTGATCGGAATATATCTACGCAACATAATACGTTGCAGCCATGTAGGTCAGCTTTTGGAATAAGTGGCAAGTCATGAAGAATAACAATAATAAAGTTACTAACTCTATATGCATTTTGGCTGTGGAGCTCTAAGTTTCATCATTTTGCGTAAAGCCAATTTTATCCTACTACAGTGGACTTATTTGCAAATTACTACAAATTGTTGGTAGTTATTGAGATGGTTCCGCCAACCAATATCTCGTTCCCAAATTATTATTAAGTCATAAACCCAATCAAATTAATTCATTAGAGTTAAGTGTTGAGATATCCGAATACTTCCAAGGTCCAGATGCTCAAATGTCCGTAACCGGGACACGGCTAATCGATTAGGTTATAACACTCTGCAGAGGTTTGCGCACTTTCCCCGCAAGAATCATTCCCTCCTTTAAAAGTCTTCGCACTTCATGGTGTTTGAAGGCGGACCAATGAAACAGGGTCTTCCAAAGAGTTCTTCCGCCACTTTGCGGTACCCATCCAATCCTACCGTTCGTCTACTTCTCGTAGTACCGCCCAGCCACTTCACTACAAGGGTCAACCCAGCCAGAGCCCATAATGGCTTGCGGCTGCACAGTAAGCTTCCGGTCATGGGGCATCCATCCTTCTCTTCGTGGCTGGGTGAAGCTTTCGAGGATGTCATGGCGCTTCTCCATGCATCCCGCCACCACTGGTGCTCCAGGTGCCCGTCAACAATCCTCCACCCAGTAGTGATTTTCCAAGTCCATCTTGATCATTGTAGTCCATGGGTTGTCATCATCATTGACTCTCACATCTTGCTTATGAACTTCACTCATCCCAAATCCGTCTCTGAGCATAGCAAAATAACTACTACGTCCCGGGGTCATGGTAACAAGGGGGTTGGTTCATCCTACCACATGATACTACTCAAGTTTAATGACTTCAAGATTATCACTACTGCATGCAATGGTGGGGTGGTGACAACTACTAATGCACAAAAACATAGGTATAGAAATAACATGATCAAAACTTGCCTTGCTGATGATCCTCGTAAGCTAAAGAGTCGTAGTAGCAAGCTTCGCACTCGGGAACTCTACGAGACAAACAATAACATAATAAGCACAAAGCAAGAGGATCACACAAGATAACAGGATAACATAACACAACCAAACAATCAAAACCAAATCAAAAGGAAAACTCAAAGAAATCAAATTCAAAGTTTTTCCCTATTCCAAACAATAACAAAAATAGTTTTATATAACAAAATTCCTCAACATAACCTAATCATGGTTTTAGGTTAACTTAACAGAAAAGGATTAACTAAGCAACTAGGAGCAAAAAGAATTAATTAAATAGCTATTATAAAACTCACTTTAGGCCTAATCCAATTTCTATTAGGAAAATTAATTTAAAACTTTTATTAATTGTAAATAAAAGTTCATCTAATGGAATGACAGAAACTAACCTAGAATAACTAATCACAAGTTAAAAATAAATTAATTTACTAATTAATTAATTAGGAAAACAGAACTAATCAATTAATTAGGATTAATAGGATTCTGCCTAGAATTAATTATTTATTAATCCTAAAATACCAAAGTTAATTTCTAGGGTTTGGCAATATCAAAATAAAGTGATTGCAAAAGAATCATGCAAAAATAATTTTTCTATCTAAAACTATAGCAGATTTGCTATTCTGACTAAAACAATATTAAAGCATTTTTAATTATTTTAACATAGCTAAATATATGTTTTTCAGAAACTACATAAAATTTGCAATCCAACAAAAAAAGAATCACAAAAAAATATTAAACAAAACAAAAGATATACATTTTTGAAATTTGAAACAAATCGGCTAAAACAGAAAATCTAAATAAAAAGAAAAAGGCCTAATGGGCCTAAACTATGCACTAGGCGTCAGATAGACTAAGTGGGCCTAGGGTTTAACTAACAGAACCGGCCCAACTAAAATAAACCTAACTAATAAAAATAAACCGCTCGACCGTCCGGTTTTCTAACTAAAACTTACCCCTTGGGGCTTCTAATCCTAACCTAGGTTTAGGATCTAACAGTGGAGGGGAATGGGGCTTACGGACTCGGCGACGGCGGCGGCCAGGAGTGCTCCGGGGCTTGAGGCGTCAGCGAGCTTGGCGAGGCGTCGAGGAATCTTGGGAGCTCGGGGATGGTTCGGTGGAGTTGGGGTGGGTCGGGGTGCACCAGGCGGCGGCGAGGGTTTTGGCGGAGGTGAGCTCGGGCTCCGGCGTGCTTCGGGAGAAAGAGGAGAGGGCTCGTGAGGCTAAGGGGGAATGGGGTGCGGGGGCTTGGCTTATATAGCCAGGGGTGGTGAGGAGCGGAAGGGCATCAGGCGATCGGGATCCCAGTTCTTGAGATCCAGCGGATCTCAGCGAGGTTCGTTCGTGGGCGAGGAAGAAGAGAGGTGGGGCCACGGGTCGGTGAGGAGAGGGGGTTTTGATTCGGTCGACCGGATCCTAGGGGATCGAGGCGGCTGGCGGTCGGCGGGCTGGCTGTTGGCCTAGTGGGCGGTTGGCTGGGCCAGTGCTGTGGGGGAATGAGGCGGCGCTGGCTGGGCTGGGTGGCTGGTGGCGCCAAAAGTTTTTCTTTTATTTTTTAATAAAACCAAAACAAAAATAAAACCTAAACTATAAATATTTTATATATAGTATATATATACCAAAATGATCAGGGAATATTCCTTTCATTTGAACATTTTTCCAAAGGCAAAATCCAAACTTCATAAAAATCCATTTTTTCAAATTCAAATAAAATTCAGATTTGAATCCAATTCCTTTGGCTTTGTTTCCTCTGATATTTTTGGAGTGTCATGTTAGCTCCTCTCATACTTTGATCAAGTATTTATCAGGCTTGGTTTTTGAATGGTTTCCCACATGCCAAAGTTTGGAATTCAAATTTCAAATTCAAAACTCTCTGAAACTTCAAATGGTATTCAAATTCAAACAGGATGCATAGGATGCTTATCTATAATTGTAAAACATTCCAAATAGGAAAATTTGGGATGTTACAGAAACAAACTACTAAAGCTGCGGAAGCGTAGACGAAAATAGCGAGTCCATCCGACTCCAAAGGGCAATCGCCAAGCGCGGAGCGTAGCCTCACTCCTGATCGGAATAAATCTCTGCAACATAAGACATTGCAGCCGTGTAGGTCAGCTTTTTGAATAAGCTGGCAAGTCATGAAGAATAACAATAATAAAATTACTAACACTATATGCATTTTGGCTGTGGGGCTCTAAGTTTCATCATTTTGCGAAAAGCCAGTTTTTCCCTACTACAGTGGACTTGCTTGCAAATTACTACAAATTGTTGGTAGTTATTGAGATGGTTCCACCAACCATTGTCTCATTCCCAAATTATTAAGTCATAACCCCCTCAAATTAATTCATTAGTTTTAGTGTTGAGATTTCCGAATACTTCCAAGTTCCAGAGGCTCAAATTGTCCGTAACCGGGGACACGGCTAATCGATTAGATCTTTAACTCTGCAGAGGATTGCGCACTTTACCCGCAAGAATCATTCCCTCCTTTTAAGTCTTCGCACTTCATGGTGTTTGAAGACGGGATGAATGAAACAGGGTCTTCGAAAGAGTTATTCTGGCCACTGCCGGTACCCATCCAATCCTACCGTTCTTCTACATCTCGTAGTACCGTCCAGCCAGCGTCACTACTAGGGTTGACCCAGCCAGAGCCCATAATGGCTTGCGGCTCCACAGGTAAGCTTCCGGTCAATGGGGCATCCATCCGTCTCTTCGTGGCTGGGTGAAGCTTTCCGCAAGATGTCATGGCACTTCTCCATGCATCCCGGCCAACCACTGGGTTCTCTAGGGTGCCCGTCAACCGTCCTCCACCCAGTAGTGAATTTCGAAGTCCATCTTGATCATTGAAGTTCATGGGGTTGTCATCATCATTGACTCTCACATCTTTCTTATGAATTTCCCTCAACCAAACCCCGTCTACGAGCATAGCAAAATAAACTACTTCGTCCCGGGTCATGGTAACAAGGGGAAATGGGTTCATCCTACCACATGATACTACTCAAGATTATAACTTAAAAATTTCAACTACTGCATGCATGGTGGGGTGGTATAATTTCTAATGCACAAAATCATAGGTATTGAAAATAACATGATCAAAGACTTGCCTTGCTGACGATCCTCGTAAGCTAAAGACTAAATAGTAGCAAGCTTCAGACTCGGAAACTCTACGAAACAAACAATAATCACAATAAGCATATAGCATATGATCACTTAACACAATAGCATAGTAACATAACACACCAAAACAAACGAATCAAAAACCCAAAGAAAACTCAAGAAATCCAACTCAAAGTTTTTCCTACTTCAAGCAACAACTAAAAATAGTTTTATATAACAAAATTTTCTTAATATAACCTAAGCATGGGTTTTTGTTAACTTAACAGAAAAGAATGCATTAAGCAACTAGGAGCAAAAAGAATCAATTTAAAAGCTATTATAAAACTCCTATTAGGCCTAATTCAATTTCTATTAAGAGAAATAAAATAAAAGTTTTATTTATTATAAATAAAAGTTCATCCTCTAAGGTGACAGAAACTAACCTAGAATAATCAATCACATGTGAAAAATAAATTTGTTTGCTAATTAAAATAACTAGTCGTCAACCCGTGCAGCTGCACGGGCTAGATAAAAAAAATTATACGAATTAGAAATGTCGGACAATATTATGAATATGTTTATGTGGGTTATTGTTATTACATGCATATTCTGTGATTAGATTGTTTGCATTCAATTGTGTGACAACCCTATTATTGTTGTCATTGTGTGATGGCGAACATCCACAGATTTATAGATGATATGTCGAAATATGGATGTGCTTCCTTATGACAGTTATATAAGGGTAATAATATATACGTTATGTTCGTAGAGAACATGGTTACAAATGGAAACTTTGTTGCACGTAACATTTGTTTCTGACCTATAAGTTTCTAAAAATGTATAAAAATAAGGGTGTTCTATTGTAGAATAGATCTTCATGTCTTACCCTACCTAAAAAAGACATATATCTTCCACATGCATGGTAGAATTATGAAGTCAGTTTCTATGCACAATAATGGACATATGCCTGCATGGTTTTCTATCAACATACCTGATATCATAGCAAATAATATACATATATATAATTAGTTTGTTGTATATTCTCATTACTATAAACAACATAGATTATTTTGATATTAAGTTCTTGTCTCAATGAGCGAATTATTCAATAATTTCTTTATTATAATGTGGATGGCAATTTTAATATTTTCTTTCAATACTATATACATATCTATATCGCATAGATAATCATGTGTTTATATGAGATCTTTGTAGGACATGATACATCCACATTTTCTTGTTACTTTAATAATTTATTCATATTGGAAGATGCTTTAATAGCTAATTTTTGCTTTGTTCTAAGGCCAAAATAAAGACATGCATAGATGTACTATATTAGGGATCCGCACCTAGAAAGAATCATGTGAATCCATATAATACACCAATCACATGCAAGCCATGTAAAGTACTCCCTCCGTTCCGAAATATTTGTCTTTTTAGAGATTTCAAATGGACAACACATACGGATGTATATAGACATAGTTTAGAGTGTAGATTCACTCATTTTGCTCCGTATGTAGTCATTTGTTGAAATTTCTAGAAAGACAAATATTTAGGAATGGAAGGAGTAGTATATATGTAAAAACTATTGTATTATGTGCATGCATAATTGATGCTCCAGATGGTTCAGCATGTATGCATCATGACACCACTACGTTCCACCTTGCCACATTGGATGCAGCTGAATTTGGTCCGCTCATCTGAAACTTAATCGGTGAAGTTTGGTCCTGCATAGCCATGTACATAGCAATTTATTTTTTGATCAGACGCTTTTTTTGTCATGAGTCTAAAGTGCAAAAATTCAAGTAGTGCATTCAAAAAATCCAGTATATGTTTTACTTGCATGTGGAGGTGGAGAACCAACGATGAATTGGACGATGACATTGGAGAGATATGAATCGATCTGCTTCATGACCATTTTATGTTCCCCAATTGCTAGTATACCAATTACCACAACAACGCAAACACGATCTACTTTAGATCATTATCGGTACACCTCATCCCACACTACATCGACCATTAATCCATAATTATCATGGTTAGACTGTAGTCTCCGCGGAACTTCAAGCCAAAAAGAACTTTTTAGAGGTTGTACTTGATAGTTGGCCCATTTTATATCATAAATGTGGATGTACTTTGATGCCCGGCCAGGGTGGATGGGGGGAGACACGATGACACTAACAGTGAGAAGATCAATCCCCACTTGGGGTCACAATCGATCTTTCATCTTTCCTCACAGCATCTTGCTTGAGGTTTCTTTTGCGGTTCGCTGCTGACCATGCAGGTGGGAGGCGCAATATTTTGATGTGAATCGGCACCAGCGCCCATGTGTCGGAGCTGAGGGCGACTTTTATTTTTTTAATCGACCGGCAGAAAATTTTATTCATTGAGTTTCACGGTCGTCATCTGGGTTCCATCTCTTTTCCTTTTTATCGATAGATTTTTTAAGGACACAATATTTTTCTAACAAAACAGATGGATGTTTTTCTTAGAAAGTTGTCCGTGTCGAGATGCAATATTTTGGACGGGCCATCTGTCCTGCAAAAAAAAAATTGTCCGTGTCGATGCAATATTTTGGGACGGGCCATCGATTGTCGAGGCTAGTTTTATTTTTATGTTGGACTTAAATTTTTAAAATTCAAGGGTGTAATTAGTTTTGATGGCGTGAATTAGTGAGAAGGTGGCCATGCACATGAGCCAACGGCTAAAGAAAATGTACAGGAGCCAAGAGAAAAAAATACTATACAGGAGGAGAGCGAGATGTTTTCTCCTGTTTTAGGAGAGATGTTTTTCTTTTTTAATTGGTATAAGAGTTCCACGGATACATTTTCTTTTTATCGGTAGAGTTATTATGGACGGAGTCTATCTTTTGTTTAAAGAAACAGGTGAATCTTTTTTTTTAACATTTGACGTGTTAGATACCAATTTTTTTACGGGACCATAGGAGCTGAGAATGTACACAGTCGTGGGAGATGTTTCTCTTTATTTTCTCGGGAGAGATATGTTTCCTTGTACAGAGCCGAGGCAGATATTTGCTCCTTTTTTTTGGGAGAGAGGAGAGTTTCACGCATATTTTTTTTCTTTTTATCGGTAGGGTTATTAGCCTATCTCTTGTTTAAAGGAAATGGTGGATATTTTTTTTTCCATACATGGGACGTCTTAGATGGCATTTGTTTTTTGGACAGGACCATATGAGCCGAGGTTACCTAAAAATATGTACAGGACCGTGGGAGCTGTTTCTGTTTATTTTTTGAGGGAGAGATAGGTTTCCTTTTTTAGTTGGCAGGAGGGTTTCACGGATCCCATCCTTTTTCCGTCTTCTATCTTTTTTTGAATTCCTTCTCATTGGTACAGTTGTTATTGAACAGGACAACAGTATTTTTTTCAAAACATTGGACGTGTCAGATGCCATTTATTTTGGACTGGACCATCCATGTTACGCAAGTTTTCTTTTAATCTTGGACGTAAATTTTATAATCCAACGATGTAATTAATTTCGATGATGTGGATTAATTAGATGGCTTGAAAGGTGCCTCCAATTAGTAAATATAAGATAGGAAAACAGTAGCTAGTTAATTAATTAAGAATACCAAGATTCTGATTAAAACTATTTTTTTATTAATCCTAAAATACCCAAGTTAATTCCTACGGTTAGGCAATGTCAAAACAAAGTTGGGACAAAAAGAATCATTAAAAAATAATTTTCCTAGCTCATTTTATAACAGATTTACTATTCTGTCTAAAATTAAAATAAAGCAATTATAAATGACTTTAACATAGCTAAATATATTTTCTACAGAAACTATAGGAAATTTGCAAACCAACAAAAAAGAATCACTTAAAAATATTAAGTAGAATAAAAGTTATGAATTTTTCAAATCTGAAACTATTCTGTTAAAACAGAAAAACGAAAATAAAGAAAAATGGCCTAATGGGCCTAACCTACGACCGAGCATAATATAGCTAAACGGGCCCTAGGGTTAAGCGAGTCAGGCGAACTAAAATAAATAAACCTAACTAAAATAAACCGAACGAACCGGGCGAACCGGTTTATTTAAAGAACTTACCCCTTCGGGGTTCTAATCCACGCCCGTCACGCGAGATCGGACGGCGGGGACGAAGTCCGTGGCTTACCGGAGCTCGGCGGCGGCGGCTCAAGGGCGAGTGTCCCGGACGTCTCGGTGGTCGGGGAGGTCGGCGGAGTGGTCCGGCGGGTGCGGACGAGCTCGGGGGTGGGTCTGGTGGAGTGGGTGGAGCTCGGGGAGGGCTAGGGCGACGGCGGCGAGGGAAAAGGCGGCGGTGGTGAGCTCGGGCTCCGGCGAGCGCGTGAGGAGGGAGAGAGGGTTCAGCGAGGGGCGATGGGGGGCGGGGAAAGGGAGGTTTATATAGGGCGGGGCCTCAACTTGGCGAGGGGGGCAATCGGGAGGGGGATCGGATCCCGGATCCTTCGGGATCCGGCGAGCGGCAGCGCGGCGAGGTGGCGTGGGCGAGGGGTTGAAGGAGGTGGTGGCCCGCCTGGCAGAGAGAGAGAGAGGCGCGGCGCGGTCGGTTGGCCGACGCGGAGAGGTTTCGGGCGAGGGGGGGAGATGGGCTGGCTCGCTTGGGCTGTGGTGGTCAAGGCTGGTGGGCTGCCAGTGGCCTTGGTGAGGTGAGCGCCCAGTGCTTTGGTGGGCCGGTCGGCTGGCTGGTGCACAGGCATTTTCTTTTTTTCAAATTTTATTTTTTGAAAAACAAAACAGAGATAAAATATAAACTATAAATATTTTATATAGGACATATATATACCAAAATGATCAGGGGAAAATTCCGTATCATTTGAACATTTTTCCAGGGGAAAAATCCAAAGTTTATAAAAAATCATTTTTTCCAAAATTCAAATAAAACTCAAATTTGAATTTCAAACTTTTGGGAATGTTTTCCTCCGATATTTTTGGAGTGTCATGTTTACTCCTCTCATACTTTTGCTCAAGTATTTATCAGGCATAGTTTTTGAAATGCTTCCCACTTGCCAAAGTTTGAATTCAAATTCAACACTCAAAATCTTCTGAAACTTCAAATGCCACTCAAATTCAAACAGAATGCATAGATGCTTAGCTATAATTGTAAAACATTCCAAATAGGAAATTTGGGATGTTACAAACCTACCCACCTTAAGATGAATCTCGCCCTCGAGATTCGGGTTGGCTAGCAAATAGGTGCGGGTTGTCTCGAAGGTCTTCTTCGCGCTCCCAGGTGGCTTCCTCTTCGGAGTGATGACTCCACAGCACCTTGCAAAACTTGATGACCTTGCTGCGGGTGACTCTGCTCGCAGTCTCGAGAATTCGGATGGGTTTCTCCTTATAAGTCAGATCACTATCGAGCTGTATGGCCTCTAGGGGCACTGTGTCTCTCAACGGAATATCGGCCATGTCGGCATGACACTTCTTCAGCTGAGAAACATGGAAGACATCATGAACTCCGGACAATCCTTCCGCAATTCCAACTTGTAAGCAACTTCTCCACGACGTTCGAGGATTTTATGCGGGCCAATGAATCGGGTGCTAACTTCCTTTGACACCAAACCTCTTGATTCCACGAAGTGGGGACACACGAAGATATGCTCGGTCTCCGCTTCGTAAGTTACTTCCTTGCGTTCTTGTCGGCATAACTCTTCTGTCTCGACTATGCTATCTTGAGTCTATCCCGAATCAGCTTGACTTTCTCTTTGGAATCTCGATAAGATCGGAACGAAAAGTGATCGATCTCCAACACTATCCCACAGCAATGGTGTTCGCACCTCCTTCCGTATAGAGCTTGAAAGGGCCATCCTCGATGGATTGATAAGCTGTTGTTGTATGAGAACTCTGCGTATGGCAAATTATCATCCCAGCTAGACCCATAGTCTAGCACACAAGCTCTCAACATGTCCTCCGAATCTGGTTGACTCTCTCGGTCTGTCCATCATGCTGCGGATAAAAAGCTGTCTTGAATTCCAGCCTCGTACCCAAAGTTTCATGCAACTGCTTCCAAAACTTTGAGGTAAACTATGTTCCTCTATCGACACGATTTTCCTCGAACTCGATGCGCAGACATACGATCCTGGTCATGTATATCTTGGCCAACTTAGCACTGGTATAGGTAGTCTTCACGGGAATGAAGTGAGCTACCTTGGTCAAACGATCAACCACTACCCGGATGGAATCATAACCTGAGCAGGTCTGGGTAATCCTGTGATAAAATCCATTCCAAGTTTTTCCCATTTCCAATCGGGAATCGGCAAAGGTTGAAGTAACCCTGCTGGCTTCGATGTTCGCCTTTACTCGTTGACAAACATCGACATCTTGCTACGTACTCGGCAATATCCTTCTTCATACCCGTCCACGAAACTTTCCTTCAAATCCAGGTACATCTTGGTGTTACCGGGTGAATCGAATCTGGTGAATCATGAGCCTCTGAAGAATTAGCTTCCGAGTTCGGGATCATTGGGCACATAAATCGATCCTCGAACCATATAGCTCCGTGTTCATCCTTACGGAACCCTTTAGCTTTTCCTTCATTCATCTTTTGCTTTATCTCATCAATTTCCTTGTCCGACTTACGGGCTTCACGAATCCTTCGGCCAAAGTGGACTGTACTTCGAGTTGCAACATATCCTCTGGAACTATCTCGATCGGAGATCCACGAGGTCATCGACTAACTCCTGGGTAATCCTCCTGCTGTAAGAGTATTCACATAACTCTTGCGGCTCAAAGCATCTGCTACAACATTAGCTTTACCGGGGTGGTAATGCAATCTCATGTCATAGTCCTTTATCAACTCTAGCCATCTCCTCTGCCTGAGGTTCAACTCTTTCTGCGTGAAAATATACTTCAAGCTCTTGTGATCGTGTAAACATCACAACAGTTTCCGATGAGGAAATGTCTCTGTGTCTTGAGTGCATGCACTACGGCTGCTAACTCCAAATCATGTGTGGCATAATTCATCTCGTGAGGTCGAATCGTCTGGAGGCATAAGCTACAACTTTTCCTTCCTGCATTAGTACTCCTCCCAGTCCTTGACGAGAAGCGTCACAATAAACCTGGTATTCCTTGTGTATGTCCGCAAAATCAGCTTTGGGGCTGTAACCAGCGTTTCTTCAATTCCTGAAAACTGGCTTCACAATCCTCGGTCCAAATGTACTTGGCCTCCTTCTTCAACAGCTCAGTCATGGGCTTGGCAATCTTCGAGAAGTTCTCAATAAACCTCCGATAATATCCTGCGAGTCCGAGAAAACTGCGAATCTCCTTGACTGAGGTGGGCGACTGCCAATCGGTGACTGATTCAACCTTGGCGGGGTCAACTGCTATTCCTTCTCCTGAAATAACATGTCCGAGGAATCCGACTTCCTTCAGCCAAAATTCACATTTACTGAACTTGGCATACAATTGATGTTCTCGAAGTTTCTCCAGAACTAGACGCAAATGTTCCTTATGCTCTTCCTCGCTCTTGGAGAAAATCAGTATATCATCGATGAACACCACAACAAACTTGTCCAGATATTCCATAAATACCTTGTTCATCAAATTCATGAAGTATGCAGGAGCATTAGTCAATCCAAATGACATGACGGTATACTCATATAAACCATACCTGGTAGTGAATGTTGTTTTGGGTATATCCTTTTCACGGATCTTCAACTGATGATACCCTGATCGAAGATCGATCTTGGAGAATACCTTGGCTCCTACTAGCTGATCAAATAAGTCATTAATCATCGGCAGAGGGTACTTGTTCTTGATGGTCACTTCGTTCAACGAACGATAATCAACAACCATTCTCAAGGTTCCATCCTTCTTCTCTACCAAAAGAACTGGGGCTCTCCATGGTGATGAGCTTGGCCGAATATATCCTTTCTCCAATAGCTCATTAATTTGATTCTTGATCTCTTTCAAATCGTTCGGTGGCATCCGATAAGGTCTTTTGGATATTGGGGCTGTGCCGGGCAATAACTCAATCAGAAATTCAATGTCCCTGTCCGGTGGCATTCCTGGTAATTCCTCCGGAAACACATCAGGAAAGTCTTGCACTACTGGCACTTCCTCCTGAACAACTCCCGTGAGGGAATGCACCTGATTCTTCATCTGACTATGCCTGGCTACATACTTGATCCTCTTCTGCTCCGGGGTGGTGAGCAGAATAGACTTGCGGGCACAGTCTATGTTTCCTTCGAACTTTGTCAACCAATCCATGCCTAGGATTACATCCAAGGTCTGGGTTTCCAACACTATGAGGTCTGCGGGAAATTTATGATTTCCGATGTTGAGGGTTGCATGACAGCCTAAGCCTGCCATCATTTCTCCTCCTGCGGAACTGACGCGAAGGGGGCTTCTAAGGGTTTTAGTGGGCAACCCGTACTTTTCCACAACTACCCTTGATATGAATGAATGCGTTGCACCAGAATCAAAGAGTACCAATACTGAACGTGAATTCAATAAAAACTTACCAACCACAGTGTCTGGCTGATCATAGACGTCCTCCACGTCAATGTGGTTCACCTGAGCACGAGGAAAAGGGTTGGGCTTCTTCGCTGAGCTTCCATTGCCGTTTCCATTCCTCTGCTTGGCCTCCGGGCAGTCGGTAGCATAGTGCCCTGTCTTCTGACACTTGAAACAGGTGATGTGGCTCAGATCCTTCGGAGCCGGGGCAGAACGATGTTGGTTCCCATTACCGTTTCCATTGCCATTGCCATTGCCTGACTTGTTGTCCTGGTTGCGGTTGTTCCCATTTCCTCCATGGTTATGTCCTCCATGGTTGTGATGGGTATGCCCTCCTAAGTATGGGGCATATCGGGGCTTCTGCTGAGCTCCAGAGTTGTGCTTCCCCTGGCTGTACTTCCGCTTGCGGCTATCAATCTGCTGCTGCTTGCCTTCAAGAATGACGGCCTTGTCTACCAGCTCCTGGTAGTTGGCGAAGGTAGCCACCATAAGCTGCAGGCCCAGTTCATCATTGAGTCCTCGAGAAACTTCTCCGCTGCGGCATCCGTGGCCACATCATCCGGGGCATAGCGAGCTAGCTTGCTGAACTCATCCACGTCTTGTGCCACAAGACGGTTCCTCCGGCGTAAGTTGCGGAACTCACGCTTCTTCGACTCATGGCTCCGGCTGAAACATGAGCGGTGCGGAAGGCCTGCTGGAACTGATCCCACGTGATGGCACCGATGGGATAAGTGGCGGTGTAGTTCTCCCACCAAGAAGTTGCGGGTCCGTCAAGTTGATGTCTGCAAAGCGCACCTTCTCTACATCAGTGCATCCAACGGTGATTAGCTCTCTTCCGACTTTGCGGAGCCAATCATCGCCACAATCGGCTCGGTTGCTAGATAACACCGCGATTCAGCCTTAGGAATCGAGTCAAGTTGTCAACAGGGGGTGGTGGCGGTGGATTGTTGTTGTTGTTGTTGTTCTGATTCTGGATGAGTATCTGCATGAGGGCATTCTGCTGCTGGAGAAGCTGGGTGAGCTCCGGCGGAAAACCGGTGTCACGTCTCGGAGGCATCTGGTGTTTTGGAGTGGATGAGAAAATTAGAATAGAACAATGGTCTATGAGAAATAACACTACCCATATGAATGCACAATCATAAACACACCAATCATTTATTCATTCCACTCAAACATGGTTCAAAATCTCGATTACAAAAGCTCATGACTAATCGAAAATATCGGCCTAACTGATCGACGAAAAAGTAAAAAGAACATGGTGGTCGACTAAATGTCTTCATCAATAATCCTTGCGTCCTCTGGTGCGATGTCCTCCGATGTGGTGTCCTCTGTTGCGGCGCCTCCTCTTGCGGCTTCCTCCAGTGGAACTCCCTTCATAATCCTGATCATTGCTCACGAGAGGTCCGTCGTCTCCACTCGGAAAAAGGTCCTCTCCCAAGTCCATCTTTTCCTCTATTGCGGCAAGCTTCATCTTCAGGTCGTCGACTCTCTCCATGAAGTCCGCGACTTCTTCCTCATGGTTAAGGAAGTCTGCGTGTGCCTTCTCCTCCAGTTCCAGTTCACGGAACAATAGCCTCCTGTGTGCCTTCGAGTTACGGCGAGTCTGGATCTCCCGTTTCATGAGGAGACACTCCAAGTCCTGGACATAAGAGAGAATGGAGTCGTCCTCCACGGTACGGATGATATCTCCATTCCTTGCTCTGCGAGAAACCATGGCGAGGTCTGATGGATCGAGCTCGGCCCTGTACTCTTCTCGGAGATGTACAAGTGCACGATAGATCGCCATGTCTCTTCCGATGATCCAGTTGAAGTCGGTAAACTCAAAGTCAATAGGCTCCGTATGTCCTCCGAAGGTTCTCCCTTGAATGTGCACTTCAATCCTGTAGCGGGTATCCGTCGGAAGTGCATTGGTTGGCTTCCCGGTGATCGAGGGCAGAGCAATCTTCAGCTTCTTCACCATCTGAACCAGCTTCCTCCCGAAGGGCATCGTCTCATCGGGCTGGCAAAACTCCGGTAGCAAAACTGGGGTGAACTCGACGGCCATCTAAAATGTTGAAAATCGGAGAGGAGTCAGAAATGAACAGGTGAGAATTACGGAATGATAAGGATATAAAGTAAATGGTCTCTTCCTATGGCTTTCCGATCCTACGGTCAGCGTGTCCTCTGATACCATCTCTGTAGCGACCTGACCCAAAATCGGTCAAATCTCTGTGTCTGTACCATCCCAAGATCATGCTGGTACTCACAGTACATCGATGAAATAATCAAAGTTCAATCACACCTGAATTTATTACACGATTCTCATATAGAGTCTTTATTACAATAGAATAAATTCGGCCAAAGGCCAACTCATGAGAAACAAACTACTAAAGCTGCGGAAGCGTAGACGAAAATAGCGAGTCCATCCGACTCCAAAGGGCAATCGCCAAGCGCGGAGCGTAGCCTCACTCCTGATCGGAATAAATCTCTGCAACATAAGACATTGCAGCCGTGTAGGTCAGCTTTTTGAATAAGCTGGCAAGTCATGAAGAATAACAATAATAAAATTACTAACACTATATGCATTTTGGCTGTGGGGCTCTAAGTTTCATCATTTTGCGAAAAGCCAGTTTTTCCCTACTACAGTGGACTTGCTTGCAAATTACTACAAATTGTTGGTAGTTATTGAGATGGTTCCACCAACCAATGTCTCATTCCCAAATTATTAAGTCATAACCCCCTCAAATTAATTCATTAGTTTTAGTGTTGAGATTTCCGAATACTTCCAAGTTCCAGAGGCTCAAATTGTCCGTAACCGGGGACACGGCTAATCGATTAGATCTTTAACTCTGCAGAGGATTGCGACTTTACCCGCAAGAATCATTCCTCCTTTTAAGTCTTCGCACTTCATGGTGTTTGAAGACGGGATGAATGAAACAGGGTCTTCGAAGAGTTCTTCCGCCACTGCGGTACCCATCCAATCCTACCGTTCTTCTACATCTCGTAGTACCGTCCAGCCAGCGTCACTACTAGGGTTGACCCAGCGAGCCCATAATGGCTTGCGGCTCCATGTAAGCTTCCGGTCAATGGGGCATCCATCCGTCTCTTCGTGGCTGGGTGAAGCTTTCCGCAAGATGTCATGGCACTTCTCCATGCATCCCGCCAACCTTTGGGTTCTCTAGGGTGCCCGTCAACCGTCCTCCACCCATGAGTGAATTTGAAGTCCATCTTGATCATTGAAGTTCATGGGGTTGTCATCATCATTGACTCTCACATCTTTCTTATGAATTTCCCTCAACCAAACCCCGTCTACGAGCATAGCAAAATAAACTACTTCGTCCCGGGTCATGGTAACAAGGGGAAATGGGTTCATCCTACCACATGATACTACTCAAGATTATAACTTAAAAATTTCAACTACTGCATGCATGGTGGGGTGGTATAATTTCTAATGCACAAAATCATAGGTATTGAAAATAACATGATCAAAGACTTGCCTTGCTAACGATCCTCGTAAGCTAAAGACTCGTAGTAGCAAGCTTCGCACTCCGGAAACTCTACCGAAACAAACAATAATCACAATAAGCATATAGCATATGATCACTTAACACAATAGCATAGTAACATAACACACCAAAACAAACGAATCAAAAACCCAAAGAAAACTCAAGAAATCCAACTCAAAGTTTTTCCTACTTCAAGCAACAACTAAAAATAGTTTTATATAACAAAATTTTCTTAATATAACCTAAGCATGGGTTTTTGTTAACTTAACAGAAAAGAATGCATTAAGCAACTAGGAGCAAAAAGAATCAATTTAAAAGCTATTATAAAACTCCTATTAGGCCTAATTCAATTTCTATTAAGAGAAATAAAATAAAAGTTTTATTTATTATAAATAAAAGTTCATCCTCTAAGGTGACAGAAACTAACCTAGAATAATCAATCACATGTGAAAAATAAATTTGTTTGCTAATTAAAATAATAGGAAAACAGTAGCTAGTTAATTAATTAAGAATAACAAGATTCTGATTAAAACTATTTTTTATTAATCCTAAAATACCCAAATTAATTCCTACGGTTAGGCAATGTCAAAACAAAGTTGGGACAAAAGAATCATTAAAAATAATTTTCCTAGCTCATTTTATAACAGATTTACTATTCTGTCTAAAATTAAAATAAAGCAATTATAAATAATTTTAACATAGCTAAATATATTTTCTACAGAAACTATAGGAAATTTGCAAACCAACAAAAAAAGAATCACTTAAAAATATTAAGTAGAATAAAAGTTATGAATTTTTCAAATCTGAAACTATTCTGTTAAAACAGAAAAACGAAAATAAAGAAAAAATGGCCTAATGGGCCTAACCTACGCACTGAGCGTAATATAGCTAAACGGGCCCTAGGGTTAAACGAGTCAGGCCGAACTAAAATAAATAAACCTAACTAAAAATAAACCGCAACGAACCGGGCCGAACCGGGTTTATTTAAAAGAACTTACCCCTTCGGGGGGGTTCTAATCTACGCCGTCTACGCGAGATCGGACGGCGGGGACGAAGTCCGGTGGCTTACCGGAGATCGACGGCGGCGGCTCGGGCGTGTAGTGTCCCGACGTCTCGGTGGTCGGGAGGTCGGCGGAGTGGTCCGTGGGTGCGGACGAGCTCGGGGTGGGTCAGTGGAGTGGGTGGAGCTCGGGAGGGCTAGGGCGACAATGCGAGGGAAAAGCGGCGGTGGTGAGCTCGGGCTCGCGAGCGTGAGGAGAGAGAGAGGGTTGGCGAGGGGCGAGGGGGGAATGGGGTGCGGGAGGGGGTTTATAGGGCGGGCCTCAACTTGGCGAGGGGGCAATCGGGAGGATCGGATCCGGATCCTTGGGATCCGCGAGCGGCGGCGCGGCGAGGTGGCGTGGGCGAGGGGTTGAAGGAGGTGGTGGCCCGCCTGGCAGAGAGAGAGAGGGGGGCGCGGCGCGGTCGGTTGGCCGACGCGGAGAGGTTTCGGGCGAGGGGGGGAGATGGGCTGGCTCGCTGGCGCTGGTGGGCTGGCGCTGGTGGGCTGCCCAGCTGGCGCGGTGAGGTGAGCGGCCCAGGTGCTGGCTGGGCCAGTCGGCCTGGCTGGTGCCTGGGCATTTTTCTTTTTTTCAAATTTTTATTTTTTTGAAAAACAAAAACAGAGATAAAATATAAACTATAAATATTTTATATAGGACGTATATATACCAAAATGATCAGGGGAAAATTCCGTATCATTTGAACATTTTTCCAGGGGCAAAATCCAAAGTTTATAAGAAATCATTTTTTCCAAAATTCAAATAAAACTCAAATTTGAATTTCAAACTTTTGGCAATGTTTTCCTCCGATATTTTTGGAGTGTCATGTTTACTCCTCTCATACTTTTGCTCAAGTATTTATCAGGCATAGTTTTTGAAATGCTTCCCACTTGCCAAAGTTTGAATTCAAATTCAACACTCAAAATCGTCTGAAACTTCAAATGCCACTCAAATTCAAACAGAATACATAGATGCTTAGCTATAATTGTAAAACATTCCAAATAGGAAATTTGGGATGTTACATGTACATGCTAGGCTCGTCAAGTTAACCTAAGTGTTTCGCGTGTGTAAATCTGGCTAACACCCGTTGTATGTGAACGTAAGAATCTATCACACCCGATCATCACGTGGTGCTTCGAAACGACGAACTTTCGCAACGGTGCACAGTTAGGGGGAACACTTTCTTGAAATTTTAATGAGGGATCATCTTATTTACTACCGTCGTTCTAAGAAAATAAGATGCATAAACATGATAAACATCACATGCAATCAAAAAATGACATGATATGGCCAACATCATTTTGCTCCTTTTGATCTCCATCTTCGGGGCTCCATGATCATCATCGTCACCGGCATGACACCATGATCTCCATCATCATGATCTCCATCATCGTGTCTCCATGAAGTTATCTCGCCAACTTATTACTTCTACTACTATGGCTACCGGTTAGCAATAAAGTAAAGTAATTACATGGCGTTCGTTCAATGACACACAAGTCATACAATAAATAAAGACAACTCCTATGGCTCTTGCCGGTTGTCATACTCATCGACATGCAAGTCGTGATTCCTATTACAAGAACATGATCAATCTCATACATCACATATCATTCATCACATTCTTCTTGGCCATATCACATCACATAGCATACCCTGCAAAAACAAGTTAGACGTCCTCTAATTGTTGTTTGCATGTTTTTATGGCTGCTATGGGTTTCTAGCAAGAACGTTTCTTACCTCATAAAACCACAACGTGATATGCCAATTGCTATTTACCCTTCATAAGGACCCTTTTCATCGAATCCGTTCCGACTAAAGTGGAGAGGCGGCACCGCTAGCCACCTTATGCACCAAGTGCATGTCATTAGTGGAACTTGTCTCACGTAAGTGTACGTGTAAGGTCGGTCCGGCCGCTTCATCCCACAATACCGTCGAAACAAGATTGGACTAGTAACGGCAAGCATCTTGAACAAAATCAACGCCCACAACTACTTTGTGTTCTACTCGTGCAAAGAATCTCGCAATAGACCTAGCTCATGATGCCTTTGTTGGGGAACGTAGCAGAAATTCAAAATTTTCCTACGTGTCACCAAGATCTATCTAAGGAGAAACTAGCAACGAGAGAGAGGAGTGCATCTACATACCCTTGTAGATCGCTAAGCGGAAGCGTTCAAGAGAACGGGGTTGAAGGAGTCGTACTCGTCGTGATCCAAATCACCGGAGATCCTAGTGCCGAACGAACGGCACCTCCGCGTTCAACACACGTACAGCCCGGTGACGTCTCCCATGCCTTGATCCAGCAAGGAGAGAGGGAGAGGTTGGGGAAGACTCCATCCAGTAGCAGCACGACGGTGTGGTGGTGATGGAGGAGCGTGGCAATCCTGCAGGGCTTCGCCAAGCACCGCGGGAGAGGAGGAGGACTTGGGAGAGGGGGAGGGCTGCGCCAGGGGCAAGGGTGCTGCTCCCATGCGCCTCCCCACTATATATAGGGGTGGAGGGGGATTATTTCTTGCCCTCCAAGTCCATTGGGGCGTTGGCAAAGGTGGGAGGAAAGAAATCCCATCCTTTCCTTTCCCCACCGATTGTTATTCCCCCTTTTTAGGGATCTTGATCTTATCCCTTCGGGATATGATCTTATTCCTTCTAAGGGGGGATCTTGGTGCGCTTGACCAGGGGTGTGGGGCCTTGCCCCACTACCCACGTTCATGTGGGCCCCCATGCAGGTGGGCCCCACTCCGAACCTTCTAGAACCTTCCTGCACAATACCGAAAAAATCCCGAACATTTTCCGGTGGCCAAAATAGGACTTCCATATATAAATCTTTACCTCCGGACCATTCCGAACTCCTCGTGACGTCTGGGATCTCATCAGGGACTCGAACAACATTCAGTAACCACGTATATCTATTCCCTATAACCCTAGCGTCATCGAACCTTAAGTGTGTAGACCCTACGGGTTCGGGAACCATGCAGACATGACCGAGACGTTCTCCGGTCAATAACCAACAGCGGGATCCGGATACCCATGTTGGATCCCACATGTTCCACGATGATCTCATCAGATGAACCACGATGTCAAGGACTCAATCGATCCCGTATACAATTCCCTTTGTCTAACGGTATTGTACTTGCCCGAGGTTCGATCGTCGGTATACCGATACCTTGTTCAATCTCGTTACTGGCAAGTCTCTTTACTCGTTCCGTAACACATCATCCCGTGATCAACCCCTTGGTCACATTGTGCACATTATGATGATGTCCTACCGAGTGGGCCCAGAGATACCTCTCCGTTTACACAGAGTGACAAATCCAGTCTCGATTCGTGCCAACCCAATGACACTTTCGGAGATACCTGTAGTGCACCTTTATAGCCACCCAGTTACGTTGTGACGTTTGGTACACCCAAAGCATTCCTACGGTATCCGGGAGTTGCACAATCTCATGGTTTAAGGAAACGATACTTGACATTAGAAAAGCTTTAGCATATGAACTACACGATCTTTGTGCTAGGCTTAGGATTGGGTCTTGTCCATCACATCATTCTCCAAATGATGTGATCCCGTTATCAACGACATCCAATGTCCATGGTCAGGAAATCGTAACCATCTGTTGATCAACGAGCTAGTCAACTAGAGGCTTATTAGGGACATGGTGTTGTCTATGTATCCACACATGTATCTGAGTTTCCTATCAATACAATTATAGCATGGATAATAAACGATTATCATGAACAAGGAAATATAATAATAACCAATTTATTATTGCCTCTAGGGCATATTTCCAACAGAAAGGAGAGCGACGTTGCTAACACGGGATTGCCTTAGGTGCGAGGTCGGTGCTGCGATGGCTAGTGTTTCTGGAGGATGACTTATCTCGGGAGTCAGAAACCGCTTCCTGGTGCGGCGTTAGGTCCGCACATCGGCAGGTGAGGAGTTGCCTTGCGAGGTCCCCGCGTGCCTCTTCCCTCTCGCCTTTACTCCCCTTCTTCTCTACGTCCTCGGGTCCCGGCCCTCGAGCGGGGCTCAGCCGCCGCTGGTATGCCAGGTCGCGATGCCGTGGTCAAGGCCAAAGGGTGAGGGCTGGAGAGCCAGTAGGAGCCCATGAGTCGCGATGCTCAGGTACCCCCCCTTTTGACATGCAAGCGGTTCGCGCGGACGAGAGTGAAGAAGACGCCGTTAGGGTCTCGCCTGGCGCTGCTCCTTGAAGAGATCCTGCAAGGTCATCATAAAGGGAACAAGAGTTCGCCATCACAATCGACAGTCAGCCGTTGGTTGCTCTGGAGGGGTGACGAGGCACTGAAGGCTTGGCGAGGTGGCGCCATGCGGGGCTGCCGCGGCCAGAGCTCAGCCATTCAGGTTTGTCGGTGTTGCAGGGACGGACCCATGCGCAAGCGTCGTGCCGTTGGGGAGCAACTCCATCAGTTGGTGTCAATCGAGCGGGCGACTAGGTCAAACACGTTAATCATGAAGGAGCAAGTTCATTTAGATAGGTGCAGGGAAGGCACACATTGCTGGGTCTGGCCCGAGCGACTTGGGGATGATGCCGCCCGAGGGGCGCCCCCAATAAAGTAAGCTAGGAACATGAAGCAAAAGGGATACGCGCCGCGGGACGGACCCACACGGCCTGGGAATGATGCAGCCCTGGGGGCGCTCCCAGCTGAAAATGAAACTCGAAGGATGTCACCTGGTAACGTTGAAGACGAAAGGATGCTGAAGTAGTGGACGTCGTGCGTTGCGGAAGTCGATCTTCACGAGCCCCCTGGCCCAGGATCCTCGGGAGGCTCCGGAGGCGCTGGTGGCTCCTCGCGGACCATCTCCATCTCCGCCAGGACTGCGGAACGCCTGGCCTCTTGAGCCTCCAGGATGCTCCTCATGAGGCGCTGGTGCGTGGCAGCCGCATTCAACAAACCGTAAGGCATGCGAACGTAGCTGTGGGGTGGACCTTCATAACGCCCCGCGCGCGAGGGCCAGAGGCGCTCCTGAGAGGCGGCTCGGTTGAGCCCTGGTATGTCGATGCAGACTCGCAGCCCACCATCTTCGCCTGGATGGGGAGCTACGGCAGGTAAGCGGCGGATGCCACTCATGACTCTTGACTCCTGCAGCTCCTGAATGATCTGGCTGACGAACTCCTGAGGGTTTGGCCCTCCTTGCCTCGCTCCTTCCTGAGGGAAACGTGCTTTGAAACACGCCTCCAAGTAGTGCCCAAGCGCCTCCCTCGTGATCTTAGCAAAGTCGGTGGCCCTCCAGGAGAGAGCCCCCGAGCCTTGCTCGAGGAGGGCGCCGGGCGCGTCTTCCTATGCGATAGAAGGAGTTGCCCACTGAACAGGCGCGGACCCTGAGGGGCTGCCTCCCAAGGGGTCGGGCCAGGCGACGTCTTCTTCTTCTTGGGAGGAGCCTCGGGGAGCCTCCCGCTCCTGTGATCTGGGTCTTCAAGTGATGCGGCTTGAAAAGCACGCTCCAGGGAACACACTGCGTCTCTCTCTTCACAAGGCACCGTGATGACTCCACCGCTTCCTGGCATCTTGAGGACATTGTGATGGGTCACGGCCATGAATTTGGCCAGAGCTAGGTACCCGAGGATGGCATTGTATGGCAGGCGAATGTGGGCGACGTCGAAGTCGATGAGTTCGGTGCGGTAGTTGTTGCGCGCCCCGAAGGTGACAGGGAGGCGGACCTGCCCAATCGGAATTGTGGAGCCATCGGTGACTCCGGAGAAGGGCTTGGTTGGCTGAAGCTGATTGTAAGGCACTTGGAGATTCTTGAATGTCTCTACGGACAGGACATTGAGCCCTGCTCCGCCATCAATGAGGGTCCTGGTGACTTGCACGTTGCTGATGATTGGGGAGCAAAGCATCGGGAGGACTCCGGCTGTGGCTGCGCACTTGAGCTGATCCACTGAGATGAACGTGATGGCGCACGCTGACCACCTGAGAGGGCGCGTGGCTTCGAGCTTGAGGAGGACTGCATTCACTTCACGGGCGAACTGCTTGAAGATGCGCTGAGAGGCTGGGGCTTGAGCTCCGCCCAGGATGCAAGCGATCGCGCGTGGCTCGTGGAAGCCCCCAGCCCCCTCGTCCTGATGGTGGTCTTCATTTCTCCTTGGTTGCGGTGGCAGTGGAGGGAGGCCTGCGTTGCCTTGCGGGCGATCCTCGCGAGGCTGATCTCTCCAGCCTCCCTCGCGAGGCTGATCTCTCCAGCCTCCCTCGCGAGGCGGGTCCCTCCAACCTCCCTCGCGAGGCTGATCCTGCCAGCGGTCCTTGCGAGGTCGGTCACGCCACCCTTGGCGTGGGCCACGGTCTTCCCAGCGTCCTGCGTTTCTTCCACCTCCTCTGTCGTAGCCTCGATCATTGCGGTCGGGGCATCGACCGATTCGCCCTTCTCGCATGGCTCTGAGCTCTTGACATTCGTTGGTGTTGTGGGTGTGGAGGTCGTGGTACACACAGTACCGGCTGCCCTTGGAAGATTCGGGCTGATCTCTGCCCCGCTTGGTGTCCGGTTCTGCCGCGAGCACGGCAGCCCCCTTGCTCTTCACGTCCTTGACCATGGGCTTCTTCTCTTCTAGGTCAGCAGCCGGCAGCTCGAGGAGGGAAAGGCGTCCTTCCTCTACCCTGGCGCACTTGGTCGCCAAGTTGAACAGCTCCAGGGATGTGCACAGGTCATCATGCATCGCCAGCTCCTCCTTCATCTTGACGTCACGCACATCGTCGGAGAAGGCCGAGATGATGGCCTCCTCGGTCACCTTGGGAATCTTGAGGCGTGCGTTGTTGAAGCGTTGGATGTACTTCTGCAGGGTTTCTCCTGACTGTTGCTTGATGCGGCACATGTCGCTCACGGCAGGAGGCCGGTCATGATTGCCTTGGAAGTTGGCGATGAAGCGGGTGCGGGCACCGTCTTTGAGCTCCATGGGAAACCAGTTCGCCATGACCTTCTCGTCCCTGTTGGCGGCTTCGATTCCCAGCTCGTAAAGCTGGAGGAACTCCGCAGGGTCGGCCGTGCCGTCGTAGCGAGGAGGCAGATCTGGCTTGAACTTGCCGGGCCACGCGATGCTGCGTAGCTCGGCGGTGAAGGCGCGGCAGCCTGCAGTGGCCACGGGAGGCCTTTGGTGACGAAGGGCCTGGTCTTGCGGGTCCCCGTGCGCTGCCGCTGGGAGCAGCGCGGGGTCTTGGCGTGCCGGAATAGGAGCGCGGTCGTGACGGGCTGGTGCAGGGAGCACTCGGGCAGCTTCTTGGGGGCGAGGAACCTCTTGACAGTTCTGCTCTTGCTGCGCTGGCGCCGGGCGGAGTGGGTTCTGCCCAGGGGCCACGCGCCTTGGGGCCAAGGCGCCTCCTTGAGGGGGAGGCGGCTGAGGCGCCCCCGGAGCTTCATCGCTTGCGCAAGGCGGGGCGCGGTGCAGTGAGAAGGACGGCGCGGGGGAGCCCCCTGCGGCGCAGACGAGCTCGGTGACGCGGTCGAGACACTCCTCGTAGACGTCGTCAACGGGGCGGTAGCGCAGGAGCTCGTTTGCCGCGATGAGCGCGGCTTGAGCCTCCATGGGCGCGCGGAGCGCGCGAGACGAAGAACCAGCTGGAGCGAGCGAAGGAGTAGCGGTACAGTCGTCTCGCCTCACGGATGGATGCTGGGACGACGCTTGCTGCACGTTCCCCGCCGGGCCGATGGCGGCGTTGACGGCAGGCGACGGGGAACGGCGGGGGCGACCGCCGACAGGAGCCGTTTGGGCGACGCGAGTGGCGAGAGCGGCCTGGCGCTCGGCGCGGGCCCGGGGAGCGTCTGACATGGATGCGATGGCCGGTGAAGAACAGGGCGGCGGAAGACGGATTCCGATGCACCTCTACCTGGCGCGCCAAATGTCGGATTTCGGGTTCTGGCAGACCCTCTAGGTTCGAACTCTGGGGTGCACGCGGAGATCTCACCCCCTACCTACCTGCACCTCGTCGCCTCGCAAAGATCTAAACTACACAAAGAGCAACACAAGGGACACAATGTTTATACTGGTTCGGGCCACCATTGTGGTGTAATACCCTACTCCAGTGTGTGGTGTGGTGGATTGCCTCAGGGGCTGATGAGGAACAATACAAGGAAGAACAGCCTCGCGAGGGTCTGTTCTTGGCCAGTGCGATGAACTGCTAGGGGGAGTTCGATCGCTCTCTCTCTCTCTCTCTCTCTCTCTCTCTCTCTCTCTCTCTCTCTGGATCCAAGGTGGATCTCTAGCTCTCTTCCCGATTTTTGATCCAAGATCCAAGATCCAAGATGCCTCTACCCTGTGGGAGGCTAGTCCTATTTATAGGCAAAGGCCCTGGGCCTCTTCCCAAATATTGAGCGGGAAGGGCGCCAACAATTGGCCAATTTGAAGGGGAACATCTAGTACACTTATCCTGACTAAAGTTGGTCCTCGCCTGCCAAAGGCTCTGACGATGACGCCGGCTTGGGCTCCACGATGACCTCCTTCCTGCCGTTGTGCTGGTCTTGGTCTTGTTGCACCGAAATGGCTGCCTTTGCTTGATGCTCTCGCCTGCGCTCGCCTCCTTTGCACCAAAGAGGAAACGAGGACACTGCGCGGGCTGGCGCCCGCCTGGCACCCTTGGTCGTCATGGCTTGCGTCATGGGCACCTCGTGAGGTACCCCGCCTTGGTCTCTCCGCCTCCTCGCGAGCCAGCCTGATGAGGCCGTGCCTGAGGAGGCTTCCTATCGTCCGCCCCGCGAGGCTTGGCCCCTCGCGAGGGTCTTGAGCTTGTGCTGATGAAGATGGGTCGTCTTTGGGCCACCCTTGAGCCACGCCAGCAGGCAGCAGAGCAAGTCTGGTACCCCTGTTCCTGCAGCCGACAGATTGCTTGACTTGTGCTACTTCAGATTTGATCTCAAATAACAAAGATCCAATTAAAGTGTTGACATTGGCTACTAAAGGCAATGAGGCAAGTCAATCAAGTGACAAATCTGAAGAGAAGAAGTTGAGAGTGTGCAAGGTAAAACAAGAATTGCCATTGCTTCAAACAAGATCACAGCCGGGGTGCTCATTCGGCTTGTCATATTGGCAAAAGAAGAAATTACAAAAACTTAGTGCACAAGAACTTGAAGAAAAGAACATCGCATGGGTTCCTAAAGGAAGTACTCAAAATAAGAATTATGTGAAAGCTTCCATTACACGAAGTGCGGCAAAGATGAAGAAGGAAAAGAGTGAAAACTATGAAGGACCAAGCCAAAGGTTTCAACATCTTCGGTCCACACATTATCCATATTCTTCAACTATGTCGTTGATGCCTATGCCATGGAATTCATCATCAGGTATGATTGGTTACCCTCAATGGGCTTATTTTGATCCATGGATGCAATATATTTTCTTACATCATGAAATGGTATTACCAAATCATCATATGTTCGATTAGCTTCACTTTTGTTGCTAATATAAATGGCCGATATATACCTATCGTCCTAAGCACATAAAAATGGCCGATGGATCGTCCAAGTTATTTTCCAGCACACAAGTTTTGCCCAAAAACAGGGGGGCATGTGTTGACACCAGATTTTGGCACGGTCAAGAACTTAATTAATATTGCCTCAAATGAAGGAGTGATCTACATGAAAAAGTTTCATATTGTCGACATGAACATCTTTAAAGTTTGGGCCATCACCATCCGACCTCAACTCAAGTGCCGAAACTATGCTCAAAGTATTAATATTTTGTATTCAGAGTATTGTTCGGCCAATTAAGCCTCCAAGACGACCTCATATGAGAAAAGTTTCTACACCGATTGTCTTTGTCTCATCGAAACGGTCAATTTTAATATAAAAACCATATCAATCCAAGGTCGTATATAAAAGTTAGAGCCATTCGAGTGCAGCCCTGCCACCAGGCAAAAAGTCGCTCGCCCAATCAGACATGGTGTCTGATGGGTAGCGCGAGTAATAGGCTGTCTTGTGCAAGCGATTCGGCCCTAAAGATGGCCTCGAATCAACAAATGTTTAACACGAAAGTTATTCGCCTCGTTGAGATGTCAAATTTGCTTTTGGGCTCATCTTTATCCGAGGTCGTTTGTGGCCTATGGGACCTAAAAACCGAACTGATGTTCCAGACATACCCAAATCCGAGTTCAGTTAATTTTGGAAAGATTTGGACGTGATTTGGAGTCTTTTTATTGTACGGGAAGTCCATACGCCTCTTATATACCTAAGTGGTGACGGTTGATTGAACAACAAACAATCGAACAAATCTATCTATATCTTTTACCTTTACTTTTCCTTCTCCCTTGTTCTTCTCCTTCCTTGTTCTTCGTTTGTTCTTCTTCATTGCAGGGCGGCAAACCTCGAGGCCCTAGGGGCGGTCAGGCCGACCTAGGGCAGCCTATAGCCGCCACGCGCCCTGACAGGGTCCCTCCTGGGGTTTCGGGTCTACAAAAGCGCCCGCCGGATTGCTTTCATACCGCGCTTCCGGCCGGGTCTCCTTCGACGTGAGTTGCGGTGCATCACCCCCGGCGTTGGAGGTACACGGTGATGTGTTCGTGTGCGCCCTCAAGTTGAACCACCTTTCTTGATTGTGCTGGCTTGATGAAGACTAGTAGATTTCTCCCCCATACTCCACTATGGATGAGCCACTCTTCCGCACATCTTCACAAGTCCATTGTCATCACAACAGATGGCAAGCTTCAAGCATGATATCTTCATGATGCTCCACCTGAACTTGCACACTGCAATCTTGATGACGATCACCACTTGATGTCATCCTCCATGGATTGTATGGGATCTTCCTCTTGACGCAAGCCCATGGAAATATACCTAACCCCACATACATAGAAATCTCACATAGACCATGGGTTAGTACACAAAGCGTAATGGACAATGCTTAGCATACCATGGGATCACTTGATCCATCTCAATACATCTTCTACGCTTTTGTGTGTTGATCAACTTGATCCACTCTCATGTCTTCTCTATGACCCATCTTTGCATAATTCCTTGAATAGTACCTTGGTCATCACATAATCTCCTTGAAACCAACAGATGTACTTCAAGAAATGTCTATGGACAAATCCTATGAATATAACTTAAGGCAACCAATAGTCCACAGAGAATGTCATCAATTACCAAAACCACACATGGGGGCACCATGCACTTTCAGGATTTCAGTTCCATCACCTCAGAATGGGTTCTTTTTAGCATATCAAGCAACCGCAGATTTATCACAAATGTTTTACTAGTCAGGTCGGGGCCCATGGTTATATAATTTTCTCCTCGAGCTGGACCCACAACAAGTTCCACACCTACCTGGTAAGTTTGTTCTTATAAGACCATGATAGCGTGCAACCTGCAAAAACTATAAGAACACAAGATAATTCAAAACACAAAGCAAAGCCCAAGAGCGCTCAACGCTCCCCAATAACAATGCCAGAAAAAGCTTGATAGCCTGCAAGTGCATATGGTTTAGTGTAGCCTTTTCAAAGTAAGAGTATCGATCCCATAGGGAGCACAGGAATTTAGCGTTGCCTCTTGTAGTGAATTATGGATTTGTGCCTGCAAGTAATTGGAGACTACAAACAAAGTGAGGGTGGAAGTAAATAGTGATTTTTGGTGTAGAGCAAACTGAAATTAAATAACATAAAAGTAAGTAGAAAATAACAACATGAGTAACAAGTGGGAATGACAGAGGAGTAGGACGTTCTCAGGGATTCTGGAATCCCAATTGGTATGTTTCTAGCATGACCTATGCATTGGCATAGTATGGTTTAGATACTTGAGCCACTCTTGACGATTATGCTGGGCAGAGCCGGGTATAAAACCCGTTCTACTCTAGGTAGACTTTGTGCCACACATGCCACTACCGTAGTCTCCCCTTGTGGACGCAACCTCTCTAAGGGTTCTCCAAAAATCCCCTATCAGTTGCAATGGTTAGGAGCAAAGGATTTCACTGTCACCTCAAATTACCTTCACGAAGTCTAATAAACTAAGCATTCAACAAAGGATCTCATATCCATTATATAGCATTTTAGATCCTATACATACCAAGGTTCATCCATGTCCCCGAGAACTAGGGGTCTACTCACACATGGAGACAACAAACATCATAAGGGTGGTGATGGTAAACATGAATGAATCACACTAGTAACACACAAGATGATCCACTAGGGTTCCTGATGTTACAACGAGATGGATGTGGATTATGATGATATGGTGATGATGTTGATGATGACAGTGGTGATGATGTTGTAGCCCCCTTGTGCGTGGTGGTCAAGATGGTAGTCTCCTTGCCAATCCCTCCTTCGAATGATTTTTGGAGGCTAGGGTTCTGCCTTCTGGACGAGTTTTTGGTCTCTCTGTTCGTCCCCTCCCCGATCCAATTTCATGGAGTGGAAGTAGTGGACGAGGCGGCGGCGCTGGCACCTCATACGACCGCTCATACGAGCAGTCACTCTTGTATGGAACGCCATCTTTAGCTCTGGAAGCGTCACTCCTCCTCCTCCTTTGGTTGCTTTGCTCCGTTCTTTTATGGTAGATGATTATCACATTAAATAC
The DNA here is from genome assembly GCA_021605205.1 of Aegilops longissima. NCBI lineage: Eukaryota > Viridiplantae > Streptophyta > Magnoliopsida > Poales > Poaceae > Aegilops > Aegilops longissima. The sequence continues at coordinate 703,938,361 of CM038680.1, read as the reverse complement.
GTGATTTCACTACCATTTTTTAGGATTCCTTCCATAAAATGTTATTTGCTCCAAAGTCGTTACCTGTGGAATACCGACAAAAAGAGGTGCGCAAACACGGTAAAATCCCACAAAGCCTACCATGTAGGCACAAAATAACTATCAGAATCATCACATACTTTGGACTCATCACAGTGAGTTGTCAATTCAACCACACCAGAGAATCACTTCTTTGCAGCAATTTATTAGTAGCACAGTAATATGATAGCAGTGATAGCAAAGTAGCGGTAACAGTAACAGTAACAATAGTAGTAACATATTTGTAGCAAGCAGAGCAATAGTAACTAGAGCAAAGGCAATAAAGGGACAATTACATTTGAGCCCCTAGTTGTGTCACACCCGTGTGCTTTGCCCCTAAATTCAAAAAACCCTCGTTTCTGCCCAAGCTCGTTTGCTCTTCTTACCTTTTGCCCTTTGACCATAACTTTGAAAACTTCATAACGAATTCATACTAACTCAGAAAAATGCATATAAGATATCAAAATGTTCGAAAAAACAGCACCTATATGCGCATGTCATTTGCATTCATGACAAGAGTGCTGAAAAGTCCCTATCTCAATTTGAGCTCATATGATGTCAGCATGGATAGTAAAATTCAAAACATAATAAAAGATTCTGAATTATTTTTGTGGCAAACATTGACTAATGTTTTGAGCACTTATAAAGTTTCACCAGGGAATGGCATTCATGGATGTCCTGGCAAAAAAAAGGCACTCCAAAATGCTTTTGTTTTGGAGCATTAATTTTCCTTTTTTCCACGACTTCCATGAATGTCATTTCCTCATGAAATTTTGCATCTATCAAAACATTTGTCAATGTTTGGCACGGAAAAAATTCAGAGTTTTTTGAATTTGTTTTCAAATTTTTCATCATTTACTATTCATGCTGACATCATATGAGCTCAAACTGAGGTATGGACATTCCAGCACTTTTGTCATGAATGCAAATTACATGCACATATAGGTGATGTTTTTCTGAACATTTTGATATATCATTTGCATTTTTCTGAGTTAGTATAAATTCGTTATGAATTTTTCAAAGTTGCGGTCAGACGGTCAAAGGGTATAAGCATAAGAGGAGCAAACGAGGTTGGACAGAAACGAGTACTTTTTGAATTTAGGGGCAAAACACACGGGTGTGACACAACTAGGGGATCAAATGTAATTGTCCCTAATATTAAAGCGTAGGCATGGAGTAGCGATGGGTATTTAGATGAGATTCACAATCTAGAGCGGCACATAGTAGTTCCATTTCATCAATATGTAGGCATGTATTTCGTATAGTCATAAGTGCTTGCGGCAAGAACTTGCATGACATTTTTTGTCCTACCCACCCGTGGCAGCGGGGTCCTAATGGAAACTAAGGATAATGAAGATGCCCCTTTTAATGGAGAGCCAGAAGAAAATATTAAAACATGGTGAAGACATGAACTCCTCAAGCTAAAGTCATCCCCGTCGATATCCCAATCAGTGTCACCTTGGGGGTCTAAGGTTCAGAACGATAACATGTGCATACAACTTGCAGGTAAGATCAACAACTCAAATATATTCATGAAAGAATAACATGTCCTAGTGACAAGCATTAAGCCTAGCAAATTCATAGAAACATCAATCTCAAAACATAGTTGTAAGTGCATCTAGTGCCACCCCTAATTGGTTTTGGAGCATTGACGACAAACCTGGTTGAGGGACTAATGTGTTTGTGAGAATTGCAGGATAACACAGGTAGTAGTCCCTCCTTGATTCGGTTTACCTACCGGAGATGACCCCTAAAAATGTGTGAAGACATTGAAGACAATGGTGGTCTGTGAAGATACTCACATTGAAGACTATGACACGAGAAGACATTGAGTGAAGACTATGGAGCGCGAAGACTTAGTTGTTTCGTTGTTTCCTTTTCTTCTTTGTTGAGTCATAGGAACCACCGCACTGTTAAGTGGGGTCCAAGTGAACAAAGTCAGAGTGACTTAAGTGATGCTCAAACCAAATCCTATGTCTTTGAGCGAAGACAATGAGAGAAAATCTTATCCTGTGTCGGATAACTCAGCTTTACTTGTAGCCCAAGTCAAGTTGCCGCGTGTGTTTGAAATCTATCAGTTCCTTAGTGACCCAGGGTCATTTCGGACAAATCCGGTCGGGTAGCCCAGTGGCTATAAATAGCCCAGCCCCTACACCATAAATTGGTGGCTGCTCAGAGTTAGTGCATGGCTTTTGTCGTTTGAGAGCAACCCACCTCCGAAGCCTTTGAGAGAGAATCCTTGCGAGGACAAAGCCCAAGCCACCCAGAGCCCAGAGTGTTTGGCATCACTGAAGTCTTTCTGTCCGCGTGATCTGAAGACTTGTTACACTTGAGGACTATGAATCCTCCAGCCGGTTAGGCGTCGCGTTCTGTGCATCCAAGAGCCATTGTGGATTGCCGGTGAACGAAGTCTGTGAAGGTTCGGAAGTATACCTTGAAGACTTACCAGAGTAATTGGGCGAGGATAGTGTGTCCTTAGCTCAAGGGGAATAAGGTGAAGACAAGGTCTTCTGACTTGAATATCAGCCTCCCTAACCAGAAGTACAGTTGTCACAGCAACTGGAACTGGTCGAACAAATCCATGTCCCTCTGAAGCCACTGGTTCTATCTCTTACTCCTCTTTACTTACAGTTTGTCTTCGTGAAGTCATTGCCTGCTTGTATTATCTGATTGACTTCACTGTGTGACTATCTGTTCTGTTTGGCTTCATACTATCTTCCATCTTGATCTTTACTACCTAGCTGCTGTTTTACTTCATGCTTTCACTTCATTGAATACTTGACTATGGCTTGTCTAGTGTAGTCTACCTTCCGCTGCATTAGAATAGTGTTGTTTATATTGTCTGTCTTCAAAACTTCCATGTTTTGAAGACTTTCATAAAAATCGCCTATTCACCCCCCCTCTAGTCGATAACTAGCCCTTTCAATTTGTATCAGAGCAAGGTGCTCCCTTGTTCTGTGTGATTCAGTTTAACCATATGGAGTTTAGCTATGTCGACTGCAGGGGTAATCAAAGTCTCCGCTGCGTGCCCCATCTTCGATGGCACTGAATATCCCTACTGGAAGAATAGGATGCGCATGCATCTTGAAGCCATTGATGTTGATCTATGGTATGTCGTCAAGAACGGTGTTCCCAAGACTGGTGAAGGTGTCACCCCTGCTGATGTCAAGAAGTTCATTCAACTAGACTCTACTGCCAAGAACATCATCTGTGGCCACCTTACCAAAGGACAGTATGGCCGTGTGAGTGCTCTGGAATCGTCAAAGCTAGTCTGGGACTGGCTGTCCAAGGTCAATGAAGGCGTCTCAACCCAGCGAGATCAACGTATCAGTACTCTCCGCAACCTCTTCAACCGCTTCAAGAGACACGACAACGAGAATGTCCAGATCACATTTGATCGCCTCACTGATATCACAAATGAGCTCCAAGCACTAGGCGCCACTGAAATCACGAAGCATGAGATAGTGAAGACATGATACGTCCATTTTACATCATGCTTTTATATTGATATTTATCGCATTATGGGCTGATATTTCACGTTATGTCGCAATAATTATGGCTATTCTCTCCTATTTTACAAGGTTTACATGAAGAGGGAGAATGCCGACAGCTGGAATTCTGGGCTGGACAAGGAGCAAATATTGGAGACCTATTCTGTGCAACTCCAAAAGTCCTGAAACTCCACGGAATATCTTAAAATAAATAAAGAAAAATCGTCGCCAAAGATGAAGGCCAGGGGGCCCACACCCTGCTCACGAGGGTGGGGGCGCGCCCTCCCCCCTGGGCGCGCCCCCCTACCTCGTGGGCCCCCTGGTGGCTCTCCGATGCCCATCTTCTCCTATATGAAGTCTTTCGATGAGAAAAAAATCAGAAGCAACCTTTCCGGACGAGACTCCGCCGCCACGAGGCGGAACCTTGGCGGAACCAATCTAGGGCTCCGGCAGAGCTGTTCTGCCGGGGACACTTCCCTCCGGGAGGGGGAAATCATCGCCATCGTCATCACCAACGCTCCTCTCATCGGGAGAGGGAAATCTCCATCAACATCTTCACCAGCACCATCTCATCTCCAAACCCTAGTTCATCTCTTGTATCCAATTCTTGTCTCCAAGTCCGGGATTGGTGCTAGTAGGTTGCTAGTAGTGTTGATTACTCCTTGTAGTTGATGCTAGTTGGTTTACTTGGTGGATGATCATATGTTCAAATCCTTTATGCATATTATTACCCCTCTGATTATGAACATGAATATGCTTTGTGAGTAGTTACATTTGTTCCTGAGGACAAGGGAGAAGTCTTGCTATTAGTAGTCATGTGAATTTGGTAGTCATTCGATATTTTGATGAGATGTATGTTGTCTAATCTCTAGTGGTGTTATGTGAACGTCGACTACATAACACTTCACCATTATTTGGGCCTAGAGGAAGGCATTGGGAAGTAATAAGTAGATGATGGGTTGCTAGAGTGACAGAAGCTTAAACCCTAGTTTATGCGTTGCTTCGTAAGGGGCTGATTTGGATCCATATGTTTCATGCTATGGTTAGGTTCACCTTAATACTTTTGTTGTAGTTGTGAATGCTTGCAATAGAGGTTAATCATAAGTGGGATGCTTGTTCAAGTAAGAACAGCACCCAAGCACCGGTCCACCCACATATCAAATTATCAAAGTACCGAACGTGAATCATATGAACGTGATGAAAACTAGCTTGACGATATTCCCATGTGTCCTCGGGAGCGCTTTTCCTATTATAAGAGTTTGTTCCGGCTTGTCCTTTGCTACAAAAAGGATTGAGCCACCTTTCTGCACCTTATTTACTTTTGTTACTTCTTGCTCGTTACAATTTACCTTATCACAAAACTATCTGTTACCACTTATTTCAGTACTTGCAGAGAATACCTTGCTGAAAACTGCTTATCATTTCCTTCTGCTCCTCGTTGGGTTCGACACTCTTACTTATCGAAAGGACTACGATAGATCCACTATACTTGTGGGTCATCAAGACTCTTTTCTGGCGCCGTTGCCGGGGAGTGCAGCGCCTTTGGTAAGTGGAATTTGGTAAGGAAAATTTTATATAGTGTGCTGAAATTTTCTGTCACTTGTTACTATGGAAAGTAATTCTCTGAGGGGCTTGTTCGGGGTATCTTCACCCCGTCCAGTAGAGCAAAGAGTTGCTCCTCAACCTACTGAACCTATTGAAAACGAAACTCCTTTTGAATTTCCTTCAGGTATGATGGAAAAACTGTTGGCTAATACTTTTACAGGAGATGGAACAAAGCATCCTGACGAGCATCTATGCTATGTGGATGATATTTGTGGACTATTTAAGCTTGCAGGTATACCCGATGATGTTATTAAGAAGAAGGCTTTCCCTTTATCTTTGGAGGGAGACGCATTGACATGGTATAGGCTATGTGATGATACGAGATCATGGAACTATAAAAGAGTGAAATTGGAATTTCATCAAAAGTATTACCCTATGCATCTTGTTCACCGTGATCGCAATTATATATATAATTTTTGGCCTCGCGAAGGAGAAAGCATCGCTCAAGCTTGGGGGAGGCTTAAATCAATGTTATATTCATGCCCCAATCATGAGCTTCCAAGAGAAATAATTATTCAAAGTTTTTATGCTCAGCTTTCTGATAACAATCGCACCATGCTTGATACTTCTTGTGCTGGCTCTTTTATGATGAAGACTATTGAATTCAAATGGAATTTATTGGATAGGATTAAACGCAACACTGAAGATTGGGACCTCGACGAAGGTAAGGAGTCAGGTATGACACCTAAGTTTGATTGTGTTAAATCTTTTATGGATACTGATATTTTCCGTAAGTTTAGCACTAAATATGGACTTGACTCTGAGATAGTAGCTTCTTTCTGTGAATCTTTTGCTACTTATGTTGATCTCCCTAAGGAGAAGTAGTTTAAATATCATACTCCCATAGAAGTAAAAGTAGCTGCACCTATTAAAGTTGAAGAAAAGACTATCACTTATAATGATCCTATTGTTCCCACCTCTTATGTTGAGAAACCACCTTTCCCTGTTAGAGTAAAGGATCATGCTAAAGCTTCAACTGTTGTTCGTAAAAGCAATAGTAGAACTTATACACCTCCTGAGCAAGTCAAAGTAGAACCTAATATTGCTATTGTTAAAGATCTCTTGTCTGATAATATTGATGGGCATGTCATTCAATTCTCTGGTGAAACTGCTAGAATTGCTAAACCCTATGATAGAGATAAACATAGACCTGTGGTAGGCGTGCCTGTTATTTATGTTAAAATAGGAGATCATTGTTATCATGGCTTATGTGATATGGGTGCTAGTGCTAGTGTTATACCCATTGACTTATATAAAGAAATTATGCATGATATCGCACCTGCTGAGTTAGAAGATATTGATGTCACAATTAAGCTTGCCAATAGAGATACTATTTCACCAGTGGGAATTGCTAGAGATGTTGAAGTCTTGTGTGGGAAAACTAAATATCCTGCTGATTTTCTTATTCTCGGTTCTCCACAAGATAGCTTTTGTCCCATTATTTTTGGTAGACCCTTCTTGAATACTGTTAATGCTACAATAGACTGCAAAAAGAATGTTATTACTGTTGGCTTGGATGATATGGTTCATGAGTTTAATTTCTCTAAATTTAGTAAACAACATCGTGAGGAAGAATTGCCTAGTAAGGATGAAATTATTGGTCTTGCTTCTATTGCTGTACCTCCTAGTGATCCTTTAGAACATTATTTGCTAGACCATGAAAATGATATGTTCATGAATGAAAGAAGGGAAATAGATGAAGTATTTTTTAAACATGAACCTATTCTGCAACACAATTTGCCTGTTGAAATCCTAGGGGATCCTCCTCCACCCAAGGATGATCCCGTGTTTGAGCTTAAACCGTTGCCTGATAATCTTAAATATGCTTATCTTGATGAAAAGAAAATATATCCTGTCATTATTAGTGCTAACCTTTCAGAGCATGAAGAAGAAAGATTATTGAAAACTCTGAAGAAGCACCGTGCCGCTATTGGATATACTCTGGATGATCTAAAGGGCATCAGTCCCACTCTATGTCAACATAAAATAAATTTGGAAGCGGACGCCAAACCAGTTTGTGATCCTCAACGATGTTTGAATCCTAAAATGAAAGAAGTGGTAAGAAAAGAAATACTCAAGCTTCTGGAGGCAGGTATAATTTATCCCGTTGCTGATAGTCAGTGGGTAAGTCATGTCCATTGTGTCCCTAAGAAGGGAGGTATTACTGTTGTCCCTAATGATAAAGATGAATTGATTCCGCAAAGAATTATCACAGGTTATAGGATGGTAATTGATTTCCGCAAATTAAATAAAGCTACTAATAAAGATCATTACCCCTTACCTTTTATTGATCAAATGCTAGAAAGATTATGCAAACATACACATTATTGCTTTCTAGATGGTTATTCTGGTTTCTCTCAAATACTAGTGTCGGCTAAAGATCAATCAAAGACTACTTTTACATGCCATTTTGGTACTTTTGCTTATAGACGTATGCCTTTTGGTTTATGTAATGCACCTGCTACCTTTCAAAGATGCATGATGGCTATATTCTCTGACTTTTGTGAAAAGATTTGTGAGGTTTTCATGGACGACTTTTCCGTCTATGGTTCTTCTTTTGATGATTGCTTGAGCAATCTTGATCGAGTTTTGCAGAGATGTGAAGAAACTAATCTTGTCTTGAATTGGGAAAAGTGCCACTTTATGGTTAATGAAGGTATTGTCTTGGGGCACAAAGTTTCTGAAAGAGGTATTGAAGTTGATAAAGCCCGGGTTGATGCTATTGAAAAGATGCCATGTCCCAAGGACATCAAAGGTATAAGAAGTTTCCTTGGTCATGCCAGATTTTATAGGAGGTTCATTAAGGACTTCTCAAAAATTTCTCGGCCTCTGACTAATTTATTACAAAAAGATGTACCATTTGTCTTTGATGATGATTGTGTAGAAGCATTTGAAATACTTAAGAAAGCTTTAGTCTCGCACTGTTGTTCAGCCACCGATTGGAATTTACCCTTTGAAATTATGTGTGATGCTAGTGATTATGTTGTAGGTGTTGTTCTAGGGCAAAGAGTTGATAAGAAATTAAATGTTATCCATTATGCTAGTAAGACTCTAGACAATTCTCAAAGAAATTATGCTACTACCGAAAAGGAACTTTTAGAAGTTGTATTTGCTTGTGATAAATTCAGACCCTATATTGTTGATTCTAAAGTAACTATTCACACTGATCATGCTACTATTAAATATCATATGGAAAAGAAAGACGCTAAACCTAGACTTATTAGATGGGTTCTCTTGCTGCAAGAATTTGATTTGCATATTGTTGATAGAAAAGGAGCTGAGAACCCGTTATGCATAACTTGTCTAGGTTAGAGAATGTTCTTGATGACCCACTACCTATTGATGATAGCTTTCCTGATGAACAATTAAATGTCATAAGCACTTCTCGTAGCACTCCATGGTATGCTGATTATGCTAATTATATTGTTGCTAAATTTATACCACCTAGCTTCACATACCAACAAAAGAAAAAGTTCTTTTATGATTTGCGACATTACTTTTGGGATGATCCACATCTTTATAAAGAAGGAGTAGATGGTGTTATTAGACGTTGTGTACCTGAGCATGAACAGGAACAGATCCTACGCAAGTGTCACTCCGAGGCTTATGGAGGGCACCACGCTGGAGATAGAACTGCACATAAGGTACTACAATCCGGTTTTTATTGGCCTACTCTCTTCAAGGATGCCCGTAAGTTTGTTTTGTCTTGCGATGAATGTCAAAGAATTGGTAATATTAGTAGACATCAAGAAATGCCTATGAATTATTCACTTGTTATCGAACCATTTGATGTTTGGGGTTTTGATTATATGGGACCTTTTCCTGCTTCTAATGGTTACACTCATATTTTAGTTGCTGTTGATTATGTTACTAAGTGGGTAGAAGCTATTCCAACTAGTAGTGATGATCATAACACTTCTATTAAAATGCTTAAGGAAGTTATTTTTCCGAGGTTTGGAGTCCCTAGATATTTAATGACTAATGGTGGTTCACACTTTATTCATGGTGCTTTTCGTAAAATGCTTGCTAAATATGACGTTAATCATAGAATTGCATCTCCTTATCACCCGCAGTCTAGTGGTCAAGTAGAATTGAGTAATAGAGAGCTCAAATTAATTTTGCAAAAGACTGTTAATAGGTCTAGAAAGAATTGGTCCAAGAAACTTGATGATGCATTATGGGCCTATAGAACTGCATATAAGAACCCTATGGGTATGTCTCCGTATAAAATGGTTTATGAAAAAGCATGTCACTTACCTCTCGAACTAAAACATAAGGCATATTGGGCTATTAAAGAGCTCAACTATGATTTCAAACTTGCCGGTGAGAAGAGGTTATTTGATATTAGCTCACTTGATGAATGGAGAACCCAGGCTTATGAAAATGCCAAGTTGTTTAAAGAAAAAGTTAAAAGATGGCACGACAAAAGGATACAAAAGCGTGAGTTTAACGTAGGTGATTATGTATTGCTATACAACTCTCGTTTAAGATTTTTTGCAGGAAAACTTCTCTCTAAATGGGAAGGTCCCTACGTTATCGAGGAGGTCTACCGTTCCGGTGCCATAAAAATCAACAACTTCGAAGGCACAAATCCGAAGGTGGTAAACGGTCAAAGGATCAAACACTATATCTCAGGTAATCCTATAAATGTTGAAACTAATATTATTGAAACTGTAACCCCGGAGGAATACATAAGGGACACTTTTCAGAACGTTCCAGAGTCCGAAAAGGAATAGGTATGTGTTACGGTAAGTAAACCGACTCCAAAACAAATTCTAAGGCAATATTTCTCCGTTTTGGAATATTTAGAAAAATAGAAAAATAAGTAGTAGTCCGGGGAGGACACGAGGCCTCCACGAGGGTGGAGGGCGCGCCCCCCTACCTCGTGAGCACCTCGTGTGCCCTCCGGACTCCGTTTTCTTGCACGATACGTATTTTGGTCTGTAAAAATTCATTATATATTCTCTCGAAGGTTTTGACGACCGTATCACGCAAATATCCTCTGTTTTTGTTTCGAGCTGTTTCCGTTGCAGATTTGAGGATTCCAGAGACTCGATCATCCTTCTATGAGGTGAGCCTATGCCATGGAAGGTGGACGACAAGTTTGCATCATCAACAACACCTCCACCGCCAACAACAAAGGAGGCATAATCACATGGGTATGGGCACTCCCCTTGGCAACTGCCAAGCTTGGGGGAGGTGCCCCGGTATCGTATCACCATCACAACTCCTATCTTTACCGTTTTTCTTAGTTCGATCTTATTAGTAGTATCTTGATTTAGTAAAATAAAGTCATGGCATGATCTAGTTTTGAAGTTTTCTTTTATGATCCCTCTATGCAATCGAGTCCGTGAGTTATATATATATAATAAAGATTAGTGTTGAGTCAAGGGCTTGATTATTTTGCCATGATCTTGGGTGAATAAAAAAGGGGATAAAAAGAATCAAAGAGTTTATATTGATCTTAGTGAAAGTAATGACTCCACGTAGAAAGAGTATGATGATTAAAATTTGTTGGGAGTTGGCAAATATAGCTTTGGTCATCGTTGCAATTAATAGGAAGTAATAAGGAGAGATAGGTTTCACATATAGATATATTATCATTGACATCTTTTATGATTGGGAGCACTCATTAAAATATGACATGCTAAAGAGTTGATGTTGGACAAGGAAGACAATGTAATGAGTTATGTTTTCTTATATCTGAGATAAAGTATGTTGTCATGGATCCTCTAACATGTTGAGCTTGCCTTTCCCCCTCATGCTAGCCAAATTCTCAGCACCAAGTAGAAATACTACTTATGCTTCCAAATACCCTTAAACCAGTTTTGCCATGAGAGTCCACCATATCTACCTATGGATTGAGTAAGATCCTTCAAGTAAGTTGCCATCGGTGCAAGCAATAAAAAAGTGCTCTCTAAATATGCATGACTTATTAGTGCAGAGAAATAAGCTTTGTACGAACTTGTTGTGGACGCAATAAAAGCGACGGACTGCATAATAAAGGTTCACATACAAGGGGCAATATAAAGTGACGTTCTTTTGCATTAAGATTTTGTGCATCCAACCATAAAAGCGCATGGCAACCTCTGCTTCCCTCTGCGAAGGGCCTATCCTTTATTATTATCCTCTACCTTATGCAAGAGTCACGGTGATCTTCACCTTTCCCTTTTTATTTTATCCTTTGGCAAGCTCAGCATGTTAGAAAGAACATGATATATATATATATATCTAATTAGATGTAGGGGAGCATGAATTATTATTGTTGACATTACCCTTGAGGTAAAAGGTTGTGGGGAAAAACTATAAGCCCCTATCTTTCTCTGTGTCCGATTAAAACTCCATAACCACAAGTATTGCGTGAGTGTTAGCAATTATGATGGACTAAATGATAGTTGAGTATGTGGACTTGCTTTTAAGCTCTGACATAGACTCTTTCTGATGTTATGATAAATTGCAATTGCTTCAATGACTAAGGTTATAATTTGTTAGTGCCCAATAATCTTTCTGATTCATACTTTGGCTTTGTGAAAAGATCATCACTTGAACATAAGTAATCATATGACAAATCTATATATGTTGCTGTTATGAGAATAATCATGATGCCTTCATGTCCGTATTCTATTTTTATCGACGCTTCTACCTCTAAACATGAGCACATATTTATTGTTATTGGCTTTTCGCTTGAGGACAAGCAAGATCTAAGCTTGGGGGAGTTGATACGTCCATTTTGCATCATGCTTTTATATCGATATTTATCGCATTATGGGCTGATATTTCAGGTTATGTCACAATACTTATGGCTATTCTCTCCTATTTTACAAGGTTTACATGAAGAGGGCGAATGCCGGTAGTTGGAATTCTGGGCTGGAAAAGGAGCAAATATTGGAGACCTATTCTGTGCAACTCCAAAAGTCCTGAAACTCCACGGAATATCTTAAAATAAATAAAGAAAAATCATCGCCAAAGATGAAGGCCAGGGGGCCCACACCCTGCTCACGAGGGTGGGGCGCGCCTCCCACAGGCGCGCCCCTACCTCGTGGGCCCCCTGGTGGCTCTCTGATGCCCATCTTCTCCTATATGAAGTCTTTCGATGAGAAAAAAAATCAGAAGCAACCTTTCGGGATGAGACTCCGCTGCCACGAGGCGGAACCTTGGCGGAACCAATCTAGGGCTCCGGCAGAGCTGTTCTACCGGGGACACTTCCCTCCGGGAGGGGGAAATCATCGCCATCGTCATCACCAACGCTCCTCTCATCGGGAGAGGGCAATATCCATCAACATCTTCACGAGCACCATCTCATCTCCAAACCCTAGTTCATCTCTTGTATCCAATTCTGGTCTCCAAGACCGGGATTGGTGCTAGTAGGTTGCTAGTAGTGTTGATTACTCATTGTAGTTGATGCTAGTTGGTTTACTTGGTGGAAGATCATATGTTCAGATCCTTTATGCATATTATTACCACTCTGATTATGAACATGAATATGCTTTGTGAGTAGTTACGTTTGTTCCTGAGGACAAGGGAGAAGTCTTGCTATTAGTAGTCATGTGAATTTGGTATTCGTTCGATATTTTGGTGAGATGTATGTTGTCTAATCTCTAGTAGTGTTATGTGAACGTCGACTACATAACACTTCACCATTATTTGGGCCTAGAGGAAGGCATTGTGAAGTAATAAGTAGATGATGGGTTGCTAGAGTGACAAAAGCTTAAACCCTAGTTTATGCGTTGCTTCGTAAGGGGCTGATTTGGATCCATATGTTTCATGCTATGGTTAGGTTTACCTTAATACTTTTGTTGTAGTTGCGAATGCTTGCAATAGAGGTTAATCATAAGCGGGATGCTTGTTAAAGTAAGAACAACACCCAAGCACCGGTCCACCCACATATCAAATTATCAAAGTACCGAACGCGAATCATATGAACATGATGAAAACTAGCTTGACGATATTCCCATGTGTCCTCGGGAGTGCTTTTCCTATTATAAGAGTTTGTTCCGGCTTGTCCTTTGCTACAAAAAGGATTGGGCCACCTTGCTGCACCTTATTTACTTTTGTTACTTGTTGCTCGTTACAATTTACCTTATCACAAAACTATCTGTTACTACTTATTTCAGTACTTGCAGAGAATACCTTGCTGAAAACCGCTTATCATTTCCTTCTGCTCCTCGTTGGGTTCGACACTCTTACTTATCAAAAGGACTACGATAGATCCCCTATACTTGTGGGTCATCAAGACACTACTGAGATCTCTTGACAGCTCATTTGACACCTTAGCCCTGATGATACAAGAACGCCCTGATTTCAAGACTCTCGATCCGTGTGACATACTTGAGAGGCTCAACACACATGAGTACCAGCTATCTGAGAAACGATATATATATGGCCCCAACTATGGCCGAACTCGAGCTTTGAAGGCAAAGGCTGCTGCTTCCTCATCTGAAGAAGAATCTGACTGCAGTTCTGGTGATCCTGAAGAACTTGGAAAGGAGCTTGCTATGCTTGTGAAGAAGTTCCAGAAATTCACCAAGAAGAAAGGCTTCAGAAAGTCTTCACGATCCAGCTCAAGAAATGATGAAGCTTCTGCCTATGATCACAAGAATAGAACCTGTCACAAGTGCAAGAAACCTGGTCACTACATCTCTGAGTGTCCACAGTGGGACAATGAGAAGAAGAAGAAGAAGAAGAAGAGCAAAGAATATGATTCTGATGACAAGAAGAAGAAGAAATCCTCAAAGTCTTCTTCCAAGTCTTCTTCCAGATCTTCATCACACAAGAAGAGCTCATCTGGCAAGGCTCGTGCTTTTGTTGGCAAGGAGATGGATTCAGAAGAGGAGTCTGCTTCAGAGGAGGCGGAGGTGGAGTATGAGGGGGAGTCTGACTCGGGTGTTGCGAGTCTGGCCCTAGCTTTCGCCACGCCGCCAAGTCCATCTTCAACACCGAAGACAATGGCTCCGTCACCAACACTGATGATAATGACGAGGACGACTCGCCTCCCACCTACTGCTTCATGGCACGTGGTGCCAAGGTAAAATCACGCGACGCTTACTTTCAAACATCAAGTGAAGATGACTCTGATTGTGAATCCAAACCCAGCTACAAAACACTTGCTAAAATTGCAACTGAACAACAGAAAGCTATGGAACACACTCAAAAACTGTTAGACAAAAGCGATGACCTGTTGGACGTGGAAATGACCCGTTCTCAGTCCTTAGTTGAAGACATTAAACATCTTCATGCTAATTACCAGGAACTTGAAAGTCGTCATGAAACGCTCACAACCACTCACGAAAAGCTCTCCTATGATTATCTTCAAAGGAAGCAAGAGCTTGAGAAATTGAGAAGGGCTCATGAAGATCTTCAAAAGGAGAATGAGTCACTTCGCGCTCAACATATCAGTTCCGCTCAGGAAGGATTTGAACCACCTTGTCTAAAATGCCTTGAGCGTGATAACACTACTTTTGTTGCTGAATGTTCTACTGCTGCTACTGTTGCAATATCTTCAACTGCTGATGTGGTAACTAACCCCTCTGCGGAGGATACCACTACTATTGCTGATGAAAATGCTAGGTTGAAGACATTGCTTGAAACAGGGATGTACAAAAGTCTCAAAGGGCATCAAACACTGTGTGATGTCCTCAAAAAGCAGATTCTGAACCGAAACCCTAGGAAAGCTGGTGTTGGGTTCGAGAGGAAAATGAATGTTGATGGCTCCTACTGGAAGCCTGAGCAGTACCCCAAAACCTCATGGGTTGCTGCAAAGGGATCTTCAGTGGATCTATCCACTCTATCTAGCTTCACCTGTGCTAACCCAATTGTCATTGATGAATCCTTTGATACAAACTATAAACTGTTTAAGAATCAGAATGGTGAAGTGTTTGCCAGGTATATTGGTACTAACTGCAGGAACGGGCCACCTATGAAGAAGATCTGGGTTCCCAAAAGTTGTCTTGAGAATCTTCCTGTGAATGTCATCATGACACCACCTGGGAAGAAGACAAATCCCAGACCAAAGGCTTCATATGACCCAAAGGCTTCATACAGACAGAGGACTCACCTGAGTCATCCTAACGCCAATGTTTTGCAGGGAAACCATACTCAGACTTATGAATATGAGCGTGTGTCTTCAAACCGCTATGTTCATAGAACTAAGAACTTTTCTGCTTATTCATATGAGTATCGTTCTTCTCCTGCAAGGCTATTTGCTAGGGCTCCAAAACGGAAGTTCTCAGATGCTGCACTTAGACTCATTGCTTCTAAGCCACGCCTAAAGATGTGGGTGGTTAAGAAGAATTAACTTTATTTTGTAGGGAAAGGTCTCCAGCCGGAAATCAAAGGCGTCTTATGCTATTGCTGGGGACCTAAAACATCTTGTAGGGCGCAAGATCAAATGCCCAAATGGTCTCACTATGTATTTTGTTCCTGAATCATTTGCCATATATCCAATCAGACCTAACTTGGATCTACGCTTTCAGAATCCACTTGCTCGTCAAATGTTTATGCTTCACACTTCTCTTTGTGAAGCCTATCCCCCTATCTGCACTGCAGGCTACGACACCTCGTGCTTCAGAATGGATTATGGATAGCGGATGCACTAATCATATGACTGGTGATCGAAGTCTTCTCATGGACTCAACCTTACGTCCATCTGACAAGAGTCACATCACATTTGCTGACACTGGTAAAAGCAAGGTATTGGGTCTAGGTAGAGTTGCAATCTCAAGGGATCAGCACATGGATAAAGTGATGCTTCTTGAATCCCTTGGTTTGAACTTAATGTCTGTCTCAATGCTTTGTGACTTAAACATGATTGTGCTATTTGGAAAATATCGATGCCTTGTACTAATGGAATCTGACAAGTCTCTAGTCTTTGAAGGGTATCGAAAAGACGATCTATATATTGTAGATTTCTCAGCAGGACCACAGATGTCCATATGTCTTCTAGCAAAGGCTTCAGAATGCTGGCTCTGGCATCGAAGGCTAAGGCATGCTGGCATGAAGAACTTGCACACTCTCGCGAAGAAGAAGCATGCCATGGGCATCGAAGGCATCAAGTTCAAGAAGGACCTTCTGTGTGGCACCTGCGAAGCTGGAAAGATGACTAGGGCCAAGCATCCCTCGAAGACAATCATGACTACATCTCAACCCTTCGAGCTTCTTCACATGGATCTATTCGGCCCTACTCACTATTCTACTCTCAGTGCTACTGCTTGCCTCTATGGCTTCGTAATTGTTGATGATTACTCTAGATATACTTGGGTACATATAATCCTCTACAAGACTGAAGTGCAAGATGTCTTCAGACGCTTTGCCAATCGTGCCATGACGAACTATGGCGTCAAGATCAAGCATATCAGAAGCGACAACAGCACTGAGTTCAAGAACACTGGCCTCGACTTCTATCTAGATACACTTGGCATCACACATGAGTTCTCTGCTCCTTATACACCTCAGAAGAATGGCATCACCGAGCGCAAGAACAGAACTCTCATTGAGATGGCCCGAACGATGCTTGATGAGTACAAGACTCCACGGAAGTTCTGGCCTGAAGCCATTGACACTGCTTGTCACATCATCAATCGCGTTTATCTTCACAAGCTTCTGAAAAAAACATCCTATGAGCTCCTAACTGGTAAGAAGCCAAATGTATGCTACTTAAGAGTATTTGGTGCTAAGTGCTGGATCAAGGATCCACATCATACTTCAAAATTTGCACCAAAAGCACATGAAGGTTTTATGCTTGGTTATGGAAAGGATTCGCAGTCCTATAAAGTCTTCAACCTATTTCACTATAAAGTGGTTGAAACTGTGGATGTGCGGTTCGATGAAACTAACGGCTCGCAAAGAGAGCACCTGCCAAATGTGCTAGATGAAGTACCTCCAAGTGAATCTATCAAGCACATGGTAATTGGAGATATCATACCCTCTAATAATTAATCTGCAGAGGAACTTGTCATTTCTGCACCTAATCAACCTGAAAACAATGCTCAGTCTGAAGACAATCCTCCAAATGATGACATTGATCAGCAAAAGCAAAATCTTCGTCCTGCTCATCCTCGTGTTGCAAATGAAGTTCAAATTGAGAAGATAATTGACAGCTTGAATGCACCTGGTCCACTCACTCGTTCAAAAGCAACTCAAAGAGCATCACAGCTAACAACTTCTGTGGGCATTTTGCATTTGTCTCAATCATTGAACCCAAGAAAGTTGATGAAGCCTTCATGGAACCTGAATGGATTCAAGCTATGGAAGAAGAGCTTCAACAGTTCGAGCTGAATAATGTGTGGGAATTGGTCAAGCGTCCTGATCCTCGAAAGCACAATATCATTGGCACCAAATGGATATATCGCAACAAGCAAGATGAGCATGGTCAAGTTGTTAGAAACAAGGCCCGTATCGTTGCGCAAGGTTACACTCAAGTGGAAGGAATTGACTTTGATGAAACATTTGCTCCGGTGGCAAGACTTGAAGCCATTCGCATACTGCTAGCCTATGCAAATCATCACAACATTCTTCTGTATCAAATGGATTTGAAAAGTGCTTTTCTCAATGGAAAGATAGAAGAAGAAGTATATGTCGCTCAACCTCCAGGCTTTGAAGATCCAAAACATCCTGATATGGTATACAAGCTCAACAAGGCACTGTATGGCCTCAAACAAGCCCCTCGTGCTTGGTATGACACACTCAAAGACTTCCTGAAGAGCAAAGGCTTCAAACCTGGTTCACTAGATCCTACACTCTTCACGAAGACATATGATGGTGAACTATTTGTGTGCCAAATCTATGTGGATGACATTATCTTCGGCTGCACCAACAAGAAATACAGTGATGAATTTGGTCACATGATGCAAGAGCAATATCAAATTTCCATGATGGGCGAGCTGAAGTTCTTTCTGGGTCTCCAAATCCATCAACAACGCAACGGCATCTTCATATCTCAAGAAAAATATCTCAAAGATTGCCTGAAGAAGTTTGGGATGCAAGACTTCAAAGGATACACGACGCCAATGCCAACCAAAAGTCATCTGGGTCCCGACGACAATGGTAAAGAGTTCGATCAAAAGGTATATCGCTCCATGATTGGTTCTTTGCTTTACTTATGTGCATCTAGGCCAGATATAATGCTTAGTGTTTGCATGTGTGCCCGATTCCAAGCGGCACCAAAGGAATCGCATCACTTAGCTGTGAAGCGAATTCTTCGATATTTGGCTTACACCCCAACACTAGGATTATGGTATCCAAAGGGCTCAGAGTTTGATCTAGTTGGATTCTCATATGCTGATTATGCTGGTGACAAGGTTGATTGCAAGTCCACATCAGGCACATGTCACTTTCTGGGACGATCTCTTGTCTGTTGGTCTTCAAAGAAGCAGAACTGTGTATCTCTCTCTACTGCTGAATCTGAATACATTGCTATTGGATCCTGCTGTGCTCAGCTTCTCTGGATGAAGCAAACTCTCAAATACTATGGTATCCATCTGAAGAATGTGCCTCTCTATTGCGACAATGAGGGTGCCATCAAGATTGCCAACAACCTAGTTCAGCACTCGAAGACAAAGCACATTGAAATTCGTCATCACTTTCTCAGAGATCATGTTATGAAGGAAGATATTGATATCATTCATGTGAAGACAGAAGAACAGTTGGCTTATATCTTCACAAAGCCCTTGGATGAGAAAAGGTTTTGCAAGTTGCGGTGTGAGCTAAATATCTTGGAATCCTCAAATGTCCCGTGAATGGACACACATCCTAACACTTATGCATTTTGATGACTTAGATGTGCAACACACAAAGTAATGTATATCTTCAATCAATGAAGACATACACTCTAAGTGTGAATACATTAATGTGGAAATTGACTTCTTAGCCCCACGATAATTGTGCGCCGTGTCTGGGTCTAATACTTCCTATACGGTGGGTAACGCCACCACCAAACTCTTGTTTGAAGTGTTTTTCCGTGGCGTTATATCTGCAAAGTCTTCACAGTTGATTTGTCTTCAACATTAATTTGAATTCATGATTAACTACACCATGTTGATTTGGTCTTGACTCTGTTGTATACATATATTGTGTTCTGTCCTCTACAACATTCACTTATAGTTATGTCTTCTTGCTTGAATCTTTTGAACTAAGTGAATGTGATCGGACCCTAACCTCTCTATGCTTCTTACCTCAAGCTCTATCTATCCAAATCATATGCATTCTGATGAAACTGTCGAATGTCTTCTCTGCGTCCTTGTCAGCAGAAGACACAGAGACAAACTTTAAATCTGTTTTTAATGCTATATCCTTTTGCCTGAAACCCGGAGAATTCGGAACGACCACCCCAACAATCCAGGCGAGCGTGGGAACATGTAACAACTCTCAATGTGTTGCATGTGTGCCACGTGTCCTTCAGATGTGAACCGCCAGGGGCACCTGCGTAATTGCGCTGTGCCGTCTCCTTCCTTATAACTACCCATCACATCTTGGTCAAAAATTCTTCTTCCACCTCGCCACCTCTCGCAAACCCTAGCACCTCTGCTAGCTCTCGACGACGCCGGCGACGAAGCGCTTAGCTGCCGTGACTTCTCCGACACCGTCCTCACGCCGGCCGCGGACCTCATCCTCTGCGCCGTCGCTGTAGGTGTCTTCCATCGCCAAGTTAGGGCACGAGAGATCGAACTGCTCGGCCTCCAACTTCGCTCTGTCTAGCCGTTCTTCGTGTGGTAATTAAAATTCACTTTTTACCGTCTTTTCAATATGATAGATTCATCCCTTCTTACCAAAAGTGGTTTCTAGATCCCCACGTTGAATCTATCTCTTTCTACATCTCATACTATGCCTAGTCCATTCACTTATGCTTCTTTACAAGTTCGATTCCTCACTTGTACTTATTCTTGGATTTGTACAAATCTGGATCCAACTCTCATCAAATAAGTGAATATCTTCGCTTTGTGAGGTCAATGTCTTCAAACTAATTTATCTTCAATATCTTCTGAGAATGCATATGACCTCTTCCCCTTCCCTCGCACCTCTAAGGCTATCACAGGTACATGTCCGTGGGAGAATCCCTTGGTTCTCATAGTCTGCATTCGTTTGCAGAATTCTCGCAGCTTCACATCAACTCTCGCGAAGCCAGTTCCAGTCTGACCAGCAGACGGAAGCCTTTGACAGTGTTGAAGCCATTCAGGCTGAACCTCATGGCAACAGAGAAGTCTACAAGGAAGGGTGGCAGACAGCGCCGTGGGAACACTTCCCAGGATTTGCCTCCAGATTTGCACGAGTTGCACAAAACAGATCCACAGGAAACCTATACGGACCGCAAGAATCGAATCCAATGGATTCGAAGATATTGGGCTGAGGAATGGTTCAAGTACCGCTTCGTTACAGCAGAATATGTAGATAAGAATGCCATCAAGGCACCCTGGGGGTGATGTTTTGTACAAAAATCTTCCACCCAGGACCTAGGCTGAAGCTATTGAGCAAGGTTTCTATCCATGCATGGTGCGCGGACCACTGCCTGTGGATGCTAACCCTTCTTCACTGCTATGGTGCCGTGAGGACCATTTGTTCAAGCGCAACTACCAGTTCACCAAGGAATCAGCTGCGAAGAATAAGAAGGATCTAGGGCTCGACTTCAACCTTGGTCCTTCCTCACCTCGGGACAGTGGCACCCGTGAAGCCAATCAGAACAGGATCGGCCCCTTCTACAACCTTGCTGGCCTCATCACTCACATTGCTATTCAAGGTGCCAAAGTGGATCATTCTGATGATGGTGCTGACACTGATGAAGCCCCAGCTCCTACTCCAAAGCCGCAGAAGCAAAAGAAGGATAAAGCTTCAAAGTCATCTGCTGCTCCAAAAGCTTCGCGAGTGAAGCCGTTGGCAACTGCCCCTCCTGCTCCAAGTAACACTTCTGAAGATCTCTCTCGCATCTCCAAGAGGCGCGAGAAGCCACAGAAAACTGCTCAAGGATCAAGTCACGCACTCACACCAGCTGCCGTTCTGAGGAACGAATCTGAAGCCATTGATTTGTCTTCAGATGAGAAATTCAAGCTGATGTTGAATGACCTCAAGGAGTCGTTTCGAAAGAAACGCGAAGAAGCCAAAGGTTCAAGAGAGCGCATGAAGAATCTTGCAGACAAGTGCGTTCAAGCTTACAACGAAGCTGAGAAGCGCAAGGCACTTGGGTGTCCTGGCATTGACCCCTCGATGGCTGCCAAGAAAAAGAAGAAGCATAATGTGGCCCAGACTGAAGCTCCACGGCGGGAAGAACCTCGCATTATCTTCCCGACCAGCATGACAGGCTCGAATACTAAGGTCTCCACAGTGGCTTCAGATCAGCAGAAAACCAAGGCAGCTGAAGCCGAAGCCAGGAAGCGGAAAACCAAACGCACTACTGATGATGCACCACCTCCCAAGAAGAGAAAAACCAAGAAGAGAGATCGGGCTGCTCCCACAGATCCCCGTGTTGTTGAACCCATTGCTTTTGCTCATCCGCTACTGGAAATCAAGAGCGTCAGCTGATCGTTCATGAGCCTGCTTCCACAGAGGCTCCTGAAGCTCAAGAAGTTCCAGTCGTTGACCCCATCGCGACTGAAGACATTGGTCCCCACGACAATGTAGAAGATGATGTAGTTCTTCCTCAGATCGAGCGCCCAACGGTATCATCGCCAGTTCTAACGAACAGCGAGCTCATCAGTATTGGTCGCCCTTTGACGCCAATCTCACAAGATTCCTCATGGGCTGATCGCCCCCAACAAGAAACTCCAAATCAAGACTCACCAAGTACACCTCGTCCTTCACCAGTGCCTGTCATCAGCCCCATTTCAAATGATGACGACTACATGGAGACCACACCGTCACCAAAGGCGTCGCCCGTGTTCCAACGGCTTCGCAAAGGCCTGAAGCCATCCGTCTCCATGACTACCATCACAGAAGAAGACTCAAACTTGTCCAGCTCAGTGGCACGTCAAGTGTTCCCTGAAGACAATCCTTCTGTGACGGTCCAAGTGTCTGAAGCTAATGTTGCTGAAGACAATTCGGCTGCATCAGCCGAAGAAAGACAAGAAGAAGAGCGTGTCGCTACTCCCCCTACCACTCAAGAAGTTGTTCTAGAAGAGAACGTGTCCGTGCCCGACCCTCCAGCTCCTCAAGTGGAGGTTGAAAATCCTGAGGCTGCCACCACTAACACCACTGAAGCCAATGACGTTGTCATGGCTGAAGACAATGTGGAGCCTGCAATGAACACTGTGCCAGAAACCAATGAAGCCAAGGATGCACCTGCAACAGATGTGCAGGCAGATGCCCTTACGAATGCCACTGCTCCTGTTCCGCCTCCTAGGCCACATACTGTCGAGCAAGCATACAACTATGGCCAGCTTATCACTGTCAAATGGCCCCTTCTGGTTCCTCCACCTGTTGCTGGTCCTCAATTTGATTACCATGTCGAGCACAGGCCACAGGTTCAAAAGCCAAAGCCAAGGCTACCTAGGTTTCCAGGTACTGCATCTGCACCAGGATCATTCAATATCAATGGCTTCAAAGCACACAATACCTTCTTTGATAGCGCCAAGAACCCCTACTCAAGGACAAGGATTTCATCTAATCGGTTCTGGAGCTATCAGCAGCGCATTTATTACTCATGCATTTTATACAATCAAGGTCGCATATTCCCACATATGCCTCTTGACACTGAAGCCATAACTGGCCTGCCCTGTTTGGAAGAAGCGCTGGATTGCTTCAGAGAGTCTGGCTTATTGCATTTCGTCACTGACAAAGAGCACTAGAATGAAGAACTACAGCTCCAATTCTATGCCTCCCTTCATATTCGTGGCTACTATAGGGATCCGAAGACATGGGTCCTTGAGTGGATGACAGGAAATGTCCATCATGAAGCCAAAGCTCTGGATGTCATTGAGCTCACTGGCCTGCCCACTCCAGGCGATCTATATGAACCTGGTTGTCAGCTTCACAGTGCTGCTTTGGAGAGCATTTTTCACAAGCCTGAGCCCAACATGAGCCAGATGCTTAGCATGATAAAGCCCTTGCCTCCAGATGCAGAATATCCTAAGGAGTTCCTTGTTGAAGACCTTGAGTATCTGCCACGTACCACCTATCACATTATACGGCGAACTCTTTGGCCCATCAAAGGACATTCTCCACATGCTAAGCTGGAAGGTGCAATGAAGACTTTGGTCTTCCATATTCTTCACGGCAAAAGCTTCAATGCACAAGACTTCTTTATCCGCCAACTTGCTGCATCAGGATCTGACATTTTTGGTGCGAAGTTCTATGCTCCCGGATCATGCGCGTCGATCAAGCTCCACTCGCCTTCAACTATCAGCCCTCCGCACGCAACCATATCATATTTTTGCCAGAGGTTGATCTGTCTGATGAAGCCATCTACCCAGAGGCTGCCAAGGAGCCAATTCATCTTCACAATGCGGATCACCAAAGCTTCACTCAGCCCATTGAAGGAGTACTGGCTACCACTCGTGTTTATCCCCTGGCTGGTACTAAGCGTGCACCTGATCGTGCCCACACTGAAGCCACCGAAAGCACAATTGCTCAATGGCCTCGGAAGCGATCTCGTGTTCTCAATGATTGAGAGCTTCTCGTTGCCCTTCATCAGAAACAGGATAAGCATCATGACTTCCTGAAGCGCCAAATGCACAGCCTCTTGATGGACGTCAACCGCATTCGCAACCTTGCCACCAAGAATGCCTTTGTCGCCCATGAAACCTGTCGGCGAACATGGAAAGGGTTGACGCTTATGTGTCCTGAAGATGATCTTCAAGACGATGGCTTCTCTTAATGATTCAAGTTTGACACAACACCGCTCAGAAATGTTGTACTGCGACGAACTCCATCTCTTGAAGACTCTGAGTACTCCTCTTCTGCTGCAACAGTGATGCCCGTGTCATCGATGATGAAGACGATGCTACTTCACCACCTTCATCGTCAGCGTGAATCAACACTGCACCAAGTTCTTCTACACCACCAAATCTCAACGACGACCCTGCTGCTTCACCTACTCCTCAAGGGAACGAGTAGAACAAATGTCTTCAAACCTTTTTGGTCCTTACTGACAAAAGGGGGAGAAGCATTAGGATGATAGTCTTCAAGCGGGTCATGATGGGTGGTTGATATACTTTTTGCCTAGTGTTTACAACTCTCGCTTTGATACATTTGGTTCTCTGAGTTGTAACACTTAAACTCGATGGTCGTCTGCTACTTATTTGCTATTCTGTGATGCGATGATAAATTCCATATGTGCGATGATAACTTCCGCACTTAGTCATTTTGCAGACGTCCATTTTTCATTATGCATGTCATTATCTTTGTTATATCAAATCATGTATGATGAATTGTCTTCATAAGTTGAAGAGGATCTCCACAAGTACAACCTGCCATGTGCATTTGCATTCCAAAAGCAAATTACTTATATGCACATCTTCAGGGGGAGCCTTTTGCTACTTATGAAGACAATACCCTATCCTTTACAATTTCACATATTTTTCCCCGTTGAAAACTTCAACCAGTTTGTCATCAATCACCAAAAAAGGGGGAGATTGTAAGTGCATCTAGTGCCACCCCTAGTTGGTTTTGGAGCATTGATGACAAACCTGGTTGAGGGACTAATGTGTTTGTGAAAATTGCAGGATAACACAGGTAGTAGTCCCTCCTTGATTCGGTTTACCTACGGAGGTGACCCCTAAAAATGTGTGAAGACATTGAAGACAATGGTGGTCTGTGAAGATACTCACATTGAAGACTATGACACGAGAAGACATTGAGTGAAGACTATGGAGCGCGAAGACTTAGTTGTTTTGTTGTTTCCTTTTCTTCTTTGTTGAGTCATAGGAACCACCGCACTGTTAAGTGGGGTCCAAGTGAACAAAGTCAGAGTGACTTAAGTGATGCTCAAACCAAATCTTATGTCTTCGAGCGAACACAATCAAATCATGCAAATTAGAGGCCAAAATAATAGAAAAAAGTGTTTGGAAAGGTAGATACCTTTGAAACGTATCAAGAATGCTCAAGTTCCCTCTCACCAGGGGTAGTTCTTGGGGCGAGCTCTAAACCCTCACAAACGAGCCCGAGACACAACCACACAACTTGGAAGCTCTTCCTAAAAAACTCAAGGTCCCACTTATTTCTACCCATTATGCGCTCTTCCTAAAAAACTCACAGGGCCCGGGGTTGCTCTGAGGTACATTGAGTGAAAACAAAGGGTTCTACATCCGGTCGGAGGTGCCTCGAAGGGTCTGAGCGCCAGGAGGCTCCAAGACACCTCAAGTACCCGACCAATAAATAGAAGCACACAGCTCAGCTCGAACCAAAGGGTCGCCTGAGGCACCTCCGAGCCAAACCAAAGAGCATCGCAATAAGGGGCTCTCTCTCTCTCTCATATTTGGTGTGGGTGGTTTTGGCTCTGCTTTGGTTTTTGTTTAACAATTCCCACACTTCGATCATTGGTGTATCCCCTCTTTATTATACATACGACTCAAACGATAAATCGTCGGTAGAAAACTGACGTGATGTCTTCTTTTACCCCTTTTGCTTAGGGGGTCACCAACCAACTTTATGTTTAATTTCAAAGGGGTGTGTCATGTGGAAGCTCCCAGAAAACACCAACTGTCTAGGGTTCCCCACAAACCCAAGAGTAATAAGATTCATGAAACATCTTGTGGGGGAATGAAAGACTCAAGTTTTGCTTTGGTGGGATTGTATATCAGAACCTCCTCTTGCTCTCCGTAAAAGTATAGGTGGAATGGAGGTCTAGGGGGGAGATCTCAAGATTTTTACGTGTAGAACAATGATGGAGAGAGTGTTGGAGTCGCCACCTTCCTCGTGGGGAAGAAGGGGCCTTTATATAGGTCCCACTTATTTCTACCCATTATGCGCTCTTCCTAAAAAACTCATAGGGCCCGGGGTTGCTCTGAGGTACATTGAGCGAAAACAAAGGGTTCTATATCCGGTCAGAGGTGCCTCGAAGGGTCTGAGCGCCAGGAGGCTCCAAGACACCTCAAGTACCCGACCAATAAATAGAAGCACACAGCTCAGCTCGAAAGCCGACCAAAGGGTCGCCTGAGGCACCTCCGAGCCAAACCAAAGAGCATCGCAATAAGGGGCTCTCTCTCTCATATTTGGTGTGGGTGGTTTTGGCTCTGCTTTGGTTTTTGTTTAACAATTCCCACACTTTGATCATTGGTGTATCCCCTCTTTATTATACATACGACTCAAACGATAAATCGTCGGTAGAAAACTGACGTGATGTCTTCTTTTACCCCTTTTGCTTAGGGGGTCACCAACCAACTTTATGTTTAATTTCAAAGGGGTGTGTCATGTGTAAGCACTTGAAACATAGTCTTCTAAACATAATGCCATTAACACCAAAACCCTCCTTAGGGGCTAGATGCCCTTTAATTGGTGTTCTGTTCGCGGAGCATATAGGCAAGTCATCACTGACGGGCCGCCATATGAGACCCGTCAATGGTGACTTGACAAGCTATGACTAGATAATGGGACAAGTCACTACAATCGGTACCAGGATATGCTTGTTGGTACGCAATGGTCATATCACCACTAAGGGGTTGCTCTGGGACCGGTCAATGGTGTGCCACTCGGGGGTGGAGGCTCCACTCACCATCGATGGATCGACAAATGGCCTGATAGGGTGACTACTAACACCAGTCGTCTGTAAATCATTGTCTATAAATCCTCGATGATGGGTCACGATTGATGGCTTAACACGTGTAAATCATTGTCTATAAATCCCTGATGACAGGTCACGACTGATGGCTTAACACTACACTTCAGTGGTGAGCCGACTGGTGGGGGTTACTTATTTGACAGAAATTATAAGACTAATGGCCCACGTATTCAATTGCATGCACTAGCCAGTTCACCAAAATATTAAGTTATTGAAGAACAACGAGATATTTATTTTAACTCTTCCCATGCATCTAGGCTCTACTCAGTGGCGGAGCCAGGATTTGAGCAAGACCTAGGCCAAAAAATGTCCGCGAGAGGGAAAAACTATAGTGCCTACAACTACTCCAAATTACCTCGTAACTTAAAAAAATGCTTCATGCGAAGCATACAAAATATGATGCACAATAAATCTTAAATTTGAACTCAATGCTTCATGATCGAACAAAATAGATAAAACATAACAAAAACTACAAATAACATTTCGGTGATAAAAAAGGAGTATCAAATCGATGGTTTACAAATAACAAATCCCTTTGTGAAACCTATAGGGTTGAAAATGATATACAATGGACAATAAAATGTCAAAAATACTAGACCTTGTATGTGGAGTCGATGTAGGTCACGTATGTTATTTGGAGCAGTGCACTAGTGAGGTTTCGAGATATCTTGGCTATGACAACATAGTTAACCACTTAATTGTATGCACCATGCAGCAAATTCACCCTAAGACTCAATTTATATTGGAGAAATGAGTTTAGTACGTTTCAACGGATCAGACGATTTGGCATTTAGACAGATCTTCTTACATTTCACACTTGCACGGCAAAATCATGCCGCCCGCCCATGCCATGCATCCAAATGGGGTCAAGGTTAACGTCTTACTATAATTTGAACTCCTCGCTAATCCAACCGCCCATGTTGCAACTAGCTGGCAGGAATCAAAAAGGAGTAAACTAATGAAACGGGGGTCAAGTCTATATGTTTATGTTTATTTCCTGCGAGGTCGTTCTTGCCCACCTTTTCATAGTTACTTGCTCGGGCATTGGCTTGTACTTGGATCATTGCATTGCTGGTAGACCGTAAATGTATAACAGAAAGGCTTGATTGGCTGCTTTTCGCGGATGGATAATGTGTCCGTTTTAGGTGATAGCGTTGGAGATGCCCACCTTGTTTATGTTTACTAGTCGTCAACCCGTGCTTCTGCACGGGCTAGAATTTTTTGGAAGTTTATAATATTCGACATAGAAAGTTTCTATAAGTATTATTTTCTTTAATTCTTATAGAATTAGATGGACGAAATATGTATTAATATCTTTTGCTACCTATTTTTGTAGCAAATAAAATATTATATGTCCTAACTTTAGCAATAACTAAATACACATGAAGATGCCTTTTATTTAGCCAAAAAAAATTCCATTATACATACATCGTCTATGCTTTTGGTCTTTACCTGTTACCATTTCCATGGTTACTTCATTCTTCCCCATGCATACATATGATTAAAATGTTTCACCAAAAACATGTATGGCAAGCAACCATTCTTCGAGAATTAGTAAGTGTCACGCCGACCACTCTCAACCCTGTCCATACGTACTCTCGCTCTCCCTGCCTCTCTTTCTAGTCTATCAAGCCTCTTTTTCACATGCACGTATATACATGCACACATAGACACAGGCATATCCCTATCTCACTCATCCCTGCCTGAACAGTCAAGTGTGTGCTTTAGTTCAACACATGCCGGTGAGCCGCACGCCCCGCTATGGGACACAACTCAGTTAAAGTTTTTTTAATGCAGGGAAGCTGAGTTAAAGCTTATCCTTGTACTTTTAAATGTTTGGAGGATTATTGAGATTCTTAAAGTATGTTTTAAAACTCATGGAAGCCTTTTTGTCTTATCAATAATTCCCTATATATATTTTTTGTATTTATAGTGAGTTATTATTACTTGGACTGTAACGTTCGAGAAGTCATCATTATTTATTTTTAATTTAAAATCTAACTTTTGGATATTTTCTTGCATATTTTTTAAGTTGGCTTGTATTTTTCTAGAAGCTCGCCCTTTTCTTGTCTGAAAATTCCCCAAATTACTGGATGCCCACCTATAAGAATTTTATTGTTACTATGTACACTCTTGGAAATTCATCCTTCTAACATCCAAACCGAGCCATAGGAAAAAGCAATGATGAGGCCTTTCTTTAGGCGATAACTGCTAGCGTCTGTATCCTAGAGCATGATATATAGCTTTCACGGGATGACACATATGCCATTAGATTACATTTATCTGGAGTTGAGCATATCTCTCATTTTTTGCAACTATTAAATTAATATTTTATTAACCAAGCACTCTCGCATTGTTGTGCGCTTACTCTTTAATATCTCATATGTGAAACTTAGACTACATTCCTGACTTTTGATATCAGTGGAATTTTTTAAAAAATTGTTAATAAACACTACATGCATTGTCACATAAAAATTTGGAAGTTTCTATTTAATGTGCTTTATGAGCGGAAAAAGTTTGTTCATGTATGCATGTATGTGTTATAGTTGTGTGCGTTGTGATTTCTGGATGAAAATAATTATTCGCATACCTAGATGTACGAACGACATCTTTAAAAAATAATGTATGTACACCACATTGAAACGTGGTCAAAGAAGTAATGAACCACTATACGCAGATTTTTATATAGGTGAACAACGTTGATCTGTGATAGTTATGGATGTGTGCGTTGTGATTTCCTAGAAATATGTACCTACATGCATGAGTATCTTTACCTGTACATTTCTGAAAAAAATACAATCATTAGTTTATTAGGTTATTTTAGTTTGCACGTTTGCTTGTCCTTTTTAAACACTTGCATGTTTCTTTCCTAGAGTAGCACGCATGGACTCCTTCTTTTTTTAAACACTTGCATGTTTCCTTCCCATAGTACGTAGCACACATGGACTCTTTTCCGGATCTCCCTTTTAAGCGTACAGACTGCCTACACTTATTCCCATGTTTTGTTTAATCCTAACCGCTTAATTAAGATCTAATGGTTATTTGTAAGTGGCTTTTAAGGATTAACGTGGAGCCTCGTATGGTACCTCCAATTAGTAAATATAAGATTTCCTGGGAAGTGGGAAGTCGTTCTTGCCCGCCTTGTATTGTATAGCTACTTGCTCGGGCATTGACTTGGAGTTGGATCATTGCATTTTTGCCCGTCCACCTCAAATGTACAGCAGAAAGGCTTGATCTTCTCTTCTCCATCGCCCTTGCTACACCCAGCTTCCTCATCATCCTCGCAATTCATCCGGGTCTTGGGCTCATCTCTTCTCTCGTCTTACCGGCTGGTCTCCTTGTGTAAGTCAAACCGTGATCGCTATGTGTTCTTCGCAGATCCATAAGCTTTACATCCGTTGTATACATATGCATGATAGCTACATGGGTAGTACTAGTCTGTAGTTGCTGATGTGGTTAGCACAATCGGTGACATGGGTACGTTATGTGTGAAGCAGTTTGCTAGATTTGGCGTACACGTAGATTCAGATACGTTGTTGTGAGGTGTTCTTATGTTCTTGTACGCTTTAATTTTCAGTGGGCTGGTGGCACATCAATGACAGGAGGAGGAGGACTCGCTGTGCGTGTGTGGAAAGAATGGGGGATCCAGATCTTGGTTGTCACCAGCTTCCTGCTTCAGCTCGTCCTCCTCGTCTTCGGTGGGTTAAGGCGGCGCAGCTCCTCTGTCGTGCTGCTGGCCTTCCTGTGGCTGTTGTACCTGATGGCCGATAACATGGCGGTATATGCCCTTGGGCACATGACCCTAGAGAGCAGGTTGCAGGATGATGCCGGGCTTGTGGCGTTCTGGGCAACCTTCTTTCTGCTCCACCTGGGTGGCCAGGACACCATCACTGCCTTCTCCCTAGAGGACAACCAGCTATGGAGGCGCCACCTGCTGACTCTAGTGGTGCAGGCATCGGGAGCCGGCTACGCCATCTACCGTTACACCCTATCCGGTACTTGGACCTTGGTCTCAGCCACCATAGTGATGTTCATAGTGGGTTTAGTCAAGTATGGGGAGAGGGTGTGGGCTCTCCAAAGAGGCAACAGTAGTGACACTTTCAGTCTGACCCAATACCCCGGCAACACTCAATCACTGGCCGACATGTGGGGTTTAAGTGGCCTGGGGGGGTTATCATCAAATCTCCCCATTCTACTCGAGTCGCATTACATGTTCCATTTTTGCAAGGGTGCGTTTTTCAATGTCCAGCGCATCCATCGGTTCTACACCCTACTTGACTCTCATTTCACAGAGAAAGAGCCTCCAACGTATGGCTCTGATTTCAGAAATAAGCAGAGACTGCCTCTACCATATGAATGTGACAAGCGCATATACGACCTGGTTGAGGCAGAGCTCTCCCTTCTGTACGACCTATTTTACACTAAGGCACAAGTGGCCCATACTTGGCAAGGCTACTTGATCCGTGCCATCTCACTGCTTGGCATGGTGAGCGCGTTCGTGTTGTTCCATCTTGACAACAGTACTAAAGGTGCTTACATCAGAGTTGATGTCTTCGTCACTTACTTGCTGTTGGTTGGGGCCATCATCCTGGAAACCGCATCAATATTTACAATTGTAGGATCAACATGGACGTGTGATTACTTGCATCGCAACGGGTGGAACCGAACAAATGCCATGGTCATGCTCCTTCGCCAGCTTTTCAACGTGGGAAGCCAAAGAAAATGGTTGCACTCTATCGGGCAGCACAATGTGTTGGATTACTACTGCCGAGACCAAGCCAAATGGACATACATGATATGCAAGCGTGTTGGACTTCAGAAGTGGTGGAGAGGGGTGGCTTTCTCATGCAATACTCCGATCACACCGAAGTTCAAGGAGCTAGTGTTTGAACGGATCCTGACAACAATGACTGCTCATTCCAAGACATGGAGCATCTTGGACGCACGGGGAAAAGCTCTGCTTATTAAATACGGAATCTTTGATGATGTCCTTGAGTATTCTGAGGAGCGGCCATTCGCGGATTACGTTGTCAACTGGCAAGTTGCAACCGACATTTACCTTCACTTCTGTAATGATCAGCAGCACCAAAGCAAGCATCTCAACACTCAAGATGATCAGAAACCCCTTGTAGAGGAAATAAAGGTACTATCTAACTACATGGGTTTCTTAATGCTCCACCCAAAGTTACTTCCCGGTGGAGTTCCACGCAGTGATACTACTGGCAAACTTTACAAGGTACCAACGTGCAACATTAGTAGCAAGGACTATGTATGGGCATTACTCCACCGTAAGGTAACTGATCCCATCTTGTCCGTATCTCTTGCTGATAAGCTCTTTCAAAAGAGAAATGACTTGCCGATGCTGCAAGTCATCTTCGGGGTGTGGGTGGAGTTGCTGTGCTATGCAGCCCACCACAGCACCGATATTTCCCACTGCAGACAACTTGGCAGGGGCGGTGAGTTCCTCTCTGTTATCCGCCTCGTCGTGGATCACATCGAGCTATTTCAAAAGTATAATGAGAGACCTTC
The DNA here is from genome assembly GCA_021605205.1 of Aegilops longissima. Classification (NCBI taxonomy): domain Eukaryota; kingdom Viridiplantae; phylum Streptophyta; class Magnoliopsida; order Poales; family Poaceae; genus Aegilops; species Aegilops longissima. Next base: position 703,905,982 of record CM038680.1, on the reverse strand, counting down.
AACTGATGAGGCTAACCACCTATAGGACAGGAAAGGTTCATCTCATATCTGTTGTTGATTTATATGCCTCGAATGTTATGCTGACATGCAGTATCTATGCTACCCAGTTTCATTGTTTTTTATTTTGCGAGAATCCAGTTTCATTGGTTTAACTATGTTTCTGTATTGAAAAAGACTTTCGCCCCGCTTTATATATAAAGCTATGGTCAACAATGAGCATGGAACAACAATACGAGTTCCTCTATCACGTCTGCTGTTGATTTACATCCTTGAATGTAATGTAATATTATGCTTACCCATTTTATTGGAATAATAAGTCTGTTTCTCTGAGCATGGAACAGCAATATGAGCTCCTCTATCATCCTTGTCGATATTCGTTCCTTTTTCCCTCATTATTTATGCAAAACTTGGAAGTGCTCATAGTTGATTACAGTCAGTAGATATGAAATTAGCAGTGTCTATCACAAATGCGAGGATGTCCCCTTTAGTGTGCTGAGATTTGTCCGAGAAATAAAATTCCCGGTTTCATAAGGCTGCTCCCAATGGACCGCTGCTTAGATGGGGTGCTAAGCATATTAAATAGCTTAACAACCAAACTCCGCAATGCATAGGTGCTTAGCTTCTTGTAGCTAAGCTCCCTTCATTTAATGATTTAGCTACTAAACTCTCTCATGCATTGGTGAGTTTGCTTCATTTAAATGTTTTGCCTAGGTTCACGTGCTTGCCGTTGGTTCTTTCTGGGGTCACCAAACTCATCTCTCTCCTCTTAATTGCCTTGCCACATCAGATTTTTCGTCTATATGGCATGCTTAGCACCCGTACAAGATGGAGCATTAGGAGGGGCCTAAGTAACAGTACCATGCTATACAAATAACTAGCAGGGTTCCCTCGCAGTTGCGTGAGAAACATCATTAATTATCTAAACTATTGGTGTTCATAAATACATTTATTCATTGTTTATACATAATCATAGATCAGTATGTTCACGATATTAGATCATTGTGTAGATTTTCATGAAAATCACACAAGACGACACATGTTACTATGTTAGATCATCAAATAGAAGGAATACAATTTCCTCTTTTAAGATGACGTTACATACTAAAACGATTATTATGGTGATCTACTTAAATGAATTCTGATATGGAACTCCTAGATGTCACTTTTAGATGCTTTGGAACTGTCATTATTTTTGCTATACAGAAAGCGCAACTTATCCGTGTCACTACATCTACCTTGGCTTGAAAACACAATTAGTCCTTGGCCGCTGATCCTATAATCAGCTAGCATTCCAGGTCTCATCGGACTGTCATACGAAAAAGGCTTTCGCCCCGCTATATTGATATATCAACTGCCCGATACAACAAAGAGTCCAATGCTGGGGCAAACAGCACAAGCATGCCCAAAAGAAACAAAAGATAAAGAAGAGAGAAAATAATGTCCACAGCGTCGGATCGATGAAAACGATGATAACCCCAAACCGTTGCGCCCACCGGAGATGTACCACCTCCCTCCAGGCACCTCGAACCTCCGCATACCAAGCAGCACCTTCAGGAAGGAACACGGCGACGACGACAACGACGCTGCTGCCCGGACAGGTCCTAGGGTTTCCCCCGGTATGCGGAGGGGCGTGGGGAAGGGGAAGACCCGACGCCCTTCAGGAAGGAACGATGGCGCCCACGGGCGTCACCGTGTCGGTGCCGGCAAGCCGGCACGGATTTCTCCCATCCGCCAAACACCCACAACCCCGAACGGTTCGACGCGCACCACCAGACAAGCCACCCACGAATGTGCGCCACCACGGACTTGCCATCATCACCGCCGCCTCACCGTGGTCATCGAAGCGAGACCGACGAGGATGAGAGGGAGCAGCCGGGAACGAGGAACGGCAGCGAGAGCAGCCACGCCGGAGGAGACAACCTCCACCGCCATCGGCGGTCACCGACCGGACGCGGAAAGGTGAGCGTACCAGGCCCTCGAGGCCCGGCCGAGCCCAAAAGGGGCTCGTGAAGCACCCGTCGCCGAGCTGCAGTAGACGTGCCGCTGTCTCCACCACCCCCCGCACGAGCCGCACCACCACCGCCCCCGCCGGAGCCGCCGCAGGCGAGACCGAGTCAGGCCCGCACAAACCCAGATGGGGCCCAAAAGGGTCCAGATCTGGGCCGGGAGGGCGCCGCCACCATCCACCGCGCCAGCGCGCCACCAAGGGGCTGCGCCGCCGCCTCTAGGCCACCCGGAGCTGCGCCGCCGCTGCCGGAATCACCGTTGACCGAGGAGCACCGCCGCGGGACGCTACAACCCGAGCCGTGGCACCACGCGCGGGGAAGGGACGGCCGCCGCCGCCAACACCACACGGGCAGGGCCCGGTGGCGCAGGCCGGCGGCGGCGGGAGGAGGGGAACGGGAGGGGGAGGCGCTGGAGGGCGGGGAGATGGGCCCCCGGTCGCCTCGCTCGGGGAGGCGACGCGGGGGGCGGGCCGGGAGCGAGGAGGGAGGCGGGCACGGCGCGAGGAGCGCGGCCGGAGGCGCGGGAGGGTGGGGAGGGGCGGGCGGCGGCGGAGCGGGGAACCCTAGGAGCGGAGCAGGGTCACGAGCAAATACATTGTCACATCGGACTGTCATTAATGGTGGGACTAGGTAGCTACAACAGGGCGCTTTCAGAAATAACGCAGCGTCAGACTCAATTCCAGAAAGTTATTTCCAGCATCCTGCCTCGGATGTGTTCAATAATGATCCAAAAATGCTCCATGCGAAAACATACAAAATATGACTCAATTGCACAATAGATCTGGAATTTAAACTCAATATAATGCTTAATGATCCAACAAAATAGAAAAACATAACAAAAACTAAAAATAACAATTCAGTGATAAAAAAAAGGAGTACCAAATCAATGGCTTACAAATCTCTTTGTGAAACCTATAGGATTGAAAACAATATACAATTGACAATAAAATGTCGAAATACTAGACCTGGTATGTGGAATAATGGATGTAGGTCACATATATTATTTGGAGCAGTGTGCTAGCGAGGTTTCGAGATATCTTGGCTATGATAGCAATAGTTAATTGTATACAAGGTAAGAAAAATAGTTAATTGTATGCACCATGCAGCAAATTCACCCTAAGACTCAATTTATATTGGAGAAATGAGGTTAATACGTTTCAACGGAACAGGCGATTCGGCAATTAGACAAGGATGCCTCTACTTGACTAGCTCGTTAATCAAAGATGGTTGAGTTTCCTAGCCATAGACATGAGTTGTCATTTGATTAACGGGATCAAATCATTAGAGAATGATGTGATTGACTTGACCCATTCCATTAGCTTAGCATTCGATCGTTTAGTATATTGCTATTGCTTTCTTCATGACTTATACGTGTTCCTATGACTATGAGATTATGCAACTCCCGAATACCGGAGGAACACTTTGTGTGCTACCAAACGTCACAACGTAACTGGGTGATTATAAATGTGCTCTACAGGTGTCTCCGGTGGTACTTGTTGAGTTGGCATAGATCAAGATTAGGATTTGTCACTCTGATTATCGGAGAGGTATCTCTGGGCCCTCTCAGTAATGCACATCACTATAAGCCTTGCAAGCAATGTGACTAATGAGTTAGTTGCGGGATGATGCATTACGGAACGGGTAAAGAGACTTGCCGGTAACGAGGTTGAGCTAGGTATTGAGATACCGACGATCAAATCTCGGGCAAGTAACATACCGATGACAAAGGGAACAACGTATGTTGTTATGCGGTTTGACCGATAAAGATCTTCGTAGAATATGTAGGAACCAATATGAGCATCCAGGTTCCGCTATTGGTTATTGACCGGAGATGTGTCTCGGTCATGTCTACATAGTTCTCGAACCCGTAGGTGAAAGTGCGTTATATCGACTAGAGGGGGGGTGAATAGGCGATTTTTATGAATTTTACAAATTCTTCACTGAGGAATTTGCCGGTGAGGAAATTCCTTAGCGAAGAAATATATGCAGCGGAATAAGTACTCAGAAGTAAGCATAGCAGATTACATGCATAGTCATCATGATGAAATGAAGACAAACACAGAGTACAGAAAGCGTAATCACAGGATAACACAAGATGAAGACAAACAGACTGAAGAAATTGAACTGAGGAAATTGAGAAAGTCTTCAGTCAAAGTCTTCAAACACAGATATGACAAACACTCAACACAGTAATGAGGAAATGAAAGGGTTGAGGAAATAGAACCAGTTAGGTTGGTGAAGACAATGATTTGGTAGACCAGTTCCAACTGCTGTCTCAGTTGTACGTCTGGTTGGAGCGGCTGAGTATTTAAACTCGAGGACACGCAGTCCCGGACACCCAGTCACTGAGCACGCAGCTCAGGACACCAAGTCCTCACCGTATTCTCCTTGAACTAAGGTCACGCAGACCTCGTCCAATCACTCGTGGTAAGTCTTCAGGCGACTTCCAAACCTTCACATACTTGGTCACCCGGCAATCCACAATTCCTCTTGGATGCTCTAGACCGTGACGCCTAACCGTCTGGAAGAAGCACAGTCTTCAAAGGTAAAAAGCGTCGGATCCACGCGGGATCAATTTCTTCAGTGATGCTCAATCACTTTGGGTTTGTTGGGGTTTGGTTTTTGGGTTTTTCCTCACTTTGGGTTTTTCCTCACTTGATGATTTTCGCTCAAAGTCCTCAGAGGATGGGTGTCATGTTCTCTCGGAGCAGCCAACCAACTAGTGGTTGTAGGGGGCGGCTATTTATAGCCTAGGGAGCAGCCCGACATGATAAGACATAAATGCCCTTCAATGATATGACCGTTAGGTGGATAAGATATTTTGGACAGGTGGCCAAGAAAGACAACAACGGTCGGAATTTTGAATATCAAATTCCTCGGGGCTATCATGTTCCTCATGTGTAGGCAATTAGACTGGCGAATTCCTAACTCCTCGATCGAACAAATTCCTCGTGACCGGAAGAGCTTCGTCTCTCCTTGAAGAAATTGACTGAACTGTATGAGATTTCCAAAGGCTTCACTCGAAGGAATTGGTAGGTGTAGGATTTTGAGTTGAGCATCAAATGGAAATTTTTCCTTAGTATTTCCTCGACCCCTTTAACGAGACGGTGTTTCCTATGACTCAAGAAAGAGAAAATGAAACTACGAAAACAAAAGTCTTCACGCTTCATATTCCTCAGCGATTACCAAATCTTGAGAATCACACCAATTTCTTCACTTTCAAAGTCTTCAGAAAGTCTTCAGAATATCAAATTCTTCAGTTGAAGAAATTCATTTTTAGGGGTCGACTTTCTCTGTAAATATCAAACTCCTCATAGACTTATAGACCTGTGTACACTTACAAACGCATCAGTTACTTAACCTATAAGTCTTCAATACACCAAAATCACTAAGGGGCACTAGATGCACTTACAATCTCCCCCTTTTTGGTGATTGATGACAACATAGGTTAAGTTTTCAACGGGGATAAATATATGAAGTGTAAATACTGATAATGAGGATTTTGATTGCAAGATATAGAAGAACTCCCCCTGAAGATGTGCATAGTGAGGAATTTGCTTTTGAGGAAATGCACATTTGAAGAATTGAATCATGGAGATCTCCCCCTATATCTTGTAATTCATACACACATTTGACATATAATGTGAGGAATTTGAAATGCATGATGAAATATGGTGCTTGATGATATGCGAGCATGCAAAATAATGCATAAAGAGTATCGAGCCCAATGCGTATGAGGAAATTGAAACTTTTCATGAGTATCGATCCCAAATCGATTTGAAGATTTTCACCGAGCTCATGAGGATCAGAGCATAACAAGGATCAACGATATCAACACTACTGTAATCGAGCATAGAGCAAAAGCATAATGCATCAAAAGTATCAAAGCACCATCGGGTTTAAGATTACAACTCGATCCAATAAAAGGTTTCGTAAGAACGAGTTGTAACTTAATAAAATATTGTATATAGACAAAATGAGACCCGCTTGAAGACTAACTCAAATTTCTCCCCTTTGTCATCGAATGACCAAAAGGATCGGCGAGGACTAACGCTCTTGAAGAATTTCAAGTTGAAGGCGGGCGCTTGACATTGTCGGGGTTGTTCGTTGAAGTAGGACCAGCAGCAGTGTCTTCCAAATCTTCATTTTCATCGAAGTCGCGAGATGAAGAATAGGAGCTGGCCACCAAGGAAGGAACTTTGACCTTCTTGAATTTCTTCGGAGGAGGTGCAGACCAGTCAAATTCTTCCTTGAGTCCCATTGATTGCAGTTCTTCTTCATTGTATACATGTGAAAGAACAGCCCAGGAGTGCTTGAAGGTTTCATGAAGATAGTAGTGGTTTTTCTTCACTGCATTGTGAGTTGAGGTCAGGTTGTACAGAAGAGTGCCAAACTGACGCTTGACCCACTTGTGATTGCGATCAACCTTCCGATGAAGACCGAGGAGTAACTCACGATCGATCATCACCACAGGTGCGATAGCTTGAGGACTATGCTTGGCGAGGTATTTGCTTCTTTGAGTCATGTGTGGCAGAGTCATCATTGGTGGAGTAAGATGCTGCTTTGCGAAACTGTCCATCCAATGGATGAATGCCTTCATCTATCACAGCAGCAGCCTTTCCCTTGTCATCAGCTGAGGCAATTGGCCGTTTGAGGACTTCAATCGGGGGCAGGTAGCTGCAGTGGTTCAAAGTGTCAGCCTTGTAATTCAGTGAAGATCTTGACCTGATGAATCTCATAATCCAAGGCGCATAAGGCTTCAGCTCAAAAGGTGACATGGCAATGTTAGCCAGAGTCCTCATGAAGAAATCATGGAAATTGACAGGAACGCCATGGATGATGTTGAAAAGCATATTCTTCATGATGCCAACGACCTCTTCATCATTCGAGTCGTGGCCCTTGATAGGACTCATAGTCTTCGTCGAATTGATAGACGGTTCGAGGCACATATAATAATTCCTTGACGAGGAATTTGGTCCTTGAGCTTGCCTTGGTTTCAAAGGCTTCATCAAGCACTTGCATATAGTGATTTGAAAGTTCCTTTTCTTCATAGATGCGGCGTGCACCATCAATCGGAGGACTGAGTGGAAGGGCACGAAGCAATTCACTTCTTTGGTGCCTTGTAGTGGGTGTTTTCGGTCATCCAATCTAAGACCCATGAAGTCACATCTTGACATCTCCGTGATGTGCAGGGTTGCATAGAACTGAAGAATTAGCTCTTCATTCCAATCACATATATCAGTGCAAAAGTTGAGAAGACCTGCATCGTGAAGAACACTTAGAACGGGCTCAAAGCCTGGCAGTGACTCCATATCCACATGAGGAATATGAGCATGATCGAAGATTTTGTCCTTGTTGAAAAGCACTGAGGAATAGAAGTTGGCTTGACTGGCAGTCCAGAAGCGCCTCTTCCTAATCCGAGCAGAATCATAGGGATTATATTCAGTGAAGAACACATGCTCAGCAAAGAAATCCTTAGCCTTGAACTTTTGCTTGGTTGAGAACGGATTCTTCTGTTTTGGCAGAGGGGTGTCAGTCAGTTGCATCACCACCTCTGGAACCGTAAGTTCAGGTTCTTCAGCTTGAGGAATTTCTTGATCCTCAACTTGTGCAGTCTGAGGATTTTCAGCAGCAGCAGTTTCATCAGCGCTAGTGGCTGGAATTTCTTCATGCACGTAACCGTGGGTTGATTTTCTTGAGTCTATCTGGGACAGTCTGTGCGGTGAGTGAGGAACTTGTTGAAGCGGGGTGAAGAGAGGAGTATTGGGATGCTGACTTTCCCAAAAGTCATCATTGATCACCGGAGTGGTACATCCAATATCCACATCTTCATTTTCAATTTCCTCGATACCAGCTTGAGGAATTTCATGGTCGATGAGGAATGACTGGGGTTGAAGGACAGCTTCCACTTCAATTTCTTCATCAATTTTCTCGAATGAGGGGAGATTGATGTTCTTCATCGATCCGGTTGGCACTTCATATTCTTCTCCAAAAGGAACCACTTCCTTTGAAGGTATGGAGGAAATTGGAATAGCATCAATCGGGTTCTCAATCGAGCTGGTCATTGGCTTCATTTTCTTCGCAGTCGAAGAATCGACGCAGGTGATGCTTTCTCTTCTTCACAGCAGCTCGTTCAAGAGCCTTGGTTTTCTTCACATCGAAGCGGATGGAAGAATTGGAGTTGGAGTTGGCGCTGGAGGAGCTGAGGAATTTGGGGCAGTTTCTTCAGGAGCAACTGATGCAGTTCCCCTGTCTTGAACAATTTCTTCAGGCGCACCACTAGTGGGTGCCCTGGCAGTTTCTTCAGCGGCTGGAATTTCTTCATCAGCCCTGGATTCAGCATTTTCTTCAGCAGGCTGAGCTTCAGCGTTGCTGGCATTTTCTTCATTAGGCTGAGCAGAGGCTTCAGCCTGAGGATTTTCATGTTGCACAGGTGCAGCAACAGTTGTGAGCTTCTTCGTCAGATTGACGAATCTGGTCTTGACTACTTGCCAATCAGCATAGTATGAATCAAAGTTCTTGCTGAGGTTCTGAATTTCAGTTTGAGCTTGAAGAAGTTCCTCAGGAGTCATCTTGACTACATTTTTCTTCAGAAACCTCTCCTTCTTGTATTGAGCCTTCTTGATTTCCTTCGCCTTCTCGAACTTCCATTTTTCTTCAGCAATGAAGTGAGTCAACATATGACTTTGACCAGGTGTCAAAGGAAGATCAGGCAGAGGGGTATTTGGATCATTGTGCCAGAGGTCGATGAAATCAAGGACTTTCTTCGGGTCCAAAAGCAGTGGCACTGCTGTTCCCTTGGCTCTTGCGGCTCTAGCTTGACGGTCTCTGATGATTTCTTCAAGTTCTTCATCAGATGCCTCATCATCAGATGGCACGTGGACTACAAGCTGTTTCTTCCTTGGACTGGGCCGAGGACCACGCCCATTGTTGCTTTGTCTTCAGCAGCGTCGGGCCAGATGAAGAATTGAAAGCAGCTGAGGAATTTGCAGAGGCGCCTGAGGCAATTGAAAAACCAGCAGTCCTTTGACAAGTCGCGAGATGCACAGGAACTGAAGGTTTGGACGGAACAACTGAGGACTTTGATGGAACAGTAGCAGTGTGAGGAATTTGCTGCTGAGGAATTTGCCTTGAGGGAGCTGCTGAGGAACTTGGCCGTGAGGGCACAGATGAAGAAGCACTTGGCTTATTGGCAGACTTCTTTTGCATCGATTTCCTCGGCTTGGCCGAGACCTCAGTGGCAGCAGCGGCGGCAGAATCCTCATTGAATTTCTTCACCGCTTCCTTTGCTTGCTTAGCCAACTTAGCTTGGCGTTTAGCCCATTCATCAGGAAAGTCCTCACCGCGTTTGACGCTAGTGGGATCAGCTATTTGGCCTGGTGCCAAAGGAGCTCTTGGGCATGGAGGATTTAACGCGAATTTCTTCATGTACTTAGGTGTTACATATCGGTATTCCTTCCATTCCGTGCCCATCTCCGTTCAATCTTACAGATACGCACCTTGCGTTGATTTTTGCTTTCCTCATCGGTGTGCAATAGTCAGCATATATTTCCTCGGGATTTGAATCTGTCATGACCTCAGGTTTCTTTCCTCCTTCTGCGGCTTCTTACCATCGCCATTTTCTTGGTTGAGGAAATTGAACAATTGAGTTCTCTGAAGAAGTGTGCAGTTTTTCTTCGAGAACGCTGCAAATGAGTTAAGTTGATGAGAACCTAGGGATTCAGCAGCAGACATTTGTACTGTGAACAGAGTATAGGTGCGAGGAATTTGAAGAGGTCATATGCGTTCTCGGAGGGTTTTCAAAAGAACAAGTTTGAGGATTTTGACCAGATGAGCCTTGAAGAATTTCAATAAGCGTTCTTTATCTTAGGTTCCAGAGTTGTATAGATCGAAGATCCACACAATTGAGGAATCTTGAAGAAAATCAAAGCTTAGAGAAATGAGTCAAGAGATTTGAGGTGTTCATATGTGTGAGGAATTTGAAATAAACACCTTTGAAGAATTTGAAGAAAATTTGAGAATCAAAGCGAGTAAATAAAAGTAACTTTTAATTTACCCGAAGTGAAGAACACGACAAACTGAGATGAACAGTTTAGAAGTTCGTCTGTTCAGATCTTCTCCGCCCTAACTTGGCAGAGGAAATCAGCTACGGCGGACGGCGGAGTGAAGAAATTCCACGGTCGGCGCGAGTACGTCGGCGAAGAGGTCAAGGCAGTGAAGCTTTTCCTCACCGGCTGACGATGGAGTAGCGGCGGCGCTTAGGGTTTCGAGGAGCTCGGCGGAGAGAGGTCGGCGAAAAAGAGTGAGGAAGGGAGAGAGGGGTATTTATAGCCACGGTGAAAAACGGCTCGTCCGAAGATTTAGGACGAACGTGCCCCTGACCGCTTCCCTTCTCACGACATGTGTCACCCACGTACAGTGTAGTGGAGATCGTGTGCGATCGTGGGTGGATATAATAATGCATCGTGGGATGCGGAACGGTTTGAGCGGTAAAATCGAAGTTTGGATAAGATTCGTTTTAAAAGTTCCGTTCGCAATTTCTTCAGCTGTCAAGGACACAGTGAAGAATTTGAACGAGTTTCAAAGTAGAACGCACATGAAGAATTTGTGAATGGATTGGGTTGAGTATAGCATAGAGGGGAAGGGTCCGATCACATTCACTTAGCAGAAAAAGCGACTTGAAGAAATAGCCATAAGTGAATGCTGTAGAGGACATAAATCCATATATATATATAGCCAATGAAGAAAGACGACGGAAACAGTGAAGATTTTGCAAAGTTGAAGAATTTGAAAAACTGAAGAATTTGAAAAATTGAAGAATTTCAAAAACTGAAGAAAAACTCAAATTGAAGATTTTCAACTTTGGTGGTGGCGTGACCCACCGTATAAGAATGATGATTTCAGACACCGCGTACAATTGTCGTAGTGTTCTGAGAATCAAATTCTTCATTAATTTCTTCACACTTAGAGTGTTATTCTTCATTGATTGAAGAAAAACGTTTCTTCATGTGTTGCACATCTAAGTCATCAATTTTGCATAAGTGTTAGGATGTGTGCCTTTTCAAAGAACATTCGAAGATTCTAAGATATTTAGCTCACACCGCAACTTGCTAAATCTCTTCTCATCCAAGGGCTTAGTGAAGATATCAGCTAGCTGTTCTTCAGTCTTCACATGCTCGATGGAGATGTCGCCCTTCAACACATGATCACGAAGAAAATGATGACGAATTTGAATGTGCTTTGTCTTCGAGTGCTGAACTGGGTTGTGAGCAATCTTGATGGCACTCTCATTGTCACAGTAGAGAGGCACATTCTTCACGTTGATGCCGTAGTCCTTGAGGGTTTGCTTCATCCATAGCAATTGAGCACAACACGAGCCAGCAGCAATGTATTCAGCTTCAGCAGTGGACAGTGATACGCAGTTCTGTTTCTTCGAGGACCAACAGACCAAAGATCGTCCAGGAAATGACAAGTACCAGATGTTGACTTGCGGTCCACACGATCACCAGCATAGTCAGTCGAATATCCAATGAGATCAAAAGTAGAGCCCTTGGGGTACCATAATCCTAGTGTTGGTGTGTGAGCTAGATATCGAAGAATATGCTTCACAGCCTTATGATGTGATTCCTTCGTGTAGCTTGAAATCGGGCACACATGCAAACACTAAGCATTATATCTGGCCTAGATGCACATAAGTACAATAAAGAACCAATCATGGGGCGGTATACCTTGTGATCAAGTCAATACCATTTTCATCGATGCATAGATGGCCATTTGTGGGCATAGGAATTTTGACGCCTTTGCAATCTTGCATGCAATTTCTTGAGGACATCTTTGAGGTATTTCTCTGAGATATGAATATGCCATTGTGTTGTTGATTTAATTTGAAGACCTAAGAAGAATTTCAACTCTCCCATCATAGACATTTGATATTCTTCACTCATCATATAGGCAAATTCATCACTATAACGTTGGTCGAGACAGCCAAAGATAATATCATCAACATATATTTGGCACACAAACAGTTCACCATCATAAGATTTAGTAAAGAGAGTAGGGTCGAGTGAACGGGTGTGAAGCCATTCTTCACGAAGAATTCCTTCAATGTATCATACCACGCCGAGGGGCTTGCTTGAGGCCATAGAGGGCCTTATTTAGTCTGAAGACTTTGTCGATTCTTTGGATCTTCAAAACACAGGGGTTGAGCAACATATACTTCTTCCTCAAGCTTACCATTGAGGAATGCACTTTTCACATCCATTTGATATAAAGTGATATTGTGATGGTTAGCATAGGCGAGTAATATCTGAATAGACTCAAGTCTAGCAACAGTGCAAAAGTTTCATCGAAATCAATTCCTTCAACTGCGTGTAGCCTTGAGCTACTAGTCGTGCCTTATTCCTCACCACAAGACCATTTTCATCTTGCTTGTTGCGGTAGATCCACTTTGTGCCAATGATATTATGCTTGCGAGGATCTGGACGTTTGACCAGTTCCTGACGTTGTTGAGCTCGGCTGATGTAATTCTTCTTGCATAGCCTGAATCCACTCCGGCTCGAAATGCTTCATCTACCTTAGTGGGCTCTGTGATAGAGACAAAAGCATAGTGCCCACAAAAGTTAGATAAGTGTGAAGCTTTTGAGCGAGTGAGAGGACTGGCGCTTCAATGTCATCGATGATCTTGTCAACTTGCACTTCTTTTGCAGCGAGGATGAGCTGGTTGTCTTCGAGGAATTTGATCATTTTCCTCGGCACCAATTTCTTGACATTATCTTGAGTGCATCAGCTCGGCGTTCTTCGCGTCTGAGGAATGAATTCTTCAGCAGTTTCTTGAGAGGAATGATATCCTTAGTTGCCTTGAACCTGATAGAATCCTCGGTGCTGGTTAAGTCTAACATGAAGGTAGGTGCTCTCTTTGCGAGCCATTAGTTTCATCGAACCGCACATCTACAAAGTGTCAACAATCTTGTGAAGTGCGATGTTGAAGACTCTGTAGGTGTGCGAGTCCTTTCCGTAACCAAGCATAAAACCTTCATGTGCTTTGGTGCAAATTTAGAGGTGTGGTGAGGATCTCTAATCCAACATTTAGCATCAAGACTTTGAAATAACTTACATTGGGTTTCTTGTCGTAAGGAGTTCATAGGCAGTCTTTTGAAGAATTTGTGAAGATATACTCTGTTGATGATGTGGCACGCAGTGTCAATTGCTTCAATCCGAAGCGACTAGGCGTTTTGTATTCATCAAGCATAGTGCGAGCCATCTCAACAAGAGTTCTGTTCTTGCGCTCCACGACGCCATTTCTTTGAGGAGTATAAGGGCAGATAACTCATGAGTAATACCAAGTTCATCAAGATAGTCATCAAGACCGGAATTCTTGAATTCAGTTCCATTGTCACTTCTGATGTGCTTGATCTTCACACCAAAGTTGGTTGAAGCCCTCGAGGAAAATCGTTTGAAGATTTCCTGCACTTGATTTTTGTAAGTAACAATGTGTACCCATGTGTAGCGAGAGTAATCATCAACAATAACAAAGCCATAAAGAGATGCATCATTAGTGACAGCTGAGTAATGATTGGGACCAAAGAGGTCCATGTGAAGCAATTGAAGGGACGAGTAGTGGTCATGATAGTCTTATTTGGATGCTTGGCCTTGGTCATTTTCCAGCTTCACAGGCTCCGCATAAGTGATCCTTGAGGAATTTGACATTCTCAATGCCAATGACATGCTTCTTCTTTGCAAGCGTGTGCAAATTCCTCATGCTGCGTGACCAAGTCGTCGATGCCATAGCCAGCCTTACGAAGCTTTTGCAAGTAGACACACGGCTGGTGGTGGTCTGTGGAAAAATCAACAATATACAAGTCTCCTCTCCTAAAGCCTTGAAGACTTTGGAATTGTCGCTTCCATAATCACAACACAACGATACTTGCCAAAGATAACTACCATATCAAGATCACAAAGCATTGAGACTGACATGAGGTTATATCCTAAAGACTCAACAAGCATGACTTTGTCCATGTGCATGTCCTTAGAGATAGCAACCTTACCAAGTCCCAATACGACTTTTGCCTTTGTCGGCAAAGATGATATGCTTCAGATGTGGCGGTGATAAGGAGCATCCATCAATAGATTCTTGTCACCAGTCATGTGATTTGTACATCCACTATCGAGAACCCACTCGGTGGCTTTGGGTTGATCATCCTGCGGATGAATTAGTACAACTTACGATCTCATATACTTCATCGGTGAAGAATATGATATCAAGTTCATCGATGAATTTCATCGGTCGGTATTTAGATAAGCAAGTATGAGGGCGTGTGAAATGAAAGTTCATTTCATCATGATTAGCCTGCGTCCTTTCGAGCAATTTTGTCAGGCTGACAAATTCTTGAGACGTTTAAAACACGCCGGAGACCTGACCCGCAGAAGAGATTAGTTCTTTTCTTCACCACCCACATCTGAAGGGGTGGCAAAGAGTTCATCATTCTGCGAGCACCATATGAGAATGGTGGCATAGAGGCCAAACCATTTCGTTTCATATAAGAGGGTTAGGGTAAGCATATGAATAAGCGAGAGAAATTCTTGAGGACTTATGAACATATTGGTTTGAAGAATAATGCACATATTCATAGCCCTTAGCTCTACCCTGCGAAACAGAGTTATTAGCACGATGATAATCATATGAGGACTTTGATCCTTTTGAGGAATTTGATCCATGTGAGGAATTTGGTCCGTATGAGGACTTGGATCCATATGAAGAATTTTGTCCATATGAAGAATTTGATCTGGGGTTCCTTTTCTTCACGGTGGTGTCATGAGGACATTCACTGAAGACTTTCAAGACATTTCTTGGGAACCCAGATTTTCTTCATAGGGGACCGTTCTGCGATTAGTGCCAACATATCTAGCAAATACTTCACCATTCTGATTTTTGAACAGTTTATAGTTTGAGTCAAATGACTCATCATCGAATGAGGAAATTCACATGTAAAGCCAGATAAGGTGGATGGATCAAGCTGGAGGTCCCTTTGCAGCAACCCATGAGGTTTTGGGATCTTGCTCGGGCTTCGACGTTCCATCAAGCATTGAGTTTCCTCTCAAAGGCAATACCCTCTTTCCTAGGGTTCCTATTGAGGATCTGTTTTTAAGCACATCACAAAGAGTCGATGCCCTTTGAGGCTTTTGTACATGCTGTCATGTACAATTCCTTCAACCCTGCATCGTCGGTGATACTAGCAATGTCCTCGGATGAGGAATTAGTGATAGCAGAGGTAGGTGAAGAATTTGTAACAGTTGAAGCATTTGAACATTCTGGTGAAGAATTAGCAGATTCACGTTCAATGCATTTTAAGCATGGAGGAACAAATTCTTCTTGAGAGGCGCTGATTTGTTGAGCAAGTAATGAATCGCGCTCCTACGAAGA
Organism: Aegilops longissima; assembly: GCA_021605205.1. Lineage (NCBI taxonomy): Eukaryota > Viridiplantae > Streptophyta > Magnoliopsida > Poales > Poaceae > Aegilops > Aegilops longissima. Next base: position 703,890,556 of record CM038680.1, on the reverse strand, counting down.
TCTTCATAACTCGCTCTTAGCTTCTCAAGATCTTGCTTTCTTTGAAGAAATTCATAAGAAAGTTTCTCATGATCGAGATAAGAGAGTGTTATGATGACCTTGAAGGCTGTCAAGCCTAGGTGAACTTTCGAAGATTTTCATTAGGGCTTGAGTGCGATCCATTTCTTCACCTAACATATCATCACTCTTATCTAGCATGTTTTGAACCTTTTCAAAAGCCCTTTGTTGTTTTATAGCAATCTTATCAAGTTTAGAGTAGCTGGGCTTGAGATCCTCATCAGATTCATTTTCACTAGATTCAGAGGAGGTGTAATTGAGTACCTTGGCACCTTTTGCCATGAAGCAATAGGTGGGGCGTAGTCATCATTTTCCTCATCAGGTTTGTCGGTGAGTCAGCTTCTTCAGCGTTGAAGATGGACTTGCTAACATAGGCGTAGCAAGAGCCGGACTAGCCACACCAGATTCGGATTCTTCAGACTCCTCCTCTTCCTCATTTTCCTCGAGTCAGCTTGAGTCCATTTCCTTGCCAATGAATGCCCGAGCCTTTTTGGAGCTGCTCTTCTTGTGAGAAGAAGGCTTTGAGGATTTTGATGATGAAGATTTGGATGATTTCTTCTTCTTCTTCACGTCATCAGAACTGTACTCCTTGTGTTTCTTCTTTCTTAATTCCTTTTCCCATTGAGGACAATCTTGGATATAGTGACCAGGTTTCTTGCATTTGTGGCAAAGTCTTCGCTTATAGTCACTAGATGAGGAATCACTGCTTCTTGAGGATTTTCCAAAACGACCACGCCTTGTGAATTTCTGGAATTTCTTCACGAGCAGTGCTAGCTCCTGGCCAAATTCTTCAGGATCTCCAAGGCTACTACCAGAGTCTTCACTCTCAGATTCAGATTCAGCCTTGGCCTTGTGGCACGTGTTTTCCATATAGCGAACCATAGAGATCTCTCTTTTCACAAGCTGGAACTCGTGAGTATTTAGCCTTCGAGGATATCAGCAGGATCAAGAGACTTGTAGTCAGCTCGTTCTTGTATCATCGGTGCGAGTGTCAAATGAGGAATCAAGCGATCTTAGCAATTTCTTCACCACCTCATGGTCGGTGATGTCGGTGGCACCAGTGCTTGAAGCTCATTTGAGATGTCGATGAGGCGATCAAGGTTTGTTGAACATTTTCGTTGTCGAGTCTTTTGAAGCGGTTGAAGAGATTCGAAGAACATCAACTCGAGAGTCACGCTGAGTTGAAACACCTTCATTTACTTTGGACAGCCTGTCCCGGATGAGTTTGGCAGATTCCAAAGCACTCACTCTTCCATATTGACCTTTGCTCGGATGGCCACATATGATATTCTTCGCTTGAGAATCGAGTTGCTTGAATCTCTTCACATCAGCATCATTCGTAGAGAGGGTGTGGTGAGGAAACACCTTTTGTCACAACATACCGTAGATCGTTGTCAATTGCTTCAAGATGCATTCGCATTTTGTTCTTCCGATGGGGTAGTCCGTCCCATCGAAGGTAGGACACCTGCTGAGACCTTGATCATACCTGCGGTCGACATAACTAAAACTCCAGGTGGTTAAACCAAAATCACACAGAACAAGGGAGTACCTTGCTCTGATACCAATTGAAAGTGCGTTATATCGACTAGAGGGGGGGTGAATAGGCGATTTTTATGAATTTTACAAATTCTTCACTTAGGAATTTGCCGGTGAGGAAATTCCTTAGCGAAGAAATATATGCAGCGGAATAAGTACTCAGAAGTAAGCATAGCAGATTACATGCATAGTCATCATGATGAAATGAAGACAAACACAGAGTACAGAAAGCGTAATCACAGGATAACACAAGATGAAGACAAACAGGTGAAGAAATTGAAGCGAGGAAATTGAGAAAGTCTTGATCAAAGTCTTCAAACACAGATATGACAAACACTCAACACAAGAATGAGGAAATGAAAGGGTTGAGGAAATAGAACCAGTTAGGTTGGTGAAGACAATGATTTGGTAGACCAGTTCCAACTGCTGTCTCGGTTATGCGTCTGGTTGGAGCGGCTGAGTATTTAAACTCGAGGACACGCAGTCCGGACACCCGATCCATCGAGCACGCAGCTCGGGACACCAAGTCCTCACCGTATTCTCCTTGAACTAAGGTCACGCAGACCTCGTCCAATCACTCGTGGTAAGTCTTGAGCGACTTCCAAACCTTCACATACTTGGTCACCCGGCAATCCACAATTCCTCTTGGATGCTCTAGACCGTGACGCCTAACCGTCTGGAAGAAGCACAGTCTTCAAAGGTAAAAGCGTCGGATCCACGGGATCAATTTCTTGATGATGCTCAATCACTTTGGGTTTGTTGGGGTTTGGTTTTGGGTTTTCCTCACTTTGGGTTTTCCTCACTTGATGATTTTCGCTCAAAGTCCTCGGAGGATGGGTTGCTCTCAAATGACAAGTGTCATGTTCTCTCGGAGCAGCCAACCAACTAGTGGTTGTAGGGGCGGCTATTTATAGCCTAGGAGCAGCCCGACATGATAAGACATAAATGCCCTTCAATGATATGACCGTTAGGTGGATAAGATATTTTGGACAGCTGGCGCGCAGCACAACAACGGTCGGAATTTTGAATATCAAATTCCTCAGGGCTATCATGTTCCTCACTGTGTAGGCAATTCGCCTTTGGCGAATTCCTAACTCCTCGATCGAACAAATTCCTCGGTGACGGAAGAGCTTCGTCTACATCCTTTGAAGAAATTGACTGAACTGTATGAGATTTCAAAGGCTTCACTCGAAGGAATTGGTAGGTGTAGGATTTTGAGTTGAGCATCAAATGGAAATTTTTCCTTAGTATTTCCTCGACCCCTTTAACGAAGACGGTGTTTCCTATGACTCAAGAAAGAGAAAATGAAACTACGAAAACAAAAGTCTTCACGCTTCATATTCCTCAGCGATTACCAAATCTTGAGAATCACACCAATTTCTTCACTTTCAAAGTCTTGAAAGTCTTGAATATCAAATTCTTGATTGAAGAAATTCATTTTAGGGTCGACTTTTCTGTAAATATCAAACTCCTCATAGACTTATAGACCTGTGTACACTTACAAGCGCATCAGTTACTTAACCTATAAGTCTTCAATACACCAAAATCACTAAGGGGCACTAGATGCACTTACAGTAGGGTCCGCACGCTTAACGTTCGGTGACGATTGGTATTATGAGTTTATGTGTTTTGATGCACCGAAGTTAGTTTGGAGTTCCGGATGAGATCGGGGACATGACGAGGAGTATCGAAATGGTCGAGACGTAAAAATCGATATATTGGAAGGCTATATTCGGATATCGAAAAGGTTCCGAGTGATTCGGGTATTTTTCGGAGTACCGAGGAGTTACGGGAATTCGTCCGGGGAGTCAATGGGCCTTAGTGGGAAGGAGAGGCAGCAGCCAGGAGGTGGCGCGCGCCCCTGCCAAGCCCAGTCCGAATTGGACAAGGGGTTTGGGGCGCGGCCCCCCTCTCCCTTCCTTCTCCCCTCCCTCCTCTTTCCCCCTTCTCCTAGTTGGACTAGGAAAGGAGGAAACCTACTCCTACTAGGAGTAGGAATCCTACTCCCTTGACGCGCCCCTCCTAGGGCCGGCCTCCTCCTCCCTCCCTCCTTTATATACGTGGGGAGGGGACACCTCATAGACACAACAATTGATCATTGATCTCTTAGCCGTGTGCGGTGCCCCCCTCCACCACAATCCACCTCGGTCATATCGTAGCGGTGCTTAGGCGAAGCCCTGCGTCGGTAACTTCATCAGCATCGTCATCACGTCGTCGTGCTGACGAAACTCTCCCTCGAGCTCTACTGGATCATGAGTTCGCGGGACATCACCGAGCTGAACGTGTGCTGAACACGGAGGTGTCGTACGTTCGGTACCGAGGATCGGTCGATCGTGAAGACGTACGACTACATCAACCGCGTTGTCATAACGCTTCCGCTTACGGTCTACTAGGGTACGTGGACGACACTCTCCCCTCTCGTTGCTATGCATCACCATGATCTTGCGTGTGCGTAGGAATTTTTTTGAAATTACTACGTTCCCCAACAGTGGCATCCGAGCCAGATTTATGCGTAGATGTTATATGCACGAGTAGAACACAAGTGAGTTGTGTGCGATACAAGTCATACTGCTTACCAGCATGTCATACTTTGGTTCGGCGGTATTGTTGGATGAAGCGGCCCAGACCGACATTACGTGTACGTTTACGCGAGACTGGTTCTATCGACGTGCTTTGCACACAGGTGGCTGGCGAGTGTCAGTTTCTCCAACTTCAGTTGAACTGAGTGTGACTACGCCCGGTCCTTGTTGAAGATTAAAACATCACTAACTTGACGAAATATCATTGTGGTTTTGATGCGTAGGTAAGAACGGTTCTTGCTCAGCCCGTAGCAGCCACGTAAAACTTGCAACAACAAAGTAAAGGACGTTTAACTTGTTTTTGCAGGGCATGTTGTGATGTGATATGGTCAAGACATGATGCTATATTTTATTGTATGAGATTATCATGTTTTGTAACGGAGTTATCGGCAACTGGCAGGAGCCATATGGTTGTCGCTTTATTGTATGAAATGCAAACGCCCTGTAATTGATTTACTTTATCACTAAGCGGTAGCGATAGTCGTAGAAGCAATAGTTGGCGAGACGACAACGATGCTACGATGGAGATCAAGGTATCGCGCCGGTGACGATGGTGATCATGACGGTGCTTTGGAGATGGAGATCAAAGGCACAAGATGATGATGGCCATATCATATCACTCATATTGATTGCATGTGATGTTTATCCTTTATGCATCTTATTCTGCTTTGATTGACGGTAGCATTATAAGATGATCTCTCACTAAATTTCAAGGTATAAGTGTACTCCCTGAGTATGCACCGTTGCGAAAGTTCGTCGTGCCGAGACACCACGTGATGATCAGGTGTGATAAGCTCTATGTTCAAATACAACGGGTGTAAGCCAGTTTTGCACACGCAGAATACTCGGGATAAACTTGACGAGCCTAACATATGCAGATATGGCCTCAGAACACTGAGACCGAAAGGTCGAACATGAATCATATAGTAGGTATGATCAACATAGTGATGTTCACCATTGAAAACTACTCCATCTCACGTGATGATCGGATATGGTTTAGTTGATATGGATCACGTGATCACTTAGATGATTAGAGGGATGTCTATCTAAGTGGAAGTTCTTAAAATATGATTAATTGAACTTTAATTTATCATGAACTTAGTCCTGGTAGTATTAGCATATCTATGTTGTAGATCAATAGCTCGCGTTTAGCTCCCCTGTTTTATTTTTGATATGTTCCTAGAGAAAACTAAGTTGAAAGATGTTAGTAGCAATGATGCGGATTGGATCCGTGATCTGAGGATTATCCTCATTGCTGCACAGAAGTATTATGTCCTTAATGCACCGCTAGGTGACCGAATTATTGCAGGAGCAGATGCAGACGTTATGAATGTTTTGACAAAAGCTCGGTATGATGACTACTTGATAGTTTAGTGGACCATACTTTACGGCTTAGAATCGGGACTTCAAAAATGTTTTGAATGCCATGGAGCATATAAGATGTTTCAAGAGTTGAAATTGGTATTTCATACTCATGCCTGTGTCGAGAGGTATGAGACCTCTGACAGTACTTTGCCTACAAGATGGAGGAGAATAGCTCAACCAGTGAGCATGTGCTCAGATTGTCTGGGTACTACAATTGCTTGAATCAAGTGGGAGTTAATCTTCCAGATAAGATAGTAATTGATAAAGTTCTCCAGTCACTATCACCAAGTTACTAGAACTTCGTGATGAACTATAACACGCAAGGGATGACGAAAACAATTCCCAAGCTCTTCGCGATGCTAAAAGCGGCGAAGGTAGAAATCAAGAAAAACATCAAGTGTTGATGGTTGACAAGACCACTAATTTCAAGTAAAAGGGAAAAGGGAAGAAGGGTAACTTCAAGAAGAACGGCAAGCAAGTTGCTGCTCAAGCAAAAAAGCCCAAGTTTGGACCTAAGCCTGAAACTGAGTACTTCTACTGCAAAGGGACTCGTCACTGGAAGCGGAACTACCCCAAGTATTTAGTGGATAAGAAGGATGGCAAAGTGAACAAAGCTATATTTGATATACATGTTATTGATGTGTACTTTACTAATGTTTATAGCAACCCCTCGGTATTTGATACTAGTTCAGTTGCTAAGAGTAGTAAGTCGAAACGGGAGTTGCAGAATGAACAGAGACTAGTTAAGAGTGAAGTGACGATGTGTATTGGAAGTGGTTCCAAGATTGATATGATCATCATCGCACACTCCCTATACTTTCGAGATTAGTGTTGAACCTAAAATAAATATTATTTGGTGTTTGCGTTGAGCATGAATATGATTGGATCATATTTATTGCTATACGGTTATTCATTGAAGTTAGAGAATAATTGTTGTTCTGTTTACATGAATAAAACCTTCTATGGTCATATACCCAATAAAATGTTTTGTTGAATCTCGATCGTAGTGATACACACATTCATAATATTGAAGCCAAAAGATGCAAAGTTAATAATGATAGTGCAACTTATTTATGGCACTGCCGTTTAGGTCATATTGGTGTAAAGCACATGAAGAAACTCCATGATGATGGGCTTTTGGAATCACGTGATTATGAATCATTTGATGTTTGCGAACCATGTCTCATGGGCAAGATGACTAAGACTCTGTTCTCCGGAACAATGGAGCGAGCAATTGACTTATTGAAAAGAATACATACTGATGTATGCGGTCCGATGAGTGTTGAGGCTCGCGGCGGGTATCGTTATTTACTGACCTTCACAGATGATTTGAGAAGGTATGGGTATATCTACTTGATGAAACACAAGTCTGAAACATTTGAAAAGTTCAAAGAATTTCAGAGTAAAGTGGAGAATCATCGTAACAAGAAAATAAAAGTTTCTACGATATGATCGCAGAGGTAAAATATTTGAATTAACGAGTTTGGCCTTCAGTTAAAACAATGTGAAATAGTTTCACTACTCACGCCACCTGGAACACCACAGTGTAATGGTGTGTCCGAACGTCGTAACCGTACTTTATTAGATATAGTGCGATCTACGATGTCTCTTACCGATCTACCACTATCGTTTTGGGGTTATGCATTAGAGACGGCTGCATTCACGTTAAATAGGGCACCATCGAAATCCGTTGAAACGACGCCTTATGAACCGTGGTTTGACAAGAAACCAAAGTTGTCGTTTCTTAAAGTTTGGGGATGCGATGCTTATGTGAAAAAGCTTCAACCTGATAAGCTCGAACCCAAATCGGAGAAATGTGTCTTCATAGGATACCCAAAAGAAACTGTTGGGTACACCTTCTATAACAGATCCGAAGGCAAGACATTTGTTGCTAGGAATGGATCGTTTCTAGAAAAGGAGTTTCTCTCGAAAGAAGTGAGTGGGAGGAAAGTAGAACTTGATGAGGTAACTGTACCTGCTCCCTTATTGGAAAGTAGTTCATCACAGAAACCGGTTCCTGTGACACCTACACCAGTTAGTGAGGAAGCTAATGATGTTGATCATGAAACTTCAGATCAAGTTACTACTGAACCTCGTAGGTCAACCAGAGTAAGATCCGCACTAGAGTGGTACGGTAATCCTATTGTGGAGGTCATGTTACTTGACCAAGGCGAACCTACGAACTATGAAGAAGCGATGGTGAGCTCAGATTCCGCAAAATGGCTTGAGGCCATGAAATCTGAGATGTGATCCATGTATAAGAATAAAGTGTGGACTTTGATTGACTTGCCCGATGATCAGCAAGCCATAGAAAATAAATGGATCTTCAAGAGGAAGACAGACGCTGATAGTAGTGTTACTATCTACAAAGTTAGACTTGTCGAAAAAAGGTTTTTAACAAAGTTTAAGGTGTTGACTACGATGAGATTTTCTCACTCGTAGCGATGCTTAAGTATGTCCAAATCATGTTAGCAAATTGCCACATTTTATGAAATCTGGCAAATGGATGTCAAAACTACATTTTTTAATGGATTTCTTAAAGAAGAGTTGTATATGATGCAACCAGTAGGTTTTGTCAATCCTAAAGGTGCTAACAAAATGTGCAAGCTCCAGCGATCCATCTATGAACTGGTGCAAGCATCTCGGTGTTGGAATATACGCTTTGATGAGTTGATCAAAACATATAGTTTTATACGGACTTGCGGTGAAGCCTGTATTTACAAGAAAGTGAGTGAGAGCACTACAGCATTTCTGATAAGTATATGTAAATGACATATTGTTGATCGAAAATAATGTAGAATTTTTCTGAAAAACATAAAGGAGTATTTGAAAGGAGTTTTTCAATGAAAGACCTCGGTGAAGCTGCTTACATATTGAGCATCAAGATCTATAGAGATAGATCAAGACGCTTGATAAGTTTTTTTCAATGAGTACATACCTTAACAAGATTTTGAAGTAGTTCAAAATGGAACAGTCAAAGAAGGAGTTCTTGCCTGTGTTGGTAGGTGTGAAGTTGAGTAAGACTCAAAATCCGACCACGGCAAAAAATAGGAAGAGAATGAAAAGTCATTCCCTATGCCTCAGTCATAGGTTCTATAAAGTATGTGCTATGTACCAGATCTATTATATACCCTGCCCTAAGTTTGGCAAGGGAGTACAATAGTGATCTAGGAGTAGATCACTCGACATTGATCAAAATTATTCTTAGAGGACTAAGGAAATATTTCGCAGTTATGGAGGTGATAAAAAGTTTGTTGTAAAGAGTTACGTCGATGCAAATTTTGACATCGATCTGGATGACTCTGAATCTTAATCTGAATATACATTGAAAGTGGGAATACCAACGTTTCACACTTGCACAGCAAAATTAAACAAATCTTCTTACGTTTCACACTTGCACAGCAAAATCAGACCGCCCATGCCATGCATCTAAACGGGGTCAAGGCTATAACGTCTCTCTTACTATAGTTTAAACTCCTCGGTAATCCAACCGCTAGCTGGCAGGGATCCAATGCAAGTAAACTAAACGGGGGTCAAGTCTATATGTTTACGTATATATTTCCTGGGAGGTCGTTCCCGCCTTGTAAAATTACTTGCTCGGACAGACTTGGAGTCGTTGGGTCACTTGCATTGCCGGCCAGTCAAGCGAATACGCTCTCAGATTACAACTCAAAAGGCTTGATCTGCTTTCTCCATCGCGGTTGCTGCACCCAATTTCCTGATCATCCTCGAGTCAAACTGATCCAGTCTAGGGCTCATCGCTTCTCTCGTCTCACCGGTTGGTCTCCCCGTGTAAGTCACACCAAGCTTGCTATGTGTTCTTCTTGTAGATCCATATACCTCACATATCCCTTGTATACATATACGGTAGCTGATGTGTGAAGCACTTGGCTACAGATGTGTGTTTTGTGAGGTGTTCTTATGTTGTTATATGCTTTTCAGTGGACTGGTGCACACATCAATGGCAGGAGCAGGACTTGCTGTGCGCGTGTGGAAAGAATGGGGGATCCAGATCTTGGTTGTCGCCAGCTTCCTGCTTCAGCTCGTCCTCATGGCGGGCGGTGAGCTCCGGCGGCGCAGCTCCTCTGCCGTGCTGCTGGCCTTCCTCTGGATGTCGTACCTGATGGCTGATAACATTGCGGTATACGCCCTTGGCCACATGTCCATTGAGAGCAGGCTGCGTGATGGCGAGCTTGTGGCGTTCTGGGCAACCTTCTTTCTACTCCACCTGGGTGGCCAGGACACCATCACTGCCCTCTCCCTAGAGGACAACCAACTATGGAGGCGCCACCTGTTGACTCTCCTAGTGCAGGCATCGGGAGCCGGCTATGCCATCTATCGCTACACCCTATCTGGCACTTGGACCTTGGTCTCAGCCACCATAGTGATGTTCATAGTGGGTTTCGCCAAGTATGGTGAGAGGGTGTGGGCTCTCCAAAGAGGCAACAATGAAGCTTTTGATTGGGAACGGAACCATGACAACACTCAAGAACGGGCTAACATGTTGAAGACCAGAGCTAAGATGGATACAGAGGAGGTGATTCAACTATACTCTCATTACATGTTCTATTTTTGCAAGGGCGCATTTTTCAATGTGAACCGGGAAATTCGGTTCAGCACCACACTTAGCCAATATTTCGGAAACGTGAGTCTGCCTTATAAGTGCGACATTGGCATGTATGACCTGGTAGAGGCGGAGCTCTCGCTTTTGTATGACCAGTTTTACACCAAGGCGCAAGTGGTCCACACTTGGCAGGGCTGCTTGATCCGTGCCATCTCACTAATTGGCACGGCCAGCACACTCTTGTTGTTCCTTCTTGACGACGGTAAAGGTGCTTACAGCACAGTTGATGTCTCCATCACTTACCTCTTATTGGTTGGGGCCATCATCCTGGAAACCACGTCAGTGTTTACACTTGCAAGATCGAGATGGACCTGTGAGTACTTGCGTCATCTTGGATGGAACCGAGCTGTTGCTATGGTTATGTGCCTTCGCCGGCTTTTCAGGGTGGGAAGACAAAGAAAATGGTTGCACTCCATCGGGCAACACAATGTGTTCGATTACTGTGCCCGTCACCAAACCATGAAGTGTAGAAACATGATCGTCGAGGCAGCGGTACCTAAGAAGTGGTGGAGAAAGGTGAATTTCTCAGGCAATACGAAGATCACAGTGGAGTTCAAGGAGCTAGTGTTGGCACGGATACTGAGAACAATGACTGATTATTCCGAGACCTGGAGCATCTGGGACGCACAGGGCAGAGCGGTGCTTACTGAATACAGAATCTTGGATGATTTCCGGCTTTATATCGAGGGCGGTGATTTCGCCCGGTACATTCTCAACTGGCATGTTGCAACTGACATTTACTTTTACTTCTGCAATGACCAGCAGCAACAAAGTAGGAGTCTCAACACTGAAGAGGATGATAAACCCCTTGTTGAGGCAATAAAGGTACTATCTAACTACATGGCGTTTTTAATGATACATGTAAGCTTACTTCCCGGTGGAGTTCCACACAATTATAGTGTTGATGATTATTTGGACACCATGTGGATCCAAAAAAAAGGCCGTACTAGCAAGGCTATTGCTAGGTTATTGGTTGAGGATAAGATTGATGACCCTAGATCCGGTCGCTGCGCATCTCTTGCTCGTGAGCTTCTTGGAAACGAGAGGGATGTGCCGATGCTGCAAGTCATCTTCGGGGTGTGGGTGGAGTTCCTGTGCCATGCAGCCCACCACAGCACCGATACTTCCCACCTCACACAACTTGGCAGGGGCGGTGAGTTCCTCACTGCTATCCGCCTTGTCATAGATCACATCGAGCTATTTCAAAGGTATAAAGATAAACCAAATTGGCGACTACGTACGGCGATAGGAGATGTAATTTATAATTTACGAGCCGGGAATGCAGCTCTGTTTTTGTGAGCATGGAACAACAGTATGAGCTACTCTATCATAACTCCTGTTGATTTATATGCCTGGAATGTAATGTACTATCTTTTTGTTTTAGAAGATGTAATGTAATATCTGTGCTACCCGGTTTTATTGGTTCCTTGTCGATTATTTTTCTTTCTTTCTTTTTTGTTTTCTGCAAAACCTGGAGGTTCTTATGTTGGTTACAGTCGCTACCTGCTGTTTGTGTCGTTGATATAAAACTAGCAGAGTCTCCACCACAAATTTGTGTACTCTTTCTTTAGTGTGCTGAGACTTTTGAGGAATGAAATTTTTGGTTTAAAAAAAATACCCATATCATGCTATTACAAATAACTGGTCAGGTCCCCACTCAGTTGCATGAGAAGCACCATTAATTATGTTAACCTTTTTGGTACTTACAAATATATTTATTGTACCATCTACAAACACAATATAGATTGCCAACAATTGCGTTGTTTATACATAATCTTAGATGTGTATGTTCACCATATTAGATCATTGTGTAGATTTTCATGGAAATCACATGAAGATATAAATGGTGGATTGCCTTTAACGAGCAAGCTTCTAGGTTTAAGTAGAAGGAAAATAAAATAAAAAACAGTACAAAACTAGTATTCTGTTCTACTGCTGATGCTCTGTTGTAGTAAAATCAACCAAATCTGTGCATCATCGTGTTTAATTTTTTTGAAACGGAGATACCTCATGTTTATAGGATATGCACCTGCGGTCCTTTGCCGGAGCGAATCGACACAGTTGGCACTCTCTAGCTCAGCCCCACATCTTATTGCAACTTCTTTCTGCTTGGCTATATCAGCCGTCAAATACTGCACCTGAGCTAATTGATACTCACGATCTTGCCTGACTGCTTCAAGTTCACTCTTCAGACGATCCACATTCTCCGCTAATTCCTTTTGTTTCAAGACTGCAGGATTTGATTGACATCAAGAGACAAGTAAACCACCAAATTATAACTCCGCGATGCTACAAAGACTTTTTTTTTTCTGTAAAAGACATTTATGCTGTGATGGTAAATGGTGAGTTTAACTTCTGTTCTGAGATTGACAAGTTACACGAGAAAATAATATATAACTGTAAACTACGATGGCCATGTCAACCACTCTTTTACAGATGCAGCTTTGGTGACATACGTCACCCGATTTTGCGTCATTGACATCTGGGTCAGCCACCTAATGGGCCTATACGTCAGTGGCCCAAAGTCAGGTGATGTTATGTCACTGAAGCTCAGTCCTCTTTCACTACAAGAAAATGTAATATTAGCGACCACACCTATTGTTACCAAGCATTTTGGTGCCTATAGATGTACTAATTGCAACCAGTTCTGAACAAACTCGGTTACTATAGGAACCTGTCACGAATCAGTACTATTCAATCACGTGAGTACCTATAGCAACCAGGGAGGAAATTGAAAAAAAGCCAATCGGTTCAGCTCCAGGGCATCCATCCATCCCCAGGCTCGAAGCAAACAAAGGCGAGGCAGAGCCCTTTCCTGGCGGCGGCCGACGGCAAGGTGACTCGCCCCAAATCCCCCAAATCAAATCGTCCCTGGCGGCGGTCGACGGCAACGGCGGGTCCTTGCGGTATGCTGACTTGTTCCTTCCGGCGGAGGGGGCGGCGGAAGGCGGAGGGCGCGTTCCTTGCGGCAGTGGCGTGCGTGTCCCTTGCGGCGGCGGTGACAGCGCGGCTGCGCGGGGGAGGGGAAGCAGCAGCGGCTGCGGTAGCAGAGGGGCGTCCGCCGCGTGGTCAACATACCTAGGCTGCTGCAACAGACGCCTAGGGTTCCTCCTTCCCAAACCCCAACCAGCTATGAAGCAACCGACGCTCCAAGCTCGCCAGATCTCGCTCTCGCCGTCAACACCAGCAAAGGATACAACCCGTAAGAATGATCTCCCCTCTGTCCTTGCCCCCTTCCCTGTGTCTCTCCATTATTTTGCTTGGAGTACTTGATGGCTAGATCATGCACTTCCAAGTGTTTGTGGAAATGTGGAAGTAAAATATACATGCAGCATTTGGTCTGTCATTTGAAAACTGGCTTGGCCTACGATATAGAGTTCGGTTTTGTGATTTGAATATAACATGCATGTAGTAAAATATACAGTATAATGTTACTGCATATTGATACTTACAGCATCAGGACTTGTAGTATATTTTAGTAGTACAATGTTTAGGAAGGATATACAGTTCTATGATGACTATCTTCAAATACTGCTGTGAAGATTGTCTTTGTATAATGTTGTAGTATAATATTTGAAGACTGTCTTTGTATACAATTCCACGTACAACATTATAGAGTTCCATGGACTGCTGTTGCTATGATATTATAATTTAGTATAATGTTACTGCATATAAAATAATTACATATGCAAGCTGCGGGTTTAGTTTGATGAAGTGCAAGTTTTCTTCTGAAAATACAGTGTCAATGTGACATATATATATGGGGTATTGTAGGATTATTATTTTGATAAATATAAGCCTGATTTAACCGAAATTGAGTAGATCAATTAGTTTATCATGTCGGGTGGACTGGTTGAAAATGATTGACGTAGCCAGCCTGATTCCTTTCGTGATTGAGGTGTTGTATCGGGTTATATGTCTCCTATTTCAGGTTATGTCAGACTACATGTGTCCTGTTTCAGGTTATATTAGAATAATGGTGTTTCGTTTCAGTCTCTTACACGGCACCATGCACCTATCCAACGTGCTGGGTGGCATAGTCTTACTGAGGATGATAAGGACCCATTGTATGAACTTCTAAAGGTATGTAAGATTATCAAACTTTGTAGCTTCGAACATGTATAGTTTTAACTTTGAGTTCTTTCTTCATAGCTTAAGTTCAATCTTGATTTCACCCAAGATCATATCAAAGGCTGTGTGGATCTGCTTTTCTTTTCAAGCTAAAAAAGTTTCCGTCACAAGTGTTATGAGCATTATGTAAAATATGGTGATGATGCTAGAAGCAATCCATATCCTCCCCTTATTGATATTGATAATAGAGTTGGAGACTGGATTTGGCTCTGTGATCATTTTGAAACAGAAGAATTTAAGGTATGGTAGTCTTTGAATGGATGTCAACAGTTTTGCATCTATCTTTATCACTCAACCCTGCCTTATTTGTTCACAAAAAACTACCATTTGCAGAAACGGTCCACAATTGGGAAGGCTAACCGCTCAAACCTACCTTATGTTCACAAGAAGGGAACAAAGTAATTTGTAGCGGTTCAACATGAATTAGTAAGTCACTATTACTTATCTTTATCTTATGTCACAATTGTGGTGAAAAAGAAGAATATCGGATTTGTAGCTATCTTATATTCATGTCTTTTGACTTTGAATCTTGTATTATCAGAATTGTGGCGATATCAGACTATACAAGGAGTGTTATTGATGCCAGGAATAAACATGTAAGTACCACGTAACAATGGAGTATCTATGCTATGGAAGTGTTTTGCTTCACCCCCTCCCCCTCCTTTTGTAAACAGTTGTAGATGGGCATCAAAAAATGTAGGTTCTGTTGTTGGATCTTGTAAACAATTATAGATGGAGTTTCTGCTTATTTGAGACCATGAGGGCGGTATTCAGAGTGTTCAGTGGGCCAAAACAAAGCAGTTTCGTTGACTGAATTCAGTTACTGTAGTTCCAGCCAAAACAGAGGAGGAGCTGCTCTGTTTCGTGCTGGCTACTCGACTAATTAGTTTGTACTAGAGAAGCATATATACGTTTTCCAGAGTTGTGAGTAACTAAACCTGACAGACTAATTAGATAATCTTCAGTGTTTCTTGTGTCTTTTCTACATACATACACATGCTCCATTTTAAATCTCCTCTGCTGCCTACTGAGAGAGTACTAGTTGAGTGTTTAGGTACTTCTATGCCGCACTAGCTAGAGCTCAGAGAGGAATGACCATGCTACCTTGTTTTGTGTGATATCCGACTGACAACCGATGTGACCTGTAGTACATGATGCACTATTATCAGGGCTGTAGTAATTTAAGACTGGCATTCAAAGTTGTTAGTGTTGCATTATACTAACAGCGAATTTGGGTATTTTCAAATTCATTGTTATGTTGCTGCAATTAAGAATGTAAATCCCTTTCATTTCTTGTATTATTAATGTAGGAAAAAATGTTGCAGAAGCAAAAAGAACCTATAGAGGAGGGCGAAGTACCTTTAACAGAGCAACAGATTTGCGAGCAGGTGCTTGGTAAGGAATATGGTTACATCAGAGGTCGGGGTCACGGACCAAAACCAAATAGAAGGGCCTACTCAAGCGCATCAAGCTCAACTCAGCATGTAGTGGAAGAATTGGCATCTACAAAGGAGATTGTTGCTACGCAACAAACTCAAATTGAGGCTCAACAATCTCAACTTGAAGCTCAACAGAAGAAGATCGATTGGCTACAGAGTGTCGTGTCTAACTTGGTTGGCATTTCACCTCCTATGGACGGCACTAGTGCGACAGGGCTTGGTTTCTTAACTGATAGATCTGTTTTGCGGTCAGGCTACAGATCTGTTTCTTCTGATGGTATGATTGGTATAACTCTCATAAAGTCAGTTTGGCTCTCATCGTGTGATTTGGCATATTTATTCAAGAGGTTGAACTTGATAGTTGAAATTTGAAAATTACAGGTTCTCTGGTCTCAGATGGAGGGTCAAGGAGGTGAAGCAACTTTGGAGAGGTACACTGTTTGCATTGCTATTATGTGCTTTTGAAGTAAAGTTTATGAGCATCTTCTAAATTGTGCTTGGTTCTATCTATGTTCGCTAATGAAATTACCAAAGAGTGGGTTCCATCTAAGGGTGATTTTATTAATGTGTACATACTTGCTACAACTTGACATTTCATATAAAACTGCAAGCAACATCCTGCCAGAAGCTTCGAGCAATGTATGGTTAATTAGGATATCTTCCAGATTAAAAAGGAAAAGAACGAATTAGCTCATGCTCTTACATGGTACTCCCTCCGTCCGAAAATACTTGTCATCAAAATGAATAAAATAGGATGTATCTAGACGTATTCTAGTTATAGATGCATATCTTTTTATCCACTTTGATGATAAGTATTTTCGGACGGAGGGAGTACTTCACAAATTTTGTACTATTTGGCTGTAATGGTGCGCATTTTTTTGAATTCATCAATAAATGAACATCATCCATGTCATTTTAACTTGTTTGGCATTTTCTATGTGTAGAGGACATGTGGGGAGTGATCGGAGCAGTGCTAAACTAGATGCCAAAAGAGTAGTTCCTGATTTGCAAATTCGGCTTACAAATACTAGATGTCAAATACTAGAATAGTTCCTTCTTGGTGACCGGATCATATGTTTGGAGCAGTACTAAAGTTGGTACTTTGCAAATACTAGAATATTATTTCCTGATGGTACTGAAGTTGTGAAACAAAATCCGGCTTACAAATGTTAGCATGTTATGATTGGATCATAAGTTTACAAATGCTGATTCTGAACTTTTTCCTGTTGTATGTCTAAAATTCTAAGATTTCTTGCATACTACTAATGTCAGCATGTGGCAATATACTGCAGCTATGATATAGTTGCTTTCTTATGCCTTTAGTTACCAAGGTTTACAATATTTTGTTACAAAAGATGTCTATTTACCAACGTGTAACTGGTCTCCGGATTCTTTTAGTCACCAAGCCTTGGCTGGTCACTTGATATCTCTAGCCACTAACCATGTACATGGTGGCTGTAAATTTTTAGCAACCAAATCTTCCTTGGTCTCTAGATGCCATTAGTCACCAAGTCTCCCTTGGTCGGTAGATGCTATTAGTCACCATATTTAGTTGGTGGCTATTGATACAACATTTAGTGACCAGGGTTCGCAATGTTGGTCGCTCAATATCTATAGCGACTAGACTATAGCCACCACGAAGCGACCAAGTAGTATTGGTAGCAGTAGATCAGTAGCGACCAATTTTGTACTTTTAGCAACCAACCACCTTGGTGGCTAAACCTCACATATCTAGTAGTGTTTTATAGTCCTGAAAAAGAGCAAGAGGATACCGGTAATATTGGATGAAAAAAATCCAAATTTATATTTGCACACGTACTACATTATTGCTATGCACATCTGTACTGGCTACTGACCAGCAATCTATAGTGTCATTTACACACCAACGTAGTAGTTGACATAACCAAACAAGGGAAGTACCCAAAAAGATTTTCATGAAGAACTTGCCTTGCAACCCGCAGAATCCACATTCTGTTCATCTCTCTCAACCCTCTCTACAGGAGCTGACAGTATTTCCACATGCTGCAACACACCGAACATCACAAAAGAAGCTCAGTTAATTACACTGATTCCCGATACTGCGGGGGTCATTCAGTCAAGCTGTTGATATATGTGTGGCAATAAGCTGCAGATAACTGTCGACAGATTGACCAAAATATTCATAGCTTATCACAATGCTGGTTGGCACAGGTAGCATCTTTGAAGTAAGACAACAGGAAGATATAACATCCACACTTTGACTATGGCAAAAAATGATGAAAAAGTTGATCCTAGATACTAGTCCACTTGGATGGCATTTGTTGAAAGTCTAGAACACACCGCACAATCCTGATTTGGTTAAGGATGCTACAAAATTGTGGCCACTTGCCCGAATACTCTGGTCGTGAAGATAATACTGGCCATATTTCAGGAGGGAAGGGAGCTCAAAGCAAAGCCGTTTCCCCTTGGAACTAAACCAAGAACACGTTGCAACTGGCAGTGACCTTGCGTGTGTTTGTATGACATGTGTGAGGGCACTGAAAGGTGGGCTTCAGTTGGACACTGACTTTTACCCTCCTTTCTCTCTCGTAGAGTCGAAATAGTACTGTCTCGGTGGCACAAGTCGGGATTTACGGCATGCTTCTCGAGATGTCAGAGTGGAGTGCCCCTCCCTCCCTATGTCACTATGTCAATACCTGGTCTTGAAATACCAATACCTGGTCTGTACGGTTTTCCATGGTCACTCTCCGCAAAGACTGTGCAGAGTCTTCCGATGTTTTTTTTCTCTCTACAGGAACTGACATGATAGCTGTTGGAGGAATGGCAACTAAACTTTACTGAGGGCCAATGGCCAATACATATACAGATGTTGGTAAACTGCAGAAAGACCCCTTATACAATGGGGATGTACACAATGGACTATACATCTAACACCCCCCCTCAAATTCATGGTGGATCAACAACACTGAGTTTGGAGAGGAAAAACGCATGTTGTGCCCGAGTCTGGGCCTTCGTGAAGAAGTCAGCCAACTGTAATTCCGAGGGCACATAGTGAAGAGCGAGAGTCTGATCCTGCACAGCAACGCGCACAAAGTGGGCATCCACACCGATGTGCTTGGTGAGCTCGTGCTTCACCGGATCACGCGCAATACTGATAGCACCTGTGTTATCAGACAGGAGAGGAGTTGAGGTAGGAACAGACACACCAAAATCCTCAAGTAACCACGGTAACCAGATCACCTCAGCCGTCAACATAGCCATGGCTCGCAACTCAGCCTCGATACTTGAGCGGGAAACTGCAGTCTGCTTCTTTGTCTTCCAGGCAATAAGAGAGCCACCAAGAAAGACACAGTAAGCAGACAATGAGCATCGATCAGAGGGATCACTAGCCCAGGTAGCATCAGAGTAGGCCTGGAGCTCAAGAGAGCTGGAGCGGGGAAAGAAAAGGCGCTGAGAGATCGTGCCACGAAGATATCGTAGAACACGGAGGAGGTGACTATAGTGTACAGAGGTGGGGGCTGAAACAAACTGACTCAAGATATGGACAGGATAGGAGATGTCAGGACGTGTAACAGCCAGATAGACAAGGCTGCCAACGAGGTGACTTTAGCGAGTGGGATTAGGAAGAGGGTCACCATCAGAGGCACGAAGCTGAACGTTGAGCTCCATAGGAGTCACAACAATGCGCTCATCACCAAGAGCAGCGCGAGCAAGAAGATCCTGAATATATTTTTCTTGGGAGATGTAGAAGCCATCAGAGGTCGAGGAGATCTCAATCCCAAGAAAATAGCGAAGAGGACCAAGATCAGTCATGAGGAACTGGTCGCAAAGACGAGCCTTAACAAAGGCAATGTACTCAGAGTCGTCACCAGTAATGATCATGTCATCAACATAGAGAAGAAGAAGAGTCCGACCACGAGAAGACGTGTGTACAAACAGCGTGGGGTCATGATCACTGGGCAAGAAACCAGCGGCAGTAACCACAGAGGCGAATCGCTCAAACCAGGCACGAGGGGCCTGTTTAAGACCATAGAGGGAGCGACGAAGCCTACAGACCATACCATCAGGAGCATAGTACCCCGGTGGTGGTTGCATATAAACTTCCTCACGCAACACACCATTGAGAAAGGCGTTCTGGACATCAAGTTGAGAGATAGACCACTGACGAACAGAAGCCACTGCAAGAAGAGTGCGAACAGTGGTCATGTGGGCCACAGGAGCGAATGTCTCATCATAATCGCGTCCCTGCTCCTGTTGGAAATCACGGGCTACAAGCCGAGCTTTGTAGCGCTCAAGAGAACCATCGGAGCGAGTCTTAACCTTGTAGACCCACTTGCAGGTGATGGGACGAACACCGGAAGGAAGGGGAACCAGATCCCAAGTGCCAGAGCGCTCAAGAGCAGCAAGATCTTCGGCCATCGCAAGCTGCCACTCAGGCTGGGTCATTGCAGTCCGATAGGAAGTGGGCTCAGCAATGGCAGAGAGACCATACCGATCAGGGGAGTAGCATGTTGGAAATATGCCCTAGAGGCAATTAGTTATTATTATATTTCCTTGTTCATGATAACCGTTTATTATCCATGCTATAATTGTATTGAAAGGAAACTCAGATACATGTGTGGGTACATAGACAACACCAAGTCCCTGGTTAGCCTCTAGATGACTAGCTCGTTAATCAATAGATGGTTACAGTTTCCTGACCATGGACATTGGATGTCATTGATAACGGGATCACATCATTAGGAGGATGATGTGATGGACAAGACCCAATCCTAAGCCTAGCACAAAGATCGTAGTTCGTATGCTAAAGCTTTTCTAATGTCAAGTATCTTTTCCTTAGACCATGAGATTGTGCAACTCCGGATACCGTAGGAATGCTTTGGGTGTACCAAAGCGTCACAGCGTGGCTGGGTGGCTATAAAGGTGCATTACGGTATCTCCGAAAGTGTCATTGGGTTGGCACGAATCGAGGCTGGGATTTGTCACTCCGTGTAAGCGGAGAGGTATCTCTGGGCCCACTCGGTAGGACATCATCATAATGTGCACAATGTGACCAAGGGGTTGATCACGGGATGATGTGTTACGGAATGAGTAAAGAGACTTGTCGATAACGAGATTGAACAAGGTATCGGATACCGACGATCGAATCTCGGCAAGTACAATACCGCTAGACAAAGGGAATTGTATACGGGATCGATTGAGTCCTTGACATCGTGGTTCATCCGATGAGATCATCGTGGAACATGTGGGAGCCAACATGGGTATCCAGATCCGCTGTTGGTTATTGACCGGAGAACGTCTCGGTCATGTCGCATGATTCCCGAACCCGTAGGGTCTACACATAAGGTTCGATGGCGCTAGGGTTATTAAGGAAGTTTGTATGTGGTTACGAATGTTGTTGAGTCCGGATGAGATCCCGGACGTCACGAGGAGTTCGGAATGGTCCGGAGGTAAAGATTTATATATGGAAAGTTGTTGTTGGGTTCGGAAAAAGTTCGGGTTTTTCGGTATTGTACCGGAAGCTTCAGAAGGTTCGGAGGATTCGGAGGGTCGGAGGTCGGAAATAGTTCCACCACGTCCAATACAGTAGCATGGGCTGTAGGGGGGCGCCCTAGCCTTAATGGGCTAGGGGCACCAGCCCCCCCAAGGCCCATGCGCATGGGAAGGGGAAAACCCTAAGGGGGAGGGCCTCCACTTGACTTGGGAGGCACTCCTCCCCCCCTTGGCCGCCCCCCTAGATGGGATCTAGGGCTGGCCGCACCCCTTGGGGTGGGAAAACCATAAAGGGGGCGCAGCCCCCTTTCCCCCTATATATACTTGAGGTTTTGGGCTGCCAACACATGAGAACCTCTCCCTCTATTGGCACAGCCCTGCCTCTCCTCCTCTTCCTCTCCCGTGGTGCTTGGCGAAGCCCTGCTGGATTGCCACGCTCCTCCATCACCACCACGCCGTTGTGCTGCTGCTGGACGGAGTCTTCCTCAACCTCTCCCTCTCTCCTTGCTGGATCAAGGCGTGGGAGGCGTCACGGGCTGTACGTGTGTTGAGCAGCGGAGGTGCCGTCCGTTCGGCACTAGGATCTCCGGTGATTTGGATCACGACAGTCGACTCCTTCAACCCCGTTCTCTTGAGCGCTTCCGCTTAGCGATCTACAAGGGTATGTAGATGCACTCTCCTTCCCCTCGTTGCTAGTTCCTCCATAGATAGATCTTGGTGACACGTAGGAACATTTTGAATTTCTGCTACGTTCCCCAACAGTGGCATCATGAGCTAGGTCTATTGCGTAGATTCTTTGCACGAGTAGAACACAAAGTAGTTGTGGGCGTTGATGTTGTTCAATATGCTTACGTTACTAGTCCAATCTTGTTTCGACGGTATTGTGGGATGAAGCGGCCCGGACCGACCTTACGTACTCTTACGTGAGGCAGGTTCCACCGGTGACATGCACTTGGTGCATAAGGTGGCTAGCGGGTGCCGTCTCTCCCACTTTAGTCGGAACGGATTCGATGAAAAGGGTCCTTATGAAGGGTAAATAGCAATTGGCATATCACGTTGTGGTTTTGCGTAGGTAAGAAGCGTTCTTGCTAGAAACCCATAGCAGCCACGTAAAACATGCAAACAACAATTAGAGGGCGTCTAACTTGTTTTTGCAGGTATGCTATGTGATGTGATATGGCCAAGAAGAATGTGATGAATGATATGTGATGTATGAGATTGATCATGTTCTTGTAATAGGATTCACGACTTGCATGTCGATGAGTATGACAACGGCAGGAGCCATAGGAGTTGTCTTTATTTATTGTATGACCTGCGTGTCATTAAACAACGCCATGTAATTACTTTACTTTATTGCTAACGGTAGCCATAGTAGTAGAAGTAATAGTTGGCGAGAGAACTTCATGAAGACACGATGATGGAGATCATGATGATGGAGATCATGGTGTCATGCCGGTGACGATGATGATCATGGAGCCCCGAAGATGGAGATCAAAAGGAGAAAAATGATATTGGCCATATCATGTCACTACTATATAATTGCATGTGATGTTTATTATGTTTATGCATCTTGTTTACTTAGAATGACGGTAGTAAATAAGATGATCCCTTATAACAATTTCAAGAAGTGTTCTCCCCTAACTGTGCACCGTTGCTAAAGTTCGTCGCTTCTAAGCACCACGTGATGATCGGGTGTGATGGATTCTTACGTTCACATACAACGGGTGTAAGACAGATTTACACCTTGAAACACTTAGGGTTAACTTGCGAGCCTAGCATGTACGGACATGGCCTCGGAACACAGAGACCGAAAGGTCGAGCATGAGTCGTATAGTAGATACGATCAACATGAAGATGTTCACCGATGATGACTAGTCCGTCTCACGTGATGATCGGACACGGCCTAGTTGACTCGGATCGTGTAATCACTTAGATGACCAGAGGGATGTCTATCTGAGTGGGAGTTCATAAGATGAACTTAATTATCCTGAACATAGTCAAAAGATCTTTGCAAATTATGTAAATGGCTCGCACTTTAGTTCCTTTGTTTAGATATGTTCTAGAGAAAATATAGTTGAAAGTTGTGATGGCGATTATGCGGAAAGAAGAAGGCTTATGTCCTTAATGCACCGCTCGGTGTGCTGGACCTCAAGCGTGGTGCGTGGATGTTGCGAACATCGACACACGTTTTGATGACTACGTGATAGTTGGTAATGTTAAGCGGCTTAGAATTAAGGCACCAAAGGCGTTTTGAAGCGTCACGGAACATGTGAGATGTTACGAGGGCTGAAATTGGGATTTCAGGCTTGTGCCCACGTCAAAAGGTATAAGACCTCCGGCGATTTTCTTAGCCTGCAAACTAAGGAGAAAAGCTCAATCGTTGAGCTTGTGCTCAGATTGTCCGAGTGCAACAATCACTTGAATCGAGTGGGAGTTGATCTTCGGATGAGATAGTGATGTTTCTCCAAAGTCATTGCCACCAAGCTGCTAGAGCTTCGTGATGAACTATAACATATCGAGGGATAGATATGATGATCCTTGAGGTATTCACGATGTTTGACACCGCGAAAGTAGAAATCAAGAAGGAGCATCAATTGTTGATGGTTGGTGAAACCACTAGTTTCAAGAAGGGCAAGGGCAAGAAGGGATACTTCATGAAACGGCAAAGCAGCTGCTGCTCTAGTGAAGAAACCCAAGGTTGAACCCAAACCCGAGACTAAGTGCTTCTGTAATAAGGGGAACAGCCATTGGAGCAGAATTACCCTAGATACTTGGTAGATGAGAAGGCTGTTAAGGTCGATAGAAGTATATTGGATATGCACTTTACTAGTACTCCTAGTAGCACCAGGGTATTAGATACCGGTTCGGTTGCTAAGTGTTAGTAACTCGAAATAAAAGCTACGGAATGAACGGAGACTAGCTAAAGGTGAGCCGACGATATGTGTTGGAAGTGTTTCCAAGTTTGATGTGATCAAACATCGCACGCTCCCTCTACCATCAAGATTAGTATTAAACCAGAATAATGGTCATTTGGTGTTTTGCGTTGAGCATAGACATGATTGGAATATGTCTATACATGTCGGTTATTCATTTAAGGAGAATAATGGTTACTCTATTTATTTGAATAATACCTTCGATGGTCTTGCACCTAAATGAATGGTTTATTGAATCTCGATCGTAGTGATACACATTTTCATGCCAAAGGTATAAGATAGTAATGATAGTACCACTTACTTGTGGCACTGCCATATAAGTCATATTGGTATAAAACGCATGAAGAAGCTCCATGCTGATGGATCTTTGGAATCACTCGTTTTTGAAAAGTTTGAGACATGCAAACCATGTCTATTGGTGTATACGCATGATGAAACTCCATGGAGATGGATCGTTTGGACTCACTTGATTTTGAATAACTTGAGATATGCAAATTCATACCACATGGGCAAGATGACTGAAAAGCCTCGGTTTCAGTAAGATGGAACAAGATAGCAACTTGTTGGAAGTAACACATTTTGATGTGTGCAGCCCAATGAGTGCTGAGGCATGCAGTGAATATCGTTATGTTCTTACTTCACAGATGATTTAAGTGAATCTTGAGAATATTTACTTGATGAAACACAATTCTGAATTATTGAATGGTTCAAGTAATTTCAGAGTGAAGTTGAAGATCATTGTGACAAGAGGATAAAATGTCTATGATATGATCATAGAGATGAGTATCTGAGTTGCGAACTTTGGCACGCTATTAAGACATTGTGGAAATTTTTTCACAATTAATGCCGCCTGGAACACCATAGTGTGATGGTGTGTCCGAACATCATAGTTGCACCCTATTGGATATGGTGCGTACCATGGTGTCTCTTATCGAATTACCACTATCGTTCATGGGTTAGGCATTAGAGACAACCACACTCACTTTAATAGGGCACCACGTAATTCCGTTGAGACGACACCGTTTGAACTATGGTTTGGAGAAACCTAAGTTGACGTTTCTTAAAAGTTTGGGGCTGCGACGCTTATGTGGAAAAGTTTTAGGTTGATAAGCTCAAACCCAAAGCGGACAAAATGCATCTTCATAGGACACCCAAAACAGTTGGGTATACCTCCTAATTCAGATCCGAAAGCAATAGGGATTGTTTCTTGAATCGGGTCCTTTCTCGAGGAAAAGTTTGTCTCGAAAAGTTGAGTGGGAGGATGGTGGAGACTTGATGAGTTTATTGAACCGTCACTTCAACTAGTGTGTAGCAGGGCACATGAAGTTGTTCCTGTGGCGCCTACACCAATTGAAGTAGAAGCTTATGATAGGGATCATGAAGTTTTGGATCAAGTCACTACCGTACATCGTAGGGTGACAAGGATGTGTACTACTTCAAAGTGGTACGGTGATCTTGTCTTGAAGGTCATGTTGCTAGACAACAATGAACCTACGAGCTATGGAGAAGAGATGGTGGGCCCAAAATTCTGACAAATGGTTAGAAGCCATGAAATCCGAGATAGTATCCATATATCAGAACAAAGCATGGACTTTGATGGACTTGCCCGATGATCGGCAAGCCATTGAGATAAATGGATCTTTAAGAAGAAGACAGACGTGGACGGTAATATCACCGTCTATGAAGCTCGACTTGTGGCGAAGAGTTTTTCACAAGTTCAAGGAGTTGACTACGATGAGATTTTCTCATCCGTAGTGATGCTTAAGTCCGTCGGAATCATGTTAGCATAAGCTGCATTTATGAAATATGGCAGATGGATGTCAAAATGAGTTTCCTTACCAGTCTTCATAAGGAAAGGTTGTATGTGATACAATCAGAAAGTTTTTGTCGATCCTAAGGATGCTAAAAGGTATGCTGGCTCCAGCGATCCTTCTAAGAACTGGAGTAAGCATCTCGGAGTTGGAATGTGCGCTTTGATGACATGATCAAAGATTTTGGGTTTATACAAAGTTTATGATAAACTTGTATTTCCAAAGAAGTGAGTGGGAGCACTATAGAATTTCTGATGAGTATATGTTGTTGATCAGAAATGATGTAGAATTTTCTGGAAAGCATATAGGGTTATTTGAAAGGTGTTTTTCAATAGAAAACCTGGATCAAGCTACTTGAACATTGAGCATCAAGATCTATGAGGATAGATCAAAATGCTTAATAATACTTTCAAATGAGCACATACCTTGACATGATCTTGAAGGTGTTCAAGATGGATCAGTCAAAGAAGGAGTTCTTGCCTGAGTTGTAAGGTACGAAGTTAAGACTTAAAGCTCGACCACGGCAGTAAAGAGAGAAAGGACGAAGGTCGTCCTCTATGCCTTAGACATAGGCTCTATAGTATGCTATGTTGTGTACCGCACCAGAAGTGTGCCTTGCCATGAGTCAGTCAAGGGGTACAAGAATGATCCAAGAATGGATCATTGGACAGCGGTCAAAATTGTCCTTGGAGTAAATAAGGACATGTTTCTCGATTATGGAGGTGATAAAGAGTTCGACGTAAAGAGTTGCGTCGATGCAAGCTTTGACACCTATCCGAATGACTCTAAATAGCAAACCGGATACGTATAGTGGAGCAACCATTTGGAATAGTTTCAAATGGAGCGTGGAAGCAGCATTTATAATATGACCTAGAAATTTGCAAAGCACACACGGATCTGAAAGGTTCAGAACCGTTGACTAGAACCTCTCTCACAAGCAAAACATGATCAAACCCCAGAACTCATTGAGTCTTAATCACATGATGATGTGAACTAGTTTACAGACACTAGTAAACTCTTTGGATGTTGGTCACATGGCGATGTGACCTATCAGCGTTAATCACATGACGATGTGAACTAGATTATTGACTCTAGTGCAAGTGGGAGACTGTTGGAAATATGCCCTAGAGGCAATTAGTTATTATTATATTTCCTTGTTCATGATAACCGTTTATTATCCATGCTATAATTGTATTGAAAGGAAACTCAGATACATGTGTGGGTACATAGACAACACCAAGTCCCTGGTTAGCCTTTAGATGACTAGCTCATTAATCAATAGATGGTTACAGTTTCCTGACCATGGACATTGGATGTCATTGATAACGGGATCACATCATTAGGAGAATGATGTGATGGACAAGACCCAATCCTAAGCCTAGCACAAAGATCGTAGTTCGTATGCTAAAGCTTTTCTAATGTCAAGTATCTTTTCCTTAGACCATGAGATTGTGCAACTCCAGGATACCGTAGGAATGCTTTGGGTGTACCAAAGCGTCACTGGCGTAATCGGGTGGCTATAAAGGTGCATTACGGTATCTCCGAAAGTGTATGCATTGGGTTGTACGAATCGAGACTGGGATTTGTCACTCCGTGTAAGCGGAGAGGTATCTCTGGGCCGACTCGGTAGGACATCATCATAATGTGCACAATGTGACCAAGGGGTTGATCACGGGATGATGTGTTACGGAACGAGTAAAGAGACTTGCCGATAGCGAGATTGAACAAGGTATCGGATACCGGCGATCGAATCTCGAGCAAGTACAATACCGCTAGACAAAGGGAATTGTATACGGGATCGATTGAGTCCTTGACATCGTGGTTCATCCGATGAGATCATCGTGGAACATGTAGGAGCCAACATGGGTATCCAGATCCGCTGTTGGTTATTGACGAAGAACGTCTCGGTCATGTCTCGCATGATTCGAACCCGTAGGGTCTACACATAAGGTTCGATGGCGCTAGGGTTATTAAGGAAGTTTGTATGTGGTTACCGAATGTTGTTGAGTCCGGATGAGATCCCGGACGTCACGAGGAGTTCGGAATGGTCGGAGGTAAAGATTTATATATGGAAAGTTGTTGTTGGGTTAGGAAAAAGTTCGGGTTTTTCGGTATTGTACAGGAAGCTTCGGAAGGTTCGGAGGATTCGGAGGGTCCGGAGGTCGGAAATAGTTCCACCACGTCCAATACAGTAGCATGGGCTGTGAGGCGCCCTAGCCTTAATGGGCCAGGGCACCAGCCCCCCCAAGGCCCATGCGCATGGGAAGGGAAAACCCTAAGGGGAGGCCTCCACTTGACTTGGGAGGCACTCCTCCCCCTGGCCGCCCCTAGATGGGATCTAGGGCTGGCCGCACCCTGGGGTGGGAAAACCCTAAAGGGCGCAGCCTTTCCCCTATATATACTTGAGGTTTTGGGCTGCCAACACATGAGAACCTCTCCTCTATTGGCACAACCCTGCCTCTCCTCCTCTTCCTCTCCCGTGGTGCTTGGCGAAGCCCTGCTGGATGCCACGCTCCTCCATCACCACTGCCCGTTGTGCTGCTGCTGGGGAGTCTTCCTCAACCTCTCCCTCTCTCCTTGCTGGATCAAGCGTGGGAGGCGTCACCGGGCTGTACGTGTGTTGAGCGCGGAGGTGCCGTCCGTTCGGCACTAGGATCTCCGGTGATTTGGATCACTGAGTATCGACTCCTTCAACCCCGTTCTCTTGAGCGCTTTAAACTAGCGATCTACAAGGGTATGTAGATGCACTCTCCTTCCCTCGTTGCTAGTTCCTGCATAGATAGATCTTGGTGACACGAGGAAAATTTTGAATTTCTGCTACGTTCCCCAACATAGCGATCAGGCGGGGGGCGAGGCCGAGCACGAAGATTATGAACCGGGGGAGACGTGAAGGGAGGAGAACCAGAGGTGGAAGGCTCATCAGGGGAGACATCCTCAGTATGAGGGAGACGAACTGGAGATGATGGTGGAGAGGTGGAGGAGGAGGATGGAGAGGATGGGGTCGGTGGCGAGGGAGAGGATGAAGTCGGTGGTGGGGGAGAAGGGAGGAGAGGTGCCAGAGGAAGAGGTGACATATGAGGCACATAGCAGGGTGTATCGGGAAGGAGAAGGAAAGAAAGGTCATCCACCGAGAAACGCGAGGAAGAAGAACGTGGGTAGTAAGAACGAGACTCGTCAAACGTCACATCACGCGAGATGCGCAAGTGACGACCCACTAGATCCCAACATCGATATCCCTTGTGCTCATCGCTGTAGCCAAGGATAACACAATCAACTGACTGAGCAGTCAGTTTGGTGCGTTCTCGGGGGGCAAGAAGCACATAGCACACGCATCCAAACATACAAAGAGCAGAGTAGTCAGGAGAGCGACCAGTGAGACACTCCATAGGAATGCAACCCTGCAGAGCAGACGAGGGTTGAATGTTGATGAGAAAGGTGGAGGCGGAAACAGCCTCAGCCCAAAAATGGGGTGGAAGAGAAGCAGCAATCATCAACGCACGAGTCATCTCAAGAAAATGACGATGCTTGCGTTCGGCAACGCCATTCTGAGCATGAGCACCAGGACACGAGAACTGGGCAAGAGTACCCTGTTCTGCGAGAAAACCGCGCAACAGCTGAGAGATATACTCTCCAGCGGAGTCAGCACGAAAAGTGCGGATGGGCATGGCAAACTGGGTGTGAACCATGGCAGCAAAACGTTTGTATATATGAAGAACCTCGCTACGAGATTTCATGAAGTAGAGCCAAGTGTAGCGAGAGAAATCATCAATAAACAAAATATAATAGCGATGACCACCTTTCGAATCAAAGGGAGCAGGACCCCAGACATCAGAATGAACTAAGTCAAAAGGACGCTGTAAGGGCATATTTATCCCGTAAGTGTTTTGGTGATTGATGACGATACTTTTGCGGACTAATCGTATGCTTTGAGTTTCTCAGATGGTTCATCTCTAGGCTCGAGACGATTCGGTGCCCCTCGGAGACTATTGAAGACGGCGTCGTCCTACGTTTCTTTTTGGTGGTTTTGAGTCGTAGGAGAGCCGTACTATTAAGAGGGGGTCCACGTCAGAAAGGTTAGGGTGGAATCAACACGTACACTTGTCCCTCCTTTCCCTGCCTTTGGAGCTTCCCTTTGTTATCTTGGTTGTGCGCAAGTTTGACAATTGCCTGTGTACTTGCGGTAGTACCGCAGGTACATGCGGTAGTACCGCGGGGCGCCACGGTAGTACCACACCTCAGGAGCGGTAGTACCGCGGCTCCCAGGCCTAGTGCCGCTCCGGTGCGGTAGTAGGGGCGGATGTAATTTTTTACATCCGCGCCCACCACGGTAGTACCGCTCGTCCAGCGCGGTAGTACCGCGGGGCCCCACGGTAGTACTGCTCCCTATGAGCCGTAGTATCGTGGCCCTCCTACCAAGTACCGTAGATTCACGGTAGTAACGCAGCCTTCTGGTAGTACCGCTCGAGGAGCGGTAGTACCGCGTCGGATTTTCGCTACCGCAGTTTCAGCGGAAGTTGGCACGGATGTAATTTATTTCATCGCGCCCTTCTCGGTCGTGACTCCCCGCCTTGCGGTAGTACCGCGAGAGCGTGTAATGCCGCATAGCGGTAATACTGCCCTTAGTCAGGTTTGTCCCGGCTTGTGCTGCTGCCTGCGTGTAATCTTGTGGTTCTCCACGGTAGTCTGGCGCTGCCCAGTGGTAATACCGCGCCCTCGAGCAGTAGTACGCTGGTCGTGAGCTGAATGAGTGGATAACGGTTGGATGTTTTCGGGACTATATAAGGGCTTCTTCAACCTCTTGTTGACTACCTCTTCTCTCTCTAAGCTCCATTGTTGCTCCAAGCTCCATTTTGGCCCGATCTCTCTCCTAGCCAATCAAACTTGTTGATTTGCTCGGGATTGGGTGACAAGGGCCGATCTACACTTCCACCACAAGATATTTGATTCCCCCACTTATCCCTTGCGGATCTTGTTACTCTTGGGTGTTTGAGCATCCTAGGCGGTTGAGGTCACCGTGAAGCCATATTCCATTGTGGTGAAGCTTCGTGGTGTTGTTGGGAGCCTCAATTAAGTTGTGGAGATTGCCCCAACCTTGTTTGTAAAGGTTGGTTGCCGCCTTCAAGGGCACCAATAGTGGAATCACGACTCTTGCATTGTCGAGGGCGTGAGGAGATTCTGGTGGCCCTAGTGGCTTCTTGGGGAGCATTGTGCCTCCACACCGCTCTAACGGAGCGTACTTCCCTTCAAAAGAAAGGAACTTGGTAACACATCCTCGTCTCCACCGGCTCCACTCTTGGTTATCTTATCCCTTTACTTGTGCAAGCTTATTTGTGTTCCTATCCTTGCTTGCTCGTGTGCTTGTGTTGTTGCATCATATAGGTTGTCCACCTAGTTGCACATCTAGACAACCTTTATTATTGCAAAGTTTAAATTAGTAAAGAAAAGCTTAAAATTGTTAGTTGCCTATTCACCCCCCTCTAGTCAACCATATCGATCCTTTCAATTCGTATCAGAGCCTCGTCTCTTTTTAAGGACTTTACCATCCGTAGAGTATGGTTGACGTCGTAGATGATGTGGGGGAGCACTCCGGTGCGAATCCGACATCATCTACGGAGATGGAGTACCTCGATCTCGTGAGGAATTCAATGTGGCGTTGGACACATTGAAAAACTCCATGACGACCGAGGTCAAGGACATGTTTAAGGAATTCCTAGAAGGGCTTAAACTTTCCACTGCACCGTGAAAGTGGGTGACCCGCCAACACGGGAGCGGATGCTAACTCCGATAAGGGGAAGCTACTAGTGAGAAAGCCCCTCGTCTAGTGGTAAGAATGGCACGGCATCTTCGCCCATGTGCAACCTCCCGTTTATGGTGGACCGATTCCTTCCACTCATTTGAATCATGCCGGTCCACCACCTAAGATTGATAAAAAGGTGGATTTTGATTCTTGGGTGTATCGTTTTAAGCGTCATTTAAATCATGTGAACACTAACCTTTGGAGAATCATTGAAGAAGGTTTCTATCCGCATGATTCGAGCAACTTTTCTCCTAGAGAAGTCGTGGACCATCAATTCAATGAGAATGCTCTCTTCATCATCCAAGAAGCAATCCTTCCCGAAGACCTCCCTCATCTCCGGCCTTACACCCGTGCTAAAGATGCTTGGCTCAAGGTGGTTTCCATGTATCGAGGAAGCGCAAGCATTCAACGTTCCAATTATGAAGTGGTCCAAGATGAAGCCGATGAGTTTGCAATGAAGGAAGAAGAAGAACCTCGTGAGCTCTATCGGAGAGTAACCAAGCTTTCCGTCTCCCTCGGGATCATGGAAGTAAGGACACCGATGACAAGCTGGATCAAGCGCCAAATTTCTCAAGGCAATGATGCCCTACCACAAAGCCATGTCCTCCGTCATCCGTCAACGACCGGACTTCCACACCTTGTCCTCAAGTGATGTGTTGGATGAGTTTGTGGCGATGAGCATATTGGACAAGATCGCCGACAATGCGGTGCTTCGCTCTCAAAGAGCAAAGAAGCCCAACCTCGCCTTGAAGGCCAAGATTTGTGTCGAAGAAGATGGAGAGGAGGAAGAAGAAGAGAGCAACCTCGAAGATACTATGTATGATTATCATGAACACATGGCCCTTGCTTCAAGACAATTTTGGAGCAAGAAAAACTCAAGGCCCAACTTCAACAAGAGCAATTCAAGTGGCCCTAAGGGCAAGCAACGAGTGAGGACGTGTTTCAATTGTGGCAATGTGAGTCACTTTGTTGCGGAGTGTCCATATGAGAAGAGGGAAGACAATGGTGGCAAGCTCATCCGTAAGGACAAGGCCAAGTCTTTCCCCAACAAGAGCAACTTTCCAAAGAAGACTCCTCACAAAGCCTTGGTGGTTCAAGAAGAGTACAATGAGGATGATGATGATGATGAGGATGGTGAACCGGTTTCCATGGCCTCCGTGGCCATTGCAATGACTCCTCAGGTGTCTCTCTCCGATTCACCCAATGAAAGCATCACCGCCAAGTGCCTCATGGCTAAAGCCACCAACAAGGTAACCCCCAACATCAAAACTACCATCATCAATCATTCTTCTTTGTGGATTGCATTGATGAACATGAGGACTAATGTAGAGGAACATGAATTTGAGATCTTTATGAGTAAACTCAAGGGCAAATCCAAGAAGCGCCGTTGCTCTCTTGGAACAACTTAGTGAAGCCAATGTCATGATCGAGACTCATGAAGAAACCATCTCTAAGATGGAAGGGCATAGTCGTGACTATGCCGATGAGATTTGGATCTTTCCAATGCTCTTGAGGAAGGCGTGGCCTTCGTTTGGCTCTTGAGGAGTCACACAGCGATGATCACGCTAAATTAAAGAAAGACCTTGATCATGCTCTTGTTGTGGCTCGTGTGCTTAGTTCCAGAAGGCAAAGCTTGGAGTTGATCTTGCTAGACTCAACGAGGACTTTGACACTCTCGACAAGGCTCACAAAGTCTTGAAGGGTGCTCATGCTAGTCTCAAAGAGTCTCATGATCAACTCCAAGTGAAGCTAACCAAGGAGAAAGCCACCTTTCCTCATATGATATTGATTGATAATGAAAATGCTACTAACCCTTGTTGTGAGCATGTGCATCTTGTTGAGGAGAATGCTAAGTTGAAGGAGCAACTTGAAAAGGGCCTTGTCACATGCATTCAAGGTGAAAAGAACCTTAACGGCCTTTTGAGTAATCAAAAGGAAGTTGTGGCCAAGGAGGGGATTAGGTTCGCGCCCAAGCCCAAGAGCAAGAAGAAGAATGACAAGACCAAGCAACCTCCCCTCTCAAGCAAACTTTTGTGAGGGAGGAGAGGTGCTTCAAGAAGAAGAAGAACCGTGCAAAGGGTGGCAATGTCAAGAAGGACAACGTCATCCCCATGAACATAGCCGTGACTTTAACCCCTCTTATGTGTTGTGCCGTGCTAGTGATGGGCATGTTTATGCTAAATTTGTTGGTTCTTCTTATGAGTACATTGAATGGTCTATTTGGGTTCCTAAGGCCCTCGTTACTAACATCAAAGGACCCATTACCAAATGGGTACCTAAAACCAAGCATTGATCTCTTGTAGGGGTTTGCTTCTGGTGGGGGATCATGGTTGCTTGATAATGGAGCAAAAAATCATATGACCGGGAGCAAGGACATGGTGGTGGACGTGCAAGAGATTCCATCTATGCCCACCGATGTCGAGTGGGGTGATGCATCACATTCTAAGGTATTGGGTCTCGGCAAGGTTGTCATTTCTCATGATCTTACGATCGAGAAAGTCATGCTTGTTGAGTCCCTTGCATACAATTTGCTTTCCGTTCGTCAACTTGCAGTGATGGGTTTTGCTACTTTCTTTGACATTGATACCGTGGCCCTCTTGTGGAGCTAGACTCTTAAAGTAGCCTTTGTTGGGCATGTCGAAAGCGGTCTCTATGTGATTAACTTTTGGAGCGACCCACTAAGACCGCGACATGCCTAATGGCTAAAGTTGGCGTGGGATGGCTTTGGCATCGCCGTTTAGCCCATGTCAATATGAGATCTTTGCAAAGTCTTCTCAAGGGGACCATGTCCGTGGACTAACAAATGTTAGTTTTGCCAAAGACCGTGCTTGCGAGTGCTTGTATTGAAGGAAAGCTTCATGAGAAGGCTCACCCTCCACGACTATCATATACTCAAAGAGACCCTTGGAGCCCCTTCACATGGATCTCTTTGGGCCACCATCATTTGATAGTCTTGGAGGAAGAAAGTATTGCTTGGTGATCGTGGATGACTATTCGAGATACACTTGGGTATATTTCTTCAAGAGGAAGAGTGAGACCCAACAAACCGTCATCGACTTTGCAAATGAAGCTCAACGTCAACATAATGCAAAGATCTTGACTATAAGAAGTGACAACGGCACCGAGTTCAAGAACTACACCTTGGATGAGTTTCTTAGTGATGAGGGAATCAAGCATCAATATTCTGCACCATATACCCCTCAACAAAATGGTGTGGCGGAGAGAAAGAACCGGACGTTGATGGATGCGGCAAGGACCATGATGGCGGAGTTCAAGTCTCCATACAACTTTTGGGCCGAAGCCATCAACACCGATTGTCATGCATCCAATCGGCTCTATCTCCGCAAAGGCTTGAACAAGACTCCTTATGAGATACTCACGGCAACAAGCCCAACCTCAAGTACTTCGGGTGTTGGTGTAAGTGTTTCATTCTCAAGAAAGGTGTTCGTTTGTCTAAATTTGAAGCTAGAGCTCATGAGGGCATATTTGTTGGTTATGCTACAAACTCTCATGCTTACCGTGTCCTCAATAAATCCACGGGACTTATTGAGGAGATGTGTAACGTGGAGTTTGATGAGAATAACGGCTCCCAAGTGGAGCAAAGTGGCACTTGTGATGTAGGTGATGAAATTCCTCCCAAAGCCATAAGAAGAATGGGAGTTGGCTTTATCCTACCCATTGAGGAACCCCTTGTGGCCGAAGGAGAAGGACAATGCTCCACTCAAGTGGAGCCATCACCAACCCAAGGCCCACACGCTTCCGAAGAACAAAGTGAAGGCCCTCAATCTCAAGAACAAGACCAAGGGCAAGATCGTGCTCAAGACGATGATATCACCTTAATTGATGCCCAAGCTCAAGTTCTCTCTGAAGGAAATATGCCCTAGAGGCAATAATAAAGTTATTATTTATTTCCTTATTTCATGATAAATGTTTATTATTCATGCTAGAATTGTATTAACCGGAAACATAATACATGTGTGAATACATAGACAAACATAGTGTCACTAGTATGCCTCTACTTGACTAGCTCGTTTATCAAAGATGGTTATGTTTCCTAGCCATGGACAAAAGAGTTGTCATTTGATTAACGGGGTCACATCATTAGGAGAATGATATGATTGACTTGACCCATTCCGTTAGCTTAGCACTTGATCGTTTAGTATGTTGCTATTGCTTTCTTCATGACTTATACATGTTCCTACAACTATGAGATTATGCAACTCCCGTTTACCAGAGGAACACTTTGTGTGCTATCAAACGTCACAATGTAACTGGGTGATTATAAAGGAGCTCTACAGGTGTCTCCAAAGGTACATGTTGAGTTGGCGTATTTCGAGATTAGTTTTTGTCACTCCGATTGTCGGAGAGGTATCTCTGGGCCCTCTCGGTAATGCACATCACTATAAGCCTTGCAAGCATTGCAACTAGTGAGTTAGTTACGGGATGATGTATTATGGAACGAGTAA
Organism: Aegilops longissima; assembly: GCA_021605205.1. Taxonomy (NCBI): domain Eukaryota; kingdom Viridiplantae; phylum Streptophyta; class Magnoliopsida; order Poales; family Poaceae; genus Aegilops; species Aegilops longissima. The sequence continues at coordinate 703,854,346 of CM038680.1, read as the reverse complement.
AGAGACTTTCCGGTAACGAGATTGAACTAGGTATTGGATACCGACGATCGAATCTCGGGCAAGTAACATACCGATGACAAAGGGAACAACGTATGTTGTTATACGGTTTGACCGATAAAGATCTTCGTAGAATTTGTAGGAGCCAATATGAACATCCAGGTTCCACTATTGGTTATTGACCGGAAACAGTTCTTGGTCATGTCTACATAGTTCTCGAACCCATAGGGTCCGCACGCTTAACGTTACCATGACAGTTTATTATGAGTTTATAAGTTTTGATGTACCGAAGTTTGTTCGGAGTCCCGGATGTGATCACGGACATGACGAGGAGTCTCGAAATGGTCGAGACATAAAGATCGATATATTGGAAGCCTATGTTTGGACTTACGAAAGGTTCGGGTGAAATCGATTTTACCGGAACACGAGGGTTACGGAACCCTCCCGGGGTCAATGGGCCTTAATGGGCCATAAGGGAGAAGAGGAGGGCCGGCCGGGGCAGGCGCGCCCCTCCCCTTAGTCCGAATAGGACAAGGAGAGGCGGCGCCCTTCCTCTTCCCCTCCCCAAGTCCTAATCCAACTAGGAAAGGGGGAGTCCTACTCCGGTGGGAGTAGGACTCCTCAGCCGCCTCCTCCTAGGGCCGGCCCCCCTTTGCTCCTTTATATCTGAGGCGGGGGCACCCATGACACACAAGTTGATCTATGGATCGTTCCTTAGCCGTGTGCGGTGCCCCTCCACCATATTCCACCTCGGTCATATCGTCATGAGCTTAGGCAAAGCCCTCGCCGGTGGAGCATCATCATCGTCACCATGCCGTCGTCTTGTGGAACTCATCCCCGACGCTTTGCTGGATCGGAGCCGGGGATCGTCATCGAGCTGAGCGTGTCTGAACTCGGAGGTGCCGTGCGTTCGGTACTTGGATCGGTCGAATCGTGAAGGCGTCGACTACATCAACAGCGTTGTTATAACGCTTCGCTTACGGTCTCACGAGTGCGTGGACATACACTCTCCCTCTCGTTGCTATGCCATCACCATGATCTTGCGTGTGCGTAGGAAATTTTTGAAATTACTCGTTCCCCAACAGTGGTATCGAGCCTGGTTTTATGCGTTGATGTCATATGCGAGTAGAACACAAGTGAGTTGTGGGCGATATAAGTCATACTGCTTACCAGCATGTCATACTTTGGTTCAGCGGTATTGTGAGATGAAGCGGCCCAGACCGACATTACGCGTACGCTTACGCGAGACTGGTTTCACCGCTTCGAGCACTCGTTGCTTAAAGGTGACTAGCGGGTGTCTGTTTCTCTCACTTTAGTTGAACCGAGTGTGGCTACGCCCGGTCCTTGCGAAGGTTAAAACAGCAACAACTTGACAAACTATCGTTTTGGTTTTGATGCGTAGGTAAGAACGGTTCTTGCTCAGCCCGTAGCAGCCACGTAAAACTTGCAACAACAAAGTAGAGGGCGTCTAACTTGTTTTGCAGGGCATGTTGTGATGTGATATGGTCAAGGCGTGATGCTATATTTTATTGTATGAGATGATCATGTTTTGTAACCAAGTTATCGGCAAGCTGGCAGGAGCCATATGGTTGTCGCTTTATTGTATGATATGCAAACGCCATGTAATTGCTTTACTTTGTCACTAAGCGGTAGCGATAGTCTTAGAAGCAATAGTTGGCGAGGCGACAACGATGCTACGATGGAGATCAAGGTGTCGCGCCGGTGGCGATGGTGATCATGATGGTGCTTTGAGATGGAGATCACAAGCACAAGATGATGATGGCCATATCATATCACTTATATTGATTGCATGTGATGTTTATCCTTTATGCATCTTATTTTGCTTTGATTGACGGTAGCATTATAAGATGATCTCTCACTAAAATTATCAAGAAGTGTTCTCCTGAGTATGCACCGTTGCTAAAAGTTCAGTAGTGCCCGGACACCACGTGATGATCGGGTGTGATAAGCTCTCGTCCATCTACAACGGGTGCAAGCCAGTTTTACACACGCGAATACTCAGGTTAAACTTGGCGAGCCTAGCATATGCAGATATGGCCTCGGGACACGGAGACCGAAAGGTCGAGCGTGAATCATATAGTAGATATGATCAACATAGTGATGTTCACCATTGAAAACTACTCCATCTCACGTGATGATCGGTTATGGTTTAGTTGATTTGGATCACGTGATCACTTAGATGACTAGAGAGATGTCTATCTAAGTGGGAATTCTTAAATAATATGATTAATTGAACTTTAATTTATCATGAACTTAGTCCTGGTAGTATTTTGCAAATTATTTTATAGATCAATAGCTCGCGTTATTGCATTCATATGTTTATTTTGATATGTTCCTAGAGAAAATTGTGTTGAAAGATGTTAGTAGCAATGATGCGTATTGGATCCGTGATCCGAGGTTTATCCTCATTGCTGCACAGAAGAATTATGTCCTTAATGCACCACTAGGTGACAGACCTATTGCAGGAGCAGATGCAGACGTTATGAACGTTTGGCTAGCTCAATATGATGACTACTTGATAGTTTAGTGCACCATGCTTAACAGCTTAGAATCGGGACTTCAAAGATGTTTTGAACGTCATGGACCATATAAGATGTTCCAGGAATTGAAGTTAATATTTCAAGAAAATACCCGAGTTGAGAGATATGAAGTCTCCAACAAGTTCTATAGCTAAAAGGTGGAGGTGAATCGCTCAACTAGTGAGCATGTGCTCAGATTGTCTGAGTACTTCAATCGCTTGAATCAAGTGGGAGTTAATCTTCCAGATAAGATAGTGATTGACAGAATTCTCTAGTCACCATCACTAAGTTAGTAGAACTTCGTGATGAACTATAGTATGCAAGGGATGACGAAAAAGATTCTCGAGCTCTTCGTGATGTTGAAATCAACGAAGGTAGAAATCAAGAAAGAGCATCAAGTGTTGATGATTGACAAGACCACTAGTTTCAAGAAAGCGGGCAAAGGAAAGAAAGGAAACTTCAAGTAGAATGACAAGCAAGTTGTCACTCCGTGAAGAAGACCAAAGCTGGACCAAAGCCTGAAACCGAGTGCTTTAATTGCAAAGGAAATGGTCCTTTGAAGCGGAAAAACCCTGAATATTTGGTGAGTAAGAAGGATGGCAAAATGAACAAGGGTATATTTGATATACATGTGTTCGATGTGTGCCTTACTAGTGTTTATAGTAGCCCCAGTATTTGATACTTGTTAGGTTGCTAAGATTAGTAACTCAAACAGGAGTTCTGAGAATAAGCAGAGACTAGTTGAAGGGGAAGTGACGATGAGTGTTGGAAGTAGTTCCAAGATTGATATGATCATCATCGCACACTCTTTATACTTTCGGGATTAGTGTTAAACCTAAATAAATGTTATTTGGCGTTTGCGTTAAGCATGAATATGATTTGATCATGTTTATTGCGATACGGTTATTCATTTAAAGTTAGAGAATAATTGTTATTCTGTTTACATGAATAAGACCTTCGATGGTCATACACCCAATGAAAATAGTTTGTTGGATCTCGATCGTAGTGATACACATATTCATAATATTGATGCCAAAAGATGCAAAGTTAATAATGATAGTGCAACTTATTTATGGCACTGCCGTTTGGGTCATATCGGTGTAAAGCGCATAAAGAAACTCCATAAAGATGGATTTTCGGAATCACTTGGTTATGAATCATTTGATGCTTGCGAACCGTGCCTTTGGGCGAGATGACTAAAACTCCGTTCTTCGGAACAATGGAACGAGCAACAAACTTGTTGGAAATAATACATACTAATGTATGCAGACCAATGAGTATTAAGGCTCGCGGCGGGTATTGTTATTTTCTGATCTTCACAGATAATTTGAGCAGATATGGGTATATCTACTTGATGAAACATAAGTCTGAAATAGTTGAAAGGTTCAAAGAATTTCAGAATGAAGTGGAAAAATCATCGTAACAAGAAAATAAAATTTCTGTGATCTGATCGCGGAGACGAATATTTGAGTAACGAGTTTGGTCTTCAATTAAAACAATGTGGAATAGTTTCACAGCTCACGCCACCTGGAACACCACAACGTTATGGTGTGTCCGAATGTCGTAACCGCACTTTATTGGATATGGTGCGATCTATGATGTCTCTTACTGATTTACCATTATCGTTTTGGGGTTATGCATTAGAGACAGATGCATTCACGTTAAAAGGGCACCATATAAAATCCGTTGAGACGACACCGTATGAATTATGGTTTAGAAAGAAACCAAAGTTGTCGTTTCTTAAAGTTTGGGTTGCGATGCTTATGTGAAAAAGTTTCAACATGATAAGCTTGAACCCAAATCGGAAAAGTGCGTCTTCATAGGATACCCAAAATGTTGGGTACACCTTCTATCACAGATCCGAAAGGCAAGACATTCGTAGCCAAGAATGGATCCTTTCTAGAGAAGGAGTTTCTCTCGAAAGAAGTGAGTGGGAGGAAAGTAGAGCTTGATAAGGTAATTTGTATCTTCTCCCGAATTGGAAATTAGTTCATCACAGAAATCAGTTCCAGTGATTCCTACACCAATTAGTGAGGAAGCTAATGATGATAATCATGAAACTTCAGATCAAGTTACCACAGAAACCTCGTAGGTCTTCCAAAGTACAGTCCGCACCAGAGTGGTACGGTAATCCTATTCTGAAAGTCATGTTACTAGACCATGATGAACCAACGAACTATGAGGAAGCGATGATGAGCCCAGATTCCGCGAAATGGCTTGAGGCCATGAAATCTGAGATATGATCCATGTATGAGAACAAAGTGTAGACTTTGATTGACTTGCCCGATGATCGGTGAGTCATTAAGAATAAATGAATCTTCAAGAGGAAGACGGACACTGATAGTAGTGTTACTATCTACAAAGCTCGACTTGTCACAAAAAGGTTTTCGACAAGTTCAAGGTGTTGACTACAATGAGATTTTCTCAACTGTAGCGATGCTTAAGTCTGTCCGAATCATGTTAGCAATTGCCACATTTTATGAAATCTGGCAAATGGATGTCAAAACTACATTCTTTAATGGATTTATTAAAGAAGAGTTGTATATGATACAACCAGAAGGTTTTGTCAATCCTAAAGGAGCTAACAAAATGTGCAAGCTTCAGCGATCCATCTATGGACTGGTGCAAGCATCTCGGAGTTGGAATAAACGCTTTGATAATGTGATCAAAGCATATGGTTTTATCTGACTTTTGGAGAAGCCTGTATTTACAATAAAGTGAGTGGGAGCACTACCGCCTTTTCGATAAATATATGTGAGTAACATATTGTTGATCGAAATGATGTAGAATTTTTCTGGAAAGCATAAAGGAGTATTTGAAAGGAGTTCTTTAAAAGAAATATCTCAGTAAAGCTACTTACATATTAAGCATCAAGATCTATTGAGATAGATCAAGACACTTGATAAGTTTTTTTCCAATAAGTACATACCTTGTCAAGATTTTGAAGTAGTTCAAAATAGAACAGTCAAAGAAAAGTTCTTGCCTGTGTTGCAAAGGTATGAAATTGAGTAAGACTCAAATCCCGACCATGGCAGAAAATAGAAAAGAGAATGAAAGTCATTCCCTATGCCTCAGTCATAGGTTCTATAAAGTATGCTATGCTATGTACCGGACCTATTGTATACCTTGCTCTGAATTTGGCAAGGGGTACAATAGTGATCTAGGAGTAGATCCTTTGGACATTGGTCAAGAACATCCTTAGTGAGGACTAAGGAAATATTTCTCGATTATGGAGGTGATAAAAGAGCCCGTCGTAAAGAGTTACATCGATGCAAGCTTTTTACACTGATCCAGATGACTCTAAGTCTCAATCTGGATACATATTGAAAGTGGGAGCAATTAGCTAGAGTAGCTCCGTGCAGAGCATTGTAGACATAGAATATTTGCAAAATACATTCGGCTCTGAATGTGACAGACCCGTTGACTAAGCTTCTCTCACGAGCAAAACATGATCATACCTTAGTACTCTTTGGGTGTTAATCACATAGCAATGTGAACTAGATTATTGACTCTAGTAAACCCTTTGGGTGTTGGTCACATGACGATGTGAACTATGGGTGTTAATCACATACAGATGTGAATATTAGTGTTGAATCACATGATGATGTGAACTAGATTATTGACTCTAGTGCAAGTGGGAGACTGAAGGAAATATGCCCTAGAGGCAATAATAAAGTTATTATTTATTTCCTTATTTCATGATAAATGTTTATTATTCATGCTAGAATTGTATTAACGGAAACATAATACATGTGTGAATACATAGACAAACATAGTGTCACTAGTATGCCTCTACTTGACTAGCTCGTTTATCAAAGATGGTTATGTTTCCTAGCCATGGACAAAAGAGTTGTCATTTGATTAACGGGGTCACATCATTAGGAGAATGACATGATTGACTTGACCCATTCCGTTAGCTTAGCACTTGATCGTTTAGTATGTTGCTATTGCTTTCTTCATGACTTATACATGTTCCTACAACTATGAGATTATGCAACTCCCGTTTACCGGAGGAACACTTTGTGTGCTATCAAACGTCACAACATAACTGGGTGATTATAAAGGAGCTCTACAGGTGTCTCCAAAGGTACATGTTGAGTTGGCGTATTTCGAGATTAGTTTTTGTCACTCCGATTGTCGGAGAGGTATCTCTGGGCCCTCTCGGTAATGCACATCACTATAAGCCTTGCAAGCCTTGCAACTAATGAGTTAGTTACGGGATGATGTATTACGGAACGAGTAAAGAGACTTTCCGGTAACGAGATTGAACTAGGTGTTGGATACCGACGATCGAATCTTGGGCAAGTAACATACCGATGACAAAGGGAACAACGTATGTTGTTATGCGGTTTGACCGATAAAGATCTTCGTAGAATATGTAGGAGCCAATATGAACATCCAGGTTCCACTATTGGTTATTGACCGGAAACAGTTCTAGGTCATGTCTACATAGTTCTCGAACCCGTAGGGTCCGCACGCTTAACGTTACGATGACAGTTTATTATGAGTTTATAAGTTTTGATGTACCGAAGTTTGTTCGGAGTCTTGGATGTGATCACGGGCATGACGAGGAGTCTCGAAATGGTCGAGACATAAAGATCGATATATTGGAAGCCTATGTTTGGACTTCGGAAAGGTTTCGGGTGAAATCGGGATTTTACCGAACACCGGGGTTCGGAACCCTCCCGGGGGGTCAATGGGCCTTAATGGGCCATAAGGGAGAAGAGGAGGGCCGGCCAGGGCAGGCCGCGCGCCCCCTCCCCCCTTAGTCCGAATAGGACAAGGAGAGGGGGGGGCGGCGCCCTTCCTCTTCCCCTCCCTCAAGTCCTAATCCAACTAGGAAAGGGGAGTCCTACTCCGGTGGGAGTAGGACTCCTCGGCGCCTCCTCCTAGGGCCGGCCGCACCCCTTGCTCCTTTATATCTGAGGCGGGGGCACCCCATGACATACAAGTTGATCTACGGATCGTTCCTTAGCCGTGTGCGGTGCCCCCCTCCACCATATTCCACCTCGGTCATATCGTCGCGGACCTTAGGCGAAGCCTTGCCGGTGGAGCATCATCATCGTCACCACGCCGTCGTGCTGACGGAACTCATCCCCGACGCTTTGCTGGATCGGAGCCCGGGGATCGTCATCGAGCTGAACGTGTGCTGAACTCGGAGCTGCCGTGCGTTCCGTACTTGGATCGGTCGGATCGTGAAGACGTACGACTACATCAACCGCGATGTTATAACGCTTCGCTTACGGTCTACGAGGGTACGTGGACATACACTCTCCCCTCTCGTTGCTATGCCATCACCATGATCTTGCGTGTGCGTAGGAATTTTTTTGAAATTACTACGTTCCCCAACACTCTCCCCCGAGCATGCTCAAGATGAAGGTCATGCTCAAGATGGCACTCAAGATGATCAAGTGACCCCTCCTCATCTCACCTCCGAGGAGGAATTAGAGCGTCGTGCCGCCAAGATTGCTTCCAAACTCACTACCAAAGGCCATCTCATGGAGAATGTGGTTGGAAGCCTAAGAAAAGGGGTAAGCACTCAGAGACAATTGGCAAACTATTGTGAACATCACGCGTTTGTTTCTTGTGTTGAACCTCAAAAGGTCTATGAGGCGCTTGAAGACTCGGATTGGCTTAATGCCATGCATGAAGAACTCAACAACTTTGAGTACAACAAGGTGTGGAGATTGGTGCCAAGGCCATCGGAGAACCACAACGTCATTGGAACCAAGTGGATTTTCAAGAACAAGCAAGATGCTCATGGGAACATCATTCGCAACAAGGCAATATTGGTAGCACAAGGCTACTCCCAAGTCGAGGGTATCGACTACGGTGAAACCTTTGCTCCCGTCGCTCGTCTTGAATCCATTCGTTTGTTGATTGCTTATGCTTCCCATCACAACTTTAAGTTGCAACAAATGGATGTGAAAAGTGCTTTTCTTAATGGTCCCATTAATGAGTTGGTCTATGTCAAGCAACCCCCCGGGTTCGAGGACCCCTACTTTCCAGATCATGTGTATCAACTCGATAAGGCACTCTATGGCCTTAAACAAGCCCCACGTGCGTGGTATGACCACCTTACCGAGTTGTTACAAGATCGTGGCTTTGAAGTGGGGCAAATCGACCCCACTCTTTTTACTAAGAAGTTCAATGGGGAGTTGTTTGTATGCCAACTATATGTTGATGATATTATCTTTGGTTCTCCTAACAAAGCTTTCAATGAGGAATTTGCCGCTCTCATGACCTCCAAGTTCAAGATGTCTTCGATGGGAGAGTTGAAGTTCTTTCTTGGTTTCGATATCAAACAAAGAAGAGAAGGAACCTTCATCAACCAAGCCAAATACACTCAAGACATGCTCAAAAGATTCAAGCTAAGTGATGTCAAGCCGGCTACTACACCAATGCCCACCAAGTGCCAACTTGACATTGATCCCAATGGTAAAGCGGTGGATCAAAAGGTATATCGCTCCATGATTGGTTCCTTGCTTTACCTTTGTGCATCTAGACCGGATATCATGTTGAGTGTGGGAATGTGTGCACGGTTTCAAGCCGCACCGAAGGAAAGTCACTATGTGGCGGTCAAGCGAATCTTTCGATATTTGGCTCATACCCCAAACTTTGGCTTATGGTACCCAAGAGGAGCAAACTTCAAGCTTGAAGGATTTACGGATTCCGATTGGGCGGGAGACAAAGTGGATAGAAAGTCCACTTCCGGAGGGTGCCAATTTCTTGGTTTATCCTTGGTAAGTTGGTCTTCCAAGAAGCAAAGTTGTGTGTCTCTCTCCCCACAAGCGGAATATGTGGCGGCGGAAGTTGTTGTGCTCAACTCCTATGGATGAGGCAAACTTTAAAGGAGTACGGTGTCATTTGTGACAAAGTGCCTCTTTGGTGTGATAATGAAAGTGCCATCAAGATTTCTCTCAACCCGGTGCAACACTTCAAGACGAAGCACATCGAGATTCGGTATCACTTCATCCGGGATCACATTAGGCGAGGAGAGATCGAGCTCAAGTATGTCAACACTCAGGATAACCTTGCAGATATATTCACGAAGCCCCTAGATGAAGCAAGATTTCGCGAGTTAAGGCATGAGCTAAATATCATTGATTTGAGCAATGTGACTTGAGCCCGTGCACTCCCCACCACACTCTACTTGCTGTCTAGTTTAGGTGTAGGCATGGACATACGGGGAGTATTGTCCTCTCAATGAACTCTTCCTCCTCCCATTATGCATAAATCGGTCACCTCTTTCACATTAGCCATTTTTTATGGTACTTGTGTTCCAAAGACGAGTTTTGGTCATGGGCCCAAGGATAATTCTTCGCGGTGCCATACCATCCTACTCAAACATAGGTGGCTTCGGCCACCGCCCTCACTCCTTGAGAGGCCTTGTCGTTTTGTGGTTTCTTGTGTGTGAAAAAAAAATCATCATTGCAAAGGCCCTTTTTCGTTTTTGAATCATGCGGTGACTTGAGATTCACGGTACTACCGCGGCCAGCTGCGGTACTACCGCAGCCAGCCACGGTACTACCGCTATGGAGCATCAGTATACTCCGAACCTCACGGCAGTAATTTTTTCTGCCGCCCGGTTGAGCGGTACTACCGCCTCGGTCGGAACTTCCGCCGAAGCGGTACTACTGATGATGATACGCGGTACTACATGACGGTTCATGGCGAGGGTTAGGGCAGGCGGGGAGTTCTAACTCCCCATACCCATTCGCTACCTTCTCCCCACATCGCCTCCTTCTCTCCCTTGCTCAAGAACGGAGCCGGCGTCTCTCGCCGGATCTCCTTCACCGGCTGCCCTCCCGTGATTCCGGCGGGTGGGATCGTTCCCCACCGCGTGCTCTTGCTATGGACCCAGGTTTTTCCCCAATTCCCTCTCCTTGTTGTTGGTGTTTGGCATTTCTAGGTTTTGGGGAGGCTTGTGTGTTCTTGAGTTTGATAGGCCTAATCTCTGCAAGAATAGGATGAAGGAGTGTAGTATTGCATAGGATTTATATGTGTATTGCTGTCATGCGCTAGATCTGATCACTGTAGCACCGCCGTTGTTTCGCGGTTCTTTTCAGATTCAAATCAATAGTTGGATCCGCTGCGACGCGATACTACCGCTCCTATGGCGCGGTACTACCGCGTGCACGGTACTACCGCCCCTCGGGTGCGGTACTACCACGCTCTGTGCGGCACTAGAGCTCTACTTCCGCTCCAACCACGGTACTACCGTGACCCCGCACGGTACTACCGCGTTTGGAGCAGTACTACTGCTTTAGTACCGCAGGCAGCAGCAGTCCTTCCGTGCCTCACACCTATCGCATGCCAACTTTCTCATATGTCTCCTATGTGTTTCTTGTGCTTTTTCGTGGCCTTTGCATTGATCTTCTTGCGTTCTTTTTGGTGCTTTGCGTGTGTGGTTCAGGTGGTGGCTCTCGCCGGTCCAATCCCAGCCGTGACACCGGCTCCAAGCGTCTGCGCAACCCCGGTGACGCACCAGAGGGCTCCTCTTGTGCCCCCAAGCGCCATGTCAAGACAACTGCCACCAAGTTCAAGGAGCCCGCCAAGAGCATGGATGGGATGCCCCATTCTGACTACGTCCGTCTCAGGAACATGGATCCGTACGTGACCCCTCGTTCCTCAGTCAGGGGCTGTGAGCTGTTCTGGAACAAGCATCAAACCAACGTCTATCTGGACGTCATCAAGAACAAGCAGAATACCTATGTGGATGTGAAGTGGATTGACATGCATCACTTGAGGAAGGAGAAGTTCCGTGCCTACTTTGGAGAGGCTCTGGACTTGGTGGAGCAGTTTGGCATTGAGCATATAATCTCTTTTCACCTTGACTATGATCCTGAGCTCATTGGTCAGTTCTTTGCTTCTGTCTACTTTCACCCCAATGAGGAAAGGAGGATGACCTGGATGACCAATGGCCGTAAGCTGACTGCTACCTGGAAGGAGTTCATGGATCTGCTCCAAGTCCCTGGTGACGGGCTTGACTCCCCCATGGGTGTTCGTCCCCATCCAACCCTGACTCTGCCAACAAGGACAGGCTTGCACCGTTCTATGTAGAGAAGACACTTCCAAGTGGCAAGATAGGTTTGGTGCTCAACTCTTTCTTGGATATCATGTACCACATCTTCCGCAACTCCTTGTTCCCTCGCATTGGTGACAAGGACAAGGTTCATGCCTATATGGTGGATATGATGCTCATCTGCGAGGAGGCTCGTGTGTCTCAGACTCAGCCACTTGATATCTCACACATCATGTGGTGTGAGCTTCGGTTTGCCGTGTTCAACCGCAAGGTGCCTATATACGGTCTGTATCTGTTTCTGCTGATCTCGAGGACTTGGGACAAGATGTTCCCTGGTGAGGAGTTCCTTGCCCCTGACTGGATTCGCCATGACCCCATCTGTCTGCGTGTCAAACCCAACTGGGCCAACACTACTACTCGTGCTGAGGCGTCTGCTGCTAGGGCTGCTGTTGGAGAGGAGGATGCTGGCGCCGCGAATGTTGATGAGGGCCATGCTGCTAGGTCTTCCCAGAGCTCCTCTATGCCTTCTTGGGCCACGGTGAAGGACAAGATGAAGACTCTTTTCTGCATGCAAGCCAAGGGGCAGTACAGGACTCATGTGGCATCCAAGGAGAGTCGTCGCCGGGACAGGAAGATCTTGAAGCTCTATGGTGAGGATGTGTCTGGCGGATCTGAGGAGCACATCACTCCAGAGGCCGAGTGGATGGCGAAGCAGGGCTACAAGTGGACTGATTCTGAGGAGGACGTCGAGGAGTCCATCCCCGCCGAGGAGTCTGACGGAGAGGGTTGGGACGAGTTCCCTTCTGCTTGAGCCACCGCTTGTGTGTAGGTGTCCTCTCTGCCTTTTTGGCGTCTCGATGCCAAAGGGGGAGAGAGCGTAGGGATTTGCATTTGCGAGTCGTGTGTTCGTGTTTGGTGTGTTTCTTGCGTTTTCGGTTGAACCTCGTTTGAATCGTTTGAACCTCGTTTTAGTTGCTTTACCTTCTTATGGTGTAAGACATATGCACTCTATCTATCTTAGCAAGCTTATGTTATATCGTGCTATATGTTGCTTAGATGTTATTCTTCGGACCTTTGTCTCTGAAATATAGGGGGAGTGGTGATCCTAGTTCGTGTGCTATGCAGTCCAAAGCATTCATCCAGAGTGCACACGTCTAGGGGGAGCCCGTCTATATTTTGGAGAGGAGGGGTTTGCTCTTTCTCTATATCATTGTATCTTTGTGCAAATCCCGTATTGTCATCAATCCACCAAAAAGGGGGAGATTGTAAGGGCATATTTATCCCGTAAGTGTTTTGGTGATTGATGACGATACTTTTGCGGACTAATCGTATGCTTTGAGTTTCTCAGATGGTGCATCTCTAGGCTCGAGACGATTCGGTGCCCCTCGGAGACTATTGAAGACGGCGTCGTCCTACGTTTCTTTTTGGTGGTTTTGAGTCGAGGAGAGCCGTACTATTAAGAGGGGCCCGTCGGAAAGGTTAGGTGGAATCAACACGCACACTTGTCCCTCCTTTCCCTGCCTTTGGAGCTTCCTTCGTTATCTTGGTTGTGCATAAGTTTGACAATTGCTCGTGTACTTGCGGTAGTATCGCAGTACATGCGGTAGTATGCTGGGCGCCACGGTAGTACCGCACCTCGTGAGCGGTAGTACCGCTGCTCCTGTGCCTAGTGCCGCTCGGTCGCGGTAGTAGGGCGGATGTAATTTTACATCCGCGCCACCACGGTAGTACCGCTCGTCCAGCGCGGTAGTACCGCGGGGCCCCACGGTAGTACTGCTCCCTATGAGCCGTAGTATCGTGGCCCTCCTACCAAGTACCGTAGATTCACGGTAGTAGGCACGCGCTACGGTAGTACCGCTCCTGAGGAGCGGTAGTACCGCGTCGGATTTTCGCACTACCGCAGTTTCAGCGGAAGTTGGCACGGATGTAATTTATTTCATCCGCGCCCTTCTCAGGTCGTGACTCCCCTGCCTTGCGGTAGTACCGCGAGGGGGCGCGGTAGTACCGCGCAAGCGGTAGTACTGCCCTTAGTCAGGTTTGTCCCGGCTTGTGCTGCTGCCGCGGTAGTACCGTGGTTCTCCACGGTAGTACCGCGCGGCCCCGCGGTAGTACCGCGCCCCTGGAGCGGTAGTACCGCGGGTCGCGGGCTGAATGAGTGGATAACGGTTGGATGTTTTCCGCGACTATATAAGGGGCTTCTTCAACCTCTTGTTGACTACCTCTTCTCTCTCTAAGCTCCATTGTTGCTCCAAGCTCCATTTTGGCCCGATCTCTCTCCCTAGCCAATCAAACTTGTTGATTTGCTCGGGATTGGGTGACAAGGGCCCGATCTACACTTCCACCACAAGATATTTGATTCCCCCCACTTATCCCTTGCGGATCTTGTTACTCTTGGGTGTTTGAGCATCCTAGACGGTTGAGGTCACCGTGAAGCCATATTCCATTGTGGTGAAGCTTCGTGGTGTTGTTGGGAGCCTCCAATTAAGTTGTGGAGATTGCCCCAACCTTGTTTGTAAAGGTTCGGTTGCCGCCTTCAAGGGCACCAATAGTGGAATCACGACTCTTGCATTGTGCGAGGGCGTGAGGAGATTACGGTGGCCCTAGTGGCTTCTTGGGGAGCATTGTGCCTCCACACCGCTCTAACGGAGACGTACTTCCCTTCAAAAGGAAGGAACTTCGGTAACACATCCTCGTCTCCACCGGCTCCACTCTTGGTTATCTTATCCCTTTACTTGTGCAAGCTTATTTGTGTTCCTATCCTTGCTTGCTCGTGTGCTTGTGTTGTTGCATCATATAGGTTGTCCACCTAGTTGCACATCTAGACAACCTTTATTATTGCAAAGTTTAAATTGGTAAAGAAAAGCTTAAAAATTGTTAGTTGCCTATTCACCCCCCCCCCCTCTAGTCAACCATATCGATCCTTTCAATCAACGCACGAGTCGTCTCAAGCAAATGACGATGCTTGCATTCGGCAACGCCATTCTGAGCATGAGCACCAGGACACGAGAACTGGGCAAGAGTACCTGCTGCGAGAAAATCACAAGCAACAGTGAGAGATATACTCTCCAGAGGAGTCAGCACAAAAAGTGCGGATGGGCATGGCAAACTGGGTGTGAACCATGGCAGCAAAACGTTTGTATATATGAAGAACCTCGCTACGAGATTTCATGAAGTAGAGCCAAGTGTAGCGAGAGAAATCATCAATAAACAAAATATAATAGCGATGACCACCTTTCGAATCAAAGGGAGCAGGACCCCAGACATCAAAATGAACTAAGTCAAAAGGACGCTGAGATACAGACTCACTGGTAGGATAAGGTAACTGAGTCTGTTTGCCAAGTCTGCAACCATTACAATGTAAGGAGACATCTCCAGATACAGTCCCCAAGAGGCCCTGACGAACTAAAGAAGACAAGCGAGAGCCACAGATGTGACCAAGGCGATGGTACCACTGCTGGAAGGACGCAGACGAAGAGGCAGCAAGAGCATGAGAGCTGGCAAAAGTGGTGGCAGCGGAAGGAACACAAAGCCAGTCAACCTCCCAAAGGCCCTCTGACTCACGGCGCCAAGGGCCAGCACCAACCAAAGCCTTGGTGCGATGATCCTGAATGGAGCAAGAGTCAGTGTCAAGAATGACCCGACAACCAGAATCAGTAAGTTGGGCAGCGGAAAAAATATTCATGGTAAGGCGAGGAACATGAGAAACACTCGGAACAGAAAAAGAAGGAGTGGAAAGAATGCCACGACTAGCAACAGGAAGAGATGTGCCATCAGCAGTAAGAACATTGACAGGCGAATCAAGAGGTCGGAGAGAGGACAACGCGGAAGAATCAGAAGACATATGAAAGGAGGCTCCAGAATCCAGAACCCACGAAGATGTACCTGACTGTGTAGATGCCGGTGGTGGTGAGGAAGAGGATGCAGTCACAGCAGCAACAGTCGACGAGGATCCTGAGGAAGCAAGAAGGCGCTTGAGGCGAACAATGTCCTGGCCAGTGAGTGACGGAGTCGAGGAAGACACGGGAGTCCCGCTGGAGGAGGAGCGCCTCTGATCTCACTTCTTCTGGCGACAGTCAGACTCTGGGTGACCTTGCCTGGAGCAGTAACCACAGACGGTGTCGCGGCGCGACGTGCCCTTCTCAGCATAAGGAGGACGACTCACCCCCCCCCCCTGGAGGAGTGGGCAGGAGCGGCAGAGCTGTGAGGCGAGCAGATGCCACATGAGCCCGGGCAGCCAGTACTGACGGAACCAGAAGCAACCCAGCAGAGCGAAGGTGGGTCTCCTCAGCACGAAGCTCAGCAAGTATCTCTGAGATAGGAACACGACCACGAGCAAGCAAGTGAGCACGGCGAGGCTCAAACTCAGACCGGAGACGAGATAAGAACTCATGGACCCTCTGAAACTCCAAGTCGACCTCGTGAGTTCCGCAACAACGGCAAGTGCCACAAACAATCGTCATGCAGTGAGTCAAGCTGACGCCAGATGGCAGAGCACTGTGAATAGAACTCATCAACAGACGAGTCACCCTGCTGAAGAGCATGCTCCTGACGCACCATAGAGAGGTATAGAGCATCGCCAGAGGGCTGATAGCGCTGACAAAGATAGGACCACATCGCTGCAACAGTGCCGAGGCCCATGAACTCCGAAGCAAACTGAGGTAGGACACTCGCAGTAAGAACAGCAGCAGCTCGAGCATCATCATTGCACCACTGAGTGTAAGCAGACAGATCATCCCGTAGACAGAAAGAGCATCAGAATATGCAGATACCTGCTGATCATAAGCATCAACTGCAGCATCATCGAGAGCCTTGACTGCATCCCGATCAGCCTGAGAAGCATCAGCAGCAAGCACCGGCGGTACCGGTGGAACAGGAGCCACCGGAGCAACAGGACTGGGTGGACAGGGAACCTCGCCAGAGATAACGCCCCACAGAAGAAGACCCCGCATATGGATGCGCATGAAACCCACGAACTCAGCATAGTTGGTGCCATCGAATATCACTGAGCAGCGAGGAACAGCCACATAGCCCGAGGACGACATACTGAGATATATCTTTCCCTCCTTTTTTTTTGAAGTCAACCGATCTGAATCTGGATCGGGATCGAACAGAGAATCTCTCGCTCGAGCAGAGGCCCTGGATCACCAAATCGGGATCGAGAAGGGGCCTGGACCGCTCGCAGCAGATGCGCTCGAGGGAGATGGCCCGAACCAGGGGACCGGACCTGGGGCGCTCGAGGGAAGAGGCGCTCGAGGGAAATCCTGGGAGCGGAGGCCCCCGCAGAGAGGCGCCGAGGGCAGTCCCGGAGCGGCGGCGGCGGCAGAACGGGCTGCCCGGAGCGGCGGCGGCGGCGGTGGTCCGCGAGCCCGGCCGGACGAGGGCGACGGCGGCTGGCGGAGCGGGAACGGCACGGGCGGCAGCGTCCACCAGCCGAGGGCCAGCCAGGCAGCCAAACGAGACGGGGAACACCAGACCGGAAGGGGGCACCAGCGGGGCTGGCTGGGAACGACAGCAACAGCCAGGGAGATGGCCGGCGGCGGGGGCAAACTAGGTACGAGCACGGAGTTGCATCGTGCGAGGGGGAGAGGCTAACCCAGCGTCTGATACCATGTTGGAGGAATGGCAACTAAACTTTACTGAGGGCCAATGGCAAGTACATATACAGATGTTGGTAAACTGCAGAAAGACCCCTCATACAATGAAGATGTACACAATGGACTATACAACTAACAATAGCATCCCGGGCATTTCCACTCTATTGAAAGTTAACTACAATCTTTCTGTAGGAGTTCGAGGGTTCGGCTAGAGATGCCCTTAATTGTCTGGACCAACCAATTCGGCCAAAACACTGAATTTACTGGAGAAATGCGGTTAATTAAAACATTTGAATGGATCACATCGGTTGGCAATTAGGCAACAGATCAGATCATACCACCCATGCCATGCATCTAATTAAACGTGGTCAAGGCTTATCGTCTTACAATAATTTAAACACCTAATCCAACCGCCCACGTTACAACTAGCTGGCAGGAATCAAAAGGTAGAAAATTAAACTGGCGTCAAGTCGTTTGTTTACTTCCTGGGAAGTCGTTCTTGCCCATTCTTCCTCCCACAGACCTGGAGTTGGATGGATCACTACATTGCCAGTAGACCGAATACACTCTCAAACTGCTACTGAAAAGCTCGATCTGCTACTCTCCATCCCCCTTGCTACACCCCAGCTTTCTGATCATCCTCCAAGTGATCCGGCTCATCGCTGCTCATCGCTGCTCATCCCACCAGTTGGTCTCCTCGTGTAACGGTGTAAGTCAAACCAAGCTCGCTATGTTTTCTTCTTCTAGATCCATATACCTTATATCGCTTGCATAAATATGATAGCTATGATCTATGGGTAGTTTCTGAAGTGGCTAGCCCGTTCGCTGCCATGAGCACGTACGGTATGCAGCTACATTTGGCAGACCATATGAGTACATGTAGACATGGATATGTTGTTGTGAGGTGTTCTTATGTTCCTGTATACTTTTCAGTGGACCACACATCAATGGCGGCAGGAGGAGGGCTTGTGGTGCGTGTGTGGAAAGAATGGGGGATCCAGATCTTGGTTGTCGCCAGCTTCCTGCTTCAGCTCATCCTACTCGTCTTCGGTGGGTTCCGGCGGCGCAGCTCCTCTGCCGTGCTGCTGGCCTTCCTCTGGCTGTCGTACCTGATGGCCGATAACATCGCGGTATATGCCCTTGGGCACATGTCCCTTGAAAGCAGGCCGGGGGATGACGGGCTCGTCGCGTTCTGGGCAACCTTCTTTCTGCTCCACCTGGGTGGCCAGGACACCATCACCGCCTTCTCCCTAGAGGACAACCAGCTATGGAGGCGCCACCTCCTGACTCTCCTAGTGCAGGCATCGGGAGCCGGCTACGCCATCTACCGGTACATCATACCCGGTACCTGGAACTTGGTGTCGGCCACCATAGTGATGTTCATAGTGGGTTTCCTCAAGTACGGGGAGAGGGTGTGGGCTCTCCAAAGAGGCAGCAATGGCAATTTTGCTTTGTTGAAAGTTTACAGCAAAACTTCTAAAGAACGGGCTTACATCAAGGAGACCAGAGCTAAGATGGATACAGAGGAGGAGATTCTATTCGACGCTCATTACATGTTCCATTTTTGTATGGGTGCATTTATCAACGTCAGCCTGGAAAGGTGGTCCACCGACGCCGTTCTCAGTTATTTAGACCCCGTTCTGCCGCTGCCGTATGAATTCAACATGGACATGTATGACCTGGTCGAGGCGGAGCTCTCCCTTCTGTACGACCTGTTTTACACTAAGGCGCAAGTGGTTCACAGTTGGCAAGGCTACTTGATCCGTGCCATCTCACTGCTTGGCACGGTGAGCGCGTTCTTGTTGTTTCGTCTCGACGACGGTAAAGGTGCTCACAGCAGAGTAGATGTCTCCATCAGTTACATGCTATTGGTTGGGGCCATCGTTCTGGAAACCACATCAATGTTTGCAATTGCAGGATCAACATGGACGTGCGGCTACTTGCACTGTCAGGGATGGAACAAAACTAATGCTATGGTTTTGTGCATTCGGCGACTTATCCAAGTGGGAAGCCAAAGAAAATGGTTGCACTCCATCGGGCAACATAATGTGTTGGATTACTGCACCCGTGACCAAACCGATTGGATGAACAGGATCGTAGAGGCAACTGTACTTAAAAAGTGGCGGAGAAAGGTGAAATTCTCAGTCAGTACAAAGATCACGATGAAGTTCAAGGAGCTAGTGTTGGGACAAGTACGGAGAACAATGACTTATTCCAAGTCATGGAGTATCCTGGATGGACCAGGAAAATATGTGCTAACAAAATACAGGCTCTTGGATGATATCGGCTTTTCTGTCGAGGGCAGGGATTTCGCCCATTGCATTCTCATCTGGCAAGTTGCAACCGACATTTACCTTTGCTGTTGTGATGACAACCAGCATCAAAGAAGGTGCCTCAAAGCTGAAGAGGACGATAAAGTTCTTGTAGAGGCAATAAAGGTATTATCTAAGTACATGGGTTTTCTAATGATACACCCAAGCTTACTGCCCGGCGGAGTTCCAAGCGATTCTACCATCAATAATTTGGAGAAGTGGTGGAAGACCAGCAAATGTTCTACTGGCAAGGAGTTTGCTAGGTCATTACTAGCCGATGAGAATGAGGACCCTAAGTTGAAGACGTTGAAGCCATACTCATTTCTTGCTCGTGAGATGCTTGGAAACAGAATGAATTTGCCAATGCTGCAAGTCATCTTTGGGGTGTGGGTGGAGTTCCTGTGCTATGCAGCCTACCATGGCACCGGCATTTCCCACTGTATACAGCTTGGCAGGGGCGGTGAGTTCCTCTCCGTTATCCGCCTCGTCATACATCACATCCAGCTATTTCATCACAAGTATAGTGAGAGGCCTCCAAGCGACGCTGACACCCTATAGGAGAGGTTCATCTCATGTATCCCTTATTGATTTATATGCCTCGAATGCAATGTAGTTTCTTTGCTACCCATTTTTATTGGTTTAACTAACTCTGTTTTTATGGGCATGGGACACAAAATGAGCTACTCTTATCATATCTGCTGTTAATTTCTATGCCTCGAATGCAATGTAATACCCATTTCTATTGGAATAATAACTCTGTTTTTGTGAGCATGGAACAACAATAAGAGCTCCTCTATCATCCTTGTTGATGTTTTTTTATTGGATTTCTTTCTCTTTTGTTTTCTGGAAAACTTAAAAGCGCTCCCGTTGATAGGCTGTTTGTGCTGTTGACCTCCGATCGAAAATAAGTGGCGCAGCTTTGGAATAAAGTTAGTTCAACCTTAGTTCAAAGCTGCGCCACTTATTTTGGATCGGAGGGAGTACAAAACTAGCAGTGGCCGTCACAAAATGTGAGGGTGTACTCTTTCTTTAGTGTGCTGAGGTTGTCCAAGAAACAAAATTCTGTGTTTCGTAACTACTCATATGATGCTATTACAAATAACTAGCCAGGTGCCTGCGTAGTTGCACGAGAAACATCATTAATTATGTTAACCATTTTTTGGTACTCATAAATATATTTGTTGTACTACCTACAGAAATAATATAGATTCATAAAATTTGTGTTGCTTATACATAATCTTAGATCATTATGTTCATTATATTAGATTATTGTGTACATTTTCATGGAAATCACATCAAGATGTGACACTGGTTACTATGATAGTAGTACATGGAATGGAAGGAAGGAACGAATACAGTTCGACTTTTTGAGATAAAATTATTTTATTGGTAATTACTTAATGAATTCGTTTTTTGGTGATACTTGAATGAATTCTGATATGGTATTTGGCAAGAAACATTTATATGCCTTTGGAACTTTGGATGGCGCTCTCAGAAATAACGCGGCGTCAGACTCGGTTCCAGAAACAAATAATTGTTGTGATATCTTGGTTACATCACATTCGATCAGCATCGGCTACATCTCATAGACCCTAACCGTGCCGCCATTAGTTTCAGCATGACTGCTATCCTAACTATCTAGATACATGGCGCACCCCTTCCTGAGCGAGCTTTTTTTAGGTTTACTACAAGTATAAACCCCGTGAACATGCGATCCTCGAAAAAAAAACAGTACAAAACTATTCTGTTCTGCTGCTGCTCTTCTGTTGTAGTAAAATCAACCAAATCTGTGCATCATCAGGATACCTCGTGTTCGTATTATGCGCACCGGTTTTTGGTCCTTTAATTGCCGAGCTAATCGACACCGTTGATGAAGAGGGCCCACCATTGCTGGAGCACATGCCAATTCGGTCAAACCTTCAGCTTCGCGTCAATCTTTGGTGGAAGAGGGCAGCCCCTGATTACAGCCAAGGCAATGTCAGTCAGTCTCCCAGTTCGAAACAGCACAAAATAGTTCTCCATTTGAGATCAAAGGGTGCGGCTACATTGTTCATGCAACAACCATGGATTAGCTACTGGAAATGCTGCCATTTCATCACGAGTTAACGGAAACAAAAACTGGTACAACTCTTGTCTCCCCGATACCGATTTCCCTTTTGCTTCCAAGCAACAGGACTGCATACGATACATTGTTCAGAAAAAGGATTCAGTTGTCACATACCGTTAGTTTCTCGTTTGCAGAAGCAAGCTGAATCTGCAATGTTCTGATTGTCTCCCTTTGCAACAGGCCTCCTTCCTACACGATTATATATAATATAATACCCATTTGTCAGTTGCTCAACGGCTTGTAGATCTAGAAAAGGGAAACACGACAGAAAAGATACCTCGAGGGCAGCAACTCTCCTCATGGCATTCTCTAATTCAGCCCCACATCTTCTTGCAACTTCTTTCTGCTTAGCTATGTCAGCCGTCAAAGACTGCACCTGAGCTAATTGATACTCACGATCTTGCCTGACTGCTTCAAGTTCACTCTTCAGACGATCCACCTCCTCCGCTAATTCATTTTGTTTCGAGCCTGCCTATTATTCAAAAATTTGACTGACATCAGGAGACAAGTAAACTCTCAGTTTGATTGACATCAGGACACAAGGTTTTTTTTTTGCGTAAAAGAGATGTATGTCATGATGGTGAATGGTGATGTCAACTTCTATTTTGAATCTGACAAGTGACACTACAATGGCCACATTAACTTCTGTTTTGAATCTGATGAGTAATATGAGAAAATAATATATAACTGGACACTACAACGGTCATGTTAACTTCTATTTTCTAGTCATGCGATACAGCAAGAGAAGACTGGTAATATTCACATGCTCCCGATCTTCTATAGAAGATCCAAAGTGAAGGAAAATAATAATATTTGCACGCATCTTTTAATAATGTTATGCACATCTATACTGTGGCTACAGCTCAGCAATCTATAAACGTCATTTACACACCAAAGTGGTTAACATAGGTAAACAACAGAAGTACCCAAAAATATTTATCATGAAAAGAACATGCCTGGCAACCCTTCAGGCTACTGCCCTCTGCCTTTCCAGAATCCATGTTCTGCTCATCTCTCTCAACCTTCTCTATAGGAGCTTCCACATGCTGCAAACACAGAAAGCCATAAGAAGCTCAGGTAATTACACTGATTCCTGATAATGTGGGGGGTGTTTAGTCAAGCTGTTGATATGTGTGGTAATAAGCTGCAGCTAACTGTAGACAGATGGACAAAAAATATCACAGCTAATCACAATGCTGGTTGGCACAGGCAGCAACTTCAAGTGAAGTAAGACAACAGGAAGATATAATGTAAACTTTGACTATCAGATGCCAAAACAAATGATGAGAAAGTTGCTCCTAGATAGTCCACTTGGATGGCATTTGCTGAAAGTCTAAAACACACCACACAATCCTGATTTGGTTAAGGACACTACAAAATTGTGGTCACTTGCCCGAACACTATGGTCATAAAGATAACACCGGCCATTTTTCAGGAGAGAAGGGAGCTCAAAGCAAAGCCGTTTCCCCTTGAAACTAAACCAAGAACACGTTGCAACTGGCAGTGCCCTTGTGTGTGTTTGTATGGCATGTGTGAGGGCACTGACATGTGAGCTTCAGTTGGAAAATGGCCTTTACACTCCCTTCTCTCTAGTAAAGTCGAAATAATATTGTCTTGGTGGCAGAAGTCGGGATTATATGCATGCTTCTCAAGATGTCAGAAGTGGAGTGCCCCTCCCTCCCTATATCAGCACCTGATTTATACAGTTTTCCAAGGGCACTTTCCATGAAGATTGTGCAGAATCTTCCGACGTTTTTTCTCTCGACAGGCACTGATATGACAGTATCCTGGGCATTTCTACTTAATTAAAGTTAACTATATGCATTTTAGCAACAAAATACTAAAGTAGCAAATGTATTTCAAGTTGCCCACCATTTTCTCGAGTCTATCCTTGTTTAGCGCCTGAGGTGATGCACTCAATCCTTCCTTTGCCAACTGTGTCTCTACATCAGATACCAATTCCGTTAGTGAGAGAAATAAACAGTGAATACGATGTTGAAAGGTTTCACTTTGCTACCATTCTCCACATACTGCACATACTGCATCTTCGTTGATTCAAGCAAACTCCTGAAGTCCATGATTTCAGCCGTGTCTGCACCTTCCTTCTCAAGAAGCCAGATGCAAGCTTGCAGCTTTTTAATGTTTTCTAACAGCTTATCCTTTTTCATCTAAAGAGTGAATAACCACAATTACAATACATCGGAATTGACAAATTTAAGGATGAGATTCAAAATATCACTGTTCTAAATAACAGCCATCCACAGGGCTGCTTATCCTATAAAGCTAAAAGGTGGGGTGTAGTAACTAAGAGATTCAAATATTACTGGTTTACAACTATGTTGGCAATTCAATCAGATTCACTAATGAGCGCAAGCAAAGGGCATAGATTGAATGTCTTTCAACCAGATAAGTAAGTGAAACAAATCATTTACATAATACTACCAGCCAAGCACTAGTTAAATCAGAATCAAGCTATTCCATACCTCCCTCAGTTCCTTTTCAGATTCTGCCCGTATCTGTTTTTTCATCTTTTTGCGACGAGCACTTCTGGATGGACCCTCCTGATGAAAAACACACATAAACAGGTAAACAACTGTGACAACTGTACAAAGTAACATTGAACTTCATCTCAATACTTGAATTTTGGTTGCAACTTTTAATAGAACATGCCGAGATAGTGTGGTTTTGTTTGATAAAGTACTGAATGCAATGGGTGTGGAGCTGTTCATATACAACGTCTGGATGGAAGAAAAGTCGCATGAAGAAGGATCAACCCCCCTAAACAGGCTTAAAAAGGAAAACCCAAAACAGTGAGTCGATACCTTAAATTTGTCCATGTTGCAAGAATATATAGCAGTAAACGTGCAAGGGCAATAATAGAAAAATTGAAATAAATAAATAAATAAAGGGACACATTAACTCTGATAAACTTATGAGAGTGTACATCAATTCTGTTAAATGCTTTCACTTGGGTATTTGTTCTACAAACATGCAATATGTTTCTCAGTAAACATCATTGTCAGTCTTCCTAAGCTCCTAGTAGTAAATAAGTTGGTCTGTAGTGGTCTAGTGGAAATATTGTTTAAGAAAGTGTTTTAATCTCAACTGTCGACGTTCCCAAAATGATTGGTAATGGGATTATAACCACGTAGCCTCAGCAAGAGATTTTGATATCAACTGTCAACAGTATCAAAATGATTGGTAATGGGGTTCTAACCACGTATAGGATAGATAGTTCTCACCACTCCAAAAAATGAAGTGAAGAGCAGCGGCGCAGATGAATTTTCAGTAACACGCAGAATTCGTCTATTTGGTAAATTTAATTATTGCCCCCTATTTTCATTTCAGCTTGACATCACGGCAATTTCAAAATATGCACCCACATACAGCAGGAGATATTTATCACCTTGTGATCAGTCTGGGTCTTTGCGTCCCTCTTCCCACTACCCAACTTCTGATCATCCCCCGGGATTGCAGGATCAGGTCTCTCCTCCGCTGCAGCCGATGAAGTTTCTGGCTGCTGCAAAATGCAATAATGCCATGAAAGAAAGTAGGTAAAATTATTAGTTTCCAGCAGCGGTGAGAAGCGAGAACACCTACATTGCTAGGGCACCACTTACAACAAAGCACCTCTTAGCACTAGCAAACTAAAATCAAGTTGATAAAGGATGAGCATGCACCAATTTCGGTCTAACTCGTTATAAACAAATAATCTCCAATCTCTGGGCGCTAGCAAACTAAATCAAATTGGTGATACCAATATGCCTAATAATATATTACCAAAAAAAATAGCAAGAGCCTGTCGTTTAGGTTGGTGAACCACTGAAACATCACAAATAGACCCCTAAGGCAAATCTTTCAAGAGCTCTAAAACTTCCAAAATTGAAGTAAAGCAGCACCTCGCAGTTGCAGTTGCTGTGGCTTGGCCGATTCTCCACGGACGACCCATCGACTGACAACAACATTGACACCGCCCTCCCCCCTTCCTCCTTACCTTCAACAGCAGCCTCGGCCGAGTCCGCCTCGCCTCGGTGTGGCCGCTTGGCGTGCTGCTGCTCCGCTAGGAGCTGAGTGATCGGCGGCGACCTTGCTCGAGGCCTAACTTTGGATTTCGGTGGCGGCGGCGCCTGCAACCGGTTTCGACTGCTCGGCGGCGGATTTGGTTCCTGGCGCCTGTTGGCAGAACACAGAGACACATGACAGTGGAGGTTCCCGACCAGCCGCGGCAGCTCCAGGGGGTGGTGCACGCGGGATTCAACGGCGGCGTCTGCACACCGCAGCTGGAGCTGGAGCAAGGAAAGAGAAAGGGGTGAGCGGGGCAACGGGGGGAAGCAGAGGCGGCATCAGAGGGGAGCAGGAGGAATTGCATACCTCCCTCAGTTCCATTTTAGATTCTGCCATTATCTGTCTTTTCATCTTTTTGCGACGAGCACTTCTGGATGGACCCTCCTGATGAATAACACGACATAGACAGGTAAAACAACTGTGACAACTGTACAAAGTGTCATTGAATTTCATCTCAATACTTGAATTTTGGTTGCATTTTTTTATAGAACATGCCGAGATAGTGTGGTTTTGTTTGATAAAGTACTGAATGGAATGGATGTGGAACTACTCACATACAATGTCTGGATGGAAGAGAAGTTTGCATTAGAAGGATCAAGCCCCATAAACAGGCCTCAAAAAGAAACAGTGAATCAATACCTTCAATTTGTCCTTGTTGCAAGAATACATAGCAGTAAACATGAATGGGCAACAGCGGAAAAATCGAATAAATAAATAAAAGGACACATTAACTCTGACCGATTTTGTTAAATGCTTTCACTTGGGTATTTGTTCTACAAACATATAATACGTTCCTCAGTAAGCATCATTGTCGGTCTTCCTAAGCTCCTAGTAAATAAGTTGATCCGTAGTTGTATAGTGGGAATTTATTTAAGAAAGTGTTTTAATCTCAATCACATAGCCTCAGCAAGAGATTTTGATGTCAACTCTTAAGTCTTAACAGTATAAAAATGATTGGTAATGGGGTTCTAACCACCTAGCATAGATAGTTCCTACCACTCCAAAAATAAAGTAAGGAGCAGAGCCATAGTTGAATTTTCAGTAACACACAGAATTCATCTATTTAGTAAATTTATTTTTCATTTCAGACTGACATCACGGCAATTTCAAAGTATGCACCCACACACAGCAGGAGATCTTTATCACCTTGTGATCAGTGTGGGCCTTTGCATCCATCTTCTCATTACCCAGCTTCTGCTCATCCCCCGGGATTGCAGGATCAGGTCTCTGCTCCATTGCAGGTGACGAAGTTTCTGGCAGCTGCAAAATGCAATGAAGCATGAAAGGAGGTAGGTAAAATTATTAGTTTCCAGCAGCCGTGACAACTGAGAAGTAAGAGCACCTATGGCGTGCACCACACATTGCAATGGTACCACTTACAACAAAGCACACTAAAACCAAATACGCCATTTCGGTCTAAAATCAAATTGATGAGTGATGTTCATGCGCCAATTTCAGTCTTAACTCGTTATGAATAGAAAATCTCAAATCCCCTTAGCACTAGCAAACGAAATCAAATTGGTGATAGCAATATGCCTAAATGAAATAAATTACCAAAAATATTAGCAAGAGCATATCGTTTAGGTTGGTGAGCCACTGAAACAATCACAAAATAGATCCCTAAGGCAAATCTCCCAATGGCTCTAAAAAATCTAAAATTTGAAGTAAGGCAGCACCTTGCAGTGGCTATGGCTCGGCGGATTCTCCACGAACGACCCGTCGGCCGACGACAACATTGACGCCGCCTTCTCCCCTTCATCCCGACCATCCACGGCAGCCGCGGCCGCGTCCGGCTCGCCTCGGCGTGGCCGCTTGGCGTGCTGCGGCGACCTTGATCGAGGCCGAACTTTAGACGGTGGCGCCTGCGACCGGTTTCGACTGCTCGGCGGCGACGACCTCCCTCCTCGGCTCCTGCTGCTCGTCGGCGGATTCGGCTCCTGGCGCCTGCTGGCGGAATAGAGGGACACATGCGCGGCCGGACGCGGAGGCTCCAGGGGGCGGTGGAGCTTGGGCGCGCGGGGTTCGGCGGCGGCGTCTGCGCCCCGCAGATTGAGCTGGAGCAAGGGAAGAGAAACGGGTGAGCTGACGGCGGGGAGAAGCAGAAGCGGCGTCAGAGAGGAGCAGGAGGAGGAGATCGTACGCTCGCGGGCGGCGTCGGCTGAAGCGGCGGGAGGCGCGCCATGGCTGCGGCGGTTCGCGGGAGGACGACGGCGAGGCGAGAGGATGAGGACGACATGGGTAGCCCACAACAAGGCCCGCGATAGCAGAGATACGGGGCCGGGCTCCTCTGCCAGCCTTCTTCTCTCTCCGTCCATGGGCCTGGCTGCATCACCCATGCGTCTCCCCGATCCATGGGCTCTCGACATGGCTGAACCAGTTTTGGGGAGCAACTAATTAACGAGCGCTCCTTCGGAAGCCTCGCAACGATCAGCGTCACTTGGCGCGCTCACAGTCATTCACCACGTGTCGCGCTCTGGACGCTCCCTCCGGATTTTGTTTTTTTACGCACGCGTTTTCGGCTTTTTAAAAGGTTTTTTTTTTGGTTTTTTTGACGTTTTGGTTTTTACCGGTCTTCCCTAGCTTTTCGACCAAAAAACATTTTTCGAAAAAAAAAGTTTGCGCAAAAAAATGCATTTTTTCGCGAGAGTCACGGCCGTGCCTTTTGGAAAACGGAAAAAAAATGTGTTTTCTGTTTTTTTTCCTTTCACGAGAGGCACGGTTTTGCTTCCGCGAGAGGCACGGTTGTGCTTTCGTGAGAGGCACGGGCGTGCCACTTTCGGAAAGGAAAAAACGCGTTTTTCTGTTTTTTTTTCTTTCGCGAGATGCACGGTTTTGCTTCCCCCAGAGGCACGGTTGTGCTTTCGCGAGAGGCACGGGC
Organism: Aegilops longissima; assembly: GCA_021605205.1. NCBI lineage: Eukaryota > Viridiplantae > Streptophyta > Magnoliopsida > Poales > Poaceae > Aegilops > Aegilops longissima. The sequence goes on along the minus strand of CM038680.1, from coordinate 703,825,828 downwards.
GTGCCTATTTCGAAAAAGGAAAAAAACGCGTTTTCTGTTTTTTTTTCGCGAGAGGCACGGTTTTGCTTCCGCGAGAGGCACGGTTGTGCTTTCACAAGAGGCACGGGCGTGCCTTTTTTGGAAAGGAAAAAACGCGTTTTCTGTATTTTTTTCTTTCGCGAGAGGCACGGTTTTGCTTCCGCCAGAGGCACGGTTGTGCTTTCGCGAGAGGCACGGGCGTGCCTTTTTCGGAAAGGGAAAAACACGTTTTCTGTTTTTTTTTCTTTCGCGAGAGGCACGGTTTTGCTTCCGCGAGAGGCACGGTTGTGATTTCGTCAGAGGCACGGGCGTGCCTCTTTCGGAAAGGGGAAAAAACCCGTGTTCCCGGTTCAGTTTTTTCGTCGGTTTTTTTCGACCGATTTTTTCGTGAAAAAAAAGTTCATCAAAACCTATCAACATGGGATCTAGTTTTGAAGATCTCGACGCGACGAATCCAATGGCGAAAGCGGTTCGAGATTTGGACGCACGGTTTAAGAGATAAAACATTTTGAATAAACGGATCTACGAAAAAAGGGAAAACTCCCAGGTTGCGACAAGTGGCGCACATGCAGCGCGCCACTTGTCGCAACCCGGGGAAGTTGGAGTGATCTCCGCAAGGAGTACTCCTTAATTAGTGATTTCGTAGTTTTAGCTCATCCGGTTTACATAAAAAAGACTGGATCAAAAACCTGAACAAGGTGACCCTGTTTATGAGGGAAACCGGATCAAGAATCTTGGAAGAAAAATTAAACAAAGGAGAGAAGAAACGATTTCTCAAAACAAAGGAGAGAAAAAACGAACACCCAGACAAGGCATGTATAGCTAGCAGACAGAAGCACCATCACCATGAAAGACACTCATAGATGTGGGGTGTCGGCGAGAGATCACAATGCCGGACCTTTGCAAGCAGCCTAACGCACCGTACTTGCGTGTGTAAGTGAGCCCAACGGCACAACTCAGGAGTGTCCACAATCAACAAGTGCAACTAAACATGAACCTTGACTGGGAGCTCCGCCACGGAGAATCAGAACGATGTGTTGCAAATGTGTTGTGGCGAGCTTTGTGCTTTTGGTGGTGTCTCGGTTCATAGGCTCATTGATGGTTGTTAAGGCATATCCCTCTCTATGTAGTTTTGGTGATTGATGACAACACGTTTGCGGACTAATCGTGTGATTTGAGCATTTCATAGATTCATCCTTTGGCACGAGACGATTCCTTCCCCTCGGAGTTCTAATCAAAGACGGTGTAGCTCTTTCGTTTCTGTTTTGGTGGACATGTTTTGTAGGAGTCACCGTACTATCAAGAGGGGATCCGCTTTGGTAAGGCTAGGGTGGAAACAACACGTACACATCCTCTTTGCACCCCCCTTGAGCCTTCCCGCTTCGATGGAGCTTTCTTCTCCTTCCTTTGAGCTTGGTTTGGTCCCAGCGGTAGTACCGCTCAAGAGCCACAGGCGGCAGTACCGCTCCGCAGCGGTAGTACCGCCTGGGGGTCCTCAGCCGTAGTACCGCTGCGATACCGGGCTCCTACCGCCTCGATTCGAGGGGGTCGCCTCTCGTGTCGGATAGTGCGACACTAAGCCGCGGTAGTAGAAGCGGTAGTACCGCCCTACCACCGCGGCAGTACCGCACGGGGTCCAAGTCCTGCTCACTTTCTTGCCCTCCCAAACTGCACGGCAGTACCGCAAGGGGGAGCGGTAGTACCGCTGGCCCCTGCGGTAGTACCGCCCTCTGCGGAGCTATTTTTGTTGGGGAACGTAGTAATTTCAAAAATTTTCCTACGATCACGCAAGACCATGGTGATGGCATAGCAATGAGAGGGGAGAGTGTCCGTCCACGTACCCTCGTAGACCGAAAGCGGAAGCGTTAAAACAACGCGGTTGATGTAGTCGTACGTCTCCACGATCCGACCGATCCAAGCACCGAACGTCACGGCACCTCCGAGTTTCGCACACGTTCAGCTCGATGGCGATCCCGGACTCGATCCAAGCAAAGTGTCGGGATGAGTTCCGTCAAGACGACGGCGTGGTGACGATGTTGATGCTCCACCGACGCAGGGCTTCGCCTAAGCTCGCGACGATATGACTTCTCCAGCAGGCTTCTCCTAAGCTCATGACGATATGACCAAGTGGAATATGGTGGAAGGGGCACCGACACGGCTAAGGAAAGATCCGTGAGATCAACTTGTGTGTATTGGGGTGCCCCCGCCTCAGTATATAAAGGAGACAAGGGGAGGTGGCGGCCCTAGAGGAGGCGCGCAAGGAGGAGTCCTACTCCCAGGGAGTAGGACTCCCCCTTCTCCTAGTTGGACTAGGATTGGAGGAGGGAAGAGGGAAGGCGCCCCCCTTCCTTGTCCTATTCGGACTAGAGGGAGGGGGCGCAGCCCACCTTGGCCTGCCCTTCCTCTTCTCCCATGGCCCATTAGGGCCCATAGACTTCCCGGGGGGTTCCGGTAACCTCCCGGTACTCCGGTAAAATCCCGATTTCACCCGGAACACTTCCGAAGTCCAAACATAGGCTTCCAATATATCAATCTTTATGTCTCGACCATTTCGAGACTCCTCGTCATGTCCGTGATCACATCCGGGACTCAACAACCTTGATTGCATCAATACTTATAAACTCATTATGAACTGTCATCGAAGCGTTAAGCGTGCGGACCCTACGGGTTCGAGAACTATGTAGACATGACCTAGAACCATTCTCGGTCAATAACCAATAGCGGAACCTGGATGCCCATATTGGTTCCTACATATTCTACGAAGATCTTTATCGGTCAAACCGCATAACGACATACGTTGTTCCTTTGTCATCGGTATGTTACTTACCCGAGATTCGATCGTCGGTATCCAATACCTAGTTCAATCTCGTTACGGTAAGTCTCTTTACTCGTTCCGTAATACATCATCTCACAACTAACTCATTAGTTGTAATGCTTGCAAGGCTTAAGTGATGTGCATTACCGAGAAGGCACGGAGATACCTCTCCGACAATCGGAGTGACAAAACCTAATCTCGAAATACGCCAACCCAACAAGTACCTTTGGAGACACCTGTAGTACTCCTTTATAATCACCCGCCACGTTGTGACGTTTGGTAGTACCAAAGTGTTCCTCCCAAACGGAGTTGCATAATCTCATAGTTACAGGAACATGTATGAGTCATGAAGAAAGCAATAGCAACATACTAAACGATCAAGTGCTATGCTAACGGAATGGGTCATGTCAATCGATCATTCTCCTAATGATGTGACCCGTTAATCAAATGACAACTCATGTCTATGGTTAGGAAACATAACCATCTTCGATCAACGAGCTAGTCAAGTAGAGGCATACTAGTGACACTCTGTTTGTCTATGTATTCACACATGTATTATGTTTCCGGTTAATACAATTCTAGCATGAATAATAAACATTATCATGATATAAGGAAATAAATAATAACTTTATTATTGCCTCTAGGGCATATTTCCTTCAATTTTGGGGGGTAACGGTTGGATTGTCCCCCCACTATAAAAGGAGGTCTTCTTCCCCAAAGTTGACTTACCTCTTCCTCCCAAGCTCCATTGTTGCTCCAAGCTCCATTTTCGCCCGATCTCTCTTCCTAGCCAATCAAACTTGATGATTTGCCCGGGATTGGTTGAGAAGGCCCCGATCTACACTTCCACCAAGAGAAATTTGATTCCCCCCACTAATCCCTAGCGGATCTTGTTACTCTTGGGTGTTTGAGCATCCTAGACGGTTGAGGTCACCTCATAGCCATAGTCCATTGTGGTGAAGCTTCGTGGTGTCATTGGGAGCCTCCAATTCAGTTGTGGAGATTGCCCCAACCTTGTTTGTAAAGGTTCGGTCGCCGCCTCCAAGGGCACCAATAGTGGAATCACGGCATCTCGCATTGTGTGAGAGCGTGAGGAGAATACAGTGGCCCTAGTGGCTTCTTGGGGAGCATTGTGCCTCCACACCACTCTAACGGAGACGTACTTCCCCTTAAAATGAAGGAACTTCGGTAACACATCCTCGTCTCCATCGGTTCCCCTTTTGGTTATCTCTCACCTTTACTTGTGCAAGCTTACTTTGTGTTGCATCTCTTGCTTGCTTGTGTGCTTGTTGTTATTGCATCATATAGGTTGCTCACCTAGTTGCATATCTAGACAACCTACTTTGATGCAAAGATGAAATTGGTAAAGAAAAGCTAAAAAAATGTTAGTTGCCTATTCACCCCCCCCCCCCTCTAGTCAACTATATCGATCCTTTCAATTGGTATCAGAGCCTCGTCTCTTTATTAAGGACTTTGACATCCGAAGAGTTTGGTTGACATCGCAGACGGTGGGGAGGAGCACTCCGGTGTGAATCCGAGCTCGTCTACGGCCGATGGGGGAACCGCGGTCTCTCGTGAGGAATTCAATGTGGCTTTGGACACATTAAAAACCTGCATGACGACCGAGGTTGAAAGCATGTTTAATAAATTCTTAGATGGACTTAAACTATCTACCTCGCCTATGAAAGTGGGTGATCCCACTAACAAGGTGACGGATGCTAACTCCGACAAGGGGGAAGCTAATGGTGAAAAGGGTCCTTCTACTAGTGGTAAAATGGCACCGGCATCTTTGCCCATGTGGAACCTCCAATTTATGGAGGACCGATTCCCTCTACTCATTTAAATCATGCTGGCCCTCCTCCTAAGATTGTGAAAAATGAGGACTTTGACTCTTGGGTTTACCGCTTCAAACGTCATTTAAATCATGTGAATACTAATCTTTGGAGAATGTGAAGAAGGTTTCTATCCACACGACCGAAGAAACTTCACCCCTAGAGAAGCCGTGGATAATTAATTCAATGAGAATGCTCTCTTCATCATCCAAGATGCAATTCCCCCCGAAGTGTTGGGGAACGTAGCAGAAATTCAAAATTTTCCTACGTGTCACCAAGATCTATCTAAGGAGAAACCAGCAACGAGGGGAAGGAGAGTGCATCTACATACCCTTGTAGATCGCTAAGCGGAAGCGTTCAAGTGAACGGGGTTGAAGGAGTCGTACTCGTCGTGGTCCAAATCACCGAAGATCCTAGTGCCGAACGGACGGCACCTCCGCGTTCAACACACGTGCAGCCCGATGACGTCTCCCATGCCTTGATCCAGCAAGGAGAGAGGGAGAGGTTGAGGAAGACTCCGTCCAGCAGCAGCACAACGGCGTGGTGGTGGTGGAGGAGCGTGGCAATCCTGCAGGGCTTCGCCAAGCATCGCGGGAGAGGAGGAGGGAGAGAGGCAGGGTTGCGCCATGGAGAGGATAAAACTCGTGTGTTGGCAGCCCCAAAGTCCTCAAGTATATATAGGGGAGAGGGAGGGGGGTGCGCCCCCTCTAGGGTTTCCACCCCAAGGGGTGCGGCAGCCCCAAACCCATCTAGGGTGGCGGCCAAGGGGGGGAAGAGGGGAAACTTGCCCCCAAGCTAGGTGGGCGCGCCTCCCAAACCCTAGGCGCCTTGGGCCCTTGTGGGGGGGGGGGTGCAACAGCCCACCTGGGGCTGGTCCCCTCCCACACTTGGCCCATGCAGCCCTCCGGGGCGGTGGCCCCACTTGGTGGACCCAGACCTCCGGTGGTCCCAAGACGTTACCGATAAAACCCGAAACTTTTCCGGTGACCAAAACAGGACTTCCCATATATAAATCTTTACCTCTAGACCATTCCGGAACTCCTCGTGACGTCCGGGATCTCATCCGGGACTCCGAACAACATTCAGTAACCACATACAAACTTACTTTATAACCCTAGCGTCATCGAACCTTAAGTGTGTAGACCCTACGGGTTCAGGAACCATGCAGACATGACCGAGACGTTCTCCGGTCAATAACCAACAGCGGGATCTGGATACCCATGTTGGCTCCCACATGTTCCACGATGATCTCATCGGATGAACCACGATGTCAAGGACTCAATCAATCCCGTATACAATTCCCTTTGTCTAGCGGTGTTGTACTTGCCCGAGATTCGATTGTCGGTATGCCGATACCTTGTTCAATCTCGTTACCGGCAAGTCTCTTTACTCGCTCCGTAACACATCATCCGTGATCAACCCCTTGGTCACATTGTGCACATTATGATGATGTCCTACCGAGTGGGCCCAGAGATACCTCTCCGTCACACGGAGTGACAAATCCGATCTCGATTCGTGCCAACCCAACAAACACTTTCGGAGATACCATAGTGCACCTTTATGGCCACCCGATTCGTTGTGACGTTTGGTACACCCAAAGCATTCCTATGGTATCCGGGAGTTGCACAATCTCATGGTCTAAGGAAAAGATACTTGACATTAGAAAAGCTTTAGCATACTGAACTACGATCTTTGTGCTAGCCTTAGGATTGGGTCTTGTCCATCACATCATTCGCTAATGATGTGATCCCGTTATCAACGACATCCAATGTCCATGGTCAGAAGCTGTAACCATCTATTGATCAATGAGCTAGTCAACTAGAGGCTTACTAGGGACATGGTGTTGTCTATGTACCCACACATGTATCTGAGTTTCCTATCAATACAATTATAGCATGGATAATAAAGGATTATCATGAACAAGGAAATATAATAATAACTAATTTATTATTGCCTCTAGGGCATATTTCCAACAGTCTCCCACTTGCACTAGAGTCAATAATCTAGTTCACATCGCCATGTGATTAACACTCACAGGTCACATCGCCATGTGACCAACATCCAAAGAGTTTACTAGAATCAATAATCTAGTTCACATCACTATGTGATTAACACTCAATGAGTTCTGGGTTTGATCATGTTTATGCTTGTGAGAGAGGTTGTAGTCAACGGGTCTGCAATATTTAGATCCCTATGTATTTCGCAAAACTTTATGTCATATCGTAGATGCTGCTACCACGTTCCACTTGGAGCTATTCCAAATTGTTGCTCCATTATACATATCTGTTATCTCTACTCAGAGCTATCCGGATAGGTGTTAAGCTTGCATCGACGTAACCCTTTACGTCGAACTCTTTATCACCTCCATAATCGAGAAACATGTCCTTATTTACTCCAAGGACAATTTTGATCATTGTCCAATGATCCATTCTGGATCATTCTTGTACCCCTATGACCGACTCATGGCAAGGCACACTTCGGTGCGGTACACAAGATAGCATACTATAGAGCCTACGTCGAAGCATAGGGACGACCTTCGTCCTTTCTCTCTCTTACGCCATGGTCGAGCTTTAACTCTTAACTTCATACCTTACAACTCAGGCAAGAACTCCTTCTTTGACTGATCCATCTTGAACACCTTCAAGATCATGTCAAGGTATGTGCTCATTTGAAAGTACCATTTAGCTGTTTTTGATCTATCCTCATAGATCTTGAGGCTCAATGTTCAAGCAGCTTAATCCAGGTTTTCTATTGAAAAACACTTTTCAAATAACCCTATATGCTTTCCAGAAATTCTACATCATTTTTGATCAACAATATGTCAACAACATATACTCATCAGAAATTCTATAGTGCTCCCACTCACTTCTTTGGAAATACAAGTTTCTCATAAACTTTGTATAGACCCAAAATCTTTGATCATCTCATCAAAGCGTACATTCCAACTCCGAGATGCTTACTCCAGTCCTTAGAAGGATCGCTGGAGCCAGCATACCTTTTAGCATCCTTAGGATCGACAAAAACTTTTCGATTGTATCACATACAACCTTTCCTCACGAAGACCGGTAAGGAAACTCGTTTTGACATCCATCGCCAGATTTCATAAATGCAGCTAATGCTAACATGATTCCGACGGACTTAAGCATCGCTACGGATGAGAAAATCTCATCGTAGTCAACTCCTTGAACTTGTGAAAAACTCTTCGCCACAAGTCGAGTTTCATAGACGGTGACATTACCGTCCACGTCCGTCTTCTTCTTAAAGATCCATTTATCTCAATGGCTTGCCGATCATCGGCAAGTCCACCAAAGTCCATGCTTTGTTACGATACATGGATCCTATCTCGGATTTCATGGCTTCTAACCATTTGTCGGAATATGAGCCCATCATCGCTTCCCGATAGCTCGTAGGTTCATTGTTGTCTAGCAACATGACCTTCAAGACAGGATTACTGTACCACTCTGAAGTAGTATGCATCCTTGTCCCCTACGAGGTACGGTAGTGACTTGATCCAAAACTTCATGATCATTATCATAAGCTTCTACTTCAATTGGTGTAGGCGCCACAGGAAGAACTTCATGTGCCCTACTACACACTTGTTGAAGTGACGGTTCAATAACCTCATCAAGTCTCCACCATCCTCCCACTCAATTCTTTCGAGAGAAACTTTTCCTCGAGAAAGGACCCGTTTCTAGAAACAATCACTTTTGCTTCCGGATCTGAATTAGGAGGTATACCCAACCATTTTGGGTATCCTATGAAGATGCATTTATCCGTTTTGGGTTCGAGCTTATCACGATGAAACCTTTTCACATAAGCGTCGCAGCCCCAAACATTCAAGAAACGACAGCTTAGGTTTCTCTAAACAATAGTTCTCACGGTGTCATCTCAACGGAATTACATGGTGCCCTATTAAAGTGAGTGCGGTTGTCTCTAATGCCTAACCCATGAACTATAGTGGTAATTCGATAAGAGACATCATGGTACGCACCATATCCAATAGGGTGCAACTATGATGTTCGGACACACCATCACACTATGGTGTTCCAGGCGGTATTAATTGTGAAACAATTTCCACAATGTCTTAATTGCATGCCAAAGCTCGTAACTCAGATACTCATCTCTATGATCATATCATAGACATTTTATCCTCTTGTCATAATGATCTTCGACTTCACTCAGAAATTACTTGAACCATTCAATAATTCAGACTTGTGTTTCATCAAGTAAATATACTCAACATCTACTCGAATCATCTGTGAAGTAAGAACATAACGATATTCATTGCATGCCTCAGCACTCATTGGACTGCACACATCAAAATGTGTTATTTCCAACAAGTTGCTATCTTGTTCCATCTTACTGAAAATGAGGTTTTTCAGTCATCTTGCCCATGTGGTATGATTTGCATATCTCAAGTGATTCAAAATCAAGTGAGTCCAAACGATCCATCTGCATGGAGTTTCTTCATGCGTATACACCAATAGACATGGTTCGCATGTCTCAAACTTTTCAAAAACGAGTGAGTCCAAAGATCCATCAACATGGAGCTTCTTCATGCGTTTTATACCAATATGACTTACATGGCAGTGCCACAAGTAAGTGGTACCATCATTACTATATTATATCTTTTGGCATGAAAATGTGTATTACTATGATCGAGATTCAATAAACCATTCCTTTAGGTGCAAGACCATTGAAGGTATCATTCAAATAAACAGAGTAACCATTATTCTCCTTAAATGAATAACCGTATTGCGATAGACATAATCCAATCATGTCTATGCTCAGCGCAAACACCAAATAACAATTATTTAGGTTTAACACCAATCTCGATAGTAGAGGGAGCGTGCGATGCTTTATCACATCAACCTTGGAAACACTTCCAACACATATCGTCAGCTCACCTTTAGCTAGTCTCCGTTTATTCCATAGCTTTTATTTCGAGTTACTAACACTTAGCAACCGAACCGGTATCTAATACCCTGGTGCTTCTAGGAGTACTAGTAAAGTACACATTAACATAATGTATATCCAATATACTTCTATCGACCTTGCTAGCCTTCTCATCTACCAAGTATCTAGGGTAGTTCTGCTTCAGTGTCCGTTCCCTCATTACAGAAGCACTTAGTCTCGGGTTTGGGTTTAACCTTGGGTTTCTTCTCTAGAGCAGCAACTAATTTGCCGTTTCATGAAGTATCCCTTCTTTCCCTTGCCCTTCTTGAAACAAGTGGTTTCATTAACATCAACAATTGATGCTCCTTTTTGACTTCTACTTTCGCGGTGTCAAACATCGCGAATATTTCAAGGATCATCTATCCCTGATATGTTATAGTTCATCACGAAGCTCTAGCAGCTTGGTGGCAATGACTTTGGAGAAACATCACTATCTCATCAGGAAGATCAACTCCCACTCGATTCAAGTGATTGTTGCACTCAGACAATCTGAGCACAAGCTCAACGATTGAGCTTTTCTCCCTTAGTTTGCAGGCTAAGAAAATCGTCGGAGGTCTTATACCTCTTGACGTGGGCACGAGCCTGAAATTCCAATTTCAGCCCTCGAAACATCTCATATGTTCCGCGATGTTTTGAAAACGTCTTTGGTGCCTCAACTCTAAACCCTTTAACTGAACTATCACGTAGTTATCAAAACATGTATGTCCGATGTTCACAACATCCACAGACGACGTTTGGGGTTACGCATAATCGGCGGTGCATTAAGGACATAAGCTTTCTCGATGGCATAATCGCATCATCAACTTTCAACTATATTTTCTCTAGGAACATATCTAAAACAGTAGAACTATAGCGCGAGCTATGACATAAAGGGCTTTTGACTATGTTCAGGATAATTAAGTTCATCTAATGAACTCCCACTCAGATAGACATCCCTCTAGTCATCTAAGTGATTACATGATCCGAGTCAACTAGGCCGTGTCCGATCATCACGTGAGACGGACTAGTCATCATCGGTGAACATCTTCATGTTGATCGTATCCTCCATACGACTCATGCTCGACCTTTCGGTCTCTTGTGTTCCGAGGCCATGTATGTACATGCTAGGCTCGTCAAGTTAACCTAAGTGTTTCGCGTGTGTAAATCTGGCTTACACCTGTTGTATGTGAATGTAAGAATCTATCACACTCGATCATCACGTGGTGCTTCGAAACGATGAACTTTCACAAAGGTGCACAGTTAGGGGGAACACTTTCTTGAAATTTTAATGAGGGATCATCTTATTTACTACCGTCGTTCTAAGCAAATAAGATGCATAAACATGATAAACATCACATGCAATCAAATAGTGACATGATATGGCCAATATCATTTTGCTCCTTTTGATCTCCATCTTCAGGGCTCCATGATCATCATCGTCACCGCATGACACCATGATCTCTATCATCATGATCTCCATCATCGTGTCTCCATGAAGTTGTCTCGCCAACTTATTACTTATACTACTATGGCTACCGGTTAGCAATAAAGTAAAGTAATTACATGGCGTTGTTCAATGACACGCAGGTCATACAATAAATTAAGACAACTCCTATGGCTCCTGCCGGTTGTCATACTCATCGACATGCAAGTCGTGATTCCTATTACAAGAACATGATCAATCTCATACATCACATATCATTCATCACATTCTTCTTGGCCATATCACATCACATAGCATACCCTGCAAAAACAAGTTAGACGTCCTCTAATTGTTGTTTGCATGTTTTACGTGGCTGCTATGGGTTTCTAGCAAGAACGTTTCTTACCTACGCAAAACCACAACGTGATATGCCAATTGCTATTTACCCTTCATAAGGACCCTTTTCATCGAATCCATTCCGACTAAAGTGGGAGAGACTGGCACCCGCTAGCCACCTTATGCACCAAGTGCATGTCAGTCGGTGGAACCTGTCTCACGTAAGTGTACGTGTAAGGTCGGTCCGGGCCGCTTCATCCCACAATACCGTTGAAACAAGATTGGACTAGTAACGGTAAGCATATTGAACAAAATCAACGCCCACAACAACTTGTTTTCTACTCGTGCATAGAATCTACGCAATAGACCTAGCTCTGATACCACTGTTGGGGAACGTAGCAGAAATTCAAAATTTTCCTACGTGTCACCAAGATCTATCTTAGGAGAAACCATCAACGAGGGGAAGGAGAGTGCATCTACATACCCTTGTAGATCGCTAAGCGGAAGCGTTCAAGTTCCCGTGGTTGAAGGAGTCGTACTCGTCGTGATCCAAATCACCGGAGATCCTAGTGCCGAATGGACGACACCTCCGCGTTCAACACACGTGCAGCCCGGTGACGTCTCCCATGCCTTGATCCAGCAAGGAGAGAGGGAGAGGTTGAGGAAGACTCCGTCCAGGAGCAGCACAATGGCGTGGTGGTGGTGGAGGAGCGTGGCAATCCTGCAGGGCTTCGCCAAGCACCGCGGGAGAGGAGGAGGGAGAGAGGCAGGGCTGCGCCATGGAGAGGATAAAACTCGTGTGTTGGCAGCCCCAAAGTGCTCAAGTATATATAGGGGAGAGGGAGGGGGTGCGCCCCCTCTAGGGTTTCCACCCCAAGGGGTGCGGCAGCCCCAAACCCATCTAGGGTGGCGGCCAAGGGGGAAGAGGGGAACTTGCCCCCAAGCTAGGTGGGCGCCTCCCAAACCCTAGGCGCCTTGGGCCCTTGTGGGGAGACGCACCAGCCCCCTGGGCTGGTCCCTCCCACACTTAGCCCATTCAGCCCTCCGGGGCAGGTGGCCCCACTTGGTGGACCCCCGGGACTCTCCCGGTGGTCCCGTGCGTACTCGATAAAACCCAAAATTTTCCGGTGACCAAAACAGGACTTCCCATATATAAATCTTTACCTCGGACCATTCCGAACTCCTCGTGATGTCCGGGATCTCATCCGGACTCAAACATTCAGTAACCACATACAAACTTCCTTTATAACCCTAGCGCCATCGAACCTTAATGTGTAGACCCTACGGGTTCGGGAACCATCTTGAACATGACCGAGACGTTCTCCGGTCAATAACCAACAGCGGGATCTGGAAACCCATGTTGGCTCCTACATGTTCCACGATGATCTCATCGGATGAACCACGATGTCAAGGACTCAATCAATCCGTATACAATTCCCTTTGTCTAGCGGTATTGTACTTGCCCGAGATTCGATCGTCGGTATGCCGATACCTTGTTCAATCTCGTTACGGCAAGTCTCTTTACTCGTTCCGTAACACATCATCCCGTGATCAACCCCTTGGTCGATTGTGCACATTATGATGATTTCCTACCGAGTGGGCCCAGAGATACCTCTCCGTCACACGGAGTGACAAATCCATCTCGATTCGTGCCAACCCAGCAGACACTTTCGGAGATACCTGTAGTGCACCTTTATTGCCACCCGATTACGTTGTGACGTTTGGTACACCCAAAGCATTCCTACGGTATCCGGGAGTTGCACAATCTCATGGTCTAAGGAAAAGATACTTGACATTAGAAAAGCTTTAGCATACAAACTACACGATCTTTGTGCTAGGCTTAGGATTGGGTCTTGTCCATCACATCATTCTGCTAATGATGTGATCCCGTTATCGATGACATCCAATGTCCATGGTCAGGAAACTATAACCATCTATTGATCAACGAGCTAGTCAACTAGAGGCTTACTAGGGACATGGTGTTGTCTATGTACCCACACATGTATCTGAGTTTCCTATCAATACAATTATAGCATGGATAATAAACGATTATCATGAACAAGGAAATATAATAATAACTAATTTATTATTGCCTCTAGGGCATATTCCAACACGAAGATCTCCTTTATCTTCGACCCTACGCCATGGCCAAAGACGCATGGCATTGTGTTGTGTCTCAAGCATTCAACGCTCTAATTATGAAGTGGTGCAAGATGAAGCCGATGAGTTTGCAATGCAAGAAGATGAGGAACCTCGTGAGCTCTTTCGGAGAGTAACCAAACTCGCGGTCTCACTCCAAGATCATGGGAGCAAGGACACGGATGACAATTGGATCAAGCGCAAGTTCCTCAAGGCCATGATGCCCTACAACAGGGCCATGTCCTCCGTCATCCGTCAAAGACCGGACTTCCACTCCATGACCTCAAATGAAGTGTTGGATGAGTTCGTGGCAATGAGCATCTTGGACAAGACCGTTGACAACGCGGTGTTGCGTTCTCAAAGAACAAAGAAGCCCAACCTTGCCTTGAAGGCCAAGGTTATTGTGGAAGAAGAGGTAGAAGAGGAAGATGAGGAGGGCAACCCCGAAGATACAAAATATGATTACCATGAGCACATGGCTCTTGCTTCAAGGCAATTTTGGAGCAAGAAGAACACAAGGCCCAACTTCAACAAGTACAACTCAAGTGGCTTCAAGGGCAAGCAACAAGTGAGAACTTGTTACAATTGCGGCAATGTGAGCCACTTTGTTGTGGATTGTCCGTACAAGAAGCGGGAAGACAATGGTGGCAAGCTCATCCGAAAAGACAAAGCCAAGTCCTTCCCCAACAAGAACAACTTCACCAAAAAGACTCCTACTCGAGGGTTGGTGGTTCAAGAAGAATACCATGAGGATGATGATGAAGATGGTGAAGCAATGGCCATGGCCTCCGTTGCCATTGCCACAACTCCCCGGGTGTCTCTCTTCAACGAGAACATCACCGCCAAGTGCCTCATGGCTAAAGCCACTAACAAGGTAACCCCCAACATCAAAACCACCATCATTACTAATCCCTCCTTGACATATTGCATTGATGAAAATGAGGGGTCTAATGAAGAAATAAATGAATTTGAGTCTTTTATGAGTAAACTCAAGGGCAAATCCAAGAAGTACTTCGTTGCTCTCTTGGAACAACTTGGTGAAGCCAATTACATAATCGAGGCTCATGAAGAAACCATCTCTAAGATGGAAGGTCATAGTCGTGACTATGCCGATGAGATATCGGATCTCTCTAATGCTCTTGAGGAAGAGCGTGGGCATCATTTTGCTCTTGAGGAGTCACACAATGATGACCATGCTAAATTAAAGAAAGATCTTGATCATGCTCTTGTTATCTCTCGTGTGCTAAACTCCGAGAAGGCTAAACTTGGGGTTGACCTTGCTAGAATTAAAGAGGAGTTTGATTTACTTGACAAGGCTCACAAGGCCTTGAAGGGTGCTCATGCTAGCCTCAAGGAGTCTCATGATCAACTCCAAGTGAAGCTAACCAAGGAGAAATCCACCTTTCCTCATATGGTCTTAATTGATAACACAAATGCTACTAACCCGTGTTGTGAGCATGTGCATCTTGCGGAGGAAAATGCCAAGTTGAAAGAGCAACTGGAAAAAGGCCTTGTGACATGCATTCAAGGTGAGAAGAACCTCAATGACCTTTTGAGCAATCAAAAGGAAGTTGTGGCCAAGGAGGGAGTTGGGTTCACACCCAAGTCCAAGAATAAGAAGAAGAACGACAAGACCAAACGACCTCCCCCTCTCAAGCAAACGTTTGTGAAGGAGGGAGAGGGTGCTCCTAAGGAGAAGAAGAACGATGTGAAGGGTCGAGATGTCAAAAAGGGCAATGCCACCCCTTCCAACTAAGCCGGCGACTTTAACCCTTCTTATGTGTTATGCCGTGCTAGTGATGGGCATGTTTATGCTAAATTTGTTGGTTCTTCTTATGAGTACATTGAATGGTCTATTTGGGTTCCCAAGACCCTTGTCACTAACATCGAAGGACCCATTACTCAATGGGTACCTAAAACCAATCATTGATCTCTTGTAGGTGTTTGCTTCCGGTGGAGGATCATGGTTGCTCGATAGTGGAGCCACAAATCATATGACCGGAAGCAAGGACTTGGTGGTGGATGTGCAAAGGATTCCATCTATGCCCACCAACGTCGAGTGGGGTGATGCCTCGTCTTCTAAGGTATTGGGCATTGGCAAGTGTAAGTGCATCTAGTGCCACCCCTAGTTGGTTTTGGAGTATTGACGACAAACCTGGTTGAGGGACTAATGTGTTTGTGAGAATTGTAGGATAACACAGGTAGTAGTCCCTCATTGATTCGGTTTACCTACCGGAGATGAACCCTAAAAATGTGTGAAGACATTGAAGACAATGATGGTCTGTGAAGCTATTCATGTTGAAGACTATGACATGAGAAGACATCGCATGAAGACTATGGAGCACGAAGACCTAGTTGTTTTGTTGTTTCCTTTTCTTCTTTGTTGAGTCATAGGAACCACCACACTGTTAAGTGGGGTCCAAGTGAACAAAGTCAGAGTGACCGAAGTGATGCTCAACCAAATCCTATGTCTTCGAGCGAAGACAATGAGAGAAAATCTTATCCAGAGTCGGATGAGTCAGCTTTACTTGTAGCCCAAGTCAAGCTGTCGTGTGTGTTTGAAATCTGACCGTTGGAACACGTGTCAGTTCCTTAGTGACCCAGGGTCATTTCGGACAAATCAGGTCGGGTTGCCAAGTGGCTATAAATAGCCCACCGCCTACACCATAAATTGGTGGCTGCTTAGAGTTAGTGCACGACTTTTGTCATTTGAGAGCAACCCACCTCCGAAGCTTTTGAGAGAGAATCCTTGCAAGGACAAAGCCCAAACCACCGAGAGCCCAAAGAGTGTTTGGCATCACTGAAGTCTTTCTGTCCGCGGGATCTGAAGACTTGTTACACTTGAGGACTGTGAATCCTCCAGCCGGTTAGGCGTCACGTTCTGTGCATCCAAGAGTCATTGTGGATTGCCGGTGAACGAAGTCTGTGAAGGTTTGGAAGTCTACCTTGAAGACTTACCTGAGTGATTGGTCGGGGACTAGGTGTCCTTATCTCAAGGGGAATAAGGTGAAGATGTGGTCTTCTGAGTTGAATCTCAGCCTCCCTAACCAGACGTACAGTTGTCACAGCAACTGGAACTGGTCGAACAAATCTCTGTCTCCTCCAAACTACTGGTTCTATCTCTCACTTCTCTTTACTTACAGTTTGTCTTCGTGAAGTCATTGCCTGCTTGCATTATCTGTTTGAATTCACTACGTGACTACTTGGTCTGATTGGCTTCATACTATCTTCCATATTGATCCTTCTACCTAGCTGCTGATAGTCTTCGTGCTTTCATTTCATTGAATACTTGACTATGGCTTGTCTAGTGTAGTCTACCTTCCGCTGCATACGAATAGTGTCATTTCTATTGTTTGTCTTCGAAACTCCCATGTTTTGAAGACTTTCATAAAAATCGCCTATTCACCCCCCTCTAGTCGATAACTAGCCCTTTCAATTGGTATCAGAGCAAGGTACTCCCTTGTTCTGTGTCATTCAGTTTAACCACCTGGAGTTTTAGCTATGTCGATTGCAGGGATAATCAAAGTCTCTGCTGCGTGCCCCCTCTTTGATGGCACTGAATATCCCTACTGGAAGAATAAGATGCACATGCATATTGAAGCCATTGATGTCGATCTATGGTATGTCGTCAAGAACGGCGTTCCCAAGACTGGTGAAGGTGTCACTCCTGCTGATGTCAAGAGGTTCATTCAACTGGACTCTACCTCCAAGAACATCATCTGTGGTCATCTGACCAAAGGACAGTATGGTCGTGTGAGTGCTCTGGAAACCTCGAAGCTAGTCTGGGACTGGCTCTCCAAAGTCAATGAATACGTCTCAACTCAGCAAGATCAAAGGATCAGTGTCCTCCGCAACCTCTTCAACCGCTTCAAGCGACACGACAATGAGAATGTCCAGCTCACATTTGATCACCTCACTGATATCACAAATGAGCTCCAAGCACTCGGCGCCACTGGGATCACGAAGCATGAAATAGTCAAGACACTACTGAGATCACTTGACAGCTCATTTGACACCTTAGCCCTGATGATACAAGAACGCCCTGACTTCAAGACTCTCGATCCGTCTGACATACCTGAGAGGCTCAACACACATGAGTTTCAGCTATCTGAGAGACGAGATATCTATGGCCCCAACTATGGTCGAACTCGCGCTTTGAAGGCAAAGGTTGTTTCCTCATCTGAAGAAGAATCTGACTGCAGTTCTGGTGATCCTGAAGACATTGGAAAGGAGCTTGCTATGCTTGTGAAGAAGTTCCAGAAATTCACCAAGAAGAAAGGCTTCAGAAAGTCTTCACGATCCAGCTCAAGAAATGATGAAGCTTCCACCCATGACAGCAAGAAGAGAACCTGTCACAAGTGCAAGAAACCTGGACACTACATCTCTGAGTGTCCACAGTGGGACAATGAGAAGAAGAAGAAGAAGAGCAAAGAATATGATTCTGATGACAAGAAGAAGAAGAAGAAATCCTCAAAGTCTTCTTCCAAGCCTTCATCACACAAGAAGAGCTCATCTGGCAAGGCTCGTGCTTTTGTTGGCAAGGAGATGGATTCAGAGGAGTCTGCTTCTGAGGAGGCGGAGGTGGAGTCTAAGGAGGAGTCCGACTCTGGTGTTGCGAGTCTGGCTCTAGCTACAACTTACGTTACCAAGTCCATCTTCAACTCTGAAGACAATGGCTCCGTCACCAATGCTGATGACAATGACAAGGTCGACTCGGCTCCCACCTACTGCTTCATATGGCACGTGGTGCCAAGGTAAACTCACGCGATGCGTACTTTCAAACATCAAGTGAAGATGACTCTGATGGTGAATCCAAACCTAGTTACAAAACACTTGCTAAAATTGCAACTGAACAACAGAAAGCTATGGAACATATTCAAAAATTGTTAGACAAAAGCGATGACCTGTTGGACACGGAAATGACCAAGTCTCGGTCCTTAATTGAAGACATAGAAAATCTTCATGTTAAGTACCAGGAACTTGAAGGTCGACATGAATCACTCTCAACTTCTCATGAAAAGCTTTCCTATGATTATCTTCAAAGGAAACATGAACTTGAGAAATTGAGATCGGCTCATGAAGATCTTCAAAAGGAAAACGAGTCACTCCGCGCTCAACAGATCAGTCCCGCTCAGGAAGGATTTGAACCACCATGTCTAAAATGTATGGAGCGCGATAACGCTGCCTCTGTTGCTGAATGTTCTACTACTACTCCTATTGCAATATCTTCAACTGCTAATGTGGTAACTAACCCCTCCGCTGAGGATACCACTACTATTCCTGATGAGAATGCTAGCTTGAAGACACTGCTTGAGACAGGGATGTACAAAAGTCTCAAGGGGCATCAGACATTATGTGATGTCCTCAAAAAGCAGATTCTGAACCGAAACCCTAGGAAAGAGGGTGTTGAGTTCGAGAGGAAAATGAATGTTGATGGGTCTTACTGGAAGCCTGAGCAGTATCCCAAAACCACATGGGTTGCTGCAAAGGAATCCTCAGTAGATCCATCCACCTTATCTGGTTTCACTTGTGCTAACCCTATTATCATTGATGAATCCTTTGATGCAAATTATAAACTATTCAAGAATCAGAATGGTGAAGTGTTTGTCAGGTATATTGGTACTAACTGCAGGAATGGGCCACCTATGAAGAAGATATGGGTACCCAAAAGCTGTCTTGAGAATCTTCCAGTGAATGTCATCATGACACCACCTGTGAAGAAGACAAACCCCATATCAAAGGCTTCATATGGTCCAAAAGCTTCATACAGACCGAGGACTCATCTGAGTCACCCTAACGTCAATGTTTTGCAGGGAAATCATACTCAGACCCATGAATATGAGCATGTTTCATCAAACCGCTATGTTCATGGAACTAAGAACTTTTCTGCTTATTCCTATGAGTATTATTCACCTCCTGCAAGGCTATTTACTAGGGCTCCAAAGCCGAAGTTCTCAGATGCTGCACTTAGACTCATTGCTTCTAAGCCACCCCTGAAAATGTGTGTGGTTAACAAAACTTAACTCTCTTTTGCAGGGAAAGGTCTCCAGCCGGAAATCAAAGGCGTCCAAAGCTAATGCTGGAGACCTTAAAAATCTTGTAGGGCGCAAGATAAAATGCCCAAATGGTCTTACTATGTATTTTGTTCCGGGATTCCTTGACACTCATCCTATCTATCCTAACCAAGACCTGAATTTCCATGTTCCACTTGTTCGTCAAATGTTTCTGCTTCACAACTCGCTTGGTGAAGCCTATCCCCCAAACTGCACTGTAGGCTACGACACCTCGTGCTTCAGAATGGATTATGGACAGTGGATGCACTAATCACATGACTGGCGATCAAAGTCTTCTGATGGATTCAATGCTACGTCCATCAGACAAGAGTCACATCACATTTGCTAACACTGGTAAAAGCAAGGTATTGGGTCTAGGTAGAGTTGCAATATCAAGGTATTAGCACATGGATAAAGTGATGCTTGTTGAATCCCTTGGCTTCAACTTAATGTCTGTCTCAATGCTTTGTGACTTAAACATGATTGTGCTATTTGAAAAATATCGTTGCCTAGTACTGATGGAATCTGACAAGTCTTTAGTCTTTGAAGGGTATCAAAAAGATGATCTGCATATGGTAGATTTCTCAGCAGGACCGCAGATGGACGTATGTCTTCTAGCAAAAGCTTCAGAGTGCTAGCTTTGGCATCGAAGGCTAGGGCATGCTGGCATGAGGAACTTGCACACTCTCGCGAAGAAGAAGCATGTTGTGGGCATCGAAGGCGTCAAGTTCAAGAAGGATCATCTGTGTGGTGCCTGCGAAGCTGGAAAGATGACAAGAGCCAAGCATCCCTCAAAGACAATCATGACTACATCTCAACCCTTCGAGCTGATACACATGGACTTATTTGGCCCTACTCACTACTCTACTCTCAATGCTACTGCTTGCCTCTATGGCTTCGTCATTGCTGATGACTACTCTAGATATACTTGGGTGCATATAATCCTCTACAAGACTGAAGTGTAGGATGTCTTCAGACGCTTTGTCAATCGTGCCATGACGAACTATGGCGTCAAGATCAAGCATATCAGAAGCGACAACGACACTGAGTTCAAGAACAACGTCCTCGACCTTTACATGGATACCTTGGGTATCACTCATGAGTTATCTGCTCCTTACACACCTCAGCAGAATGGCATCACGGAGCGCAAGGACAAAACCCTTATTGAGATGGCCTGAACGATGCTTGATGAGTACAAGACTCCACGAAAGTTCTGGCCTGAAGCCATTGATACTGCGTGCCACATCATCAACCGTGTTTATCTTCACAAGCTCCTGAAGAAAACATCCTATGAACTCCTAACTGGTATGAAGCCAAATGTCAGTTACTTCAGAGTATTTGGTGCTAGGTGCTGGATCAAGGATCCACATCACACTTCAAAATTTGCACCGAAAGCACATGAAGGTGTTATGCTTGGGTACGGAAAGGATTCACATTCCTACAGAGTCTTCAACCACTTTCACTATAAAGTGGTTGAAACTGTGGATGTGCGGTTCGATGAGACTAACGGCTCGCAAAGAGAGCACCTACCAAATGTGCTATATGAAGTACCTCCTAGTGAATCTATCAAGCTCATGGGTACTGGAGAGATCATACCGTCCGAACCTCAGGCTGATGATGAACTCATCATTGCACCAAGTCAACCAGAAGACAATGCTCAGCCTGAAGTCAATACTGAAGCTGAAGATAATGATCCGCAAGGGCAAAATCTTCGTCCAGTACATCCCCGTGTTGCTAATGAAGTACAGATTGAGAAGATAATTGACAGCATCAATGCACCTGGTCCACTCACTCGTTCAAGGGCAACGCAAAGAGCAACACAACTAACAAAATTCTGTGGGCATTTTGCATTCGTCTCAATCTCTGAACCCAAGAAAGTTGCCGAAGCCTTCATGGAATCTGAATGGATTCAAGCCATGCAAGAAGAGCTTCAACAGTTTGAACTGAACAATGTGTGGGAACTGGTCAAGCGTCCTGATCCTCGTAAGCACAATATCATTGGCACAAAATGGATATGTCGCAACAAGCAAGATGAGCATGGTCAAGTTGTCAGAAACAAGGCTCGTCTCGTTGCACAAGGATACACTCAAGTGGAAGGGATTGACTTCGATGAAACATTTGCTCTGGTGGCTAGGCTTGAAGCCATTCGCATACTACTAGCCTATGCAAATAATCACAACATCCTTCTGTATCAAATGGACGTGAAGAGTGCCTTTCTCAATGGAAAGATTGAAGAAGAAGTATATGTTGCACAACCTCCTGGCTTTGAAGATCCAAAACATCCTGATATGGTATACAAGCTCAACAAGGCACTGTATGGCCTCAAACAAGCCCCTCGTGCTTGGTATGACACACTCAAAGACTTCCTGAAGAGCAAAGGCTTCAAACCTGGTTCACTAGATCCTACTCTCTTCACGAAGACATATGACGATGAACTATTTGTGTGCCAAATCTATGTGGATGACATTATCTTCGGCCGCACCAACAAAAAATACAGTGATGAGTTTGGTCACATGATGCAAGAGCAATATCAGATGTCAATGATGGGCGAGCTGAAGTTCTTCCTGGTTCTCCAAATACGTCAGCAACGCAACGACATCTTCATATCTCAAGAAAAATATCTCAAAGATTGCCCGAAGAAGTTTGGAATGCAAGATTGCAAAGGATACACGACACCAATGCCAACCAAAAGTCATCTGAGTCCGACGCCAATGGTCAAGAGCTCGATCAAAAGGTATACCGCTCCATGATTGGTTCTTTACTTTATTTATGTGCATCTAGGCCAGATATAATGCTCAGTGTTTGCATGTGTGCCCGATTCCAAGCGGCACCAAAGGAATCGCATCACTTAGCCGTGAAGCGAATTCTTCGATATTTGGCTTACACCCCAACACTAGGATTATGGTATCCAAAGGGCTCAGAGTTTGATCTAGTTGGATTCTCAGATGCTGATTATGCTGGTGACAAGGTTGATCGCAAGTCCACATCAGGCACATGTCACTTTCTGGGACGATCACTTGTCTGTTGGTCTTCAAAGAAGCAGAATTGTGTATCTCTCTCCACTGCTGAATCCGAATACATTGCTATTGGATCTTGCTGTGCTCGGCTTCTCTGGATGAAGCAAACTCTCAAGGACTATGACATTCACATGAAGAATGTGCCACTCTACTACGATAATGAAAGCGCCATCAAGATTGCCAACAACCCAGTTCAGCACTCGAAGACAAAGCACATTGAGATTCGTCATCACTTTCTCAGAGATCATGTCATGAAGGAAGATATTGATATCATTCACGTCAACACTGAAGAGCAATTGGCTGATATCTTCACAAAGCCCTTGGATGAGAAAAGGTTTTGCAAGTTACGGTGTGAGCTAAATATCTTGGAATCCTCAAAGGTCATGTGATTGGACACACATCCTAACACTTATGCATTTTGATGACTTAGATGTGCAACACACGAAGTAATGTATATCTTCAATCAATGAAGACACACACTCTAAGTGTGAATACATTAATGCGTAATTTGACTTCGGAGCGCCATGATAATTGTGCGCCGTGTCTGGGTCTAATACTTCCTATACGGTGGGTAACGCCACCACCAAACTTTTGTTTGAAGTGTTTCCCTGGGCGTTACCATTGCGAAGTCTTCATACTCTATTTGTCTTCATCTTTGACTTATGCTCATGTTTATCTTCATCCTGTTGATTTGGTCTTATACTGGTTATGTACATATTTGTATTTTGTCCTCTACAACATTCACTTATAGCTATGACTTCTTGCTGAATCTTTTGATCTAAGTGAATGTGATCGGACCCTAACCTCTCTATGCTTCTACCTCAACTCTATCTGTCCAAATCATATGCATTCTGTTGAAAACTGTCGGTTGTCTTCACTGAGACCTTGTCAGCTGAAGTCAATCTGACAAACATTTATGTCTGCTTTTAATGTCATATCTTTATTGCCTGAAATCTGAAGAATTCGGAACGACCAGCCCGACAATCCAGGCGTGCGTGGGAACATGGAACAACTTCCCAGGTGTTGCATGCTTGCCACGTGCCCCTCAGATGTGAACCGCTAGGGGCACCTGCGTAATTGCGCTGTGTTGTCCCTTTCCTTATAAATACCCATCCCATCCCGGTCAACATCTTTCTTCCACCTTGCCACCTCTCGCAAACCCTAGCGCCACCGCTAGCTCTCGACGACGCCGGCGATGAAGCGCTTAGCTGCCACGACCTCTCCGACGCCGTTCTCACGCCGGCCGCGGACCTCTTCTTCTCCGCCGCCGCTGTAGGTGTCTTCCATCACCGAGTTAGGGCATGGGAGATCGAACTGCCCGGCCTCCAACTTCGCTCCGTCTAGCAGTTCTTCGTGTGGTAATTAAAACCTACTTTTTACCATCTTTTCAATCTGATAGATTCATCCTTCTTTACCAAAAGTGGTTTCTACACCTCCAAGTTGAATCTATCCCGTTCTGCATCTCATATTATGCCTAGTCTGTTCACTTATGCTTCTCTACAAGTTAGATTACTCACTTGTACTTATTCTTGGATTCGTACAAATCTGGAACCAACTCACACCAAATAAGTGAATGTCTTCGCGTTATGAGGTCAATGTCTTCAAACTGATTTATCTTCAAAATCTTCTGAGAATGCATATGACCTCTTCCCCTTCCCTCGCACCTCTAATGTTCTCATAGGTACATGTCCGTGGGAGAATCCCTTGGTTCTCATAGTCTGCATTCATTTGCAGAATTCTTACAGAGTCACATAAATTCTCCTGAAGCCAGTTCTTGTCTGACCAGTCGTCGGAAGCCTTTGCAAGTTCTGAAGCCATTCAGTTTAAGCTTCATGGCTACTGAAAAGTCAGCTAAAAGGGCGGCAGACAGCACCGTGGGAATACATCCAAGGATTTGCCACCAGATCTGCATGAAATGTACAAGACAGACCCTGAAGAAACCTATGGTGAACGCAAAACTCGAATCCAATGGAATCAAAGATATTGGGCTGAAGATTGGTTCAAGTACAGATTTGTCACGGCTGAGTATGCTGAGAAGAATGCCATCAAGCAGCCCTGGGGAGATATATTATACAAAAATCTTCAACCCCAGTCCCGGTCTGAAGCCATTAAACAAGGCTTCTATCCGTGCATGGTACGCGACCCACAACCAGAGTATGCTGACCCTTCTTCTCTGCTATGGTGTCGTGAAGACAATCTGTTCAAACGCAACTTCTAGTTTGCCAAAGATTATGCTGTAAAGAACAAGAAGGCATTTGGACTTGACTTCAACCCAGGTCCGTCTGCACCTCGGGATGATGGCACACGTGAAGCCAATGAAAACAGAATCGGCCCCTTCCACAACCTCGAAGGCCTCATCACACACATTGTCGTTCAAGGTGCAAATGTGGATCACTCTGCTGATGATGCTGACTCCGATGAAGCTCCAGCTCCTCCCAAGCCACAGAAGGAAAAGAAGTCTAAGGCTTCAAAACCTACTGCTGCACCAAAAGCTTCACGAGTGAAGCCACTGGCAACTGCTCCTCCTGCTCCAAGTTATTCTGAAGATCAATCTCGTGTCTCCAAGAAGAAAGAGAATCCCTAGAGGAAAAATGTTCAGAGTTCTAGTCAAGCCCTGACACCTGCTGCCGTTCTAAGGAACGAGACTGAAGCCATTGATCTGTCAACAGATGATGAGTTTGGTGATGACGCTCTTGAGAAGCTTATTAAGAGCAAGCAAGAGGCGGAGATCTTCAATGATCTGCCCCTCTTCGATGTGAATGTTCTGGACAATTTCATTGATGAGTGGTTTGACAACCCAAATCTCAGTTTTGATGATCTTCAGCTCCCAATTGGCATTAGCATCGCCTTTCAAGGCGCCATTGCTCCTGAGCTGGCTCTGGCTCAGAGGATTGTCGAACTGAAAAACAAAATTGACTATGAGAAAGAACAGTTCAAGAAGCACATGGCCAAGCTCAGTGTGGCTGATGTTCAGAAATTCAAACTGATGTTGAATGACCTCAAGGAGGCATTTCGCAAGAAACGTGAAGAAGCCAAAGGCTCTCAAGAGCGAATGAAAATCCTCGCTGCTAAGTGTGTTCAAGCTTACAATGAAGCTGAGAAGCGCAAGGCACTTGGGCGTCCAGGCATTGACCCCAAGCTGGCTGCCAAGAAGAAGAAGTCTACTGTGGCCCAATCTGAAGCATCAAGGCAGGAAGAACCTCACATTGTCTTCCCTGCCAGCATGACAGGATCGAAGCCTAAGGTCCCCACAGTGGCTTCAGAACTGAAGAAAACCAGGGCAGCTGAAGCCGAAGCCAGAAAGCGCAAGTTCAAGAACACCACCGATGACACTCCATTGCCCAAGAAGATAAAGATCAAGAAGAAAGATCGGGCTGCTCGCAAAGAGCCCCTCGTTGTAGAGCCCCTCTCTTTTGCTCCTCCTACATCCGGAAACCAAGAACTTCAGTTGATAGTTCACGAGCCTGCTTCCACAGAGGCTCCTGAAGCTGAAGAAGTTCCAGTGGTTGACCCCATCACGACTGAAGACATTGGTCCCCAAGACAATGTAAATGATGATGAAGTCATTCCTCAGATCAAGCGCCAAACGGTATCATCACCTGTTATCATGAACAGCGAACTCATCAATATTGGTCGTCCTTTGACGCCAATCTCTCAGGATGCTTCATGGGTTGATCGCCCCCAACCAGCAACTCCAAGTCAAGACTCACCAAGTACACCCTGTCCTCCACCAGCGCAAGTCACCAGCCCAATGGTGAATGATGACAATTACATGGAGACCACACCATCACCAAAGGCGTCGCCTGTGTTCCAACGGCTTTGCAAAGGCCTAAGGCCATCGGTCTCCATGACAACCATCACAGAAGAAGATTCAAACCAATCCAGCTCAGTGGCACGCCAAGTGTTCCCTGAAGACAATCCTTCTGTGACGGTTCCCGTGTCTGAAGCCAATGCTGCTGAAGACATTCCGGCTGCATCAGCCGATGAAAGACAAGAAGAAGAACATGTTGCTACACCCCCTACCAACTAAGAAGTTGTTCTCGAGGAGAACGTGTCTGTGCCCGACCTTCCAGCTACTCAAGTGGAGGTTGAAAATCCTGAGGCGGACACCAACAACACTACTGATGCCAATGACGTTGTCATGGCTGAAGCTAATGTGGTGCCTACAGTCAACACCGTGCATGAAGCCAATGATGCACCTACAACTAATGTGCAGCCTGACGCCATTGCAAATGCCTCTGCTCCTGTACCGCCTCCAAGGCCTCATACCATTGAGCAAGCATTCTATCAAGGCGAGCTGGTCACTGTAAGATGGCCAATTCTGGTTCCTCCGCCTGCTCCCGGACCTCAGTTTGACTATCATGTGGAGCACAGGCCTCAGGTTCAGAAGCCAAAGCCAAGGTTGCCAAGGTTCCCAGGCATTGCATCTGCACCAGGATCATTCAATGTTAATGGCTTCATTGCACACGAAACCTTATTTGATAGATCCAAGAACCCATATTCCAAGCCAAGAATATCATATGACCGGTTCTGGAGTTATCAGCAACGCAGCTATTACTCATGTGTTCTATACAATCAAGGGCGCATATTTCCCCATATGCGTCTGGACCGCAAAGCCATTGCCAGCCTTCCCTGCTTAGAAGAAGCACTTGACTGCTTCAGAGATGCAGTCCTTCTCCAGTTTTTCACTGATAAGGAGAATTGGAATGAAGAGCTTCTGCTGCAATTCTATGCAACTCTCCACATTCGCGGCTGCAACAGGGATCCGAAGACATGGGTCCTTGAGTGGATGACAGGCAATGTACACCATGAAGCCAAAGCTCTTGATCTCATTGAGCTTACAGGCCTGTCCACTCCAGGTGAACTATATGAACCTGGTTGTCAGCTTCACTGCGATGCGTTGGAAAGCATGTTCCAGAAGCCAGAGCCCAATATGAGCCAAATGCTGAGTATGATGAAGCCACTGCCGCAGGATGCTGAATATCCCAAGGAATTCTTTGTTGATGACCTAGAGTATCTGCCCAGCACCATCTATCACATTATAAGGAAAACTCTATGGCCCATCAAAGGACATTCTTCCTCAGCAAAGCTTGAAGGTGCAATGAAGACTTTGGTCTTCTATATTCTCAATGGCATCAGCTTCAGTGCTCAGAATTTCTTCATTCATCAATTTGCTGCATCTGGCTCAGACAAATTCGTACTGAAATTCTATGCTCCATGGGTAATGCGCCTGATCAAGCTTCACTCCACTGTTAACTATCAACCCTCTGAACGCAACCATCTCATATTCCTGCCAGAGGTTGATATGTCAGTCGAAGCCATATACTCAGAGCCTGCCAAGGAGGCAATATATCTTCACAATGCCGATCGTCAAAGTTTCTCTCAGCATGTTGAAGGCATTCAAGTTGCTGCTCGTGTTTATCCGCTGGCTGGCAATACTCGCCGTGCTCGCACTGAAGCCACTGATAGCACCATTGCTCCAAGACCTCGAAGGATATCTCGCGTGCTCAATGACCGAGATCTTCTCGTGGCCTTGCATCAGAAACACGATAAGCATCATTACTGGCAAAAGCGTCAGATGCAAAGCCTCTTGATGGATATCAATCGCATTCGCAACCTTGCCATCAAGAATGCATTTGTCACTCATGAAACTAGCGGGAGGTCATGGAGGAGTCTGACATTGCTCAGTGCTGAAGCTAATCTTCAAGATGATGGCTTCACAGAGAGATACAAGTTCGATACCACTCCTCCGAGGAATGCTGTCTTACGTCGAACTCCATCACTCGAAGATTCTGACTATTCCTCCTCCGCGGCAACTGTAAATGCCAGAGTTCTTGATGACGCCGATGATGCTACTTCACCACCTCCAACTTCGGCGCACGTCGACAATGCACCAAGTTCTTCTGCACCACCAAACCTCAACGACGACCCTGCTACCTCACCTACTCCTCATGGGAACGAGTAGAGACTATGTCTTCAAACCTTTTTGGTCCTTACTGACAAAAGGGGGAGAAGCATATGTTGATAGTCTTCAAGCGGGTCCATATGGGTGGTTGCTATACTTTTGACAAGTGTTTATAACTCTCGCTTTTGATACATTTGGTTCTTTGGGTTATAACACTTAAACTTGATGGTCATCTGCTACTTTTTCTGATATTCTGTGATGCGATGATAAATCCCGCATGAAGCCATTCCGCAAACGTCCATTTTTCATTATGCATGTCATTATTCTTGCGCATGATGTATCGTCTTTATATGGTGAAGAGGATCTCCACAAGTACAACCTGCCATGTGCATTTGCATTCCAACGCAAAACAGTTATATGCACATCTCCAGGGGGAGCCTTTTTACCACCTATGAAGACAATATCTTAATCCTTTACAATTTCACATACTTTTATCCCCGTTGAAAACTTCAACCAGTTTGTCATCAATCACCAAAAAGGGGGAGATTGTAAGTGCATCTAGTGCCACACCTAGTTGGTTTTGGAGTATTGACGACAAACCTGGTTGAGGGACTAATGTGTTTGTGAGAATTGCAGGATAACACAGGTAGTAGTTCCTCATTGATTCGGTTTACCTACCGGAGATGACCCCTAAAAATGTGTGAAGACATTGAAGACAATGGTGGTCTGTGAAGCTATTCATGTTGAAGACTATGACATGAGAAGACATCGCATGAAGACTATGGAGCACGAATACCTAGTTGTTTTGTTGTTTCCTTTTCTTCTTTGTTGAGTCATAGGAACCACCACACTGTTAAGTGGGGTCCAAGTGAACAAGGTCAGAGTGACCGAAGTGATGCTCAACCAAATCCTATGTCTTCGAGCGAAGACAATGAGAGCAAATCTTATCCAGAGTCGGATGAGTCAACTTTACTTGTAGCCCAAGTCAAGCTGTCGTGTGTGTTTGAAATCTGACCGTTGGAACACGTGTCAGTTCCTTAGTGACCCAGGGTCATTTCGGACAAATCAGGTCGGGTTGCCAAGTGGCTATAAATAGCCCACCGCCTACACCATAAATTGGTGGCTGCTTAGAGTTAGTGCACGGCTTTTGTCATTTGAGAGCAACCCACCTCCGAAGCTTTTGAGAGAGAATCCTTGCAAGGACAAAGCCCAAACCGTCGAGAGCCCAAAGATTGTTTGGCATCACTGAAGTCTTTCTGTCCGCGGGATCTGAAGACTTGTTACACTTGAGGACTGTGAATCCTCCAGCCGGTTAAGCGTCACGTTCTGTGCATCCAAGAGTCATTGTGGATTGCCGGTGAACGAAGTCTGTGAAGGTTTGGAAGTCTACCTTGAAGACTTACCTGAGTGATTGGGCGGGGACTAGGTGTCCTTAGCTCGAGGGGAATAAGGTGAAGACGCGGTCTTCTGAGTTGAATCCCAGCCTCCCTAACCAGACGTACAGTTGTCACAACAACTGGAACTGGTCGAAAAAATCTCTCTCTCCTCCAAACTACTGGTTCTATCTCTCACTTCTCTTTACTTACAGTTTGTCTTCGTGAAGTCATTGCCTGCTTGCATTATCTGTTTGACTTCACTGCGTGACTGAGGGAGTCCTGGATAAGCGGGTATCCGGACAGCCGGACTATATACTTTGGCCGGACTGTTGGATATGAAGATACAAGATTGAAGACTTCGTCCCGTGTCCGGATGGGACTCTCCTTTGCGTGGAAGGCAAGCTTGGCGATCCAGATAATAGATCTCCTTCTCTGTAACCAACTCTGTGTAACCCTAGCCCCCTCCGGTGTCTATATAAACTGGAGGGTTTAGTCCGTAGGACAACGACAATCATACCATAGGCTAGCTTCTAGGGTTTAGCCTCTACGATCTCGTGATAGATCAACTCTTGTAATACTCATATCATCAAGATCAATCAAGCGGGAAGTAGGGTATTACCTCCATCGAGAGGGCCCGAACCTGGGTAAACATCGTGTCCCCGGCCTCCTGTTACCATTAGCCTTAGACGCACAGTTCGGGACCCCCTACCCGAGATCCGCCGGTTTTGACAACAACATTGGTACTTTCATTGAGAGTTCCTCTGTGTCGTTGCTGTAAGGCTCGATGGCTTCTCCAACCTTCAACAACGCCGTCCGGGGTGAGGCCTTAATCCCCAGACAGATCTTCGTGTTCGGCAGCTTCGCACTGCGGGCCAACTCGCTTGGCCATCTGGAGCAGATCGATAGCTACGCCCCTAGCCATCAGGTCAGGTTTGGGAACCTAAACTGCATTGCCGACATCGCAGAGACTTGATCTTCGACGGACTCAAGCCCACGTCAGGAGCGCCGAACGATCACGATGTGCATGACTTAGATCTGCCGTCGGACAGTATTCGAGATATCGCGCCTGCTACCGCTCCGGACTTCGATCCAGAGCAGATCGTGGCATCCGAGGATGGGGGGATGGACCCCGCCACGGAGGTCACACACTCATCAGCGTTAGAGCCGAACATAGATTCCACTCCTAAGGAAATCTGTGTCGCCGGACCCCCGGACTTGTCTCCGGCCGCAGGTTCCGGATCACAAGATCTGTGCGTCTGGCCGCAATCGATCGTGCACCAATCACGGAATTCACGCGCTGATATCTTTCAAAGACCCCTTTGGCGATGTGCTAAATTCGTTAAAGTATCTCTCTTTATCAGGAGACTCTTGGCCGAACTATGCCCGGCCTGTGTGGGACACGGATGACGAAGAAAATCGCAACCCACCCACCACCCACTTTATAGCCACTGTCGATGACCTAACAGACATGCTGGAATTTGACTCCGACAACATCGATGGTATGTACGTCGATGCAGGGGACGATCTGGAACCACCGCCCACGGGGCGCTGGACTGCCACTTCATCATATGACGTCTACATGGTGGATATGCCTAAAGAAGACAATGGTGACAAAAAGGACACAACGAAGGACAAACCCCCCGACAAAAATCAAAACGACGACGCAGGCGCCGCTCTAAGTCCAGTCATAGTAAAAATAGCGATAACAACGCAAAAAGGATGACACTTCGGTTGACTCCAAAGGCAACAACGACCATAGGGACCCAGCGATGGAGCAGGATAAGCCAGGTCGTGCCGAACACAGCCCGGAGCAGACACCCGACCACGGCGATCCTGAGGGCCGAAATCAGCAAAATGCCTCTGGAGAAGAAGACAGTCCGGTTGACTATGCATTCATAATCCCGGAAAGACGCTTGGATCAAGATGACCTCCATAGAAGGCTTATGGCCACAGCGAGGAGCTTAAAGAAGCAGAAACAGAGGCTTAAACCGAAGATGGAAGAAAGTGATAGACACTAAAGAAAGATATGGTGACATCGCCACACAAAGAGCTACCCAAAGTGCAAGCTGCTGCCGGAATTCGATGATGAGGCTGCAGAGCCCATTCTGCCAAAGAACAATACGGCCAATCGGCCGGACCAACCACTTAATGGCCGCAATAGAGCAGCAACTGACGCCGCACACGATTTACGTGAGCTCCTGGACAAAAAGACTGGTGCGACCAGGTCCGTCTATGGATCCAGAGGGTGCGCTCCGGCACAGGATTATCACTACTGGAATCAGCTACTTTGCCATCTGCCTGCTCTTTGCCATCCGCTAGCGGACGGCAAAGAAGCTCTTTGCCATCAGCTACCGAAAAGTAGACGGCAAAGAATAGGCGGACGACAAAGAAGCTCTTTGCCATCGGCCGGCTCTTTGCCGTCAGCAAGCTGACGACAAAGATTCTTTGCCGCCACCGGATGACGGCAAGAATCTTTGCCGTCAGCTGGCTGACGGCGAAGAGAGAGGTGGCCCCCACCCCCCCGCCAATTTAGAAAAAACTTAATGCCCCACCTCTTTGCCATCCGCTAGCAGACGGCAAAGAGAGATAAAGGCGGACGGCAAAGAGCAGGGTAACTAACGGCCGCCACCCCCCGCCCGTTACTCTCTCTTCTCTCCCTCTCTCCTCCCCGACACCCCGCCACTAGCTAGATCCCCACCCACCGCCGCCCAGCCTTGCCCGCCCCCCCGCCGCCGCCGCCCGCCTGGCTGGTCTGCCGCCCCACCACCCTCTTCCCCACCCCACCCGCCGATGCCCGCCGCCACCACCCCTCCGCCACCCGCCGCTGCCCCGCTTGCCCTGTCGCCCCACCACCCTCCGCCCCACCGCACTCCACCGACGCCTGCCGCCCGCCACCCGCCGCCCCACGCCCGGTGCCCCCGCCACCGCCCGCCGACGCCCCATTGTTCGTGAGGGACTACTTTTTTTCTTCTTCTGTTTTTTTCATTTTTTTGCTGTCTAATTGTTAGTGCTAGATTGTGTTAGTGTTAGTGCTAGAAAAGAATTAGAAGAAGTAGAAGAAGTAGAAGTAGTAGAAGAAGTAGAACAAGAAGAAAAGAAAAGAAGTAGAAAAAAGATGAAAAAAGAAAAGAAGTAGAAGAAGAAGAAGAAGAAAGGAAGAAAAGAAAAGAAGTAGAAAAAAGATGAAAAAAGAAGAAGAAGAAAAAGAAGAAACGAAAAGAAACAGCACCCCGACCATCCCATTGCTCCGGTGAGGGACTACTTCTTTTTTTTCCTGTTTTTTTC
This sequence comes from Aegilops longissima, assembly GCA_021605205.1. Classification (NCBI taxonomy): domain Eukaryota; kingdom Viridiplantae; phylum Streptophyta; class Magnoliopsida; order Poales; family Poaceae; genus Aegilops; species Aegilops longissima. The sequence goes on along the minus strand of CM038680.1, from coordinate 703,792,694 downwards.
AATTTTTTTGCTGTTTAATTGTTAGTGCTAGATTGTGTTAGTGTTAGTGTTAGAAAAGAATTAGAAGAAGTAGAAGAAGTAGAAGTAGTAGAAGAAGTAGAACAAGAAGAAAAGAAAAGAAGTAGAAAAAAGATGAAAAAAGAAAAAAAGAAAAGAAGTAGTAGAAGAAGAAATGAAGAAAAGAAAAGAAGTAGAAAAAAGATGAAAGAAGAAGAATAAGAAAAGAAGTAGAAGAAGTAGAAGAAGAAGAAAAGAAGAAACGAAAAGAAACAGCACCCCGACCCCGGCACGACACCCAGACACCCAGACACCCGACCCCCCGACCCTTACACGACACCTCGACCCCGACACGACACCCCGACCCCGACCCCTACACGACACCCCGACCCCCTGACCCCCTGACCCCGACACCCCGACCCCGACACCATCGGTATTTTTTTATGTTGTACTTGATGAAGATACACTTAAGTGATATACATATTATTATTCATGTCAGTATTTTTTTATGTTGTACTAATTTCGTTTATTCTTTGTCATGGCAGGTGTTGAAAGATGGTGGGCGCTGGCCGGGAGCGCTCGGAGGACCCTTCTTCGTCGGCGCGTGGTGCGAGGTCTTCTATTCCACACGCACCTCTCCGCCGAGCATTGCTGGACAGTATGGCGACACCGCCGGGCCCTTCTTCGTCGACCGTGGTGCCGAGCAGGGGACGAGGTAAGAGGAAGAGAGGAGCTGGAGCACGTGGTGGCGGGAGAGGAGGTAGGGTGACTGCCAAGGCGCCTTCCTCGCCGCCACCCCCAGCTGTTTCACCCAAGCACGTGACTGCTAGGGTGGACTCGTCCAAGGAGGAGGCTACACGGACTCCGGTCCACGAGCCTTCGGTCCACGGGCCTTTGGCCCACGAGCCTCGGGTTGACGGGCCTTCGGGCCACGAGAGTTCGGCCCACGAGACCCCGGAGGAACACACGTCTGGATGGGGTACCTGGCGGATCAGCCTGAGGGGTCGAGTGGCCATGCTGATGATGGTGGGGACACGATTGATATTGAGGAGGAGGGGGACACCGTCTACCAGCGTGGTTGTACACGGCTCCCGGACGTGCCGGTGACCCGCGAGCAGAGGTGGTTGCTTTTCCCTGATGGGGAGAGGTAAGTGCATTTAATCTTTTTGTACCCTTCTGCATTCATGTTTCTTCAAATATATAATGCGTTGGCCTTGTCATGCTGCAGGGGTTGGGACCACCATCATAGTGTCCGCCGGCCCAACTCCGTCCTTGGAGTTCTTTGTCAGCAAAACTTCCCGGGGTTTGTCACATTGCCTGGTCAGGGTCGGTTTCCAGAGCTTGGATTGAGTTGGGAGCACTACTTGGCTGCCTCGGCCCCGCCGGGTGAGATTATCGACGGTGTCTTGTGCAAGACGAGGGCAGACGTGGTGATTAGAAAGTTCTGGGTAATTTCTCCTTTACACAATTAAAAATCTTCAACTAGCTAGTTATTAATTGTACTAATCAATATTGTCTCATTTGATTGCAGACATTCTACAGGTGTGAGGAGGGATATGAGGAGGAGGCGGCAAATGTTATCGGTAACGTCTGCAAGCGCCTAATACAGAACTTACGGCACGAGGCTCGGGTGCAGGCTGTTCGAGACTACTACGCCTCACGTGGTATCAAGAAGACCAAGCCGGCGTGCCGCGAGAAGTTCTTGAGTAAGGAGGAGTACATGAAGGTAATTCTTAAGGCCTTGTACTTTACTTCCTTCATTTAGTAATTCATAGCCGTAGCGCTCAAGTTTCTATTTCCTAACTTAGGCCCCTCCGAGATGGTGTGCGGATCGGATGGATTGTTGGGAGGTGTTGGTCAATGAGTGGTGCTCAAAAGAATGGCTAGCCCTCCACAACAAGGCCAAGGACAAACGTTCCCAAATGGAAGGTGTGCCACACCATCAAGGCAGCTCCAACTTATATCAGTACGGGCAGAACTGGGTATGTGGTTTGCTTCATGATTCATGCAATTCGTTCATCATGCTAGCTTCAGCCCTTTAATTACTAATTTACTTTGTTTCTCTCTTTCAGACACGCTACAATAAGGCGGATAAGGTGCCAGAGGTGTATGACCTGTATGCCATGGCCCACACTGGCTCTTACAAGAAATTCATGGCATTCTCTGCGTCTGACCTCGATGATCCAAAAAACTTCACCAACATCTCCCCCCACGACAAGCTCGTGAGATATAGAGATGAGGGGAAGGCGAGGAAAGGGGAGGACTTTAACCCGAGCCAAGGTCCCATTGATATAGAGCTGCTGATGATATCTTGTGGTGGGAGGTCCCATGGCTCCATAGCCATGGGAGATGGACTTATCCGTTGTCCTAGCACTCTCCCGGAGATCAAGGCGCGTCAGTCGAGCTCCGCTCCTGAGATAAGGCCTCGTGAACGGCCAGTCCAACTCGCCTTCAAGGTTAGTTATACGTACTCAGCTATCTTTCTCCATTACATTGTGTGCGCTTTCATCAATGATTACAAATGGTAACGAGGAGTGGTGTTGCAGGCTGCTATGCAGAGTGAGAGAGATAGAACGGAGAAACTTCTGGCGGAGGCGCGGAGAGGCAGCGGGAGTTGGAGGAGAGGACGACAAAGATGTTGGAGGAGGAGAGGGCTTGATGAAAATTTGCATTGTAATATGTATGGATGGAACAATGTGTATGTGCTACTTGGTATGTATGAATGGATGGGACTGTATATGTATGTACGATGAAACTTATGTGCTAGATATGTCATATGTTTGCTGTTAAATAGCCTTGTGAAATATATTTTTATGTCATATATATTTGCTGTGAAAATTGTTGGATTTAAAAAATACAGAAAAAAGAGGCAATGTAGGATCTTTGCCGTCAGCCACTGATGGCAAAGCCTCCTTTGCCGACAGCCGCGGACGGCAAAGGAGCCACGCGGCGGCCACTTGTGCGTCTTGGTGGGTTGACCCATTTGGTCAGTTTGCCTACAGCGGCGGACGGCAAAGTCTTTGCCTACAGCAGCAGACGACAAAGGCTTTGCCTACAGCGGCGGACGGCAAAGGCTGCCATTAGCCACCTAACAGACTAACAGCGTATTTATTGCCGTCTGCTTTCTTTGCCGTCCGCTGTTGATGGCAAAGGCCCCTTTGTCGTCAGCTTCGAAAAGCGGACAACAAATTAGCTCTTTGCCGATCCTTACTTTGCCGGAGCCTTTTGCCGTCCGGGGCAGACAGCAAAGACCTTTGCCGTCTGCCATACCTGCCTTTGCCGTCCGCCATGGCTGATGGCAAAGTAGCTGATTCCTGTAGTGTATGGTCACCAAAATGATCATACTGATCAAATAATAGTTCGGAATCAAACCCGGATAAGACAACCATCGTCAGCATGCCACGACATGTCCAGGTACAGAGGGGCCGCGCACCCCCTGTGTTTCACTGACGAGGTGCTGGACCACGAATTTCCACAGGGGTTCAGACCCGTGAACATAGAGGCATACGACGGAACAACAGACCCTGGGGTCTGGATTGAGGAATTTATCCTTCACATACACATGGCCCATGGGGACGACCTCCACGCCATCAAATACCTTCCCCTCAAGTTGAAAGGGCCAGCTTGGCACTAGTTGAAAAGCCTCCCCGAAAATTGAATTGGAAGTTGGGAGGAACTTGAGGACGCTTTCAGGGCCAATTTCCAAGGGACCTATGTCCGACCTCCGGATGCAGACGATTTAAGTCACATAATACAACAGCCCGGAGAGTCAGCCCGCAAGCTTTGGAACAGATTTCTCACTTAGAAGAACCAAATCATCGACTGTCCGGATGCCGAAGCCCTAGCGGCTTTAAACACAGTATCCGGGACGAGTGGCTGGCCACACACCTCGGCCAAGAAAAGCCAAGGATGATGGCGGCCTTAACAAGCCTTATGACCCGCTTTTGTGCGGGCGGGGACAGCTGGTTGGCCCGTAGAGACACCAGCGACCCGGGCACATCCAAAATTCGAGATGGCAATGGGAAGCCACGACGCAACAAGAATAAGCATCGGAGCAATGAAGATAGTCCGGACAACACGCCGGTCAATGCAGGATTCAGGGGCTCGTGACCGGTCACAGAAAGAAGCCATTTAAAGGCAGCAAAGAAGGACCGTCCGGCCTAAATAAAGTCCTGGACAGACTGTGCCAAATCCATGGCACCCCGGAAAAACCTGCAAATCATACTCACAGAGAGTGTCGGGTCTTCAAGCAGGCCGGCAAGTTAAACGCCGAACACAAGGGAAGGGAAATGATGTCTACTACGAAACCTTCTTCTTGTAGACGTTGTTGGGCCTGCAAGTGCACATGTTTGTAGGACAGTAGCAAATTTCCCTCAAGTGGATGACCTAAGGTTTATCAATCCGTAGGAGGCATAGGATGAAGATGGTCTCTCTCAAACAACCGTGCAACCAAATAACAAAGAGTCTCTTGTGTCCCCAACGCACCCAATACAATGGTAAATTGTGTAGGTGCACTAGTTCGGCGAAGAGATGGTGATACAAGTGCAATATGGATAGTAGATAAAGGTATTTGTAATCTGAAATTATAAAAACAGCAAGGTAGCAAGTGGTAAAAGTGAGCGTAAACGGTATTGCAATGCTAGGAAACAAGGCCTAGGGTTCATACTTTCACTAGGGCAAGTTCTCTAAACAATAATAACATAGATAGATCATATAACAATCCCTCAACATGCAACAAAGAGTCACTCCAAAGACACTAATAGCGGAGAACAAACAAAGAGATTATGGAAGGGTACGAAACCACCTCAAAGTTATTCTTTCGGATCAATCTATTCAAGAGTTCGTACTAGAATAACACCTTAAGACACAAATCAACCAAAACCCTAAAGTCACCTAGATACTCCATTGTCACCTCAAGTATCCGTGGGCATGATTATACGATATGCATGACACAATCTCAAATTCATCTATTCAACCAACACAAAGTACTTCAAAGAGTGCCCCAAAGTTTCTACCGGAGAGTCAAGAACGTGTGCCAACCCCTATGCATAGGTTCATGGGCGGAACCCGCAAGTTGGTCACCAAAACATACATCAAGAGGCACATGATATCCCATTGTCACCACAGATAAGCACGGCAAGCCATACATCAAGTGTTCTCATAAAAGACTCAATCCGATAAGATAACTTCAAAGGGAAAACTCAATTCATCACAAGAGAGTAGAGGGGGAGAAACATCATAAGGTCCAACTATAATAGCAAAGCTCGGGATACATCAAGATCATGCCATTGAGGGAAAACAAGAGAGAACACGAGAGAGAGAGAGATCAAACACATAGCTACTGGTACATACCCTCAGCCCCGAGGGTGAACTACTCCCTCCTCGTCATGGATAGCGCCGGGATGATGAAGATGGCCACCGGTGATGGATCCCCCCTCCGGCAGGGTGCCGGGAAGGGCTCCCGAGAGGTTTTTGGTGGCTACAGAGGCTTGCGGCGGAGGAACTCCCGATCTATCTTGATTTTCAATGGTTTTAGGGTACGTAGGCTTATATAGGCGAAAGAAGTCGGTCGGGGGGTGCTCGAGGGGTCCACGAGACAGGGCGCGCCAGAGGGGGCGTGCCCCCCTATCTCCTGGGCTCCTCGAGTATCTTCTAACGTGAACTCCAAGTCTCCAGGATGATAATATTCCAAAAAATCACGTTGACGAAGGTTTCATTCCGTTTGGACTCCGTTTGATATTCCTTTTCTTCAAATATCAAACAGCAATAAAACAAACAATATGGGCTGGGCCTCCGGTTAATAGGTTAGTCCCAAAAGTAATATAAAAGTGTACAGTAAAGCCCATAATCATTCAAAACATATAATAGAATAGCATGAATGCTTCATAAATTATAGATACGTTGGAGACGTATCAGCATCCCCAAGCTTAATTCCTGCTCGTCCTCGAGTAGGTAAATGATAAAGAAAGAATTTATGAAGTGTGAATGCTAGAGGTGCACAAGTTTGATCAATGGTAATTTCAGTCACCTTTACTAGCATCATTATATGTCATAACAGTAGTTCATCTCATAAAACCTCTCACGATAAAGTAACAAGCAATTCACATGTCAAAGCATAGACCATAAACATTCTTGAAAACTAGCAAACTTCATTCTTAGTCATCAAAACAATTGCAATTCATCTTATTTTCAGGAATAGCCAACTCCACACACTCAACTATCATATAGTCTTCTACAATTGCTAACACTCACGCAATACTTGTGGTTATGAAGTTTTAATCAGACACAGAGAAAGATAGGGGCTTATAATGTTGCCTCCAAACGTATTCACCTTTGGGTGATGTCAACAATAATAGTTCATGCTAATGTACATCCAATTGGATATATATATCAGGATCACCCTAACACAAAGTGCTTGCCAAAGGATAAAATGAAAAAGGGAAAGGTGAAGATCACCTTGACTCTTGCATAAAGTAAAAGACATAAAGTAAAAGATAGGCCCTTCGCAGAGGGAAGCAGAGGTTGCCATGCACTTTTAGGGTTGGATACACAAAATCTTAATGCAAAAGAACATCACTTTATATTGCCCCTTGTATATGGACCTTTATTATGCAGTCCGTCGCTTTTATTGCTTCCATAACAAGTTCGTACAAAGCATATTTTCTCCACACTAATAAGTCATGCATATTTAGATAGCAATTTTTATTGCTTGCACCGATGACAACTTACTTGAAGGATATTACTCAATCCATAGGTAGGTATGGTGGACTCTCATGGCAAAACTGGGTTTAAGGATATTTGGAAGCACAAGTAGTATCTCTACTTGGTGCTAGGAATTTTGGCTAGCAAGGGGAGAAAGGCAAGCTCAACATGTTTGAATGATCCATGACAATATACTTTAACTGAGATGTGAGAAAACATAACCCATTACGTTGTCTTCCTTGTCCAACATCAACTCTTTAGCATGTCATACTTAGTGAGTGCTCACAATTATAAAAGATGTCTATGATAATATATTTATATGTGAAATCTCTCTTCCTTCAATATTCTTTCATGAATTTTTCAAATGACTAATACAATGCTTGCTAACCGTCAATAAATTTACAACCTCTACTTCTTAGATGTGAAGTCATTACTCCCCATGGGATAAGCAAATGAAACATATATAATTTCAGATTTATGACAATCAACTCATTCAACAATTTACTCAAAGTATATAAGTGAAGCACACGAGTAAATGAAAAACTACTCCAAAAAGATATAAGTGAAGATCAATGAGTAGCAAAATAATTATGCAACTATATGAAGACTCTCTCTCATTAAAGAATTTCAGATCTTGGTATCTTATTCAAGCAGCAAGCAAAACAAAATAAAATGGCATTGCAAGGATAACACAACTCATGTGAAGAAGCAAAAACTTAGGCTCAACCGATACTAACCGATAGTTGTTGAAGAAGAAAGATGGGATGCCTAACGGGGCATCCCCAAGCTTAGAGGCTTGAGACTTCTTGAAATATTATCTTGGGGTGCCTTGGGCATCCCCAAGCTTGAACTTTTGTGTCTCCTTAATTCCTCTCATATCATGGTTTCTTTTTTTTTATCAAAAAGCTTCATTCACAACAAACTCAACAAGGACTCATGAGATAGGTTAGTATAAACCAATGCAAAACCTTATCATTTTCTACTGTAACAAATCACTTAAATTATTATTAAACATTTAATACTAAATTTCTCTGCATATTTAATACTCCTATCCTAAAATAGAATCATTAAACAAGCAAGCGTATGCAAACAATGCAAACATAACAGCAATCTGCGAAAACAGTATAGTCTGTAAAGAATGCAAGATTCATCATACTTCCCTAACTCCAAAAATTATAAGAAAAATACTACGCTGTATAAGATTTATCAGAACTCATTATGCAAAAATATTTAACATTATATCACTCTCTGACTTTTCTAGGGAATTTTTGCAACAGTGGTAAACTTTCTGTTTTCAAACAGCAACATGTATACTAGCAAAACAAGCATGGTAAAGGCTATCCTTGACATTTTTATTGAAAATAAAGATGCAAAACATTATTATAAATAACATCAAGCAAATACTAACAAAAGTAAATGACGCTCCAAGAAAAACACATATCATGTGGTGAATAAAAATATAGCTCCAAGTAAAGTTACCGATGAACGAAGACGAAAGAGGGGATGCCTTACGGGGCATCCCCGAGCTTAGTTGCTTGGTTGTCCTTGAATATTACCTTGGGGTGCCTTGGGAATCCCCAAGCTTAGGCTCAAGCCGCTCCTTATTCCATAGTCCATCGAATCCTTACCCAAAACTTGAAAACTTCAACCACACAAAACTCAACACAAAACTCGTAAGCTCCGTTAGTATAAGAAAATAAATCACCACTTAGGTACTATAATGAACTCATTCTAAATTCATATTGGTGTAATATATACTGTATTATAACTTCTCTATGGTTCATACCCTTACATACTAGCCATAGATTCATCAAAATAAGCAAACAACACAATGGAAACAGAATCTGTCAAAAACAGAACAGTCTGTAGTAATCTGTATCAAACGTATACTTATTGAACCCCAAAAATTATGAAATAAATTGGTGGACCTTAGGAATTTGTCTATTAATCATATTAACAAAGAATCAACCTAAAAGCACTCTCCAGTAAAAAATGGCAGCTAATCTCATGAGCGCTAAAGTTTCTGTTTTCTACAGCAAGGTCATATAAACTTCACCCAAGTCTTCCCAAAGGCTCTACTTGGCACTTTATTGAAACAAAAGCTATAAAACATGATTACTACAGCAGCATAATCATGTGGACACACAAAAACAGTAAGGGTAAATATTGGGTTGTCTCCCAACAAGCACTTTACTTTAATGCCTTTCTAGCTAGGCATGATGATGGCAATGATGCTCACATAAGAGATAAGAATTGAAACATAAAGAGAGCATCATGAATAATATGACTAGCATATTTAAGTATAACCCACTTCCTATGCATAGGGATTTTGTGAGCAAACAACTTATGAGAACAATAATCAACTAGCATAGGAAGGTAAAACAAGCATAGCTTCAAAATTTTCAACACATAGAGAGGAAACTTGGCATTATTGCAATTCCTACAAGCATATAATCCTCTCTAATAATAATTTTCAGTAGCATCATGAATTAATTCAACAATATAACCATAACCTAAAGCATTCTTTTCATGATCTACAAGCATAGAATTTTATTACTCTCCTCATAAGCAAATTTCTTCTCATGAATAATAGAGGGAGCAAACTCAACAAAATAACTATCATGTGAGGCATAATCCAATTGAAAACTAAAATCATGATGACAAGTTTCATGGTTATTTTTATTCTTTATATCATACAAGTCATCACAATAATCATCATAAATAGCAACTTTGTTCTCATGATCAATTGGAACCTCTTCCGAAATAGTGGAATCATCACAAAATAAAGTTGACACTCTTCCAAATCCACTTTCATATTCATCACAATAAGATTCAACATCCTCCAAAATAGTGGGATCAATACTACTTAAAGTTGACACTCTTCCAAACCCACTTTCATCAATATAATCATCATAAATAGGAGGCATGCTTTCATCATAATAAATATTCTCATCAAAACTTGGGGGACAAAAAATATCATATTCATTAAACATAGCATCCCCAAGCTTGTGGCTTTGCATATCATTAGCATCATGGTTATTCAAAGAATTCATACTAATAACATTGCAATCATCTCATCATTCAAAGATTTAGTGCCAAACATTTTATAGATTTCTTTTTCTAGCACTTGAGCACAATTTTCCTTACCATCATTTTCACGAAAGATATTAAAAAGATGAAGCGTATGAGACAAACTCAATTCCATTTTTTTGTGGTTTCCTTTTATAGACTAAACTAGTGATAAAACAAGAAACAAAAAGATTCGATTGCAAGATCTAAAGATATACCTTCAAGCACTCACCTCCCCGGCAACGGCGCCAGAAAAGAGCTTGATGTCTACTACACAACCTTCTTCTTGTAGACGTTGTTGGGCCTGCAAGTGCACAGGTTTGTAGGACAGTAGCAAATTTCCCTCAAGTGGATGACCTAAGGTTTATCAATCCGTAGGAGGCGTAGGATGAAGATGGTCTCTCTCAAACAACCCTGCAACCAAATAACAAAGAGTCTCTTGTGTCCCCAACACACCCAATACAATGGTAAATTGTGTAGGCGCACTAGTTCGGTGAAGAGATGGTGATACAAGTGCAATATGGATAGTAGATAAAGGTATTTGTAATCTGAAATTATAAAAACAGAAAGGTAGCAAGTGGTAAAAGTGAGCGTAAACGGTATTGCAATGCTAGGAAACAAGGCCTAGGGTTCATACTTTCACTAGTGCAAGTTCTCGCAACAATAATAACATAGATAGATCATATAAAAATCCCTCAACATGCAATAAAGAGTCACTCCAAAGACACTAATAGCGGAGAACAAACGAAGAGATTATGGTAGGATACGAAGCCACCTCAAAGTTATTCTTTCGGATCAATCTATTCAAGAGTTCGTACTAGAATAACACCTTAAGACACAAATCAAACAAAACCCTAATGTCACCTAGATACTCCATTGTCACCTCAAGTATCCGTGGGCATGATTATACGATATGCATCACACAATCTCAGAATCATCTATTCAACCAACACAAAGTACTTCAAAGAGTGCCCCAAAGTTTCTACCGGAGAGTCAAGAACGTGTGCCAACCCCTATGCATAGGTTCATGGGCGGAACCCGCAAGTTGGTCACCAAAACATACATCAAGAGGCACATGATATCCCATTGTCACCACAGATAAGCATGGAAAGACATACATCAAGTGTTCTCATAAAAGACTCAATCCGATAAGATAACTTCAAAGGGAAAACTCAATTAATCACAAGAGAGTAGAGGGGGAGAAACATCATAAGGTCCAACTATAATAGCAAAGCTCGGGATACATCAAGATCGTGCCATAGAGGGAACACGAGAGAGAACACGAGAGAGAGAGAGATCAAAGACATAGCTACTGGTACATACCCTCAGCCCCGAGGGTGAATTACTACCTCCTCGTCATGGATAGCGCGGGGATGATGAAGATGGCCACCGGTGATGGATCCCCCCTTCGACAGGGTACCGGGAAGGGCTCCCGAGAGGTTTTTGGTGGCTACAGAGGCTTGCGGCAGCGGAACTCCTGATCTGTCTTGATTTTCAATGGTTTTAGGGTACGTAGGCTTATATAGGCGAAAGAAGTCGGTCAGGGGGTGCTCGAGGGGTCCACGAGACAGGGGGCGCGCCCAGTAGGGGGGGGCCTCTCTCCTGGGCTCCTCGAGTATCTTCTGACGTGAACTCCAAGTCTCCAGGATGATAATCTTCCAAAAAATCATGTTGCCGAAGGTTTCATTCCATTTGGACTCCGTTTGATATTCCTTTTCTTCAAAATACTGAAACAGGCAATAAAACATCAATATGGGTTGGGCCTCCGGTTAATAGGTTAGTCCCAAAAGTAATATAAAAGTGTATTATAAAGCCCATAATCATTCAAAACATATAATAAAATAGCATGAATGCTTCATAAATTATAGATACGTTGGAGACATATCAAGAAACACCAAGCAAAGACGAGGATGAGCCTCGCCAGCCGAACACTGGGGAACAGAAAAAATTCCCGCCAGAAGTTAAAACAGTAAACATGGTCCACGCAACCCACATGGAGTTCGTTGCCCCCAAATCCAACCCCTGGGCGGCCTGCCCGATCACTTTTGATCACAGGGACCACTCTGCCAGTATCCGGCACGGAAGATCGGCTGCCTTGGTGCTCGACCCAATAATTGATGGATACCATCTCACTCGAGTCCTAATGGACGGTGGCAGTAGTCTTAATCTGATATATCAGGACACCATCCGCAAGATGGTGATAGACCCATCCAGAATAAGCCAGAGTAACACCACCTTTAATGGAGTGATACCAGGCGTTGAGGCCCGCTGCCGGGGCTCCCTCGTATTATAAGTAACATTCGGTTCTCACGACAACTTCAGAAGCGAGGAATTACTCTTCGTTATTGCTCCCTTCAGTAGCAGTTATCATGCATTACTCGGAAGAATGGCCTTCGCTTGCTTTAACGCAATACCGAACTACGCCTGCCTTAAACTTAAGATGCTCGGTCCACGTGGCGTCATAACGGTTAGTGGAAACACAGAGCAGTATGCGGCAGCTCCTGTAGCAGGACACTTAGCGGCCTCTCCCACCAGAACGCATGATCGGTCATTAAGACCACGAACACGGCTAGACGAGTCCGTTGCACCACCATCAACAACAGCCCGGATAAACCCTGGCTGGGTGCTATACATACATCCCCACAAATGGTACTAGGGGCTGTCAACACATAATAAAGCCCACAATTCGGCTTGCCTTATCAATACGCCAATATCTCATATTTCTAATATCCATTGAGAATAACCAACTTCCCGCACGCTTACTCCTCTATATGAGTTTTCGTTTTTACAGACACTACTCGTGCGACACCCTTCCAGGATACGGCACAACAAAGACAAAGGCGCGGACGTGCAGCAGGGCCCCGCTCAAAGGTTTCTCTTTAGATTAAGCCCATGTGTAAACCTTCTTTACTGTCTTTTGTTGGTTGACATCCCATGGGTATTCCATACACCCACAGGGGACACTAGCGTTATAGGCTTTTTGCCACGACAAATCAATGCACGTACCTAGAAATACAGGGTCAACGGCGTTACTCAGCCCAGTATTTCTTATAAAGTCCGAATACGTTCGGGAGTGTTCGGGGTCGCGAGTTTGGCCTTATATGCATCAGCTCTGAATCATGTCTTTGGTCAAATGTTGGGTTAGCCCGGCTCCTGGGTTTGCTGCCTTACGTTCCATTTTATCGGCTAAGGCGGCCAAAGGAGAACTATCGCGATTGTGCCTGGTTATTCGGATGAGCACCTCAGAGAGAAAGCCAAATCGATCGTCATGATACACGAGAGACTGGTCAACCACTCGAGTACTCATCGGAATCTATAGGATTCCTCCACATCAATGAAGGATCGGTTTCCCGGTCAAGTACGTACGCGCATCGTATCCGGATGCACGCGGAAGTACTAGGGGCTACATAGTAGCCCCACCTTTCAACTCCTATGGCTAAGTGAAAGTGTTACAGCTATATAGTCCGGTTGCCTGGTTGGACGTGCGATCACCTCCTTAATGGACCAAGACGTTGGATCAAGTGTGTTTGCGCATATTTTTTCGAACACCCCCGCATTATATGTGTGGGGGCTAAAGCCAACGACTGCTAACTTTCACATTATATGCATACATAAACAGCCACACAGGAGACATTATAATACTTTCAGGCAAAAGTATAAAAACAACCTCTATAATTAACACATAATTGTTTACAATCAATAGACTTGTCACTCGAACATGACATTCTTCGAGCACTGAGCCTCTATTCTACGGGCACCTTCTATGACCTGCTCAAAATAGTGCTCGACCGGGTCTTGGCTTCCTGCCGGACCCTGGGTTGCAATGCTGGTGGCCTCCATATCCGCCCAATATGTCTTAACACGGGCAAGAGCCATCCGCGCACCCTCTAGGCACGCCGACCTCTTCACGGCATCGATTCGTGATCTGGCGCCAAATAGTTGCTGCACTAAACCAAAGTAAATGTCCGGCATCGGTCCTTTCGGCCACAGATGGTCTATTACAGACCTCATTGCAAGACCGGACAACCTATGGAGCTCGGCTATAGCGGCCATCTTCTCACTTAATGGCAATGAGCGCGTTGGAGTGCTAAATTGCGACCAGAATAGCCTTTCTATTTCATTATCTTTATGATCCTTGAATAACTTGGTCGCATAAGCCGTACTCTTCGCCAAGTACGCATACTCATCTGCAGCGCTCCAAAGTTGATCCAAAGGAGCATACTTTGGATCTAAGAACTTCATCCGCAACAAATAGGGGTTTCTAGCCGCGATTTCTCCGGCTTGTCGAAGTTCCTCCCGCGCGTCTCTAATGTCAGAGCGCATCTCCTTAGCCGAATCCAGCACCACTACAAAGAAAAGACACATCCGTGACATTTTGGGCCGAACGAATTTTTTTTTCTATCATACATATGACACTTCTATGACGATAATTGTGACAGAACCGGTATCATCATAGATGTGGTGGGCTCCTACTTCTATGACAAAAAATCATGCCAGAAAATGGGCTTTTCGTCCTGGCGGGCGGAGACGCAGCTGCATGACATTCTTTGGGCCGCCCATGACAGAAAAAACAGTGGTAGAAGCGAGGGTAGGAAAATATCGGGAGTTGCGTTACGGTGGGAGGTCGGGGGCGGCGATGCGCTGCTTTTTCTCGTACGACGCTGCGTGTGTGCGGCGTTGGCTCTAATCGAACCCGAGTGAGGCATTGGGCTCTAATCGAACCCGCGATTGACAGCTGCGCAGGCTACGCGTTCATCGAACCCTAGCGATCGATCGATGGCTGTTAATCGAACCCGATGGAGCGATTCTTCGCATCTGCCGCTAATCAAGCCAATCGATTGGATGAACAAGTGAGCGTTGAGGGGGTTGGATGACAAGGAGGTGGTGTTACCTCGGATGAACAGACCCGTGGTGTGGAGGGCTGGATGAGCAGAGACGGTGGAGGGGTGGCCGTGGAGGGTGGTTGAACAGGAACCCGTGGTGTGGAGGGCTGGATGAACAGTGACGGTGGAGGGTGGTTGAACAAGAGTCGGTGGAGAAGCGCGGTGGAGGCTGGATGAACAGGAGCCTGTGGAGGCTGGAGGAGGTCGACGGTAGCCCGTGGAGGCTGGAGGAGGTCATGAACAGGACCCCTGTTTGACCAGAAGCGCCCAACACAAGTCCGCTTGGTCTGTTTGCGGCACGCCACACCCTCCCGATCAACAGACCCCGTTTGACCGTGGGAGGTCCGCTTCCTCCGCTTTGCGATACGCCACACCCTCCCGGCGAACATGACCCCGTTTCGACCGTAGGAGGTTCGTTTCCTCCTTTTTGCGGTACGCCACACACCTCCCGATCAACAGGACCCCCGTTTCGACCGTAGGAGGTCCGTTTCCTCCGTTTTGCGGTACGCCACACCCCTCCCGATCAACAGGACCCCGTGCTGAACGTGGCTGGTCAAACACAAGGCCGCTTCTCCATTCTCGCGGTACGCCAGCCTCGCTTCCATCGCCTGTTCCGCCCAAGCCGGTTGGCTCCACGCGTTCCGCTGCCTCCCGATGAACATGACGATTTCGTTGCCTCCCGTGAACACGGCGATTCCGCTGCCTCCCCATGAACACGACGATTCCGTTGCCTCTCCATGAACACGATGCATTCTTTGCCTCCCCATGAACACGAGCCCTCGCCAGACGTATGCGCGACTAAGTTGTTCGAGACCCGCCAGATGTACACATACGTGGTCAGATTTTCTTTCTTGCACCCTGGCCGCTGTACGACGCGTGTACATGCTACGCGCGCCTCTACTACGACTGCGCACGCCTCTACTATGACACGTGCGGCGCCTTACATCGACCAAGATGTACGCATACGTTCGCGACCAGGATGACAATGCTACGATGCTTCACCAGGTGTGTCCGGTATCGGGCACTTCCTTGCTCGAAGATGTAGCTGGTGGGTCCCAGCAGTCAGGGGGGCGAATTGTTTTGTTTATGTTTTTTTGCCTGGACGCACTTCCTTGTGTGCGAAGGTGTAGCTGCTGGGTCCCAGCAGTCAGGGGGGTGAATCGTTTTTTTTGCCCGGACGCACTTCCTTTTGTGCGAAGGTGTAGCTGTTGGGTCCCAGCAGTCAGGGGGGCGAATCGTTTTTTTTGCCCGGACGCACTTCCTTGCGTGCGAAGGTGTAGCTGGTGGGTCCCAGCAGTCTGGGGCGAATCTTTTTTTCGGACGCACTTCCTTGCGTGCGAAGATGTAGCTGGTGGGTCCCAGCGGTGAGGGGGCGAATCGTTTTTTTTCGGACGCACTTCCTTGCGTGCGAAGATGTAGCTCGTGGGTCCCAGCAGTCAGGGGCGAATCATTTTTTTCGCGAAATACGGTGGCCCGTCTGGTGAGTCCACGCTGTCAGGTGGAGGAATAATTACTTTGCGCGTAATAAGGAGGCACTTCCTTGCGGCTGTCGTGGACCCAGCTGTCAGCCTCTCCATGTACAGTCCACGTCCGATGGAAGTCGTTCCTTGACCAAGTTGACCACGCCGCGCCGAGAGCACCACGGCGGTGGACGACGGCGAGGCCTAGGAAGGGGACGACGCGGAGCCGGGGAAGACGCGGCAGTGGATGCACACATGGAGAGGAATACGAGGGTTCACTGGTTCGGCTGCGCTGCCGTCGCCGCAGAATAACAGGGGGTGTGGGTGAGTGGAGGGATGGCCTGGCCAGCGGTGGGAGTAGTAGGGGCGATGAGGCCTCCGCGGCAGCACAGCCGGCCACGGGAGGCAGGAGCAGGCGGCACGACCGATGCTGCTTTGGGCGGCTGGAGCAAGAAGACCAGAGGTTGAAGAAGCACGACGGCGGTTGGATGGACATCGTATGGTCACTGCAGCTAGAATCGTTTATATTGACTAAGTTGACAAAGCCCTTGGTACGCCAACTTAGTAGGCCCCTGAGTCAGCTTCGAAACGGTGCGCCCGGATGTCGGGAGGTATCATTTTTGGGCGGGTGAAGCTAGAATATCCGAGATTGAAGAAGAAGACGGCAGCCGTTGGATGGACATCCAACGACCACTGCTGCTATAACCGTGTGTTGACTATAAGTTGACAAAGCCTTGCATACGCGTCAACTCTGTTTTGTTAGGGGACGCGTCAACTTAGTAAGGCCAGAAGTGTGTGGCAGAGAACTTATAGCCCATTTGAGATTTGTAAGAATGTGTAGCCCATTTTTGAATTCTAATGGAATTTACTACAGCTCATTTACAGTTTGTTAAAAGTACAGCCCATTTCAACCAACCGTTCAAAACAGAATTCAACAAAATTTCCCACATTTTGATGGGATCCGAATATTTTTATCCTGAAATTTCTAGTCAGATTAAATACAATTTAAATATAAATTTATATTACGTAAAAATCCAACGAAACATTGCGCTCGCAACAATTAATGAAATTAAAATTTTCAATATTCCAAAAATAATATTTTATAAAGTAATCATTGTTTGGTGCATATTTTTTATAGTTACTACCCAGTTTTTATAATTACATCCCATTTATTATTTCTTAAAGCCCATTTTCTTGTTAAGCCTAATGCATCCCTCCTTGCAGCCCAGCGGGGCGGAGAATAACAACTTCACCTTGCCTGCGTATTCCTCAAAAAAAGTATAGCTGGGCTAGCCATTTTCAGCTTGAAAAAATTAATATCTGGGCTGGATATCTGGCCTGGGCTAGATGGGCCACAGCCGCCCAGTTAATACCTGCAACGATGTTTTCGTTGTTGTTCAGAGGAGAAAAAATAATATCTGGGGTAAACATCGAAAAACTCTGCAGTGCTCACACCTCAAAAACACAAATACTGCTCGAGCTGCTTGGTCGCAGCTGTCGGCCGCTTCTTGTGCAATTCTCTCGTTTATTGACTACTCCCTCCTTTCCGGTTTATAATGCTCAATTCAAAAGTCTCATCAATCAAGGTAGATGGCAAGTGGTGGAATACTTTTTGTAGTTTTGCAAAAGCACCTAATTAATGCTCTTGTTATCCTCCAAAAATTATGTTTATCAATGCATTAATTGCAATGCATGCATGCATAAAGTACATGCATTGGTCAATTTTCTCTTAATACTTGCATGCAATGATTTAATGCACCTTGGAATCTGAACATGTGATGGAAAACAACCAAATTGAGCCTTATCAAATGGAAAAACTAAAATTTTGAGATAAGCCCTATAAACCGGAAAGGAGGGAGTACATAGGTTGACAATGGTGTGGGACCGTGATGTCAGGAAACCAGGAGGAAGCAAAATAAATTATATATATATATATATATATATATATATATATATATATATATATATATATATATATATATATATATAGGACACCTAGGTGCCTGGGCACCTTGCCTATAGACCGTTGGATTACATTGAGATGTGTGCATGCGTAACTACTATTAACACTAACGGGTGACCCGTTACCTCTTTTATTAGGGAAAAGTTATTGCTTGATATGGACATTTAATGCCCAGATTAGAAGAAGAGAGAAAATCAGCAATTAATGATCCATTAAGGTCATGCATGCTCCATTACGTGCCCTTCTTTCTTTCTTATACGTGCACGTATTTCATTTTCTGGTATGTCTTGAAAATCATTTACGGGTATGTCTTCAATATACGTGCAATATTTGTAGAACACACTACGCTTATTTTAATTTTGATATATTATTTATGGGTATGTCTCTTATATCATTTACTTAGTATGTGTTCATGGCATATACAGTGTATTTTTTGGGTATATCATTTTATTGGTATGCCTTCAAATACCATTTCTGAGTTTGTATTCAAAAAGGTATATTATGTTTAGGTATGTCACCATTAATATTACATCATTTTAATTTTCAGAACACAGTGCGTGTAATTTTTTTTAGAACACAATACGTGTATTTTATATTGGTATATTATTTACGGGTATGTCTCCAATATCATTTACGGGTATGTCTTGAGACATATATGTGTATTTTATTTTGAGTATATTATTTATGGGTATGTATTCAAAAAGTATTATATTTTGGGTGTGTCACGGTTACTGGTATATAATCGCCCAATGATATGAAATTGATAGTACCCAATACAATTACAGATATGAGAAATTAACAGTGCTCAATATATTTTTAGGTATGTGCATACTCATCATATTTATAGACAAGTACATACCCTCTATTGAAAAATATAAGTATATACCCAATAATACACAGGTATTATGCGTATTCGCAAAGTGGGTATGATACCTAACTTTTGTCTACGCAAATATGAGGGCATGGTACCAAGTCAATTTAAGTATACAGTCACAAATACATAGCATACAACTTCTGCATGAAAATGTAATGAGAGAAGGAAAAAAATAAAAGGAGATGTACTAATTGAGAGATTTTAAAACACTTAATTATATGTCATACATGGAAAGTATTGCATGCAAATACTAGGAAACAAATCAGAATTTCTAGAAAACGCACTAACGGGTTGGACCCGATCAAGGTGCCCCAAACATTTTACCTATATATATAATAATAATAATAATAATAATAATAATAATAATAATAATAATAATAATAATAATAATAATAATAATAATAATAATGAGGCACTTGCGTACGTGAGGCTATGGACCTGGTGGGTCCCCATTGTCATCATATCCAAGTAAAGTCATCTCCTCGCCCTTGTGCGCTTTCCGCCCGAAATAGTCAGCGCCGGCCGCCCCGCTTCCCGGTGCAGGCGATTGCTCCGCCTTCAAACGACACAAGTGCCGTGCGTCCGTCTATTTGCTGCACACATTAATGATACGCGGTTGCCGAGGCGGCTACTCCGGCACCACACGTCCGTCCCTCCGCCCGCCCACCATTGCTATATAAACTGCTGCGCCGGCCATAGCCGCAGTCATACGCATCCGTTCCATTTCTCCTGCCCACACCACTACTGCCCACCATGGCTTCCTCGCGCTCCAGCGCTCTTCGGGACGGGCGGACGACAGACCACAAGGAGATGGCAGCCATTGCTGCCGACCGGCTGGCAGCCGGAGGACGACGACGTCCCAATAGAGAACATGATAGTCGACGATCCGGCGCCAACCCCCTCCTCCGCGCCATCCTCGCCGGTGCATTGCACCATGACCATCGGCGAGGCCTGTGCCCAATATATGGATAGGGTGAGGCAGATGCGTGAGGAGCAGTTCCGGGAGGTGCAGGCCGACGCCGCCTACAGCCACCATCTTCTCCAGGAGCACCTGCAGGCGGAGGAGCAGATCGCTGCAGAGCGGGCGGAGCAGGAGGCGCTGCTCGACTCGTACCGCTCCGCCCGCAAGGGCCACCTCGAGCGATGGCGGTACCGCATGCGGGTGGCGGAGGCTGCGGCCGCCTACAAAGAGGCTAGCAAAGAGGGCGATGAATTGGGCGAGGCGCTGTTTGGCGAGACCGAGGACGAGGCAGAGGACAATGCCGTCTTCGACGAGTCCCCGCTCCGCTGGCGTCGATGATGCCCTGCTCCGCCGAGGCCCCGCGGCGCCAACAACGAGGCAGAGGACCCCGCCGGCTCCGCCGAGGCCTCGCCCCGCCAACAACGAGGCAGAGGACATCGCCGGCTCAGCCGAGGCCCTACCCTGCCAGCAACGTGGGGGAGGATTTCCACCGCTCCGCTGAGGCGCCGCCCGTCGGCAACGAGACAGAGGACATCGCAGGCTCCGCCGAGGCCCCGCCCCGCTGCCAACGAGGCTGCGCCACACAGAAAACGAGGAAGAGTAGAACAAGGTAGGTCACCGCCGCTCGGGTCCAAGTAAGGCCACCGCTGCTACCCTCCGGTTGAAGCCAAGCTAGGCGGGTTAACCATTGACGGCCGGTTAGCTTCTTGGCGGCGACGTCGAGTCGGAGAGCTGCGCTGGAGAAGAACGCTGCTTCTACTTAACTGTTGGTGCAGTTGGCTGACTGACACGTGGGCCCAACAGGCCACATGTCAGTTATGCAACTGCACCTACAGTTAAGTCACTGAAGCTTCTGTTCGGCTCAGCGGGACACAGGTGGGTAGCTTCGGTTAATTAATTATACCTCCAGCGCACCCCTTTTTAGTTTTTTTTAGAAAAGGAGGATGACCCCCGGCCTCTGCATCTGGGAGATGCATGCGGCCACAAACACCCCTTTTTAGTTGAAAAATGTATGAAATGTAAATTAATCCGGCATGTTTATATGAAATCCGACCGTGTATGAATGAATTTATTTCGATTAGTTCGAATTCCTGTATCACTGACATTGGATGAACATGCAAAACAATACGTACTAGCATTATTCCCAGGGTGATCACCTCGTTTGCAGCAGGTTCACATGTACTCCCTCCGGTCCTTTCTATACAAGTTTTGTCTGCAGTCAAAGTATCTCTACTTTGACCAATCTTATACAAAAAAGTATGCACTTTCACAATGTGCGAAGTAAAAGGAATGAAGGAGTACAAAGAGTTTGAGCAGCTTTTAGCGTTTCAGACATTGCAATCAAACACACAGTCTTTGGCAATTCATAGAGAACATTCAAAACAATCGATGATTATGCATCTCAGCGACTCACATGTTAGAGGCAATATTTACATCACAACTAAAGAATAAAGAAAAATTGATCGACGTCACGACAGCAAGGGCATCCCATTCAAAATATCAAACACATGTCTTAAAATCAATGAGAAAATTTGACAAGGTTGTCCCATTCCAAAATATCAAATGCCTACGATTGTGGAATGCAGGGTTTGCCATTAGTTCGGACATTGACATGGCACCTCGTGCTAAATAAACCAACTGTTCTTTTGTGCGTTCCACCAAAATCAACCAAATTCACGCGTAGCTTGTATGATTTCGCCCTTATATGTTGCAACGCCTTGAACTTATCGGCACCTCCTTTCTTGTGGTGGAAATGAATGATTCGATGTATTCATGAACATTTTGTTCAGTTCCCATTGAAATCAAGCTGATCACCCCTGTTTGCACAAATACAAAAAAAGTGATTAGTATAAAGCAAAATGTACTATGAATTGACAGTTCAAACAGGCACCTACATGGTCCATGTAGAGCACACTTTTAGAAAAATGGAACTCACCAGAAAGAATCCTAGAACAACATTGTACTCGCGCATCACAGCAAAAAAATGGAGATTTGTCAGTCCTTCTGAGCTGAAGTTACTTTGGTCTTGTGGGGAGTAATGTAACCATCCTTCAACTGCTCCTTCTGATGAGAATCCTAGAACAACATTGTACTCGCGCATCACAGCAAAAAAATGGAGATTTGTCAGTCCTTCTGAGCTGAAGTTAGTTTGGTCTTGTGGGGAGTAATGTAACCATCCTTCAACTGCTCCTTCTGATGAGAAGATAGACATGGCTTCTTCATCCTGGCATAATCGGAACTAGTCACTTCACGTACTCCATATTCTTGTTCAGAGGAAGATGATCCTATTCTGCAAAGACAAGAGGACAACTAAATGCTAGCATCCCTATTTGCTCGAAAAAAAAGGAAAGGAAATATTTAAAACAACACAGATGAAGCACTTATCAAGGACAATACCACTTTTTCATGACAGTATCTAAACAGTAGCACAACACCAATAGAGATGACAAAGCTCAATCATATGGATGAATTAGTGGGCGAGTACCAACCTTTGCCAGGAGGCTTATTGTGTAGAGCATACAGATCAAGCACTTCTCCGGAACCATCTGTTGCTATCTACTATGGTGGCCATGCTTACTATATACTCCTCGATTAGTTTAATGTTTCCAACATCTTTTTGTGTAGTTCCACTAAAATATATGGTATCTTCAAAGAAGATCCCTGTTTGCACAAGTAGAGATAATTACGTATGGCATCAAATCAGTGGCAAAACACTTGCTCATTCCGGCCATAGCAATAAATTAAGATGCAAAACTATATCATTACTTGTGTCATCACAGTTCCAGTGTTTCATTACAGCACAGGGAGTTGATTGTTGTTTTTCTTCCGCTTGGTCTTCCCCTTCATCACTTGGTTCAATAACAGACAAGCTTCGCCTTCAATGTAAGATTTGGCATGTCAATTAGGGAGCACAAGTATAGTACTAAACTTAATTTTTACGATGAAAGTGGCAAAATACAGGCCAGCCAGTTGTGAAATATCCTTATCTTACCTCAATGGGATATTAAGGTGCACATCTGATTGGAAGTCTTGTTCCATTTGTGCAGTTCACTAAAATCAAGCAACATTATCGCACAAGTAGCACAACATATGAAAGCACTCTGCAGAATCATGTGAAAGAAGGCTAGTCTTGACCTCTCATGATGCGAATTAAACAACTCACAAGAAGAAGATCTGAACCAAATTCGCTTTAACGGATAGGAAGTAAGATCTCCTCTTGTAAAGTTCCACTAAGATCAAGCAATCAAGCAACATTGTCGGTGTGACATTTTGGTTGAACTCCACAAAACACTCTTAAAACAAAAGTGTTTTGTGCAGTACAACAAAAGGTCACAATGGCAACAAGGTGAAGTAGATAACTCTGTTTGCACAGAGGTGCAAAGGAAACAATTAGTGCTCAATAACGGTGGATGACACAGAAGCCAACAAAAAGAAGCATCTACCTTATCTAAATGGGAAATAAAGCAAGACAGTAGCATTTCTCAAACGGTGGCATTGTTTAATATTAACATAGAGATTATATTAACAATAAAATTCGTTGAACATGTAATTTGCTTTTAACTGTGGCATTGCATCAATTTTCCAGCGACATTATTAGAGGGTGTTTGTTTACAGGGACATTTTGGTGTAGGGACAAAAAACTCCGTGTCACCACATCTAAACCAAACAGGAGGGACTTTTCGGGACTAAAGTGGGCATTTGGGACTAAAGAAAGAAGACCCGAGGAGTCTTTTGGGACTTTTTCCAACAGTTGCCCTGCCACGCATCGCACCTTGTTTCTATTAGTTCATTACTAGGGTAACATGGTCTTTTATCATGTCATTTAATAACCTCTAGTCCATGTTTAGTCCTCGAACCAAGCAGGTAGGGACTAGAGAGTTTTAACCAAACAGGCCTTAGATTAACAACAGCTAATGAGTTGCACGGGACGGTGGACGACCAGCACCATGTGCATCTACCGATGTATTGTGGTCATGCACAGTTTGTTGCAACAAAGAACAAACAACCAAGGAGCATATTTGTGTTGGTCCCAGTTTTGTTATCTTTAGACACCTTTCCCTATGTGAGCGCAGCAAATCTAGTCCTGCTCAAACTATACAGCCTTGTCCCTTCCTTTCCTTTTGAACTAGTACTTTCGCCCCTTCCTTTCCTCTTTGAACCGTGTCCTAGATTTATGCGATACAACTTTCCCCACTACTTTCCCCATTCCTTTCCTCTTTGAACCACGCCCTAGATTCATGCTATACAACTTTCCCCTTCATTTCCTCTTTGAACCACGCCCTAGATTCATGCTATATACAACTTTTCCCACTACTTTCCCCACTCCTTTCCTCTTTGAACCACGCCCCTAGATTCATGGTATACATGCAGCTAGAGCAATGCATGTGGAGTAAGTAAAATATACCTTTAGGTTCTTGGGGCGTGGTTCGGTGGGCAACGGGACGACAGCGAAGAAGAAGGGGTCGGAGGCCCTCCCGCGCCGCCGCTGGGTGGAAAGTGAACAACAACGCTGGTAGTGGATTCCCTCCCTCGCCGACGGCGACAGCGTTAAGCCTCCTTCCCTTCCCGGCGGACGGATCCTGCCGGCTCTTTGAGCAGCAGTGAGGGGAGAGAGAGGCCAACGAAGTCTTGTTTAGATCTGGAGAGGGCGAGAGAGTGTGAAGAGAGCAACTACAAGCGCTGAGGCTCCAACGTGTATATATATCTTTGGAGAGAGTGTGAAGCGTGCAAACCCTAGAAAACATTTTGACCAGTCAAAGAATCCTCCCGCAAAATTATGCTCAAGTGTAGTTATCGAACCCGAGACCTCAAGTTTGATGAGCTAACAGGCTAACTAGCTACACAACCCTCCCGTTATGTTCAACGAGAGGAAAATAACCTTTTATACATTCCTGCATTCGTGTGACAGGCATGCCGTGTTTTTGTGTGTGTGTGTGGGAGTCATTAGGATTTCAATCATAATCGTGTCATGTGGCTTTGGTGGTAAGACTATCCACAGCGGTGCAGAAATAATGCAGCCTTAGTCACCTTACCTCTCTCCACGTAGTACATTGGGTCCCACCAGTCTGAGGGTGAAACAAACAAATTAATAAGAAAAATTAAAAGCGCCAGTGGTGTATCTTACTACCTCACACATCTCGCTACTGCTTGGGAACACTGTCCAATTGATCCCTCTGTTCGCTCACATACTATTTTAAGTGAATCCTTATTATAACATGCACACAAATTTTGGGCACTTGTATTCGACTTAAGTCAGTGTGCCATCGTATCTCGTATACTTACTACTCCCTCCGTCTAGGTGTAATAAGTCACGTTAGAAGGTGCAACGGGACCAAGGTGCGTGCGTGTGCGTGTGTGTGTTTAACAGCATGTGTGTGTTAGAGAGTGCGACAGATCGACCTACTCCTACAGAGATATGGTGCGTAGTGTACGATTTTAGCCGCGAGAGTCGGTGCATCGTCTCGTTTCCGGGCGTGTCCGGTAAGGGACATGCGGACAGCTGCCACGCCCGCTCCTGACCAGCCTGGCCCACCCAAAGCCCCTCCATCGCCCGCGCGCGCTTCCCGCCCGAAACGGTTAGCGCCGCTCCAAAGAATTGGTGCCGCATTCATGCCCAGGCAGAGCGGACGCGACCTCTCACTGGCGCAAGAGTGATGGTTGCTTCGTCCGTCCAACTTACTGCTGGGTCTATGTGATTTGACGGCTCATTGGTCTTTATTACCGAGGTGGTAGGACTGCTGGATGTCCCACACTTTCGGCGAAAGGAGGTAGTAGATTACAATTTTCTCCATTCTTACAGCGGAGGAGTGCAAGAGCAGTGAAAACACGCAGGCTCGGTGATTACATGGCCCACCTCACACTATCACCGTCGACACCTAACTCTTTACATAGTACTCCTCCGCTCCTAAATATTACTAGATGAGTCCCCGCGCTGTCATGAACAGCGTATATCTCTCTGCATAAAATTATCGATTTCATAGAACTAAAAAAATCTATAACCGCATGACAAATGTGGTAGCCAAACTAAATAAACTCCCATCATCATTTAGATCATCCCACGTAAGGAAAAAAGATCAGCCAACTCCTCTGCATAATGGGATTATATTTTTCTTTTGACATGTTAATGGGACTTAAAAGCTCACTTACATGCATGCTACGGTGCATGCTTGCATTCATACATGTTGATGTGATTTAAAACCCACTCACATGCATGTGCCACGGTATTTCTGCATGCTTGCATGTGGCTTAGTCTTGAGCCTCTCAACGCCTAGATCGACGACTATTATGACTGATTTACTTCATCTAACGACTACATCAATTTTGATGATGTGGCTCAAGGAGAGGATAGAGAATTCCTAGTAGTGGGGGCTAGCTATTACTAGTAGAAAAGTCTTTGTAGAGATTCCACTAGGTGAACTACATATGGAACAAAATGAATGAATCTACACTTAAAATGCATCTATATACATCCGCATGTGGTTAATGGTGAAATATCTACAAAGACTTATATTTAGGAACGGAGGAAGTACTAGTATAGTACTAGTACGCATTGTAATTTATCAGTGAGATAAATTTGTACAATGCTATGAAGCTTCCAGCTCTGTTACATGTATCTTGCATCCAAGGTTGCCCGTTGCAACATTTCATCAAATACAAAGGAGACTAACATGCATGCTATTGCATCTCAATGATTGATGATCATAGCAATATGTACCCCCTCCGTTCCAAAATAAGTGTCTCAACTTTGTGCAAACTTTAGTACAAAGTTGTACTACTACTAAAGTTGACACTTATTTTGGAACAGAGGCAGCAAAAGAAAAAACGATCCATGCAGTCCCTAGCCCTTGAACCGTGAACCCCGACCAGGCTTCAATTTGTCGGGCAACGCTCGAGCTTCCTAATAAATGAAGTTTGCAACCTTTTGACCATCGGATCATTTTGTGCAGTTTCACCAAAATCGAGATGAGCATCCTGTGGCAAAGAAATTGAAGAAGCGTGATTAGAATAAGATTACTAGGACTAGTTGATGAGACATAAACTCATCACAAATACAGACGTAGAAGCTAGTAGAGGTATCGGTATGTGCGGGGCAAAGAAGTAGAGAAATATCCACAGGGAGTGATGTGGGCAGCTGGAGCGATGGTGCAAGCTGGCTGTAAAGGGAGTTGTACCGAGGGACATAGCTCAACCTTGAGGAGGGCGGCGGAGGCGGCAATCGCCCACGTCGCGGCAAAGGAGCAAGGGACGAAGGCAACCTCACCGGCTTTGTGAGAGAGAACGGCAGGGACCCATGATCGGGACGTGCCGACAGTGGGTTTTCACCGTCGGCGACGGCCACCGCATCTACACTAAGCATCCACCCCTTCCCCAAGTGGACGTGATCCGCCGGGATGTTAGAGATGTGGCCACAGTCGTTTTGTGCGAGAGAGTGTGAAGAGAGCAACCCCAGCAAGCAACCGTGTAGGCTGGCCCGTCCTGACTATGTATATAGTGGAGCGGTTTCCTTTTCTCTCCATATGAACCTATCATATTTCTTACGTGCCACTGAAGAAAAAAAATATTTATAAATGACGCGGCACCTACTACTCGTTCTCCTATAACCTTGCGCTTGGCATCTCCAAAATATTAACCTTGCGATTGGCTCTTCGCCTCTTCGGGAAGTCGAGCAATAATGGTAGTGCAGTATATATCGTTCTGGCTATATGAGACCGAATGAATTGTTGCACGTCCACCACGTGGGCGAGGGTCGAGGGGCAAGGGAGAGTGCTACTACATACGGAGCAAAATGAGTGAATGTACACTCTAAAATACGTCTATATACATCAGTGTTTGGAGTATGTACTAGTAGTTCATATTGAAATCTACTAAAGGACATATATATTCCAAACAATATGATATAATATCTATAACCAAGCTAGTAGGGACGAGAAGTAAACAGGGGGAGTAGTAAAATTTTCTCCTCTCCTGCGAGCCACCGCGCGCATGGGCGAGGGAGGAGCAAGCTTCACCTCATCCTGCGAGCCACCGCGCCTGTGGGCGGGGGAGACGGCGTACTAAGCAAGCTTCTCCTCGTTCTGTGAGTTGACGGGACACATCAAAAGTACTCCAGTGTATAGAGCCTTGCCTCTAAGGTAGGCCCCACATGGTTTGCCTCTTTTTTTAATCTAACATAACGCGTCAAGTCGCAATTTGTTTGTTCACCCATGGTAGTCGATCCTCCCTCCACCAAGTGGACAACTAGTACACGTGCCAAATTACCATGTGGGCTGCCTTTTTCGTACAGAAATGAGCTCCACCGTGTACCCGCGCGGGTGTGGTTGGGAAAGAGACGGGAGTACGTGCGCCGTGCATGCACCTCTTCTCTTCGTGCACGTCCCCCACCTACGTGGGTGTGTGTGAGAGATACAAACCGCGTTCTTGAGTGTTTTTTGTTTTGTGGTGGGGGTGGGGGTGGGGTGGGGGTTGATTTCGTGAATTATTTGTGGGAATATGTGTCGATGACATCTCAAACAAAATTTTGCATGCAATGTGTGTGAAATGGAGGCATATCCATATCATACATAGAGGGTCGGGCAATCCACGAGAAGAGAGGGAGGGGTCATAGCTATCGATAGAGTCGAAGAGAGGATCAAGTGGGTGGGTGCGAGATTGATGAAGAGAGCCATTGAAATTGTGTGTGTGTGTGTGTGTGTGTGCAAGTCAAAGATATAGGGCGACTAGCCTACCGGAACGTTAGAGGGCACATGTCAAGTTTGTGTGTGGCAGGGAGACATGACTAGAGCGCTTGATGTATCGGTGTGTGTGGGGGGGAGGGGTAGGCAGAGGCCTAACTATAGAGGTAGAACGACTCGTATATGTGTTGAGAAGGAGAGACCCAGCTATGTCTTGAGGGAGATCGGTCGACATCCATACATAACTGAAGGACGGGAAATATGATGGGACAGAGAGAGAGAGAGAGGAGAGAGAGAGGGAGGGAGAGGGAGGGAGAGGGGTAGAGTGCTGGATGGGTGATGGAGTTGCTTCTCGGAGATGTTGGGAGAGGCCTACTAGACAAACTAAGGGAGGAACTGCAATGTTATCAATAAGAGTGGGGATGTGTTTCTGTGTGTGCCTGTGCGTGATAGATCTGTCGGGACGCATCCATGGATGATGAAGGGGAACCATGTGTTTGGTAAGCAAACCTAACTAGATCGGTAGATCAATTGTTGTTTGTCGGAGGAATGGAGAGACACAGCTAATGAGGTAGATCGATCGATGTGTGGGTAAAAATGAGTTATAAGGACCTAGCTGCCTATATGTATAGCGAGAGATTGGTCGGTGTACGTCCATTTGTTAGAGGCAAATAAGGCCCAGCGAGACGGATAGACAAAGAGAATGGAGCTAGGAGGTGGTGCGAGAGGCCCAACTACTAACTAGACAGGGGGAGGAGTGTGCGGTTGTGAGATCGATGAAAAGAGGGGCGAGAGTTTACACGTGGTCTAACCATATGAGAGACACGAGGCAAGGACACATAAAGGAGGAGATTGAAGCTGTGTGTGTATGCTGTAGGCAGGCATCATTGGAGAGGTTTATCGATCGGTGTGTGTCGGAAAGGAGTTGTGGAGACTCTGGGAGAACGACCTAAAAAAATGAATGTGCCCGGTGGATAGAATGCCGAGGGAGGGGGAGGGCGAGGAGGGCGTGTGCATGCACGAGAGAAAGTTAGTGGTAGCTACAAAGGTTAGAGGATTGTGTGGGTGTAAGAGACTAACAAAGATTATAATTTGATATGAAAGCGGATTCATATATTTGAATAGGAGATCATAGTGTTTTAAACATTGCATGCATGAATATAGCGGTGATACACGTGTTGTGCACATGTTATACCATAATGTGATAATGCATGGCGTTTGCAACTCACAGCTAAATGCCGAACAATCTAAACCATACTATACATCAACAATCTCACATTTTATTTGAATTTGTGATAATGTGCGGTGTTTGCAGCTTACAACTAAATATCGAGCAATCTAAACAATACTATATATCGAACATTCTCACATTTTATTTGAATTTGTGGTAATGTGTGGTGTTTGCAACTCACATCTAAATACTTGTAGGCGTAGGGGGCGGGGCACCATACATAATGTGATAAACACATTATACATATAAGACATGGTTTAGATTATGAAGATCTAGCTAGAGCTAGAAATGTAATGTGATTTGAAATCAAAATAAAGTGGATTCAAAAATCTAGTTGAGTTCATATAGTACACATAGTTCATATGTAACTCGAGACTAATCATGTGGTGTGCTATGAAGATAATACACAAACGATGGTTTAACTTGACAATAATGATGATTGTAGATCTTATAAAAAAGAGAAACAAATTCAAATGCTTTGACTTCACAACAATCATTCTGTAGATCTTATTCAAATTTAGTTCATATTGAAGCGGTAGTATATACGTTTGGAATGCACTAAAACGCTCATTTGAGTAGTAGGTTGCATGCATTATACACGAGAGAAATATTTTAATTGAACATAACATGAATTCAAAGTTTTGAATGACATTTGTAGTGCGATTGATTTGGTACAGTACACGTTAGGCTTGTCCGAAATTTCAACCCCGCCTTGTTAGCCGAAATATTTAAGATATATCTTTGTCTCGCAGTTCGACAACTCCCTCCATCTCAACCCGCGCCTTGCTATTCTGAAATTACAACGCGCGAAAACTCCCACCTCTGTGAAATCCCGACAGCGAAATGCCCGTGGTACCCTGAACGAAAGAACCGCCTCAAATCGGTGGGGGTACTTTCAGAACTTACCCCACATTTCGGACAAGCGCGTCTCTAAGCCATGGTTCCCCACTGCCATCCCATCCGCCCACCCATTCGTACACCGGGGCCGCAAAAACCCGCGATGAAACCCCACACCCTGCTCCGTCCGCCACCCAGCCGGAGCCTCTTCCCCGATGACGTCGTCCACAGCAACACCTCGACGTCCCTCATCCATCGTACCGGATGAGGATCCGTCGTGGATCTCATCGTCCCGCCAGTTCAGCCACCCCGTCCTCCACCTCCAAGGAGCTGCCCCGATGTTCCCCTCGTCTTTCGCGCCACCTCCATTCCCACACCGCCGTCTTCACCTGCATCACTGGAAGAGCATCATCATCACCATTTCCTCGGATGAAGCTGTGGCCTAGTCGGTGCCACCAAAGAGGTTGTACACTAATCGCCGCATTTTCTTCTTGATTCGATCTCACGATGCTGTCGGTGCTCGTTCCCGAGCCGACACGACGCGGCTCCATCCACGGCGGCGTTGCCGGCCACTTCCAACACGGCGTCGCTCCCTCGGCGGTGGCGTCCACATCAGTAGGAGCTGCTGCTGCTTTAGCTCTCGCTCGCACTGCTGCTCTGCTCTTACTCTCGGTCCCCTGCCTGGTCTGCTCTTGCTATTGCTCTTGCTCGCACTGCTGCTCTCGCTCTTGCTCTTGCTTGCGATGCTGATTCGATTTGGCTACACTTTAGTCGACTGAATCGACTTTTGGGTCAGTCGATTTTCAAGGGGTGGGCTCGCCGGGGTGAAGGAAGAACCAGCCGCAGCGGGAGGGGGGCTCGCCGGAGAGGTACCCCACTATCTATCTTAGGGTTCAGGATAGGGGCGGTGGTCGCGGCGGTATGGGCGGTGGCGTGGGGATCACGGAGAAAAGCTCGACTGGGGGGCTAGAGGGATGGATGGGCGGCGGCGGACCAGTGGTGGGGAGTGTTTTGGGGCGGGCGGCGACCGCCCGTCATGGGGCGCGGGGCTGCTGTTTGGCCGGTGGTGGCTGGCAGCTCAGGGGGGTGGAGGTTGAAGATGAACCGCAGTCCCTTGATTTCGTATCCAACGGCTACAAAATCGACCGACCAGAGATGAAAAAGTCAGTCGACCGACGTGTAGCCTCACCTTGCTAGTGCGTTCAGTTTCTACAGCAAAATTCAGTTTCGATAGCAAAATTCAGTTTGGACAGATAGGTTCAGTTTCGACAGTTAAGTTCAGTTTTGACAGTTAAGTTCAGTTTCGATAGTTAAGTTCAGAGATGAGCGGCTGATGTATTTTACATCTAGCACTTTGTGGTTATGTATTTTACGTCATGTATTGGAGATGCTATTAGAATTCCACTCAGGTTAACGTTGTTCGTTGTCTCTCTTGTCCTGCTTCAACCTCGGTGTCGTACAACTCACCGGAGCTGCTTCAACGACGAAACCCTCCATCACAGCGGAGCAGTACCTCATGCTCCATCTCCAGACGCCTAAGATCTTCTTCCCCTCCTCCGACAGCAAAATCAGCCGGAGCATCCTCACCGGCCAACCCAATCATGCTGAGATCGACATGGCTTCGCCAAAGAGGTTGTACACTTGTTGCATCTCTTTTTTACTCTACATGTTATATATATTGTCCACTGAGCACACGGATTTGTTCCTTTAGTGTCTCCTTGAAAGAAAAAACGTAGGAATTTTAATTTTCATTTGTCCTCCTTTTCAAATTCCTATTCATGAAGCACAAGACTAAGAGATAGTAGCATAATAGCATTATAACCGTACATTTTCTTGTTGTTTGACTTAATCTCACCATGCTTCTTTGCATCCTGTGATCTTCCAATTGTTGTGAATCAAACACCCAGATTGGCAGAAATCCTGTGTTTTTAAATTCTCTATTTTGCACGTGCATTCCTATCCTATTCATGTCTATTTCCTATCCCTGCATTGTTGGAATCCTCCAATTCAAACGAGCCCTTACAGAATTACTTCTCTTACAGATAGTTGTCAAAGAAAACCTTGCGTGGTTTGTCCCGCTCCTGCTGCACCATCGTCCACCCCAGCTCAGCTGCTCCAACGACAGAAGGGTCCAGCACAGCAGGGATCCGGCATCTAGACTGTCTTTCGCCGCCTTAGATCTTCTTCCCCGCCGCTGGCAGCCATGAAAACTGCATTACCATCATCAACCGAGCAGATGACCTCGAGGACTAAATGGGTCCGCAAGAGAGGTCGCACTCTTTCGTGTCTGCTTACGTTATGCATCGCTTAATATTACATGCTACTTTATCGTCATGTTCACCGATTAGACTCTGAGTCAGCTCCAAACTAATGGTCAAACTTGAGTTTTTAAATGGTTGTGGGGTACATATCGGGCCGCTATCAATAGTATCTATCTACTATCTGGTTAATCTCCGGTGTCTACTATGAGTTTCATGTTGGGTGGGAAACAAACAAAGAAAGAAGCCATTATCTATATTTATTAATCAAGCCATTATCTGCCTGCTATTATTGGTTTTGGGTCTATCCACAGTTGCTACCATCACTCTGGATTTCTGCATGCACTCGACATAATCTCACTATGTTTTATTCCTATGCATGACAGTTATTGTAAACAATGGAGCTGAACATGTAGAGCAAAAGAGATGAGCCTTGTGTGGCAATATAATTTCATGCAGACGTCGCTCCATGGTAGACGTAAAGGCAGCCCCCCTCCACGCATTTCGGATTGTAATCGAGAGGAAGATATCATTCGAGGGGATTCGAAGGAGAAGATAACTCCTATTTACCCCCGAGGTCTTTGCTCTAACTTGGCATCTTGATGTTGGTTATATCATGCATATGGTGTCTTGCATTGCTTACTTTATACATCAAATATGTCATCTGCTTAGTTTAGACATCCTTTGTGCGAATGCCATCTGTTTAGTTTATTCATCTTTTATGTGAATTATGCAACGCCACCTTGTTTAGCCAGGCATCATATATGTGAATTTTGCAAGGGCCATCCTGCTTAGCCAGTCATCTTATATGTAAATTATATCAGGCCATCCTTTTTTTTACATATTACATTTGTCAACAATGTTAGTTTATTCAACTGCTCTTCGTGTGCATCAGCCATTTCACACGGTGATGGCAAATTCTGGAGTGAAAACAAGGTCTTCGAAAGCAGACTATGCTATCTCGAGCGCATATCTCGCTGGTTACGGATAGCTCCTCGAGGAGGATTCAGAGATAGATGACCAGTCCAATCCCCGAGGTGTATGCTCTAACTTGGCAGGGTTATGTTGCTCATATCGTGCGTATGGTGTCTCGCATTGCTATGCCATTTGATTAGTTTAGACATGCTTTGTGTGAATGCCACCTGTTAGGTGTCTAATTACCATATATGTGAATTATGCATTGCCATCTTGTTGCAAGACATTATATATGTGAATTATACAATGCTATCTTGTTGCAAAGGCATTATATATGTGAATTATGCAATGCCATGTTGTTTAGCCAATCATCATGTATGTGAATTATATCATGCTATCATTTTTTGTATTACGTGTTCCATTTGTCGACAACGTTTGTATATTCAACTACTCTTCTGTGCATCAGCCATTTGAAGCGGTGATGGAAGTATCTCGAGTGAAACCAAGGTATTGAGCAGACAATGCTACTGCTCAAGCGAGACATCTTGCTAGGTTACAGAGAGCTCCTCGGAGGAGGATTGAGACCGATGACCAGTCCTATTTCCCCGAGGTCTATGCTCAAACTTGGCAGGTTATATTACCCATGTCATGCATGTTGTCTTGCATTGCTTAGTTTTTACATCATATATAGATTGCCATCTGCTTACTTGCTTACTATATAAATCATATATTTGAATTATATCATGCCATCATGTTTACATAGTACATACACATCATCTATCTGAATTATGGCATGGCAACCCATTTAATAAAGACATCATATAGTTATATCATCTCATCCTGTTTAGTGTTTACAGTCATCATATTTAGAATTATGGCATTCTATCCATGAATGTATGTGAATTATGGCATGCCAACCTATTTAATAAACACATTATATAGTTATGTCATGTCATCCTGTTTACATAGTCTCATATTTTGAACTATGTCTTTCCATCTTTTTTAGTTAGCCATCATAATGTGAAATTGTGTCATGCTATCCTATTTAGTTAGCCATCATATATGTGAAATTGTGTCATGCTATCCTGTTTGGTTAGACAACATAAATATGAATTATTTCATGCCCTCTTTTATTCCCCACTATCCATTGCACGTGTCTATCATACAATGTCTATACTTTCAATTACTTTTCTTGTTTATCAGCCATTTGAATTGGAGAGCGTGATGGCAGTATCTAAGGGAGTAACAACACGGTCTTCAGAAAAGATAGTGCTACCAGTTGATGCAGATAGAACCATGATTGTACTTGCCCAAGGACCAGATCCACCACACATAACCCAGACTCTCGCAGATTGTACCCCTACCCAGTTGGACAGAGAACCAGCTACACCCCTTCTAACCCCAATCCCGGCAGATAGTAACCCAGTCCCAGTTGACACAACACCGTCTCCACCACAGAGCACCCAAACACGAGCGGTTAGTAAGGGAACTGCAGTGCCCAAAGCACGAGGACCACCACTCTGAATCCCAACTCAACGCTTAAAGGAAAAGAAGATTTGTTCTCAGGTCAGGTTTTGTAGCTATGGTTCATACTCCTTTGCTCTTGCATTACTGTATTTACTCATACCAACTATTTTCAAATTTGAAGGATGGAATTGAAACTCCAATGGCGCAACAGGTATGTTTTAAACCTGTTTCTTTAACTGGTTTGCTGTTGTAACCTGCTCTATGTTGATTTCAGTTTCAATTGAATAAACAGTTATGTTCTCATGTCATGCACATTACGAGTGTTGTTATTGCTCTATAGTTACAAACACTTATATTCTGTCTATTCTTCTTTGTCTTGAACAAATATTATTTGAACTGTGTCTCTATCTTGATTTAACAACAAAAATTAGAATGATATAGACCATAAAGTGACCATGGTACATAGATATATGTTTGTTTCATGCTGTTATCCTGTCCACTTTACTACTGAACTCATTTACCAAAATGAGTTTCATATACAACATGGTAAACATGTGATGTGTCTGCTTGTTTCTCTTTTAGAATGCGGACAAAATATTGGAGAATAGTACCGCGTTATCCAATGGTGAAGGAAGTAATGTAGATAAGGTTCAAGATAGTGAGACATCCTGTTGGTCTCCAAGAAAGCTGATAAAACTATCTTGGCGACGGTGAGGGAACCCAAAAGTCATGTCTTGATGTAGTGTTCGAGTTATCGGCCACTCTGCTGGCACAAGCTCTTGAACTCATTGTGCTGAATCAGTTCGTCTTCTTGAATCTCAACTTCAAGTTGAAAGACATCAATCGATGTCTTTGCTGACGGAAGTCAAGGACCGAGGAAGTCATTGAAGAATTGAGATGCATATTTTCGGTGCAACAACAATTTGGAGGATTTAAGCGCCAAACAAGAGATAGTTAATAAGCTTGCTAAGCATCTTGCCGACATTATGGGTACCTGGATATTGTTTCTTGAGATCTTCGAAGTGTTTTCAGTTCTGGATTTGTTTTTTCTGCGGCGTTTATTTGCGCTGGTCGCCAACTTTGACAACCAAAGTGTATATGATATGCTGCTTTGTTCCCTATATTTGCACTTTGGTGGCGAACTTTGATGCCAGATGGATGTAATATATGTAACAACCGTGATAGCCTAGCATAAGTTGCTTGCTTATTTATTTCCTTGTTGTCTTGTTTATTTGTTTGCTTGTAGTCGGTGCAGTTCTTTTTAAAACTAG
The DNA here is from genome assembly GCA_021605205.1 of Aegilops longissima. Lineage (NCBI taxonomy): Eukaryota > Viridiplantae > Streptophyta > Magnoliopsida > Poales > Poaceae > Aegilops > Aegilops longissima. The sequence continues at coordinate 703,756,134 of CM038680.1, read as the reverse complement.
GCTACAATAACCATGGGCTAATATTTACTGTAGTGACACTGGGCCTCCTATGGGTCAGAGAAGCGATGGGCCTTCTACGGGCCGTAGAAATAGTAGGCCTTCTACGGGTCGTAGAAACAATGGGCCTTCTACGGGCCGTAGAAACAATGGGCCTTCTACGGGCCGTATCATCAATGGGCCTTATACGGGTCGTATGACCATAACGGGCCATCGTTAATAGGCCATATTTGATGATGCTATGAAAACGGGCCAACGTATTAACGGACCACAAACGGGCCGATGTAACCACGGGCTGAATTTGGCCACAAGCGTAAAATAGCGAGAACGGGCCGTAAGTAAGCGAATCTTTGAAATGAGCCCAAGAATAAATGGGCTCAGAAGGCGAAAGATAACATTTCTTTGAAACGCCCAACTGAATAATGGGCCCTTAATGGGTATAAAGTGATATCTTTGTTCATTACGGGCCGTTTCACCAGGGCCGTTAATGGGTGTAAAGTGATACCTTTGTTCATTGCGGGCGATTTCACCATGGGCGTTAATAGGCCAAGAGTTACATAGGGCCTCATATGGGCCGAAAAACGTCATGGGCCATACATGGGCCAGAAGTGAAAACGGGCTGGAATCATATTGGATGACCCAGATGACACTACTGGGCCTAATTCGGATAGGGTGTAACGGGCCTTGGGTTAGCGGGCTGTAAATGGGCTATATGTGAACAGGCCGTTAACAGGCTTTCCATGGGCCGGCCCGCCACCTTTTGACCAAGTCAAACGGGCCAGCCTTTTCACAGGAATGGGCCTCTGTTGGGCCGTGCCACGTGTCGACGTATCATAGGCGCCTTCTGTCCAATGAGTGGATGACATCTGTCCCAACGGTGAGCCGACACGTGTTTCCTCCAGCCAATGATGATTTTACATGTGGAAAATCCCCATTGGTCGGGGATGTTAACGGGTTATCGAATCCAAAACCCGACCCGATAGCTTAACGACGTTCCATTACGGTGGATGCCACGTGTCGGTCACCCTTGACGAAAGCACTTCTGTGACGCGCGATTTATCGTCATGGAAGTGGACACTTCCGTGATGATAATTTTGGTAATGTCATGGAACACTTCTATGACAGCACAGGTATGACTATCTTGATTCTGTCATAAATTTGTCATGGATGTACATGCATGACAAAAAATGCGACCTACTATGACAAACACGTATCATCACGGAAGTGTATTTTTTTGTAGTGCGCCTTCTTCAGGTTAGCCGCCTTTGCCTGATTCTCCTTCTCGAGAAGCCCATACCGGCCGGCGGCGTCCCTCAGCTCCACAACCATCTCGACTATCTTTTCTTCACTTCGGAGATGAGCAGCCTGTTCGGCTCTCAAGTCTTCGGCTGCCTTTAGGGCAGCCGCATTGCTAACCCGGGCTTGTTCCTTGGCTAGGGCAAGTTCCGCCCTCAGGGCCTCAATGGCAGCAGCTCCGCCTGCAGCCACATCACATCATATTAATATTACAACCTTCTTACAATTTCCTAAAAAATAAGGAAATACGAGCGCATACTCTGCGACTCGTCGAATCGCTTGTTTACAAGCGTGACGTCGGCATCCACCACGTCAATCTGTTGCCTCAATTCAGCGAATTCGGCGGTCTGGTCTACCGCCGGACCCTTAGCAACCTGCACATAAATACAGTGCGACCATTACCTGGGAGTGTGATCCTCCGTTTGCCGCCATGGGCTGGCAACCACAGTCTCAGGGGCTACTATCTATACAGAGCACATCTATTACGTGCGGTGCAACCAAAAATTACATATTTCGTTGCTTACCTCAAAGCCTTTGAGCAAGCTTCTAAAAGCTTCATTTAACCCGCTTGTGGCGGAGGAAATTTTCTCCAACACCGTACTCATTAGTGTACGGTGATCCTCCGAGAGAGCAGCTTGCTCCAGGAGGCCCGTCAGTATGTTCGGCCGGGCACCGGACTCTCCCGGACCCTTCTCATTGCCCTCCACAGGAGCCGAACGTGCTGGGCTCGGGACGGTCGAAGTGTTAGCTTCTGGCCTCAGTAGATCCCGACTCCTCCGTGATGACACCTCAGGGTCGCCTGCCCCATGGGGCGGAGAGGCAGGTGGGGTTTCACTCTCCATAATCTCAGGAAGAAGATCCCTCGAGGACGAACCCTGTTGAGACGAACTGCTAGCCGGGCTGCAAAAAATAGGTCCCGACTATTACTCTCAGAGGAAAAAGCAATAAGCTTCTTGTTTATTAACTTACAGCTCGGTAGAGGGCTGGCCCATTAGCGGGCACGGTGCGGTAGGAACGCCCTTCTGGGCAGGGCCCTTTGGTGAAGTTTTCTTCCCTTGTTTAGGCGCCTCCGTTTCCAAGTCTTCGGAGGCAGCCCTCTTTTTCCCGCGGGGGGAGGAAAACTTAGATTCACCTCCCTGATTGTCCTCCTCCGTGGAAACATTAAATCCCCCGGTTCGGATGCACAATGTGTGAAGCTCACTCTTGGCTTCTCCATTCCTCCCTTCATCGTTCTCCGATGGCACTTGACTTAGCGCCCGTTTAAGCATCCTGGCTATTGCCAGACCGGGCGAGCCTTCGGGAAGCAGGGCCGGACACCTGATTCTCTCCGCCTTACTGAGCCAATCCTGGTCGCGGACAGTTTTTCAGAACAATGTTATGATAAATATAAACGAAGTGTTCAGGTCACAGGGTTATTTACTTGGGTATATTGGCGGTTGCAGCTTAGGCCCGCATCCTCGGTGGTGTTCGAACACTTTATTCGTGGTCCGAAGAACAACTTATACATTCCTTCAAGCGTCATGCCGAAGAAGTGATGAATGGTTCACGGGCTTTCTGGATTGAACTCCCACATCCGAAGAGGTCGACGTTTGCATGACAGAGCCCGCCAAACTAGCATTACCTGGATTATTTTGACAAGACTAATATCCCTCTCAAGAAGCTCCCGAATGCGGCTCTGCAATGTTGGTACATCGTTTGCAGACCCCCAGTCCAGTCCCAAGTTGGCCCACAATGCCAGTTGAGGCGGAGGGCCCGAGCGGAAGGCGGGGGCGGCCGCCCACTTCGTGCCTCGGGGAGCTGTGATGTAAAACCACCTCCGTTGCCATAGATCGGACACCTCTGGGAAAGAACCTTCCGGCCAAGGAACATCGGCGTTTCTGCTTATTGCGGCGCCCCCACACTCCTCGTGTCGCCCCGCAATCTCCTTTGGCTTCACATTGAAGGTCTTGAGCCATAGGCCGAAGTGGGGGGTGATGTGGAGGAAGGCTTCGCACACGACGATAAACGACGAGATGTGGAGGATGGAATCCGAGCTAGGTCGTGAAAATCTATCCCGTAATAGAACATGAGCCCCCTCACGAAGGGATCAAGAGTAAAACCCAAGCCTCAGAGGAAGTGAGAGACAAATACGACGCTCTCGTTGGGTTCGGGAGTAGGGATGACCTGCCCTGCGACAGGAAACTTGTGCTTGACATCGGCGGTCAGATACCCGCCCCCCTAAGCTTCGCAATGTCCTCCTCCGTGACAGAGGAGGCCATCCACCGGCCTTGGAGGTCGGATCCGGACATGATTGAAGATCTGAGGTGCTTAAGCTTGGGCTTTGGGTGTTGGAACTCGAAGTGCGGGAAGGCGCAAGCGTGGAGATAGAGGGATAGGCCTCGACCCCTCTATAAAGGGGGAGAATATCAAGTGTCCCCAGCGTAACCGTTCGGGACTTGCCTAAAAACATGGAGTCATGCCAACAGGCGTGGTTGGATTACCCATACCCGTATTGATGAGGATCCCACGATAAGAGGGACACGATCTCTGCTTCGACAAGACGTGCCAAAGGAACTGCCTCGTAATGTGTGCGGTAGCTGGTTATAAAAAACGGTTTGAATAAGAGCTGGACCGTGGCGTGATGTCACGTTTTGAAGAGTTGTCAGCGGATTAGATTTGTGATTCTCTCTACGGTGGTATGCGAAATTTATCTTGCAGAGACCGGGCACGATTTAAGTGTTCGAGGATTACTTTGGAGTATTCGGAGATGGAACCCGCCTTGCAATGCCGAAGACAATCTGCGCGCAGGACTCATCGTCATTGAAGCCTGGTTCATGGGCTACTGAGGGAGTCCTGGATAAGGGGGTATCCGGACAGCCGGACTATATACTTTGGCCGGACTGTTGGACTATGAAGATACAAGATTGAAAACTTCGTCCTGTGACCGGATGGGACTCTCCTTTGCGTGGAAGGCAAGCTTGGCGATCCGGATAATAGATCTCCTTCTCTGTAACCGACTCTGTGTAACTCTAGCCCCCTCCGGTGTCTATATAAACCGGAGGGTTTAGTCCATAGGACAACAACAATCATACCATAGGCTAGCTTCTAGGGTTTAGCCTCTACGATCTCGTGGTAGATCAACTCTTGTAATACTCATATCATCAAGATCAATCAAGCAGGAAGTAGGGTATTACCTCCATCGAGAGGGCCCGAACCTGGGTAAACATAGTGTCCCCAGCCTCCTGTTACCATTAGCCTTAGACGCACAGTTCGGGACCCCCTACCCGAGATCCGCCGGTTTTGACACCGAAAGTGACTACTTGGTCTGATTGGCATCATACTATCTTCCATCTTGATCCTTCTACCTAGCTGCTGATAGTCTTCGTGCTTTCAATTCATTGAATACTTGACTATGGCTTGTCTAGTGTAGTCTACCTTCCGCTGCATACGAATAGTGTCATTTCTATTGTTTGTCTACGAAACTCCCATGTTTTGAAGACTTCCATAAAAATCGCCTATTCATCCCCCCCCCCCTCTAGTCGATAACTAGCCCTTTCAGCAAGGTTGTCATTTCTCATGATCTCACGATCGAGAAAGTCATGCTTGTTGAGTCCCTTGCTTACAATCTACTTTCCGTTCGTCAACTTGCACTCATGGGCTTTGCCACTTTCTTTGATATTGATTCCGTGGCCCTCTTGTGGAGCAAGACTCTTGAAGTAGCCTTTGTTGGGCATGTCGAGAACGGTCTTTATGTGATTAACTTTTCGGAGCGACCCACTAAGTTCGCGACATGCCTAATGGCTAAAGTTGATGTGGGATGGCTTTGGCATCACCGTTTAGCCCATGTCAATATGAGATCTTTGCAAAGTCTTCTTAAGGGGGACCATGTCTGTGGACTAACAAATGTTAGTTTTGCCAAAGATCGTGCTTGCAATGCTTGTGTCGAAGGAAAGCTTCATGGACGGCTCACCCTCCCACGACTATCATCTACTCGAAGAGACCCTTGGAGCTGCTTCACATGGATCTCTTTGGGCCTCCATCCTTTGATAGTCTTGGGGGTAGAAAGTATTGTTTGGTGATCGTGGATGACTATTCAAGATATACTTGGATATATTTCTTCAAGAGGAAGAGCGAGACTCAACAAACCATCATCGACTTTGCAAATGAAGCTCAACGTCAACATGATGCAAAGATCTTGATTATAAGGAGTGACAACGGCTCAGAGTTGAAGAACTACACCTTGGATGAGTTTCTCAATGATGAGGGGATCAAGCATCAGTATGCTGCACCTTACACCCCTCAACAGAATGGTGTAGCGGAGAGGAAGAACCGGACGTTGATGGATGCGGCAAGGACCATGATGGCGGAGTTCAAGTCTCCTTACAACTATTGGGCCGAAGCCATCAACACAGCATGTCATGCATCCAATCAGCTCTACCTCCAAAAAGGCTTGAATAAGACTCCCTATGAAATACTTACCGGTAACAAGCCCAAACTCAAGTACTTCGAGGTGTTCGGGTGTAAGTGTTTCATTCTAAATAAAGGTGTTCGTCTGTCTAAATTTGAGGCCAGATCTTATGAGGGCATATTTGTTGGTTATGCTACAAACTCTCATTCTTATCGTGTCCTCAACAAGTCCACCGGACTCATTGAGGAGACGTGTAACATGGAGTTTGACGAGAATAACAGCTCCCAAGTGGAGCAAAGTGGTACTTGTGATGTAGGTGATGAAATTCCTCCCCAAGCCATAAGAAGAATGGGTGTTGGTCATATCCTACCCATTGAGGAACCCCTTGTGGCCGAAGGAGAAGGACAATGCTCCACTCAAGTGGAGCCATCACCAACCCAAGACCCACACGCTTCCGAAGAACAAAGTGAAGGTCCTCAACCTCGTGAACAAGGTCAAGGGCAAGATCAATCTCAAGATGGTGGCGAACCACCAAATGATGCCCAAGGTCAAGTTTGAATCTTTGAGCAAGTTCAAGATCAAGAGCAAGCTCAAGATCAAGAACAAGCTCAAGACGACGCTCAAGTTGAACAAGAAGTTACCCCCCCTCTGTTCACATCCGAGGAGGAATTAGAGCGTCGTGCCGTGAAGATTGCTTCCAAGCTCACTACCAAAGGCCATCTCATGGAGAATGTGATTGGAACCCTAAGAAAGGGGGTAAGCACTCGTAGACAATTAACAAACTATTGTGAACATCATGCTTTTGTTTCTTGTGTCGAACCCCAAAAGGTTTATGAGGCGCTCGAGGACCCGGATTGGCTCAATGTCATGCATGAAGAACTCAACAACTTTGAGCATAACCAAGTGTGGAAATTAGTGCCAAGGCCAACTGGGAATCATAATGTCATTGGAACCAAGTGGATATTCAAGAACAAGCAAGATGCTCATGGGATCATTGTTCGCAACAAGGCTCGGTTGGTGGCACAAGGCTACTCCCAAGTTGAGGGTATCGACTATGGTGAAACCTTTGCTCCCGTTGCTCACCTTGTATCTATTCGTTTGTTGATTGCTTATGCTTCTCATCATAATTTCACGTTGCAATAAATGGATGTGAAGAGTGCATTTCTTAATGGCCCCATTAATTAGTTGGTGTATGTCAAACAACCCCCCGGGTTCGAAGATCCTTACTTCCCCGATCATGTGTACCAACTCCACAAGGCGCTCTATGGCCTTAAACAAGCCCCACGTGCGTGGTATGTGTTGGGAAACGTAGTAATTTCAAAAATTTTCCTACGATCACGCAAGACCACGGTGATGGCATAGCAACGAGAGGATAGAGTATCCGTCCACGTACCCTCGTAGACCGAAAGCGGAAGCGTTATAACAACGCGGTTGATGTAGTCGTACTTCTTCCCGATCCAACCGATCCAAGTACCGAACGTACGGCACCTCCGAGTTCTGCACACGTTCAGCTCGATGACGTCCCTCGAACTCCGATCCAGCCGAGTGTTGAGGGAGAGTTTCGTCAGCACGACGGCGTGGTGACGATGATGATGTTCCACCGACGCAGGGCTTCGCCTAAGCTCCGCCACGGTATGATCGAGGTGTAATCTGGTGGAAGGGGCACCGACACGGCTAAGGAACGATCTAATCGATCAACTTGTGTCTCATGGGGTGCCCCTGCCCTGTATATAAAGGAGGGAAGGGAGGGGCTGGCCGGCCAGAGAGGAGGCGACGGGGTGTCCTACTCCTACTAGGAGTAGGATTCCCCCAAATCCTAGTCCAACTAGGGTTTGACCAAGGGAGAGGGAGAGAGGCCACCCCTTCTCCTAATCCTAATAGGACTAGGGAAGGGGGAAGGCTGCGCCAGCTATAGGGCCCCTTTCTCTTTCCCACTAAGGCCCATCAAGGCCCATTGACCCCCGGGGTTCCAGTAACCCCGGTACTCAGTAAAATTCCCAATTTCACCCGGAGTGATTCCGAGTCAAACATAGGCTTCCAATATATCAATCTTTATGTCTCGACCATTTGAGACTCCTCGTCATGTCCGTGATCTCATCCGGACTCGAACAACCTTGGTACATCAACATCATAAAACCTCATAGTAAGCATCATCGAAGCGTTAAGCGTGCGGACCCTACGGGTTCGAGAACTACGTGACATGACCGAGACACCTCTCGGTCAATAACCAATAGCGGGACCTGGATGCCCATATTGGTTCCTACATATTCTACGAAGATCTTTATCGGTCGGACCGCATAACAACATCGTTGTTCCTTTTGTCATCGATGCGTTACTTGCCCGAGATTCGATCGTCGGTATCCAATACCTAGTTCAATCTCGTTACTGGCAAGTCTCTTTTCTCGTTCCGTAATACATCATCTCATAACTAACTCATTAGTTACAATGCTTGCAAGGCTTAGGTGATGAGCATTACCGAGAGGGCCCGAGATACCTCTCCGACAATCGGAGTGACAAATCCTAATCTCGAAATATGCCAACCCAACATGTACCTTCGGAGACACCTGTAATGTACCTTTATAATCACCCAGTTACGTTGTGACGTTTGGTAGCACCCAAAGTGTTCCTCGGGCAAACGGGAGTTGCATAATCTCATAGTCATAGGAACATGTATAAGTCATGAAGAAAAGCACTAGCAACAAACTATACGATCAGGTGCTATGCTAATGGAATGGGTCATGTCAATCAGATCATTCAACCAATGATGTGATCCCGTTAATCAAATAACAACTCCTTGTTTATGGTTAGGAAACATAACCATCTTTGATTAACGAGCTAGTCAAGTAGAGGCATACTAGTGACACTCAGTAGGTTTATGTATTCACACATGTATTATGTTTCCGGTTAATACAATTCTAGCATGAATAATAAACATTTATCATGATATAAGGAAATAAATAATAACTTTTATTATTGCCTCTAGGGCATATTTCCTTGATCTCCCACTTGCACTAGAGTCAATAATCTAGATTACACAGTAATGATTCTCACACCCATGGAGTCTTGGTGCTGATCATGTTTTGCTCGTGGAAGAGGCTTAGTCAACGGGTGCGCAACATTCAGATCCGTATGTATCTTGCATATCTCTATGTCTCCCACGGACCAAATCCGGATGGAGTTGAAGCGTCTTTTGATGTGCTTGGTTCTTTTGTGAAATCTGGATTCCTTTGCCAAGGCAATTGCACGATATTGTCACAAAAGATTTTCATTGGACCCGATACACTAGGTACAACACCTAGATCGGTTATGAACTCCTTCATCCAGACTCCTTCATTAGCTGCTTCGAAGCAGCTATGTACTCAACTTCACATGTAGATCCCATAACGACGCTTTGTTTGGAACTGCACCAACTGACAGCTCCACCGTTTAATGTAAATACGTATCCGGTTTGCGATTTAGAATCATCCGGATCAGTGTCAAAGCTTGCATCGACGTAACCGTTCTGACGAGCTCTTTGTCACCGCCATAAATGAGAAACATATCCTTAGTTTTTCTCAAGTACTTAAGGATGTTCTTGACCGCTGTCCGATGATCCACTCTGGATTACTTTGGTACTGCCTGCTAAACTTACAGCAAGGCACACATCAGGTCTGGTACACAGCATTGCATACATGATAGAGCCTATGGCTGAAGCATAGGAACATCTTTCATTTTCTCTCTATCTTCTGCGGTGGTCGGGCATTGAGTCTTACTCAACTTCACACCTTGTAATACCGGCAAGAACCCTTTCTTTGCACGATCCATTTGAACTTTTTCAAAACTTTATCAAGGTATGTGCTTTGTGAAAGTCCTATTAAGCGTCTTGATCTATCTCTATAGATCTTAATGCCCAATATGTAAGCAGCTTCACGAGGTCTTTCATCGAAAAACTTTTATTCAAGTATCCCTTTATGCTATCCAGAAATTCTATATCATTTCCGATCAATAATATGTCATCCACATATAATATCGAAATGCTCTGAGCTCCCACTCACTTTCTTGTAAATCTGAGGCTTCTCCAAAAGTGCATATAAAACCAAATGCTTTGATCACACTATCAAAACGTTTATTCCAACTCCGAGAGGCTTGCACCAGTCCATAAATGGATCATTGGAGCTTGCACACTTTGTTAGCTCCTTTGGATCGACAAAACCTTCTGGTTGCATCATATACAACTCTTCTTCCGTAAATCCATTCAGAATGCAGTTTTAACATCCATTTGCCAAATTTCATAATCATAAAATCGGCAATTGCTAACATGATTCGGACGGACTTAAGCATCGCACTGGTGAGAAGGTCTCATCGTAGTCAATCCCTTGAACTTGTCGAAAACCTTTTGCAACAAGTCGAGCTTTATAGACGATAACATTACCATCGCGTCGGTCTTCTTCTTGAAGATCCATTTATTCTCAATTGCTTGCCGATCATCGGGCAAGTCAACCAAAGTCCACACTTTGTTCTCATACATGGATCCCATCTCAGATTTCATGGCCTCAAGCCATTTTGTGGAATCTGGGCTCACCATCGCTTCTTCATAGTTCGTAGGTTCATCATGTTCGATAACATGACTTCCAAAACAGGATTACCGTACCACTCAGTGCGGATCTTGTTCTGGTTGATCTCTGAGTTCTGTAGAAACTTGATCTGAAGTTTCATGATCATCATCATTAGCTTCCTCCTATTTGGTGTAGGTGTCACGAAACTGTTTTACGTGATGTACTACTTCTCAATAAGGGAGTAGATACAGATTATCTCATCAAGTTCTACTTTCCTCCCACTCACTTCTTTCGTGAGAAACTCTTTCTCCAAAAAGTTTCGAATTTAGCAACAAAAATCTTGCCTTCGGATCTGTGATAGAAGGTGTACCCAACTGTCTCCTTTGGGTATCCTATGAAGACACATTTCTCGATTTGGGTTCGAGCTTATCAGGTTGAAGCTTTTCACATAAGCATCGCAGCCCCAAACTTTCAAAAGCGACAACTTTGGTTTCTTGCCAAACCACAGTTCATAAGGCGTCGTCTCAGCGGATTTAGATGGTGCCCTATTTAAAGTGAATGTAGCCGTCTCTAAAGCATAACCCCAAAATGATAGCGGTAAATCAGTAAGAGACATCATAGATCGCACCATATCTAATAAAATACGATTCGACGTTCGGACACACCATTACGTTGTGGTGTTCGGTGGCGTAAGTTCTGAAACTATTCCGCATTGTTTCAAATGTAGGCCAAACTCGTAACTCAAATATTCTCCTCCACGATCAGATCGTAGAAACTTTATTTTCTTGTTACGATGATTTTCCACTTCACTCTGAAATTCTTTGAACTTTTCAAATGTTTCAGACTTGTGTTTCATTAAGTAGATATACCCATATCTGCTCAAATCATCTGTGAAGGTGAGAAAATAACGATATCCGCCACGAGCCTCAACATTCATTGGACCACATACATCAAGTATGTATGATTTCCAATAAATCTGTTGCTCTCTCCATAGTTCCGGAGAACGGTGTTTTAGTCATCTTGCCCATAAGGCACGGTTACATAAGTGCCAAGTGATTCATAATCAAGTGACTCCAAAAGTCCATCAAGCATGGAGTTTCTTCATGCGTTTTACACCGATATGACCTAAGCGGCGAGTGCCACAAATAAGTTGCACCATCATTATCAACTCTGCATCTTTTGGTTTCAACATTATGAATATGTGTATCACTACTATCAAGATTGAGTAAAACAAACCATTCTTCAATGGTGCATGACCATAAAAGATATTATTCATATAAATAGAACAACCATTATTCTCTGATTTAAATGAATAACCGTCTCGCATCAAACAAGATCCAGATATAATGTTCATGCTCAACGATGGTACTAAATAACAATTATTTAGGTCTAATACTAATCCGAAGGTAGATGTAGAGGTAGCGTGCCGATTGCGATCACATCGACTTTGGAACCATTTCCCACGCGCATCGTCACCTCGTCCTTAGCCAATCTTCGCAATCCGTAGCCCTGTTTGAGTTGCAAATATTAGCAATGTAACCAAGTATCAAATACCAGTGCTCTGCGAGTATTAGTAAGGTACACATCAATAACAAGTATATCACATATACCTTTGTTAACCTTGCCATCCTTCTTATCCGCCAAATACTTGGGGCAGTTCCGCTTCGGTGACCAGCCTGCTTGCAATAGAAGCACTCAGTTTCAGGCTTAGGACCAGACTTGGGTTTCTTCTCTTGATCAACAACTTGCTTGCTGCTCTTTTGAAGTTTCCTTTTCTTTCCTTTGCCCTTTTCTTGAAACTAGTGGTTTTGTTAACCATCAACACTTGATGCTCCTTTTGATTTCTACCTCCATGCTTTCAAAGCATCGCCAAGAGCTCGGGCATAGTTTTGGTCATCCCTTGCATATTATAGTTCATCACGAAGCTCTTGTAGCTTGGTGGCGTGATTGGAGAATTCTGTCAATGGCGCAATCATCCGGAAGATTAACTCCAGTTGAATCAAGTGATTGTTATATCCGGACATTACGAGTATATGCTCACTTGTGTAACCATTCTCCTCCATCTTACAGCTATAGAACTTATTGGAGACTTCATATCTCTCAATCCGGGCATTCGCTTGGAATATTAACTTCAACTCTGGAACATCTCATATGCTCCATGGTGTTCAAAACGACGTTGAAGTCCCGGTTCTAAGCCGTAAAGCATGGCACACGAACTATAGAGTAGTCATCAGCTTTGCTTTGCCAGACGTTCACAACTTCCGGCGCAGCCCTTGCACCAGGCACGGCACCTAACGGTGCTTCCGGGGCGTAATTCTTACGTGCAGCAATAAGGATAATCCTCAAATTACGGACCCAGTCCGTGTAATTGCTGCCATCATCTTTCAACTTTGCTTTCTCAAGGAACGCATTAAAATTCAACGGAACAACAGCACGAGCCATCTATCTACACATTATAGACAAGCAAGATACTATCGGTACTAAGTTCATGATAAATTTAAGTTCAATTAATCATATTACTTAAGAACTCCCACTTAGAAAAATATCCTCCAATTCTCTAAGTGATTGCGTGATCCATTTCAACTACACCATGACCGATCATCACGTGTGATGGAGTAGTTTCAATGGTGAACATCAATATGTTGATCATATCTACTATATGATTCACGCTCGACCTTCGGTCTCCGTGTTCGAGGTCATATCTTATATGCATAGCTCGTCAAGTATAACCTGAGTATTCGCGTGTGCAACTGTTTTGCACCGTTGTATTTGAGCGTAGAGCCTATCACACCCGATCATCACGTGGTGTCTCAGCACGAAGAACTTTATAGCGGTGCATACTCGGGAGAACACTTCTTGATAATTTAGTAAGGGATCATCTTATAATACTACCGTCAATCAAAGCAAAATAAGATGCATAAAGGATTAACATCACATGCAATCAATATAAGTGATATGATATGGCCATCATCATCTTGTGCTTGTGATCTCCATCTCGAAGCACCGTCATGATCACCATCGTCACCGGTAGCGACACCTTGATCTCCATCGTAGCATCGTTGTCGTCTCGCCAACTATTGCTTCTCGACTATCGCTACTCCTTAGTGATAAAGTAAAGCAATTACATGGCGTTGCATCTCATACAATAAGCGACAACCATATGGCTCCTGCCATTGCCGATAACTCGGTTACAAAACATGATCATCTCATACAATAAAATATAGCATCATGTCTTGACCATATCACATCACAGCATGCCCTGCAAAAACAAGTTAGGCGTCCTCTACTTTGTTGTTGCAAGTTTTACGTGGCTGCTACGGGCTGAGCAAGAACCGTTCTTACCTCGCATCAAAACCACAGCGATACTTCGTCAAATAGACTCCGTTTAACCTTCTCAAGGACCGGGCGTAGCCACACTCAGTTCAACTAAAGTGAGAGAGCAGACACCGCCGGTCACCTTTAAGCAGCGAGTGCTCACAGCGGTGAAACCAGTCTCGCGTAAGCGTCACGCGTAATGTCGGTCGGGCCGCTTCATCTCACAATACCGCTGAACCAAAGTATGACATGCTGGTAGGTAGTATGACTTGTATCGCCCACAACTCACTTGTGTTCTACTCGTGCATATGACATCAACGCATAAAACCTGGCTCGGATGCCTTTGTTGGGAAACGTAGTAATTTCAAAAATTTTCCTACGATCACGCAAGACCACGGTGATGGCATAGCAACGAGAGGATAGAGTATCCGTCCACGCCCTCGTGAGACCGAAAGCGGAAGCGTTATAACAACGCGGTTGATGTAGTCGTACTTCTTCCCGATCCAACCGATCCAAGTACCGAGCGTCACGGCACCTCCGAGTTCTGCACACGTTCAGCTCGATGGCGTCCCTCGAACTCCGATCCAGCCGAGTGTTGAGGAGAGTTTAAATCGACGACGGCGTGGTGGCGATGATGATGTTCCACCGACGCAGGGCTTCGCCTAAGCTCCGCCACGGTATGATCGAGGTGTAATCTGGTGGAAGGGGCACCGCACACGGCTAAGGAGCGATCTAATCGATCAACTTGTGTCTCATGGGGTGCCCCTGCCCTGTATATAAAGGAGGGAAGGGAGGGGCTGGCGGCCAGGAGGAGGCGCACGGGGTGTCCTACTCCTACTAGGAGTAGGATTCCCCCAAATCCTAGTCCAACTAGGGTTTGACCAAGGGAGAGGGAGAGAGCGCCACCCCTTCTCCTAATCCTAATAGGACTAGGGAAGGGGAAGGCTGCGACCAGCTATAGGGCCCCTTTTCTCTTTCCCACTAAGGCCCATCAAGGCCCATTGACCCCGGGGTTCCAGTAACCCCGGTACTCGGTAAAATTCCCAATTTCACCCGGAGTGATTCCGAGTCAAACATAGGCTTCCAATATATCAATCTTTATGTCTCGACCATTTGAGACTCCTCGTCATGTCCGTGATCTCATCGGGACTCGAACAACCTTGGTACATCAACATCATAAAACCTCATAGTAAGCATCATCGAAGCGTTAAGCGTGCGGACCCTACGGGTTCGAGAACTACGTGAGACATGACCGAGACACCTCTCGGTCAATAACCAATAGCGGGACCTGGATGCCCATATTGGTTCCTACATATTCTACGAAGATCTTTATCGGTCGGACCGCATAACAACATCGTTGTTCCTTTTGTCATCGATGCGTTACTTGCGAGATTCGATCGTCGGTATCCAATACCTAGTTCAATCTCGTTACTGGCAAGTCTCTTTTCTCGTTCCGTAATACATCATCTCATAACTAACTCATTAGTTACAATGCTTGCAAGGCTTAGGTGATGAGCATTACCGAGAGGGCCCAGAGATACCTCTCCGACAATCGGAGTGACAAATCCTAATCTCGAAATATGCCAACCCAACATGTACCTTCGGAGACACCTGTAATGTACCTTTATAATCACCCGATTCGTTGTGACGTTTGGTAGCACCCAAAGTGTTCCTCGGGCAAGCGGGAGTTGCATAATCTCATAGTCATAGGAACATGTATAAGTCATGAAGAAAAGCACTAGCAACAAACTATACGATCAGGTGCTATGCTAATGGAATGGGTCATGTCAATCAGATCATTCAACCAATGATGTGATCCCGTTAATCAAATAACAACTCCTTGTTTATGGTTAGGAAACATAACCATCTTTGATTAACGAGCTAGTCAAGTAGAGGCATACTAGTGACACTCTGTAGGTTTATGTATTCACACATGTATTATGTTTCCGGTTAATACAATTCTAGCATGAATAATAAACATTTATCATGATATAAGGAAATAAATAATAACTTTTATTATTGCCTCTAGGGCATATTTCCTTCAGTATGAGCATCTTACGGAGTGGTTACAAGATCATGGGTTCAAAATCGGGAAAATCGACCCCACTCTTTTTACTAAGAAGGTCAAAGGGGTGTTGTTTGTGTGCCAACTATATGTTGATGATATTATTTTTGGTTCCCCTAACAAAGCTTTCAATGAAGAATTTGCCGCTCTCATGACCTCAAAGTTCAAGATGTCTGTGATGGGAGAGTTGAAGTTCTTTCTCAGGTTCGAAATCAAGCAAAGAAGAGAAGGAACCTTCATCAACAAAGCCAAATACACTCAAGACATGCTAAAGAGATTCAAGCTAAGTGATGTCAAGCCGGCCTCCACCCCAATGCCCACCAAGTGCCAACTTGACATTGATCCAAATGGTAAAGCGGTGGATCAAAAGGTATATCGCTCCATGATTGGCTCCTTGCTTTACCTTTGTGCATCTAGACCGGATATCATGTTGAGTGTGGGAATTTGTGCACGGTTTCAAGCCGCACCAAAGGAAAGCCACTTGGTGGCGGTCAAGCGAATCTTTCGATATTTGGCTCGTACCCCAAACTTTGGCTTATGGTACCCAAGAGGAGCAAATTTCAAACTTGAAGGATATTCAGATTCTGATTGGGCGGGAGACAAAGTGGATAGGAAGTCCACATCCGGAGGGTGCCAATTTCTTGGTTGCTCTTTGGTTAGTTGGTCTTCCAAGAAGCAAAGTTGTGTGTCTCTCTCGTCCACCGAAGCGGAGTATGTGGCGGCCGGTAGTTGTTGTGCACAACTCTTATGGATGAGGCAAACTTTAAAGGATTACGGTGTCATTTGTGAAAAAGTGCCTCTTTGGTGTGACAATGAAAGTGCCATCAAGATTTCTCTCAACCCGGTGCAACACTTCAAGACGAAGCATATTGAGATTCGGTATCACTTCATCCGGGATCATATTAGGTGAGGGGAGATCGAGCTCAACTATGTCAACACTCGTGATAACCTTGCAGGTATTTTCACGAAGCCCTTGGATGAAGCAAGATTTCGCGAGTTAAGGAATGAGCTAAATATCACTGATACGAGCAATGTGACTTGAACCCTTGCACACACCACCACACTCAACTTGTTGTCTAGTTTAGATGTAGGCATGGACATAGGGGGAGTGTTGTTCTCTCAATGAACTTTCCCTCCCCACATTATGCAGAAGCTAATCAAATTCTTTCACATTAGCCAGTTTTGATGGTACCTGTGCTTCAAAGATGAGTTTTGGTCATGGGCCCAAGGTTAAAATCTTCGCGGTGCCATACCTCCGAACTCAAACATAGGTGGCCTCGGCCACTGCCCTCTCTTGGGGAGGAGTGTATTTCTCCTCTTCTTTTGCTCGGTTTTCTTGTGTGTTTTGATCTTGTGTTTAGTCGTCTTCTTTTTCGTGAGCTAAGCCTTTTTGAGCCAGCCTTTTTGTGGCTGAGCGGTACTACCGCTGGGTGCGCGGTACTACTGCTGATGATCATCAAGCGGTACTACCGCCCACCACAGCGGTACTACTGCTCAAGGGCGGGCGTGGGGGTCATGTTGGGGGCAGGGGGAGTTGCTTTTCTCCCCCATACCCATTCGCTCCACTTGTCCGTCTTCCTCGTCGCTCCAGCGACGCCTCGCCGCGGGAGGGATTCGGCGGGCCGCCGTCTTCGTGCCATTCCTCTCCATTTCCTTAGGAGGAATCGATCCCCACCGCATCCTCTTGCCATGGATGCCGGTATTGCCTGAAGGAAATATGCCCTCGAGGCAATAATAAAGTTATTATTTATTTCCTTATTTCATGATAAATGTTTATTATTCATGCTAGAATTGTATTAACTGGAAACTTAGTACATGTGTGAATACATAGACAAACTTAATGTCACTAGTATGCCTCTACTTGACTAGCTCATTAATCAAAGATGGTTACGTTTCCTAACCGTAGACATGAGTTGTCATTTGATTAACGGGTTCACATCATTAGGAGAATGATGTGATTGACATGACCCATTCTGTTAGCTTAGCACTTGATCGTTTAGTATGTTGCTATTGCTTTCTTCATGACTTATACATGTTCCTACAACTATGAGATTATGCAACTCCCGTTTACCGGAGGAACACTTTGTGTGCTACCAAACGTCACAACGTAACTGAGTGATTATAAAGGAGTTCTACAGGTGTCTCCAAAGGTACATGTTGAGTTGGCGTATTTCGAGATTAGGTTTTGTCACTCCGATTGTCGGAGAGGTATCTCTGGGCCCACTCGGCAATGCACATCACTATAAGCCTTGCAAGCATAGCAACTAATGAGTTAGTTGCGGGATGATGTATTACGGAACGAGTAAAGAGACTTGCGATAGCGAGATTGAACTAGGTATTGAGATACCGCGATCGAATCTCGGGCAAGTAACATACCGATGGCAAAAGGAACAACGTATGTTGTTATGCGGTTTGACCGATAAAGATCTTCGTAGAATATGTAGGAGCCAATATGAGCATCCAGGTTCCGCTATTGGTTATTGACGGAAGCGTGTTTGGTCATGTCTACATTGTTCTCGAACCCGTAAGTCCGCACGCTTAAAGTTAGATGACAGTTATATTATGAGTTTATGTGTTTTGATGTACCGAAGGAGTTTGGAGTCCGGATGAGATCGGGGACATGACGAGAGTCTCGAATGGTCGAGGCGTAAAGATCGATATATTGGACGACTATATTCGGACTTGGAAAGGTTCCAGTGATTCGGTATTTTTGGAGTACCGGAGAGTTACGGAATTCGCCGGGAGTATATGAGCCTTATTGGGCCATCACGGGAATAGAGGAGAGAGGCGAAAGGAAGGAGGCGCAGATCCCCCTCGGTCCGAATTGGACAAGGGGTGCAGCCCCCTTTTCCTTCCTCCTCTCCCCCTCTTTCCTTCTCTCCTACTCCAACAAGGGAAGGAGGAGTCCTACTCCTAGTGGGAGTAGGACTCCCCCCTTGGCGCGCCCTCCTCCTTGACCGGCCGCCTCCCCCCTTGCTCCTTTATATACGCACTACAAGAAACATGTTAATCCATGACGGATTTCCGGTGACAATTTTAAAATCTGTCATGAACCCCGTCGTATAGACCCGCAAGCCCGCCAAAGCCCGCCTAAAGCCCTAAACCTTTCCCCGTATAAAAGCTAACCCTAAGTCACTCCCGTCCCCAACCCCTTTCCCCATCCGCCGCCACCACGCCTCGCCTCTCCTCGATCCCGTCCTTCGCATCCACCTCCCCCTCCCCGCCTCCAAACGATGATGACGGCCCAAGATCTACATGGTGACAACGGCTGCTCCGGCTTGATGGAAGCGGCGGCCAACCCTAGCCGCCGTGGCGCGCCTCTGCTACTCACAACAACGACCCACACCATGGATATGCGGCAGAGGCCTCCCTTCTCTGTCTCCCAGGCTGCGTACCTGCCTCCTATCCGGAGATTTGGAGCAGCAATCGCCGGACAAGGAGAGGACGACGACCGTGACCTACGGGAGGCCCGACCTTGACCTCGCCTGCGACGTCTACGCCCCACACAAGGTCCCTCCCTGCTTCCCCTATCGTCTCATGTCTCCTTCATCACTTCCTTTTCTCCCCCATCCTCAATCGAAGTTTTTTTTTCTTTGATTCAGATCAGCAGGACCTCCCTGCCTCTCCGGTTCGATGGGCATTGATGACCGGGGCCCTCGTTCGAGCTCGATGACGAGGTCCTCTGTCCCGACCACCATGATTCCCCAGCGAATAAGAAGGTCGAACCCCTCGCCCTGTTTATTTTTCTTTCGAAGTGACTGCTGTTCTGCCGTTGCGTATTTCTCCAGGGGCTATCCATTTTTCTTGGACTGAATCTGATGAAGAAAATGTGGCCAACTTCGTTTTCCTGATACTCACAAGTTACAGCCAACGATAGACTAGTTATGTTGGCTATTTCCTTTTCCTTTCTCACCGTGCGAGCACTACCAATGTAGAATTTGTGAGATCTGCTAGTTAGTTAAGCAACTACTAATTTAATAATTAGATGCCCATGAGATGCTCTTGTTGGTTCCTTCAATTTTTCTTGTTTGTGGAATAAAAGTAATTGAGTAATCTCACTCAATCGATTGACCAAGAGTAAGATTGTTAACTAGATCTGCTATTACAATGCTACTCTGTTATATATTATGTACAAAGTTTATATTTGTTATCATCATTTGGTTGATCAGTCCTTCTCGTCTACTCCTCGCCTACTCTCGCTCTCGCACTAATTATATATACAAGTTTAGTGTCAGATCCGTGAAATGTACTTACTACCATCATTTGTTTGCAGCAAATATTACAAATTTTGTTCATCGCATCTTGTCGTACTCAGAGGCAAGGCATTATTTGCTGCCATCTTGGATTGTAACAATTGGGTTTATTTACTACTCCCTCTGTTCCGATTTACTTGTCATGGTTTTAGTTCAAATTGAACTAAAACCACGACGAGTAAATCGGAACGGAGGGAGTATTATTCTGTAAGATTTTTCTAATGCTAGTTTTCTGGTTTGTCTAGCCTGAACAACCTCTAACATTGGTTTTCATGGAGACAAAATGAGAAGCTGATTCATTGAGATATTGGCTACAAAAGAGGATTCCTTGCAACTCCAATCCATGGTGATAGAATACAGTAGGTAAATACATATAAAACTGTAATCCCAACAAATTATAGCTAATATTTTAATTTTGAATATCTGCCATGCTGTTTTAACACTCGAAGCTAAATAACTAGATACATTTTTCTCAGCATGCTATACTTGTATGAGTTACAGATTTCATAAGTATCAAGGATATATCTAGCTTAAGCATATGTACACCTCTTGTTATACCTACGGCTCTGCTTGGAGTATCTCTGCTATGATTTTAGCTAGTTTAATATACCTCGTGTCCACCTGTTATGCTTAGCTGAATATAAGAACAATTAGGATGTCGTTATCATTACACTAGCAATGATAGTTGTAAGTAGTTATTCCAGACATGTGATTCACATTATTTTCGAAAGAAGGAAAACCTTTGCCTTGTATATTAATAAAGAAAGAAAATGTCAAACTATATGTATGTGCAGTTGCACATGTAACAGAGACATGTGCTCACACATTGCTGCTAGTCTGTTTCCTGTAACCATGTAAATACATTGTTTATTACATGGCACTCCTTTGACATTTTCTTAAAGTTTCTTGATGATTCTATACCACTTCAATATGTTACACATTGTTTACTGTTGTCGGTGCTTTCAGATGAATTTGCAGCATAAACATTTGAGTTTCATGTGTAAACTTGTTGACATACAAACATTTGAAGTTTACGCCGACCGGTTCGAGGATCAGAGGCTTCGCGTCGTGCATATTGTTTGTTAGTGATGCCATGTTTTTGGCATAGATACTTTGTTATTATCATTTGTAGGAATTGTAAGATTTAAGAACTTTGGACAGTACGCAATTCCTTTTTTTCGTGTGTTCTAACTATCTTGTTTCAACTATCTATTCATATCACAAGTATCAAATATCGTAAATATGCTAGGTATGATATGCAGGTAAGATTGGGAAGCGGGCTACTTGGTGTTGCTCATCACAATCAGCCAAGACATGATGGTTGCCATCAAGAGGGCCGACAACAATAATCTAAATAACAGCCTTGATAGTTTGTATGTACTGTTGATGTAAAATGAATTGTACTCATTCCTACGTGTGATGTGTGGTATATCTTTGTCAATCTATATTCTAAGTTATCATTTTGTAGAGGATTTTGTAAACTGCTATATTCTGAGATACATACAGATTGTTGCATCTTGTGTTGAAGCTGTGTAATGTTATACACTTTGCAAATACTTTCTCTTGGGCAAAATTAGCATTAGTATTTGTGAAATGCATTATTCTAAACACGTATTGGGTAAATATTGGGTTGAAAGAAATAGGCTAATGTGCTCAATCATGACGAATTTTGTGACGGAAAATAATATGCACATAGACGGCCACGTCATTCGAATTGGGCAATCAAAAATCCTACGTGGCGTTGGTTCATGACGGCTTGTTCCGTCACAATGGATTGGGCTTGGGCGGGCCTGGGGCAGATCCATGACGGACAAGAGCCGTCATGTAAGGCACGTGTCAAATTATGACACGATATACATGACGGATTTCAAATCCGTCATTGACGGGCACCCTTGAAAGTTTTTCATCGATCCATGACGGACCAGAACTGTCACGTATTAGCAGATTTCTTGTAGTGACGGGGGCAGGAGGGCACCCCATAGACACAACAATTGATCTCTTGATCTCTTAGCCGTGTGCGGTGCCCCCCTCCACCATAGTCCTCCTCGATAATATTGTAGCAGTGCTTAGGCGAAGCCTGCGACGGTAGAACATCAAGATCGTCACTGCGCCGTCGTCTTGTGGAACTCTCCCTCGACACTCGGCTGGATCGGAGTTCGAGGGACGTCATCGATCTGAATGTGTGCTAGAACTCGGAGGTGTTGTAGTTTCGTGCTTGATCGGTCGGGCCGTGAAGGCGTCGACTACATCAACGCGTTGTTCGCGCTTCCGCTTTCGGTCTCACGAGTGCGTGGTCAACACTCTCCCTCTCGTTGCTATGCATCACCATGATCTTGCGTGTGCGAAGGATTTTTTTTGAAATTACTACGTTATCCAACAGTGGCATCCGAGCCTGGTTTTATGCGTTGATGTTATATGCATGAGTAGAACACAAGTGAGTTGTGGGCGATACAAGTCATATTGCTTACCAGCATGTCATACTTTGGTTCGGGCGGTATTGTTGGATGAAGTGGCCGGACCGACATTACGCGTCGCGCCACGCGAGACTGGTTCTACCGGCGTGCTTTGCACATAGGTGGCTGGCGGGTGTCAGTTTCTCCAACTTTAGTTGAACCGAGTGTGGCTACGCCCGGTCCTTGAGAAGGTTAAAATAGCACTAACTTGACGAAATATCGTTGTGGTTTTGATGCGTAGGTAAGAACGATTCTTGCTAAAGCCCGTAGCAGCCACGTAAAACTTGCAACAACAAAGTAGAGGATGTCTAACTTGTTTTTGCAAGGCATGTTGTGATGTGATATGGTCAAGACGTGATGAAATATAAGTTGTTGTATGAGATGATCATGTTTTGTTGAAGTTATCGGCAACTGGCAGAAGCCTTATGGTTGTCTCTTTATTGCATAAGGTGCAAGCGCCAAATGATTGCTTTACTTTATCGCTATGCGATAGCAATAGTTGCAAGAGCAATAGTTGGCGAGACGACCATGTGACGACACATTGATATAGATCAAGATGATGGAGATCATGGTGTCATACCGGTGATGATGGAGATCATGACGATGCTTTGGAGATGGAGATCAAAGGCACAAGATGATGATGGCCATATCATGTCACATATATTTATTGCAGGTGATGTTTATCCTTTATGCATCTTATCTTGCTTTGATTGACGGTAGCATTATAAGATTATCTCTCACTAAATTTCAAGATAAAAGTGTTCTCCCTGAGTATGCACCGTTGCCAAAGTTTGTCGTGCCCAGACACCATGTGATGATCGGGTGTGATAAGCTCTACGTCCATCTACAACGGGTGCAAGCCAGTTTTGCGCACGCAGAATACTCAGGTTAAACTTGGCGTGCCTAGCATATGCAGATATGGCCTCGGAACTTTGAGACCGAAAGGTCGGCGTGAATCATATAGTAGATATGATCAACATAGTGATGTTCACCATTGAAAACTACTCCATTTCACGTGATGATCGGTTATGGTTTAGTTGATTTGGATCACGTGATCACTTAGATTATTCGAGAGATGTCCATCTAAGTGGGAGTTCTTAAGTAATATGATTAATTGAACTTTAATTTATCATGAACTTAGTCCTGATAGTATTTTGCAAATTATGTTGTAGATCAATAGTTCGCATTGTTGCTTCCCTACGTTTCTATATGTTCCTAGAGAAAACTAAGTTGAAAGATGATAGTAGCTGTTGAGGATATAGCTACTGAGTGTAAACCGCCCAGGAGGGGTCGGTTCACCCTCAACTATATTGAAGCCCACAAGATCTAGAAGATGGCGCTTTACTATGAAGCTTAGAGGCCCGGAGCCCAAAGGCGGATTAGGGCCTGTAGTGGTAAACCGCCATAGTCATGTAACTTGTGTTGTAAGATAAGGAAAGGAGAGACCGAGCCGAACGCTTGTATGAGTCGGCCTCGGGACTCTGTAGACCGGCCGGGCGTCAACCCATGTATATAAGGGGACGACCCGGCGGCGGTTTAGGGACAACAAACGACAACTCGAGACTCAGGCAAGCATATTTTGCTCCCTGGGCATCAAAACCCAATCAATCCCATCACAACTAGACGTAGGCTTTTACCTTCATCGAAGGGGCCGAACTAGTATAAACTCTCGTGTCCCTTGTCCGGTTTAACCCCTTCAAGCTAACTCGTTGCAATGGCTCCACGACTAAGTCCTTTCACGAGGACATCTGACGTGTTAATTCCACGACAGTTGGCGCCCACCGTGGGGCTCGCACGATGGTGTCGAGTTCTTGAAGGGCTGCTCTGAAGGACTTAAGGGGTACGTGGTCGGCCGGATGACCAAAAGTCGTCGCGGCAATCTCTACATCGACGACGAAGGATGGGGCCCCGAGGCCGGCTTGATCGAGTATGGGTACCAGGTCCCCTTTGGCGGAATTCATGTCTTCATCGGCAAGATCGGCGAACCGGGCCCTGAGCCGGACATCTGCACCGACCTCGTCGAGACGGCTCAGCGTGCCAGTCCAGCCCGGGTTAAGCCCGCCATGAAGCGTGCGTTCGTAGGATGTGTTCATGGGATCGGATCTGAACCGGTGTCTGAAGGCGAGACGGTCGTATACTCCGACGGCGAGTCATCCACTGGCGAAACTGAGTCCTTGTACCAGGTTCATAGCGGTGTGTTCGAAGGATATTCCAATGGCAACAGTATTCCGGACCTTCTTGAACCGCCAAGTCAGGTTGCTGTTTACATGGCCGGAACACAGCCCACGTTGCAATCTTCATCCACCGCAGCGACGAACACCGGATCAGCAGCCGTGGCAGGATTCCCGACGCGCCGTCCGGCGCAAGTCCTTTCCGATTTAATGGACGCCTGGGCGACCTTGTTGACCGCAACAGTCACCCCGGAGACGCGGGATCAGCACAATGCGGACGTTATGGCGAAGGACCAAATAGCACGAGCTAAGGAGGACACGGCATCGAGAGGATGTCGGGATGGCTCAAGAGCGGGCGCTTTGGATGCTCAATCACAGCGGATCTGAGCTCGAATTACCAGCTCATCTTTGGATCGGACCGCATCGAGAGGATGTAATGCGAAGGAAGTACGGTCACGTCGCCACGGTGTCTGAAGGTTAAACCTCTTCGAGCGCCAGAGAGCTGGGCGAGCAATCCGGTAGCTGCAAACCGGACGGGCGCCTAGGACAGTTTCGGATCAACTACGGATAATGGAGCCACCCGACGAGCAGATAACCCGCTGCAATACGTATCTACACCACGGGTCACTTCTCGAGCCCTACGGACAACATGATTGCGCAGCTTCACGCTGGCGGCCATTCCGATGGAAGGTGATTCAATAGCAGCGGTTGAGGCGGCGGCGAGAGATCTTCTCCAAACCGCCGTGGTACAGCAGCAGGCTTATTCGTATAGTCGGGATAGAATTCATTCAACCCCTCGTCCAAGCCCAAGTTATAGCAGGCGTATGGATGAACCAAAGGTGTCTAGCAGCGCGCGGCATCGTAATGCTCAAGATGTGGTGGATCATGGCAGGGCACGAAGGGATGCCGCTTTGGGCCGTTATCAACCCGCCCAGGTTCAGCCAGCAGCGTCAGTTGAATGAGGCACCGGTCTTGCCTTCAGTTCTTGGGGAGTGACGTGCCTTATTCCGGCTCTCCATAATGTGCGTTTGCCCAAAGATTTCAAGGGTCCGCGCAAAGTGCCTAACTAAACGGCGGATCAGCCACCTGAGGCGCGGGTCCAGAGTTATGAGATGGCAATGGAGATGCTAGATGTGGATGAACCATCTTGTGCAAAGTACTTCACAATGATGTTGGAGAGAACAGCCCGTACTTGGTTGAAAAACCTGCCGGCCAATACCATCGAGTCATGGGATCAGTTGAAAGCACGGTTTATAGCCAATTTTAAAGACACGTGCAAGCAGCCCATGTCCATTGTAGATCTGGATGCTTGTGTTCAAGGAGAGAACGAGTCCACAACTCATTAGGTGCGCCGGGTTTCAGAAGTTTTACACTCGTCCGATCGGATTAACGCTGGTCAAGCGATTATCACCTTTGGGCGCGATTGCGGTTTAAGTCCTTGAAGATGAAGTTGGGACGGCTCAAGCGCCACTGCAGCGACATGGGAACCCTCATGGCAGCCTTGGTAAAGTATGTCGATTCTGATAATACCAAGGATCCCGATTCTGATAATGAGAAACCGGAGAAGGGATAGAAGAATGGCGGTGCGAAGGGACAGCAGCACAACCAAGGAGGCCATGGGAATAATGGTAAGCGTAAAGCGGATTCAGATTTTGTAGCTAACGCTAATGTGCAGCGCTGAAAAGGTAAACTGCCCCAGCGCGGTGGGACGATGAATCTGGAGCGTTTGTTGAATCTAAAGTGGGAGACTGAAGGAAATATGCCCTAGAGGCAATAATGAAGTTATTATTTATTTCCTTATTTCATGATAAATGTTTATTATTCATGCTAGAATTGTATTAACCGGAAACTTAGTACATGTGTGAATACATAGACAAACTAAATGTCACTACTATGCCTCTACTTGACTAGCTCATTAATCAAAGATGGTTATGTTTCCTAACCATAGACATGAGTTGTCATTTGATTAACGGGATCACATCATTAGGAGAATGATGTGATTGACATGACCCATTCCGTTAGCTTAGCACTTGATCGTTTAGTATGTTGCTATTGCTTTCTTCATGACTTATACATGTTCCTACAACTATGAGATTATGCAACTCCGTTTACGGAGGAACACTTTGTGTGCTACCAAATGTCTAGCGTGAAGCGGGTGATTATAAAGGAGCTCTACAGGTGTCTCCAAAGGTACATGTTGAGTTGGCGTATTTCGAGATTAGGTTTTGTCACTGCGATTGTCGGAGAGGTATCTCTGGGCCCACTCGGTAATGCACATCACTATAAGCCTTGCAAGCATTGCAATTAATGAGTTAGTTGCGGGATGATGTATTACTGAACGACTAAAGAGACTTGCCGGTAACGAGATTGAACTAGGTATTGAGACACCGACGATCGAATCTCGGGCAAGTAACATACCGATGACAAAAGGAATAACATATGTTGTTATGCGATTTGACCGATAAAGATCTTCGTAGAATATGTGGGAGCCAATATGAGTATCCAGGTTCCGCTATTGGTTATTGACCGGAAACGTGTTTCGGTCATGTCTACATTGTTCTCGAACCCGTAGGGTCCGCACGCTTAAAGTTAGATGACAGTTATATTATGAGTTTATGAGTTTTGATGTATCGAAGAAGTTCAGAGTCCCGGATGAGATCGGGGACATGACGAGGAGTCTCGAAATGGTCGAGACATAAATATTGATATATTGGACGACTATATTCGGACTTCGGAAAGGTTCCAAATGATTCGGGTATTTTTGAATACCGAAGATTCTACGGAATTATTTGGGAGTATATGGGCCTTATTGGGCCATACGGGAATAGAGGAGAGAGGCCGAAAGGAAGGAGGCGCGCAGTGATGAAGTCATGTACCTAGGGTAGGGTCATGGACCTGTCTAAGACACCCTCCCCAAGGACATTTCTAGAAGAAACTACCTTTCAATCGACCTGGAGGAGTCCCACTCGACCAACTGGAAGACACTCGACCATGAGGCTAACCACTCGACCACCAGGAGATCTAAAGCCAGTCTGCACACAAACGGTCGGTCATTAAGTAGCTTTTATGGACATCATAGCACTTTATGTGGGCGTTACCAGTAACCCCCTATATTAATGTACCTTTAACCCTACAAAACTGAGGGCCGGAGGGGTCTGGCGAACTCTATATAAGCCACCCGCCTCCTCAGTGTCAAGGGTTCGCTCCTTTGTAACTCATACGCACATAATACAGTCGACCGCCTCCGGGCTCCGAGACGTAGGGCTGTTACTTCCTCTAAGAAGGGCCTGAACTCGTAAACATCTGGCGTATACAACTACTCCATAGCTAGGATTTTGCCTCTCCATACTTACCCCCATTCTCTTGTCGGGGCTTAGAACCACGACGGTTGGCGCCTACCGTGGGGCAGGTGTCTTAGCGACTTGTTGGAGAAGTTGCATTTTTCGATCCCATTCATCATGGTTTTGGCGGAGTTACGGTTGAGGGCCACGAGATCCGTCTCGGCGCTCACGTTCATCGCCGGCGACTCCGCTTGGTTGCGGAGGCTCCACTCGGCGTGAGCGAACTCCCGTCCGCTGGGCGGCGACACTGCAGCGTCGTCCATGGCGTCCCTTCTTGCGGCAGCCGTCGACCCGATGTCGGTCGGCTCTTGTGCCGTCTACCCTCCCGGTCTCGCTGACGGCTCAAGCGCTCCGGTCGTCGAGGCTTCAGCGGTGGGTGAGGCACGCGGTGGCCCGCCGATCGGCCACTACCCAAGTCGCGCAATCGAGCCCGACGAATCTCTCTGGCATGTTTGATCATCGACCGGCTCGCATGAGATGCATCCGAAAGTCGAAAGCAGCGATCCAGCGGCGGAGGTTACGATGGTCGACGGACCACGCAGTCCTCTGGTTTCCCCCGACGGCCGGGCGTTGGCGGAGGCGAGCAGCGCAGCTCACGAAGAGTACCAACCCAAGCCCTCACTTGCTGCAGAGGAGGAGCTCCATCGCCGGAACATGGATCGCTTCACACTCCTATCGTTGGAGAAACCCCGAGGCCCGTGCCTTAGAAGATGCGCATTTGGCCAACTTGGCTGGCGCACTCATTGGAAAATCTCCAGCGAGTGCTCGATGAGCAGCGCAACAACGAGTCCCGTCGTCCGATCGGCGTCAACTCTTTCCACAACCAACTCAGGTATACGAACTCCCATTCGAGAATCTAGCAGCTGCAGCCCATATAGCGAGTCCATTCAGCCTTCCCGGTCGGAGGCTGGCAGGGCTACTCGGATCGTAGATTTGCTCCGGAAGCGGAGATCAAAATTCAGCTGTATCGCGATCGCGAACAGGATTCACAAGCAGATCCGTCACCACGAATACAGATCGGTCGGCACATAGCACAAGATCGCCCCGGCGTGAGGGACATGGAGGCGGCGTGATCGATATGAGGACCGATTCGATCGTGATGATCGGCGTCGAGTGCCCTCCTCCCCAAGGGTGGGTCATATGCACCTTGGCGACAAGATGACGACGCCTTGACCAAGGTGTTGGCGAAGGATTCGGTCGACCCTGGGAACCAGGCTTTGATGCGAGATCCGTCATCGTTCAAGGTCTGGTCGGCAGAACAAGGCTAACCGTGAAGGTCATGGCGAAATGCACCCATCAGTGGCAGAATACCGTCTCGGGACGAGTGTTTTAGCGAGCCATCGAGCGCGGTGATTCCTCCCAACTTCAGGTTGGCGGTGAGTCGATAAGTTCACGGTGAGTCTAAGCGGATACTTGGCTTGAGTACTACCGAGTGGCTGTTCAGATCGGCGCCGGCAGCGATGAAGTGGCCATGAAACACCTGCCACTTATGTTGGAGGGATCGGCCAGAGCATGGCTGAATCAGTTAGCACCCAGTAGCATTTACACTTGGGAAGATCTTGCCCGAGTGTTTGTCAGACATTTGAAGGAACTTGCAAGCGACCAGCAAGGTTGTGAGTTGCGATCGTGTGTGCGAAGTAGAATGAAACTACGAGGATTACATCCAGAGATGGATCACTTTGCACCACCACGAGAGAGAATGTATATGATCATCGAGGCGATCTGTGCCTTCAAGGAAGGAGTTAATAACAGAGAGTTGAGTCTGAAATTCGGTCGAACAGGAGACATGACCCTGAGTCGAATGATGGAGATTGTCACCAAGTATGCCAATGGTGAAGAAGAGGATCGGCTCCGGAGTGGCAAGTACAAGTCAGCCGCTAATGAAACCAGTGGAGGGAACTCTAGTCGGAAGAAGAAGCGGAAAGCCGAGCCAGCTGCTCCTGGAGAAGCCTTGGCCGTGACTCCAGGAAAGTTCAAGGGGAAACCCAAGGGACCTTGGAACCCCAAGAAAGTGAAAGACCAAGACGGAAATGATGTGTTGGACTTGCCATGTCACATTCACACGAAGAAAGATGAAAAGGGTAAACTCATTTACCCAAAGCATACCACTCGACAGTGTCGGCTCTTGATTCAGCGGTTCCAGGGGAAGCAGCTGAAGGACAAGGAAAAGGAGTCGGACAAAGTTGAGGACAAGGAAGATAGTGATGGTGGATACCCCCAGGTCAATTCCACTCTGATGATTTTTGCCGACGTTGAAAGCAAAAGTCGATTGAAAGTTATCAACCGAGAAGTGAATATGGTCGCTCCGGCGACACCCAGTTACCTGAAATGGTCGTAGACCGCCATCACGTTTGACCAGTCTGATCACCCGACACACATAGCCACCCCTGGGAGGCAAGCGTTAGTGGCCGACCCAGTCGTCGAAGGCACTCGACTAACTAAGGTTTTGATGGATGGAGGCAGTGGCCTGAACATTTTGTATGCAGAGACGTTGAAAGGGATGGGCATTCCGATGTCCAAACTCAGCACCAGCAACATGAGCTTCCATGGAGTCATTCCTGGAAAGAAGGCTGAGTCGCTCGGCCAAATTGCTCTCGATGTGGTTTTTGGTGACTACAAGAATTTTCGTAAGGAAAAGTTGACCTTTGAGGTCGTGGATTTCAAGAGCGCTTATCACGCTATCCTGGGGAGGCCGGCATATGCACGTTTCATGGCTCGACCATGTTATGTGTACCTCAAGCTGAAGATGCCAGGTCCCAAAGGTGTGGTCACTGTCACTGGCAATCGGAAAAAGGCAGAAGAGTGTTTCCAGAAAGGCTCTAAGATCGCTGATGCTCAGATGGCAGTGGTCGAGCTTCAAGAGTACCAGAAAACTGCAGACCCGAGTGATTTGTTGCGAGCCAAGAAGCCCGCCACGAAGTGAGAATTTCAGTCGTCCGGGGAGACGAAACCGATTCATATTCATCCGACTGGTCGCAATGCTGCTCCGACTCACATCTCAACAACACTCGACTCCAAATAGGAAGAAGCGCTCATCCAGTTCCTCCGTGAGAACTGGGACATCTTTGCATGGAAGTCTGCTCACATGCGGGTGTTCCCGTGGGGTGGCTGAGCATCGCTCACGAAGTCGACTCAAAAGTTAAACCTGTCAAAGAACATCTTCGACGGTCCGTCGTCCAAAAGAGAAAGGCCATTGGCGAGGAGGTGGCTCGGCTCTTAGCAGCAGAGTTTATCCGAGAGATTTACCACTCCGAGTGACTCGCCAATGTTGTCATGGTCCCTAAGAAGGACAATTCACTACGCATGTGCATCGACTTCAAACATATCAATCGGGCCTGCCCGAAAGATCATTTTCCTCTCCCCCGCATCGACCAAATAGTCGACTCGACTGTGGGATGTGAGCGGTTGTCTTTCTTAGACGCATATTCCGGGTACCATCACATCCGTCTGTATGGACCCGACGAGATCAAAACAGCTTTCATCACTCCATTCGGGTGCTTCTGTTATGTCACCATGCCATTCGGCATCAAGAATGCCGGAGCCACGTTCATGAGGATGATTCAGAAGTGTTTACTCACTCAAATCAGTCGGAATGTGGAAGCATACATGGATGACATTGTGGTCAAGTCACGGAAAGGTTCCGACCTATTGGTGACCTTGCTGAAACATTGCCAATCTCGGGAGGTATGATATCAAGCTTAGTCCATCAAAGTGCACATTCGGAGTTCTGGCGGAAAGTTACTCGGTTTTCGTTTACGAATGAGGAATCGGCGCTAACCCGAAAAAGTTGGCACTATACTCCGAATGAAAGCGCCTGCGCGTGTGCACGATGTCGAAGCTTATTGGATGCTCGGCCGCTTTAAGTCGATTCATCTCGCCTCGGTGAAAAGGCATTGCCTCTTTACCGTGATGAAGAAGTCGAGGCAAGTTCGAGTGGACTCACGAAGGCGATGCAGCGTTTGCGAGCTCAAGCTCTGCTCTCCACCACCGGTGCTTGCTGCCCCAATCAGCAAGGAGCCGTTGCTGCTTTACATTGCAGCCACAGGACAAGTCGTCGAGACAGTACTTACGGTCGAGCGAGAAGAGGAAGGAAAGGCCTTCAAAGTTCAGCGCCCAGTATATTATCTTTCTGAAGTATTAACCCCGTCAAAGCAAAGATACCCTCATTATCAGAAGCTTGTGTATGGCATTTATATGACCGCGAAGAAGGTTGCTCATTACTTATCTGATCATTCCATTACAGTCATCAGTGACGCCCCATTATTAGAGATTTTGCACTGTAGAGCATGGCTGGTCGAGTGGCGAAATGGGCGATTGAACTTCTTCCCTTGATATCAAGTTTGAGGCAAAGAAAGCCATCAAGTCCCAAGCAATAGCAGATTTCATCGCCGAGTGGATTGAACAATAGTTACCGACTCAAGTTCACACGAACCTTTGGACTATGTTCTTTGCGGTTCCAAGATGCTGAATGGTTCGGTCTTTGGGGTAGTATTGGTTTCCCCAGGAGATAAGCTCAGATATGTGCTCAGATTCACTTTGATTCTTCCAACAATGAAGCGAGAATACAAAGCACTGTTGTATGGGTTGCGTATGGCCATTTCACTCAGCGTCCCTCGCCTCATGGTTTATGGCGACTCAGATCTAGTGGTTAATCGGTGATGAAGGAGTGGGACGTCGAAGTCCAACCATGACTGGTTCTTGTAATGCGATGAGGAAGCTAGAGAAGAAGTTTGAGGGTTAGAGCTCCATCATATACCCCGGTGAAAAATCAAGCTGCTGATGATTTGGCGCAAATAGGGTCCAAGAGGAAGCCATTCCCGTGATGTGTTTTGGAGCACATCCGCTGCCGTCGATTCAAGAGGATCCTTTCTTGAAGAAGCTCCACAGCCAAAAAGTGCAACTGATCCGATGAAGTTGAGGTCCCAGCGGTGGTCGACCGATCATGGAAGTCGTGGTCATCACTCCCGATTGGACAGATACCGTACATCGCGTATATCACGAGGAAAGAGCTCCGGAGAATGAAGAAGAGGCTAGACAGATCGTCGCCGATCCAAGGCCTTCTTGTGATCAAGGGACAGTTATTGAGAGAAAGCATGACCGAGTCAGCCGAAGTGCATAACGCCAGAAGAAGGTCAGATAATTCTTGATGATATCCACTCGGGGACCTGAGGTCATCATGCGTCCTCTCGGACCATCGTGGCTAAAGCATACCAAGCGGGATTTTACTGGCCAAAAGCAAATGAAATGGCAAAGGAAATAGTCGACAAGTGTGAAGGATGTCAGTTCTACTCCAATATGTCACACAAACCCGCCTCAGCATTGAAGACCATTCCACTCGTCTGGCCATTTGCTGTTTGGGGGTTGGATATGATTGGACCACTGAGGACTGGCAGGCGCGGTTTCACTCATTTGCTTGTGGCAGTCGACAAGTTTACGAAGTGGATCGAAGCTAAACCTATCAAGAACCTTGATGCGTGCACTGCTATCGTTTCATCAAAGAGTTGATATTCAGATATGGAGTTCCATACAGCATCATCGCGACAATGGGTCAAACTTGATTCCGACAAGTTCAAAGCCTTTTGCGCCTCTCGAGGCACGCGAGTCGACTATGCTTGATTGCTCACCCCGGTCGAATGGACAAGCGAGCGAGCAAATGGTCTAATTCTCAAAGGACTGAAACCTCGATCGATCGTGATCTCAAGCATGCAGCAGAGGCGTGGGTCGACGAACTTCCGTCAGTTCTTTGGGGATTAAGGACCACTCCTAATCGGTCGACTGGAAGAACTCCATTCTTCATGGTCTATGGAGCTGAAGCAGTTCTGCTGAGTGACCTACTTCACAATGCGCCCCGAGTCGAACTCTACTCTGAAGCTGAAGCGGAGCAAGCCCGGCAAGACGCAGTCGACCTCCTTGAAGAGGAGAGAGAGATGGCCCTGATCCGCTCGACCATCTATCAGCGGGACTTGCATCGATTCCATGCTAGAAATGTGAAGAGCCGAGCCTTTCAAGAAGGGGACTTGGTCCTCCGAGTGGATCAACAGAAACCACACAAGCTCGCTCCCACTTGGGAAGGTCCTTCATCGTCACGAGTTCTCCGAATGGAGCTTACCATCTTTACAACGTCGAACGCCAGATCGATGAGCCTCGAGCACGGAATGCGGAGCTGCTCCGCCTTTTACACTTAAGAACTCACTCGGGTGAGATGTAATAAAAGTACTGTAGTTTGTTTATCAAAGACAAGAATGTTATAATTTTCCCAGTGATTGTTATTACTTTTCGTTTACATAAGAAATTTCCCCCAGTGGGTGGCTTAGCCGCGAACCTGTTTCGCCTAAGTTTGTAAAAAAAATCCCTGCCGAGTGGAGAGCCAGCCTCCCACTCGGGGGCTTAGCTGCGAATCCGTTTTGCCTAAGTATCTGAAAATCCTACCGAGTGGCGAGCCAGCCTCCCATTCGGGGGCTTAGCTGTAGTCCAAGTACTCGCCTAAGTATCTGAAAATCCTACCGAGTGGCGAGCCAGCCTCCCACTCAGGGGCTTAGCTGCAGTCCAAGTACTCGCCTAAGTATCTGAAAATCCTACCGAGTGAGGAGCCAGCCTCCCACTCGGGGGCTTAGCTGCAGTCCAAGTACTCGCCTAAGTTTGAAAATCCTACCGAGTGAGGAGCCAGCCTCCCACTCGGGGGCTTAGCTGCAGTCCAAGTACTCGCCTAAGTATTTAATACAATGTGCACTTTGCAAGGACAACGAGGTACAGGTCGACTGTTGCCTTCCCCTTCAGAGCTACGACACAAAAATCCTCCTTGGAGGCTTAGCTGCAGTCCAGTACTTGCCTAAGGTTGAAAAATCCCACCGAGTGGAGAGCAAACCTCCCACTCGGGGGCTTAGCTGCAGTCCAGTACTCGCCTAAGTTTGAAAAATCCTACC
Organism: Aegilops longissima; assembly: GCA_021605205.1. NCBI lineage: Eukaryota > Viridiplantae > Streptophyta > Magnoliopsida > Poales > Poaceae > Aegilops > Aegilops longissima. Next base: position 703,721,398 of record CM038680.1, on the reverse strand, counting down.
GAGTGGAGAACAAACCTCCCACTCGGGGGCTTAGCTGCAGTCCAGTACTCGCCTAAGTTTGAAAAATCCTACCAAGTGGAGAGCAAACCTCCCACTCGGGGGCTTAGCTGCAGTCCAGTACTCGCCTAAGTTTGAAAAATCCTACCGAGTGGAGACCAAACCTCCCACTCGGGGGCTTAGCTGCAGTCCAGTACTCACCTAAGTTTTAAAAAAAATCCTACCGAGTGGAGAGCAACCCTCCCACTCAGAGGCTTAGCTGCAGTCCAGTACTCGCCTAAGTACGAAATCCATTCCAATCCGCAAGGACGACGAGGTGCAGGTCGACTGTTACCTTCTCCTTCGGAGCTGCGCCACAAGTACAACGTGCGCTCCATCCTGATCCGCAAGGACGACGAGGTGCAGGTCGAATGTTACCTTCTCCTTCGGAGCTGCGCCACAAGTACAACGTGCGCTCCATCCCGATTCGCAAGGACGACGAGGTGCAGGTCGACTGTTACCTTCTCCTTCGGAGCTGCGCCACAAGTACAACGTGCGCTCCATCCTGATCCGCAAGGACGACGAGGTGCAGGTCGAATGTTACCTTATCCTTCGGAGCTGCGCCACAAGTACAACATGCGCTCCATCCCGATCCGCAAGGACGACGAGGTGCAGGTCGACTGTTACCTTCTCCTTCGGAGCTGCGCCACAAGTACAATGTGCGCTCCATCCCGATCCGCAAGGACGACGAGGTGCAGGTCGAATGCTGCCTTCTCCTTCTCCTGCAAGAACAACGAAGTGTAGGTCGACTGGATCCACCTCAGAGATGCATCTCAAGCATTGAAGCATAATCCGAGTGAAGAGCAAAGTTCACTCGAAGGCAAACAAACGCATATTTCGACGATAAGTAAAGTTCGGATAACATCCTAAGGATGTAGAAGTACCCAGGCCTCAAGCCTGTTAAAGTTTATCGGTTACAGGATCACTCGGCATTCTGAGGCAAATTTAAGACGAATCATAGAAGTTTTTACTCCTCAAAGCGGAGGACCGGAGGCGCGATTTAACTGGTCCAGTCAATCCCATCAGCGATTGGTGGCAGCACCAATGAAGGTCTCCATGAAAGATTGGAAGTCGTACTTCTTGGTATTGGCAACTTTGATGGACGCCAACCTTTCCTCTCGCGCCTCCTTGCAATGAACGCGACCAGGGACGAGCGACATCAAGCACCACATCCGCGAAGACTTCTTCCATTCTCGCACTCGACTTGGGCGTCATTATTCAAGTCATTAAACACTCGAGGTCATTTTGAAGTGTTTTGCCCGGCAGAGTGTTGAGTCGATCCGCGACACCGCAACCTTCAGTCGAGCGAGGTAGTCCACCACAGCAGCAACACGAGACTCCAGTCGGAGCACGTTCATGGCAGCTTCATCCTTCACGGGGGAGTTAATGGGGTCCAGACTTGTCTCCACTCGACTAGTCTCCTCCTCGAAGTTCTGACAGAATTCTGCAAACACGACTCGAGTTCAAGCTAAGGGTTCTATGATGAGTCGATGATAACAAGTCAGTCGGATAATAGGAATTACCTTCAAGCATGAGGAATAGCTTCTTGGCGAGCCCTCCCAGATAAGCCTCTAGATCATTCCTCTTCCCAGCCAGTTCGCCAACCTTGTCGCTCAGAGCTGTCTTGTCGTTCTTCAGTCGACTAACCTCCTTGTTGGCTGCATCAAGAGCAGCTTTCAGATTGGTGTTCTCTTCTTCAAGTTTTCCGACTGAAGACAGCTTCTCTTCCACGAGCTTGGTCTTGTTCAAAGCTGTTTGTTGCGCCTTGGCAAGGTCATGATCCTTCTTCTTCAGAGCCTCCTCCATTTTGTCTGCAAAATAACAGTGAGGTCAGAATTAGGAAGGGACAGAAAAACAAAAACAGTCGTCAAGATCTCACCAGCCATACCTTTTGCTTCGTCTCTCGCCTTCTGCAAGTTCTCCTGTGCAAGCTTCAAGTCAAGGTTGAGATGGATCTGTTTGTTCTCCAATTTAGTGTATCGAGCCACAAGCTCGCAAGATTTCTGCAAAGAATTAGTCGGCAGACGTCACAGATGGGTTACTTCCGAGTGATCAAGAAAAATCATTGCATTTCTAAGACTACAGCCGAATCAAAATATTCGACAGTAGTCTCGGGGACTACACCCAGTGGATGCACTTAGCGTGCCCCCACTGGTCCTACCAACTCGGTTCGATCAGTCGACTGAAAGAGACAAAAAAAGAAGAGAAAGGAGTTCTTTTCAGACTACGGTCGACTGCCAACAGTCCACCATAGTCTCGGGGACTACACCCAGTGGGTGCACTCAGCGTGCCCCACGGTTTCAAGATTCCACTCGACATGGTCCCACCTGATCGAGTGAAGAAGTTATCAAAGAGATACAAAGTATAAAGACTACGATCGATTGCCAAGAGATCCACCATAGTCTCGGGACTACACCCGGTGGGTGCACTCAGCGTGCCCCACCAGTCCGAAAATTCACTCGACACACCGGTGGGTGTACATATCTGAAGATCTTGAAAGAAGAGTTTTTGGGTAGCATATCCTAACAGAACAAGTGGTGATCAACTAACTGGGCGTTGCTCAAGAGCTGAGCGGCATCATAGGCCGCTTGGCTGGCTTCCGGACCACCTTCATCGCTCCATCATGAGCCCCGCTGGAGTATAGCCTCCTTAGTAGCACCCACTTGGTCCTCCGGGACGTGGTGCGTGGCGAAAAGGGAAGGCGGATCAGCGGGACGACGTTGAAGGCGGATACTCGTCCGCACAAATAAAGACACGAAGTCCGAGTGGTGTTGCCACCCTCATGAACCAGCGCCTCGGGCATCGATGCAACTTGAGCAGTCTTGCCGGCAGGTGCCTTCTTAGTTCTCCTCCGCCTCAACGGCGCCTCATCATCATCATCAGGGAGATCAATGACATGAGGAGGGACTACAGGACAAATTCAAAGTTAAAAACGGAATTCCAATCGACCAAAAGCAAAATTGCAGCGATCATACCAAGGTTAGAGGTAGCAGCATCTTCCATCTCCTGGTCTTCGTTCCTGACTGAGGTCTCGGAGGTGGCAGCGCTGCAGATTTCAGAAATCAGTTGATCAGTCAACAAGTCGACCAAAAGTATGTTCGCGCTAAACAAAAAGCTCAAGTTCTGTTGTACCCAGAAATAGTGGGGATAGCCATCTTCATCTTGGGCACAACCTTTGTCGTCTTCGACGGCGTCGCTCGGGGTTGCTTTGGCGCTTTTTCAGTCGGCGCCGGAGAGGTCGTCCGAGGACGTTTCGTCGACTGCCCGACAGGCGCGATAGCCTTGCCTTCGACCATGGGTCATGGGTGAGCTTGGACCGCCTTTCCATGCGAGGAGGGTTGACTTCTTCCTCCTCTTCCTCCTCCTCCTCTTCGTCCAACTGTCGCCATCTTCGCCTCCCCCACCGCCGATCGCCATTCCTCCGGCTTTCACCTCCGCTCCCTTCCTCTGCTCAATCTGGTTCTTGCGCCCATTGGGCATCGAGTACATCTCGGTGGTGACACGGAAGAAGACAAACAAGATGAAAGTCAGTCGACCGATTAAGCAAACAAGATGGAGTAAGCGAGTCGTGGTCGAGATACGGATTGAACCTTGTCCGCTCAGACGATTGGTCGAGTGGAGGATCCTCCGGCTCCTCGGGGTTATCTTTGTTCCCGTGATGGCGGTCATCCATCTCTCCAAATGTGGCATCCTCGACCTCCTCCGGGTGGACCCGAGTGGTGTCTTGATGCCGTAATACATCCACATCGGATGGTCTCGATACTGAAGTGGCTGGATGCGCCGTCGAAGAAAAACCTCTAGAAGATCCATACCAGTCACCCCGTCACAGATGAGCTGGACTACACGCTCGACCAAAACCTTGACCTGAACCTTCTCCTCCGGGACCACCTTCAGAGAGGACGGCTTGCTCACTCGATCCATGGAGAAAGGAGGGAGTCGGTCGATCGCTCAAGGTCGGCTGGTCTTGGCGATAGAACCGGTCGATTGCCACCCTCGAACCGACTCGGGAAGGACCATGGCTGAAAAGAGCTCTTACCCCTCATTTGGACCCCAAGACCCCCACACATCTGAATCACTTGGGTTCTCTCGTCACTCGGATTGGCCTTTTTCACCGTCTGGGAGCGACAGGTGAAAATGTGTTTGAAGAGGCCCCAATGCGGCCGACAACCCAGAAAATTCTCACACAAAGACACGAAAGCGGCGAGATACACGATAGAGTTGGGTGTGAAGTGGTGGAGTTGTGCCCCAAAAAAGTTCATAAATCCTCGAAAGAAAGGGTGGGGCGGCAAAGAAAACCCACGGTCGACGTGAGTGGCTAAGAGGACGCACTCACCCTCCCGAGGCTGCGGCTGCCACTCCATCCCCTGAAGCCTCGCTGATCCATGAGGCTTCCGAGGATCCATCAGTCCCTCATTGGCCAGGTCGTCAAGATCCTTTTGGCGGATGGTCGAGCGAATCCAGTCGCCCTGGATCCAGCCCTGCGGCAAACCGGCCCGCGACGAGGATCCACCCCGACTGGTCGCCCTCCCCTTCGCCTTCGCCGTCGCCTTCGCCGTCGCCTTCTTCGCCCGTTCCAAAGCCGCCGTCTTTTCTTTCACCATTGTCGCTGGCGGAACGCGCATGGAGCAGCGGTTTGGAGGTGGAGGCAGGCACGGCGGATGAATCTGAGGAAGAAAGGAGGAAAGGGGAACGCACTGTTCAAAAAATCCCAGTCCTGGGCCTTATATGAGGTTGCTTCCGAGTGACTGACCGGTAGGCCCAGGCGATCCTGTCAAATCCCGCAACAGTCGCCCGCGCGATACGTGGCGTAAAAGGTGGCGCGGAGATCGAGGCGTCCTTGCCTTATCCCGTCCAATTACTGTGGCTCTCTCTCCGTCCCGCTCGTTTCCCGAAGATTCAAACCCCGCTAAATCCGCGCGCCGCAGAGCAAATCGTCAGACAAAAGATTTCCTCCGACCTGTTATTCGAAAATCGCCAAGTGCAGAAAATGCACTCGACGGATACAAAGAATGGATCAAGGCGACTGAAAAAGAAGTTGATGCCGTCACTTAAGTCCATTTGATCCAAGACAAGACATTATTGGAGCACAAGAATGAGTCGGGAGTATGTTCAACTCCTTCCCCACTCAAACCTCGATCCATTCGGGGGCTAATGATGAAGTCATGTACCTAGGGTAGGGTCATGGACCTGTCTAAGACACCCTCCCCAAGGACATTTCTAGAAGAAACTACCTTTCAATCGACCTGGAGGAGTCCCACTCGACAAACTGGAAGACACTCGACCATGAGGCTAACCACTCGACCACCAGGAGATCTAAAGCCAGTCTGCACACAAAAGATCGGTCATTAAGTAGCTTTTATGGACATCATAGCACTTTATGTGGGCGTTACCAGTAACCCCCTATCTTAATGTACCTTTAACCCTGCATAACTGAGGACCAGAGGGGTCTGGTGAACTCTATATAAGCCACCCCCCTCCTTAGTGTCAAGGGTCCGCACCTTTGTAACTCATAGGCACATAATACAGTCGACCGCCTCCGGGCTCCGAGACGTAGGGCTGTTACTTCCTCCGAGAAGGGCCTGAACTCGTAAACATCTTGCGTATACAACTACTCCATAGCTAGGATCTTGCCCCTCCATACTTACCCCCCATTCTACTGTCAGGCTTAGAACCACGACACGCAGCCCCCCTCTGGTCCGAATTGGACAAGGGGTGCAGCCCCCTTTTCCTTCCTCCTCTCCCCCTCTTTCCTTCTCTCCTACTCCAACAAGGGAAGGAGGAGTCCTACTCCCGGTGGGAGTAGGACTCCCCCCTTGGCGCGCCCTCCTCCTTAACCGGCCGCCTCCCCCCTTGCTCCTTTATATACGGGGGCAGGCGGCACCCCATAGACACAACAATTGATCTCTTGATCTCTTAGCCGTGTGCGGTGCCCCCCTCCACCATAGTCCTCCTCGATAATATTGTAGCGGTGCTTAGGGGAAGCCCTGCGACGGTAGAACATCAAGATCGTCACCACGCTGTCGTGCTGACGAAACTCTCCCTCGACACTCGGCTGGATCGGAGTTCGAGGGACGTCATCGAGCTGAACGTGTGCTAGAACTTGGAGGTGCCGTAGTTTCGGTGCTTGATCGGTTGAGCCGTGAAGACGTACGACTACATCAACCGCTTTGTTCTAACGCTTCCGCTTTCGGTCTACGAGGGTACGTGGACAACACTCTTCCCTCTCGTTGCTATGCATCACCATGATCTTGCGTGTGCGTAGGATTTTTTTTTTGAAATTACTACGTTACCCAACATTGCCCCCATTCCCGTTCTCTTTCTGCCTAGATTTCACATCTAGTTGTTAGGGGCAATAGGCATTGCTTTGCTCGATTTTTTGCTAAATCGAGGCGTGAGTAGGTTGGAGATGGCATCTAGACCTTGTGGATTGAAGTTTGGTAGGTGTATTTTGGAATTTGGCATCACCGGTAGTGCCGGATCTGCCCACGGCAGTAGGTAACCGATGTTCCCCGTCTAGAGCGGTACTACCGCTCATCTGACGCGGTACTACCGCTCGAGCGGTACTGCCGCTTCTTGGTCGCGGTACTACCGCTCTCGAGCGGTACTGCCGCTCCTAGGTCACGGTACTACTGCTGGATGCCCAATTCCATCTTTTTCCTACCACTTTTTGATCCATGTAGTTTTGTTTGGAGGCTGATGCTCTTTTCTTTCGTGTTGTTTCTTCTGCTCATGTGTTTGGTTCTAGGTGATGAACATCCTGAGCAGCAAGCCCATCGTGTCAATCCCGGCCGTTCAACGTCCAAGCACTACCGTACCTCTGAGACAGCGGGTGCTTCCTCAAGTGCTCAACCGCCGCCTCAACTTCAGAAGAAGCCTGCCAACAAGCCGAAGCCGAGGGGCAAGATTGTGACTGAAATGACTGCCAAGGAATTCTGGGAAAGGCGTCGCCGCAACCCCTATGCGGAAGACCAAGAACCCACTTTGGTCAACCGCCCGTTCTGGAACCGTTTTCATTTTGCCATCTACTTTTATGTGATCAAGGCTAAAAAGAATCTCTATGTTGATGTGCGTTCCATCGACACAGATGCTATGGAGAAGGACCCTGAGTACTTTGGCGAAGCCCTTCAAATGTGCACTCAGCTGAACATTCTCGGAATCATGCAGTTCAACAAGGACTATGATGCAGATTTGGTGGCTCAATTCTATGCCACTGTCCATCTGGGGACTGATGAAGAAAGGACTCTGACTTGGATGACAAATGGCAAGCTGCTTTCTGTCAAGTGGAAGGCCTTCATGGAGTTGCTTGGGGTGGAAGATCATGGGCTTGAGACTCCAGTTGGCTTCCGCCCTCACCGCAATGCTACCTCCACTCACAAGCAAGCCCTATGGCCCTTCTGTACTGTGAAGATTCACCCCGTGACTGAGAAGGAGACCTACGAGTTGCCTGCCTTTCTGGACATCCTTCATCGCGTTTTTTAAGAGACTCTCTTCCCTCGTATCGGGAATCTGGATATGGTCCACTCCTATCTAGTGGGCATGCTTCTCTTCTGCCAGCATGAGAAGGATACAAACACTGGCGAGTCCCTGGACATTTCCCATGTCATGTGGTCTGAACTTCTCTCTGCCGTTTCTGAGCGCAAATGCCCGATCTACGGTCCGTTTATCATGTTGCTCATTGAGAAGGCCTGGGCACATACCTATCCTAGAGTTTTGCTAGAAACTGGAGAGTTGGTTTCTCATGAGATCAAGCATCTGAGGAAGAAGGGTAATTGGGGCACCCCGGCTCCTAAGTCTGGACGTCCATCTACAGCTGCTGACATGGAGACCGAGGGCGAGGCAGAGGCCGATGATGATGAGGACTATGAGCCCTTCGGAGTGGAGCCCTCTTGGGCAAAGAAGATCAAGTGCAAGATGAAGAAACTTTTCTGCATGGAGTCTCATGGCCAGTACATGTCTCATGTCTGTAAGAAGAAGGGCCGGAGCCGTCACAAGGAGCTCATGCATCAGATGGGTGCAACAGTTGCCAGCGGTTCTGAGGGTAGTATCACTGATGAGGAGGAGTGGGTTCAGCAGCACTTCCCGTGGACTGATTCTGATACCGAATGACGGTGGTGCGGACGATCCCGCTGGGATGTGATGCTCGAGATCCTCAGTTTGCTGTCACCTGGAGCCGTAGCAACACTATTTTCCTTTTTGGCGTATCGATGCCAAAGGGGGAGAGAGAGTCTAGGGATTTGCGTCGTTGCCTAGTTGTGAGTGTGTGTTTGTGGTCTGTTTGTCTTGTCTTTCTCGCACTTTCTTTTCTCGTCGTTTGCTTTGGTTGGTTTTGTGTCTGTGAGACCTAGTTCCAGTTCATATGGTGTGAGACATATGCTACCTTATCTATTATTATCTATGGCCATCAAGTACTTTGGTATCTTGTGAGTTGCATGCTTATCCATTATTATCATATATACCCTGCTCACATGTACCCATCTGCTTAGGTTGTTGGACTATAAAATATAAGGGGGGTGTTGATCCTAATGTGTGTGCCTTGCATTCCAAAGGCACCTATAATTAGGTGCACACATTCAGGGGGAGCCCGTCTATATTTTGTAGTTCTGAGTTTATCTTTACTTTCATGTCCTATCTTTGTGCAAATCCCTGGTTGCCATCAATCCACCAAAAAGGGGGAGATTGTTAAGGCATATCTCTCTCTATGTAGTTTTGGTGATTGATGACAACACATTTGCGGACTAATCGTGTGATTTGAGCATTTAAGAGATTCATCCTTTGGCACGAAACGATTCCTTCCCCTCGGAGTTCTAATCAAAGACAGTGTAGCTCTTTCGTTTCTGTTTTGGTGGACATGTTTCGTAGGAGTCACCGTACTATCAAGAGGGGATCTGCATTGGTAAGGCTAGGGTGGAATCAACACATACACATCCTCTTTGCACCCTCGTGAGCCTTCCCGCTTCGATGGAGCTTTCTTCTCCTTCCTTTGAGCTTGGTTTGGTCCCAGCGGTAGTACCGCTCAAGAGCCACAGGTGGCAGTACCGCTCCGCAGCGGTAGTACCGCCTGGGGGTCCTCAGCCATAGTACCCTGTGGTACCGGGCTCCTACTGCCTCGATTCGAGGGGGTCGCCTCTCGTGTCGGATAGTGCGGCACTAAGCCACGGCAGTAGAAGCGGTAGTACCGCTCGTGAGCGGTAGTACCGCCCTACCACCGCGGCAGTACCGCACGGGGTACAAGTCATGCTCACTTTCTTGCCCTCCCAAACTGCACGGCAGTACCGCAAGGGGGAGCGGTAGTACCGCTGGGCCTTGCGGTAGTACCGCCCTCTGCGGAGCTGTTTTGGTAGGTAACGGTTGGATTGTCCCCCCCCCCCCCCACACACACACACACACTATAAAAGGAGGTCTTCTTCCCCAAAGTTGACTTACCTCTTCCCCCCAAGCTCCATTGTTGCTCCAAGCTCCATTTTTGCCCGATCTCTCTCCCTAGCCAATCAAACTTGTTGATTTGCTCGGGATTGGTTGAGAAGGCCCCGATCTACTCTTCCACCAAGAGAAATTTGATTCCCCCCACTAATCCCTAGCGGATCTTGTTACTCTTGGGTGTTTGAGCACCCTAGACGGTTGAGGTCACCTCAGAGCCATAGTCCATTGTGGTGAAGCTTCGTGGTGTCGTTGAGAGCCTCCAATTCAGTTGTGGAGATTGCCCCAACCTTGTTTGTAAAGGTTCGGTCGCCGCCTCCAAGGGCACCAATAGTGGAATCACGGCATCTCGCATTGTGTGAGAGCGTGAGGAGAATACGGTGGCCCTAGTGGCTTCTTGGGGAGCATTGTGCCTCCACACCACTCTAACGGAGACGTACTTCCCCTTAAAAGGAAGGAACTTCGGTAACACATCCTCGTCTCCATCGGTTCCCCTTTTGGTTATCTCTCACATTTACTTGTGCAAGCTTACTTCGTGTTGCATCTCTTGCTTGCTTGTGTGCTTGTTGTTATTGCATCATATAGGTTGCTCACCTAGTTGCATATCTAGACAACCTAATTTGATGCAAAGTTGAAATTGGTAAAGAAAAGCTAAAAAATTGTTAGTTGCCTATTCACCCCCCCAGTCAACTATATCGATCCTTTCAATGGTGCAAGATGCCTGCCCAACACGTAGCGTCTGATACTTCCTCCGTCTCAAAATAAATGTCTCAAATTTAGTACAATTTTATACTAAAGTTGGTAGAAAATTGAGACACTTATTTTGGGACGGAGGGAGTATGACATCTAATTGATGTCAACCTATATATACCTAACATATGTTTTTTCTTAAAAATAAAAATTGAAATAAAATTATACATCAAAATCTCCATGGAAATATGCAAAGGATACTATTGTCGATTATGATACATGTATAATGCACTTTCTTTAGTGACTGTTATTTAATGTACAATCAGCGCGCCTCCGGCTCGCTTCAGTACTTATAGTCGTCGCTAGGTGGTCTATGGATCTGGATGTAATTTTTTTATTTCTGGTATTCATTGTACTATCATAATTGATAATTAATAGATTGGAAGTTTTCTCATAAAAAAGGGGTGGAAATGATATGCCTAAGTTTTTTTGTATGGAAGAATTTTATTTGTGTAAAAAGGATGTAATTTATGAACAGTGACACTAAAAATGACTATTTATCACGCAATGGAACTTCACGCAATTGTGCGAACCAGATTGTACAAAATAAAGAATGTAATTTGCGTGAAGTTCCATTTGCTTGAGGAGTACTCCTACCAACCAATATCATACATCCGTTGTGGCAAAGCCAAACCGCCTGTTGGCAGGGCTCGGTGATGTGATAGGTGCTCAATATATTCCCTTTTTCTCGTGAAAAAATATATACATGTCACAGAAGATTCACATAGCATACCTTGCATTTTTAATAATTCAATGAGATAAACAATACACCATGGCTGAGTGAGAGTGACCGGCGGGTCCCACCAGTTTTTGGAATATTGGCCAGATGGAGGGCCCACGAGAGCGATGGGGCAGGCTGTTGCACGTAGGAATTTTCCACTTTTATAAGCTTTCGGAATAATAGCACGTAGGCAACTAAAAAATGGAATAATACGTAGCAGGTAGGCAGGCAGCTGGCGGGCACCTGCGTGCTGCATGGTGGACAGCACGACGGGCGTCAAATAATTGCACCCCTCGCTCCATACCCTGCCTATATTCTTCCTGAATATATACTGAGTAAGTAATATCATTTCCAAGATGAAAACATCGCCCCTGGGACGATGTTGGAAGGTGCGCAGTAGAAAAGGTAAAATGTTGGAGGGTGCTAAACATCTACTCCCTACGTCTTAAAATAAATGGCTCGACTTTGTACTAACTCTGTACTAGAGCTAGTATAAAGTTGAGTCCCTTATTTTGGGACAGAGGGAGTAAAATTTAGAGCATTTTGAGCTAATAATGAAGCGATGTTTATAGAAAAAATAAGTCACCATGGAGAGGAAAAGAAACCACAAAAAATCTTTACTCACTTTACCCTTTTTATTTGTTTAAAAAAAAGAGTTTTCATCCTCTTCTTTCATTTGTGCTTGTGTCTCGGCAACTCAGTCGGAGGTCCTCACAACAAGAAGAAATTGAAAAGAAGCTTCGTGACGGACAGGAAAGGGACTTTAAGATTATTATAAGCTTTAAGAAAATAGGAAATTTAGATATTGTTTTTGGGAACATGTTTTATGTTCATGTCATTTGCGTGTCTATGTTGATGGAACTTCACGCAATTGCGAGCACCAATTAAGACGAAGCTTTGTGACGGACTGGAATGGGACTTCAAGATTATAAGCTTTAAAAAGGTCAGGAAATCCAGATATTGTTTTTGGGAACATGTTTTATGTTCATGTCATTTGCATCTGTGTTGATGTAACTTCACGCAACTGCGAGCACCAATTAAGAGTTCAAGTCCCAGACTTGACATTGATGCTCGCATTTTCCTGCATTCATTACAGGCTTTTCGGCGATGTGTGTCTAGTGGGAGGAGACGTTCTCGTTGACTACTAAGTTGTTTGTGGCGACTTCGTAATTTCAAGATGATGTGCCAGATGCTCGGAGCTATTCGTAGGGGTAGGGTATGCGTTCATTCATAGAGATGAGTGTATGTGAGCGGCTTCGATTATTGTCTATTTTTTTAAGAAAAAAACTAGGACTATCTCGCTCTCCTGCGTGCAACTGTGGATCACCGGGGAAAAACGGAACAAAAAGGACACGACAATATCAAAATCAGGGAGACTATACATAGTGGGAGACACGGTGGGACCCAAACGAACAACATATTTTAACCTTTTTATAATAAAGCATCACAAAGAAAATATCCACTTGCCAGGACGAAGAAAATATATCCATTTTTCAAGAGGCCACCAAGAGCAATCGGGCAACCACCTTGGTTAATTAACAACGTCCCCGCTGACAGCTACTTAAGCCCTAATTAACAATCACCACCAAAAACCAAATCAAAGCTTCCCATACAATATAACATAGTGCGTGTAGCTATTAGGGTTCGAATTTGCATCTTATTTTTTTAGCTTAGCGAGTGGAGTGGCCAGTGGCGCCTCCCACTTTTCCGCCTATAAATACCACCCCTGGGCGAAGCCTTCTGGAGAGAAATCTACCACCGCTCTCCCTCTCCCGGCCTGCACACGCACAAGCAGCGAAGCCTTCTCTCTGCCTTCTCTTTCTGCCATGAAGCCCCCTCATTTCACCGGGGAAGCCGCCGCCGGCGCCTCATGGGCTCACGAGGTCAAGCAGGCCCTCCGTGACAAGCTCCGGTGGACACCCCCCGCGGGCACCACAGGGACCGGCGGTCACGGCGCCGCGAGGCCACCGGCGGCCTCCTCGTCTGTGACCGCCGAGCCGGCGGCGCAGCCGGCCCACGGCGCCGACTGCCGGGGCTTGGCCGCGGCCGAGGACCCCATCAGGAGGGTCATGTTCTTGGCCCCCTGGGGCCACACATAAACGGAAAAAGCAAGATGTCTTGTCTTGGCCGGATCTGCAATTGCACCTCAACAAAAATATGGACTACTAGGTATATATATATATGTGGCCATGCATATGGACCATGAACTGATGAACATGAACTCATCAAGGACTAATGAAAAACTAGATCGGGATGGGCCGTCATGATCTCAGAAGACGAAGATGGTGCTTGAGTTATTTGTTCATGTTCCTCTTGGCGATCGAGATGCGTGGGGAGATCTCGCCTGACGGGTTCGTGAATATGGCCTATGGCTGTTGCTGCCTGGGTTGAAGCTGCGCAAGGGCTGCAGCTTTGTTGTAGCCATGAACCTGTTTTTTGTTTCTCTCCAGAAAGTATGTACCAAGAGCCTGTGAAAAGCTATGTGTGTGTATGAGCTAGTATAAAAAAAAACTCTTCCTCCTTTCCATGGCATGTCTATCTGACCGGTTGATTCTTGCCCCTTATGGTATCTGTGCATCCAAAACCATGGTGTTAATTCCTGCAATATGCAGAGGAAGAACCAGCCATGGTGCTTAATTCTAGTATGTGGTGGTGCTAATAAGTTTGCTGGTGTGGACTATGGAATGATCTTACTTTAATTCTTGTCCTTTTGATCTGGAAAAGATTGTTGGGAACCAGCCTGGATCCTGGTCATGGAAGACAGACCAGGAAGTTCATCATGCTTTCCTGCAAGGTCCAGATCACAAGGAAGGGTGCTCTTTGTCATATGTTTGTTTGTTTGTTTGTTGTGTGAGACCATGAGCATCTTTTCCATGTCTCCTCATCTGGAGAAGGTTGTTGGAGACCAGCCTTAAGCTGTGAAACATGCTCATCAAAGACTAATGATCTGACAAGTTCATGGCCTTCTTTCTCTCTGATCATGTTATTTTAGAGGCAATAATTCACAAGTAAACAAAAGAGAAGAAAAAAAAAAAGGAAGGAGACTTTGAATTCGATTCCTCTGTTGTGTAAACTAGTGGACTGAGAATCCTATTCCAGACAATAAAGAGAGATAAAAAAGGCTCCCACTTGCAAGGACAGGCCAAACCTGGGTGGGCCAATCACCTTGCTCCCTTTCCACAGCACCTTATCTTATCTTCAGATATGATATCCACGGAGAAATTGGCACTGATATTAGCAAAAATAATAATAGAGAAACAGATATAACCAAGGTGCATGATAGGCTTTGATCATGACACCGTATGTACATGGGAGTTTGTTGTCTAGCTTGTGGCGACATCCCCCAGAAACTGGAATTGTAGGAGTCAAGCTTTCCAGATGTCTCCTCCTCCCTCACAAGGTTGAACCAGGTTCGAGCACATATTTGTTACCCTCCTTCGGCTAGCCGCTTCGTCCAAGGAGGGTAACGAAAAGGAAGAAAATCGACTGTCATTCGCTTCTGATGCTACGGGTTTTCACACACAAAGAAAGAACTCTGCTTTTATGGGCTTTGAGGTGATACTAACTAGTCAAACTTTTTACAGAGCAAGTTGAGTAAGTTCGAGAACATGTCACAGTCTCTTGATCATACAGTTGTCCACCAACTGTGCACTGAAGTGAAAAAGAGCGCAAAACATCAATTGGCAGCCCAGATACACTTATCTTGATTTCTTGACTGAAAACGATACTTCAACTTCTACCCCTAGCTAGCTCCAAGAGCCCAAAATTTTAGTGTGCCTTCTCTGGCTCATATCCCTTTCCTTCTTTTCTTTTTTCAGGACACTATCGTCTATTCAGTCCCAAGTTAAGCTGAAATGATATGCTAGAAAACTTCTGAATAATGTTGCAACTTGTAAAAACAGCGGTGATGCGCCAACACTCCACCAGATTACCAGTCATCGTAGTTACCAGAGAACTATTCGGCTGTGTAGCCTGCAAACAGTCAAGCCACGCCTTCCTAGCGCAAACACAAATATGATCAGTGGTATCCTCCTCTTGGTCGCACAGGAAGCATGAAGGAGGATGTTACTGCAGCCCTCTTCTCAGCTGACGATAGTGAAGTGCAAGCCAAGTGATTCTTCAACAGTTTAAGCGGCAACCAAGATTTCCAAATAGCCTTGGCACAAGCAAATTTGAATATTTGATGCCCCCCTCGTTGAGCATCTCGTAAGCAAGCAGAGGCGAATGAATAGATAAGTAGCACTGCTGCTCCACTTCCAGAGCAGAGCGCCTCGTCCTGCACCAGAGGAATAAGATGAATCGCCTGAATCCCATAACTGAATGAACTGTAGATCAAGCCATCGGTAGGGAGCTCATTTGGCACATCCAGCGATGCGAATGCGTGGCCTCCCTAACCGTCCTCCTGTTGCGCACCCTAGCTAGCATTGACCTGCGTCGCGACGATCGGAGCAATATCGTCGGCACATCTCCCATTGATCCAGCGATCCTTCCAGAAGAGGACATTGTCGCCAGAACCTAACTTCCAGTGAACGAAACTGCAGAATAAGGCATCCACCTTCAGATCCGAGGCGAAGGGCAATCCTTGCCAACTGCCAAGGCCTAGCCAGATCTGTGCGCTTCAACCAAACCCATCGCAGTCGGAATGCCAGACTCTGCCAAGTTCAAGTCAGTTACTCCCAGGCCACCAAGACACCTTGGCCTGCAGACTTTGCGCCAAGCCACCGAACATCTCCCACCATGAATATCGTGAGACCCTGCAGCCCTTATCCACACGCTCAAGAGCCCACTTTGCAGCCTCAGCCACCAAAGCTTTTCTCCATCAAAAATAATTTGTTTCAATTGAGTATCATAAGGACATATTTAGTCTGTGTCCAAGAACTCAAGATCAAGAGGATGATCATTTTAGTAGCCGAAAACAAACAGGAACAGCCATGAAAAAATGCACTCGAGATCATCGTCAGACTATAATCATTTAATTCAACCAATACAAGGTCAGCACCACACACTGTTACCTGCTACTCCCATCTAACCTATGTTATAATGCAGGTCTGCTACGCTGGGTCTGAGTATGAGACTCTACACGCAACCAGCACAAAATCGCGGTAGCCGACTCCAACAACAGCGGAGAGCGTGCTTCTCCTACAAATTGCAACGAAAGACATATTTGACATATTAATATCTATAAGGATAGATCAGAACCGTATACAAGAGCATTTTAATTGGTACTACTACAGAACTGCTGATCGAGTGAGTCTAAGGGGACCGACTGAGGCAAGACAGGCAGAACCTTTGCGTGGACCATCGGGTCTAAGAAAACCTGCTCCTACGAATCAAGAAACACTATCCCAGCAGTATTTACTTTCTACGCGCGCATCTAATAAGTCGATCGGTTAGTTTGGGCGTTTGGCCACTGATGAGAATTTGCAAAGTTCGTACATAAACTGCAGTTCCCCGTGTATTTTCACGGCTAGCATAAGTAAGCAACAAAATAAGGTTGCAGTTTTACTTGTCAGGCTTGAAATCTCAAACCAATAGGGAAATGGGAGAAACGACCAGTGTGTTTTGTCAGAACATCTAGCTCAAGTGCAGGACACACAGTTATGTTTGGCCATAACTCATAAACAAGTGATTTTTTTTAATCCGCAAACTGAGCTTGGCCAATTATGAAATCAATGCCTCAGCAAAAGATAAATAAATATTTAATTCAAGTACACTTCAACCTAGGCGACCGATGGAAAGAAATTTAACCTAGGAAACAATGGTAAGAACAAAGTACCTGCTCCGATCGAACATTGTATTGCAAGCACACATCTTCATTACTCTTCTTCCTCAGAGTCATCGGAAGTTTGGTCGCTTTCATAGTCTGGGCTTGCTCTAAAAATGTAGACCTGCATCATTTACATAACAAATGAGGTTGCACGATATGCACTTAGCAGTGAGATAAAACGACCTCCTTACGATTAGGCATTAAAAGAATCCCTTCCATTATCTAAAAAGATATGACTCTGGACAATTAAAGGCCTATGAATGAAATAATTCCTAGAGGCCCTTTCAGATCTGGTTGGAATGAAGGTATATACTGTAGGGATGCTGAGCAATAACATCGTTGCCTGCAAACTCTGTGTAGAATTAATTGGCAGTCCAAACAAGCCTAATTTCTCGTATATGAATAAGTAGACACACCTCGCTCATTTCAAACTTTCAATTATGGATATGGCATATAACCCACTTTATAATTTAAAGCTAGGACATACCAATGACTCTAGTATGTAGTCTAGTTATTCAGTAGACATACCAGATTTTCTCATGTATATAAACTTGAAAACCAATGTTTCGGCAGACAAACGCATTAGTGAGTATGACACCACACAGCAACTTTCAGCAATGTTTTAGAACCGTAAGGCGACATTTAGAACACAGTGATTCCGCAAAATTTTTGCTAGAAAACAAGTTATATACGCACTCATACTGAATGTGGAGTTCCTTAAAGTAAAGAGTGGGGCGTTTTTATGCATGGAATGGAGGAGATGCTGAATCTCACCTTGAACTTTGCCCTGTCTGTCATGTGGAAAACCAAGCAATCGCCATCGGCAAGGTCATGGTCGGCAGCAAACCGTCTCCACCCCTTGTCGAGGTAGTAGTAACAGTGTTTGCCCTTTCTGTGGGCATTGTACATCATGTGGAACTCGTCATCCGCCTCGTCCACCAAGACGGCTGCCTCATCGTGCGCCGGGAGATACTCGATGAAGTGCTTGGGGAATTGCTGTCACGATGCATATATATAATCCACCAAATCAACATCCAATCCGATGCAAGAACCACATCCAGTGCAAGCTTTCTTGCTACAGTACTTTACCATCAGGTTTGACCTGGTGGCGCATTCGTGGGACATGGGCTTGACGAAGGCGGGCCAGCGGATGCGGTGGATCCGGCGCTGGAGCTCCTCGGCCTTGGCGACGGCGCCGGCCCTCTCCTCGGCGGTCGGTGTTTTCGAAGCGGCATACGCCTCGTACACTCCACGGTAGTCGCCCTTGAGGTAGTTGGGCTGCTCCGGGAGGCCGGCGACGCGGCCGGAGCGCCGGAGCTCGCCGGGCTCCGGGGCCTTGCGCTTCTGCGACAACGGACCAGCGGACCAGTGATGTACTGTATACGGGTACGGGCGCAAAGGAAATGGGAGAGCGGAGGCAAGGAAGAAGAAGGGAGAGGGATCTGACGGACCGGCCAGGGGTTGGGCTTGGGCTTGGGCCTGGCGGCGGCCTCGCGGACGGCGGCGGAGAGGTGGTGCAGGCGGAGCTCCTCCAGCTTCCGGCGGTTCTCCTCAATCTGCCGCCGGCGCTGCTCCTCGTACGAGTTCGATTCCGCCATTGCCTTTCTTCTCGATTCCCCTTCCTCCCCTTCCCTCTTCTTCCTCCTGCCCTATTTATCTGCTCTTGCTCTGTTTGGGAGGAGAACTGGACTGAGGAGGGAGAGAATGGGGAAAAATGACGTGGCCCTAGACTCGTCTCTTCTTGTTGACCGTGCGACCACACCTTTGCTTTTCGCCCCTCCAAATTACTACTTTTTTTTTTTAGGGAAACCAAATTACTACTTCTGGTCTTCGTCACACAACTTGAAAATATAATACTTGAAAAATTGGGCCTAAAGTAAGAGTGTCGAACTCAATAAAAAGTAGAAAGAATTGGTTGATGATAACTAGTAAAAAATCACAGTAAAATTGCAAAAGATTATTGATGGTTTGTTTGATCACAAGGCAAATTGCAGAAACATAAATAGTAACAAAAATACAATGGTGCAACAATTGTTAAATCATTAATTATGCTAAGGACAAGCCCGTGGTTGTACTTATAGGGATCAAATCGCCAAATTACTTTCAACAAGTTTCACTCACTTACCGTTCATTGCTTTGATAGTTTACAGTGGAACCTATTATAATACGATGTTCTTACTTGAACAAATAACGTATTTATGATTATATACCCTATACAAAGATTCAAAGAAAAAACAAGAGAATGATTAAGATAACATTTAACCATAACAATAAACTTTGGAATTCCAATAGCCCTCATGCAACAGTTCATAAACTTAGGGTTTGGTAATCTCTGTCATTCCAACAATCCACCATGGTTAGGAATTATTGTTGGGGTTCACGGAAGGGAAAGAGGAAGACCCATTGGATGGCTTGGGAGAGCATCATAAAACCGAAAGCTATGGGAGGGCTTGGATTCCGGGGCTACAGACTCTTCAATCAGGCCCTTCTTGCCCGACAAGCATGGCGGCTCCTAACTAATCCAGGAAGTCTTTGTGCGCAGGTCTTGAAAGTGAAATATTACCCTCATGGTCGTTTGGAGGATACTGTGTTTACAGGAAATGTGTCATCAACGTGGCAGGCCATCACGTACGGCCTTGAGCTCCTCAAGAAGGGGCTTCTCTGGTGGATTGGGAATGGCCAACAAGTACGCATATGGCGTGATCCTTGGCTCCCGAGGCCGGTTTCATACAGGCATGTTTCTCTACCAGGAAGGTGCAGGCTCTGTCGCGTCGTTGAACTGGTGAACGACCACGGAGGGTGGGACACACAACTACTCCAACAAAACTTCGCCACTCCAGACATCGACTAAATACTGAAGCTGCGACCAGCACCATGCATGGAGGACGTCCTGGCTTGGGGCCCGGACCCGAGAGGCTTGTTCTTCGTCAGGTCTGCCTACAAGCTCGGCCTGGAGGAGAAACTTCGCACGTCTATGTGCGCCACGAGCAGGGCACCGGACGGCAACCCGTGCCGTCTGGAAGGCATTGTGGGGGTGCCATGCTCCCCCGAAGGTACGAATATTTGGCTGGCGATTGGCTACGAACACTCTTACGACAATGGAAAATAAAAAAAGTAAAACTATTGAAAAAACTGACATATGTGTTATTTGTGGCATCGAACGGGAGGATACTTTCCGCGCCGTGTGCAGATGTCCAATGGCGGGCGCTCTATGGGACACCATGAGGGAGTCTTGGCCTATACCTGCCCGGGAGGAGATTCAGAACACCGGAACAGAGTGGCTCCTGCACCTTCTCGCCAGCTGCGACGAAACCCAGCGGATGGTCATCTTGATGATATTCTGGCGCGCATGGCATTGCCGGAATGAGATCACGCATCACAAGCCGGCCTGCACCACCAGTACAGGTGTCAACACGCTTCCTCAATGGCTACATCAAGACTCTTGTATGTATCAAACAACACCCCAAGGGAGATAGTGTCAACACGCTTCCTCAATGGCTACATCAAGACTCTTGTATGTATCAAACAACACCCCAAGGGAGATGGTGTCAACACGCTTCCTCAATGGCTACATCAAGACTCTTGTATGTATCAAACAACACCCCAAGGGAGATGGTGTCAACACGCTTCCTCAATGGCTACATCAAGACTCTTGTATGTATCAAACAACACCCCAAGGGAGATGGTGTCAACACGCTTCCTCAATGGCTACATCAAGACTCTTGTATGTATCAAACAACACCCCAAGGGAGATGGTGTCAACACGCTTCCTCAATGGCTACATCAAGACTTTTGTATGTATCAAACAACACCCCAAGGGAGATATAGCGAAGGGCAAGATGGTGATTGAGCAAGTAACTCATCAACCCAAGGCCATGAAGCAAGCAGAAACAATTGTGGCTCGATGGGAGAAGCCCCCGACTCCGGCTGGCTGGGCAAAGCTAAACGTGGATGGTTCCTTCATCCATGGCGAGACCACGGGAGGGGGTCGGAATGGTGCTGAGAGTTGACGACGACACAGGAGCAATCATCTTCTCATCCTGCCGTTACCTGCGTTCGTGCTCCTCATCGATAGAAGCGGAGCTGACTGCTTGCCTTGAGGGAACGAGCCTGGCGATTGCACACACAGACAAGAATCTCATCATTGAGATGGACTGCAAGGAAGGGGTATATATACTCGTTTCACCCGCAAAAAAAAAAACAATCCACCATAAACAAAATAATCATACAATGCTCTCCTCTAGGATCATGAAGGTAAAGTGATATGGAGTCGATGTTCGCACATCTCACCACTGGAGAATATCAAAACATTGAACTAGATTCATTTTCACAAGATTATAGCGACGAGGTTTATCCCATGTCCTTAAGAACGTAACGACCTACTCACAACACATCATATAGATCATGATCAGCGGAGAACAATCTGAACATATGAATATTTCACAAATAAAACGTCTAAGCATCAACTACATGGAGTAATCAACACCAGAAACTATACTCAACAGAGAATGTGAGGTAGTAGTTCATTGATTGGAAAGCTAGGGTTGAGGGAGTTGACGGAGATGACGGTGCTCATGAAGACGTTGATGGAGATGATGATCGGTGTGTTGGTGATGGCGATGTCTTAGAATTCCGCTCCCAGAGGGATGGATCTCCGACGGAATCGATCTGCTAAAGGGCAAAAGTGCTTCGCCTCGGTTCCACCTCGACATGGCGGCAGAAAAATCCCATAAAACCCCTAGTGGTTTTAGGTCGGGAGAAAAATATAAACCAAAGGGCGTCGAGAGATGGTGGACAAGGTGCCCGCACACCCCCTCCGTGCGCCCATCTTCGGGATCCTAGATTCTTTCTTCTGAAAATAATTTCATGATTTTTTTCTGGTATTTTTTAGCTCCGGAAAATTGGTTTCTTCTGTGATACATTTTTGCTCTTGTTTTCCTATTTTCGGTAATTTCCTTGTAATTTTGCACTCTATGTGTTTCATGCAAATTAAAGGAAAAATGCATTAGATCTGAGTGGAAAATATTGATAATAAATAGTGATGCAAAATTGACATATCAGCTCCCACAAACTTAGACCCCACTTGTCCCTAGGTGAAATCTAAGCATGGTAAATATGACCACGAGTTTATGAAGTGAGGAGTCGATAATAAAGAATATGGAAATGACAAATGATTATTTACTTTCATGATCACACATTCTAAATAGCAATCCCTTCTCACAAAACTTCTTATGAGGAGGTCATGACACCCTTTACATGCAAAAGTTAACAAATGAAAGCTTCTTGATTATAACAAACAATGTCCTCAGTTATTAAACAATTGCATTCCTCTTATTCTTCCACAAGGGTCTATGTCAAAGTCGTTTGATCAACAAATATCACATGCTCAACTATATTTTAGTCTTTGCATAATTAGCTAGCACTCATGAGCAAATTTGTAGACAAATATGGTTCAACTAGACACACATGAAGGTTTGAAGTTTAGCAAGTGCTTATAGCTTCTCAAATTATTTATGGCAAGGATAATGTCAACATTAATGAGTAAACATAATTATGCACATCAATAGTTTATAGTTTAAAGTGTTTCACACATGGTACTCCCTCTCCCGGCCTGGGTTGAAGTTGCGCAAGAGCTGCAACTTTGTTGTAGCCATGAAGGCATGAACCTGTTTTTTTGTTTGTCTCCACAAAGTTTGTACCAAGAACCTGTGAAAAGCTATGTGTGTATGAGCTAGTAAAAAACTCTTCCTTCTTTGGTTTGAGCATCGGAATTTTTACCATGGAGAAGAGAACCAAAGCCCCGCACAAATGAGCATCGCAATACGTGGACCTTTCGGCAAATTATAGCCTACCTTGTATGCCGAAAGCTAGAGTTCGTATCCATGCTTGGAAAAAACCTAAGTCCGGTTATATGAAACTGAATGTGTATGCTGGATTTGGCTATGATTCACTTGAAGGGACTGGGGGGGGCTGTTATCCGAGATCACAATGGGAAGCTCATTGCCGCATCAAATGAAAAGTTAGAGATTTGCTATATAATTCCTTTACAGCAGAAGCCTTGGCAGTGAGATACGGTTTGAACCTCGCACGTACTATGGGTTCTAGCAAGATTGAGATCAACTCAGACAACAGGGAAGTTGTTGAAACTTTGAATGATGGTAATTCTTCATCAGTGGCCAGTGCAACTTTTTATGGCTGTTATTTTATGTCTCATGATTTTAATCATGTGACCTATGATCATTGTAATAGGGAAAGTAATGAAGTAGCTCATGAACTGGCTAAACTAGCTAGATTGTCTCCTGCTTCTGTCTGGATGGATTCAACACCAGATGCGGTGGTTTCTATGCTTGTAAACGATGCAACATTGCTAGCGAGTGAATAAAGGAGGTGAATTTTGTCAAAAAAAAACTCTTCCTCCTTCCCATGGCATCCAAAACCATGGTGTTAATTCCAGCAATGTGCAGAGGAAGAACCAGCCATGATGCTTCTAGTACGTGGTGGTGCTAATTAAGTTGCTGGTGTGGGCTATGGAATGATCTTTCTTCCTTGTCCTTTTTGATCTGGAAAAGGTTGCTGGAACCAGCCTGGATCCTGGAGTTCATCATGCTTCTGCTGGGTCTAGATCACAAGGGAGGGTGCTCAGGATTTCCAAATAGCCTTGGCACAAGCAAATTTGAAAATTTGATGGCCCCCTCGTTGAGCATCTGGTAAGCAGAGGCGAATGAATAAGTAGCGCTGCTGCTCCACTTCCAGAGCGCCTCGGCCTGCACCCCAGGAATCGCCTGAATCCCCTAACTGAATGAAGTGCACCAAGCCATCGGTAGGGAGCTCATTTGGCACGTCCAGAAATGCGAATGTGCCGTCTCCCTAACCGTCCTCCTGTTGCACACCCTAGCATCGACCTGTGCCATGACGATCAGAGCAATATCATTGGCGCATCTCACCATTGATTCAGCGATACTTCCAGAGGAGGACATTGTCACCAGAACCTACCTTCCAATGAACCAAACTGCAGAATAAGGCCATGGGCAACCCTTGCCAAGATCTAGCCAGATTTGCGCACTTCAATCAACCAAGCCCATCGCAGTCGGAATACCGGACTCTGCAAGTTCAAGTCAATTACTCCTCCCAAGTCACCATGGCCTGCAGACTTTGCGGCAAGCCACCGGGACAGTTCCCGCTATGAATGTCATCAGAACCAGCCACAAAAACGCCCTGCAGCCCTCCTTTTCCACACGGTCAAGAGCCCACTTTGGGGCCGCAGCCACCAAACCTTTTTTCCATTCGCAAGGACTTGTTTCAATTGCATATCATAAGGAATTTGAAGATGATGTGTAGGTCGCACATGAATCACCGAATTGATCAGAGTGAGGCGCCCACGCTGCCAGCCAGGCATGAGCTTCAGGAGCTTCAGCAATTTGTCAATAATCGGCTGCCCCTGGGATCTATCTGGTAAGCTGCTTAATAGAGACCCAAATATTTGCATGGGAAATCGTCCATCTTCCACGGCAGGACAGCAACAACTAATCCCTGACCGATCTTGTCTTCAAGAATTAATATTCAACCCTAAAGCCTGTTCGAAAATCCGAAGAGCCTCCCCACAAATACCCAATCCGTTCTCGAAGGTCTAATAAACGACACAACATCATCCGCATAAATCGAGAGCCTTTTGTAGAGCTTATAACGCTCAGATCCTCCACTTTGATGGCAAGAGCAGTGAGAACCTCCATGGCAATGCCACGAGGCGAGCGAACTTCAAAGCAAAACTTCGGCAAGCTATGTCAGGCTAATAGCCAGGCAGGGATAGAATCCTTAGCCCTGCACCCATTAGCCACCAAACGAAACAATGTTGTGTTTGCATCACCATCTTGCAACCATCGAACCCAAGCCGAAAACAAACAGGAACAGCCACGAAAGAATGCACTCGAGACCATCGTCAGACTACAACCATTTAGTTCAACCAACACAAGGTCTGCACTACCTACTACTCCCATCTAACCTATGTTATAATGCAGGTCTGCTACACTGGCAGGGTCCGAGTATGCGGCTCTACACGCAACCAGCACAAAATCGCGGTAGCCAACTCCAACATCAGCCAAGAGCGTGACATGCTTCTCCTACAAACTGCAATAAAAGACATATTTGACATGTTAGCATCTATACGGATAAATCAGAACCGTATAAGAGAGCATTCTATTTAGTACTACAGAGCTACTGATTGAGTCTAAGGGGACCGACTGAGGCAAGACAGGCAGAACCTTTGTGAAGAGCATCTGGTCTACGACAACCTGCTCCTACTGATCGAGAAACACTAGTCCGGCAGTTTTTAATTTCTGTACACACGCATCTAATATGTCGATCGGTTAGTTTGGGCGTTTGGCCAGTGAGAACTCCAACGTTTGTACATAAACTGCGGTTCCCCGTGTATTTTCATGGCTAACAAAAGCAAGCAACAAAATAAGGTTGCAGTTTCACTTGTCAGGCTCGAAATCTCAAACCAATAGGGAAATGGGAGAAACGACCAGTGCGTTTCGTGAAAACATCCAACTCCAGTGCAGGAAACACAGTTATGTTTGGCCATAACTCATAAGCAAGCGGGTTTGCATTTTTGTTTTTGTCCGCAAACTGAGCTTGGCCAATCATGAAATCTATGCCTCGGCAAAAGATAAAGAAATATTTAATTCAAGTACACTTGAACCTAAGCGAGTGATGGAAAGAAATTCAACATAGGAAAACAATGGTAAGAACAATGTACCTGCTCCGATCGAACAATGTATTGGAAGCACACATCTTCATTACTCTTCATCCTCAGAGTCATCAGAAGTTTGGTCGCTTTCATAGTCTGGGTTTGCTCTAAAAATGTAGACCTGCATCATTTACATAACTAATATGAAGTTGCACCATACGCACTTAGCAGTGAGATGAAACGACCTCCTTGCGATTAGGCCTTACAAGAATCGCTTCCATTATCTAAAAAGATATGACTGTGGACAATTAAAGGCCTGTGAATGAAATAATTCCTAGAGGCCCTTTTAGATCTGGTTGGAATGAAGGAATATACAGTAGGGATGCTGAGCAATAACATCGTTTCCTGCAAACTATATGCAGAATTAATTGGCAGTCCAAACAGGCCTAATTTCTCATCTATGAATAAGTAGACACGGCTCACTAGTCTCAATTATGGATATGGCATATAACCCAATTTATAATTGAAACCAATGACACACCAAAAATTGAAGTTTGATACTACAGAATGACTCTAGTACTTAGTCTATTTATTATGTAGGCACGATAACATGTGTTTTTCTCATGTATATAAACTTAGAAACCATTGTTTCGACAGACAAACACATTAATGCGTACGACAACACTGAGCAACTTTCAGGAATGTTCTAGAATCGTAAGGCCGCATTTGCAACACAGCGATTCCGCAGAAATTTCGCATGAAATCAAGTTATGTATGTACTGGTATGTTGATGTGGAGTTCCTTAAAGTAAAGAGTGGGGCGTTTTTATCCATGGAATGGAGGAGATGCTGAATCTGACCTTGAACTTTGCCCTCTCTGTCATGTGGAAAACCAAGCAATCGCCATCGGCAAGGTCATGGTCGAAGGCGAACCCTTTCCACCCCTTGTCGAGGTAGTAGTGTTTGCCCTGTTTGCGGGCATTGTACATCATGTGGAACTCGTCATCCGCCTCATCCACCACCACGACCGCCTCATCATGCTTCGGGAGATACTTGAGGAAGTCCTTGGGGATTAGCTGTCACAATGCATATAACCCACCAAATCAACATCCGATCCGATCCAAGAACCACATTGCCTCACATCACATCCAGTGCAAGTTTTCCTGCTACAATACTGTACCATCTGGATTGCATTCATGGCGAGGCTGTGGGACATGGGCTTGACGAAGGCGGGGCAGCGGAAGCGGTGGATCCGGCGCTGGAGCTCCTCCGCCTTGGCGAGGGCGCCGGCCCTCTCCTCGTCGGTCGGCCCTTTCCGAACAGCATATGCCTCGTACACTCCACGGTACCCGCGCTGCCCTGCGCCCTCGACGTAGCTGGGCTGCTCCGGGAGGCCGGCGACGCGGCCGGACCGCCGGAGCTCGCCGGGCTCCGGGGCCTTGCGCTTCTGCGGCACCGAGGCGGCGGACCAGTCATCATATAAGTAGGGGAGAAAAGGAAATGGGAGGCCGGAGGCAAGGAAGAAGAAGGAAGAGGGATCTGACGGACCGGCCTGGGGTTGGGGTTGGGCTTGGGCCTGGCGGCGGCCTCGCGGACGGCGGCGGAGAGGTGGTGCAGGCGGAGCTCCTCCAGCTTGCGGCGGTTCTCCTCAATCTGCCTCCGGCGCTGCTCCTCGTACGAGTTGGATTCCGCCATTTTCCCCTTCCTGATTCTGCTTCCTCCCCTCCGGCGCTGCTCTGTTTGGGAGGAGAGCTGGACTGAGCAGGGAAGGGGAAAAGTGACGTGCCCTCTGCCCTATACTCGTCTCTTCTCGTTGGCCCTATGTTGATAAAAAAGAAAGTGTCACCTATATGACACATTTAGCATCACTATAACACATCCGGCCAACAACACAAATAACTTTTTTTTATGTATTTACATTATTTACAAAACGCTCTTCAATCCTGGTGGGTTGGGGGTGTTCGCATTATTCCTGGATTTATTTCAGGATTTGCGGCGATGATGCTTTCGATGGGAGGAGACGTTCCGTCGATGACGAGACGCCTACGGTGGCCGTAGAATCTCAAGATGATATACGGCCAGTTTCTGGAGGTGCTCATAGGGATAGGGTGTGCGTGCGCAGACGTTCATAGGGGTGAGTGTATGCGGCGTGTATATATGAAATATGTATGTTCAGACTGACGCTAAAAAAATACGCTTTTCAATCACATCGTTAAAAAAGACCCATCCAAACATCATAATAATAAAAAATGATACACACGTCAAACACTATCACCAATCACTTTCTTGAGTTTCATCGTTGGGCTACTCTTTTCCTAATCTATTAACCCATCCATCCATAACCATAATTATGTAAAGTTTATCCGTAAGTGTGGCATCTCTGCTAACAAGAACACCCCATTGTTTCTTCCACATGCCAACCAACTAGCATGTAAATAATTTTCACAATTTTAGAAAAACTATCACGTAAAAATAAAAACATGTACTACCCCAAGAACATAAGTGGCACTGAAAGCACACATTGTCCTTCTAGTTGTATCAAAGGCCTCAAATGTTGTTTAGACAGGGCTAAACCATGAAAATAAATACGCATTTAGCAGCTAGTAATAATCATCAATACTCCTGCTTCTCGTCCCCCGCGTCGCCCTCCCTGGCGGCAACGGGGAACCCTAGATCGAGCGGCCCAACCCCCTTCCCACCTCGTTGCCACCAGAGGAACGGCCGGCGAAGTCCGGTGCCGGTTCTCGGGATGGTGGCGACGGGGCGATTTGGCCGGGCCCAGCCCTCCCACGACGAGCTCCGCTCCCCCGCCGCGTGCTGCTGCCATGGCACCTCCGGCGCGGCTTGGATCCCGACGGGAAGCTTCTCACCTGCGGTGATGTTGGCCCCGGTTGGGTGGCGTCCCCCGCCCCCCCCCCCCCGAGGCGCGTGTTGCAGTTTTGGCTCATCGGCGCGGCCTGGATCTCGATGGCGGCTCCCAGGCGCCGGCTGTCCTCCTCTCCCGTGGTGGTGTTGTCCCGACTGGGTGGTGTCCCTCCCCCACCCACCCCCACCGCGTGACGCGGTTGGCCCCGTGCGTTACCTGGTGTCGTCCTCTGTGGTGCAGGCGCGAGGCAGTGGCAGCAGGACCTGCACTCTCCAAGTGCCTCGCTTGTCAATGTCATCGGCCGGTGCGGCTCCGGCCCTGGCGCTTCGAGGGCCACGTTCCTTTCCAGCTTCTTCGGTTCGCTGGTCCTCGCCGGTGTGGCTCCGGCCTGGCCGCCCAAGACCTGCGCTTTCCAGTGTCTTCGGTTTGCCGGCAACCCTGCTTAGGCGGCTCTGTCCCCGGCGCCCTCGCTGGCTGCGCCCCTTCCAGCCTCGTGGGCTTGCTGGTGTCTCGGCGGATCCGTTCCGTGGCCCGGATTTGCGCTCCTTCCAGGTCCTAGCCTACTTGCGGCGCCACCCTCCTATGTCAGCTTCCGTCGCCTTCCCTGCCTAGTCCGCCTCCTTGCCTCGTCCACTCGTCAGATCCGAAGCACGTGTGCCCGCAGCTCCCCTCCATGTGGTGGCTATTGGGGAACGCAGTATTTCAAAAAATTTACCTGCGATCACGCAAGATATATCTATGTGATGCATAGCAATGAGCGGGAGAGTGTGTCCACATACCCTCGTAGACCGAAAGCGGAAGCGTTAAGTAACGCGGTTGATGTAGTCGAACGTCTTCGCGATCCAACCGATCAAGTACCGAACGCACGGCACCTCCGCGATCTGCACACGTTCAGCTCGGTGACGTCCCTCGAACTCTAGATCCAGCTGAGGCCGAGGGAGAGTTCCGTCAGCACGAC
Source organism: Aegilops longissima (assembly GCA_021605205.1). Lineage (NCBI taxonomy): Eukaryota > Viridiplantae > Streptophyta > Magnoliopsida > Poales > Poaceae > Aegilops > Aegilops longissima. The sequence continues at coordinate 703,692,198 of CM038680.1, read as the reverse complement.
GGCGTGGTGACGGTGATGATGAAGTTAACGGCGATGGGCTTTGCCTAAGCACTATGATGATATGACCGAGGTGGAAATCTGTGAAGGGGGGCACCGCACACGGCTAAAAGATCAATTTGATCAACTTGTCTCTATGGGGTTCCCCCCTCCCCCGTATATAAAGGAGTGGAGGAGGGGAGGGGCGGCCCTCTCTATGGCGCGCCCAAGGGGAGGAGTCCTACTCCTAGTAGGAGTAGGTCCCCCCCCCTTCCCTAGTTGGAGTAGAAGAAGAAGGAAGAGGGAGAGGGAGAGAAGGAAAGGGGGGCCGGCCCCCCTCCCAATTCGGATTGGGCTTGGGGGCGCCCACCTTGGTGATAACCCACAAGTGTAGGGGATCGCAACAGCTTTCGAGGGTAAAGTATTCAACCCAAATTTATTGATTCGACACAAGGGGAGCCAAAGAATATTCTAGAGTATTAGCAATTGAGTTGTCAATTCAACCACACCTGGATAACTTAGTATCTGCAGCAAAGTATTTAGTAGCAAAGTAGTATGATAATAAAGGTAACGGTAGCAAAAGTAATATTTTTGGGTTTTGTAATGATTGTAACAATAACAACGGAAAAGTAAATAAGCGAAGCACAAGATGTGAAAAGCTCGTAGGCAATGGATCAGTGATGGATAATTATGTCTGATGCGATTCCTCATGTAATAGCTATAACATAGGGTGACACAGAACTAGCTCCAGTTCATCAATGTAATGTAGGCATGTATTCCGTAAATGGTCATACATGCTTATGGAAAAGAACTTGCATGACATCTTTTGTCCTACCCTCCCGTGGCAGCGGGGTCCTAGCGGAAACTAAGGGATATTAAGGCCTCCTTTTAATAGAGAACTAGAACAAAGCATTAGCACATAGTGAATACATGAACTGCTCAAACTACGATCATCACCGAGAAGTATCCCGATTATTGTCACTTCGGGGTTGTCGGATCATAACACATAATAGGTGACTATAGACTTGAAAGATAGGATCAAGAACACACATATATTCATGAAAACATAATAGGTTCAGATCTGAAATCATGGCACTCGGGCCCTAGTGACAAGTATTAAGCATAGCAAAATCATAGCAACATCAATCTCAGAACATAGTGGATACTAGGGATCAAACCCTAACAAAACTAACTTGATTACATGGTAAATCTCATCCAACCCATCACCGTCCAGCAAGCCTACGATGGAATTACTCACGCACGGCGGTGAGCATCATGAAATTGGTGATGGAGGATGGTTGATGACGATGACGGCAACGAATCCCCCTCTCTGGAGCCCCGAACGGACTCCAGATCAGCCCTCCCGAGAGAGATTAGGGCTTGGCGGCGGCTCCGTATCGTAAGACACGATGAAACTTTCTCTCTGATTTTTTTTCTCCGCGAGACGGAATATATGGAGTTGGAGTTGAGGTCGGCAGAGCCTCAGGGGGCCCACAAGATAGGGGGCGCGCCCCCACCCTCGTGGACAGGGTGTGGGCCCCCTGGTCTTGATTCTTTCGCCAATATTTTTTATATTTTCCAAAACGTGCCTCCGTGGATTTTCAGGACATTCCGAGAACTTTTGTTTTCTACACATAAAACAACATCATGACAGTTCTGCTGAAAACAACGTCAGTCCGATTTAGTTTCATTCAAATCATGCAAGTTAGAGTCCAAAACAAGGGCAAAAGTGTTTGGAAAAGTAGATACGTTGGAGACGTATCAACTCCCCCAAGCTTAAACATTTGCTTGTCCTCAAGCAATTCAGTTGATAAACTGAAAGTGATAAAGAAAAACTTTTACAAACTCTTCATGGACAGTCCACGCATTTGACGCTAGAGGATACCAATTGAAAGTGCGTTATATCGACTAGAGGGGGGGGGTGAATAGGCAATTTTTATGAATTTCACTGAGGAATTTGCCGGTGAGGAAATTCCTTAGCGAAGAACTACTTGCAGCGGAATAAGTACTCATAAGTGTTGGAAATATGCCCTAGAGGCAATAATAAAAGCATTATTATTATATTTCCTTGTTCATGATAATTGTCTTTATTCATGCTATAAGCTGTATTATCCGGAAATCATAATACGTGTGGATATATAGACTACAATACGCCCCTAGTAAGCCTCTAGTTGACTAGCTCGTTGGTCAACAGATAGTCATGGTTTCGACTATGGACATCGATGTCATTGACAACGGGATCACGTCATTAGGAGAATGACGTGATGGACAAGACCCAATCCTAAGCATAGCACAAAGATCGTAGTTCGTTTTGCTAGAGCTTTTCCAATGTCAAGTATCTCTTCCTTAGACCATGAGATCGTGCAATTCCGGATACCGTAGGAGTGCTTTGGGTGTATCAAACGTCACAACGTAATCGGGTGACTATAAAGGTGCACTACGGTATCTCGAAAGTGACCATTGGGTTGACACGGATCGAGGCGGGATTTGTCACTCCGTATTACGGAGAGGTATCACTAGGGCCCACTCGGTAATGCATCATCATAATGAGCTCAAAGTGATCAAGTGTCCGGTCACGGGATCATGCATTACTGATGCGAGTAAAGTGACTTGCCGATAACGAGACTAACGAGGTATTGGGATACCAACGATCGAGTCTCGGGCAAGTAACATACCGTCGACAAAGGGAATAGAATACGGGGTTACTTGAACCCTTGACATCGTGGTTCATCCGATGACAACATCGAGGAGCATGTGGGAGCCAACATGGGTATCCAGATCCCGCTGTTGGTTATTGACTTGAGGTAGTCTCGGTCATGTTCAGATGTCTCCGAACCCGTAGGGTCTACACACTTAAGGTTCGGTGGCGCTAGGGTTAATAGGAAGACAAGTATGTGATTACCGAATGTTGTTCGAGTCCGGATGAGATCCCGGACGTCACGAGGAGTTCGGAATGGTCCGGAGGTAAAGATTTATATATGGAAAGTGGTTAAACGGACTCGGGAAGTTTGGTAGTATACTGGTAAAGCAGGGGCCACGGAGGGTTCCGGAGGTCCACGGAGGGGCCACCCCCTCGGGGCCACATGGGCTAAGTGGGAGAGGAGCCAGCCCCTGGTGGCTGGGCGCCTCCCACCTAGGCCCATCGGCTAGGGTTTGGGAGGAGGAAACCTAAAGGCGCCCCTAGCTTGGGGGCAAGCCACCCTCCTCTCCTCTCCTTGGCCGCCGCCCCTAGGGTTTTCCCTAGAGGGCGGCCCCCTGACCCTCTCCTCCTATAAATAGAGGGGTGGGGGAGGGCTGCCAACACAGTTGTAGGCGCAGCCCTCCCTCCCAACACCTCTCTTTCTCCACGCAAGCTTGGCGAAGCCCCTGGGAGAACTACCGTACCAGCTGCACCACGCCGTCGTGCTGCCATTGGGATTGTCTTCTTCAACCTCTCCTTCACTCTTGCTGGATCAAGACGGAGGAGACGCCATCGTCCCGTACGTGTGTTGAACACGGAGGTGCTGTCCTTTCAGCACTTAGGTCATCGGTGATCGGAATCACGTTGGGAACGTCTTCATCATCACCACTCCCTCGAACGCTTCCGTATTCGATCTACAAGTGGTATGTAGATGCAAACTCTCTTTCGTTACTCGTTGCATAGTAGAACTCATAGATGGATCTTGGTGAAACCGTAGGAAAAATTTTAATTTTCTGCAACGTTCCCCAACAGTGGCATCATGAGCTAGGTCTATGCGTAGTTCTCTTTGCACGAGTAGAACACAATTTTGTTGTGGGCGTGGATCTTGTCAACTTACTTGCCGTTACTAGTTGTTTCTTGCTTCCGCGGTATTGTGGGATGAAGCGGCCCGGACCAACCTTACACGCATTTTACGTGAGACCGGTTCCACCGACTAACATGCACTAGTTGCATAAGGTGGCTGGCGGTGTCATCTCTCCTACTTTAGTGGGAGCGGATTCGATGAACAGGGTCCTTATGAAGGGTAAATAGAAGTTGACAAGATCACGTTGTGGTTATTCGTAGGTAAGAAAACGTTCTTGCTAGAACCCAATTGCAGCCACGTAAAAGATGCAACAACAATTAGAGGACGCCTAACTTGTTTTTGCAGCAATTGTCATGTGACGTGATATGGCCAAGTTGTGATGAATGATGATATATTGTGATGTATGAGATCATGTTCTTGTAATAGGAATCACGACTTGCATGTCGATGAGTATGACAACCGCAGGAGCCATAGGAGTTGTCTTTATTTTTGTATGACCTGCGTGTCATTGAAGAACGCCATGTAATTTACTTTACTTTATTGCTAAACGCGTTAGCCATAGAAGTAGAAGTAGTCGTTGGCGTGACAACTTCATGGAGGCACGATGATGGAGATCATGATGATGGAGATCATGGTGTCATGCCGGTGACAGGATGATCATGGAGCCTCAAGATGAAGATCAAAGGAGCTATATGATATTGGCCATATCATGTCACTACTTTATAATTGCATGTGATGTTTATTATGATTATGCATCTTGTTTACTTAGAACGACGGTAGTAAATAAGATGATCCCTTAGAACAATTTCAAGAAGTGTTCTCCCCTAACTGTGCACCGTTGCTACAGTTCGTCGCTTCTAAGCACCACGTGTTAATCGGGTGTGATGGATTCTTACGTTCACATACAACGGGTGTAAGCAAGATTTACACACGCAGAAACACTTAGGGTTAACTTGACGAGCCTAAGCATGTGAAGACATGGCCTCGGAACACGGAGACCGAAAGGTCGAACACGAGTCGTATGGAAGATACGATCAACATGAGAATGTTCACCGACGAGACTAGTCCGTCTCACGTGTTGATCGGACACGCCTAGTTGACTCGGATCGTGTAACACTTAGATGACCGGAGGGATGTCTAATCTAAGTGGGAGTTCATTAATAATTTGATTAGATGAACTTAATTATCATGAACTTAGTCTAAAACTTTTGAATTATATGTCTTGTAGATCAAATGGCCAACGCTCATGTCAACTTGAACTTCAACGCGTTCCTAGAGAAAACCAAGCTGAAAGATGATGGCAGCAACTATACGGACTGGGTCCGGAACCTGAGGATCATCCTCATAGCTGCCAGGAAACAATACGTCCTAGAAGGACCGCTAGGTGAAGCTCCGTCCTGCAGAACCAAGACATTATGAATGCTTGGCAGTCTCGTCGATGATTACTCCCTCGCTCAAGGCGGCATGCTTTACAGCTTAGAACCGGGCTCCAAAAGCGTTTTGAGCACCACGGAGCATATGAGATGTTCGAGGAGCTGAAACTTGTTTTCCAAGCTCACGCCCGGGTCGAGAGATATGACATCTCTGACAAGTTCTATAGTTGTAAAATGGAGGAAAACAGTTCTGTCAGTGAGCACATTCTCAAGATGTCCAGGTTGCACAACCGTATGACCCAAACTGAATATTAACCTCCCCGATGAGGCGGTCATTGACAGAATCCTCCGATCGCTCCCACCAAGCTACAAGAGCTTTGTGATGAATTACAACATGCGGGGATGGTAAAGACCATTCTGAAGTGTTCTCTATCTGAAGTCAGCCGAGGTTGAAATCAAGAAAGAACATCAAGTGTTGATGGTCAATAAGACCACTAAGTTTAAGAAGGGCAAGGGCAAGAAGAACTTCAAGAAGGACGGCAAGGAGGTTGCGCGCCTGCAAGCAAGTTGCCGGAAGAAGTCAAAGAATGGACCCAAGCACGAGACCGAGTGCTTTTATTGCAAGGGAAGGGTCACCGAAGCGGAACTGCCCCAAATACTTAGCGGATAAGAAGGCCGGCAACACCAAAGGTATATTTGATATACATGTAATTGATGTGTACCTTACCAGTAATCGTAGTAACTCCTGGGTATTTGATACCGGTGCCGTTGCTCATATTTGTAACTCACAGCAGGAGCTGCGGAATAAGCGGAGACTGGCGAAGGACGAGGTGACGATGCGCGTCGGGAATGGTTCCAGAGTCGATGTGATCGCCGTCGGCACGCTACCTCTTCATTTACCCACGGATTAGTTATGAACCTTAATAATTGTTATTTGGTGCCAAGTTTGAGCATGAATATTGTATCCGGATCTCGTTTAATGCGAGATGGCTACTCATTTAAATCCGAGAATAATGGTTGTTCTATTTATATGAGAGATATGTTTTATGGTCATGCTCCGATGGTCAATGGTTTATTCTTAATGAATCTCGAGCGTAGTATTACACATGTTCATAGCGTGAATACCAAAAGATGTAAAGTTGATAACGATAGTCCCACATACTTGTGGCATTGCCGCCTTGGTCACATTGGTGTCAAGCGCATGAAGAAGCTCCATGCGATGGACTTTAGAGTCTCTTGATTATGAATCATTTGACACATGCGAACCATGCCTCATGGGCAAGATGACCAAGACTCCATTCTCGGAACAATGGAGCGAGCAACCAACTTGTTGGAAATCATACATACCGATGTGTGCGGTCCAATGAGCGTTGAGGCTCGCGGAGGATATCGTTATGTTCTCACTCTCACAGATGACTTGAGTAGATATGGGTATGTCTACTTGATGAAACACAAGTCTGAAACCTTTGAAAAGTTCAAGGAATTTCAGAATGAAGTAGAGAATCAACGTGACCGAAAGATAAAATTCTTACGATCGGATCGTGGAGGAGAATATTTAAGTCACGAATTTGGTACATACTTAAGAAAATGTGGAATCGTTTCACAACTAACGCTACCGAACACCTCAACAGAATGGTGTGTCCGAACGTCGAATCGCACTCTATTGGATATGGTGCGGTCTATGATGTCTCTTACCGATTTACCGCTATCATTTTGGGGATACGCCTAGAGACAGCTACATTCACTTTAAATAGGGCACCGCCTAAATCCGCTGAGACGACACCGTATGAATTGTGGTTTGGGAAGAAACCTAAGCTGTCGTTTCGAAAGTTTGGGGATGCGATGCTTATGTCAAGAAACTTCAACTGAAAAGCTCGAACCCAAGTCGGAAAAATGCGTCTTCATAGGATACCCTAAGGAAACCTTTGGGTATACCTTCTACCTTAGATCCTAAGGCAAGATCTTTGTTGCCGAGAACGGAATCTTTACGAAAAGAGTTTCTCTCGAAAGAAGTAAGTGGGAGGAAAGTAGAACTCGATGAAGTACTACCTCTTGAACAGGAAAGTAGTGCAGCTCAGAAAATGTTCTGTGATGCCTACACCAACCAAGAGGAAATTCATGATGATGATCAAGGTACTTCGGATCAAGTTACTCTGAATCAGAGGTCCACTAGGACACGTTCCGCACTGCAGTGGTACGGCAACCCTGTCCTGGAAATCATGTTGTTAGACAACGGTGAACCTTCGAACTATGAAGAAGCAATGGCGGGCCCAGATTCCAATAAATGGCTAGAAGCCATGAAGTCCGAGATAGAATCCATGTATGAAAACAAAGTGTGGACTTTGACTGACTTGCCCGATGATCGGCGAGCAATAGAAAACAAATGGATCTTTAAGAAGAAGACGGACGCGGATGGTAATGTCACCATCTATAAAGCTCGACTTGTCGCTAAGGGTTATCGGCAAGTTCAAGGGATTGACTACGATGAGACTTTCTCTCCCGTAGCGAAGCTTAAGTCCGTCCGAATCATGTTAGCAATTGCCGATACTATGATTATGAGATATGGCAGATGGACGTCAAAACAGCGTCCTTAACGGTTATCTTAAGGAAGAGCTGTATATGATACAGCCGGAAGGTTTTGTCGATCCTAAGAATGTCGACAAAGTATGCAAGCTCCAGCGATCCATTTATGGGCTGGTGCAAGCATCTCGAGTTGGAACATTCGCTTTGATGAGATGATCAAAGCGTTTGGGTTTATCTTGAGACTTATGGAGAAGCCTGCGTTTACAAGAAAGTGAGTGGGAGCTCAGAGCATTTCTCATATTATATGTAGATGACATACTTTGATGGGAAATGATATAGAATTCTTGGACAGCACCAAGGCCTACTTGAATAAGTGTTTTTCAATGAAGGACCTTGGAGAAGCTGCTTATATATTAGGCATCAAGATCTATAGAGATAGATCGAGACGCCTCATAGGTCTTTCACAAAGCACATACCTTGATAAGATTTTGAAGAAGTTCAAAATGGACCAGTCCAAGAAAGGGTTCTTGCCTCATTGCAAGGTGTGAGATTGAGCTCAGCTCAATGCCCCACCACGGCAAAAGATAAAGAAGAGATGAGTGTCATCCCTATGCCTCAGCCATAGGATCTATTATGTATGCCATGTCTGTGTACGGACCTGATGTAAACCTTGCCGTAAGTTTGGTAGGAAGGTACCAAAGTAATCCCGCAAGGAACACCGGACAGCGGTCAAGAATATCCTAAAGTACCGAAAAGGACAAAGGACATGTTTTCGTTTATGGAGGTGACGAAGAGCTCGTCAGAAGCAGTTACGCCGACGCTTAGCTTCGACACAGATCTGGATGACTCTAAGTCACAAACCGGATACGTGTATATGTTGAATGGTGGAGTAGTAAGCTGGTGCAGCTGCAAGCAGAGCGTCGTGGCGGGATCTACATGTGAAGCGGAGTACATGGCAGCCTCGGAGGCAGCGCATGAAGCAATTTGGGTGAAGGAGTTCATCACCGACCTAGGAGTCATACCCAATGCGTCGGGGCCAATCAAACTCTTTTGTGACAACACTGGAGCTATTGCACTTGCCAAGGAGCCAGGTTTCACAAGAAGACCAGCACATCAAGCGTCGCTTCAACTCCATTCGTGAAAATGTTCAGAATGGAGACATAGAAATTTGTAAAGTGCATACGGATCTGAATGTCGCAGATCCGTTGACTAAACCTCTTCCGCGGGCAAAACATGATCAACACCAGAACTCTATGGGTGTTCGGTTCATCACAATGTAAACTAGATTATTGACTCTAGTGCAAGTGGGAGACTGTTGGAAATATGCCCTAGAGGCAATAATAAAAGCATTATTATTATATTTCCTTGTTCATGATAATTGTCTTTATTCATGCTATAACTGTATTATCCGGAAATCATAATACACGTGTGGATATATAGACTACAATACGCCCCTAGTAAGCCTCTAGTTGACTAGCTCGTTGGTCACAGATAGTCATGGTTTCGACTATGGACATCGATGTCATTGATAACGGGATCACGCCATTAGGAGAATGACGTGATGGACAAGACCCAATCCTAAGCATAGCACAAAGATCGTAGTTCGCTTTGCTAGAGCTTTTCCAATGTCAAGTATCTCTTCCTTAGACCATGAGATCGTGCAATTCCGGATACCGTAGGAGTGCTTTGGGTGTATCAAACGTCACAACGAATCGGGTGACTATAAAGGTGCACTACAGGTATCTCCGAAAGTGACCATTGGGTTGACACGGATCGAGGCTGGATTTGTCACTCCGTATTACGGAGAGGTATCACTAGGGCCCACTCGGTAATGCATCATCATAATGAGCTCAAAGTGATCAAGTGTCTGGTCACGGGATCATGCATTACGGTACGAGTAAAGCGACTTGCCGGTAACGAGACTAACGAGGTATTGGGATACCAACGATCGAGTCTCGGGCAAGTAACATACCGTCAGACAAAGGGAATAGAATACGGGGTTACTTGAACCCTTGACATCGTGGTTCATCCGATGACAACATCGAGGAGCATGTGGGAGCCAACATGGGTATCCAGATCCCGCTGTTGGTTATTGACTTGAGGTAGTCTCGGTCATGTTCAGATGTCTCCGAACCCGTAGGGTCTACACACTTAAGGTTCGGTGACGCTTAGGGTTAATAGGAAGACAAGTATGTGATTACCGAATGTTGTTGAGTCCGGATGAGATCCCGGACGTCACGAGGAGTTCCGGAATGGTCCGGAGGTAAAGATTTATATATGGAAAGTGGTTAAACGGACTCGGGAAGTTTGGTAGTATCTGGGTAAAGTACCAGGGGCTACGGGAGGGTTCCGGAGGTCCACGGGAGGGGCCACCCCTCCGGGGGCCACATGGGCTAAGTGGAGAGGGAGCCAGCCCCGGTGGGCTGGGCGCGCCCCCACCCAGGCCCATGCGGCTAGGGTTTGGGAGGAGAAACCCTAAAGGGGCGCCTCAGCTTGGGGGCAAGCCACCCTCCTCTCCTCTCCTTGGCCGCCCCCTAGGGTTTTCCCTAGAGGGCGGCCCCCTTGACCCTCTCCTCCTATAAATAGAGGGGTGGGGGAGGCTGCCAACACAGTTGTAGGCGCAGCCCTCCCTCCCAACACCTCTCTTTCTCCACGCAAGCTTGGCGAAGCCTCACGGAGAACTACCGACCACTGCACCACGCCGTCGTGCTGCCATTGGGATTGTCTTCTTCAACCTCTCCTTCACTCTTGCTGGATCAAGACGGAGGAGACGCCATCGTCCCGTACGTGTGTTGAACACGGAGGTGCTGTCCTTTCAGCACTTAGGTCATCGGTGATCGGAATCACGTTGGGAACGTCTTCATCATCACCACTCCCTCGAACGCTTCCGTATTCGATCTACAAGTGGTATGTAGATGCAAACTCTCTTTCGTTACTCGTTGCATAGTAGAACTCATAGATGGATCTTGGTGAAACCGTAGGAAAATTTTTAATTTTCTGCAACGTTCCCCAACAAGAAGTAAGCATAAGAGAATGCGGGCATGGTCATCATAATGAAAGGAAGACAAACAAATAGTACAGAAAGAGAAAACACAGGATAGCACAAGATGAAGACAAACAGATCAAGAAATTGGGCGAGGAAATTGAGAAAGTCTTCACCAAAGTCTTCAAACACAGATATGAATGAACACTCAACACAAAGAATGAGGAAATGAAAGAGTTGAGGAAATAGAACCAGTTAGGTTGGTGAAGACAATGATTTGGTAGACCAGTTCCAACTGCTGTCTCGGTTGTACGTCTGGTTGGAGCGGCCGAGTATTTAAACTCGAGGACACACAGATCCCCGACACCCAAAGTGGCTGAGCACGCAGCTCAGACACCAAGTCCTCACCGTATTCTCCTTGAACTAAGGTCACACAGACCTCGTCCAATCACTCGTGGTAAGTCTTGAGCGACTTCCAAACCTTCACAGACTTGGTCACTCGGCGATCCACAGTTCCTCTTGATGCTCTAGACCATGACGCCTAACCGTCTGGAAGAAGCACAGTCTTCAAAGGTAACAAGCGCCGGATCCTCGCAGGATCAATTTCTTGATGATGCTCAATCACTTTGGGTTTGTAGGGTTTGGTTTTGGGTTTTCCTCACTCGATGATTTTCGCCAAAGTCCTCGGAGGATGGGTTGCTCTCAAATGACAAGTGTCAAGTTTCTCTCGGAGCAGCCAACCAGCTAGTGGTTGTAGGGGCGGCTATTTATAGCCTAGGAGCAGCCCGACATGATAAGACATAAATGCCCTTCAATGATATGACCGTTAGGTGGATAAGATATTTTGGGACAGCCGACGCCAAGAAGATAAAGAACGGTCGGAAATTTGACTCTCAAATTCCTCGGGGCTATCATGTTCCTCACATGTGTAGGCAATCCAAGATGGCGAATTCCTAACTCCTCGGTCAGAACAAATTCTCAACAATGTAAGAACTTGAATCTGTCACCGTTAGGTGGATAAGATATTTTGGGTCACCATGGCCAAGACAAAGAACGGTCGGAAATTTGACTCTCAAATTCCTCGGGCTATCATGTTCCTCACTGTAGGCAATCCACATTGGCGAATTCCTAACTCCTCGATCGAAAAAATTCCTCGTGATGGAAGAACTTCGTCTCATCACATCAAGAAATTGACTGAATCTGTATGAGATTTCCAAAGGCTTCACTCAAGGGATTGGTAGGTGTAGGATTTTGAGTTGAGCATCACATGGAAATTTTCCTTAGTATTTCCTCGACCCCCTTTAACAAAGACGGTGTTTCCTATGACTCAAGAAAGAGAAAACGAAACTACGAAAACAAAAGTCTTCACGCTTCATGTTCCTCAAATGAATACCAAGTCTTCAAGGTCACACCAATTTCTTCACTTTCAAAGTCTTCGTAAAGTCTTCGAATATCAAAGTCTTCATCGAAGAACTTCATTTTTAGGGTCGACTTTTCTTTCAGTAAATATCAAACTCCTCATAGACTTATAGACATGTGTACACTCATAAACACATTAGTCCCTTAACCTATAAGTCTTCAATACACCAAAATCACTAAGGGGCACTAGATGCAATTACAATCTCCCCCCTTTTTGGTGATTGATGACAATATAGGTTAAGTTTTCAACGGGGATAAACATATGAAGTGTAAATACTGATGTTGAGGAATTTGATAGCAAGATATAGAAGAACTCCCCCTGAAGATGTGCATAGTGAGGAATTTTCTTTTGAGGCAGTGCACATTTGAAGAGTTGAATCATGGAGATCTCCCCCTATATCTTGTAATTCATACACGCATTTGACATATAATATGAAGAATTTGAAATGCATGATGAAATATGGTGCTTGATGAAATTCAGCATGCGTGCGGTAACATTAATGAGGAAAAAGCATGAAAAATAACGCATCAAGAGTATCAGAGCACAGTGCATCAAAAGTATCAAAACACCATCGGGTTTAAGATTACAACTCGATCCAATAAAAGTTTCAGAAGAACGAGAGTTGTAACTTAACAAAAAAATGCCCATATAATAGACCCGCTTGAAGACTAACCCAAATTTCTCCCCCTTTGTCATCGAATGACCAAAAGGATCAAACCGAGGACTAACGCCCTAAAGAATTTCAAGTTGATGAAGGAGCGCCAGGCGTTGTTGGGGTCGGTTGTTGTAGTGGGGCCCGCCGCAGTGTCGCCCAAGTCTTCATTTTCATCGGTGTCTCGTGATGAAGAATAGGAGCTGGCCACCAACGAAGGAACTTTGACCTTCTTGTATTTCTTGGAGGAGGTGCGGACCAGTCAAATTCTTCCTTGAGACCCATTGTCGCCGTTCTTCCGTTTGTAGACATTTGAAAGAACAGCCCAGTGCGTTTGAAGGTTTCATGGAGGTAGTAGTGGTTTTCTTCACCGCATTGTGTGTAGAGGTCATGTTGTGAAGAATTGAACCAAACCGACGCTTGACCCATTTATGATTGCGATCAACCTTATGATGAAGACCGAGGAGTAACTCACGATCAGTCATCACCACAGTCTTGTGGCTTGAGGACTTTGCTTGACCGAGGTATTTTATGCAGAGTCATGTGTGGCGAGTCATCATTGGTGGAGTAGAATGCAGCTTTATGAAACTGTCCATCCAATGGACGAGTGCCTTCATCGATCACAACAGTTGCCTTGCCCTTGTCATCAGCTGAGGTAAATGTCCGTTTGAGGACTTCAATCGGGGGCAAGTAGCTGCAGTGGTTCAGAGTATCAGCCTTGTAATTGAGTGAAGACCTTGTCCTGATGAACCTCATAATCCATGGTGCATAAGGCTTCAGCTCAAAAGGTGATATAGCAATATTCACCAGAGTCCTCATGAAGAAATCATGGAAGTTGACGGGAACGCCATGAATGATATTGAAAAGCATATTCTTCATGATGCCAACGACTTCTTCATCATTTGAGTCGTGGCCTTTGATAGGACTCATTGTCTTCGTCAGAATCCAATAGACAGTCCGAGGCACATATAGTAATTCCTTGACGAGGAATTTGGTTCGAGGTGCCTGTCCTGGCTTCAAAGGCTTCATCAACACTTGCATGTAGTGATATGAAAGCTCAGGTTCGTTGTAGATACAACGAGCACCATCAAGGGGAGGACTTGCCTATTCACCCCCCCTCTAGTTGAAGGCCAAGGCTGTGTCTGAATCTGATTGTGAAGACTCTGGTAGTAGCCTTGGAGATCCTGAAGAATTGAGCCAGGAGCTAGCACTGCTCGTGAAGAAATTCCAGAAGTTCTCAAGACGTGGTCGCTTTGGAAAATCCTCAAGGAGCAGTGATCCTCATCCAAAGGACTATAAGAGAAGACTTTGCCACAAATGCAAGAAACCTGGTCACTACATCCAAGATTGTCCTCGGTGGGAAAAGGAATTAAAGAAGAAGAAATACAAGGATTACAGTTACGATGACGCTAAGAAGAAGAAGAAATCGTCGAAATCTTCATCATCAAAATCCTCAAAGCCTTCTTCTCACAAGAAGAGCAGCTCCAAAAGGCTCGGGCATTCATTGGCAAGGAAATGGACTCTGAAGCTGAATCGAGGAACATGAGGAAGAGGAGGCATCGGAAGAATCTGAGTGCTGTGTGGCGTAGTCTAGCTCTCGCCATCGCTTTCGTCAAGAACTCCATCTTCAACTCAAGAAAATGACCTCACCAACAAAGCTGATGAAGATAGTGATGACTATGCTCCCACCTATTGCTTCATGGCAAAGGGTGCCAAGGTACTCAAATATACCTCCTCTGAATCTAGTGAAAATGAATCTGATGAAGATCTAAAGCCCAGCTACTCAAAACTTGCTAAGATTGCTGTAAAACAACAAAGGGCTTTTGAAAAGGTTCAAAACATGCTAGATAAAAGTGATGATATGTTAGGTGAAGAAATGGATCGCACTAAAGCCCTGACTGAAAATCTTCAGAGACATCAGTCTAGGTTTGACATCCTTCAAGGTCATCATAACACTCTCTTGTCTGATCATGAGAAACTTTTTTATGAATTTCGTCAAAGAAAGCAAGATCTTGAAAGCTAAGAGTGAGTTATGAAGATCTTCAGAAGGAGCGCGATTCATTACTTGCTCAACAAATCAGCGCTTCTGAGGAAGAATTTGTTCCTCCATGCTTAAAGTGCATTGAACGTGAATCTGCTAATTCTTCACCTGAATGTTCAAATGCTTCAACTGTTACAAATTCTTCACCTCCCTCTGCTATCACTAATTCCTCATCTGAGGACATTGCTAGTATCACTCACGATGCATGGCTGAAAGAATTGTACATGACAGGCATGTACAAAAGCCTCAAAGGGCATCAGACTCTTTGTGATGTGCTTAAAAAGCAGATCCTCAACAGAAACCCTAGGAAAGAGGGTATTGCCTTTGAGAGGAAACTCAATGCTGATGGAACATATTGGAAGCCTTAGCAGTACCCCAAAACCTCATGGGTTGCTGCAAAGGGACCTCCAGTTGATCCATCTAACTTATCTGGCTTTACATGCGAATCTCCTCATTCTTCTGATGAGTCATTTGACTCCAACTATAAACTGTTCAAAAATCAGAATGGTGAAGTATTTGCTAGATATGTTGGCACTAACTGCAGGAACGGTTCCCCTATGAAGAAAATCTGGGTTCCCAAGAAGTGCCTTGAAAGTCTTTAGGTGAATGTCCTCATGACACCACCTGTGAAGAATAGGAACCCCAGTTCAAATTCTTCATATGGATCCAAGTCCTCATACGGACCAAATTCCTCACGTGGATCAAATTCCTCAAAAGGATCAAAGTCCTCATATGATTATCATCGTGCTAACAACTCTGTTTCGCAGGGTAGAGCTAAGGGCTATGAATATGTGCATTATTCTTCAAACCAATATGTTCATAAGTCCTCAAGAATTTCTCCGCTTATTCATATGCTTACCCTAACCCTCTTATGTGAAACGAAATGGATTGGCCTCTATGCCACCATTATCATATGGTGCTCGCAGAGTGATGAACTCTTTGCCACCCTTGAGATGTGGGTGGTGAAGAAAAGAACTAACCTCTTCTGCAGGTCAGGTCTCCGGGCGTGCTTTAAACGTCTCAAGAATTTGCTAGGGGCCGACAAAAATGCTCGAAAGGACGCAGCTAATCATGAAGAAATGAACTTTCATTTCACACGCCCTCATAACGCTTATACGTTATATTGTCTAATGAAATTCATCTGATGAACTTGATATCTATTCTTCACTGATGAAGTATATGAGATCGTAAGTTACACTAATTCATCTGCAGGATGATCAACCCAAAGCCAATGAGTGGGTCCTCGATAGTGGATGTACAAATCACATATTGGTGACAAGAATCTATTGATGGATACTCCTTATCACCGTCACATCTGAAGCATATCATCTTTTGCCGACAAAGGCAAAAGTCAGGTATTGGGTCTTGGTAAGGCTGCGATCTCTAAGGACATACACATGAACAAAGTCATGCTTGTTGAGTCCTTAGTATACAACCTCATGTCAGTCTCAATGCTTTGTGATCTTGATATGGTTGTTATCTTTGGCAAGTATCGTTGTGTTGTGATTATGGAAGCTGACAATTCCAAAGTCTTCAAGGCTTTAGGAGAGGAGACTTGTATATTGTTGATTTCTCTACAGACCACAACCAGCCGTGTGTCTACTTGCAAAAGCTTCGAAGGCTGGCTATGGCATCGGCGACTTGGTCACGCAGCATGAGGAATTTGCACACGCTTGCAAAGAAGAAGCATGTCATTGGCATTGAGAATGTCAAATTCCTCAAGGATCACTTGTGTGGAGCCTGTGAAGCTGGAAAATGACCAAGGCCAAGCATCCAATGAAGACTATCATGACCACTACTCGTCCCTTTGAATTGCTTCACATGGACCTCTTTGGTCCTAATCATTACTCAAAGAAATCACTAATGATGCATCTCTATATGGCTTTGTTATTGTTGATGATTACTCTCGTTACACATGGGTACACATTGTTACTTACAAAAATGAAGTGCAGGAAGTCTTCAAACGATTTTCCTCGAGGGCTTCAACTAACTTTGGTGTGAAGATCGGATACATCAGAGTGACAATGGAACTGAGTTCAAGAATTCGGTCTTGATGCCTATCTTGATGAACTTGGTATTACTCATGAGTTATCTGCTCCCTATACTCCTCAGCAAAAGGGCGTCGTGGAGCGCAAGAACAGAACTCTTGTTGAGATGGCTCACACTATGCTTGATGAATACAAAACGCCTAGTCGTTTTTGGATTGATGCAAATGATACCGCGTGCCACATCATCAACAGAGTGTATCTTCACAAATTCTTCAAGAAGAATGCCTATGAACTCCTCACTGACAAGAAACCCAATGTGAGTTATTTCAAAGTCTTCGGTGCTAAATGCTGGATTAGAGATCCTCATCACAGTTCTAAATTTGCACCGAAAGCACATGATGGTTTTATGCTTGGTTACGGAAAGGACTCACACACCTACAGAGTCTTCAACATCGCTCTTCACAAGATTGTTGATACTTTAGATGTGCGGTTCGATGAAACTAATGGCTCGCAAAGAGAGCACCTACCTTCTTTGTTAGATGAACCAGCTCCTGGGGAATCTATCAAGTTCAAGGAAACTGAGGATGTCATTCCTACTGAAGAATCTGCTGAAGAATTCATTCCTGTCTGACGAAGAACGCCGAAATGATGCACTCAAGATAATGTCAAGACAATGGTGCCGAGGAAAATGATCAAATTCCTCGACGACAACCAGCTCATCCTCGCTGCAAAAAGAAGTTCAAGTTGACAAGATCATCGATGACATTGAAGCGCCAGTCCTCTCACACGCTCAAAAGCTTCACATTTATCTAACTTTTGTGGGCACTATGCTTTTGTCTCTATCACAGAGCCCTCTAAGGTAGATGAAGCATTTCGAGCCCGAGTGGATTCAGGCCATGCAAGAAGAATTACATCAGTTCGAGCTCAACAATGTCAGGGAACTGGTCAAACATCCAGATCCTCTAAGCATAATATCATTGGCACAAAGTGGATCTACCGCAACAAGCAAGATGAAAATGGCCTTGTGGTGAGGAATAAGGCACGACTTGTAGCTCAAGGCTACACACAGGTTGAAGGAATTGATTTCGATGAAACTTTTGCACCTGTTGCTAGAATTGAGGCTATTCGCATATTACTTGCTTATGCTAACCATCATAATATCACTTTATATCAAATGGATGTAAAAAGTGCATTCCTCAATGGTAAGCTTGAGGGAGAATATATGTTGCTCAACCCCCAGGTTTTGAAGATCTAAAGAATCCTGACAAAGTCTGATACATTGAAGGAATTCTTCGTGAAGAATGGCTTCACACCCGGTTCACTCGACCCTACTCTCTTTACTAAAACATATGATGGTGAACTGTTTGTGTGCCAAATATATGTTGATGATATTATCTTTGGCTGTACTGACCAACGTTATAGTGATGAATTTGCCTATATGATGAGTGAAGAATATCAAATGTCTATGATGGGAGAGTTGAAATTCTTCTTAGGTCTTCAAATTCGTCAACAACACAATGACATATTCATATCTCAGGAGAAATACCTCAAAGATGTCCTGAAGAAATTCGGCATGCAAGATTGCAGAGGTGTCAAAATTCCTATGCCCACAAATGGCCATCTATGCACTGATGAAAGTGGTATTGACTTCGATCACAAGGTATACCGCTCCATGATTGGTTCTCTATTGTACTTATGTGCATCTAGACCAGATATAATGCTTAGTGTTTGCATGTGTGCCTGATTTCAAGCTACACCGAAGGAATCACACCATAAGGCTGTGAAGCATATTCTTCGATATCTAGCTCACACACCAACACTAGGATTATGGTACCCCAAGGGCTCTACTTTTGATCTCATTAGATATTTCGACTGACTATCTTTGTTGATCACGTGGACCGCAAGTCAACATCTGGTACTTGTCATTTCCTCGGACGATCTTTGGTCCGTTGGTCCTCGAAGAAACATAACTGCGATCACCGCTTCATCGGAAGCTGAATAAATTGCTGCTGGCTCTTGTTGTGCTCAATTGCTGTGGATGAAGCAAACTCTCAAGGACTACGGCATCAACGTGAAGAATGTGCCTCTCATCGTGACAATGAGAGTGCCATCAAGATTGCTCACAACCCAGTTCAGCACTCAAGACAAAGCACATTCAAATTCGCCATCATTTTCTTCGTGATCATGTGTTGAAGGGCTTACATCTCCATCGAGCATGTGAAGACTGAAGAACAACTAGCCGATATCTTCACAAAGCCCTTGGATAAGAAGAGATTTAGCAAGTTGCGGTGTGAGCTAAATATCTTAGAATCTTCGAATGTTCTTTGAAAAGGACACACATCCTGACACTTATGCAAAATTGATGACTTAGATGTGCAACACATGAAGAAACGTTTTTCTTCAATCAATGAAGAATAACACTCTAAGTGTGAAGAAATTAATGAAGAATTTGATTCTCAGAACCCTACGACAATTGTACGCGGTGTCTGAAATCATCATTCTTATACGATGGGTCACGCCACCACCAAAGTTGAAAATCTTCAATTTGATTTTTTCCTCAGTTTTTGAAATTCTTCAGTTTTTCAAATTCTTCAACTTTTCAAAATCTTCACTGTTTCCGTCGTTTTTCTTCATTAGCTATGTATATATATGGGTTTATGTCCTCTACAGCATTCACTTATGGCTATTTCTTCAAGTCGCTTTTTCTGCTAAGTGAATGTGATCGGACCCTTCCCCCTCTATGCTATACTCAACCCAATCTATTCACAAATTATTCATGTGCGTTCTATTTGAAACTCGTTCAAAATCTTCACTGTGTCCTAGTCAGCTGAAGAAATTGCGAACGGAACTTTAAAACCGATCTTATCCAAACTTTCGTTTTTGCCGCTCAAACCGTTCCGCATTCCACGATAGATTTATCTATTCACCCACGATCTAACACAATCTCCACTTCTCAGTATGTGGGTGACACATGTCAAGCGAATGAGAAGGGTCAGGGGCACGTTCGTCCCAAATCTTCAGGCGAACAGTTTTTCACCGTGGCTATATATACCCCCTCTCCCCTTCCTCACTTCCTTTACTCCGCCGACCGCTCTCTCTCTCGCCGAGCTTCTCAAACCCTAGCGCCGCTTACTCCATCGTCGCAAGTGAGGAAGAGCTTCACGCCTCGACCTCGTCGTTGTCGTACTTTCGCGCCGACCATGAAATCTTCACTCCGCTGCGCCAGTAGCTGTCTTCCTCCGCCAAGATAGGGCGTGGAAGATCTAACTGATTTAACTTCCCATCTGTTCTTCTCGCCTCGTGTTCTTCAATTCGGGAAATTAAAAGTTACTTTTATTACTCGCTTTGATTCTCAAACCTTCTGAAAAGCTTCAAAGGTGTTTATTCTTCAAATCTTCACACATATGAACACCTCAAACGAAATATGCTCTTGATTCGTTTTCTAAGCAATGATTTCTTCTTCAAGATTCCTCAATTGTGTGGATCCTCGATCTATACAACTCGAACCCGAGACAAAGATCGCTTAGTGAAATTCTTCAAGGCTCATCCGTCAAATTCCTCAAACTAGTTTTTTTAAAACCTTCCGAGAACGCATATGACCTCTCCAAATTCCTCGCAACTATACTGCTCATAGGTACTCATGTCCGCCGCTGAATCACTAGGTTCTCATCAACTTAACTCATTTGCAGCGTTTCTCGAAGAAAAGTTGCATACTTCTTCAGAGAATTCGATTGTTCAAATTCCTCACCAAGAATATGGCGTATGAAAGAAGCCACGAAAGGAGGAAAGAGGCCTGAGGTCATGATCTGCGTTTGAGATTCCTGAGGACATCTATGCTGATTATTGCACACCTGATGAAGCCAAGTTTGGCAAACAAAACAAAAATCAGCGCAAGGTGCGCATTCAAAGGATTGAAAGGAGATGGGCAAGGGAATGGAGGGAGTACAAATATGTAACTCCAAAGTACATGAAGAAATTCGCCTCAATCCTTCATGCCCAAGAGCTCCATTGGCACTGGTCAAGAAGTCGACCCCACCAAAGATCAAGCGTGTGAGGACTTTCTCAAGAATGGGCCAAGCGCCATGCCAAATTGGCAAGACAAGCCAATGAGGCTGTGAGGAAATTTAATGAGGACTCACATCGCTGCTGCCATCGAGGCCTCTGTCAAGCCAAGAAAATCTATGGCAAAGAAGCCCGCACACAAGCCAAGTGCTTCACCAACAGTGCCCTCACGGCCAAGTTCTCATTTGTGCCCTCACGGCCAATTCCTCATGCTGCTCCTGCTCCTCCCAAGTCCTCACTGCTCCTACAAAGTCCTCAAGCAGTTTCGACAAAGTCCTCAAGACTGTGCATCCGCCACGTACAAAGGACTGCAGCATCTCCATTGCCTCTGGTGTTTCAAAGAAGTTCCTCACCGCACCAAATTCTTCATCCGCCCGACTCTGCTGAAGACTAAGGCCACAAATGGACGAGGTCCTCGCCAAGTCCTAAGAAGAAACAGGTCGCCTTCCAAGTGCCAATGAAGATGATGAGGCTGATGATGATGAACTTATGGAAATCATCGAGACCGCCAAGAAAGGGCCGCTAGAGCCAAAGGCACACTGTGCATCTTTGTTGGATCCAAGAGCGATCCTAGACTACATTGATCTCTCGCACAAGGACCCAAACACTCCTATGCCTCGACTTCAAGTTGACACCGCCAAAGTCACATGTTGACTCATTTCATCCAAGAGGAGAAATGGAAATTTGATACGCCAGAGAGATCAAGAAATCGCAGATGTAAAGGAGAAACTGCTGAAGAAAAATGTTGTCAAGATGACAATCAAGAACTTATCAAGATGCAGCTGACATCAAAGCCCTCGGCGACAAATTTAACTCCTATTATGCTGATTGGCAAGGAGCCAAAGTCGATTAAATCAACTGACGAAGAAGTTCACCAATGTTGCTGCCCCAACGCAACATGAAATTGCTCAGTGGAGCCTCACCAGCAGATCAAGAACATGCCAACACCGCCGATGAAGTTCAGGCTCTGAAGACAGCTAGTTCGTGGCTGATGATCCCATTCCAGCCATTGAAGAAATTGCTGTGGCATCCACTAGTGGTGCGCTCAAGAAATCGAACAAGTCAGGCAATCTGCATCGCCATACCGAGGAAAATCAACCAGATTCCTCAGCTCCTCCTGCGCCAACACCAACTCCAATTCTTCCATCTGCCTCTGATGTGAAGAAGACCAAGGCTGCAGAACGAGCTGCAGTGAAGAAACGGAAAGCATCAGCTGCGTCAAATTCTTCGGCTGCGAAGAAAATGAAGCCAATGACCAGCTTCTTTGAAAATCCTATTGATGCTGTTCCAATTTCCTCAATTCCATCAAAGGACCTTGTTCCTTTTGGTGAAGATTATGAGATCCCAAGCGGATCTGACGAAGAAGATCATTCTGCCGCTTCGTCGGAGCAGATTGATGAAGAAATTGAAGTGGAAGCAATCCTTCAACCCCAATCATTTCCTCGCCTATGCCTCGGTTCACGGTGAAGAGGCGGTGTTGAGGAAATTGAAGAAGATGTGGATATTGGAAGCACAACGCCAGTGATGAACGATGACTTTTGGGAAAGTCAAGATCCAAATTCTCCACTCTTCACCCCAATTCAACAGATTTCTCGGTCCCGCTCCAACAGTTCTAATGGGCTCAAGAAACTCATCCCACTTCATCTGTCCATGAAAAATTCCAGCCACTAGCGCCGATGAACCTCATCGCTGTTGATCCTCGGATCGCACTGAGAGGAACAAGAAATTCCTCACCAAGAACCGAGATTGCAATTCCAGAGGTCGTGATGCAACTCACAAACACTCCATCGCCAAAGCCAAAGAATCCCTTCTCAACAAAGCAAAAGTTCAAGGCTGAAGATTTCTTGGCGAAAGCACGTATTCTTTACTGATTACAATCCATATGATTCTAATCGCATAAGGAAGAGGCGCTTCGACTGCCAGTCAAGCCAATTTCTATTCCTCAGTGCTCTTCAACAAATACAAAGTCTTCGATCATGCACATATTCCTCATGTGGACATGGAATCTCCGCCAAAGCTTGAGCCAGTCCTCGGTGTTCTTCACGATGCAGATTGCTGAATTTCTGCATCGACATCTCGTGATTGGAATGAAGAACTCATTCTTCAATTCTATGCAACGCTGCACATCACCGGAGACGCTCAAGACGTGAACTCATGGGTGTTAGATCGATGTCCGAAAATACTCACTACAAGGCACCAGCAACTGAATTGCTTCGTGCTCTACCACTCAGTCCTCCCCTTGATGGTGCTCGTTGTATCTACAACGAACCTGAGCTTTCAAATCACTATATGCAAGTGTTGATGAAGCCTTTGAAGCCAGGAGAGGCTCCTCGAACCAAATTCCTGTTGGGGAACGTTGCAGAAAATTAAAATTTTCCTACGGTTTCACCAAGATCCATCTATGAGTTCTACTAAGCAACGAGTCAAGGGAGAGAGTTTGCATCTACATACAACTTGTAGATCGAGTACGGAAGCGTTCGAGGGAGTGGTGATGATGGAGTCGTTCCCAACGTGATTCCGATCACCGATGACCAAGTGCTGAACGGACAGCACCTCCGCGTTCCACACACGTACGGGACGATGGCGTCTCCTCCGTCTTGATCAAGCAAGGATGAAGGAGAGGTTGAGGAAGACAACTCCAATGGCAGCACGACGGCGTGGTGCGGTTGGTACGGCAGTTCTCCCAGCAGGCTTCGCCAAGCTCGCGTGGAGAAAGAGAGGTGTTGGGAGGGAGGGCTGCGCCTTCAATGGTGTGTGCAGCCCTCCCCCCACCCCTCTATTTATAGGAGGAGAGGGCAGGGGGCCGACCATCTAGGGAAACCCTAGATGGGGCGGCTGCCAAAGGGAGGAGGGAGGGTGGCTTGCCCCCAAGCTAGGGCGCCCCTTTAGGTTTCCCTCCCATGCCCTAGCCGATGGGCCTAGGTGGGAGGTGCGCCCAGCCCACCGGGGCTGGCTCCTCTCCCACTTAGCCCATGTGGCCCCCGAGGGGTGGCCCTCCGGTGGACCTCCGGAACTCTCCGGTGGCCCCAGTACATTACCCAGTATACCCCAAACTTTCCGAGTCCGCTTAACCACTTTCCATATATACATCTTTACCCCGGACCATTCCGAACTCCTCGTGACGTCAGGGATCTCATCCGGACTCAACAACATTCGTAATCACATACTTGTCTTCCTATTAACCCTAGCGCCACCGAACCTTATGTGTAGACCCTACGGGTTCGGGAGACATGCGACATGACCGAGACGACCTCAGTCAATAACCAACAGCGGGATCTGGATACCCATGTTGGCTCCTACATGTTCCTCGATGTTGTCATCGGATGAACCACGATGTCAAGGGTTCAAGCAACCCCGTATTCTATTCCCTTTGTCGACGGTATGTTACTTGCCCGAGACTCGATCGTCGGTATCCCAATACCTCGCTCAGTCTCGTTACGCAAGTCACTTTACTCGCATCAGAATGCATGATCCCGTGACCAGACACTTGATCACTTTGAGCTCATTATGATGATGCACTACCGAGTGGGCCCGGTGATACCTCTCCGTCATACGGAGTGACAAATCCTCGCCTCGATCCGTGTCAACCCAACAAACACTTTCGGAGATACCGTAGTGCACCTTTATAGTCACCCGATTACGTTGTGATGTTTGGTACACCCAAAGCACTCCTACGGTATCCGGGAGTTACACGATCTCACGGTCTAAGGAAGAGATACTTGACATTGGAAAAGCTCTAGCAAAACGAACTACACGATCTTTGTGCTATGCTTAGGATTGTCTTGTCCATCACGCCATTCTCCTAATGACGTGATCCCGTTGTCAATGACATCCGATGTCCATAGTCGAAACCATGACTATCTTTTGACCAACGAGCTAGTCAACTAGAGGCTTACTAGGACGACATTGTAGTCTATGTATTCACACGTGTATTACGATTTCCGAATAATACAGCTTATAGCATGAATAAAAGACAATTATCATGAACAAGGAAATATAATAATAATGCTTTTATTATTGCCTCTAGGGCATATTTCCAACAGTCTCCCACTTGCACTAGAGTCAATAATCTAGTTACATTGTGATGAATCGAACACCCATAGAGTTCTGGTGTTGATCATGTTTTGCCCACGAGAGAGGTTTAGTCAACGGATCTGCGACATTCAGATCCGTGTGCACTTTACAAATTTCTATGTCTCCATCTTGAACATTTTCACGGATGGAGTTGAAGCGACGCTTGATGTGCCTGGTCTTCTTGTGAAACCTGGGCTCCTTGGCAAGGGCAATAGCTCCAGTGTTGTCACAGAAGAGTTTGATCGGCCCCGACGCATTGGGTATGACTCCTAGGTCGGTGATGAACTCCTTCACCCAAATTGCTTCATGCGCTGCCTCCGAGGCTGCCATGTACTCCGCTTCACTTGTAGATCCCACCACGACGCTTTTCTTGCAGCTGCACCAGCCATCGCTCCACCATTCAACATATACACGATCCGGTTTGTGACTTTGAGTCATCAGATCTGTGTCGAAGCTTAGCGCCGACGTAACCTGTTCTGACGAGCTCTTCGTCACCTCCATAAACGAGAACATGTCCTTTGTCCTTTCGTGTACTTCAGGATATTCTTGACCGCTGTCCGGTGTTCCTTGCCGGGATTACTTTGGTACCTTCCTACCAAACTTACGGCAAGGTTTACATCAGGTCTGGTACACAAGATGGCATACATAATAGATCCTATGGCTGAGGCATAGGGATGACACTCATCTCTTCTTTATCTTTTGCCATGGTCGGGCATTGAGATGAGCTCAATCTCACACCTTGCAATACAGCAAGAACCCTTCTTGACTGATCCATTTTGAACTTCTTCAAAATCTTATCAAGGTATGTGCTTTGTGAAAGACCTATGAGGCGCCTCGATCTATCTCTATAGATCTTGATGCCTAATATATAAGCAGCTTCTCCAAGGTCCTTCATTGAAAAACACTTGTTCAAGTAGGCCTTAATGTTGTCCAAGAATTCTATATCATTTCCCATCAAAAGTATGTCATCTACATATAATATGAGAAATGCTACTGAGCTCCCACTCACTTTCTTGTAAACGCAGCTTCTCCATAAGTCTCAAGATAAACCCAAACGCTTTGATCATTTCATCAAAGCGAATGTTCCAACTCCGAGATGCTTGCACCAGCCCATAAATGGATCGCTGGAGCTTGCATACCTTGTCAACATTCTTAGGATCGACAAAACCTTCCGGCTGCATCATATACAGCTCTTCCTTAAGATATCCGTTAAGGAACGCTGTTTTGACGTCCATCTGCCATATCTCATAATCATAGTATGCGGCAATTGCTAACATGATTCGGACGGACTTAAGCTTCGCCACGGAGAGAAAGTCTCATCGTAGTCAATCCCTTGAACTTGCCGATAACCCTTAGCGACAAGTCGAGCTTTATAGATGGTGACATTACCATCCGCGTCCGCCTTCTTCTTAAAGATCCATTTGTTTTCTATCGCTCGCCGATCATCGGGCAAGTCACCAAAGTCCATACTTTGTTTTCATACATGGATTCTATCTCGGACTTCATGGCTTCTAGCCATTTGTTGGAATCTGGGCCCGCCATCGCTTCTTCATAGTTCAAGGTTCACCGTTGTCTAACAACATGATTTCCGTGACAGGGTTGCCGCACCACTCAGTGCGGAACGTGTCCTAGTGGACCTAGAAGTTCAAGAGCAACTTGATCCAAGTACCTTGATCATCATCATGAATTTCCTCTTCGTTGGTGTAGGCATCACATGAACATTTTCCGAGCTGCACCACTATCCTGTTCAAGAGGTAGTACTTCATCGAAGTTCTACTTTCCTCCCACTTACTTCTTTCGAGAGAAACTTTTTCCGTAAAGGATCCGCTTTTGGCAACAAAGATCTTGCCCTCGGATCTGAAGTAAAAGGTATACCCAATGGTTTCTTTAGGGTATCCTATGAAGACGATTTTTCCGACTTGGGTTCGAGCTTTTCAGGTTGAAGTTTCTTGACATAAGCATCGCATCCCCAAACTTTTAGAAACGATACTTAGGTTTCTTCCCAAACCATAATTCATACGGTGTCGCCTCAACGGACTTAGACGGTGCCCTATTTAAAGTGAATGTAGCTGTCTCTAGAGCGATCCCCAAAATGATAGCGGTAAATCGGTAAGAGACATCATAGACCGCACCATATCCAATAGAGTGCGACACGACGTTCGGACACACCGTTCTGTTGAGGTGTTCCAGCGGCGTTAGTTGTGAAACGATTCCACATTTTCTTAAGTGTGTACCAAATTCGTGACTTAAATATTCTCCTCCACGATCTGATCGTAAGAATTTTATCTTTCGTCACGTTGATTCTCTACTTCATTCTGAAATTCCTTGAACTTTTCAAAGGTCTCGGACTTGTGTTTCATCAAGTAGAAATACCCATATCTACTCAAGTCATCTGTGAGAGTGAGAACATAACGATATCCTCCATGAGCCTCAACGCCATTGGACCGCATACATCGGTATGTATGATTTCCAACAAGTTGGTTGCTCGCCCATTGTTCCGAGAACGGAGTCTTGGTCATCTTGCCCATGAGGCATGGTTCGCATGTGTCAAATGATTCATAATCTAAAGACTCCAAAAGTCCATCAAGATGGAGCTTCTTCATGCGCTTGACACTAATGTGACCAAGGCGGCAAGTGCCACAAGTATGTGGGACTATCGTCATCAACTTTACATCTTTTGGTATTCACGCTATAAACATGTGTAATACTACGCCGAGATTCATTAAGAATAAACCATCGACCATCGGAGCATGACCATAAAACATATCTCTCATATAAATAGAACAACCATTATTCTCGGATTTAAATGAGTAGCCATCTCGCATTAAACGAGATCCAGATACAATATTCATGCTCAAACTTGGCACCAAATAACAATTATTAAGGTTCATAACTAATCCCGTAGGTAAATGAAGAGGTAGCGTGTCGACGGCCATCACATCGACTCTGGAACCATTCCCGACGCGCATCGTCACCTCGCCCTTTGCCGCCTCCGCTTATTCCGCAGCTCCTGCTGTGAGTTACAAATATGAGCAACGGCACCGTATCAAATACCCAGTTGTTACTACGAGTCTTGGTAAAGTACACATCAATTACATGTATATCAAATATACCTTTGGTGTTGCCGGCCTTCTTGTCCGCTAAGTATTTGGGGCAGTTCCGCTTCAAAGGACCCTCCCTTGCAATAAAAGCACTCGGCCTCGGGTTTGGGTCCATTCTTTGACTTCTTCCCGCAACTTGCTTACGGGCGCGGCAACCTCCTTGCCGTCCTTCTTGAAGTTCTTCTTGCCCTTGCCCTTCTTGAACTTAGTGGTCTTATTGACCATCAACACTTGATGTTCTTTCTTGATTTCAACCTCGCTAACTTCAGCATAGAGAACACTTCAGAATGGTCTTTACCATCCCTGCATGTTGTAGTTCATCACAAAGCTCTTGTAGCTTGGTGGGAGCGATCGAGGATTCTGTCAATGACCGCCTCATCGTGGAGGTTAATGTTCACTGGGTCATACGGTTGTGCAACCTGACATCTTGAGATGTGCTCACCGATGTAACTGTTTTCCTCCATCTTACAACTATAGAACTTGTCGGAGATATCATATCTCTCGACCCGGCGTGAGCTTGGAAAACAAGTTTCAGCTCCTCTAACATCTCATATGCTCCGTGATGCTCAAAACGCTTTTGGAGCCCCCGGTTCTAAGTGTAAAGCATGCCGCATCGAACGAGGGAGTAATCATCAAGACGAGACTGCCAAGCATTCATAATGTCTTGGTTCTCAGGGACGGAGCCTCACCTAGCGGTCCTTCTAGGACATATTGTTTCTGGCAGCTATGAGGATGATCTCAAGTTCCGGACCCATCCGTATAGTTGCTGCCGCCATCTTTCAGCTTGGTTTTCTAGGAACGCGTTGAAGTTCGAGTTGACATGAGCGTTGGTCATTTGATCTACAAGACATATCATTCAAAAGTTTTAGACTAAGTTCATGATAATTAAGTTCATCTAATCAAATTATTTAAATGAACTCCCACTCAGATTAGACATCCTCTAGTCATCTAAGTGTTACACGATCCGAGTCGACTAGGCCGTGTCCGATCATCACGTGAGACGGACTAGTCATCATCGGTGAACATTCTCATGTTGATCGATCTTCTATACGACTCGTGTTCGACCTTTCGATCTCCGTGTTCCGAGGCCATGTCTGTACATGCTAGGCTCGTCAAGTAAACCCTAAGTGTTTTGCGCGTGTAAATCTGTCTTACACCCGTTGTATGTGAACGTAAGAATCCATCACACCCGATCATCACGTGGTGCTTAGAAGCGACTTAACTTTAGCAACGGTGCACAGTTAGGGGAAACACTTCTTGAAATTTTTGTAAGGGATCATCTTATTTACTACCGTCGTTCTAAGTAAACAAGATGTATAAACATAATAAACATCACATGCAATTATATAGTAGTGACATGATATGGCCAATATCATAAAGCTCCATTGATCTCCATCTTCGAGGCTCCATGATCATCTTGTCACCGGCATGACACCATGATCTCCATCATCATGATATCCATCATTGTGCCTCCATGAAGTTGTCACGCCAACGACTACTTCTACTTCTATGGCTAACGCGTTTAGCAATAAAGTAAAGTAAGTTACATGGCGTTCTTCAATGACACGCAGGTCATACAAAATAAAGACAACTCCTATGGCTCCTGCCGGTTGTCATACTCATCAACATGCAAGTCGTGATTCCTATTACAAGAACATGATCTCATACATCACAATATGTCATTCATCATTCATCACAACTTGGCCATATCACATCACATGACAATTGCTGCAAAAACAAGTTAGACGTCCTCTAATTGTTGTTGCATCTTTACGTGGCTGCAATTGGGTTCTAGCAAGAACGTTTTCTTACCTACGAATAACCACAACGTGATCTTGTCAACTTCTATTTACCCTTCATAAGGACCCTTTTCATCGAATCCGCTCCAACTAAAGTAGGAGAGACAGACACCCGCCAGCCACCTTATGCAACTAGTGCATGTTAGTCGGTGGAACCGGTCTCACGTAAGCGTACGTGTAAGGTTGGTCCGGGCCGCTTCATCCCACAATACCGCGGAAGAAAGATAAGACTAGTAGCGGCAAGTAAATTGACAAGATCCACGCCCACAACTAAATTGTGTTCTACTCGTGCAATAGAGAACTACGCATAGACCTAGCTCATGATGCCACTGTTGGGGAACGTTGCAGAAAATTAAAATTTTCCTACGGTTTCACCAAGATCCATCTATGAGTTCTACTAAGAAACGAGTCAAGGGAGAGAGTTTGCATCTACATACCACTTGTAGATCGAGTACGGAAGCGTTCGAGGGAGTGGTGATGATGGAGTCGTTCCCAACGTGATTCCGATCACCGATGACCAAGTAGTGAACGGACAGCACCTCCGCGTTCAACACACGTACGGGACGATGGCGTCTCCTCCATCTTGATCCAGCAAGGATGAAGGAGAGGTTGAGGAAGACAACTCCAATGGCAGCATGACAGCGTGGTGCAGTTGGTACGGCAGTTCTCCGGCAGGGCTTCGCCAAGCTCGCGTGGAGAAAGAGATGTGTTGGGAGGGAGGGCTGCGCCTTCAATGGTGTGTGCAGCCTCCCCCACCCCTCTATTTATAGGAGGAGAGGGCAGGGGGCGGCCATCTAGGGAAACCCTAGATGGGGCGACGGCCAAGGGAGGAGGGGGGTGGCTTGCCCCCAAGCCAGGGGGCGCCCCTTTAGGGTTTCCCTCCCCATGCCCTAGCCGATGGGCCTAGGTGGGAGGTGCGCCCAGCCCACCGGGGCTGGCTCCTCTCCCACTTAGCCCATGTGGCCCCCGAGGGGTGGCCCTCCCGTGGACCTCCGAACTCTCCGGTGGCCCCTGTACATTACCAGATACCCTCAAACTTTCCGAGTCCGCTTAACCACTTTCCATATATAAATCTTTACCTCCGGACCATTCCGGAACTCCTCGTGACATCCGGATCTCATCCGGACTCAACAACATTCGAAATCACATACTTGTCTTCCTATTAACCCTAGCGCCACCGAACCTTATGTGTAGACCCTACGGGTTCGGGAGACATGCGACATGACCGAGACGACTCAGTCAATAACCAACAGCGGATCTGGATACCCATGTTGGCTCCTACATGTTCCTCGATGTTGTCATCGGATGAACCACGATGTCAAGGGTTCAAGCAACCCGTATTCTATTCCCTTTGTCGACGGCATGTTACTTGTTCGAGACTCGATCGTCGGTATCCCAATACCTCGATCAGTCTCGTTACCGCAAGTCACTTTACTCGCATCAGAATGCATGATCCCGTGACCGGACACTTGATCACTTTGAGCTCATTATGATGATGCACTACCGAGTGGGCCCAGTGATACCTCTCCGTCATCACGGTGACAAATCCTGTCTCGATCCGTGTCAACCCAATGACACTTTCGGAGATACCGTAGTGCACCTTTATAGTCACCCGATTACGTTGTGACGTTTGGTACACCCAAAGCACTCCTACGGTATCCGGGAGTTACACGATCTCACGGTCTAAGGAAGAGATACTTGACATTGGAAAAGCTCTAGCAAAACGAACTACACGATCTTTGTGCTATGCTTAGGATTGTCTTGTCCATCACGCCATTCTCCTAATGACGTGATCCCGTTGTCAATGACATCGATGTCTATAGTCGAAACCATGACTATCTTTTGACCAACGAGCTAGTCAACTAGAGGCTTACTAGGACGATTGTAGTCTATGTATTCACACGTGTATTACGATTTCCGGATAATGCAGTTGTAGCATGAATAAAAGACAATTATCATGAACAAGGAAATATAATAATAATGCTTTTATTATTGCCTCTAGGGCATATTTCCAACAATTCCTCGTCAAGAATTATTATATGTGCCTCGGACTGTCTATCGGATTCTGACGAAGACAATGAGTGATTTGACATATAATATGAAGAATCCTCATGTATTGTGCCTTGTAATTCATACACGCATTTGACACATAATATGAAGAATTTGAAATGCATGATGAAATATGGTGCTTGATGAAATTCAACATGCGTGCGATAACATTAATGAGGAACAAGCATGCAAAATAACGCATCAAGAGTTTTAGAGCACAGTGCATCAAAAGTATCAAAACTCCATCGGGTTTAAGATTACAACTCGATCCAATAAAAGTTTCAGAAGAACGAGAGTTGTAACTTAACAAAAAAATGCCCATATAATAGACCCGCTTGAAGACTAACTCAAATTTCTCCCTCTTTGTCATCGAATGACCAAAAGGATCAAAACTGAGGACTAACGCCCCTGAAGAATTTCAAGTTGATGAAGGAGCGCCAGCGTTGTTGGGGTCGATTGTTGTAGTGGGGCCTGCCGCAGTGTCGTCCAGGTCTTCATTTTCATCAGTGTCTCATGATGAAGAACAGGAGCTGGCCACCAAGCAAGGAACTTTGACCTTCTTGTATTTCTTCGGAGGAGGTGCAGACCAGTCAAATTCTTCCTTGAGACCCATTGTGTCGATTCTTCCGTCTTTGTAGACATTTGAAAGAATAGCCCAAAGCGTTTGAAGGTTTCATGGAGGTAGTAGTGGTTTTTCTTCACTGCATTGTGTGTAGAGGTCATGTTGTGAAGAATTGAACCAAACTGACGCTTGACCCATTTATGATTGCGATCAACCTTCTGATGAAGACCGAGGAGTAACTCACGATCAGTCATCACCCAGGTGCTTTGTGGCTTGAGGACTTTGCTTGGCTGAGGTATTTATGGCAGAGTCATGTGTGGCGAGTCATCATTGGTGGAGTAGGATGCAGCTTTGCGGCCCGACCATCCAATGGACGAATGCCTTCATCTATCACTGCAATAGCCTTGCCTTTGTCATCGGTGAGGAAAATGTTCGCTTGAGGACTTCAATTGGAGGCAAGTAGCTGCAAGTGGTTCGTAGAGTATAAGCCTTGTAATTGAGTGAAGACCTTGTCCTGATGAACCTCATAATCCATGGTGCATAAGGCTTCAGCTCAAAAGGTGACATAGCAATATTCGCCAGAGTCCTCATGAAGAAATCATGGAAGTTGACGGGAACGTCATGAATGATATTGAAAAGCATATTCTTCATGATGCCAATGACTTCTTCATCATTTGAGCCGTGGCCTTTGATAGGACTCATTGTCTTCGTCAGAATCCGATAGACAGTCCGAGGCACATACAATAATTCCTTGACGAGGAATTTGGTTCTTGGGGCCTGCCCTGGCTTCAAAGGCTTCATCAGCACTTGCATATAGTGATTTGAAAGCTCAGGTTCGTTGTAGATACAACGAGCACCATCAAGGGGAGGACTGAGTGGTAGAGCACCAAGCAATTCAGTTGTTGGTGCCTTGTAGTGAGTATTTTCAGACATCCAGTCTAACACCCATGAGTTCACGTCTTTAGCGTCTCCGGTGATGTGCAGCGTTGCATAGAATTGAAGAATGAGTTCTTCATTCCAATCACAGATGTCAGTGCAGAAATTTAGAAGTCCTGCGTCGTGAAGAACACTGAGGACTGGCTCGAAGCTGGCTGAGACTCCATGTCCACATGAGGAATATGTGCATGATCGAAGACTTTGTCTTTGTTGAAGAGCACTGAGGAATAGAAATTGGCTTGACTGGCAGTCCAGAAACGCCTCTTCCTTATGCGAGCAAAATCATATGGATTGTAATCAGTGAAGAATACGTGCTTGTCGAAGAAATCTTCAGCCTTGAACTTTTGCTTTGTTGAGAAGGGATTCTTTGGCTTTGGCAGTGGAGCGTCAGTGAGTTGCATCACGACCTCTGGAATAGCAATCTCAGGTTCTTCAGGCTGAGGAATTTCTTGTTCCTCTCTGGTGCGATCGAGGATCGCGGAGCGGAGTTCATCAACGCTAGTGGCTGGAATTTCTTCATGGACAGATGAAGTGGTATGAGTTTCTTCAGAGCTCATTAGAACTGTTGGAGCAGGGGACTAAGGAATCTGTTGAGTTGGGGTGAAGAGTGGAGAATTTGGATGCAGACTTTCCCAAAAGTCATCGTTCATCACTGGCGTTGTGCTTCCAATATCCACATCTTCTTCAATTTCCTCAACACGGCCTCTTCGGTGTGTGAACTGAGGCATAGGCGAGAAATGATTGGGGTTGAAGGATTGCTTCCACTTCAATTTATTCATTAATCTGCTCTGACGAAGCGGCAGAATGATCTTCTTCATCGAGATCCGCTTGGGATCTCATAATCTTCACCAAAAGGAACAAGGTCCTTTGATGGAATTGAGAAATTGGAACAACATCAATAGGATTTTCAAAGGCTGGTCATTGGCTTCATTTTCTTCGCAGCGAAGAATTTGGCCTTGGTGATGCTTTCCGTTTCTTCACTTGCAGCTCGTTCGCAGCCTTGGTCTTCTTCACATCGAGGCGGATGGAAGAATTGGAGTTAGTGTTGGCGCGGGAGGAGCCGAGGAATCTGGTTGATTTTCCTCGGTATGGCGATCAGATTACTGACTTGTTCAGTTTCTTGAGCGCACCACTAGTGGATGCCCAGCAATTTCTTGGTGGTGGAATGGGATCATCAGCCTGGAACTAGCATTGTCTTCAGCAGCTGAACTTCATCGGTGGTCTTGGCATGTTCTTGATCTGCTGAGTGAGGCTCGGCTGAGGAATTTCATGTTGCGTTAGGGCAGCAACATTGGTGAACTTCTTCGTCGAGGTTGCGAATCGACTTTGGCTCCTTGCCAATCAGCATAATAGGAGTTAAATTTGTCGTTGAGGGCTTTGATGTCAGCTTTGCATCTTGATAAGTTCTTGATTGTCATCTTGACAACATTTTTCTTCAGCAGTTTCTCCTTTACATCTTTGTGAT
Organism: Aegilops longissima; assembly: GCA_021605205.1. NCBI lineage: Eukaryota > Viridiplantae > Streptophyta > Magnoliopsida > Poales > Poaceae > Aegilops > Aegilops longissima. The sequence goes on along the minus strand of CM038680.1, from coordinate 703,657,430 downwards.
TTCTTGATCTTTCCGGCAGTATAAAATTTCCATTTCTCCTCTTGGATGAAATGAGTCACATGTGACTTTGGCGGTGTCAACTTGAAGTCGAGGCATAGGAGTGTTTGGGTCCTTGTGCGAGAGATCAATGTAGTCTAGGATCGCTCTTGGATCCAACAGCGTGTAGCGCAGTGTGCCTTTGGCTCTATGACCCTTTCTTGGCGGTCTCGATGATTTCCGCAAGTTCATCATCATCAGCCTCATCATCTTGGTGACACTTGGGCGACCTGTTTCTTCTTGGGACTTGGCGAGGACCTCGTCCGGTGTGGCCTTAGTCTTGATGAGTCGGGCGGATGAAGAATTTGGTGCGGTGAGAACTTCTTTGAAACACGGAGGCAATGGAGATGCTGCAGTCCTTTGCACGTGGCGGATGCACAGTCTTGAGGACTTTGTCGGAACTGCTTGAGGACTTTGTAGGAGCAGTGAGGACTTGGGAGGAGCAGGAGCAGCATGAGGAATTGGCCGTGAGGGCACGGTGAGGAACTTGGCGTGAGGGCTTTGTTGGTGAAGCACTTGGCTTGTGTGCGGGCTTCTTTGCCATAGATTTTCTTGGCTTGACAGAGGCCTCGATGGCAGCAGCAGATGTGAGTCCTCATTAAATTTCCTCACAGCCTCATTGGCTTGTCTTGCCAATTTGGCTTGGCGCTTAGCCCATTCTTCAGAAAGTCCTCACCACGCTTGATCTTTGGTGGGGTTGACTTCTTGACCAGGTGCCAATGGAGCTCTTGGGCATGGAGGATTGAGGCGAATTTCTTCATGTACTTTGGAGTTACATATCTGTACTCCTCCATTCCTTGCCCATCTCCTTTCAATCCTTTGAATCGCACCTTGCGCTGATTTTTATTTTCTTTGCGAACTCGGCTTCATCAGTGTGCAATAATCAGCATATATTTCCTCGGGGATCTCAAACGCAGTCATGACCTCGGGCCTCTTTCCTCCTTTACGTGGCTTCTTTCCTTACGCCATATTCTTGGTGAGGAATTTGAACAAGCGAATTCTCTGAAGAAGTATGCAACTTTTCTTCGAGAACGCTGCAAATGAGTTAAGTTGATGAGAACCTAGTGATTCAGCGGCGGACATGAGTACTGTGAACAGAGTATAGTTGCGAGGAATTTGGAGAGGTCATATCGTTCTCGAAGGTTTTCAAAAGAACTAGTTTGAGGAATTTGACGGATGAGCCTTGAAGAATTTCACTAGCGATCTTTGTCTTAGGTTCGAGTTGTATAGATCGAGGATCCACACAATTGAGGAATCTTGAAGAAAATCATTGCTTAGAAGCGAATCAAGAGCATATTTTGTTTGAGGTGTTCATATGTGTGAAGATTTGAAGAATAAACACCTTTGAAGATTTTCAGGAAGGTTTGAGAATCAAAGCGAGTAATAAAAGTAACTTTTAATTACCCAAGTGAAGAACACGATGAACCGAGAAGAACAGATGGGAAGTTCGTCGGGTTAGATCTTCCGCCCTAACTTGGCGGATGAAGACAGCTACGGCTGGCGACGGAGTGAAGATTTCAGCATGATCGGTAGCGATACGTCGCATGACGAGGTCGAAGCGATGAAGCTTTTCCTCACCGACGACAATGGAGTAGCGGCGACGCTAGGGTTTGAAGCTCGGCGAGAGAGAGTGGTCGGCGGAGTAAAGGAAGTGAGGAAGGGAGAGGGGTATATATAGCCACGGTGAAAACTGTTCTTAGAAGATTTGGGATGAGCGTGCTGACCCTTCTCATTCGCTTGACATGTGTCACCCACGTCTTGAGAAGTGGAGATTGTGTTAGATCGTGGGTGAATAGATAAATCTATCATGGAATGCGGAGCGGTTTGGCGGCAAAAGCGAAAGTTTGGATAAGATCAGTTTTAAAGTTCCGTTCGCAATTTCTTCAGCTGACTAGGACACAGTGAAGATTTTGAACGAGTTTCAAATAGAACGCACATGAAGAATTTGTGAATAGATTGCAGAGGTGTCAAAATTCCTATGCCCACAAATGGCCATCTATGCACTGATGAAAGTGGTATTGACTTCGATCACAAGGTATACCGCTCCATGATTGGTTCTCTATTGTACTTATGTGCATCTAGGCAGATATAATGCTTAGTGTTTGCATGTGTGCCCGATTTCAAGCTACACGAAGGAATCACACCATAAGGCTGTGAAGCATATTCTTGATATCTAGCTCACACACCAACACTAGGATTATGGTACCCCAAGGGCTCTACTTTTGATCTCATTAGATATTACGACTCGACTATGCTGGTGATCGTGTGGACCGCAAGTCAACATCAGTACTTGTCATTTCCTCGGACGATCTTTGGTCTGTTGGTCCTTGAAGAAACATAATCTGCGTATCACCGCTCTCTGCGGAAGCTGAATACATTGCTGCTGGCTCTTGTTGTGCTCAATTGCTGTGGATGAAGCAAACTCTCAAGGACTACTGCATCAATGTGAAGAATGTGCCTCTCATTGTGACAATGAGAGTGCCATCAAGATTGCTCACAACCCAGTTCAGCACTCGAAGACAAAGCACATTCAAATTCGTCATCATTTTCTTCGTGATCATGTGTTGAAGGCGACATCTCCATCGAGCATGTGAAGACGAAGAACAACTAGCCGATATCTTCACAAAGCCCTTGGATAAGAAGAGATTTAGCAAGTTGCGGTGTGAGCTAAATATCTTAGAATCTTGAATGTTCTTTGAAAAGGACACACATCCGACACTTATGCAAAATTGATGACTTAGATGTGCAACATATGAAGAAACGCGTTTTCTTCAATCAATGAAGAATAACACTCTAAGTGTGAAGAAATTAATGAAGAATTTGATTCTCGAACCCTCGACAATTGTGCGCTGTGTCTGAAATCATCATTCTTATCTGATGGGTCAGGCCACCACCAAAGTTGAAAATTTTCAATTTGATTTTTTCCTCAGTTTTGAAATTCTTCAGTTTTTCAAATTCTTCAACTTTTCAAAATCTTCACTGTTTCGTCGTTTTCTTCATTAGCTATGTATATATGGGTTTATGTCCTCTACAGCATTCACTTATGGCTATTTCTTCAAGTCGCTTTTTCTGCTAAGTGAATGTGATCGGACCCTTCCCCCTCTATGCTATACTCAACCCAATCTATTCACAAATTATTCATGTGCGTTCTATTTGAAACTCGTTCAAAATCTTCACTGTGTCCTAGTCAGCTGAAGAAATTGCGAACGGAACTTTAAAACCGATCTTATCCAAACTTTCGTTTTTGCCGCTCAAACCGTTCCGCATTCCACGATAGATTTATCTATTCACCCACGATCTAACACAATCTCCACTTCTCAGTACGTGGGTGACACATGTCAAGCGAATGAGAAGGGTCAGGGGCACGTTCGTCCCAAATCTTCAGGCGAACAGTTTTTCACCGTGGCTATATATACCCCCTCTCCCCTTCCTCACTTCCTTTACTCCGCTCGACCGCTCTCTCTCTCTCTCGCTCGAGCTTCTCAAACCCTAGCGCCGCCGCTACTCCATCGTCGCAAGTGAGGAAGAGCTTCACTGCCTCAACCTCGTCGCTGTCGTACTCGCGCCGACCGCGGAAATCTTCACTCCGCCGCCGTAGCTGTCTTCCTCCGCCAAGATAGGGCGTGGAAGATCTAACCTGACGAACTTCCCATCTGTTCTTCTCAGTTCGTCGTGTTCTTCAATTCGGGAAATTAAAAGTTACTTTTATTACTCGCTTTGATTCTCAAACCTTCCTGAAAAGCTTCAAAGGTGTTTATTCTTCAAATCTTCACACATATGAACACCTCAAACGAAATATGCTCTTGATTCGTTTCTCTAAGCAATGATTTCTTCTTCAAGATTCCTCAATTGTGTGGATCCTCGATCTATACAACTCTGGAACCTGAGACAAAGATCGCTTAGTGAAATTCTTCAAGGCTCATCTGGTCAAATTCCTCAAACTAGTTTTTTTTAAAAACCTTCTGAGAACGCATATGACCTCTCCAAATTCCTCGCAACTATACTCTGTTCATAGGTACTCATGTCCGCTGCTGAATCACTAGGTTCTCATCAACTTAACTCATTTGCAGCGTTTCTCGAAGAAAAGTTGCATACTTCTTCAGATAATTCGATTGTTCAAATTCCTCATTTGAAGAATATGGCGAAGGAAAGAAGCCACGTAAAGGAGGAAAGAGGCTGAGGTCATGACTGCGTTTGAGATTCTGAGGACATCTATGCTGATTATTGCACACTGATGAAGCCAAGTTTGGCAAACAAAACAAAATCAGCGCAAGGTGCATTCAAAGGATTGAAAGGAGATGGGCAAGGAATGGAGGAGTACAAATATGTAACTCCAAAGTACATGAAGAAATTCGCTCTCAATCCTCCATGCCCAAGAGCTCCATTGGCACCTGGTCAAGAAGCTGACCCCACCAGCATCAAGCGTGTGAGGACTTTCCTGAAGAATGGGCCAAGCGCCATGCCAAATTGGCAAGACAAGCCAATGAGGCTGTGAGGAAATTTAATGAGGACTCTGGTATTGCTGCTGCCACTGAGGCCTCTGTCAAGCCAAGAAAATCTATGGCAAAGAAGCCCGCACACAAGCCAAGTGCTTCACCAACAGTGCCCTCAGACCAGTGATTGAACCTGAGTGGCAGTCTATGCTGATCAAAGTCGGCTGACGTGTGCAAGTTCAGTGTGTGGATGCGAACAATGACCTGGGAAAAGAAGCCTTTCCATGGGCACCAACTGGCGATCACTTGGTTGAGCCCGTTGAACTAACTGATGCCTTTGAGAGCTCCTCACGAGCCAAATTCCTGTTGAAAACGTTGCGAAAATTAAAATTTTCCTCACGGTTTCACCAAATCCATCTATGAGTTCTACTAAGCAACGAGTCAAGGAGAGAGTTTGCATCTACATACAACTTGTAGATCGAGTGCAGGCGTTCGAGGAGTGGTGATGATGGAGTCGTTCTAGCGTGATTCCGATCACCGATGACCAAGTCTTTGAGCGGACAACACCTCGCGTTCCACACGCGTGTGGGGACGATGGCGTCTCCTCCGTCTTGATCAAGCAAGGATGAAGGAGAGGTTGAGGAAGACAACTCCAATGGCAGCACGTGGCGTGAGTGCGGTTGAGTCTGGCGAGTTCTCCGGCGAGGGCCATGGCTTCGCGTGGAGAAAGAGAGGTGTTGGGAGGGAGGGCTGCGCCTTCAATGGTGTGTGCAGCCCTCCCCCACCCCTCTATTTATAGGAGGAGAGGGCAGGGGGGCCGGCCATCTGGGGAAACCCTAGATGGGGCGGCTGACAAAGGGAGGAGGGAGGTGGCTTGCCCCCAAGCTGAGGCGCCCCTAGGGGTTTCCCCTCCCATGCCCTAGCCGCATGGGCCTAGAGTGGGGTGCGCCCAGCCCACCAGGGGCTGGCTCCCTCTCCCACCCAGCCCATGTGGCCCCCCTAGGAGAGGTGGCCCCTCCGGTGGACCTCCGGAACTCTCCAGTGGCCCAGTACATTACAGTATACCCCGAAACTTTCAGTCCGTTTAACCACTTTCCATATATACATCTTTACCCCGGACCATTCAGGAACTCTCGTGACGTCCAGGATCTCATCGGGACTCGAACAACATTCGGTAATCACATACTTGTCTTCCTATTAACCCTAAGCGTCAAGAACCTTAAGTGTATGTAGACCCTACGGGTTGGAGACATCTTGAGACATGACCGAGGCGACCTCGGTCAATAACCAACAGCGGGATCTGGATACCCATATTGGCTCCCACATGTTCCTCGATGTTGTCATCGGATGAACCACGATGTCAAGGGTTCAAAGCAACCCGTATTCTATTCCCTTTGTCGGACGGTATGTTACTTGCGAGACTTCGATCGTCGGTATCCCAATACCTCGTTAGTCTACGTTACCGGCAATCACTTTACTCGTCCGTAATGCATGATCCGTGACGGAACCTTGATCACTTTGAGCTCATTATGATGATGCACTACGAGTGGGCGATGATACCTCTCCGTCATGCGGGTGACAAATCCTCTCGATCCGTGTCAACCCAACAAACACTTTGGAGATACCTGTAGTGCACCTTTATAGTCACCCGATTACGTTGTGATGTTTGGTACACCCAAAGCACTCCTACGGTATCCAGGAGTTACGATCTCACGGTCTAAGGAAGAGATACTTGACATTGGAAAAGCTCTAGCAAAGCGAACTACGATCTTTGTGCTATGCTTAGGATTGGGTCTTGTCCATCACGTCATTCTCCTAATGGCGTGATCCGTTATCAATGACATCGATGTCCATAGTAAGGAAACCATGACTATCTATTGACCAGCGAGCTAGTCAACTAGAGGCTTACTAGGGGCGTATTGTAGTCTATGTATTCACCGCGTGTATTACGATTTCCGAATAATACAGTTATAGCATGAATAAAGACAATTATCATGAACAGGAAATATAATAATAATGCTTTTATTATTGCCTCTAGGGCATATTTCCAACAGTCTCCCACTTGCACTAGAGTCAATAATCTAGTTACATTGTGATGAATCGAACACCCATAGAGTTACGGTGTTGATCATGTTTTGCCTGCGAGAGAGGTTTAGTCAGCGGATCTGCGACATTCGGATCCGTGTGCACTTTAAATTTCTATGTCTCCATCTTGAACATTTTCACGGATGGAGTTGAGCGGCAACTTGATGTGCACTGGTCTTCTTGTGAAACTGGGCTCCTTGGCAAGGCAATAGCTCGGTGTTATCCTGAAGAGTTTGATCGACCCGACGCATTGGGTATGACTCCTAGGTGGTGATGAACTCATTCACCCAAATTGCTTCATCGCTGCCTCCGAGGCTGCCATGTACTCCGCTTCACTTGTAGATCCATACGGCGCTTTGCTTGCGGCACCAACTTCTGCTCCACCATTCAACATATACATGTATCCGGTCTGTGACTTTGGGTCATCGGATCGTATGTCGAGCTAAGCGTCGGCGTAACCCGTTCTGACAGCTCTTCGTCACCTCCATAAACGAGGAACATGTCCTTTGTCCTTTTCAGGTACTTCAGGATATTCTTGACCGCTGTCCGGTGTTCCTTGCGGGATTACTTTGGTACCTTCCTGCAAACTTACGGCAAGGTTTACATCAGGTCAGTACAGCATGGCATACATAATAGATCCTATGGCTGAGGCATGGGGGATGACACTCATCTCTTCTTTATCTTTTGCCGTGGTGGGCATTGAGATGAGCTCAATCTCACACCTTGCAATCTGGGCAAGAACCCTTCTTGGACTGATCCATTTGAACTTCTTCAAAATCTTATCAAGGTATGTGCTTTGTGAAAGACCTATGAGGCGTCTCGATCTATCTCTATAGATCTTGATGCCTAATATATAACAACTTCTCCAAGGTCCTTCATTGAAAAACACTTGTTCAAGTAGGCCTTAATGCTGTCCAAGAATTCTATATCATTTCCCATCAAAAGTATGTCATCTACATATAATATGAGAAATGCTCTGAGCTCCCACTCACTTTCTTGTAAGCAGGGCTTCTCCATAAATGCGCATAAACTAAGCCTTTGATCATTTCATCAAAGCGAATATTCTAACTCGAGATGCTTGCACCAGCCCATAAATGGATCATTTGGAGCTTGCATACTTTCGACATTCTTGGATCGACAAAACCTTCCGGCTGCATCATATACAGCTCTTCCTTAAGATATCCGTTAAGGACTGCTGTTTTGGCGTCCATCTGCCATATCTCATAATCATAGTATCTACGGCAATTGCTAACATGATTATGACGGACTTAAGCTTACGCTACGGGAGAAAGTCTCATCATAGTCAATCCCTTGAACTTGCGATAACCCTTAGCGACAAGTCGAGCTTTATAGATGGTGACATTACCATCGCATCCGTCTTCTTCTTAAAGATCCATTTGTTTTCTATCGCTTTCGCCGATCATCGAACAAGTCGGTCAAAGTCCATACTTTGTTTTCATACATGGATTCTATCTCGGACTTCATGGCTTCTAGCCATTTGTTGGAATCTGGGCCCGCCATCGCTTCTTCATAGTTCGAAGGTTCACGTTGTCTAACAACATGATTTCCGGAGACAGGGTTGCCGTTACCACTGCAGTGCGAGCGTGTCCTAGTGGACCTAGAAGTTCAGTAGCAACTTGATCCAAGTACCTTGATCATCATCATGAATTTCCTCTTGAGTTGGTGTAGGCATCACGGAACATTTTCTGAGCTGCACCACTATCTGTTCAAGAGGTAGTACTTCATCGAGTTCTACTTTCCTCCACTTACTTCTTCGAGAGAAACTCTTTTCGAGAAAGGATCCGTTTTGGCAACAAAGATCTTGCCCTCGGATCTGAAGTAAAAGTATACCCAATGGTTTCTTTAGGGTATCCTATGAAGCGCATTTTTCGACTTGGGTTCGAGCTTTTCAGGTTGAAGTTTCTTGACATAAGCATCGCATCCCCAAACATGTGTCACCACGTCTTGAGAGTGGAATTGTGTTAGATCGTGGGTGAATAGATAAATCTATCATGGAATGCGGAGCGGTTTGAGCGGCAAAAGCGAAAGTTTGGATAAGATCAGTTTAAAGTTCCGTTCGCAATTTCTTCAGTGACTAGGACACGGTGAAGATTTTGAGCGAGTTTCAAATAGAAAGCACATGAAGAATTTGTGAATAGATTGCGAGAGGTGTCAAAATTCCTATGCCCTTACAAATGGCCATCTATGCCTTTGATGAAAGTGGTATTGACTTGATCACAAGGTATACGCTCCATGATTGGTTCTCTATTGTACTTATGCATCTAGGCGGATATAATGCTTAGTGTTTGCATGTGTGCCCGATTTCAAGCTACACCGAAGGAATCACACCATAAGGCTGTGAAGCATATTCTTGATATCTAGCTCACACACCAACACTAGGATTATGGTACCCCAGGGCTCTACTTTTGATCTCATTAGATATTACGACTCGACTATGCTGGTGATCGTGTGGACATGCAAGTCAACATCTAGTACTTGTCATTTCCTCGGACGATCTTTGATGCATTGGTCCTTGAAGAAACATAACTGCGTATCACTTTGTCTACTGCGGAAGAATTTGAATACATTTCTGCTGGCTCTTGTTGTGCTCAATTCTTGTGGATGAAGCAAACTCTCAAGGACTCGGCATCAATGTGAAGAATGTGCCTCTCTTTGTGACAATGAGAGTGCCATCAAGATTGCTCACAACCAGTTCAGCTTTCGAAGACAAAGCACATTCAAATTCGTCATCATTTTCCCGTGATCATGTGTTGAAGGCGACATCTCCATCGAGCATGTGAAGAATGAAGAACAACTAGCGATATCTTCACAAAGCCCTTGGATAAGAAGAGATTTAGCAAGTTGCGGTGTGAGCTAAATATCTTAGAATCTTGAATGTTCTTTGAAAAGGACACACATCCGACACTTATGCAAAATTGATGACTTAGATGTGCAACATATGAAGAAAGCGTTTTTCTTCAATCAATGAAGAATAACACTCTAAGTGTGAAGAAATTAATGAAGAATTTGATTCTCAGAACCCTCGACAATTGTGCATGGTGTCTGCGAAATCATCATTCTTATCTGATGAGTCGGCCACCACCAAAGTTGAAAATTTTCAATTTGATTTTTCCTCAGTTTTGAAATTCTTGAGTTTTCAAATTCTTCAACTTTTCAAAATCTTCCTTTATTTCCGTCGTTTTCTTCATTAGCTATGTATATATATGGGTTTATGTCCTCTCGGCATTCACTTATGGCTATTTCTTCAAGTAAGCTTTTTACGCTAAGTGAATGTGATCGGACCCTTCCCCTCTATGCTATACTCAACCCAATCTATTCACAAATTATTCATGTGCGTTCTATTTGAAACTTCGTTCAAAATCTTCACACGTGTCCTAGTCAGCTGAAGAAATTGCGAGCGAACTTTAAAACCGATCTTATCAAACTTTCGTTTTGCCGCTCAAACCGTTCCGCATTCCACGATAGATTTATCTATTCACCCACGATCTAACACAATCTCCACTTCTCGATGCGTGGGTGACACATGTCAGCGAATGAGAAAGAATTGGAGAGCACGTTACGTCCCAAATCTTCAAAATGAACAGTTTTTCACGAGTGGCTATATATCCCCCTCTCCCTTCCTCACTTCCTTTACTCCATCCGACGCTCTCTCTCTCTCGCTCGAGCTTCTCAAACCCTAAGCGCCGCCCTTCTCCATAAATGTAAGTGAGGAAGAGCTTCTTGCCTCAACCTAAATCATTGTCGTACTCGCGCCCGGATTTCTTCCGATTCCTCAATTGTGTGGAAATCTTCACTCCAAAGATCGCTTACGCGTAACTGTCTTCCTCCATGCAAAGATAGGCGTGGAAGATCTATAATTCGTGAACTTCACCATCTGTTCTTCTCGGTTAACATCGTGTTCTTCAATTCAAAGCGTGAAATTAAAATTACTTTTCCAAAGTACTTCAATCCTCCATGCCCAAGAGCTCCATTCTCAAATTATCAAGCGCAAAAGCTTCAAGGTGATTGAAGGTGGAGATGGTCAGACATGATGAACACCTCCAGCCCGTCTGCCAAATCGTGCCTCACGGTCTCCTGATTGTTTGACTAAGCAATGATTTCTTCTTCAGATTCCTCAATTGTGGATGCCACTGAAGATGATGAGGTGATGATGATGAATCATAAATCTAACTCGTCCATCCAACTCACAGACAAGACCCAAACACTCCTATGCTGATGAACTTAGTCTCAGAGGTGAAATGGAAATTCTTCAAGAACTAAAGAAAAACGTTGTCAAGATGATGACTCGAATCAAAGAGCCGACACTCCTATCTTCAGGCTCATGATGTTGCGCCCTAACGCAACATCGTTGGATCAGGATGAACTGAGCGATGAACATGCAGTGGATGACATTCTGGCAAAGTGGTGCTCAAGAAATCAACAACAGCAATCGATTTCAAAGCTGTGGAATCCGCCTCGATGTGAAGGAACCAAATTCCTGTTGGGGAGCGTTGCAGAAAATTAAAATTTTCCTACGGTTTCACCAAGATCCATCTATGAGTTCTACTAAGCAGCGAGTCAAGGAGAGAGTTTGCATCTACATACAACTTGTAGATCGATGCGGAGGCGTTCGAGGAGTGGTGATGATGGAGTCGTTCCCAGCGTGATTCCGATCACCGATGACCAAGTGCTGAACGGACAACACCTCCGCGTTCCACACACGTATGGGACGATGGCGTCTCCTCCGTCTTGATCAAGCAAGGATGAAGGAGAGGTTGAGGAAGACAACTCCAATGGCAGCACGACGGCGTGGTGCAGTTGGTACGGCAGTTCTCCGGCAGGGCTTCGCCAAGCTCGCGTGGAGAAAGAGAGGTGTTGGGAGGGAGGGCTGCGCCTTCAATGGTGTGTGCAGCCCTCCCCCACCCCTCTATTTATAGGAGGAGAGGGCAGGGGCCGGCCATCTGGGGAAACCCTAGATGGGGGCGCTGACAAAGGGAGGAGGGAGGTGGCTTGCCCCCAAGCTGAGGCGCCCTTTAGGGTTTCCTCCCATGCCCTAGCCGCATGGGCCTAGGTGGGGAGGTGCGCCCAGCCACCGGGGCTGGCTCCTCTCCCACTTAGCCCATGTGGCCCCCAGGAGGTGGCCCCTCCGTGGACCTCCGGAACTCTCCGGTGGCCCAGTACATTACAGTATACCCCGAAACTTTCAGTCCGTTTAACCACTTTCCATATATACATCTTTACCCCGGACCATTCCGAACTCCTCGTGACGTCAGGGATCTCATCGGGACTCCGAACAACATTCGGTAATCACATACTTGTCTTCCTATTAACCCTAAGCGTCACCGAACCTTAAGTGTGTAGACCCTACGGGTTCGGGAGACATCTTGACATGACCGAGGCGACCTCGGTCAATAACCAACAGCGGGATCTGGATACCCATGTTGGCTCCCACATGTTCCTCGATGTTGTCATCGGATGAACCACGATGTCAAGGGTTCAAGCAACCCGTATTCTATTCCCTTTGTCGACGGTATGTTACTTGCCCGAGACTCGATCGTCGGTATCCCAATACCTCGTTCGGTCTCGTTACGGCAAGTCACTTTACTCATACCGTAATGCATGATCCGTGACGGACACTTGATCACTTTGAGCTCATTATGATGATGCACTACCGAGTGGGCCCGGTGATACCTCTCCGTCATACGGAGTGACAAATCCTGTCTCGATCCGTGTCAACCCAACAAACACTTTGGAGATACCTGTAGTGCACCTTTATAGTCACCCGATTCGTTGTGATGTTTGGTACACCCAAAGCACTCCTACGGTATCCGGGAGTTACGATCTCACGGTCTAAGGAAGAGATACTTGACATTGGAAAAGCTCTAGCAAAGCGAACTACTACGATCTTTGTGCTATGCTTAGGATTGGGTCTTGTCCATCACGTCATTCTCCTAATGGCGTGATCCGTTATCAATGACATCGATGTCCATAGTAAGGAAACCATGACTATCTATTGACCAGCGAGCTAGTCAACTAGAGGCTTACTAGGGGCGTATTGTAGTCTATGTATTCACACGTGTATTACGATTTCCGAATAATACAGGTTATAGCATGAATAAAGACAATTATCATGAACAAGGAAATATAATAATAATGCTTTTATTATTGCCTCTAGGGCATATTTCCAACAGTCTCCCACTTGCACTAGAGTCAATAATCTAGTTACATTGTGATGAATCGAACACCCATAGAGTTACGGTGTTGATCATGTTTTGCCCTGAGAGAGGTTTAGTCAGCGGATCTGCGACATTCAGATCCGTGTGCACTTTACAAATTTCTATGTCTCCATCTTGAACATTTTCACGGATGGAGTTGAGCGGCGCTTGATGTGCCTGGTCTTCTTGTGAAACCTGGGCTCCTTGGCAAGGGCAATAGCTCCGGTGTTGTCACAGAAGAGTTTGATCGGCCCGACGCATTGGGTATGACTCCTAGGTCGGTGATGAACTCATTCACCCAAATTGCTTCATCGCTGCCTCCGAGGCTGCCATGTACTCCGCTTCACTTGTAGATCCCGCCACGGCGCTTTGCTTGCAGCTGCACCAACTTCTGCTCCACCATTCAACATATACATGTATCCGGTTTGTGACTTTGAGTCATCGGATCGTGTCGAAGCTAGCGTCGGCGTAACCCGTTCTGACGAGCTCTTCGTCACCTCCATAAACGAGAACATGTCCTTTGTCCTTTTCGGTACTTCAGGATATTCTTGACCGCTGTCCGGTGTTCCTTGCGGGATTACTTTGGTACCTTCCTACCAAACTTACGGCAAGGTTTACATCAGGTGCTGGTACACAGCATGGCATACATAATAGATCCTATGGCTGAGGCATGAGGGATGACACTCATCTCTTCTTTATCTTTTGCCGTGGTGGGGCATTGAGATGAGCTCAATCTCACACCTTGCAATCAGGCAAGAACCCTTCTTGGACTGATCCATTTGAACTTCTTCAAAATCTTATCAAGGTATGTGCTTTGTGAAAGACCTATGAGGCGTCTCGATCTATCTCTATAGATCTTGATGCCTAATATATAAGCAACTTCTCCAAGGTCCTTCATTGAAAACACTTGTTCAAGTAGGCCTTAATGCTGTCCAAGAATTCTATATCATTTCCCATCAAAAGTATGTCATCTACATATAATATGAGAAATGCTCTGAGCTCCCACTCACTTTCTTGTAAGCGAGGCTTCTCCATAAGTCTGCATAAACTAAGCGCTTTGATCATTTCATCAGCGAATGTTCTAACTCGAGATGCTTGCACCAGCCCATAAATGGATCGCTGGAGCTTGCATACTTTGTCGACATTCTTAGGATCGACAAAACCTTCCGGCTGCATCATATACAGCTCTTCCTTAAGATATCCGTTAAGGAGCGCTGTTTTGGCGTCCATCTGCCATATCTCATAATCATAGTATGCGGCAATTGCTAACATGATTCGGACGGACTTAAGCTTCGCTACGGAGAGAAAGTCTCATCATAGTCAATCCCTTGAACTTGCCGATAACCCTTAGCGACAAGTCGAGCTTTATAGATGGTGACATTACCATCGCATCCGTCTTCTTCTTAAAGATCCATTTGTTTTCTATCGCTCGCCGATCATCGAGACAAGTCGGTCAAAGTCCATACTTTGTTTTCATACATGGATTCTATCTCGGACTTCATGGCTTCTAGCCATTTGTTGGAATCTGGGCCCGCCATCGCTTCTTCATAGTTGAAGGTTCACGTTGTCTAACAACATGATTTCCGGGACAGGGTTGCCGTACCACTGCAGTGCGGGCGTGTCCTAGTGGACCTAAGTTCAGTAGCAACTTGATCCGAAGTACCTTGATCATCATCATGAATTTCCTCTTGATTGGTGTAGGCATCACGGGAACATTTTCTGAGCTGCACCACTATCTGTTCAAGAGGTAGTACTTCATCGAGTTCTACTTTCCTCCCACTTACTTCTTTCGAGAGAAACTCTTTTTCGAGAAAGGATCCGTTTTGGCAACAAAGATCTTGCCCTCGGATCTGAAGTAAAGGTATACCCAATGGTTTCTTTAGGGTATCCTATGAAGGCGCATTTTCCGACTTGGGTTCGAGCTTTTCAGGTTGAAGTTTCTTGACATAAGCATCGCATCCCCAAACTTTCGAAGCGACAGCTTAGGTTTCTTCCCAAACCATAATTCATACGGTGTCGTCTCAGCGGACTTAGGCGGTGCCCTATTTAAAGTGAATGTAGCTGTCTCTAGGCGTATCCCCAAAATGATAGCGGTAAATCGGTAAGAGACATCATAGACCGCACCATATCCAATAGAGTGCGATTACGACGTTCGGACACACCGTTCTGTTGAGGTGTTCGGTGGCGTTAGTTGTAAACGATTCCACATTTTCTTAAGTGTGTACCAAATTCGTGACTTAAATATTCTCCTCCACGATCTGATCGTAAGAATTTTATCTTTCGGTCACGTTGATTCTCTACTTCATTCTGAAATTCCTTGAACTTTTCAAAGGTCTCGGACTTGTGTTTCATCAAGTAGAAATACCCATATCTACTCAAGTCATCTGTGAGAGTGAGAACATAACGATATCCTCCATGAGCCTCAACGCTCATTGGACCGCACACATCGGTATGTATGATTTCCAACAAGTTGGTTGCTCGCTCCATTGTTCGGAGAAGCGGAGTCTTGGTCATCTTGCCCATGAGGCATGGTTCGCATGTGTCAAATGATTCATAATCTAAAGACTCCAAAATTCCATCAGCATGGAGCTTCTTCATGCGCTTGACACTAATGTGACCAAGGCGGCAGTGCCACAAGTATGTGGGACTATCGTCATCAACTTTACATCTTTTGGTATTCACGCTATAAACATGTGTAATACTACGCTCGAGATTCATTAAGAATAAACCATTGACCATCGGAGCATGACCATAAAACATATCTCTCATATAAATAGAACAACCATTATTCTCGGATTTAAATGAGTAGCCATCTCGCATTAAACGAGATCCAGATACAATATTCATGCTCAAACTTGGCACCAAATAACAAATAACAATTATTAAGGTTCATAACTAATCCCGTAGGTAAATGAAGAGGTAGCGTGCCGACGGCCATCACATCGACTCTGGAACCATTCCCGACGCGCATCGTCACCTCGTCCTTTGCCAGTCTCCGCTTATTCCGCAGCTCTGCTGTGAGTTACAAATATGAAGCAGCGGCACGGTATCAAATACCGGTTGTTACTCTGAGTCTTGGTAAAGTACACATCAATTACATGTATATCAAATATACCTTTGGTGTTGCGGCCTTCTTGTCCGCTAAGTATTTGGGGCAGTTCCGCTTCGGTGACCCCTCCCTTGCAATAAAAGCACTCAGTCTCGGGTTTGGGTCCATTCTTTGACTTCTTCCGGCAACTTGCTTGCGGGCGCGGCAACCTCCTTGCCGTCCTTCTTGAAGTTCTTCTTGCCCTTGCCCTTCTTGAACTTAGTGGTCTTATTGACCATCAACACTTGATGTTCTTTCTTGATTTCAACCTCGGTGACTTCAGCATAGAGAACACTTCAGGAATGGTCTTTACCATCCCCGCATGTTGTAGTTCATCACAAAGCTCTTGTAGCTTGGTGGGGGCGATTGGAGATTTTGTCAATGACCGCCTCATCGGGGAGGTTAATGTTCATTTGGGTCATACGGTTGTGCAACCCGGACATCTTGATATGTGCTCCTTGTGAACTGTTTTCCTCCATCTTACAACTATAGAACTTGTCGGAGATATCATATCTCTCGACCCGGCGTGAGCTTGGAAAACAAGTTTCAGCTCCTCGAACATCTCATATGCTCCGTGATGCTCAAAAGCGCTTTTGGAGCCCGGTTCTAAGCTGTAAAGCATGCCGCCTTGAACGAGGGAGTAATCACCGACGAGACTGCCAAGCATTCATAATGTCTTGGTTCTGCAGGGACGGAGGCGTCACCTAGCGGTCCTTCTAGGACATATTGTTTCTGGCATCTATGAGGATGATCCTCAAGTTCGGACCCAGTCCAGTATAGTTGCTGCCGTCATCTTTCAGCTTGGTTTCTCTAGGAGCGTTGAAGTTCGAGTTGACATGGCGTTGGCCATTTGATCTACAAGACATATCATTCAAAAGTTTTAGACTAAGTTCATGATAATTAAGTTCATCTAATCAAATTATTTAAATGAACTCCCACTCAGATTAGACATCCCTCTAGTCATCTAAGTGTTACGATCCGAGTCGACTAGGCCGTGTCCGATCATCACGTGAGACGGACTAGTCATCATCGGTGAACATTCTCATGTTGATCGTATCTTCTATCGACTCGTGTTCGACCTTTCGATCTCCGTGTTCCGAGGCCATGTCTGTACATGCTAGGCTCGTCAAGTAAACCCTAAGTGTTTTCGGCGTGTGTAAATCTGTCTTACACCCGTTGTATGTGAGCGTAAGAATCCATCACACCCGATCATCACGTGGTGCTTAGAAGCGACGAACTTTAGCAGCGGTGCACGATTAGGGGAAACACTTCTTGAAATTTTTGTAAGGATCATCTTATTTACTACCATCGTTCTAAGTAAACAAGATGTATAAACATAATAAACATCACATGCAATTATATAGTAGTGACATGATATGGCCAATATCATAAAGCTCCATTGATCTCCATCTTGAGGCTCCATGATCATCTTGTCACCGGCATGACACCATGATCTCCATCATCATGATATCCATCATTGTGCCTCCATGAAGTTGTCCGCCAACGACTACTTCTACTTCTATGGCTAACGCGTTTAGCAATAAAGTAAAGTAAGTTACATGGCGTTCTTCAATGACACGCAGGTCATACAAAATAAAGACAACTCCTATGGCTCCTGCGGTTGTCATACTCATCAACATGCAAGTCGTGATTCCTATTACAAGAACATGATCTCATACATCACAATATGTCATTCATCATTCATCACAACTTGGCCATATCACATCACATGACAATTGCTGCAAAAACAAGTTAGGCGTCCTCTAATTGTTGTTGCATCTTTACGTGGCTGCAATTGGGTTCTAGCAAGAACGTTTTCTTACCTCGAATAACCTGGCGTGATCTTGTCAACTTCTATTTACCCTTCATAAGGACCCTTTTCATCGAATCCGCTCCAACTAAAGTAGGAGAGCGGACACCGCCAGCCACCTTATGCAACTAGTGCATGTTAGTCGGTGGAACCGGTCTCACGTAAGCGTACGTGTAAGGTTGGTCCGGGCCGCTTCATCCCACAATACCGCGGAAGCAAGATAAGACTAGTAGCGGCAAGTAAATTGACAAGATCCACGCCCACAACTAAATTGTGTTCTACTCGTGCAATAGAGAACTACGCATAGACCTAGCTCATGATGCCTTTGTTGGGGAGCGTTGCAGAAAATTAAAATTTTCCCTACGGTTTCACCAAGATCCATCTATGAGTTCTACTAAGCAACGAGTCAAGGAGAGAGTTTGCATCTACATACCACTTGTAGATCGAGTGCGGAGCGTTCGAGGGAGTGGTGATGATGGAGTCGTTCCCAGCGTGATTCCGATCACCGATGACCAAGTGCTGAGCGGACAGCACCTCCGCGTTCAACACGTGCGGGGACGATGGCGTCTCCTCCATCTTGATCCAGCAAGGATGAAGGAGAGGTTGAGAAGACAACTCCAATGGCAGCACGACAGCGTGGTGCGGTTGGTACTGGCAGTTCTCGTGAGGGCTTCGCCAAGCTCGCGTGGAGAAAGAGAGGTGTTGGGGAGGAGGGGCTGCGCCTTCAATGGTGTGTGCAGCCTCCCCCACCCCTCTATTTATAGGAGGAGAGGGCAAGGGGCCGGCCATCTAGGGAAACCCTAGATGGGGCGGCGACCAAAGGGGAGGAGGAGGGTGGCTTGCCCCCCAAGCTGAGGGCGCCCTTTAGGGTTTCCCTCCCATGCCCTAGCCGCATAGGCCTAGGTGGGGAGGTGCGCCCAGCCACAGGGGCTGGCTCCTCTCCCACTTAGCCCATGTGGCCCCGGGAGGTGGCCTCCCGGTGGACCTCGGAACTCTCCGGTGGCCCGGTACATTCAGTATACCCCGAAACTTTCCGGAGTCCGTTTAACCACTTTCCATATATAAATCTTTACCTCCGGACCATTCCGGAACTCCTCGTGGCGTCCGGGATCTCATCCGGACTCGAACAACATTCGGCAATCACATACTTGTCTTCCTATTAACCTAAGCGTCACGAACCTTAAGTGTGTAGACCCTACGGGTTCGGGAGACATCTGAACATGACCGAGGCGACCTCGGTCAATAACCAACAGCGGGATCTGGTGTTGGGTAACGTAGTAATTTCAAAAATTTTCCTACGATCACGCAAGACCATGGTGATGGCATAGCAGCGAGGGAGAGTGTCCGTCCACGTACCCTCGTGAGACCGAAAGCGGGCGTTATAACAACGCGGTTGATGTAGTCGTCGTCTCCACGATCCGACCGATCCAAGCACGAGCGTCGGCACCTCCGAGTTCTGCAGACGTTCAGCTCGATGGCGATCCCGGACTCCGATCCAGCAAAGTGTCGGGGATGAGTTCCGTCGAAGACGACGGCGTGGTGGCGATGTTGATGCTCCACCGGCGCAGGGCTTCGCCTAAGCTCATGACGATATGACTTCTCCGCGCGGGGCTTCTCCTAAGCTCATGACGATATGACGAAGTGGAATATGGTGGAAGGGGCACCGCTGCAGCTAAGGCAAGATCCGTAGATCAACTTGTGTGTCTTGGGGTGCCCCTGCCCCGTATATAAAGGAGCCAAGGGGAGGTGGCGGCCCTAGAGGGGCGCGCAAGGAGAGTCCTACTCCCAGGGAGTAGGACTCCCCCTCTCCTAGTTGGACTAGGATTGGAGGAGGGAAGAGGGAAGGCGCCGCCCCCTTCCTTGTCCTATTCGGACTAGAGGGGGAGGCGCGCAGCCCACCTTGGCCTGCCCTTCCTCTTCTCCCATGGCCCATTAAGGCCCATGGACTTCCGGGGGTTCGGTAACCTCCGGTACTCGATAAAATCGATTTCACCGGAACACTTCCGATGTCAAATGTAGGCTTCCAATATATCAATCTTTATGTCTCGACCATTTGAGACTCCTCGTCATGTCCGTGATCACATCCGGGACTCGAACAACCTTGGTGCATCAATACTTATAAACTCATTATGAGCTGTCGCCGAAGCGTTAAGCGTGCGGACCCTACGGGTTCGAGAACTATGTAGACATGACCTAGAACCATTCTCGGTCAATAACCAATAGCGGAACCTGGATGCCCATATTGGTTCCTACATATTCTCTGAAGATCTTTATCGGTCAAACCGCATAACGACATCGTTGTTCCCTTTGTCATCGGTATGTTACTTACCGAGATTTGATCGTCGGTATCAATACCTAGTTCAATCTCGTTACGGTAAATCTCTTTACTCGTTCCGTAATACATCATCTCACAACTAACTCATTAGTTGTAATGCTTGCAAGGCTTAAGTGATGTGCATTACCGAGAAGGCCTGGAGATACCTCTCCGACAATCGGAGTGACAAAACCTAATCTCGAAATCGCCAACCCAACAAGTACCTTTGGAGACACCTGTAGTACTCCTTTATAATCACCCGATTCGTTGTGACGTTTGGTAGTACCAAAGTGTTCCTCCGTAAGCAGGAGTTGCATAATCTCATAGTTATAGGAACATGTATGGGTCATGAAGAAAGCATTAACATACTAAGCGATCAAGTGTTAAGCTAACGGAATGGGTCATGTCAATCAGATCATTCAACTAATGATGTGACCTTGTTAATCAAATAACAACTCCTTGTTCATGGTTAGGAAACATAACCATCTTTGATTAACAAGCTAGTCAAATAGAGGCATACTAGTGACATCTTGTTTGTCTATATATTCACACATGTATTATGTTTCGGTTAATACAATTCTAGCATGAATAATAAACATTTATCATGATATAAGGAAATAAATAATAACTTTTATTATTGCCTCTAGGGCATATTTCCTTGATCTCCCACTTGCACTAGAGTCAATAATCTAGATTACAAAGTAATGATCCTAACACCCATGGAGTCTTGGTGCTGATCATGTTTTGCTCGTGGAAGAGGCTTAGTCAGCGGTGCGCAACATTCAGATCCGTATGTATTTTGCAAATCTCTATGTCTCCCACTTGGACTTGGTCCCGAATGGAATTGAGGCGTCTCTTGATGTGCTTGGTCCTCTTGTGAAATCTGGATTCCTTTGCCAAGGCAATTGCACGATATTGTCACGAGAAGATCTTCATCGGTCCCGATGCACTAGGTATGACACCTAGATCGGAAATGAACTCTTTCATCCAGACTCCTTCATTTGCTGCTTCGAAGCAGCTATGTACTCCGCTTCACATGTAGATCCGCCACGGCGCTTTGTTTAGAACTGCACCAGCGGCAGCTCCACCGTTTAATAAAAACACGTATCCGGTTTGCGATTTAGAATCGTCCGGATCGGTGTCAAAACTTACATCGGCGTAACCATTTCGACTAGCTCTTTGTCACCTCCATATCGAGAAACATATCCTTAGTCCTTTTCGGGTATTTCAGGATGTTCTTGACCGCTGTCCGATGATCCACTCTGGATTACTTTGGTACCTTCTGCCAAGCTTACAGCTAAGCATCGTCAGTCTGGTACACAGCATTGCATACATGATAGAGCCTATGGCTGAAGCATAGGAACATCTTTCATTTCTCTCTATCTTCTGCTGTGGTGGGGCATTGAGTCGACTCAATCTTACACCTTATGTCTGGTAAAAACCTTTCTTTGCACTGATCCATTTTGAACTTCTTCAAAACTTTATCAAGGTATGTGCTTTGTGAAAGTCAATTAAGCGTCTTGATCTATCTCTATAGATCTTGATGCCCAATATGTAAGCAGCTTCACGAGGTCTTTCATTGAAAAACTTTTATTCAAGTATCCTTTTATGCTATCCAGAAATTCTATATCATTTCCAATCAATAATATATCGTCCACATATAATATTAGAAATGCTCTGAGCTCCCACTCACTTTCTTGTAAATCTGAGGCTTCTCCAAAAGTGCATACAAACCCATATGCTTTGATCACACTATCAAAGCGTTTATTCAACTCGAGAGGCTTGCACGGACCATAAATTGATCGTTGGAGCTTGCACACTTTGTTAGCACCCTTTGGATCGACAAAACCTTCTGGTTGCATCATATACAACTCTTCTTCTAGAAATCCATTCAAGAATGCGGTTTTACATCCATTTGCCAAATTTCATAATCATAAAATCGGCAATTGCTAACATGATTCGGACAGACTTAAGCATCGCTTCTGGTGAGAAAGTCTCATCGTAGTCAACCCCTTGAACTTGTCGAAAACCTTTTGCAACAAGTCGAGCTTTGTAAACGATTACATTACCATCGGCGTCAGTCTTCTTCTTAAAGATCCATTTATTTTCAATGGCTTGCCGATCATCGGGCAAGTCAACCAAAGTCCATACTTTGTTCTCATACATGGATCCCATCTCAGATTTCATGGCTTCCAGCCATTTTGCGAATCTGGGCTCACCATCGCTTCTTCATAGTTTGTAGGTTGCCATGGTCAAGTAACATGACTTCGAATAGGATTACCGTACCACTCAGTGCGTATTTTACTCTGGTTGACCTCGAGGTTCGATAGTAACTTGATCTGAAGCTTCATGATCATCATCATTAGTTTCTTCACTAATTGGTGTAGTTGTCACAGGAACCATTTCTTGTGATGAACTACTTTCAATAAGGGAGCAGATCTGATTATCTCATCAAGTTCTACTTTCCTCCCACTCACTTCTTTCGAGAGAAACTCCTTCTCTAGAAAGGACCCGAATTAACAACGAAAATCTTGCCTTGGATCTGTGATAGAAGGTGTACCCATGATCTCCTTTGGGTATCCTATGAAGACACATTTTCCGATTTGGGTTCGAGCTTATCTGGTTGAAGTTTCTTTACATAAGCATCGCAGCCCCAAACTTTAAGAAAGCGACAACTTTGGTTTCTTGCCAAACCACAGTTCATAAGGCGTCGTCTCAGCGGTTTTGGCGGTGTCCTATTCAGCGTGAATCGGCCGTCTCTAAAGCATAACCCCAAAGCGATAGCG
The DNA here is from genome assembly GCA_021605205.1 of Aegilops longissima. NCBI lineage: Eukaryota > Viridiplantae > Streptophyta > Magnoliopsida > Poales > Poaceae > Aegilops > Aegilops longissima. The sequence goes on along the minus strand of CM038680.1, from coordinate 703,634,663 downwards.
GTAAATCGGAAATAGACATCATAGATCGCACCATATCTAGTAAAATACGATTCGACGTTCGGACACACCATTTCTCTGTGGTGTTCGGGTGGCGTGAGTTGAAACTATTCCACATTGTTTCAAATGTAAACCAAACTCGTAACTCAAATATTCTCCTCCACGATCAGATCGTAGAAACTTTATTTTCTTGTTACGATGATTTTCCACTTCACTCTGAAATTCTTTGAACTTTTCAAATGTTTCAGATTTGTGTTTCATTAAGTAGATATACCCATATCTGCTCAAATCATCTGTGAAGGTGAGAAAATAACGATATCGCCGCGTGCCTCAACATTCATTGGACCACAAACATCGGTATGTATGATTTCCAACAAATCAGTTGCTCGCTCCATAGTTCGGAGAACGGCGTTTTTGTCATCTTGCCCATGAGGCACGGTTACATAAGTACCAAGTGATTCATAATCAAGTGATTCGAAGCCCATCGGTATGGAGTTTCTTCATCGTTTTACACCGATATGACCTAAGCGGCGAGTGCCACAAATAAGTTGCACTATCATTATCAACTCTGCATCTTTTGGCTTCAATATTATGAATATGTGTATCACTCTGTCGAGATTCAACAAGAATAGACCATTCTTCAAGGGTGCATGACCATAAAGATATTATTCATATAAATAGAACAACCATTATTCTCTGATTTAAATGAATAACCGTCTACGCAATAAACAAGATCCAGATATAATGTTCATGCTCAGCGCGGCACCAAATAACAATTATTTAGGTCTAAAACTAATCCGAAGGTAGATGTAGAGGTAGCGTGCCGATTGCGATCACATCGACTTTGGAACCATTTCAACAGCGCATCGTCACCTCGTCCTTAGCCAATCTTTGCAATCCGTAGTTCTGTTTGAGTTGCAAATATTAGCAGAACCAGTATCAAATACCGGTACTCTGCGAGTATTAGTAAGGTACACATCAATAACATGTATATCATATATACCTTTGTTCACCTTGCCATCCTTTTATCCGCCAAATACTTGGGGCAGTTCCGCTTCGATGTCGATCGCTTGCGGTAAAACACTCGATTTCAGGCTTAGGTCCAGACTTGGGTTTCTTCTCTTGATCAGCAACTTTCTTGCTGTTCTTTTGAAGTTTCCTTCTTCTTCCCTTTGCCCTTTTCTTGAAACTAGTGGTCTTGCTGACCATCAACACTTGATGCTCTTTCTTGATTTCTACCTCATGGCTTTTAGCATCGCGAAGAGCTCGAGGAATTGTCTTAGTCATCCCTTGCATATTATAGTTCATCACGAAGCTCTTGTAGCTTGGTGGCGATGATTGGAGAATTCATCAATGACACTATCATCCGGAAGATTAACTCCTAGCTGAATTAAGTGATTGTTATACCCGGACATTTTGAGTATGTGCTCCTTGTGAACTATTCTCCTCCATCTTGCAGCTATAGAACTTATTGGAGACTTCATATCTCTCAATCCGGGCATTTGCTTGAAATATTAACTTCAACTCTGGAACATCTCATATGCTCCATGGCGTTCAAAAGCGTCGTTGAAGACCGGTTCTAAGCCGTAAAGCATGGCACACTGAACTATTGAGTAGTCATCAGCTCTGCTTTGCGGGCGTTCACAACCGGCTCGGCATCTGCAGCGAGCTGTCACCCAGCGGTGCTTCCGGGCGTAATTTTACGTGCAGCAATGAGGATAATCCTCAAATTACGGACCCGATCCGTGTAATTACTACCATCATCTTTCAACTTTGCTTTCTCAAGGCGCATTAAAATTCAGCGGAACAACAACACGAGCCATCTATCTACATCAAACATAGACAAGCAAAATACTATCGGTACTAAGTTCATGATAAATTTAAGTTTGATTAATCATATTAAAACCTCCCACTTAGGCAGACATCTCTCTAGTCATCTAAGTGATCACGTGATCAAATCAACTAAACCATGTCCGATCATCACGTGAGATGGAGTAGTTTCAATGGTGAACATCACTATGTTGATCATATCTACTATATGATTCACGCTCGACCTTCGGTCTCGTGTTCGAGGCCATATCTGTTATATGCTAGGCTCGTCAAGTTTAACCTGAGTATTCGCGTGCGCAACTGTTTTGCACCCGTTGTATTTGAGCGTAGAGCCTATCACACCCGATCATCACGTGGTGTCTCGGCACGAAGAACTTTCATAGCGGTGCATACTCGGGAGAACACTTCTTGATAATTTTAGTGAGAGATCATCTTATAATGCTACCGTCAATCAAAGCAAGATAAGATGCATAAAGGATAAACATCACATGCAATCAATATAAGTGATATGATATGGTCATCATCATCTTGTGCTTGTGATCTCCATCGCGAAGCACCGTCATGATCACCATCGTCACCGGTAGCGACACCTTGATCTCCATCGTAGCATCGTTGTCGTCTCGCCAACTATTGCTTCTCGACTATCGCTACTCCTTAGTGATAAAGTAAAGCAATTACATGGCGTTGCATTTCATACAATAAGCGACAACCATATGGCTCCTGCCGATTGCCGATAACTTCGGTTACAAAACATGATCATCTCATACAATAAAATATAGCATCACGTCTTGACCATATCACATCACAACATGCCTGCAAAAACAAGTTAGGCGTCCTCTACTTTGTTGTTGCAAGTTTTACGTGGCTGCTACGGGCTGAGCAAGAACCGTTCTTACCTCGCATCAAAACCACAGCGATACTTCGTCAAATAGACTCCGTTTAACCTTCTCAAGGACGGGCGTAGCCACTCGATTCAACTAAAGTGAGAGAGGCAGACACCGCCGGTCACCTTTAAGCAGCGAGTGCTCGGGCGGTGAAACCAGTCTCGCGTAAGCGTCTGCGTAATGTCGGTCCGGGCGCTTCATCTCACAATACCGCTGAACCAAAGTATGACATGCTGGTAGGCAGTATGACTTGTATCGTCCACAACTCACTTGTGTTCTACTCGTGCACATGACATCAACGCATAAAACCAGGCTCGGATGCCTTTGTTGGGTAGCGTAGTAATTTCAAAAATTTTCCTACGATCACGCAAGACCATGGTGATGGCATAGCAGCGAGAGGGAGAAGTGTCCGTCCACGTACCCTCGTGAGACCGAAAGCGAGGCGTTATAACAAAGCGGTTGATGTAGTCGTGCGTCTCCACGATCCGACCGATCCAAGCACCGAGCGTCACGGCACCTCCGAGTTACGCACCGTTCAGCTCGATGGCGATCCCGGACTCCGATCCAGCAAAGTGTCGGGATGAGTTCCGTCGACCGCGATGGCGTGGTGGCGATGTTGATGCTCCACCGGCGCGGGGCTTCGCCTAAGCTCATGACGATATGACTTCTCCGGCGCAGGGCTTCTCCTAAGCTCATGACGATATGACGAAGTGGAATATGGTGGAAGGGGCACCGCTGCGGCTAAGGCAAGATCCGTAGATCAACTTGTGTGTATTGGGTGCCCCTGCCCCGTATATAAAGGAGCCAAGGGGAGGTGGCGGCCCTAGAGGCGCGCAAGGAGAGTCCTACTCCCAGGAGTAGGACTCCCCCTCTCCTAGTTGGACTAGGATTGGAGGAGGGGAAGAGGGAAGGCGCCGCCCCCTTCCTTGTCCTATTCGGACTAGAGGGGAGGGGCGCAGCCCACCTTGGCCTGCCCTTCCTCTTCTCCCATGGCCCATTAAGGCCCATGGACTTCTCGGGGTTCGGTAACCTCCGGTACTCGATAAAATCCGATTTCACCGGAACACTTCCGATGTCAAATGTAGGCTTCCAATATATCAATCTTTATGTCTCGACCATTTGAGACTCCTCGTCATGTCCGTGATCACATCCGGGACTCGAACAACCTTGGTGCATCAATACTTATAAACTCATTATGAGCTGTCATCGAAGCGTTAAGCGTGCGGACCCTACGGGTTCGAGAACTATGTAGACATGACCTAGAACCATTCTCGGTCAATAACCAATAGCGGAACCTGGATGCCCATATTGGTTCCTACATATTCTCTGAAGATCTTTATCGGTCAAACCGCATAACGACATCGTTGTTCCTTTGTCATCGGTATGTTACTTACCGAGATTCGATCGTCGGTATCAATACCTAGTTCAATCTCGTTACGGTAAATCTCTTTACTCATTCCGTAATACATCATCTCACAACTAACTCATTAGTTGTAATGCTTGCAAGGCTTAAGTGATGTGCATTACCGAGAAGGCCTGGAGATACCTCTCCGACAATCGGATGACAAAACCTAATCTCGAAATCGCCAACCCAACAAGTACCTTTGGAGACACCTGTAGTACTCCTTTATAATCACCCGATTCGTTGTGACGTTTGGTAGTACCAAAGTGTTCCTCCGGTAAGCAGGAGTTGCATAATCTCATAGTTATAGGAACATGTATGGGTCATGAAGAAAGCATTAACATACTAAGCGATCAAGTGTTAAGCTAACGGAATGGGTCATGTCAATCAGATCATTCAACTAATGATGTGACCTTGTTAATCAAATAACAACTCCTTGTTCATGGTTAGGAAACATAACCATCTTTGATTAACAAGCTAGTCAAGTAGAGGCATACTAGTGACATACTGTTTGTCTATATATTCACACATGTATTATGTTTCCGGTTAATACAATTCTAGCATGAATAATAAACATTTATCATGATATAAGGAAATAAATAATAACTTTTATTATTGCCTCTAGGGCATATTTCCTTCATCTGGATACCCATGTTGGCTCCCACATGTTCCTCGATGTTGTCATCGGATGAACCACGATGTCAAGGGTTCAAGCAACCCCGTATTCTATTCCCTTTGTCGACGGCATGTTACTTGCCGAGACTCGATCGTCGGTATCCCAATACCTCGTTCGGTCTCGTTACCCGGCAAGTCACTTTACTAAATACCGTAATGCATGATCCGTGACGGACACTTGATCACTTTGAGCTCATTATGATGATGCACTACCGAGTGGGCCCGGTGATACCTCTCCGTCATACGGAGTGACAAATCCTGTCTCGATCCGTGTCAACCCGCAGACACTTTCGGAGATACTGTAGTGCACCTTTATAGTCACCCGATTACGTTGTGGCGTTTGGTACACCCAAAGCACTCCTACGGTATCCGGGAGTTACGATCTCACGGTCTAAGGAAGAGATACTTGACATTGGAAAAGCTCTAGCAAAACGAACTACACGATCTTTGTGCTATGCTTAGGATTGGGTCTTGTCCATCACGTCATTCTCCTAATGACGTGATCCCGTTGTCAATGACATCTGATGTCTATAGTCAGGAAACCATGACTATCTTTTGACCAACGAGCTAGTCAACTAGAGGCTTACTAGGGACGTATTGTAGTCTATGTATTCACACGTGTATTACGATTTCCGGATAATGCAGTTGTAGCATGAATAAAAGACAATTATCATGAACAAGGAAATATAATAATAATGCTTTTATTATTGCCTCTAGGGCATATTTCCAACAATTCCTCGTCAAGAATTATTATATGTGCCTCGGACTGTCTATCGGATTCTGACGAAGACAATGAGTGATTTGACATATAATATGAAGAATCCTCATGTATTGTGCCTTGTAATTCATACACACATTTGACACATAATATGAAGAATTTGAAATGCATGATGAAATATGGTGCTTGATGAAATTCAACATGCGTGCGATAACATTAATGAGGAACAAGCATGCAAAATAACGCATCAAGAGTTTTAGAGCACAGTGCATCAAAAGTATCAAAACTCCATCGGGTTTAAGATTACAACTCGATCCAATAAAAGTTTCAGAAGAACGAGAGTTGTAACTTAACAAAAAAATGCCCATATAATAGACCCGCTTGAAGACTAACTCAAATTTCTCCCTCTTTGTCATCGAATGACCAAAAGGATCAAAGCGAGGACTAACATACTGAAGAATTTCAAGTTGATGAAGGGCGCCGGCGTTGTTGGGGTCGATTGTTGTAGTGGGGCTGCCGCGATGTCGTCCAGTCTTCATTTTCATCGGTGTCTCATGATGAAGAACAGGAGCTAGCCACCAAGCAAGGAACTTTGACCTTCTTGTATTTCTTGGAGGAGGTGCAGACCGGTCAAATTCTTCCTTGAGACCCATTGTCGTCAGTTCTTCCGTCTTTGTAGACATTTGAAAGAATAGCCAGTAGCGTTTGAAGGTTTCATGGAGGTAGTAGTGGTTTTCTTCACTTTGCATTGTGTGTAGAGGTCATGTTGTGAAGAATTGAACCAAGCGGCGCTTGACCCATTTATGATTGCGATCAACCTTCCGATGAAGGCGAGGAGTAACTCACGATCGATCATCACCACAGGTCTTTGTGGCTTGAGGACTTTGCTTGGCTGAGGTATTTGCGGCGAGTCATGTGTGGCGAGTCATCATTGGTGGAGTAGGATGCAGCTTTTGGCCCGACCATCCAATGGGCGAATGCCTTCATCTATCTGGCGATAGCCTTGCCTTTGTCATCGGTGAGGAAAATGTTCGTTTGAGGACTTCAATTGGAGGCAAGTAGCTGCAGTGGTTGAGTATAAGCCTTGTAATTGAGTGAAGACCTTGTCTGATGAACCTCATAATCCATGGTGCATAAGGCTTCAGCTCAAAAGGTGACATAGCAATATTAGCGAGTCCTCATGAAGAAATCATGGAAGTTGGCCAGGAGCGTCATGAATGATATTGAAAAGCATATTCTTCATGATGCCAATGACTTCTTCATCATTTGAGCCGTGGCCTTTGATAGGACTCATTGTCTTCGTCGAGAATCCGATAGGCGATCCGAGGCACATACAATAATTCCTTGACGAGGAATTTGGTTCTTAGGGCCTGCCACGGCTTCAAAGGCTTCATCGGCACTTGCATATAGTGATTTGAAAGCTCAGGTTCGTTGTAGATACAACGAGCACCATCAAGGGAGGGCTGAGTGGTAGAGCACCAAGCAATTCAGTTGTTGGTGCCTTGTAGTGAGTATTTTCGGACATCGATCTAACACCCATGAGTTCACGTCTTTAGCGTCTCCGGTGATGTGCAGCGTTGCATAGAATTGAAGAATGAGTTCTTCATTCCAATCACGAGATGTCGATGCAGAAATTTAGAAGTCTGCGTCGTGAAGAACACGAGGACTGGCTCGAAGCTGGCTGAGACTCCATGTCCACATGAGGAATATGTGCATGATCGAAGACTTTGTCTTTGTTGAAAACCGAGGAATAGAAATTGGCTTGGTGGCAGTCGAAGCGCCTCTTCCTTATCGAGCAAAATCATATGGATTATGTCGATGAAGAATACGTGCTTGTCGAAGAAATCTTCAGCCTTGAACTTTTGCTTTGTTGAGAAGGGATTCTTTGGCTTTGGCAGTGGAGCGTCAGTGAGTTGCATCACGACCTCTGGAATAGCAATCTCAGGTTCTTCAGGCTGAGGAATTTCTTGTTCCTCTGAGTGCGGTCGAGGATCAGCAGCAGCAGGTTCATCAACGCTAGTGGCTGGAATTTCTTCATGGACAGATGAAGTGGTATGAGTTTCTTCAGAGCTCATTAGAACTGTTGGAGCAGGGGACTAAGGAATCTGTTGAGTTGGGGTGAAGAGTGGAGAATTTGGATGCAGACTTTCCCAAAAGTCATCGTTCATCACTGGCGTTGTGCTTCCAATATCCACATCTTCTTCAATTTCCTCAACACCGGCCTCTTCACTGTGGCGAGGCATAGGCGAGAAATGATTGGGGTTGAAGGATTGCTTCCACTTCAATTTATTCATTAATCTGCTCGACGAAGCGGCAGAATGATCTTCTTCATCAGATCCGCTTGGGATCTCATAATCTTCACCAAAAGGAACAAGGTCCTTTGATGGAATTGAGAAATTGGAACAACATCAATAGGATTTTCAAAGGAGCTGGTCATTGGCTTCATTTTCTTCGCAGTAGAAGAATTTGGCCTTGGTGATGCTTTCCGTTTCTTCACTGCAGCTCGTTCGCAGCCTTGGTCTTCTTCACATCGAGGCGGATGGAAGAATTGGAGTTGGTGTTGGCACGGGAGGAGGTGAGGAATCTGGTTGATTTTCCTCGGTATGGCGCAATCTGATTGCACTGACTTATTCGGTTTCTTGAGCGCACCACTAGTGGATGCCACGGCAATTTCTTGGTGGCTGGAATGGGATCATCAGCCACGGAACTAGCATTGTCTTCAGCAGCCTGAACTTCATCGTGGTCTTGGCATGTTCTTTAGTCTGCTGGTGAGGCTCCGGCTGAGGAATTTCATGTTGCGTTGGGGCAGCAACATTGGTGAACTTCTTCGTCGGGTTGCGAATCGACTTTGGCTCCTTGCCAATCAGCATAATAGGAGTTAAATTTGTCGTTGAGGGCTTTGATGTCAGCCTGCATCTTGATAAGTTCTTGATTGTCATCTTGACAACATTTTTCTTCAGATTTCTCCTTTACATCTGCGATTTCTTGATCTTTCTGGCCGTATAAAATTTCCATTTCTCCTCTTGGATGAAATGAGTCGACATGTGACTTTGGCGGTGTCAACTTGAAGTCGAGGCATAGGAGTGTTTGGGTCCTTGTGCGGAGATCAATGTAGTCTAGGATCGCTCTTGGATCCAACAGCGTTAACGCAGTGTGCCTTTGGCTCTAGCGGCCCTTTCTTGGCGGTCTCGATGATTTCCATAAGTTCATCATCATCAGCCTCATCATCTTCAGTGACACTTGGAAGGCGACCTGTTTCTTCTTGGGACTTGGCGAGGACCTCGTCCGGTGTGGCCTTAGTCTTGGTGAGTCGGGCGGATGAAGAATTTGGTGCAGGTGAGGAACTTCTTTGAAACACGGAGGCAATGGAGATGCTGCAGTCCTTTGTACGTGGCGGATGCAGTCTTGAGGACTTTGTCGGAACTCTTGAGGACTTTGTAGGAGCAGGTGAGGACTTGGGAGGAGCAGGGGCAGCATGAGGAATTGGCCGTGAGGGCACGGTGAGAACTTGGCCGTGAGGGCCTTTGTTGGTGAAGCACTTGGCTTGTGTGCGGGCTTCTTTGCCATAGATTTTCTTGGCTTGACAGAGGCCTCGATGGCAGCAGCGATGTGAGTCCTCATTAAATTTCCTCACAGCCTCATTGGCTTGTCTTGCCAATTTGGCTTGGCGCTTGGCCCATTCTTGGGAAAGTCCTCACCACGCTTGATCTTTGGTGGGGTCGACTTCTTGACCAGGTGCCAATGGAGCTCTTGGGCATGGAGGATTGAGGCGAATTTCTTCATGTACTTTGGAGTTACATATCATACTCCCTCCATTCCCTTGCCCATCTCCTTTCAATCCTTTGAATCGCACCTTGCGCTGATTTTTATTTTCTTTGCGAACTCGGCTTCATCAGTGTGCAATAATCAACATATATTTCCTCGGGGATCTCAAAGCAGTCATGACCTCGAGGCCTCTTTCCTCCTTTCGTGGCTTCTTTCCTTACGCCATATTCTTGGTGAGGAATTTGAACAAGCGAATTCTCTGAAGAAGTATGCAACTTTTCTTCGAGGAGCGCTGCAAATGAGTTAAGTTGATGAGAACCTAGTGATTCAGCGGCGGACATGAGTACCTGTGAGCAGAGTATAGTTGCGAGGAATTTGGAGAGGTCATATGCGTTCTCGAAGGTTTTCAAAAGAACTAGTTTGAGGAATTTGACCGGATGAGCCTTGAAGAATTTCACTAAGCGATCTTTGTCTTAGGTTCGAGTTGTATAGATCGAGGATCCACACAATTGAGGAATCTTGAAGAAAATCATTGCTTAGAGAAGCGAATCAAGAGCATATTTTGTTTGAGGTGTTCATATGTGTGTAGATTTGAAGAATAAACACCTTTGAAGATTTTCAGGAAGGTTTGAGAATCAAAGCGAGTAATAAAAGTAACTTTTAATTACGAAGTGAAGAACACGATGAACCGAGAAGAACAGATGGGAAGTTAAATCGGGTTAGATCTTCACGCCCTAACTTGGCGGAGGAAGACAGCTACTGGCGACGGAGTGAAGATTTCATGATCGGTGAAATCACGTTAGCGACGAGGTCGAGGCGATGAAGCTTTTCCTCACCGGCGACGATGGAGTAAGCGGCGACGCTAGGGTTTGAAGCTCGGCGAGAGAGTGGTCGGCGGAGTAAAGGAAGTGAGGAAGGGAGAGGGGTATATATAGCCACGGTGAAAAACTGTTCGCCCGAAGATTTGGGACGAACGTGCCCCTGACCCTTCTCATTCGCTTGACATGTGTCACCCACGTACTGAGAAGTGGAGATTGTGTTAGATCGTGGGTGAATAGATAAATCTATCATGGAATGCGGAGCGGTTTGGCGGCAAAAGCGAAAGTTTGGATAAGATCAGTTTAAAGTTCCGTTCGCAATTTCTTGGTGACTAGGACACGGTGAAGATTTTGAGCGAGTTTCAAATAGAACGCACATGAAGAATTTGTGAATAGATTGGGTTGAGTATAGCATAGAGGGGAAGGTCCGATCACATTCACTTAGCGAAAAAGCGACTTGAAGAAATAGCCATAAGTGAATGTTGTAGAGGACATAAACCCATATATATACATAGCTAATGAAGAAAAACGACGGAAACAGTGAAGATTTTGAAAAGTTGAAGAATTTCAAAAACTGAGGAAAAACTCAAATTGAAGATTTTCAACTTTGGTGGTGGCGTGACCCACCGTATAAGAATGATGATTTCAGACACCGCGTACAATTGTCGTAGGGTTCTGAGAATCAAATTCTTCATTAATTTCTTCACACTTAGAGTGTTATTCTTCATTGATTGAAGAAAAACGTTTCTTCATGCATTGCACATCTAAGTCATCAATTTTGCATAAGTGTCAGGATGTGTGTCCTTTTCAAAGAACATTCGAAGATTCTAAGATATTTAGCTCACACCGCAACTTGCTAAATCTCTTCTCATCCAAGGGCTTTGTGAAGATATCGGCTAGTTGTTCTTGGTCTTCACATGCTCGATGGAGATGTAGCCCTTCAACACATGATCACAAAGAAAATGATGGCGAATTTGAATGTGCTTTGTCTTGAGTGCTGAAGCTGGGTTGTGAGCAATCTTGATGGCACTCTCATTGTCACGATGAGAGGCACATTCTTCACGTTGATGCCGTAGTCCTTGAGAGTTTGCTTCATCCACAGCAATTGAGCACAACAAGAGCCAGCAGCAATGTATCCAGCTTCCGTAGTGAGCGGTGATCGATTCTGTTTCTTGTGTCGTTGAGGGCTTTGATGTCAGCCTGCATCTTGATAAGTTCTTGATTGTCATCTTGACAACATTTTCTTCAGATTTCTCCTTTACATCTTGCGATTTCTTGATCTTCGGCGTATAAAATTTCCATTTCTCCTCTTGGATGAAATGAGTCGAGCATGTGACTTTGGCGGTGTCAACTAAGTCGGGCATAGGAGTGTTTGGGTCCTTGTGCGGAGATCAATGTAGTCTAGGATCGCTCTTGGATCCAACAGCGATGTAGCAGGTGTGCCTTTGGCTCTATGACCCTTTCTTGGCGGTCTCGATGATTTCCATAAGTTCATCATCATCAGCCTCATCATCTTCGGTGACACTTGGAAGCGACCTGTTTCTTCTTGGGACTTGGCGAGGACCTCGTCCAGTGTGTGCCTTAGTCTTGTGATCGGGCGGATGAAGAATTTGGTGCAGGTGAGGAACTTCTTTGAAACACGGAGGCAATGGAGATGACTGCAGTCCTTTGTACGTGGCGGATGCAGTCTTGAGGACTTTGTCGGAACTCTTGAGGACTTTGTAGGAGCAGGTGAGGACTTGGGAGGAAGCAGGGCAGCATGAGGAATTGGCCGTGAGGGCACGGTGAGAACTTGGCCGTGAGGGCCTTTGTTGGTGAAGCACTTGGCTTGTGTGCGGGCTTCTTTGCCATAGATTTTCTTGGCTGAGAGGCCTCGATGGCAGCAGCGAGTGGAGTCCTCATTAAATTTCCTCACAGCCTCATTGGCTTGTCTTGCCAATTTGGCTTGGCGCTGCCCATTCTTGGGAAAGTCCTCACCGCTTGATCTTTGGTGGGGTCGACTTCTTGACCAGGTGCCAATGGAGCTCTTGGGCATGGAGGATTGAGGCGAATTTCTTCATGTACTTTGGAGTTACATATCATACTCCCTCCATTCCCTTGCCCATCTCCTTTCAATCCTTTGAATCGCACCTTGCGCTGATTTTTATTTTCTTTGCGAACTTCGGCTTCATCAGTGTGCAATAATCAACATATATTTCCTCGGGGATCTCAAGCGAGTCATGACCTCAGGCCTCTTTCCTCCTTTACTGGCTTCTTTCATACGCCATATTCTTGGTGAGGAATTTGAACAAGCGAATTCTCGAAGAAGTATGCAACTTTTCTTCGAGAGCGCTGCAAATGAGTTAAGTTGATGAGAACCTAGTGATTCAGCGCGGACATGAGTACACTGAGCAAGTATAGTTGCGAGGAATTTGGAGAGGTCATATCGTTCTCGGAAGGTTTTCAAAAGAACTAGTTTGAGGAATTTGACCGGATGAGCCTTGAAGAATTTCACTAAGCGATCTTTGTCTTAGGTTCGAGTTGTATAGATCGAGGATCCACACAATTGAGGAATCTTGAAGAAAATCATTGCTTAGAAAGCGAATCAAGAGCATATTTTGTTTGAGGTGTTCATATGTGTGAGATTTGAAGAATAAACACCTTTGAAGATTTTCGGAAGGTTTGAGAATCAAGCGAGTAATAAAAGTAACTTTTAATTACGAAGTGAAGAACCGATGAGCGAGAAGAACAGATGGGAAGTTAAATCGGGTTAGATCTTCACGCCCTAACTTGGCGGAGAAGACAGCTCTGGCGGCGGATGAAGATTTCATGATCGGTAGCATCGTTAGCGGCGAAGTCGAGCGATGAAGCTTTCCTCACCGGCGACATGGAGTAAGCGGCGCTAGGGTTTGAAGCTCGGCGAGAGAGTGGTCGGCGGAGTAAAGGAAGTGAGGAAGGGAGAGGGGTATATATAGCCGGTGAAAAACTGTTAGCCGAAGATTTGGAACGAGCGTGCCTGACCCTTCTCATTAAACGACATGTGTCACCACGTCTTGAGAAGTGGAGATTGTGTTAGATCGTGGGTGAATAGATAAATCTATCATGGAATGCGGAGCGGTTTGGCGGCAAAAGCGAAAGTTTGGATAAGATCAGTTTTAAAGTTCGTTCGCAATTTCTTGGTGACTAGGACACGGTGAAGATTTTGAGCGAGTTTCAAATAGAGCACATGAAGAATTTGTGAATAGATTGGGTTGAGTATAGCATAGAGGGAAGGTCCGATCACATTCACTTAGCGAGCGACTTGAAGAAATAGCCATAAGTGAATCTTGTAGAGGACATAAACCCATATATATACATAGCTAATGAAGAAAAGCAGCGGAAGCAGTGAAGATTTTGAAAAGTTGAAGAATTTCAAAAACGAGGAAAAACTCAAATTGGAGATTTTCAACGTTGGTGGTGGCGTGACCCACGTATAAGAATGATGATTTCAGACACGCGTACAATTGTCGTAGGGTTACGAGAATCAAATTCTTCATTAATTTCTTCACACTTAGAGTGTTATTCTTCATTGATTGAAGAAAAGCGTTTCTTCATGCATTGCACATCTAAGTCATCAATTTTGCATAAGTGTCGGGATGTGTGTCCTTTTCAAGAACATTGAAGATTCTAAGATATTTAGCTCACACGCAACTTGCTAAATCTCTTCTCATCCAAGGGCTTTGTGAAGATATCGGCTAGTTATTCTTGGTCTTCACATGCTCGATGGAGATGTAGCCCTTCAACACATGATCACAAAGAAAATGATGGCGAATTTGAATGTGCTTTGTCTTGAGTGCTGAAGCTGGGTTGTGAGCAATCTTGATGGCACTCTCATTGTCACGATGAAGGCACATTCTTCACGTTGATGCCGTAGTCCTTGAGGTTTGCTTCATCCACAGCAATTGAGCACAACAGAGCCGCAGCAATGTATCCACTTCCGTAGTGAAGCGGTGATCGCATGATTACTGTTTCTTGAGGACCAACGGACCAAAGATCGTCAGAAATGACAAGTACCGGATGTTGACTTGCGGTCCACGATCACCGACATAGTCAGTCGGAATATCAATGAGATCAAAAGTAGAATCCTAGTGTTGGTGTGTGAGCTAGATATCGAAGAATATGCTTCAGCCTTATGGTGTGCTTCCTTGATGTAGCTTGAAATCGACACAGATGCAAACACTAAGCATTATATCTGGCCTAGATGCACATAAGTACAATAGAGAACCAATCATGGGCGGTATACCTTGTGATCGAAGTCAATACCATTTTCATCGGTCAGTAGATGGCCATTTGTGGGCATAGGAATTTTGACACCTTTGCAATCTTGCATGCGAATTTCTTGGGACATCTTTGAGGTATTTCTCTGAGATATGAATATGTCATTGTGTTGTTGATGAATTTGAAGACCTAAGAAGAATTTCAACTCTCCATCATAGACATTTGATATTCTTCACTCATCATATAGGCAAATTCATCACTATAACGTTGGTCGATACAGCCAAAGATAATATCATCAACATATATTTGGCACATAAACAGTTCACCATCATATGATTTAGTAAAGAGAGTAGGATCGAGTGAACGGGTGTGAAGCCATTCTTCATGAAGAATTCCTTCAATGTATCATACCACGCTAGTAGAGCCTGTTTGAGACCATAGAGGCCTTGTTGAGTCTGAAGACTTTGTCGAGATTCTTTGGATCTTCAAAACACAGGGGTTGAGCAACATATACTTCTTCCTCAAGCTTACCATTGAGGAATGCACTTTTCACATCCATTAGATATAAAGTGATATTATGATGGTTAGCATAAGCAAGTAATATCTGAATAGCCTCAAGTCTAGAACAGGTGCAAAATTTTCATCGAAATCAATTCCTTCAACTGTGTGTAGCCTTGAGCTACAAGTCGTGACTTATTCCTCACCACAAGGCCATTTCATCTTGCTTGTTGCGGTAGATCCACTTTGTGCCAATGATGATATGCTTCAGATGTGGCGGTGATAAGGGGTATCCATCAATAGATTCTTGTCACCATTCATGTGATTTGTACATCCACTATCGAGGACCCACTCATTGGCTTTGGGTTGATCATCCTGCGATGAATTAGTGTAACTTACGATCTCATATACTTCATCGGTGAAGAATATGATATCAAGTTCATCGGATGAATTTCATCGAACGATTATAACGGATAAGCGGTATGAGGGCGTGTGAAATGAAAGTTCATTTCTTCATGATAAGCCTGCGTCCTTTCGAGCATTTTGTCGGGCCCCAACAAATTCTTGAGCGTTTAAAGCCGCGAGACCTGACCTTAGAAGAGGTTAGTTCTTTTCTTCACCACCCACATCGAAGGGGTGGCAAAGAGTTCATCACTCTGCGAGCACCATATGATAATGGTGGCATAGAGGCCAATCCATTTCGTTTCACATAAGAGGGTTAGGGTAAGCATATGAATAAGCGAGAAATTCTTGAGGACTTATGAACATATTGGTTTGAAGAATAATGCACATATTCATAGCCCTTAGCTCTACCTGCGAAGCAGAGTTGTTAGACGATGATAATCATATGAGGACTTTGATCCTTTTGAGAATTTGATCCACGTGAGGAATTTGGTCCGTATGAGGATTTGGATCCATATGAAGAATTTGGTCCATATGAAGAGTTTGACTGGGGTTCCTATTCTTCACGGTGGTGTCATGAGGACATTCACGAAGACTTTCAAGGCACTTCTTGGGAACCCAGATTTTCTTCATAGGGAACCGTTCCTGCATTAGTGCCAACATATCTTGCAAATACTTCACCATTCTGATTTTTGAACAGTTTATAGTTGAGTCAAATGACTCATCGGAAGAATGAGGAGATTCACATGTAAAGCCGGATAAGTTAGATGGATCAGCTGGAGGTCCCTTTGCAGCAACCCATGAGGTTTTGGGGTACTTCTCGGGCTTCCAATATGTTTCATCAGCATTGAGTTTCCTCTCAAAGGCAATACCCTCTTTCCTAGGGTTTACTTGAGGATCTGCTTTTAAGCACATCACAAAGAGTCGATGCCCTTTGATGCTTTTGTACATGCATCATGTACAATTCCTTCAACCCTGCATCATCGTGATACTAGCAATGTCCTCGGATGAGGAATTAGTGATAGCAGAGGCAGGTGAAGAATTTATAACAGTTGAAGCATTTGAACATTCGGTGAAGAATTAGCGATTCATGTTCAATGCACTTTAAGCATGGAGGAACAAATTCTTCACGAGAAGCGCTGATTTGTTGAGCAAGTAATGAATCGCGCTCTTACGAAGATCTTCATAACTCACTCTTAGCTTTTCAAGATCTTGCTTTCTTTGAAGAAATTCATAAGAAAGTTTCTCATGATCGAGAAGAGAGTGTTATGATGACCTTGAAGGATGTCAAACCTAGGCGAAGTCTCTGAAGATTTTCGATCAGGGCTTTAGTCGATCCATTTCTTCACCTAACATATCATCACTTTTATCTAGCATGTTTTGAACCTTTTCAAAAGCCCTTTGTTGTTTTACAGCAATCTTAGCAAGTTTTGAGTAGCTGGGCTTTAGATCTTCATCGATTCATTTTCACTAGATTCGGAGGAGGTATATTTGAGTACCTTGGCACCCTTTGCCATGAAGCAATAGGTGGGAGCATAGTCATCACTATCTTCATCGCTTTGTTGGTGAGGTCATTTTCTTGAGTTGAAGATGGACTTGCGCGAAAGCGATGCGAGAACTAGACTCGCCACACTAGTAGGGGTAGTCCGTCCAATCAAAGGTAGGACACCCAGTGAGACCTTGATCATACCTGCGGTCGACATAACTAAAACTCCGGTGGTTAAACCAAAATCACACACAACAAGGGGTACATTGCTCGATACCAATTGAAAGTCGTTATATCGACTAGAGGGGGTGAATAGGCAATTTTATGAATTCTTCAATGAGGAATTTGCGGTGAGGAAATTCCTTAGTGAAGAACTACTTGCACGGAATAAGTACTCGAAGTAAGCATAACAGAATCGGGCATGGTCATCATGATGAAATGAAGACAATCAAAAGATCTGAAGCGTAAACACATGATAACACAAGATGAAGACAAAGCAGACTAAAGAAATTGAAGCGAGAAATTGAGAAAGTCTTCAGTCAAAGTCTTCAAACACAAATATGAACGAACACTCAAAATAGTAATGAGGAAATGAAAGGGTTGAGGAATTAGAACCAGTTAAGTTGGTGAAGACAATGATTTGGTAGACCAGTTCCAACAGCTGTCTCGGTTATGCGTCGGTTGGAGCGGCTGAGTATTTAAACTCGAGGCCTACGTCCGGACACCAGTCGCTGAACACGCAGCTCAGGACACCAAGTCCTCACCGTATTCTCCTTGAACTAAGGTCACACAGACCTCGTCCAATCACTCATGGTAAGTCTTGAGCGACTTCCAAACCTTCACGACTTGGTCACTCGGCGATCCACAATTCCTCTTGGATGCTCTAGACCATAACACCTAACCGTCTGGAAGAAGCACAGTCTTCAAAGGTAACAAGCATCAGATCCTCGCGGGATCAATTTCTTGATGATGCTCAATCACTTTGGGTTTTAGGGGTTTGGTTTTGGGTTTTCCTCACTCGATGATTTTCGCTCAAAGTCCTCGGAGGATGGGTTGCTCTCAAATGACAAGTGTCAAGTTCTCTCGGGCAGCCAACCAGCTAGTGGTTGTAGAGGCGGCTATTTATAGCCTAGGAGCAGCCCGACATGATAAGACATAAATGCCCTTCAATGATATGACCGTTAGGTGGATAAGATATTTTGGGACAGGTGCAGAGCATACGACATGATCGGAAATTTGACTCTCAAATTCCTCGGGCTATCATGTTCCTCCTTGTGTAGGCAATCCGCCTTTGGCGAATTCCTAACTCCTCGGTCGAACAAATTCCTCGGACAGAAGAACTTCGTCTCACATCCTGAAGAAATTGGTGAACTGTATGAGATTTCAAAGGCTTCACTCGAAGGGATTGGTAGGTGTAGGATTTTGAGTTGAGCATCACATGGAAATTTTTCCTTAGTATTTCCTCGACCCCCTTTAACATGCGTGTTCCCTATGACTCAAGAAAGAGCAAAAGCGAAACTACGAAAACAAAAGTCTTCACGCTTCATGTTCCTCAAATGAATACCAAGTCTTCAAGGTCACACCAATTTCTTCACTTTCAAAGTCTTGAATGTCTTGAATATCAAAGTCTTGATCGAAGAACTTCATTTTTAGGGTCGACTTTCCTGTAAATATCAAACTCCTCATAGACTTATAGACCTGTGTACACTCATAAACACATTAGTCCCTTAACCTATAAGTCTTCAATACACCAAAATCACTAAGGGCACTAGATGCACTTACAAGGCGTATCAACTCCCCCAAGCTTAAACATTTGCTTGTCCTCAAGCAATTCAGTTGATAAACTGAAAGTGATAAAGAAAAACTTTTACAAACTCTGTTTGCTCTTGTTGTTGTAAACATGCAAAGCCAGCATTGGTTTCAGCAAATATTATGAACTAACCATACTCACAATAACACATCGGTCTCACAATTACTCATATCGATGGCATAATCAGCTAGCGAGCCATAATAATAAAACTCGGATGACAAAACTTTCTCAAAACAATCATAACATGATATAACAAAATGGTATCTCGCTAGCCCTTTACGAGACCTAAAACATAAATCAGAGTACCTTTAAAGATTAAG
This sequence comes from Aegilops longissima, assembly GCA_021605205.1. Classification (NCBI taxonomy): domain Eukaryota; kingdom Viridiplantae; phylum Streptophyta; class Magnoliopsida; order Poales; family Poaceae; genus Aegilops; species Aegilops longissima. Next base: position 703,615,822 of record CM038680.1, on the reverse strand, counting down.
GACTGACTAGACATTGTAATTCATGGTAAAAGAGATCCAGTCAAGTCATATCCAATATAAACCAATAGTAATGAATGCAAATAACAGTGTGCTCTCAGGTGATTTTTAATAAGAAGGATGATGACTCAACATAAAAGTAAATAGATAGGCCCTTGAGGAGAGAGCAGGGATCTGAGAGGTGCGAGCTCGATTTTAAAATAGAGATTGAATAACATTTTGGCGGCATACTTTCCTTTGTCAGCATAACAACTATGAGATGGTTGTATCTTCCATACTACATGCATTGTAGGCAGTTCCCAAACAGAATGGTAAAGGTTTATACTCCCCACCACCAACAAGCATCAATCCATGGCTTGCTCGAAACAACGAGTGCCTCCAACTAACAACAGCCCTAGGGAGTTTTGTTTAATTATTTTGATTTGCTTTGATCTTTTTGGATCATGGGACTGGGCATCCGTTCTGGCCCTTTCTCGTGAATGAGTAGCGTAGTCCACTCCTCTTGAGAATAACCCACCTAGCATGGAAGATATAGGCAGCCCTAGTTGAAACATGAGTTGCTCGAGCATACAAAACAAATTTCATTTGAAGGTTTGGAGTTTGGCACATACAAATTTACTTGGAGCAGGTAAATAGCACATATAGGAAGGTATGGTGGACTCATTGGAATAACTTTTGGGTTTAAGGAGTTTGGATGCACAAGCAGTGTTCCGCTTAGTACAAGTGAAGGCTAGCAAAAGCGGAGAGCGACCAACTGAGAGAGCGACAACAGTCATAAACATGCATTAAAATTAATTCACACAGTACAAGCATGAGTAGGATATAATCTACCATGAACATAAATATCATGAAGGCTATGTTGATTTGTCTCAACTACATGCGTGAACATGTGCCAAGTCGAGTCACTCAATTCATTCAAAGGAGGATACCATCCCATCATACCACATCATAATCATTCTAGTAGCATGTTGGCACGCATAAGGTAAACCATTATAACTCATAGCTAATCAAGCATGGCACAAGCAACTATAATCTCTAAATGTCATTGCAAATATGTTTACTTCATAATAAGTTGAATCAGGGCGATGAACTCATCATATTTACAAAAACAAGAGAGGTCAATTCATACCAGCTTTTCTCATCTCAATAAGTCCATCATATATCGTCATTATTGCCTTTCACTTGCGACCGAATGATGTGTATAACAATAATAGTGCACATGCATTGGACTAAGCTGGAATCGCAAGCATTCAACTCAAGAAGAAGACAAAGTAATATGGGCTCTAAGTTAAATAAACAATCATGCATATGAGAGCCACTAAACATTTTTAATATGGTCTTCTAGACCCCAAGAAATAAAATAAAATAAAACTATTTACAGGAAAGCTCCCAACAAGTAAAAGAAGAAAGAGAAATCTTTTGGGTTTTCATTTTAATTACTACTACAAGCATGGAAATTAAACTAACTAATTTTTTTGGTTTTTCTTAAGGTTTATCAAAGCGCAAGAAGAAACCAAAAGGAAATGAAACTAGCAAGGATAATACAATGAAAGAGTATGAGCACATCGACTAGTGTGTGAACATGAATGTAAAGTTGGTGAGAAATCGTACTCCCCAAGCTTAGGCTTTTGGCCTAAGTTGGTCTAATACCAAGGACGCGTGATGATATCCATAGTTGTAGTTGGGGTCATCTTGAGATGCAGCAGCAACCACCTCCTGAGCTGCGGCATGTTGGCGAGCTTCCACCACTCTCCCCTCGTGTTCAGCTGCTTCCTCCCTGGTAACAACCTATCTTCCTTTTGCCTGATAATCAAAAAGAAGAATAGCAGGAAGAGTAACATGGACGATGTTGCGTCTCTCATAGATTAGTCGATATTGGAGGAATTGTTCATTCCTCCTAAGAAAATGATGGTTGACCATAGCGTCATAATCCTTCATCAGCTTTGTTGGTGAGGTCATTTTCTTCAGAGTTGAAGATGGACTTGCTGACGAAAGCAGTAGCGAGAGCTAGACTCGCCACACTAGTAGGGGTAGTCCGTCCAATCAAAGGTAGGACACCCAGCTGAGACCTTGATCATACCTGCGGTCGACATAACTAAAACTCCAGGTGGTTAAACCAAAATCACACACAACAAGGGAGTACATTGCTCTGATACCAATTGAAAGTGCGTTATATCGACTAGAGGGGGGGGGGTGAATAGGCAATTTTTATGAATTCTTCAATGAGGAATTTGCCGGTGAGGAAATTCCTTAGTGAAGAACTACTTGCAGCGGAATAAGTACTCAGAAGTAAGCATAACAGAATGCGGGCATGGTCATCATGATGAAATGAAGACAATCAAAGAGTACAGAAAGCGTAAACACATGATAACACAAGATGAAGACAAACAGACTAAAGAAATTGAACTGAGAAATTGAGAAAGTCTTCAGTCAAAGTCTTCAAACACAAATATGAACGAACACTCAAAATAGTAATGAGGAAATGAAAGGGTTGAGGAATTAGAACCAGTTAAGTTGGTGAAGACAATGATTTGGTAGACCAGTTCCAACAGCTGTCTCAGTTGTACGTCTGGTTGGAGCGGCTGAGTATTTAAACTCGAGGACGCACAGTCCCGGACACCCAGTCGCTGAGCACGCAGCTCAGGACACCAAGTCCTCACCGTATTCTCCTTGAACTAAGGTCACACAGACCTCGTCCAATCACTCATGGTAAGTCTTCAGGCGACTTCCAAACCTTCACAGACTTGGTCACTCGGCGATCCACAATTCCTCTTGGATGCTCTAGACCATAACACCTAACCGTCTGGAAGAAGCACAGTCTTCAAAGGTAACAAGCATCAGATCCTCGCAGGATCAATTTCTTCAGTGATGCTCAATCACTTTGGGTTTGTAGGGGTTTGGTTTTGGGTTTTTCCTCACTCGATGATTTTCGCTCAAAGTCCTCGGAGGATGGGTTGCTCTCAAATGACAAGTGTCAAGTTCTCTCGGAGCAGCCAACCAGCTAGTGGTTGTAGGGGCGGCTATTTATAGCCTAGGAGCAGCCCGACATGATAAGACATAAATGCCCTTCAATGATATGACCGTTAGGTGGATAAGATATTTTGGGACAGTCATGCAAGAAGACAAAGAACAAATCGGAAATTTGACTCTCAAATTCCTCGGGGCTATCATGTTCCTCTTTGTGTAGGCAATCCAGATTTGGCGAATTCCTAACTCCTCGGTCGTAACAAATTCCTCGGCGAATGTAAGAACTTCGTCTCATCACATCAAGAAATTGACTGAACTGTATGAGATTTCCAAAGGCTTCACTCAAGGGATTGGTAGGTGTAGGATTTTGAGTTGAGCATCACATGGAAATTTTCCTTAGTATTTCCTCGACCCCCTTTAACGAGACGGTGTTCCCTATGACTCAAGAAAGAGCAAAACGAAACTACGAAAACAAAAGTCTTCACGCTTCATGTTCCTCAAATGAATACCAAGTCTTCAAGGTCACACCAATTTCTTCACTTTCAAAGTCTTGAATGTCTTCGAATATCAAAGTCTTGATCGAAGAACTTCATTTTTAGGGTCGACTTTCACTTTGTAAATATCAAACTCCTCATAGACTTATAGACCTGTGTACACTCATAAACACATTAGTCCCTTAACCTATAAGTCTTCAATACACCAAAATCACTAAGGGGCACTAGATGCACTTACAAGACGTATCAACTCCCCCAAGCTTAAACATTTGCTTGTCCTCAAGCAATTCAGTTGATAAACTGAAAGTGATAAAGAAAAACTTTTACAAACTCTGTTTGCTCTTGTTGTTGTAAACATGCAAAGCCAGCATTGGTTTCAGCAAATATTATGAACTAACCATACTCACAATAACACATCGGTCTCACAATTACTCATATCGATGGCATAATCAGCTAGCGAGCCATAATAATAAAACTCGGATGACAAAACTTTCTCAAAACAATCATAACATGATATAACAAAATGGTATCTCGCTAGCCCTTTCTGAGACCGCAAAACATAAATGCAGAGTACCTTTAAAGATTAAGGACTGACTAGACATTGTAATTCATGGTAAAAGAGATCCAGTCAAGTCATATCCAATATAAACCAATAGTAATGAATGCAAATAACAGTGTGCTCTCCAGCGGGTGATTTTTAATAAGAAGGATGATGACTCAACATAAAAGTAAATAGATAGGCCCTTCGCAGAGGGAAGCAGGGATCTGTAGAGGTGCCAGAGCTCGATTTTAAAATAGAGATTGAATAACATTTTGAGCGGCATACTTTCACTGTCAACGCAACAACTATGAGATGGTTGTATCTTCCATACTACATGCATTGTAGGCAGTTCCCAAACAGAATGGTAAAGGTTTATACTCCCCCACCACCAACAAGCATCAATCCATGGCTTGCTCGAAACAACGAGTGCCTCCAACTAACAACAGCCCTAGGGGAGTTTTGTTTAATTATTTTGATTTGCTTTGATCTTTTTGGATCATGGGACTGGGCATCCCGGTTACTGGCCCTTTCTCGTGAATGAGTAGCGTAGTCCACTCCTCTTGAGAATAACCCACCTAGCATGGAAGATATAGGCAGCCCTAGTTGAAACATGAGTTGCTCGAGCATACAAAACAGAATTTCATTTGAAGGTTTGGAGTTTGGCACATACAAATTTACTTGGAACGGCAGGTAAATAGCACATATAGGAAGGTATGGTGGACTCATTGGAATAACTTTTGGGTTTAAGGAGTTTGGATGCACAAGCAGTGTTCCCGCTTAGTACAAGTGAAGGCTAGCAAAAGACTGGGAAGCGACCAACTGAGAGAGCGACAACAGTCATAAACATGCATTAAAATTAATTCACACCGAGTACAAGCATGAGTAGGATATAATCTACCATGAACATAAATATCATGAAGGCTATGTTGATTTGTCTCAACTACATGCGTGAACATGTGCCAAGTCGAGTCACTCAATTCATTCAAAGGAGGATACCATCCCATCATACCACATCATAATCATTCTAGTAGCATGTTGGCACGCAAGGTAAACCATTATAACTCATAGCTAATCAAGCATGGCACAAGCAACTATAATCTCTAAATGTCATTGCAAATATGTTTACTTCATAATAAGTTGAATCAGGAACGATGAACTCATCATATTTACAAAAACAAGAGAGGTCGAATTCATACCAGCTTTTCTCATCTCAATAAGTCCATCATATATCGTCATTATTGCCTTTCACTTGCACGACCGAATGATGTGTATAACAATAATAGTGCACATGCATTGGACTAAGCTGGAATCTGCAAGCATTCAACTCAAGAGAGAAGACAAAGTAATATGGGCTCTAAGTTAAATAAACAATCATGCATATGAGAGCCACTAAACATTTTTAATATGGTCTTCTCGACCCCAAAGGAAATAAAATAAAATAAAACTATTTACACGGGAAAGCTCCCAACAAGTAAAAGAAGAAAGAGAAATCTTTTTGGGTTTTCATTTTAATTACTACTACAAGCATGGAAATTAAACTAACTAATTTTTTTTGGTTTTTCTTAAGGTTTATCAAACGCACAAGAAGAAACCAAAAAAGGGAAATGAAACTAGCAAGGATAATACAATGAAAGAGTATGAGCACCGTCGACTAGTGTGTGAACATGAATGTAAAGTTGGTGAGAAATACGTACTCCCCCAAGCTTAGGCTTTTGGCCTAAGTTGGTCTAGTACCAAGGACCGCGTGACTGATATCCATAGTTGTAGTTGGGGTCATACTGAGATGCAGCAGCAACCACCTCCTGAGCTGCGGCATGTTGGCGAGCTTCCACCACTCTCCCCTCGTGTTCAGCTGCTTCCTCCCTGGTAACAACCTATCTTCCTTTTGCCTGATAATCAAAAAGAAGAATAGCAGGAAGAGTAACATGGACGATGTTGCGTCTCTCATAGATTAGTCGATATTGGAGGAATTGTTCATTCCTCCTAAGAAAATGATGGTTGACCATAGCGTCATAATCTAGATAAGCAGGAGGTAACATCATATCCCCCTCACGCGGGGCTATACCAAGATAATTAGCCACACGAGTTGCATAAATTCCTCCAAATAAATCTCCAGATCTACCATTATTCTGCAACCTACGTGCAACTATTGCCCCCAAGTTATAACCTTTATAACCTAACACAGCACTCTTGAGGACACAAAGATCAGGAACACACATATGACATGCTTCGTCTTTACCGTTAATGTATCTACCAATGAAGAGAGCAAAATAATGTATAGCAGGAAAATGAATGCTCCCTATGGTAGCTTGTGCTATGTCCCTCGATTCTCCCACAGTAATACTAGCAAGGAAATATCTAAATTCAGATTTGTGAGGATCATTAATATTACCCCACTACAGAAGTTTGCAAGCAGTTGTAAAATCCTCTAAGTCCATGGTATAAGATGTATCATAAATATCAAATAGGACACTAGGAGAATTATGCGTACAGTTATATTTAAACCTCCACAGAAAGGAATCAGTCAATTGATAGTACTGAGGACACTTATGTTGTAAGAAGTCCTCCAGCTCAGCATTACGCACATACGCGTCAAATTCCTCCTTAAAGCCTGCTTTGACCATAAAATCGTCGGATGGCCACTCACAAGCTCGAACATCTGCATCCCTTGGTAATTCAACGTCTTGCTCACGTATAGCAATCCTGGGCCCTTTCTTCACCGAAGAACCACCTTGGTACATTCTCCTAGACATATTTCTTTTCTGAAAAATTTCTGAAATTTTAGTAACTTCAAAATAAAAGTGAATAAAATTAAACAAGATTGGTAGCAACTACTCCTACAAGTGCCTAGAGCCTATATCATGCATTAGAATTGCTTGGGACCTCATAAATTTAACATGCAAGCTCAAAAACATGGTCACCTATGCAGCAAAAATTTGCAATGAATAAAGCACTAGAACAAAAACTAATTGGACCAATGGAGGAGTCACATACCAAGCAACAATCTCTCAAAGCAGTTTTGTGAATGAAGCTTTGAGCAAGGAGATCAAAAATCGCAGCAAAATGAGCTAGAACTCATGCTTGAGCTGGATGGGGATTTTTTCGGAAGAAGATGGAGTGTGTGGGTGCTGGCATAAGTGGAGGGGGGCCACCAGGGGCCCACGAGACAGGGGGGCGCGCCCAGGGTAGGTGGGCGCGCCCTCCACTCTCGTGGCCTGGTGCTTGCCCCTCCTGCAGTGATTTCAGTGCCCAAAATCCTCAAATATTCCATAAAAAATCATACTAAATTTGCAGGGCATTTGGAGCACTTTTATTTTCGGGATATTTTTTATTGCACGGATAATTCAGAAAACAGATGGATAATACTATTTTTGCTTTATTAAATCTAAATAACAGAAAGTAAAAAGAGGGTACACAAGGTTGTGCCTTCTAGTTTCATCCATCTCATGATCATCAAAATGAATCCAGTAACAAGGTTGATCAAGTCTTGTTAACAACTCATTCCGAAACACGGAACCGGAGAAATTTCGAATAACACTAAGTTACCTCAACGGGGATATGAAAATCCCCAACAATAAGAATATCATATTTTTTCTTGACAGTAGGGAGAGGAAATTCAAATCCTCCAATAATGATAGTTGGAACTTTTCCAATAGAATTGATGCTATGAACTTGAGATTGTTTCCTCGGAAAGTGTACCGTATGCTCATTACCATTAACATGAAAAGTGACATTGCCTTTGTTGCAATCAATAACAGCCCCTGCAGTATTCAAAAAGGGTCTACCAAGGATAATCGACATACTATCGTCCTCGGGAATATTAAGAATAACAAAGTCCGTTAAGATAGTAACATTTGCAACCACAACATGCACATCCTCACAAATACCGACAGGTATAGCAGTTGATTTATCGGCCATTTGCAAAGATATTTCAGTAGGTTTCAACTTATTCAATTCAAGTCTACGATATAAAGAGAGAGGCATAACACTAACACCGGCTCCAAGATCACATAAAGCAGTTCTAACATAATTTCTTTTAATGGAGCATGGTATAGTTGGTACTCCCGGATCTCCAAGTTTCTTTGGTATTCCACCCTTAAAAGTGTAATTAGCAAGCATGGTGGAAATTTCAGCTTCCGGTATCTTTCTTTTGTTTGTAATGATATCCTTCATATATTTGGCATAAGGATTTACTTTGAGCATATCAGTTAAGCGCATACGTAAGAAGATAGGTCTAATCATTTTAGCAAAGCGCTCAAAATCCTCATCATCCTTTGTCTTGGATGGTTTAGGAGGAAAGGGATGGGTTTCTAAACCCATGGTTCTCTTTCTCTACCGTGCTTCCTAGCAAAAAAATCTCTCTTATCATAACGTTGATTCTTTGATTGTGGGTTATCAAGATCAACAGCAGGTTCAATCTCTACATCATTATTTTTGCTAGGTTGAGCATCAACATGAACATTAATATTAACATTATCACTAGGTTCATGTTCATCACCTGATTGTGTTTCAGCATCAGAAATAGAAATATCATTGGGATTCTCAGGTGTGTCTACATTAGGTTCACTAGAAGCATGCAAAGTTCTATCGTTCTTATTTTTCTTCTTTTTAGAAGAACTAGGTGCCTCTAAGTTGTTTCTCTGAGAATCTTGCTCGATTCTCTTAGGGTGGCCTTCAGGGTACAAAGGTTCCTAAGTCATTCTACCAGTTCTACTAGCCACTCTAACAGCAAAGTCATTTTTATTATTTAATTCATCAAGCAAATCATTTTGAGCTTTAAGTACTTGCTCAGCTTGAGTAGCAACCATACAAGCATATTTGCTAATGAGTCTGAGTTCACCTTTAACTCTAGCTATATTATCACTCACGCGTCCTATCTCGAAAGCATTATTCTTTAACTCTCTACCAACATAAGCATTAAAACTTTCTTGTCTAGCCATAAAGTCATCAAATTCATCTAAGCACGGACTATGAAATTTAGTAGAGGGGATTTCAACTTTATCATATCTATAGAGAGAATTTACCTTTACTACTTGTGTTGGGTTATCAAGACAATGTGGTTTTTCAACAGGCGGTATATTAAGACCATGTATTTCTTCAATAGGAGGTAAATTCTTAACATCTTCAGCTTTAATACCTTTTTCTTTCATTGATTTCTTTGCCTCTTGCATATCTTCCGGACTGAGAAATAAAACACCTCTCTTCTTTGGAGTGGGTTTAGGAACAGGCTCAGGAGTTGGCTCAATTGGTTCAGGAATTGCCTCACGAATTGGCTCAGGGAGAGTCCAATTATTTTCAGTAGTCAACATATTATTCAATAGTAATTCAGCTTCGTCGACTGTTCTTTTCCTGAAAACACAACCAGCACAACTATCCAAGTAGTCCTTGGAAGCATCGGTTAGTCCATTATAAAAGATATCAAGTATTTCATTTTTCTTAAGAGGATGATCAGGCAAAGCATTAAGTAATCGGAGAAGCCTCCCCCAAGCTTGTGGGAGACTCTCTTCTTTGTTTTGCACAAAATTATATATTTCCCGCAAGGCAGCTTGTTTCTTATGAGCAGGGAAATATTTAGCAGGGAAGTAATAAATCATATCCTGGGGACTACGCACACAACCAAGAGCAAGAGAATTATACCAAGTCTTAGCATCACCCTTTAACGAGAACGGAAATATCTTAAGGATATAATAACAGCGAGATTTATCATCATGAGTAAACAGGGTGGCTATATCATTCAACTTGGTAAGATGTGCCACAACAGTTTCAGATTCAAGGCCATAAAAAGGATCAGATTCAACTAAAGTAATAATCTCAGGATCAACAGAGAATTCATAATCCTTATCAGTAACACAGATAGGTGAAGTAGCAAAAGAAGGGTCAGGTTTCATTCTAGCATTAAGAGACTGCTGCTTCCATTTAGCTAATAATTTCTTAAGATCATATCTATCTCTACAAGCAAAGATAGCTCTAGCAGCCTCCTCTTCCATAACATAACTGTCGGTGTCAAAACCGGCGGATCTCGGGTAGGGGGTCCCGAACTGTGCGTCTAGGCGGATGGTAACAGGAGACAAGGGACACGATGTTTTACCCAGGTTCGGGCCCTCTTGATGGAGGTAAAACCCTACGTCCTGCTTGATTGATATTGATATTGTGGATGTTTACAAGAGTGGATCTACCACGAGATCGTAGAGGCTAAACCCTAAAAGCTAGCCTATGGTATGATTGTCGTTGTTCTATCGACTAGCCTGGCCTCGGTTTATATAATGCACCAGAGGCCTAGGATAACAAGAGTCCTAGCCAAATACGCCGGTGGGGGAGGGGTCCTTATCTTGATCGCCAAGTCTTGTGGAATCTTCCTTGTATGCGGCAACTGTCCGGACTGGCCCATGAGTATACTGCCATGGGGATCCTCGGCCCAATCCAACTGATCGGGAGACGACGTGGTGAGTACCCCCTAGTCCCGGACACCGTCAGTAGCCCCCTGAACCGGTCTTCAAGTTGGGGACGCTCCTCGATTCTTCCAAACTGTTCTTCATCTTCGGTCGTCGGTCTTGAAAACTGGTTCAACAAATCTTCTCATCTTCGATCTTGAGGATCGTCGAAATGCATTCGACGAGTTTATACGTCGGGTATCCGAGGAGCCCCTTTAAGTTTCCGGCCTTTATCAATGCCTTATTATTTTTATGCCACACCTCGGGTTTGAAGTTGTTCCCGGGCGGCAACGTCCTCTTGCGTCCGAGCTCCAACGCCGGACTGCATTCGAGGTATCTTTTGCAGCTGAGCACCAATGCCGGACTGCTTCCCAGCTCTAACGCCGGACTATGTATCCGAGCTCCAACGTCGGACGGTATCCGAGCTCCAACGCCGGACTATGTATCCGAGCTCCAACGCCGGACTATGTATCCGAGCTCCAACGCCGGATTGTATCCGAGGTGTCGTAAATCACCTTGGTTCAAAGAAGTTTGAAGGAGTTTAGCCGAGCTTAATGCCGGAAGTGCCCTCTATGGAGCCAGCCACTAGCGCCCGAGCTTTACGCCGGACTACTTCTGAGGTGGTGCACCGCCCCGAATGTGGGCCGATTTTTGTCAATATTTTTGATTGGTGCCAGTAGCCCTCAAGGTGGGTATCGGTCTAAAACCCGAGATGCACATGAAGGATGACATAAGACCGCTGATCCCCGTAGCCGCTGAGACTCAGGTTGATTTGCAAAATCGGTCTGAGGATCAAGTCCTAGCTCGGCAGAATACTTTGGGACACAAAAAGCGGCGTGCTCAGTCCTCGAGACTCAGGTTGGGTGCGGCCGACCAACCTGAGGATCAAAATCTCCTCGGAAACTGTATTGCACTTAAAATTTTCTGCATAGAACATGCAATGCAGTAGCCCCCGAGACACTGGTCGGGTGGCAACACCAGATCAGGGGATTGATGTGCCCCTTTAATATTTGTAAATAATAAGCCCGAAGCCCAGTAGCCCCCGAGCCTTAATGCGGGCACGGGAGGCCGAATTGAGGATCGATATCCATAGTAAAATCACAAATTATGTGTAATGACTCTATGTATCCAAGTAATTTACGTCATTAATGCTCGGATCCGCATTGTACAAAACTTTGTTGACCGACCATCGGCTTCCACCTCCTCAGCCAATAGCCGAGCAGTGTTTGTCCTACTTTATAAAGCCTTTATGAGGGCAAAGATTTACAACAAACAAGGCAATCTGGCCATACGGTTTTATAAACAAAGGTATGCGGAGAGACATGTTATATTACTGTTTAATGAAGAAATGTCTTCAGAGAAAATAGTCCCGCTATCGGTTCCTTTCTTTGGGTTGTCATGCTAAGCATGATCATGAAACCTCTGCTCCAATGTAAGAGCAAAATATCGAGGATTTAGTTTGGGAGGCCAGTTAATAGCCCTCGATAGTGTTCGGCGACAGTCGAGGTCAAGCCGGAAACACTTCGGCCAATGAATGGCCCGTCATTTAATATAGTCATCGGATCGCTGACCAGTTTACACTTATTGTGATAGTCAGTTTTCGGCTTTCTCCACTGAGGTGCTTGACCATGCGAGCTAGAAGCACGATCGCAGTGGTTCTCCCTTTGCACACCTAGCCGAACAATGCGGAACGTAGGAGGAAAGCGCGGGAGCCGTGCAACCCAACTATTGACCAAAGACACAATTCGAAACTGATGCATATATAGCAATATCCGAGAATGTTTTTGCCGAATCTCAAAAGGTGTCCGGCGTTGCAATCTGCGAGACTTGTGCTGAAAACACACAAATAGTTTAAAAGTGCCATGGGCTCAAAAGCCAAAAACTTGTTCAAAAGATTAATGTCCGAACTAGATCAAGTGTTGGTGCCAATCCGAAAATTGGACTTTAGAAAAAAGGTGCTTCATGGTGCTTTAACATGACACATCCTATCTCAAAACTTGCGGGTCAGCCCACGGCTTCTTTGAGAGAGAAATTAGGCTCCCGGCTAGTGATCGACACTTGTGTCAAGGAGTGATAAATAATAATAAAAACTTTGCAGCGACTAAGAAGAAAAACACTTATCATAAAACGGCTCATATAAATTTAAGAGCCCCAAGTGACTTGGGTAAAAGTTGATAATGTAAGGTGACATGTAGAATGCCTTCTAGCCGGATTGTAGATCATTTGTCGAAGCGGACCTTTTCGCTTCAACCTCTGGACCCAATAGTCCGAGTGTGTCCGAATACCCTCGCGGTTATAAAACCGGGCATGCGTGGAGACCAGGCGTAGGGGTCATTAGTGCTTTATCAGACAAGTGCCCAACTAGTTATGTTATATTACATGGTTAGTAAGAAACATCTTCCAAGGAGAATAGTTCCAGTAGGGGTTCCTTTCCCTGGGAGGCATGCCCTAAAGTGCATGTCCGGACTGCGAAAAGAGCAGAAAAACATCTGGGGGCAGGTAAATAAATGGGTAAGAAATCATCTTTTAGTTCACTGACCGAGTATTACCTTAAGAACGCTAGCTTTCGGCTTCACCCAGTCTGAGGTACACATCCGGCTGACCCGGCAGTAACAATCGCAGAGGTGCTCCCTTTACCACCTAGCCGAACAATCGGGAACGTAGGGGTAAGCACAGGAGCCAGGCAACCCAGCTTGGCCAAAACTTAAGTCATATCGATGCATATAATGGTGAATAAAAGGTACATGCGGAAGTGTGACACATGTGTTGGGCATAAAGCCCGAATTAATAAGCTTTTGTTAAAGAAGCCCCCAGGTATAATGAGCGCGGGTAGCGCGTCAAGTGTGTGCGAACAAAGTTTCGACGAGGAAGATTTTTACAAGCAACTTTTTTCCGAGAAAGTATAATGCTTGGTCGAACCGAACACAAGTTAGAAATTTTAAAACTTTGAGCATGAAGGCAACTTAGCTGGTTAATGTGTTCGGTATTGACGATGCGGTTCGAGCTTGATGCGGGACAAGGTTCCATCCCCCAAGCCGGTCCCGAGGTGGCGGAGCAAAGAGCTCGGCACTGTGAAGTGGTGACATAGCATGGTCAATGCAGGACGGCAGAGTGACGCCGAAGTCCCTGGCATGGGGTAATGAAGTGTTGACGAAGCCCCCTGTCCAGCCGAGGTGACGTCAAAGGATATAGTCCGGCTGGATCATTTTCCTGTGCACAAAAAATAGTGCAGACCGGGGATAATAGTAATAATAGGAATTAAAAAAAATGTTGCATAATAAATAATTTATGCAAAGTGAGTAGTAAAAGAAATATGGCCTGGCGCCGGAGTTGATGTCGATGCAGGTCGTCGGCGTAATGCAATAAAGGCGTGGCAAAGCCTGGATTCACTGGTCGGTCCGAGTTCCGGGTGCGGCGTTCGCCGAACTGTGTACGGAAACTGATCGAACCATCATGCGACCGTCGATAATGCGGCCACCATTTGATAGACCTGTGTACATATGCAGGACTAACCAGAGTAATAATTCCTTGGGAAAAATTTAACCCAAACGAGCAAAAAGAAATACTAGGATTAATAGCACCTGGTTTATTTGTTGTAGCAATCCGAAGGAAGGTGATTCCCAAAATTGGGACTCGATCCGCGCACCCATGTCTGGTCGGCTAGTGACGCCGAAGTGTCCGGAGTAGGTTGATGAAGAGATGGCGAAGCCCCCGGTCCAGCCGAGATGTCGAAGTAGGTCGGCGTGATGGACACCAGCTTGAAGAAGCAATAGTGCGGCCCTGCCGATGCAGGTCGTGACATGGTCGATGCCGGCTTGATGAAGCGACCGTGCGGCGATGCTGGTATGCCCGCTCCGTGTAATCCGTGGGGCGGCGATGTTGGTGATGATTTATCCTTCGCGATGCCGGACTCTTGTTCGGCTTGCCAAGATGATGATCCGAAGAAGTTGAGCTTGGCTAAATAAAGTGACGACGTGTCTAGCGCAGGTCGGCCGCCGTGGAGCAATATTGCCGGACTGGTTTGACACCAGCAATGATGTTGAAGATCATGTTCAAAAGATCTTAAGGTTAGTGGGATGTGTTTGGGAACAATACACAATATCCCATACAAAACTTCCTTCAAAAAGGATGTCCGAAATCCCGTTCATAAAAAAGATGAATTCGGGTCGGATTCGTTCTCGCGCAGAAAACAGATCCGAAAAGTCATGCACTAATCGGAAGGTTCCCGGAGTTCTGACGGTCGGATCGAGATGAAATTTGGAGGGGTGGTAGATATAGGAATTCCGCAGCCGATCAACGGTTGGATCTTCCAAAGGACGTCCGAGCTAGAAGCTGGACACCACGCCCTAAACTCGTCCAGATTCCCGTCCAGATTTGACAGGCTCGTATATCGTGGATTGAGAGATTCCTCCATCGAATTGACGAAATTTTCCAGGGTTGTTGTAGACTCAATTCCGCACAATTTCACCGAAGCGATCGTCAAAGCGATACTCGAGGAGGTGGTGGCAGCAGATACGAGTTCGCTGTCCAGAAAAACAGCACGGTCGCTTGAGGGCAATGTTGACGTTGAGCCCCCGAGCTCCATGGATGATTCCTCCATGATCTTGATAGAGATCGGAGTTGATGTTTGATGAAGGCCCTCGTCCGAACATGGTGATCCGAACACGGGGCGCAATTCTTGGTTGAACCAAGGTGACCAGTCGAGCTGGTGACGAAGGTGCCGAAGTCGCAGTTGATCTGTAGGCGAGCCATCGATCCTTTTGTCGATCACACAGCGGAACTCTCAATGAAAGCACCAATGTCGGTGTCAAAACCGGCGGATCTTGGGTAGGGGGTCCCAAACTATGCGTCTAGGCGGATGGTAACAGGAGACAAGGGACACGATGTTTTACCCAGGTTCGGGCCCTCTTGATGGAGGTAAAACCCTACGGAATTGTCTTGATCGCCAAGTCCTGTGGAATCTTCCTTGTATGCGGCAACTGTCCGGACTGGCCCATGAGTATACGGCCATGGGGATCCTCGGCCCAATCCAACTGATCGGGAGACAACGTGGTGAGTACCCCCTAGTCCCAGACACCGTCAATAACCCTCAGGAACAACAGGCAATTCATAATCATTAGGAGAACCTTCATCATCACTATCATCAATAATAGCATCTTCAATAATTTCGTTCTCTCTAGCCCTAGCAAGTTGTTCATCAAGAAATTCACCTAATGGCAAAGTAGTGTCACACACAGAAGTAGTTTCATCATAAGTATCGTGCATAGCAGAAGTGGCATCATCAATAACATGCGACACATCAGAATTCATAGCAGTAGCAGGTTTAGGTGTCGCAAGCTTACTCAAAACAGAAGGAGAATCTAGTGCAGAGCTAGATTGCAGTTCCTTACCTCCCCTCATAGTTGAGGGAAAAATCGTAGTTTTCGGGTCTTTCAAGTTCTTCATAGTGATCAACAGATATAAATCCCAAGTGACTCAGAGAATAGAGCTATGCTCCCCGGCAATGGCGCCAGAAATTAGTCTTGATAACCCACAAGTGTAGGGGATCGCAACAACTTTCGAGGGTAAAGTATTCAACCCAAATTTATTGATTCGACACAAGGGGAGCCAAAGAATATTCTTGAGTATTAGCAATTGAGTTGTCAATTCAACCACACCTGGATAACTTAGTATCTGCAGCAAAGTATTTAGTAGCAAAGTAGTATGATAATAAAGGTAACGGTAGCAAAAGTAATATTTTTGGGTTTTGTAATGATTGTAACAATTGCAACGGAAAAGTAAATAAGCGAAGCACAAGATGTGAAAAGCTCGTAGGCAATGGATCAGTGATGGATAATTATGTAGGATGCGATTCCTCATGTAATAGCTATAACATAGGGTGACACAGAACTAGCTCCAATTCATCAATGTAATGTAGGCATGTATTCCGTAAATAGTCATACGTGCTTATGGAAAAGAACTTGCATGACATCTTTTGTCCTACCCTCCCGTGGCAGCGGGGTCCTAGCGGAAACTAAGGGATATTAAGGCCTCCTTTTAATAGAGAACCGGAACAAAGCATTAGCACATAGTGAACTCCTCAAACTACGGTCATCACCGAGAAGTATCCTGATTATTGTCACTTCGGGGTTGTCGGATCATAACACATAATAGGTGACTTTAGACTTGCAAGATAGGATCAAGAACACACATATATTCATGAAAACATAATAGGTTCAGATCTGAAATCATGGCACTCGGGCCCTAGTGACAATCATTAAGCATAGCAAAGTCATAGCAACATCAATCTCAGAACATAGTGGATACTAGGTATCAAACCCTAACAAAACTAACTTGATTACATGGTAAATCTCGTCCAAACCATCACCGTCCAGCAAGCCTACGATGGAATTACTCACGCACGGTGGTGAGCATCATGAAATTGGTGATGGAGGATGGTTGATGATGATGACGACGACGAATCCCCCTCTCCGGAGCCCCGAACGGACTCCAGATCAGCCCTCCCGAGAGAGATTAGGGCTTGGCGGCGGCTCCGTATCATAAAACACGATGAAACTTTCTCTCTGATTTTTTTCTCTGCGAGACGGAATATATGGAGTTGGAGTTGAGGTCGGCGGAGCCTCAGGGGGCCCATGAGACAGGGGGCACGCCCGGGGGTGGGCCCGCCCCACCCTCGTGGACAGGGTGTGGGCCCCCTGGTCTTGATTCTTTCGCCAGTATTTTTTATATTTTCCAAAATGTGCCTCCGTGGATTTTCAGGACATTCCGAGAACTTTTGTTTTCTACACATAAAACAACATCATGGCAGTTCTGCTAAAAACAGCGTCAGTCCGGGTTAGTTTCATTCAAATCATGCAAGTTAGAGTCCAAAACAAGGGCAAAAGTGTTTGGAAAAGTAGATACGTTGGAGACGTATCACTTGGCCGCCTCCTCCTCTCTTCCACCATGGCCCATTAAGGCCCATTAACTCCCCGGGGGGTTCCGGTAACCTCCCGGTACTCCGGAAAAATGCCTGAACCACTCGGAACCTTTCTGATGTCCGAATATAGCCTTCCAATATATCAATCTTTACGTCCCGACCATTTAGAGACTCGTCTCATCCGTGATCTCATCCGGGACTCCGAACAAACTTCGGTCATCAAATCACATAACTCATAATACAAATTGTCATCGAACGTTAAGCGTGCGGACCGTACGGGTTCGAGAACTATGTAGACATGACCGAGAAACATCTCCGGTCAATAACCAATAGCGGAACCTGGATGCTCATATTGGCTCCTACATATTCTATGAAGATCTTTATTGGTCAAACTACATAACAACATACGTTGTTCCCTTTGTCATCGGTATGTTACTTGGCCGAGATTCGATCATCGGTATCATCATACCTAGTTCAATCTCGTTACTGGCAAGTCTCTTTACTTGTTCTGTAATACTTCATCCCACAACTAACTCATTAGTCACAATGCTTGCAAGGCTTATAGTGATGAGTATTACCGAGAGGGCCCAGAGATACCTCTCAGAAACACGGAGTGAAAAATCCTAATATCGATCTATGCCAACCCAACAAACACCTTCGGAGACACCTGTAGAGCACCTTTATAATTACCCATTTACGTTGTGACATTTGCTAGCACACAAAGTGTTCCTTCGGTATTCGGGAGTTGCATAATCTCATAGTCTGAGGAACATGTATAAGTCATGAAGAGAGCAGTAGCAATGAAATTGTAACGATCATAATGCTAAGCTAATGGATGAGTCATGTCCATCACATCATTATCCTAATGATGTGATCCCGTTCATCAAATGACAACACATGTCTATGGTTAGGAAACATAACCATCTTTGATTAACGAGCTAATCAAGTAGAGGCATACTAGGGACACTATGTTTTGTCTATGTATTCACACATGTACTAAGTTTCCGGTTAATACAATTCTAGCATGAATAATAAACATTTATCATGAAATAAGGAAATAAATAATAACTTTATTATTGCCTCTAGGGCATATTTCCTTCAGTCTCCCACTTGCACTAGAGTCAATAATCTAGTTCACATCGCCATGTGATTTAACATCAATAGTTCACATCTGTATGTGATTAACACCCATAGTTCACATCGTCATGTGATCAACAACCAAAGGGTTTACTAGAGTCAGTAATCTAGTTCACATTGCTATGTGATTAACACCCAAAGATTACTAGGTGTGATCATGTTTTGCTTATGAGAGAAGTTTAGTCAACGGGTTTGTCACATTCAGAGCCGTATGTATTTTGCAAATATTCTATGTCTACAATGCTTTGCATAGAGCTAATCTAGCTAATTGCTCCCACTTTCAATATGTATCCAGATTGAGACCTACAGTCATCTGGATCGGTGTAAAAGCTTGCATCGATGTAACTCTTCACGATGAACTCTTTATCACCCCCATCACTGAGAAACATTTCCTTAGTCCTTACTAAGGATAATTTTGACCGATGTCCAGTGATCTACTCTTAGATCACTATTGTACCCCCTTACCAAACTCATGGCAAGGTACACAATAGGTCTGGTACACAACACACCATACTTTATAGAACCTATGACTGAGGCATAGGGAATGACTTTCATTCACTTTCTATCTTCTGCCGTGGTCTGACTTTGAGTCTTACTCAACTTTACACCTTGTAATACATGGAAGAACTCCTTCTTTGACTGATCCATTTTGAACTCTTTCAAAAACTTGTCAAGGTATGTACTCACTGAAAAATCTTTATCAAGCGTCTTGATCTATCTCTATAGATTTTGATGCCCAATATATAAGCAACTTCACCGAGGTCTTTCTTTGAAAAACTCCATTCAAATTCTCCTTTATGCTTTTCAGAAAATTGTACATCATTTCCGATCAACAATATGTCATTCACATATACTTATCTGAAAGGCTGTAGTGCTCCCACTCACTTTCTTATAAATACATGCTTCATTGCAAGTATGTATAAAACTATATGCTTTGATCAACTCATCAAAGTGTATATTCCAACTCTGAGATGCTTGCACCAGTCCATAGATGGATCGCTGGAGTTTGCACACCTTGTTAGTACCTTTAGGTCGACAAAACCTTCTGGTTGCATCATATACAACTCTTCTTTAAGAAATATCCATTTAAGGAATGCAGTTTTGACATCCATTTGCTAGATTTCATAAAATATGGCAACTGCGAACATGATTCAGACGGATTTAAGCATCGCTAAAATTGAGAAAATCTCATTGTAGTCAACACCTTGAACTTGTCGAAAACCTTTTTCCGATAAGTCGAACTTTGTAGATAGTAACACTACTATCAGTGACCGTCTTCCTCTTGAAGATCCATTTATTTAACATGGCTTGCCGATCATCGGGCAAGTCCCAAAGTCCACACATTGTTCTCATACATGGATCCCATCTCAGATTTCATGGCCTCAAGCCATTTCGCGGAATCTGGGCTCATCATTGCTTCCTCATAGTTCGTAGGTTCATCATGGTCTAGTAACATGACTTCCAGAATAGGATTACCGTACCACTCTGGTGCGGACCGTACTCTGGAAGACCTACGAGGTTTTGTAGTAACTTGATCTGAAGTTTTATGATCATCATCATTAGCTTCCTCACTAATTGGTGTAGGAATCACTGGAACTGATTTATTGATGAACTACTTTCCAATTCGGGAGAAGGTACAATTACCTCATCAAGCTCTACTTTCCTCCCACTCACTTCTTTCAAGAGAAACTCATTCTCTAGAAACGACCCATTCTTAGCAGCAAATATCTTGCCTTCGAATCTGTGATAGAAGGTGTACCCAACAGTTTCCTTTGGGTATCCTATGAAGATGCACTTCTCCGATTTGGGTTCGAGCTTATCAGGTTGAAGCTTTTACACATAAGCATCACAACCCCAAACTTTAAGAAACGACAACTTTGGTTTCTTGCCAAACCACAGTTCATAAGGCGTCGTCTCAACGGATTTCGATGGTGCCCTGTTTAACGTGAATGTAGCTGTCTCTAATGCATAACCCCAAAACGACAATGGTAAATCGGTAAGAGACATCATAGATCGCACCATATCTAATAAAGTGCGGTTACGAATTTTGGACACACCATTATGTTGTGGTGTTCCAGGTGGCATGAGCTGTGAAACTATTCCACATTGTTTTAAATGAAGGCCAAACTCGTAACTCAAATATTCGCCTCCACGATCAGATCGCTGAAACTTTATTTTCTTGTTACGATGATTCTCCACTTCACTCTTAATTTCTTTGAACTTTTCAAATATTTCAGACTTGTGTTTCATTAAGTAGATATACCCATATCTGCTCAAATCATCTGTGAAGGTCAGAAAATAACGATACCCGCCACGAGCATCAACACTCATTGAACTGCGTACATCAATATTGTTATTTCCAATAAGTCAGTAGCTCATTCCATTGTTCACGAGAACGGAGTTTTAGTCATCTTGCCCATAAGGCACGGTTCGCAAGTATCAAATGACTCATAATAAAGTGATTCCAAAAGTCCATATTTATGGAGTTTCTTCATGCGCTTTACACCGATATGACCTAAACGGCAGTGCCACAAATAAGTTGCACTATCATTATCAACTTTGCATCTTTTGGCATCAATATCATGAATATGTGTATTATCACGATCGAGATTCAATAAACCATCAACATTGGGTGTATGACCATAGAAGGTTTTATTCATGTAAACAGAATAACAATTATTCTCTGTCTTAAATGAATAACCATATTGCAATAAACATGATCTAATCATATTCATGCTCAACGCAAACACCAAATAACATTTATTTAGGTTCAACACTAATCCCGAAAGTATAGGGAGTGTGCGATGATGATCATATCAATCTTGGAACCACTTCCAACATACATCGTCACTTCATCCTTAACTAGTCTCTATTTATTCTGTAACTCCTGTTTCAAATTACTAATCTTAGCAACCGAACAAGTATCAAATGCCCAGGGATTACTACGAGCACTAGTAAGGTACACATCAATAATATGTATATCAAACATACCTTTGTTCACTTTGCCATCCTTCTTATCCGCCAAATATTTTGGGCAGTTCCACTTCCAGTGACCATTTCCTTTGCAGTAGAAGCACTCAGTTTCAGGCTTAGGTACAGCTTTGGGCTTCTTCACGGTAGTGACAACTTGCTTGCCATTCTTCTTGAAGTTCCCTTTCTTTCCCTTTGCCCTTTTCTTGAAACTAGTGGTCTTGTTTAATCATCAATACTTGATACTCTTTCTTGATTTCTACCTTCGTCGATTTCAGCACCACGAAGAGCTCGGGAATCGTTTTCGTCATTCCTTGTATACTATAGTTCATCACTAAGTTCCAGTAACTTGGTGATGGTGACTAGAGAACTCTGTCAATCACTATCTTATCTGGAAGATTAACTCCCACTTGATTCAAGTGATTGTAGTATCCAGACATTCTGAGCACATGCTCACTAGTTGAGCAATTCTCTTCCATCTTTTAGGCAAAGTACTTGTCAGAGGTCTCATACCTCTTGACATGGGCATGAGTATGAAATACCAATTTCAGCTCTTGGAACATCTCATATGCTCCCTGACGTTTCAAAAATGTTTTTCAAGTCCCGGCTCTAAACCGTAAAGCATGATGCACTAAACTATCAAGTAGTCATCATATTGAGCTAGCCAAACATTCGTAACGTCTATGTCTGCTCCTACAACAGGTCTGTCACCTAGAGGTGCATCAAGGACATAATTCTTCTGTGCAGCAATGAGGATAAACCTCAGATCACAAACCCAGTCCGCATCATTGCTACTATCATCTTTCAACTTAGTTTTCTCTAGGAACATATAAAAACATAGGGAAGCTATAACGCGAGCTATTGATCTACAACATAATTTGCAAAATACTATCAGGACTAAGTTCATGATAAATTAAAGTTCAATTAATCATATTACTTAAGAACTCCCACTTAGATAGGCATCCCTCTAGTCATCTAAATGATCACGTGATCCATATCAACTAAACCATGTCCGATCATCACGTGAGATGGAGTAGTTTTCAATGGTGAACATCTCTATGTTGATCATATCTACTATATGATTCACGCTCGACCTTTCGGTCTTTAGTGTTCCGAGGCCATATCTGCATATGCTAGGCTCGTCAAGTTTAACTTAAGTATTCTGCGCGTGCAAAACTGGCTTGCACCCGTTGTATGTGAACATAGAGCTTATCACACCCGATCATCACGTGGTGTGTCAGCACGAGGAACTGTAGCAACGGTGCATACTCAGGGAGAACACATATACCTTGAAATTTAGTAAGGGATCATCTTATAATGCTACCGCCGTACTAAGCAAAATAAGATGCATAAAAGATAAACATCACATGCAATCAAAATATGTGACATGATATGGCCATCATCATCTTGTGCTCATGATCTCCATCACCGAAGCATCTCATGATCTCCATCATCACCGGCGTGACACCTTGGTCTCCATCGTAGCATCGTTGTCGTCTCGCCAACTATTGTTACTACGACTATCGCTACCGCTTAGTGATAAAGTAAAACAATTACATGGCGATTGCATTGCATACAATAAAGCGACAACCATATGGCTCCTGCCAGTTGCCGATAACTTTGTTACAAAACATGATCATCTCATACAACAAATTATATCACATCATGTCTTGACCATATCACATCACAGCAAGCCCTGCAAAAACAAGTTAGACATCCTCTACTTTGTTGTTGCAAGTTTTACGTGGCTGCTACGAGCTACTAGCAAGAACCGTTCTTACCTACGCATACCACAACGATTTTTCATCAAGTGTGCTATTTTAACCTTCAACAAGGACCGAGCGTAGTCAAACTTGATTCAACTAAAGTTGGAGAAACAAACACCCCCTAGCCAATGTGTGCGAAGCACGTCGGTAGAACCAGTCTCATGAACGCGGTCATGTAATGTCAGTCTGGGCTGCTTCATCCAACAATACTGCTGAATCAAAGTATGACATGCTGGTAAACAGTATGACTATTATCACCCACAACTCTTTATGTTCTACTCGTGCATATAACATCTATGCATAGACCTGGCTCTGATACCATTATTGGGGAACAAAGTATTTCAAAAAATTTACCTATGATCACGCAAGATCTATCTATGTGATGCATAGCAGTGAGCGGGAGAGTGTGTCCACGTACCCTCGTAGACCGAAAGCGGAAGCGTTAAGTAATGCGGTTGATGTAGTCGAACATCTTCGCGATTCAACCGATCAAGTACCGAACGCATGGCATCTCCGCAATCTGCACACGTTCAACTTGATGACATCCCGCGAACTCTAGATCCAGCTGAGGACGAGGGAGAGTTTCGTCAGCACGACGGCGTGGTGACGGTAATGATGAAGTTACCGACGCAGGGCTTCGCCTAAGCACTACGACGATATAACCGAGGTGGAAATCTGTGGAGGGGGCACCGCACACGGCAAGATCAACTTGATCAACTTGTCTCTATGGGGTGTCCCCCTACCCCGTATATAAAGGAGTGGAGGAGGGGAGGGCTGGCCCTCTCTATGGCGCGCCCAAGGGGGGAGTCCTACTCCCAGTAGGAGTAGGTTTCCCCCCTTCCCTAGTTGGAGTAGGAGAAGAAGGAAGAGGGAGGAGAGAGGAAGGGGGCGGCCCCCTCCCAATTTGGATTGGGCTTGGGGGGGGTGCCCTCACCTTGGCCGCCTCCTCCTCTCTTCCACCATGGCCCATTAAGGCCCATTAACTCCCCTGGGGTTCCGTTAACCTTCCGGTACTCCGAAAAATAATGCTTGAACCACTCAGAATCTTCCCGATGTCTGAATATAGCCTTCCAATATATCGATCTTTACGTCTCGACCATTTAGAGACTCCTCGTCACGTCCGCGATCTCATCCGGGACTCCGAATAAATTTCGGTCGTCAAATCACATAACTCATAATACAAATCGTCATCAAACGTTAAGCGTGCGGATCCTACAGGTTTGAGAACTATATAGACATGACCGAGATACATCTCCGGTCAATAACTAATAGCGGAACCTGGATGCTCATATTGGATCCTACATATTCTATGAATATCTTTATCGGTCAAACCGCATAACAACATACATTGTTTCCTTTGTCATCGGTATGTTACTTGCCCGAGATTCCATCGTCGGAAATCATCATACCTAGTTCAATCTCGTTACCGGCAAGTATCTTTAGTCGTTCTGTAATACTTCATCCCGCAACTAACTCAGTAGTCACAATACTTGCAAGGCTTATAGTGATGAGTATTACCGAGAGGGCCCAGAGATACCTCTCCGGAACACGGAGTGACAAATCCTAATCTCGATCTATGCCAAATCAACAAACACATTCGGAGACACCTGTGGAGCACCTTTATAATCACCCATTTACGTTGTGACGTTTGGCAGCACACAAAGTGTTCCTCCGGTATTCGGTAGTTGCATAATCTCATAGTCTGAGGAACATGTATAAGTCATGAAGAGAGCAGTAGCAATGAAACTGTAACGATCATAATGCTAAGCTAACGGATGGGTCATGTCCATCACATCATTATCCTAATGATGTGATCCCGTTCGTCAAATGACAACACATGTCTATGGTTAGGAAACATAACCATCTTTGATTAACGAGCTAGTCAAGTAGATGCATACTAGGGACACTATGTTTTGTCTATGTATTCACACATGTACTAAGTTTCCGGTTACTACATTTATCATGAAATAAAGAAATAAATAATAACTTTATTATTGCCTCTAGGGCATATTTCCTTCAGTGGCAACTTCGACCAACATGTTGACTTTCTTGGCTCCTGTTCTCAACCCGGTGGATGTGGGATTGTTCTGACTTGGCCAGGGCGAAATCCCTGCTCGGCTTACCGATGCGGACAGCAGCGACGCTCGCGTGTGCCGTTACCTTCTTGGAGGCGCTGTCATGGCCTATACCTGTGCCCTTTGAGCATCGGTGGAAACCCAAGTCCGGCTCTCCGGATCGGACAACGACGGTACCATAACGTCGTTTCTCTTCTTGAAGGCGTTGCCTTGTTTGCTCGGCGTCCTTGGCGTTGGATTTTGAGTTTTGGGGACGATCGTGTCGATTCGGACTACATCTCATGGCTAGGTGGTTCTAGTTGCGTGTGTCCTCTTTGGGCTGAGCATCCCCTCTTCCCTCTGCTTCAGGCACATTACTCGCGCCTTCTTTCGTTCGTGTAGTGTGTTGTACCCTATCTTGTACTTTCTCTATCATCTTCTATCAATGAAAAGATACGCAAGCTTTGCGTATTCGCAAAAAAAAATTTAAATTTATGAAAGAAACTGAATGATGGCTCATACTTGGGACGCGTTCATGGGCGTCGTGAACCCCCTGTTTTTTCATTTCATTTTTTGCTTTTTCTTTTGTCATTTCTGTTTTTGTTTTTCCTTCTTTAAATTAATTCCGGATTTTCAAAAAATCGAAATTTCAAAGAGTTGCAAGTTTTGAGAAACAAATTGAGAAATCATAAAAGGTTTGAAATCAAAAAAGTTTGGGAAATCACAAAATGTTTGTGATTTAAAAAAGTGTACACATATTATAAAACAATTCACGATTTTAAAAAAATATTCATGAAATAAAAACGTCCATGATTTTAAGAAAATTATTGTGTATTCAAAAGATTTTTGGAATTTGAAAAAAAATCCATAAAAGTTTAGAAAATGTTCACAAAAAATCAAGCGGATCCATTGAAATAGATCCGTAAATAACGAACGAAAAGAACCGTCGCTTACATAGAGGTATTTTTAGGGGATCTGTAGAGATTGTTATATGATTTTATTGAATCCATCGCATCGGGTAAAAAAATGGTTTACGTGTTATGTACAGCACCGAGCCCAAAAAAATTGACACAACTTCCTATGGGTTAGTTTTTGTAAACTATATAAAAATGACTAAATGTCTAATTTGTCTCCATACATAGCCATACTTTTCTGGTACCACAATTTTACTGGTCATGAAAAACACCGCGACGCTACGTCAAGACAAGACACATCATTCATTAGTCTAACTTAAGCAGAGTCCATCAATGCAGTTTGCTTAGCCAAAAATATTTCGTTGTGATGCTATAGGAAATTAAGTCTTAATGAGACCATCACACTTTTCTCATCATGACATGATTCGGATGTAGTTTATGAAATGACATTTTAAATGTCCTTATCTCATCCTAGCATAATCGGCATAATCTAATTGTTTCTATCCTATTGCAACGCATGGGCATATTTGCTAGTGCTAATGAAACCACAAATGAGCCTCATGTCCATGTCTTGTTCAAGAAAAAAAAATAGGCAGAAATAAACTAGAGTTCTAAATGGCTGCACGTGGCAGACAAGACCAAATATCCGCGAAACTTAAACTAGATCAACAACAATCACAGCCACCACCAAAGGCTACATAGACCAGAACAAGATAAAAACTGATCCTGGGAGCGAGAGGCTGAGAGCTCAGACATTCTTGGCCTTCTTCATCGGGGTTGCCTTAATCAGCGGAGATCAGCACCCAGCCTCCATGACTAAAATTGGATTGAGCGTTGTGAGCTTCCTAGCAGACTGCCTTTCCTTGGCGGTGAAGAAGGCTCCTCTCCATCAGATAAACGAAGTGCTCTCAGTATGCCAGCATAGATGGCTTGAGCAGTTTCAGGATAAGATATAGACTGGTCTGGTGATATGCAGTCCACTTCTAGCCACTCTGGATGAGATGGACAGAGAATCACACAATTCCTGAGTGTCTTTAGGATGAACAACCACCAAATCTGTTTTTTTTAACATCAGTATAGACACAAATGCTCATATACACGCGCATACACTCATCCCTATGAATGCACACACGCACATCCTACCTCTATGAGCACCTCCGAAAGACTGAACCGGCATATCATCTTGAAATTTATGAAGTCACCGTAGGCACCTCGTCGTCGATGGAAACGTCTCCTCTCACTGAATGCGCATCGCCGGAAATCCTGAAATAAATTCAGAAATAAATGCGAGCACCATGATTTGAACTCTGATGGGCTGGGGATACCACAATCCCTCTAACCATCCAATCACAGGTTGGTTCACACCACCAAATCTGTTTGATGTGTTAATATGTGGTATGTGTACGTGACAATGTAGCCCACATCCTATTGTACGTGATTCTGTTTATCTTGGATCTCACCCATCGCCAAGGTTGTTGTGCCACTTGTACATGGCGTGGGTGGTTAGGACACTCGACTTATACTTTCTCCGTCCGAAAAAACTTGTCCTAAGTTTATTTCTCAAATGGATGTATTTAACATTAACTTGATGCTAGATACATTCATTTGAGGGACAAGCTTTTTCAGATGGAGGGAATATGTTTTAACCTGATGAGAGTAGTACATGCATGAAATATTTTGTCTAGCTTGGTATCAGACGCCAACCGCCATGGCTGATGAGCACGACACCCCTCCGCGCCCACCACTGCCTCTCTCACCTCTCCGGCCATATCCTCGGCTACCTCTCCGGCCGGGTCGGGTCCGCTGCCACCTCTTCGCTTGTCACCAAGTCTAGCACCCCTAGTCTGTTCTCCAACGTCTTCTCCTCCTTCTCGGGAGGCCCGTCCTCGGCGGCTTTCTCCACCAGCCAACTCCTGCAACCATTCTCTCTGAGTGCCCCATTTTTCTCCTCCTCCACCACACCGGCCACCACTGCACCTGCTGCTCCATCCCGCTATGGCGATCTTCTCAATGAGCACATTAAAAACCACATCAAGTTCAAGCTCGATCCGGCCCAACACAACTACCCCAAATGGTTCTCGTGTTTCCTCTTCGTCATCCTCAATTACAACACCGCCCACCATGTTCAGCACTCACTGTCATCCTCTCTGCACGATCTGTGGCGCCAAACAATAGGTATGAACACAGGTTGAACGCCCCTGAAATTAATAGCATTTTATACAAGGAACCGGTAGAATTGGCCTTTATTTTTCAGTTGCCAAACAAGGGAGTCCATCTCGGGAGTGAATATGATACTAGATGCCACCTCTCCACCAGTTCATACCATTTCTCCATCATGCTAATTGCTACTCCCTCCGTTCCAAAATAGATGAGTACAAAGTTGAGTCATCTATTTTGGAACGGAGGGAGTAGGAGAGAAAGACCTTCTCAGAGCTACCCCAGGCATATCTAATAGTTATACTCTTCTCATTAAAAATTGCACATATCCCAAATTAGGAAAGCTAGTGGTAGATATAGATATAGATGGATCATTGGCGATGGAACTAAGATAAGATTCTAGGAATATACTTAGTTTGGCTCATCCTTTCCAAAAGATAGAAGTAGTAGTAGAAGAGCTAGTAAGAAAGTTTGGGGAACTAGTGTTGTATTTGCTATCTATGACAGATTTCCATAGTTTCCCTTCACCATTTACGTATCATTTTTATCTGGGATCCTATAAGCATATATTAACCTCTTTAAGGTTGGGAATGTCGAGCCCTCCAAACTCTTTCTTCACACAAATCATGCCCCGGTTAGCAAGGTGCAATTTTCTATGACCCTCAAAATCATTCCAAGGGCAGTGAGCCATCTTGGTATTAATGAGGTCTAAACCCCACTTAGAGAACTTGAAGAAGAAGTGCGGATATGTAGGAATATAATCAAGCTTAAATAAAAATTATTCCCCCTTATATGATACGAGTTTCCCTCTCCATCCTACAATTCATTTAAGAATTTTGTCAATGAGGGTGGCAAAAATCACTATTTGACCCTTTTTTGAAAGCTCAACAAGATCTGACCCCATTTTGTAAAAATTTCGAGGTCTGACCCTTTTCCTACCGCCATGGTCGATGGCAGTAGGGTATAACTGCCACCAATTTTAGGGTATGACCCTTTTCCAGCAGGTGGAGTCTCCCCATGGACGACCATAATCCTTATCTAATTATCTTCTCCTTGCTGGCCTGAACATTGCAAAGCCCAGTGTGATTTTGTCCACGGAAATAAGTGTATATGGGATCGTCGACGGGGATTGTCTCATCATTTTTTTCCTGCTTCATCATGGTGTTCCGCCAATTTTCCAACATCCTATGCACCAAGATTAGGAACATCACGAGCTTCTCTAAACATATGATCAGCCAGCGCCAGATCACATCATTAGTACGCACTGTTTGGAGTATGCCGTTGTCATGGGCTTGGATCATAAGTAGTCGGACCAGGTTGGCCAGTTCTAAAATTCTAATTAGGTTATCTTCAAAAAATTCTAATGAGTGAGGCATGCATATGCATATCTTTGTCTTCTGTTGCTGTCGGATCAAGGGTGGTACGACGATAGCGGGAGGCAATCAGTATGGAACGTCTTTGCCTTCTGTTGTCTCTTCCAGAGGTATCAGGCTGTTGAGGTGTCGGTAGACGGATAAGGGCAGCTGATACAGACGGCTTCAAGAACGAGTTTATGCACTCCGGTGGAAACATAAAATCTCTGATTAGACTATGTCGTCGCGCGTATGTGTCGTGTCTTTGCTGAAGGTGGTGGATTAAAGCTTGTCTTTGGGGATGGGAATCCGGAGTTTAATCTTGTGATGGACTCGCCACCATTGGCACGTGCAACGATTCCTTCTTGAAAGTGTAGCCTAGGAGTCGTGTATTCGTTTATGTTGTGTCTTATATCATATGGATTAGTGGCTATACGGGAAGGAATTGTCGCGAGCTATACGGCCTTAGGGTTTGTTTTTCAGTTTATTTCCGGGTCGATAATGTTCGGCTGCTGAATTTTGTATTATTAATAATATATGGCTGCATGCATGGTCCTGATGCGTCCAGGCTATCCTCCTTTAGGAAAAAAAACACATGCATATCTGTTGCAGCTTAACAATTCAAATTTCACATTGCTAGCGGCCACGTGGTGGGCACTTCTCATCTGCACGTTGTGTCTGAAGAAAAGGGGAAGTTAATCTCTTATTAATTTGCATTGAAGTTTAGTTTAGAAAAACTTTCGATCTATTCATCAACTGTCAAGATAGTATAAACAACACCAGAAGTAAAAAATACATCTAGGTATGTAGACCACCTAGCGACGACTACAAACACTGCAGCGAGCTGAAGGCGCGCCGTCGTCATTGCCCCTCCCTCATGGAATCCGAACAAACATTGTTGTAGTAGACAGTCGAGAAGTCGTCGTGCTAAGGTCCCGTATGACTAACGCGCAAGAACAGAAACCGTCGTCAATGAAGAGTAGAGTAGATCGGAAGGATCCAACCTGTAGACACACGAAGAAAAACGGACGAATACATGATCCACCTGGATCTATCGAAGAGAAACGCCTACCCAATCCTCGAGATCCACCAGAGATAAAGCTCCACATGCCCTCCGCCGATGCTAGAAACATCACCAGGGCGGGGATTAGGCGGGAAGAACCTTATTCCATTTTCAGAGAGCCGTTGCTGCCTCGCTTCTCTGAGCAGAACACAAACCCTAACAAAACTCTAAAAACCATGAAAAAATTGAGCCCTCCCGCTAGCATGGGTCAGGATCCACCGCGCCTCCATGGCTCTAAGACAACAAAAGACAAGGTAGACCATCGACGACACCGGCGGGAGGCACAAGAAACCCTAGCCAAAGGGCCCTCTTTATTCCACGCGAAGAAAAAAAATTGCATCGGAGTTGTCAAGCAGAATACTAGCCTAAACACTGGAATGTTTTAACTCATATACAAATAGGACGTGTGAAATAGTATGGGTACAATTGTCACATGAATTTAGGTGTTTGAGTTGGCAACTTTGACATTGATGCGCTGTAAATTTTCCATCTATGATTTAATTTTGCATGTAATATTTGTCTATCTAGATTCAGTGCATCTGGCAATATCGTGTAGAAGGATGTGCATTAGCCTATTATTTATTTCCCTTCTATTAAAGTTTTGCCAACAATATACTCCCTTTGTTCCAAATTAATTGAAATTCTAGGGGAAAAGGTGTAGACGTCAATGTACACAATTTGCAAGGCATAAAATATGACATTTAAAGAATTTTGCAAGATAAATACATCAACATCATTTTTGATTGACCTAACTAAATTCTTTTCACATATAATTAGTGGTCAGAGATTTAAAATAGTGACCACCAACTTGTATTGCCCAACACAGGGAGTATTTACTGTTAACAGATTTTTAATATATAAAAATAATAGTCGTATAAAGACAGTTGCCCCCTCCCCTTTCGTAGGTTCACACAACAACGGAAAATATCGCACCATTGATTTGATAAAGTAATAAACCAACCCCATAGATCATATGTGATTGACATAAGTTGGAAAAATTAACGACCAACACAATTATAGAAAACCATGTTTGCTCCCTAACTTAACTAATGTATTCTCCTTCATTTTCAATAGTTTAGCAATGTTGATTGGAGAACTACTGCAACATCCCAATTTTCAATTTGGATGTTATTCATAGATCATTCATATGCATCCATGATTTATGCATTTTTGTTGTTTTGTTTTAGTTGTATTTTTATCCAAGAGGCCTTAAGCAACTCAAGGACCAATTTGAGAGAGTTGGAGTTTTCACAAAAATCAAATTTTAATTTATCAAAATTTGGTAATTGGATCAAATTGTTTTTCAAAAATCTAACTTAACTAATATAATTCTAGCCCGCGCATGGAGCGGGTCACTTTGCTAGTTCAGATAAAGATAAAGAGGTCATCTAGCAAAAATACTCATTGTGTACACATCAAGCAACTACATTCATTGACTATTAGCACGTTCACATATCCATTCACCCAAATTGCATTCTTCTGCAGCCTTCCATTTAACAGATAGGAGGTCAAAGGAGCTCACTAGTGGGTTGGGACGAGGCGGCTTGGGGCGAGCTCGGGCAAGGGCTGGGTTATCTCCGACGAGGTTTGGCTAAGCTCCGATGATGTTGTCGAACGGTGTCAGGTTTTTTTGGGGGGGGGGGTCATGTTAGCACTTACAACGTGCCCCATCCATCAAAATGGTGTCAATGCTCATTTAGTGTTTCCGGCAAACTGTTAGCATGATCTACGGTGGCCTTGAGGCCATGTGAGCGGAGTGGATCCCGGCCCTTGCCGGTGGGGGCTCTATTTTTAGATCTTGTTGGAGTTCTGTTAGGGTTTGTGTCCTGCTCAAGAAGGCGAGACATCGAAATGGATAATATATATGTATAAAATTTTAACCTGCGCATCGAGCATGCCACTTTGCTAGCTCAGATAAAGATAAAGAGGTCATCTAGCAAAAATACCCATTGTGTACACATCAAGCAACTACATTCATTGACTATTAGCATGTTCACATACATCCATTCACCCAAATTGCATTCTTCTGTAGCCTTCCATTTAACAGATAGGAGGTCAGAGGAGCTCACTAGCGGGTTGGGACGAGGCGGCTTGGGGCGAGCTCGGGCAAGGGCTAGGCTATCTCCGGCGAGGTTTGGCTGAGCTCTGGCGATGTTGTCGAGCGGTGTCAGTTTTTTGGGGGGAGGGGGAGGGGGTCATGTTAGCACTTACAACGTCCCCCATCCATAAAAATGGTGTCAATGCTCATTTAGTGTTTCCGGCAAACTCTCAGCACAATCTGTGGCCTTGGGGCCATGTGAGCAGAGTGGATCCCGGCCCTTGCCGGTGGGGGGCTCCGTTTTTAGATCTTGTTGGAGTTCTGTTAGGGCTTGTGTCCTGCTCAAGAAGGTGATATGGTGGTGGCTTCCTGAAGATGAAATAAGGTTCTCTCCACCTAGGCCCCGTTCTGGTGGTGCTTCTAGCATCGTTGGTGGACGTGTGGAGTTGTGTCTCCGGCAGATCTGTCTTTCGTGGATTTGTTCAGGTCTGGTGGTCGTTCATCTATGTTCTTATGTCTTCAGGTTGGATTCTTCTGATCTACACTACTCTTCGTCGGTGGCCGTTGCTATTCTGTTGCGCTGGTTCTATGGGGCTATAGCACGACGACTTTCCGACTGTCTACTCCGGCGAGGGAGGGGCGATGACAGTGGCGCGCCTTCGGCTCGCTTTAGTGCTTGTAGTCGTCGATGGGTGGTCTGCAGATCTGAATGTAATTTTTATTATTTCTAGTCTTTGTTGTAGTACCATAACTGATGATGAATTGATCAGAAGTTTTTTCAAAAAAAAAATGACGGACTTTTGCAAGAAAAAAAAACTGCATGTGGTAGTTTATTGATTTAGAGTCCACAAATATATTGGTAATTTGCAATTTACTCGCCATCAAGCGATACGATACATGTTGGACCCCGAACCAGAGACAAAACAAAATAAAATTTATGTACGCAGTCGGATTGCAAAGGATCAGTCAACATCAACATGGACATCATCCGCCTTCTTAAGCTCTGAGTCAATCATGTAAAAGGAGAAGAAAAAAATATATATCAGGAGGAGGCATTTCGGAGCTCAACCTTATGTGCTATGGCATGGACAGTAAAAAGTAGTAGATGAAATGAAATTTCGAAATTTTTGACAATGAACATAACGTGTGTCCTAACTATAAGCAAGTTTTCACTGACAAAAGACGTGTGTGATAGAAAAACAAGTGCTCTAAAATGCCTTTCTTTGTGCATCCGATTCTTTTTTTTTTCTCTAGACCACCATACACATTGTACCTTCATGAAAATTGGCAAGCAGTTAGAAGTGGAACACAAGGCATGTTCATTGTTGAAAAAAAGGAAAAGTTTTTCATGTATTCCCTCCTTTCCTAAATATAAGTCTTTTTAGAGATTCCACTATGGACTACATACAGAGCAAAATGGCTAAATCTACACCCTAAAATATGTCTATATACATCCGTATGTAGTTTGTAGTGGAATCTCTAAAAAGACTTATATTTAGAAACGAATGGAGTATTACTATTCATCCGAATACGAGCTCGTGCTAACACGGACATCCTGCCGCTCTTATATACTCCGTATATAGGACGTCTCATGCATGCATTGAAACAGAGGAAGTATGCGAGAGAAATACTCCTACTTGAGTTGGGTGGATGCTTATACCTTGCATTGCATGTCCTGTGGCGCAGGTACGAGAAAGCGAGAGCCGCTGGCCTATCTCTGTCGCGTCCGGCCTGCGGTCGGGGTCTTCCTGGATGCAGTCCAGCGCTATATCGATGCAGTTGCGAACTTGTGGAATGCAGTCGTCGGAGCAGCTTCCCGCCGTGATCCTTCTCACGTCTCCGCTGCCCCGCTCCCTGCGCACCTGCACATGAGCTTGTGACAAGTCATCTACTGTATTCCTAAGATCGACGAGCACAAACTCTGAAACTCACAACTCGATCGCCGGCCAACGCTTACCCGGTCGATGAATTCGACCGAGGAAACATCCACGCTGCTGGCGCGTTCGCCGGTGACTATCTCCAGAATAAGAACGCCGAAACAATATATGTCCACCTTGGCTGAGATCCTGCCCCTGCTAAGGTATTCCGGGGCCATGTACGCCCTGCATCATCATCCATCCACGGATAAATAGTTAGCACTATAGCCAGAGTGTCTGGCCGGAGATTATTATTATCTTGCTACCATATACAGTAAGTATATACTTACTTTAGACCAATGACCAGTTCAGTGTAGGAGTGTGTTAGGTCCGCTCTGAAGAGCTTTGACAGGCCGAAATCCGCGATCTTTACATTGGTGATGTCTCCGCGCTCGTTACGGCTGATCAGCACGTTGCTCGCCTTCAGATCCATGTGCACGATCCTCTGTTCAGGGTCCAATTCATGATGAAGATATTGCAAGCCCGAACATATTCCTTGTACTACTTGGAATCGTGCGCACCAGTCAAGTTCCCCTCCTCCGGGCGTCTTAGCTTGACACAGTCATTCCAGAACACCGTCAGCATGGGTTTTAGTGAAGCTATAGGTGCATGCAACTAAGGCCAACTCTAACCGATCCCTAAAAAATAGAACGGATCCGGTTGAGTAAAGTTTCATTATCGCGATTTTCAAATTAAAACATGCATAGTTGATCCAAAAGGCATCATTTAAAACACAAAGTTTCATCCAAAACCACTACAAACATAACATGTGTATGCTGAGGATTGAGCCAACCAATGGCATGCAAGAACTCAAACGAAGTCCTCGCCAAAAAAAATCCACTGCCGCCATCCTTCCGGCCACCATCACCACCACCGTCCTCTCGCCCACACCATTCCGGCGAGAGCGTTCCGTTTGGGCCAAGATCTCCACACGAGTGAGCTCTCAATAATTTCTTGTGGTTTCGTCCATTGTGATTGGATTCATGAACATGATAGCACGATCTTCTTCTTTTCTGCCATCACAAATTCTCCCCTTCTCAAGTGTAAGTCTATGCTCTTTCGCCTTCAACTTTCTCTCTTCGGACGCCAATTTGGCATCCATTTCTCATCCTCCAACATCTTGAGCCCATTCCACCTCGCCATCTTCTCTTCTTTGCGTTCGGCTGCCAACACCTTATTGGCCTCAATCATGGCCACAAGTTCTTATTTGTATGTGCCATCATATGCATTTCTCTTCTTTCTCTCTTTTGCAATTTTGTTATATTCCAGTCTTTTATTGGCCTCTTCATCCACCTCATTGTCCTCCTCAACGGATATGCTCAATCTTAATTTCTTTGAGGTGGCTCCGCAGCTCTTTCGATCCACTTCTCATTCTTGCATAGCCCTTTGTAGCAATGATGCAACGTGAAAGGCTTGTGGCCGAAATTGGTGTTCCTATGCTTGAATAGTTCTTGCATGTAGGGGCCATACTCCGCCACTTGCATACCGCTCGGTGGTGCACGATTCACTTGATTGATGCAACCTGACCATTGGTTGCAATGGTCGTGAATGGTGCCCCAACGATGCCCAAGAGAACCTTAGCTTGATTGCACCTCCACGAAGTTGTTGTAGTAATCCACAATTCTCTCCCAAACGTTTGATCCGTTACAACTGTTGCACCCATGGAGATGTTCATCCAAACATAGCATAGAGCAACATCTTCAACTTGATTGTAGTTGGCGGTGCGTGACCTTGATGACCTCGTGCTTGCTTCGGCCACCTCCTCAACTGCATATCCATCGGCCTCCTTCTCTTCTTCCATCTCTTCGGCCACCTCCGAATGATCCCAAAGTGAGTCATAATTGAGATCATCTAGCCCCATCATAGCCAAGGACTCCAAAGATGCCAAGAATGTGGCCGTGTTGATCTCCACACTATGACAACAAAGCGAACAAGCTCCATCACCATCGGTCACCAACAATCACCATCTAAAATTTGTTGGTCGAAATGTGAAAGATGGTTTTTGTTTACCTTGTTGGCATTTAGTCGAGCACTTGGCGGCCGCAACCCTTCTTGCCAGCTGTGGCCACCGACCGTGCCGGAGCAGTGGTCGTAGGGGTCACCGGAGACGCCACACGAAGCGCTAGATGTGGATGGGGCGTCGGAGTGGTCTTATTATTATTATTATTCCCGGCCTCCTCGGCGAGGGCCGCCACCGCCACCCTTGGTTTTTGAGCTCTCTTCATTCTGGCGGGAGTGGTGGGAGGGCAGTTGACCATCATCCGGGAGGAAGTCGCAACCCGATGGCCTTTGCCGCGGTTGGAGCCGGTGCTTGTGGCCGTCGGACTTTTGTCATCCCCAACCTTTTTTTCGGCGCGGGGGGTGGTTTTTGGCGGCGGTGGCCGATGGGGTAAGGGGAGGGTCTTGGCTACCCATTCCGGCAGGAGGGCCGGTCATCAGTGTTGACGAAGGTGCGTGGTGACTGCTGCGGGAATGGCGGAGGTGCGAGGGCGGGAGAAAGGGGCGCACCAGTTTTACTCGGCCGTGCAAGCGCCAAGCATATCTAGGCGGGTTGGAGGGTTTTTTCGGCAGGAGAGTAAAATTTATCCTCCCTTATAGGTTTTAGGACTTCGGCTAGGTGCGACATAGAGGAGTAAATCTGAACCCAAAATATTAAGTTCAACACGGGTCGACACTGTATTGTAAACATATTTGTGACACATATTGGAGTGTCAAAATTTAGCAAAATCATTCTTGTCGGACGACCAGCTGAGTTTTCGGCCGGTCCCTCGTGTCTCCGTCACACGCACGCACACCACATGGCCCTATGGTCCCATGCACCGTCCTCCTCTTCCCACTCCATCCTTATCTTATTCCTCCTAAAGACGATGTGTGGCCACACATCTTTCTTTTTTCCTCTTACTTCATCTCTTATCTCTTTGCGATGCTCTAGCCATCGCATCCCCTGCTACCGCCAATGACAAGGGCTCCGTGCTACCCACAAATCTCCCTCTTCCCCCGTTAGCGCACAAGGATGGTAAGGGCTGGGCTCCCCAGGGGAAGCCATGAGCCCGAGCAAGAAGGATGTCCTCAACCTGGAGGTGTGCTCGCCACCTCTTCCTCCTCCCATATCTTAGGGACGCCACCTCCCCCATCACGGGGACACGGTATGGAGTTGTAGGCCGTCCAGGAATGCTGCGACCGATGCGCATTGTTGCTGGAACCCCTGTGGCTGTGTGCTGCGTTCTGTGGCCATGGTTTGCGAGCTCATGGGCGGGGGGGAGACCACGGACTTCGAGTTGCAACATTTGCGGCCGCAAGCTACAACCGGCGAAGGTGTGTGCTAGAACCGGTGATGCCAATTGATGGAACTGGCGACATCAACTGCTGGAATGCGAGATCGACAGCTGGAGTTGGCGATGTTGTTTGCTACAATAGGCGACGAAATTTGCTGGAACTGGTGACAACCGCTGCTACGACCGTCGATAGCCACGACAATGACAGGATGCTGCAACCAGCAGCCAAAATGCTAGAACCATCGATGTCATTTTGCTGGAACCAGCGGGGTCGATTGCTACAATCAGCAATGCAGAATGTTATGACCTAGACGGCAAGCTACAACCGGCGACAATGGCGGCCACAATTTTTGTTGCAACCATCGTCGGCGTTTGCTATGACTAGTGAGGAAATTTCCTACAACCATTTCATGGTGAAGCTGCAACCCGTGAAGGAGGCAATGAACATTTGCTGCAACGATCGTCGGCTTTCACTACGACCGGCGAGCAAATTTGCTATGAACATTTTTCATGGTGATCAATGACGGCAATAGTTTGCAAAAATCAAGGAGAAAAGCTGCAATTGCCGACGGAGGCGGGGATTCGACGGCAAGGATGAGGATGGAGCGGAGACTTCCTGGAATGTTGGGGCGGCGGTGGCTACATCAGCAGGACTAACAGGGGTGCTAAGATGGCCTGGTGTGCAAGCATGAACAACGAACCCCCGTGTTACAATTGATTGTCACAAGCGAGAGGGGGTGCTACACGCTGGTGCTGCTGGGGCCTACGACACCAACAAACGTGGCTGAAGCATCTCGCGAAGGAGCACCTGATAGAGGAGGTGTGCAACAAATGGTGAGCAGCTCAGCATGGTTTTTTTTTCTATACGCGGTCACTCGAGCATGAGGTAGAAGAAAGGGCCTAAGAGGCAAATCCAATGGCTGGGAGGCTCGAATCCGATGGGCACGCGCTGAGCAACTAAAATTTGGGCCATTCGGTTTGCACCTAGCAGCTTCCTAATATTTATGAACTCGGTGCCTCCTAGCCGCCTCTGGCCTCTATCATAGTGGCGGTGGGTTTGCACCCAAAGGCTGCGGGAGTCTCTCGGTGAGGCTTCCTTGCCAGGCTCAAACCATCTTCGCAACTGGACTGACGACACCGGGCGACCACATAGGGTGTGGTCGCCGCTGTGGCACGATGCAGGCCATGGTTGCATATTTTGGGGGGCGCTCGATGGTGCTGGCATTTCCTCATGACATAATTGTCTCTCACTCTCCATCAACGGGGATCAAATGGAGGTGTGGTAGAGCCCGGAAGCAAGACGTCGAGGTCCTCACCTGCTTCCCACATTTTCTTTTGCAATGTGGGTGGTCCTTGGGCTCTCATCTTCTCAATTCGGCTAGCAATGAGTCATCAACTGGTAGAGAGGTTGTTGACATTACTGATTTGATGATAAATATATGTGCCCTCTTGGTCAAAACTCGCGATCTTGTCTAGGAATAGCGGTTTTCGCTGTCCAGTCACATGTCATAGTGTTTTTTCTAACACACGTGTCATAGTGTTTGTGGTAGGATTGTGAAGATTCTTATACTGATGGTCTCGGGTTTATCTATTTTTGTGCAAGACAATTCGTTGGGCATCGATACTTGACTTTGCACGGTATTGTTAAGTAATCAATACTACTATATAATTGTGTGCATCAATCAAGCAGATGCCGGGAATACTATATACTTGAACTGCAGCATCAATTTTTTATTTAAAGAATGGTCAAATAATGAGGAGACGTGCCATTAACCTGTTTGACTCGAGTCTAGAGAAACTATAGAAGGTTAAAATGTGGAAATCAACCCGCGGTCCGGGTTCAACTGACTCCAGAAAATATGTTCACTGTTTGTGGAAAACACCCTGATATTTGGTTTAATTAACCCGTAGTAAACATCATATGATTTTTAAAATAGTCATATCTTTCAAACCATAACTCTAATTTTAACATATTATATATGAATTGACTTTTTTGTAGAATCTGAATTGATGTAATTTTACCTATTCACAATTTTAAGAATGTAATTTAGGGTGTTGTCTTAATCAATGGTGCACAATATGCCTCTCTTTTTATATGGGTGTAGATCTGGATTCAAAATGAGCACCTTAGTAAAATTAGATTGGATACGGGAGGAATCATCTGTAACAACGCAAGTACGTGTCTGAAAAACCTTGCACGGGAAAAAGGAAGGCATATTTCTCATCTTATGCCGAGAGAGACGCTTTAGGATTGACCATATTCAAACGTGTTGTGATTGTGTGAGCACTAAGGCCACCGTCGGCGAGGGTGGAAGGAGTGGTGACAAGATGTCGTGTTCGAATAAATAACATGGAACTATTGGGGTCTTGAGTCACGGTTATTAGTTACAGGCATCTGTTGTTTTTTTCGTCTATTGCAACGCACGCGCTCTTTTGCTAGTATTATATTAAGCCTGTTTGCTATTTCTCAGGTACCTGAAAAAATAGCTCACGCTAGTCGATTTTGGGACGAGGCCTGAGACGGGGATGACGTGAGGAGCAATAGCGACAAAAGATCGATCTCGACTAGGCCGAGCCAGGACCACGCCGGAGACGGTGATGACGCTGTGAGTGGTAGCGTCCCAAGCGGAGGTAAGGAAGTGGGTTGACCGGTGCTGGTGGGCGGGAGGTGGGGGAGGGAAAGGATAGTCGTCGCCGTTGTTGGAGATAGGGGGCTTAGAGGGATGGCCACGGCGGTGGCAAGCACCGCGATGGGGGAGGTTGAGGGGAGGGCATGGCATTAGCAAGCGGCTAGGGCGGGGCAGGTCAGGGGTGTGTGGGGGGAAGAAGAAGGCACGATGGCCGTTGGATGCCGATCGTACGTCCAAGAAAATTCACTGATGCAGATTTTTTTTTCAGGCACCTGAGGTAGCTACATGCAGTCTCTATATAAAGCGCTTCTCCGTGACGGTATTAACAGTTTGTTTCTATGGTTTTCTTTTGCTAATGCTCAGCCACAGGGCGTAAGGCTCCATAGCGTAAGCTCCCTATATTAAGCTTAAGGAGCTGTTCGGTATCGCTCCGCTCCAAAACTTTGGCGGAGTTGCAGTTTGCCCGCTCCGCAGATTTCAGGGGTGGGTGATTACCGAACAAGACCTAAGAATACATTTTTGGGCCTAAAAATTTCCATATTTTGTAATATTCGATTGGAGTATTTATCTCAGTCAATTTGGTGGCTACCAATTACTTTTCCTATATATGAATGGATTTGACTATGTATGATGCATGGCGAATCGTTGTAAAGAGTTCGATCACGCGATCCATCATACCATAGATTAGCTTGTCGAGGCTTCCGCCGGAGAGATACTCCAAACAGAGCAACCTGTTCTCGCCTCTGTTGCAGTACCCCAACAGCTTCACCAGATTCTTATGCTTAATCGCCATGAGAAGCCTGGCTTCGTTGCCAAAGTCGGTCGCTCCGACTCCAACCATCCGGCCACTTAGTTTCTTTACAGCCACCTCCTTGTCTTCCAAGGTCCCCTAATGAACGAAACAACGCAGGTTAAAGGTTAAGTACTGTGTGGCAAGGTGTACATGTTATGATTACCTTGTAGACAAGACCAAATGCACCTTGGCCCAATTGATGTGAGAAGTTGTTGGTCGCACGCTTGAGCTGCCTCGGTGAAAATTGCCTTGGCCCCAAGCTGCCAAGCTGTATGCTTTGCCTGTCAGGGAAGAGCCAACGGCGCCGGAGGAGAACGATGATCCCAGCCACCAAAGCGATGCTGCAAGCAGCAATAATCAGCAGTGCATTCCTTGTTGCCTTCCTACTTTGCCCTGCACATGCAGAATCCAGTTTGCATCAAGTGTGTGACAAGATAGCCCAAAACAGAGCTCCGTCTAATCTTATACCCCTGCTTCGGCAAAGGAAAAATAACAGTCTTTTATAGTCCTTGTAGACCTACAAATTACTTGCACAAGCCTACAGGCAGGAGCTATATAGATTAATAAACTCCCATGTACTCTGTTCGGAAAAATTACATGCTATTATTTTATTTTATTTTTGACAGTGCAAAGCAGGAGCTCGGTCGATTTCGTTATAAGAAAGAGAAACGAAAATATAGTGGCCAGATTTATAAAAGAAACTATGCTGAAAACCATAATCCTCGGATCCGAGTGAAAAAACAGAAAAATGAACCTAGAGGTCGTGGACAGGGGCTTTAAGAAGCACACGCATCCGACATCAAGGAACATCGCCCGAGCCCGACACAGGAGCGCCAAGACCCAAAACTAACAAACGAAGCTCAAGAGCAATTGAACTGACCACCACACTCGCGAAAAGACTCCTCCATACCGAGCGTGACCACCGCCTATGCATCCATGCATCATGGACAAACATCCTACCAGGACCACCTTCCACTTTCTGATGGCCGCCAAAGCTTTCAATGCCTCTATCACTTGAGATGAGAGTGGTTTATTGTACATGTCCAAGTAGGCCTTCATCTTGAGCTCAACACCCTCTAGTTTGCTCACTTCTGCCAACTCGCCAAAAGCCTCAAACAACCCATGCTCTGCACACTTGGCCGTCAGGATGTTACACACATTGTTCTTCTCTTTTAGATGCCCGCTATGCCGCTCTAAGGGAGAGGCACCATCTTTCTCCCACTGCAAGGGTGTCGATGTCCCAAGCATAGGGCGTGGAACCACACGAGTAACCTTACTGAGAACCCCCGAGTTTGATGGTGCAACAACATGGGTCACCACATAGCTTCAACTTGACCTTCAACCTCGATGCCAGCTCACCGGTGGCCCCCGACATGTGCTTCACAGACCCAGGTGGCTTGTCCCAATTGAGCATTGGGCATGCATCGTGCATATCGGTGGTTGGGGAGTAGCCACCGGGGCCGGGTAGCAAGGTCAGAGCCTCAGAGAACATGGGGTCGACAAATTCTTTGCTCTCCACCAATGAAATTCCAGAGTCCAACAACACATCATCCTAGCAGACAGAGCAGCCCACGAGACACTTGACCGCAGGGCGGCGTGTAGAGATGGTGCCAAGGCTTCAACAAGCATAGGATCCTCATGACTCGAAACACTGATGTCCACCGGCCCAACCAAGAGCATCACAACGAGACCATCCGGCTCAACAGGAGTGCGAGGTGGGGTGCATTGGTCCAAAGGATGAGCCAAGCTACCACCAATAGACGACACCAAGAGAACCTCGGCGTACGACCGCGGCCTTGAGGAGTGGTCGGCCAACATGCCACAATAAGTCGTGGACCAGCAATAGTTGTTGGTGAGGAGGGCTTCTGTGGCGGGCCAGACCACCGGCTCGCAAGGTGAAAATCTTTGATGTAGCTTGAGAGGTTCCTGGAAATTAGCGGCGAAGTGTTTGCGGCTGAGGCATTGAAAGGAAAGCCCAGCCATCCACTTGAGGTAAGCAACACGCTCTGCCAGGCTGACCACCGGAAGCAACGGCGACACAACATGATAAACTTCGGCGACACCCTCGCTTGCCCTATCCCCCTACACCTCAATCCGTCCTCCACGGTCTACTATAGCCAAAAAAATCCCCTCCTCTGAAGACCAAAGCTTGTTCCTGGACCCCCATTGAGTTGAGGCGAGGCCACAGAGCAGGGGAGGATGAGGCAATAACATCACTTCATAGTAACCCATCAGCCCGCCACCACCTGGACCGGGACTAGAACAAGCAAAGGCAGATGAAGCAGCATCAACTCTCACGGACTTGACCGCAACTATGTCAAAACCATCAAGAGGGCAGAGAGAGAGAGAGAGAGTGGTAGCTGAAAATCACATACGGTCAAGGTCGGCACCATATCAGTCGTGATCCCAACAACAGAGTAGCGGTCAACCCCCTCCTAGGACTTGGGGCACGAGACTCCAACCGACAACTGTGCATCTACAAGACCACCTTCAAAGCCACGGATATGGCCGCCCAAACCCGATGATTATCCACAGCCGCATTGCCACTGCTGTGTACCCTGACGCCCCGGCCACTGCCAAAGGGCGCTACCACTGGAGCATGGAGGGAGGGTTCCGCCCACAGCGCTATGGGCCTCACCGGCCGCCGCCCTGGCATCCGCCGAAATGCAGCGAGGCGACCACCCCGGCCAGGCCATGACCGGAGGCCACCGTCGCATGCACCTGGCCCGATCTGCCCAACCAAGCCACCACGGCGTCCTCTCCACGCCGCCGCCACTGGCCTGCCACCAGATGGCCACGCCGCCGCTCGGCGACCTTGTAGCAAGCCGCCTCGCCACCATGATCCAGATCGCGGCCGCGCCTTCTTGCGGGAGGAAGTCCCGCCTCACCCCTCCATCGCGAGTCATGGAGGACATCCCCGCCATTGTCGTCGGCCCCGGGCTTGCCCCGTGGCGTCCCCCGACGTCGACGGAGGGAGGGGAGGAGGGAGTTCGCGCCCACGACAACTAGGGTTTGGGCACCGCCCGAGTCGCACTAGCGGGGCGACGCGAGGGCTGCGGTATGTGCGAGGGTGTTTCATGGGGTAGACCAGCAAAAAACACCATCTCAACTTGTCAATTTGATCGTTCAGGATCTAGCCATTTGGAAGTTTGCCGGTGCTGGAGGTCTACAACATATTTTGAAAGATTATACTAGGCTTTCTTTTTGGTGTAAGGTGTCGTTGTGCTCTCTTTGATGTTTGCATCATGTGAGAGCTTCTTATAAGTTTTTGCTGCCTTCTATAAAAATATGATACCTCTTTAACGTACTCTTTAAAAAGAGACTTTTTGATTGAGTTAACTACTTTTACCACTCAAGCAATAGTGTCAGGAACTGGGCAAGCATGACCATCACTGTATTGGTTAAACAAAGGATCAGAGATCCCAACACAAAAAATCAGAGGTGGAACAAGGGGCACGTTCAAAGGTACTAACCAATTAGAATGACTAATAATCGC
Organism: Aegilops longissima; assembly: GCA_021605205.1. Taxonomy (NCBI): domain Eukaryota; kingdom Viridiplantae; phylum Streptophyta; class Magnoliopsida; order Poales; family Poaceae; genus Aegilops; species Aegilops longissima. The sequence goes on along the minus strand of CM038680.1, from coordinate 703,570,912 downwards.
GCACGTGCAACACCCATTCAAGTTGATAGTATCTCCAAAAGAATTAGCTTGCCATCTCCCATTCTCGCTACTCTTCCCTTTCGCTGCACGGATGTTGCCTAAGATTTGGTCATTCGGGAACCTACGCTATGTCGTGCGGTGATATGACTGTGGTCCCATTCAATAGACTGCAAACCTACATCGACGCCCTCATTTGTCCACTCAAAGAATATGTTTTATCCTTCACCATTAGCTTCCCAACGCAGCAAGGTCCTGGCTCGCGGCATAGAGGTCAGCGTTCTAAGCGATGTTGCTTCCCAACTAATCCGGCTGAGCTCTATGTGCTGCCTCCTCATGCAACATCAGTTAGGTGGTCTTGTCGCGTGTTTAGGGATGTAAATGGTACGGATCATACACATTCATTTTTAAGGATATGGTACACAGTTACACGAATACACCAGATATGAATGCAGATACAGATTTTGGTCAATAGGATATCTGACGAATATGGTAGCGGTTATGGTATCAGTAATATCGGGCCGATGTAGATTATCTGGTATTTTTTGCGAATTACGATTGATTATTCGATAAATTCAGCCCTTGACAAGCCCAAATACCAAATTAGCTCACTAATTATAATCACCACATATAAATTGTTACTGTATTGGTGTGAGTTACGAGTTTAATCGCTTGGCCACTCTCTAGTGTTACGCTGTTGGATAAAAAATTTGTGTTCATATTATTTGCGTACAAGAAATAAAATCATATCTCATTGCACGTATGGCCCAGTATTATTATCCGTTTCTGGTCCGAGTCCACCCCGTTTCTGCTCCAAATACGGTTCCGATAAAATCCGCATTCGAACCTGCATCCGGTCATCCGCCCCGCTCTGAATCCGACAAAGTATGGTCAAGGATATGGGGAAAACATCATTTGACCCGATCTGATCTGTTTACATCGTAAAACTGCAAATGTATACAACATATTTTGAAAGCAATGGGCGTTAATGGGAGTATAGAGCACACATATCTAATTTAGTGGGAAATTAGCATAGTGACCCATCTATTTGGATCGCATAATTTGTTGTAAAAAATCTTAGGCATTAGAAAACTTAGCATGAAACAATGCAATTTAGGCAGTCTTGAATATGTTTTATGTAATATATTTGAGTGACAGAAATGTTTTAAAATAAAATGATATTGTAGTAACAATTTTCAGCCAAAAACCCCTTTTAAAATGAAATTAAATTGTGGTGACATTTTTTAGCAACAAAATATAACCTTGGGAACTACATTGAATAATAATTTGGTGAAAGCAAATCCTAATTAATGAACCCCAGTGCGTGGTATGGTCCCAAGAAACCATGCCTTTACGAGAAAAATAACTTAACACAAGCCCTACATGCTCGATGTTGCTATTAAGTTCTGCCCCAATAGCTAGTTCTATGTTTGTCGTAAGTCAAATAGTTTAAGTTTGACAAAGTATAGAAAGAATATTTACATCTGCCACATCAAACAAATACCACATGAAAAGATTTGCATTGTAGATGCTGTTTTTTCTTTATAAACTTGGTCAAGCCCAATTTTTTTGACTTGGGACAAATCTAGAACTTGCTTTATTTTGGGACGGAGGTAGTAGTCCCTAGTTCTATAAGCTAACTCAAGCTATTGTGATCATGTTCATGTAGTGATGACATAAAGGGCAAATACTTCCAGGATTGCATATTTTATCCATTGATCAGAATCCATATTAATAAAACTATGGTGTTTGCTCTCCTCGTACCCAAATTTACTCTTCCCAAACTGCATCCGCATCCATGTTTTTTGAAAATCCATAGGAAACCTCTGAACTTCTTAATTGAATCTGATGTGAAGCTATCCATATTTAGATTAAATAAGTTATAAACAGAACGGCTCGTATGCTATTCGGGAGCATAAACATCATATAGGTATACATATATGACATCTTGAGTAATCATTCCATAGTCGTTTTTTTCTTGACAACTTATTCATATTTTGATATATATCTTCTAAATATATGATGTTTTATTTTGATAAAGTGTCAAAACTCAACTATAATTGTTCTTTGGAATAGTATTTATAGTAAAACAACTATTTTTCTGAAAACATGTTAATACAAATTGTCAGTATTCGTTTAAAGTATTACAGTTACTAATTTATAAAGTAAGAAATTTAATTGTGTAATCCAGCTATACTCTTATCTTTATGAGAGAAAGATTGTAGATGGAAGCAACTACTACTTGTGATACTATTGAGTGATAGTCATAAATGGAAACAAGATTAGCCGGCTTATGTATTGAATCTCCTTGTTTATAACAATAAGTGCTTATGAACAAAGGCAATTGCTCCACCCCCTCCCCCTCTCGCATCGTCCCCGTGCAGCAATCAGGGAGAAGCCATAATCCGCACCGCCGGTCCCCTGCCTCTCCTCCGCTGGCTGCCACGGGACTCGGCCAGGCAAAGACTAACCGGAGTCGTCGGTGGTGGGGCCATCTCATTCCCTCACATGCAGGGGTCGGCACGGTGCGACCTCTATAGCCTGGGCGCGACGCGGCGGCGCGCACGTGGTGGGCGCTGGTGCATCTGTAGTGCTTCGGGCGGCGTGGTGGGTGGCGGGGCACGTGGTTGCAGCTATGGTAACGGGGGTGTTCTGCCCAGATCCTCTCGACGGATGCCTCTCGCGACGAGAACCGGGGACGGCATGATGGAAGGGATGCGGCTGGTCAAGGTGGACGACTCTGGCAGGCAGGCGGAAAGGTCGCGGCGGCTTTGGCTGGAGGCTCCTGCTTTGCCCTCTAGTGGCAGCGGCTGATGGCAGTGGTGGTGCTTTGCCTTTGATCGGGTGTCTGGGCCTCATCTTGGCATGACGGAGGTGCACACCTGGGTGGGCTGCGACGGTGTAGTTCTGCAGGCAACGTGGTGGTGGCAGCCTCCTTCTGCGGGATTCGTACCGATGAAAAGTTTCAGATCTAGGGTGCATACTCGGGTGGGCCAGATTAGGGCCTGAGGTGGATCAGAGTGTGTGCTTCGGGTAGGTGAGGTTGGGCTTGGCTTAGGATGTCCTCGCGGGTGGTGCTCATGCTCTCCTCTCGGGTAAGGTGGTTGGTGGTGGTGTTCATGATATCCTTGTGTCGGCGCGCGGATCGGCGCTAGTGGCCATGGACACGGCGTCATGCAAGCTCATTTGGGCAAGGGCTCGAGGCTTTTGCTCGCAAACGGTCGACGACACTCACGGAGTCGTGTCTCCCCTAGTACACTAGGATTGGCTGGGGATGCAGACGTGGATAGGAGTAGATGGTGTGCATCTGCTCTTCCTACCGTGGTTGAGTGCTTTGTGAAGTGAGTGGGCGTACGGTGCCTCGCGACAGGGATGCTGGTGCGGGCGGCCCCTGATGATGGTCCGCATGGTTGCTCTCGAGCGGGCATCGTTGCAGCGGGGGTGGCTCCCCTTCCGAGTTGTGTGACTGATGGGCGGTGTTGTGGTGGTGACTCAGGTGTGTTCCTTGTCCTCCCAAGATCCGGATCTAGGTATTTGACCTTGCCGCATTCGTCCTGGCGGCCTTGTTGTGGCACGAGTAACTTGCCGAGCGAATGTTTCGTGCCTCGGTGCCGACGACGGCAACGCCTATTGGTGTCACGCTCTTCTTGAAGATGTCATTGTGGTTTTTCTCTGCGTGTCAGGGCTCCGGGTAAAGACCTTTATCCGGTGTGGACTCAGCGGTGGCGACACTCTGTGTTGTTCTCCCTCTTGAGGGTGTTGTTGTGTAGTTTAGGTGTGCTAGGTCATAGCATGGGTGTTCAGATCTTCCTACGTTCTTTGCTGGTGGCATAGCTGAGTGTGTTATGCCTGATCTGGTTATCATGGGATCGGCTTTGTAAGAGAGCTACTTCACCATCTTGTATCGTTTGGCCTTGTACTTTATTCCTTTGTTGATTTATTTATCAAGCATGGCGAAAGTCTGTTTCGAAAAGAAGTGCTTGTGGATTGTTTTTTAAATGAATTTCGAGATTTTATATTGAATTGGCTATACTAATTAAGTTTGTAAAATAGCATTTACATCATAATCTAAGTGTATTCTTACATAATAATTATATAAATGACAATACACTGCGTCTACTTTTATCTTGGGCTCATATGATTTTCCAATTCTTAAATGTGGACTTGTAGTTCTCAAAATAATGTTATTATTTTGAAAGTTATCAGATTAGAGATTGTATTGAAGAATCAATGTCAATTATTATCCTAGTCTAATTAAATGATATGGTTATTCATACCCAAGACCAGGTACTTTCACTAGATTATCATGTACTCTGTATATGCAGGAATATAGCAAGCACTAATGTAACTCTTGTACTCCCTTAGTTCCAAAATATGTGACTCAAGTTTGTACTAACTTTGCGAGTACATATTATTATGTAATGAAAGCAACATGCATACGATCAAAATATAGCATCAATATGATCAAAGGGCGGTCTAGAGATAATTCTCTCTTCCATCATCTAATGTTTTTGATCAAGGGGGATTGTCTACCTTGCACGATGACCATTTGGCCTTGTTTCTGTTTCGTGTTTTTAGCTTCGAGTGTGTTGGTCTCTATATACGTGAAACCAAAATAACACGTACCAATTCCAAATAGATTGGAGCATGAACGTAGATCAACGGATCAACTCGATCGGCTGGGTTTTTCCTTCTCAAAGTTGTGTTAAATTGAACTCTGATGGTTCATTCTCGGAGGATGGACGTGCAGGATTCGGTATGGTGTTGCGTGATGGGAAGGGTTCGATCTTTTTTTTCCGTTTGGAAGAGCTTTTTTCATGCCAGGAAGCTTTGGAAGCAATTGGGTGCATGTATGGAATGTCACTCGTTACCATATTTTTTCATCGAAGCAAGGGCGCGGCTTGTTAATGAAATTCCACAGGAGTCAAGCGTCCAAAGTTGAGAGGGAAACATCCCAAGTCCTACGCTAAGGTCGTCCCTAAGCAATCACTTAGTGGAAAAGGAAGTGATCAAGCGAAAAAATGAATATTTATTGGTAATGCTTAGGAAGAAAGAAGGGGTCATCTTTTTTATATATATTCTTTTTAGCTGCTTTCCCGCATGTTTAGATTATTTACTTGCCCTTTCACTTTTCTTTGCCTGCAACAACATCTTTTTGAAGTAAATTACATCGATCCTCGGTTTTCTTTAATGGATCATTTTGCATTAATCATTTTGTCAAACGTTATTCTTTAATATTTTTCTTTAGTTTTGTTTCACTCCTATTTGCATTCAAGTAGGAGAAGCTTGTGGGAATAGTCAAGAACAAACCCATAAAAGCTAACTACTAACTTCGGTGAAGGAAGAAGCAAGTTTCCAAGAGAAGTGAAGTCATCAACCTGGAGTGAATTCCAATCTACATGAATCACGAAAGAAGCAAAGCCGGTCAAAGAACCCCCCAAAGGCGTGAGAGGACATTGCAGATGTCCGGGACGGATACACCCACCAACCTAGAAAGGCAAAATGGGTCAAAAAGTCGTAGGGAAGGAATCGCTGAGTTCACAGGCAAGAATGGCATAAAAGTAAAATATGATATCCTTCAAATGGGAATTTCATGTGTGAGCACCTTGTACGCTAAGCTTTTGGATATTCACAATACGAAAAAGACTTCTCGAGTTGTTTAGAAGGCGCTTTCCGTTCTGCGGTCCCTCGGAGCAAGATGGATGGAATAACTCTCCTGAAGGGCTCCATCCCAAGTCAGATGACAGTAAGGTGTCTCCCTTAAAAACTTATAAAAGCTTAGCTTTCGATCTCTACACATCCCAGCAGAATACAACAATACAACAGCTCCAGCAGCAGCATCGCTTCGGTGAATCACTTGAGCCCGGAGACATTTTTGGTGCCATGGAGCTAGACAAGTGAGCTATTATGCTTTCTTCAAAGGATGGCTGCTTTCAAGTCTTTTCCTAATGGATGACCATCGAAATCATAATATGTTGATATACGGTGTAAATCTGGATGATTGATGGAAGAAACATCAATGAAAGTCGGTATCAGGCTGGCTTGCTTGGCGGGTCGTCTCCTTATATACCTAAATCCTCGTTTCCGCTCCGCCCACATCCGTTTTCATTTGCATCTTGTGATTAATGAAGTGAACTTGAGCTCTCTAGTGCTTCTATTTTCTCTTCGAAAATATTTACTAGTATTCGTGAGATTCTGAAAGACCAGAAAGACAAGTGATATGAACTGGTTTTGAAAAAAAAACATGACTTAGAAAGAGAGGTTCTGAAAGGTAAAAGGACTATAAATCCTTAAAAAGCACCCTTTGACTCAAAATCAAATTTGTGCTAGTGGTTCGAATCCACAACAAAACAATGAATGAATGTGGGCGGTCCCCAGATGACAAGTGTGTGATCAAAAGACTTTCCTTTAGCTGTTCAATGAATATTTGCTATTCTTGTGAGTGCTCAGGACTGGCAATTCAGATAGTAAATTCTGGGTATCTCTCTGCCCCCAAAACCTGCTACAGACAGGTTTATTTACCCGTGGCAATTGAGATTGAGGCCTATTCTTCCAGAATCTTGAGAATCGGGCCTCCCCAGGTTCTTCCAGAATCGTGAACCCATATTTTTTTTACAATCCTAGCTAGTTATGATGTAAACAGCTAGGGTTGTCAAAAAAAATATGGATTCAAGATTCTGAGAGAAGCTGAGTGGAGGGTCGATTTGTCAAGATTCTAAGAGAATCGGCCAAAAGAACCGGGCCTAATTCTCTTGTGGCAGTTAAGATGATTCAAGCAAGCGATGCGAATAGATCGCTGAATTCGTCGTTGGTGCAAGAGATCAAGTACATGACGAGTCTCCGTAGAATTAGTGTATTACTCATGTTAGTCGTTTTCAAAATAAAGTTAGTGATGCTTTGGCAAACTATATGCAGGCTTGGGTCTGGCCCTCCGGTAGCCATTGGTCTTAACATCTTTGATTGTAATCCTGTTATGAATTGAGTAATACAAGTTTTACCCGCGAAAACGAAAGACCTTTGTTGTATATAAAACAGCTAGAAAAAGAATAGATGTTAATTGTTGGAAAAATGACATTCTTCCTCGATGAATGAAGCTTTCATCGGCAAAAAAAAAAAAGAATCTATAACCTTTTATAATGAGAAAAGACTTTTAGAGATTAAAAATGTGTTAAAAACAATGTATTTTTTAAATGAACGTTGTTAGCTTTGTATGAAACTTAAAAGCTACAAGTATAGATCTACCTTTGCGTTGAGGAAGAGTTGTGGTGAAGGACCAGGACATTATCTGATGGCGCTCGGAGTAGTCGCCTGTGCCTGCAGAGAACCCCACCGCCACCTCCGGCGGGAGCAAGGACGTGGGATCGGGCAGTTGATAACTAACCTTAAAGGGACCGAGGGAACGGTTGTCATTAAACTCCAGGGAGGCATCGATCATGCCGGTGGTGCCATTAAGAGTGATGCACGCCGTCATGGAGCCATTCAGGCTGAAGTCGGGCAAGGCTGTTTCATTTTTGGAGGACGAGGCAGAGTTGATGTCGATGCCGATGTGGTCCGAGTTGTTGAACGTCTTGAACACGACGGCGACAAACCGGTCTACGCCCAAGGCGTTGCCGTCACCCTGGACAATGAGGCCAAGGTTGCCGCCGGTCGAGTTGGCCGGCACTGTCGGCGGGAAGCTGGAGAGGAAGAAAGCCATGCCATCCCCCCTTATCTCCCCTTGGATGGGCTTGATCGCGAAGGTGAAGTGCGTGACGAAGCTCGTCAGCTCGTGGGTGGTGCCGTCAAAGAAGGGCACAGGGTCGACGTACGACATCCGCCCCTTGAGATAGTGGATGCCACGCCTGTACGAGGTGTCGACCGTGAGGTCGACCAGGTTGTCTTGCTGGAGCGCGTCGCCCATGACCTGGATTCTTGAGCTGAAGGTGGATTTGTTGGAGAAGTCGAAGCTGAAGGAGAGAGGCGAGGCGGCTGCATCACGCGACAAACACAGGAGGAGGAAGCACCCAGCGCAAACAGAAATGAGGATGCTGCTGCGTGCACGCGAAGCCGCCGTCGCCATGATGCAAGTGGAAACTCGGCCGATGGACGAGGGGAGTGTTCTGAGCTGAACGCCGGCTTGGTGCTCGGTGCTCTCATGAAGATGCAGCACTTGAGGAAAGAATAAATCAAGACCAAGGTACACGAGTAGACGACGACCGGATAATCGCCAGTCGTCACTCAAGTTAACCGCAGCCTTCGCGTCACATTCCGTGCATGGAGCTCGGAGGACCAACAAAAGTTATTTGTTAAAAGGGAGCAATTCTACAGTTACGGATTGTTTTTTTACGGATTCAAGGCTACAGAGGAAATCAGAGGTGCGGTGTCGCCACCTGGCTGGGTGTGCGAGTGTGTTATGAATTAATTAGGAGATGACACACATTTGTAAGATTGTAGCCCAGTTTGTTGAGTATATGATTAGATTGGAAACATAGGTTAGACTAGGAAATATTCTGGCTTGCCTTATACTCCAAGTAGATCATGTACTCCTATATATATGCCCACGAGGCTTAATTAATACAACAACTATTCCACCAATACTCTCTCTCCCTTCTAACACAGTTCAAGGCTAGACCTTTTTTTTTTTTGCGAGAAAGTTCAAGGCTAGACTTGACTTGATACTGATGTGCGTTGAGTGGGAGAGAACGTTATCGTGGACTAAAAGATGATTTCTGCAGGCTTCTTCCGTAGGTCTATTATTTTCGTTAAAAAAACATTGAGCATCTGATATAGGCAAGTTGTTTGACCATGCAACTAGGAACTAGCAAGCGACTTCCACCAGCATGCGCATCTCGATGAGCACTTTCTCTAATTGTCTCCAACGACAATACGCCCTCTTTCACACGCGGATGCACTGCTTAAAAATAAATAATCAATCAGTCAACAAGACTAAATTTTTGTTCTGGTCATCAGCCACTACTGCATAAATGCGCAATATACATGAGCATCTTGGCAACTTGGGTTAATTAGCAGGACTTCATTTGTTGTTGTGACCATCAGCCACTATCTCCCTCTTTTGGTGGCATATCTTCCAAAACTAAGTCGTGTACCATTCGATTCGCGACCCAGAGGCCGATTCCAGCTTAATATACTTGAGCAACTTGGCAACTTGGGCTACCACCTGCCAACTGGACCGGGCTTCTATTGTACGTCTCTAATAAAAAACGCACCACGATATAAATCGCTAGCCATCACTAACTTATTTTAGAGCATATACAGCTATGCCATCTCATCACGATTGCCACATCACTCAAATTACCTTTACCAATTAATTGTATGCAGCATGCCTCGGTTTTTTTCTAACCCGTTTCAACTAGCAACTGAGGACACATATGATGTTTAGCAATTAATTGCATGCATCGGCTTTATTCTAACCCTTTTCGACCAAGGGCACACATGATGTGGTCAAAGATATGCAATATATTGTCAATTCGAATATTCATATTCATATATAATCAAATCTCGCTGAAATATACTGCAACCAATTCTCATGGCAACGTGGGAGGGTGACCCGGCTTCTAGCTTCTGTCATACGTCTCCAATCAAAAAAATGCACATCATAAATAACAAGCGTAGTCAAGTCTCGATTAACTAATTGGACATATGTGCGTTGTTACGGAGTAGAACAATATAAAGGCAATAAGGGCATCTCCAACATAGACTCACAAAACGGGCACCCCATCTGTCCATGGATGGGGAACCAGTCCACGAACACGGATTGGGAGCCAGTCATCCAACGCTATTCGCGTACATTTCAAGCCGGGGTTCAACTAACCGGATAAAATCCATCAAACACGACCGAATTCATCAAAGTTTTGATAGAAAATAGCACACATCATTCATACATAGTATGCAAATAAGTCTAGTACTACAATAGTTCAAATTCAATGAGAAATAGGTCAAATTCAACAAGATTAACCAGATGTTGATGGCGGACTGAGAGGCGAGGAGACGCGACGTGCCCCCATCTTTGTCATTTGGTATTTGTAGATGTATGCACGAACATTTGTGCTAGTCGTCCAAATGACACAAGAGCGGATGCACCAAACCGAAATGCAGATGGCACGACAAGTCGACACCAATAAAATAACATTATAGACATCAAATATTTACATGGAATCTTCGCATAGACGAACTATGAGACATACAACTAAAAGTTGACACAGCAAGTTCATGCATTACTCGTTTATTCAGTTATAACTAGCACACATGCCCGTGCGTTGCAACGGGAGAAAATCCCGGACTGCAAGTCTTCCGCACAGGATTTGTCGGACACCCTAGCGTGTCGTCCTCACATGATTCCCCATTTTGCCAACCTAGAAATCACGAGCTCCTCCTCGTCCCCCTAAACAGGTCCTCGATGTACCTTCTATCCAAAGGGGGTCATCGGATGGTTGTTTTAGCTCTCTTTTTTGCGGGGTAGTTGTTTTAGCTCTCAATCTAGAGTAAGGAGACCATGGTGAGCTCACCACACACTTGGAGCGGTTCCACTCTTCACATTCATCGGTCAGTGTCATTGTCGATTGGCGGAAATCCATGAGAACCTTGGCCATCTCATTTTGACTTTCACCGCATCCCACATAAACCACAATTTCAAAATTGTAGTATTGTGGAGATTTTTAAACTTAGTAGCGGTATATAGAGATGATACCAAGAAAATGCTATAGAAGGAGCTTTTTTCTGCAGCTATGACAACATAGCTAGCAATCATTTGACCGGAGTCAGTTTAGTGAAATATAATTGTTCATTTGCACGAAAAGATTGTGTGCACATGCACTGAATGTATAAATTGGCAAGTTTTCTTGTTTGGTGTGTGAGGAACTATGAATCGGTAAGTAGTTTGTATATTCCTTCTACTCGTCTAGTTGATAAGGAATTATATGTAGTCATTTTGCTACAGTAGACATGCAATGCAAAGCCTCATGATTGCCAGCCGAGTTTGAAAGCTCTATGGCAGTCAATCTAAGCGAATTTAAATGCAACTTAATTTTACAGTTTAAAACCTCATGAAGTTCACTTACATGTATGTGGTGAACTTGCCATGTAAAATTCCAAAGAAAAAAACAACCTTGTAAATCTCTAATACTTACATGTATGTGGTGAAGGTCAGGCATTGTAAGAACCAACCACAAAACTGGTAAGTAGATACAGAAGTTGCTGCAATTTTTCCATAAATGATGGTCACACCAACTTACTTACATGGCATAGACATCTGAACAAAGGAGCTCCGGGTTGACAGGTGAAGTACTTGATAACACGAAACTTTTAGTGTCGACTAAGCTAGCTCTGAAGACCGCATTAAACTAAACACCAGACATGGTTCATGGTTGCTATGGTTGAACATGACAGAAAAAAAACAAAAATATGCGAGGCTATCAGGTTCTTGTTCTCACCCCTGTTGTTGTTGAACTTCCCGCAAAAAATAAAAATAAAGCTAGCTTGATTTAAAGAGAACAATTAGTATTGAGAGGTTGGATCAGTTATTGTTGGTTCCAAGGCCTTCATACTCTCACTTATTCACCCCTCGCGTCGCCTCCCCCCGGGGGACGCCAGGGGCCCCAACCCTAGCGTCGCCAGCACCTCTTCCTCCACCCCTTCCTGTCGCCGCTGCCGCCGGCGTGGGCCGCGGTGGCGGCGGGCCCGGTGCCAATGGTTCTGGGTGGGGGAAGGCGGCGCATCCCATCTGAGGCGGCGGGGGCGGCCCTTCTCATGCGATCCAACGGCGGCGGCTAGGACGGAGATTCCAGGATGTGCGGCGGGGGCCCGAGCACCATCGCCGGCGGAGCGGCGGCCCTGCATGGACGGCGGCGGTGGCAGCGCCCTATCCGGCGAGGTGGGCTGTCCTGCTCGTGATGGTGACGACGGCTACTGCGGATCCAACGCCCCGTTTGGATCCGTCGCGGGGAGGCCTTTCGCTGACCGGCGACGCGTGGAGGGACCGGTGAGGAGATGCCGGATCTCCGCCGGAGTACCGACGGCAACATACGTCTTCGTGGCGAGGTTTCGATCGGTTCCAGCCAGCCACGAGATCGGAAAGACGTGGCTCCCGGTGAAAATCGCGCCAGACTGCGGTCTTGGCGGACGATGGCGGCATCTCAGACGCCGTTCCCTTCTGAAGGCATCGTCGTTGCAGGTCTCATCAACCTGATCGGGAAGTTCCGGGGGAAACCCTAGATCTGGGTCTACCGGATCGGACGATTACGGTGCTATCGGTACCGTTCTCCCTCCTGGGGGCATCGTTTTGGAGCGAGTGCTGGTTGGAGGGGACAAGAGGAGGAGCGGTGTTTCATCTGCTCCATTGATGACGGCGGATCTCGGCGGCGTGGCGCAGTGGAGACTCGGCGCCTGATGAGCGAAGATGGACTCGCGCAGGAGGGTGATGCTGCCTGGCGTCATGGTGGCGTCGGCGGCAGTTGGACCGGCCAAGGTTGATGCAGCAGTACATCTCTGAAGATGGGTTCGTGGCAGGTGGCTGCGGCGGCCTCATACCCGGCAGGGGTCCTGGTTGAGAAGCACGCCGGACTGGTGGGTGCCCATACCCGGCAGGCGTCCTGGGTGGGACCTCAAGTCTTTAGATGGTTAGGTTTAGCTGCGTGGTCTGTTTGGTATGAGGCCCAGACTTTCAGCGCCCCTACATCAACTGGATAGGGATAGCGACAGTTGTTGCTTAGTTTGGTGGCTTTAGACTTATTGTTGTATGACTCTGTACGGTCTTCTGTCAATAATTAATAAAGTGGCCATATGCATCGTCCAGATGCAGAGGCCGGGGATCGTCCTCCTTTTCTAAAAAAAATTTAGTATTGAGAGTCTAAGGCCCCGTTCGAAACGCGTCCAGCTCCCAGCTTCATCCGCTCCGCGCAGGAGCAGGCCCGAACGACACGGCTCCTAGAAGCTGGCTTCGTGGAGCAGAGCATCCTCGCAGTGCAAAAACTAGAAGCTGGACGAGCCTAGCTCCCAAAAATCGAAGGAGAAGAAGTTGGATAATATTACCTGATATGCCACCGCCAAGTGAGCTCCAGGCAGCGTACCGGTTCGTTTTCTCTCGCTACAGTCCTGCACGAAGGGTTTTCTCTCGCTACAGCCACAAGTCGCTGCCGAACGCTCGCTGGGCTCCCGCAAGAAGCCAGCTCGCTGGGCTCCCGCAAGAAGCTGGCCCGTTTCGGAAGCTGGAGAGCTTCCGAACGGGCCCTAAGACCCCACCTTTGCAGCTTCATCGATAACAACATCAAACAAATCTTGCTCAGAGAAATTTCCATGTTTGATAGCTGAAGCAGTTTGTGCGCAAACTGCATATATATCACCTCCGCACCAACTGAGTGTTGTCACAACAATTTCTGCTTCTCTGAGAGTTGACTTCCTAGAAGAGGCACTACTTTCACAGTTTCACTACGTGTCTGCTGTTTCAAGGACACACACATGTCTATCTTCAAATGGCATTCTTTGTACAGAGTGATTTTTCAACAGATCTGAAGCAGTAAATTCTTCATTCTCCTTCCCTGAAGAGAAACATTCCTCACCAATCACATCTGTAGGCAAATTTTCTTCACTGTCTAAAAGAAGAAATATGTGTTCAATGTCTGTGAGAGGGCTTCATGGTTTAAAGATTGTCCAGGCCAGTATGTCTCCCCTGATCTGTGTGCATAACCAGAGAAGGGATGGTGTCAATTGATTTTGTGGGCACCTTCTTGAACACCGCAAGATTAAGATTAGAAATTCTACCTTTAAGTTCATCGGTATCAATTACTACATCTTAAAGAACGATAAAAATTATTACCAGAAATTGGCGACGCGCTCCGCCCCTTCCGGCACTCGTCCTCGCTGAGCACCAGCAGCAGTGGGCGCACCACTGGCACCTTGGCGTCTCCTTTTCACGAAGCCTCCGCGGTGCCAAGCCCTACCAGGAGGTCTTCCTCCGCCTCGTTGCGCCTGCAGGCGGCGGTGGTTGCCTCGATGGCTACCGAGGTACACCTCCAGAGCACTACCAGAGCTGCAAACTAGTACAAAAAGGCCTATTTGTCCCGGTTCCCGAACCGGGACTAAATGGTCGGTACTAAAGCCCAATACCTTTAGTCCAGGTTCGCCCACTAACCGGGACAGATGGGGCTCCACGTGGCCGCTGCGGCTTGGCCAGGCAGGGGGGCCTTTTGTCCCGGTTGGTAGCACCAACCGGGACCAAAAAGCGTCCATGCGTCAGCAGTTCAAGGGCTGGGGTTTTTGTTTTTTTAAAGGAGGGGGGGGGGGGGTGTTGGGGGTTTTGGGGGTGCGGCGATTCGACATGGGAGAAGGACTGGCGGCGGGGTACCCTACGCGGACGGACGGCTGCAGGGGTCAACGAACTCGAGGCGGGCATGGCCGATCTTTTGCGGACCGGGAAACGACAGGCGATGTCGGCATCTCCACGTGGACGCGGCCGACAGCAGAGCATGCGGTGCACGAAGGACGGATCCATCTCAGAGGGGCGTGACGGCTGGGCGAATCGGGTCCCGGCAACGAGTCCTGATCCATGGCATTCTTGCAGAGAAGAGAAAGAGAAGGGGGGGTGGGGATGAGATCCCACGAGATAAGAAAGGAGAAGGAAAAATAGGGAGGAAGAAGAGGAGGCACAGCGGAGAGGTGAGGTGATGCAGGCGGCAGCGGACACAGGAGAGAAAGAGGAGAGCATTGTCTCGTACAGACTAGCAGAAGCAATAGCTGCTTTATTATTAGGGAAAGATTGTAGTTCCTGAAATCATATCTTTCAGGTCTTTTTCCCCTAAAACCATATATTTGAGGTCTTTTCTTTAACATTGAATGACTGCAAATGCGCCTTATATTCAGCTCAAAAGTAGTTTACATAATTGAATAAGAAAATAAAAAGAATCTCATTGCAAGCTAGTTCAATATATAATTTCAAAACAAATAGGATGAGATGGAACCAAGTATATAAAGATTAACAGATAGTCATAGTTGCATCTCCCATACTGAAATCTTCAGTCGGATATTATACAGGGACTAAGTTCCTTATTAAGACTGAGATGACTGAGATGAGTCCGAGTGTAAAATATTCTTGCTAGACCGTACCAAGAAAAATTTCTTGTCTGAAAGCAAACAAAGCCACATGATTTTAGTCATGCCCGATAACCACTCAGGCATGACCACCTTGCATCTAAGAGCATGGTAATTTTATGGGCGTACGCCAAACTAGTTCACCATAATAACTGGGATAAATAAAGCAATCAACATAAGGATACACCAAACATATAATGCTAATATTCATGACACAAAATTCAGTGTCACTTTGTTTCATGCCATGCGCCAGCCTGATGGTCATTCCTTTAAGCACCGGCGCCCATCTGAATATCATTGTGATGAAATCAATCTCACTGTCCCCTCCGCCGAAGTTGTCGATTTCTACTTCTTCAAGATGAGTCAAGGAGATACTTTGGCTCCTCCAGTTGTTGGGCTCATTACAAAGACAATTTTCAAGACATTTTGATGTTTGTGACATCTATAACATAAAAACCATTAGAATGTATTCTGAAAAAGTAGTGTGTGTAAGAGATATAAGCATCATGGAGAATTACCCTGCACCACCCTGATAGGATAACCTTAAGGCTCTGTATAGTGGTTAGAATTTGATGCATCCCAAGAAGACGCAACATCAATGCTCCAAGAACATGCCCCTTTGTGCCGAGATGTAGCTCCAACATAGAATAGTTGGTGATCAGAAGTTTCTTCATCTCATGCGCGAAGTTCAGCGGCACTGCACCTGAATGAAAATTATTCTGCAAAACAAAATAGTTATTAAGCATGATGGTATCATTGCCAAGAATTAAAACACACCTTCAAGTATATATGCAAGTATAGCCGACAAATCTAGTGGACTGAGTAAGAGGACAGACAAGAGGCGTACATCGGCAAATATGCTAAAGACCAGGGAATGAATGCGAGGGGGCTGTGAACACGCGGTTTCCTGGTAGTTGATGTTGCTGAGACCCCCATCTTTGTAGTATTTGTAGCTCTCTGCGGTCTCTAATCTCATGCTCTTGAGCGACCAAAAACCAAATAAAAGAGGCGAATTTGTATACGAGCGCGTCAACGAGACCCTCTCCACCATAGGTGTCGAGATAGACATGCTGAGGTCCATGTCGGCCTTGACCTCCAGGTTCAGCCGTTTAAGCAACGGAGTCACAATGTCAATGCCCCGGCATTCCGTGTCTTTAGCGGCATTGATGTAAAGCTCCTGTAGCGACGTCAAGTAGACTGCGACATGGTCTGTATGATCATCTATGGTTGCCTTGAGAACGCGCAAGCAAGGACATCGGGTGACCAATGTGGCAAGGTCGGGGATGGTGCAACAACCCTCGAGGGAAAGCCTCTCGAGCGCAGTGAATTGATCCTCCGGTAGATGTGTGAAGCGGACGGTGTACAATCTCATCTGGATTGCCGTTGTGCGCCTCGGAAGCAAGGCAGGTCAATATTATAACCACTTCTGCTTCGGTACACCCCCCCTTAAACACATCAAGGGCTGAGATTCACTCATACCCCTTCGCTGCCAGGGGCACGATCGTCTTATGTAAAAAATATTGCCCCCGCGCGCCTGTGTATGCGCGGCTGCGGGACGAGCCGAGCGGCTTGGCAGTCGTGAGGGAGCGAGCCGAGCCGAGCAGTTGGGAGCCCTGAGGGCGTGTTTTTTTTTTAAGTCGGCGTTGACGGTGGGCGTGCGATGTGGGCGTGCGCGGCGGCCGTATCGTCATGTGATAACTGCATTGCAGTAATGGCGGCGTGCATGCAGGCGCCGACTGCTCGCAGGCCCTCCACTGCCGAGCGTGCGGCGACCGGGCGCCTGCCGCCAGCCTTCCGCCTCGGGCGGCAGGAGACGCGACCGGTCGGCTGCCGCCATCGCGTCGACCGCCCGCCCGCCAGACGCCACCGACGAAGTCGACCGCGCGCTTCCCACGCCGCGCCGCTTCGCCGCGCGCGCGCTTCTCACGCCGCCGCCGCCGCGCCCGCGCCTTCACACGGCGGCATTGTCGTCGCGCGTGCTGCCAGCCCGCCGCCTCTCCCTCGGGCGCGCCACCGACGGCTCGCCGCCCACCTCCCCCCGCCTTCTATAAAAGAGCGCGCCACGCCGTGCCATTTCCCTCGCCCCGCCCATCTCTCTTCCTCTCCTCGCCCGCCCATCTCCCTCTCCTCGCCGGCAATGTCTTCCAGCGACTCCGACGAGGGCGTGTGGCCGACCGGCGTCTGGCCGCTGAGCCTCACCATCGCCGACACGGAGCTTATGGCCCGGTACGGCGTGTTGGTGCCGCCGGCAGCCAAGGTGCCGGGGCCATGACGGATCGGGGCGAACGGCATCCCCACCATGGGACCGCCGCCGACGAGGGAGCAGCTCCGCGAGTTCCCGGGCGGCCGGTACAACCGGAGGGCCCGACGCAGGTTCTGGCGCGGGAAGAACTTCGACATCGTCCTCGGCGCGTTCAGGGACGCGGCGGCCGGACGCATCGTCGGGGACATTACCGGCGAGGCCGGCACTTCCCGTCGTCGCCGCCACGGCCCACCTCCAGCCGGCCCCACTGCCCCGGCACAGCAGGCGCCCCCTGCCCCGGTGCTGGTCGACATCCCGCCGGCGCAGGCCGCCCTCGCGCAAGACGGAGACCCCGACGACACGCCGGGGCTACTTGCGGTGCTGGCCCGGTCGGCAGAGGAGGCGGCAGCGGCGGCCACTCGTGAGGAACGAGAGCGGCTGGCGGCCATAGCGGCGGTGCAGGAGCAGCGGCAGCGGAAGACAACTGGTGGGATTTTAGCAGCGACGACGACGAGCGGCGACAATGGCGGCGACGGCGGCGCGAGAGAGAGGCAGGCAGTATGGCGCCGGTCGTCGACCTCACCGGCGGCAGCGACGACGAGTAGCCTAGTTTTATTTAAATTTCGGTCTAAGTTATGTAAGAGAAGTGCTCGGTTATGTTTAGGGTTATGTAAAATATTTTGAATTATGAATGAACTCCGAATGGTTTATCTAAAAAAAATCCGGATGTTTAATTTGATGTTAGTCATGCAACTTGAAAAAATAAACGGAAACATGAATTTGAACGGTACGAGACGATACTCGACATACAAATTGTAGAAAAATCAGTCGCAAAACGCATGCATGGGTCATGCATGCACAGCAAAAACATAAAAATTATAAAAAATTCTTGAAGCGATAAAAAAGACAGAAAACTTTTCATTCATCCTACTGATGATGGTGGAACACTATAAAAAAATATGGGTACATTTGAAGGCTGTCGGAAAAAAAAAACTGCTATCAGACGGGGCCTTCGGTCCTGCCCGAACGTTCTGGGGAGTAGGAGGCCTATTTTTCGACATATTCGGAATGACCTCAACTTTTGCAAGAAAATTATAGAAAATTCATAAAGTAAAAAATTATAGAAAATTCATAAAGTAAAAAAAACCCAGAAAACTTGTCATGCATCGTACTGATGGTGGTGGAACAGTATGGAAAAAATTTGAGTTAATTTCAAGGATGACGAAAAAAAATTTAGTTGGTATGGTCACCCTGACATTCAATCTAAGAATTGAACGTATTTGAACACCAAAAAATATTCATAAAGCGATAAAAAATATTTAAAACGTGGCATGCATCCTAGTGATGATGGTGGAACACTATAAAAAAATTATTGAAGGCAAAAAAAAAATAGTGATGCAAAAAAAAAAGTCCACCTGTGCTTGCATGCCGCAACTGCGCTTAATCGGTCCGGCCCGATCAAGCCGGGTGGCGAAAGGGCCGGCCTTTCGGCCCAGATACGGCCTGCAGCCCAGGCCAACGGGACAGTGGCGGGGCGGGGCGGGAATCAGGGGAGTTCGAATAGGTGGTCGGAGCTTGGTATATAAGCCGGTGGCGGCGGCGTTCGGCGGGCGAGATGGGACTAAACGTTAGTCCTCACCCCCGCCATGGTGAAGGCAGTCAGGACAATGAAGGTAAACGCAAACGAAATCCGTCGAAATATTGTCAATCCCCGTACGACCTTCTCATTACCCGCACGAAACGTGTTAAAAAAAGTAAGTCAAGTACTACTTTATAATTCATTCATGCGTTACGTAAATTTTTTATTATTTTTAACAACTGTAGCTGCATTGTTTTAGATCTGTTTGCATCGTCACCATCTTCAATTCTGGCAAGTACTCTTAATATGACTCCGGATCACATAGAGGCAGCCAGAGTTTTTGTTGAGACTCTCGCATCGACTAAGAAGCATGCACACCGAACCGTGGTCGATATACCGCCACCAGATGGGGACATATGCACGCCAGCTATGCTTCACGATGTCCTGAAGTTTAAATGGTTGAATGGCGCTGTAAGTATGACTTTGGTTTTAACAAGACTCTCATTTCAACTTCACAAGTTGATAGAAATTTTTTGTTTATGTATGCAGATAATCAATGCATATTGTAAACACATACAACACCGTGATTTCTCTGACCGTTTCATATCAACAACGTGGTTCCCAAAATTTATGTTGGGTAGGGCTAGGGGAAAGACCAAGTCAATTAATGATTTAGAATCAGAACAAGTTACAAAGAAAGCAAAAGTCGTCGCAAGAGTAATGGATGAGTATTTCAGGCGGGACAAGGTATTTCTTTCATATTTATTTGTTTTGTTATTCATTGCTATTTAATTGCGCTAACATCATTTGATTACTATATAGGCGTATTTTCCTATGCACGTTAATGATAATCATTGGATAACCATAGTGATGCACACCGTCAAGGAGGGGTTTCAAGTTCTTGACTCAAATTCTAAAGGCGCAATTAGCCAAAGAATTCGCAATATGATTGGCACCCTGGTACGCTAAAATTTTCACACTCGCATTCAGAAAATTATTGAGTCATACGTTAAATTCTGGTTTGTTACTTTCTTTCAGAGATCTGAAATATCTAAGGATGTTATGGAGGCCAACTCTATTATTGAATCAAAAAAATTTCCAGATGTCTCATCGTGGCCAATTAATGAGTATAAAATGCCGGCACAACAAGATGGGTAAGTTAAATGAGTACATGATGCCGGCACAGCATGCTATATCCTAAGCTGATCACACATGTTTATTGCAGAGTGTCTTGTGGACTTTTTGTGATATGGTGCATAAAATACTGGGACGGAGATCGCTGGACACATGAATTTGACCAGCAAGAGATTAATGAGTCAAGGCCACGTATTGTCGCGGAAATCATTTTTTCCGAGGTCAATAGATTAGACAAAGTGAAGATGAAAATTGTTAAAATCATGGAGAAGGAGTAGTTATTAGCATTGGTAGGGTTTTTGTCCCGTAGAAGGTTTCCCTACCGTTCTTGGATACTTTGATCGATTGTAATGCGACATGGCACTGGGATAGATTTCGACAATTTTCCACGTTTTATTTATTGCTTTCGTGAGACACTACACATTTAAATGTGTGTGGGCAAATAATATTTTTCTGTCCTAAAATGTATCAGTTTGCCTCTGCCATATTACGGGCATGTTTGGTTCATGACTTAGCTAGCCACGCCAAAGGTGTGCTGTGCCTAAGGTGTGGCGCTTGTTTTAGCCGCCACACTTTGCTGTAGAAATTTGCCCCTAAATGTAGTGTTGTTTTTGTTCCTACTCGCGGCGGTCATTTTTTATTAAAAAATATGCCCGCCGTCCTGAGTTGGTGCGGTGTGGATAAAACCTGCACAATATCCCACGTCGATTCTGGTGGCAGCAGCGGCGCTGGATCTGACGAATATTTCAAGCCGTGCGGTGGACGCCCGCCGAGGCAGTTGCGGGCCCGCGCACTCCAGCTAGTGCGGGCTGGCGCCATTGGCAGTGCGCCACGCGCGGGTCTGCTGGCGCAGCACCCGGCCGACCGACAGGCGCGCACGTCTCGTCCCGCCCCAGCCAGCGGGCACATGCAACGATCCCGAGGGGGAATATGGCGATCTGTCGGCCCATAAACGACGTGCGTTGGGCGCGTCGGGCCGATCCTATTCATGCGCGTTCTGCCGAGTAGGTTTAGTCCCACCTCGCCCGCGGAGAGACGCGCCGACCGGTTAACATACCCGCGTCTTCGCCTTCTCACAAGCTCGCAACAGAATATTAATGAATGCCCTGCTGTGCGCCGTGGCCTCCACGCTCGTGGCCAGAAGGCGTTGTAGTCTACTGTCCGTGCGCGCAGCCGGCCACGGCTGGGTTTTTTTAAATGGTCACATACATACATTAAAATTTAAAAATGTTCATAACTTGACTAAGCCATGACAGCAGTAACACATTCATACAAATATAAGATGTTTCACACATAAAAATATAAATCGCATGTCTCATAACATTGAACAAGGTGGCATAAATATTATCTCAAAGTGCCATGTCTATTATTCTTAAACAAATAAACTGAAAGTGGTAATGACTTTCATCGAACAAGGTGGTTTAGAGAATAAACTCAAAGTGCCATATATCTTATTCTTAAACAAATAAATTGAAATTGCCACTGGCTTCAATTGATTATGAATACTTCATCTTTATGCCCGGTTCCTACATAACAAATTGTAAAGAACTCATCAGACAATTGTGAAGAGAGAACCAGAAAATAATTAAAATTATGGAAAACTTACTTTTCATTCTCAGGGCACGTTTGCCGTCTATGGCCCTCTCTCTTACAAATACCACAAAGAGGACCGGGTTTTTTCTCAGAAAATGATATTGGTCTTCCATTTTTTGTAACATTTGGATCTTTCTTTGCCCGCCCTGTCTTGCTCTGTTTAGGGGCGTCCTTCGTGGAAACTTTCACGGGATCACCTATGACATCAACATGTTGTTCCCGCTGACGTGGCTCCTCATGCACATTTCTTGTACTACCAACGGCATCATCATCAGGGACCTTTTTCTTCGCTATTATGTTCTGCAGACACTGCATCAACTCATCATAGACAAATGGATCATTTGAAGCAACATGAAAAGCTTCAGCTCCTGTTATACTGAGTTGACTATAGCGAGCACGCTGCTCTGCCCCTGTCCAACCCCAGCCAAACAAGTCACTCTTTCGCTGTGCAGGCAGCCCACCTCTCGCAACTTTCGACATCCTCTTAAGGATGCAACACTTAGGTATTTTAGATATTTTTAGATGAACCAACACATACAGAATGTGTTTGCAAGGCAATCCTTTCCGAAGCATTCGTCCACAACTGCATTCTATCATATTCTCAGAGTTTTCAGCTCGATAATTCACGCTGAACTGAAATTTCCGGTTATTCCTCCATGTCACGATGAAGGTGTGGCAGTCAACTCC
Organism: Aegilops longissima; assembly: GCA_021605205.1. Classification (NCBI taxonomy): domain Eukaryota; kingdom Viridiplantae; phylum Streptophyta; class Magnoliopsida; order Poales; family Poaceae; genus Aegilops; species Aegilops longissima. The sequence goes on along the minus strand of CM038680.1, from coordinate 703,548,599 downwards.
CACTAGCGTCTCAAAAATCTCAAGCTCTCCCATCTTCTTCAGATCTTGTTGAAGAATATAAAAATTGGAATGAGTGAATACTTTGGCGGCATGCTTCTCAATATCCTTATATTCTATGACTGATGGTGGCAATGACTAATTTGAAACAGAGTCATCATGCGCCTCATTCTCACGTAGTCGGACTATGCAATTCTCATAATGCACAACTAGGTCAACAATAGTCATACCGCCGTCCAAGTGCAGGTGAAGACAAGAGTTAAGACTTTCACTCCTCTGATTACTGCGCATACCCAGAAAAAAACCATCTGACAGATATGATGCTGCCCACGGAGTCCTCTTCCTGTACATCCTACTCAACCACTCTTCTGTTTTATCAGTCTTCCATTTCTAAGAAAGCGTGCCATCTCGCCTCAAAGTTGGCTGGAGAGGTGGAGTAGTACAACAGTGCCCTGAACTCACTTAGCGATTTGTAATTAAGGTGCTTCTGCATGTTTTTTTCCACGTGCCATGAGCAGAGACGGTGCAACACATCAACCAAAACCAACCGAATAGCTCGTATCATTGCAGCGTCTCCATCTGTGATGATTGACCTTGGCTTTTTCTGATAATTGGCCTTCAGGAATGTCTGGAGCAGCCACACATATGTCGCTTCGGTCTCATCGGACACAATGGCACAACCAAAAACTGTGGTGCAATGGTGATTGTTTACACCAACAAAGGGGATGAACGGCATACCGTATCTGTTCATCTTATATGTGCTGTCGAACACCGTGACATCTCCATACAGTTGATAGTCCCGCCGCGACTGTGCATCGCACCAGAACATGCTCTTCAAACGACCCTCCTTATCGAGCACGTACTCAAAGAAAAACTCTGGATCCTTCTCTTTTCTGCTCCTCATAATCCCAACTGCCGTGTTAGCATCACCCTTCGCAATCAACTTCATTTTTTCTCGGCAACATAGGTTGTACACGTCTCGTCTCAGAAACCCACACTTCTCATACGAGCCATACCTGCTAATGAAGTTGTCAACGATGATATGCTTTCTGATCCCAGCTCCTTCCATCGCCAAGATCTCAGCTATCTGGTGATCTCCCATCACTCGATGTGACCGCAGAAATACCACCTCATCTGGTCTAGCCAACAAATGGTTGTGATCATCCATAAAAGCTGCCACGAACCAAACTCCACGTCCTTTGTCCAACTTCACGACAAAATGTGCGCTACACTCGCAATGAGTCTCTGGTCTTAGCCTGCGGGTACGGCCCTCCGGGTTTAAAAATTTACTGCGACGCTTTCCTGCCCTCGAGCAAACGTATCTCCTATACCGAACAGTGGTTGAAAGTCCTTTTCCTCGTTTCACCTTATCTTTTCTGATACTGAATCCACGGTCTTTGGCGTAGTTATTATAGAACATGTGAGCCTCCCATTGTGATGCAAATGTCATACCCATAACCTTCAACTGTGTCTCCAGCGACGTTGCTGGATTTCAACTTCCTCAATGTCCATATTAGCTCCATCCTCATGCTCATCTCCATCTTCACCACTCCAACCATCAAAGTTAGCCTACAATATTCCATGTAAGCAAGTGTAAGTTGTCATTACCAACTATTTATTATTCAATGACATCTTAAATTGTGGACCGAACCTGGCTTATGTTATCCCCGAAAGATTCAACACCATGATTTTCCTCGTTGTGAACGTCAATATCCTCCTGCACATTAAAAATCATATGCACGTGTAAGTACCATATGGTTCTTCATCCGACAAAAAGAATGTACAAGACACTTACTTTTTCACTACAAGCACCCTCCTCCTTCTTTTCAAAATCCTCCTCAGGTAAATTATCGTACGACGACCAGGATTCATTGTCGCTGCCATCATCATCATCTTTACTATCATTACCATTAAAGACGATCAACACTATCGCTACCATCCCACTCACTCGTGTCCAAAAACAGATCCGTAAATCCAGTTTCTTTATCCATTAAATGATCTCTCAACCTACACTGCAATATTATAATAAAATTTGATCTATCAATTTTAAAACAAATTAAATGTACTACGATCATACAGATGAGAAATTCTTATCTAACAAGAGATTGCACATAATTATTTACAGATTCAATTTTTTTGACGAACTAGAAGGCTTACATGGCATGCACGTGCACTTCGGCCCGCCTGGCGTGGCTGCGGACGGCGAGGACGTTGCCGGAGAGGTTGATCACGGAGTTGCGGGCGGCGACGGCGTCCACGTAGGCCACGTCACCGCGACGACCTGCACGGAGGCGACATCACGTACGGCGGGCGACTCGAAGATCTGTCCGCGCCGGCCAGATCCCGGGTGAAGACGGGGAGAAGGCGGCGATCGGCCGAACGGGAGGACGTTGGAATTGGCAGCGTGATCACGTCTAGATCGGCGGGGAAAGGCGGCTATCGGCGGGTAAGGGCGGCGATCGGCGGGGCGGGGCGACGTTGGAATGGGCCGCCTGATCAGCGCAGGTCGTGGGTTTTTTTTTCGCGCGACGGCGAAAGGGTAGTTGCGAGCCAGCCGTATCGGCTCGAGCCGTGCGCTCGGCTCTACCTGTATGGGTACACCGCATACGGCGCGGGATACGTTAAGCACCGTATGCCCAAAATGCCTTATACGTTAAGCGCGGGGGTGTACCGAAGCAAGGCTCGAGGAGAGCGCCGCTTCAAGCGAGTCGGGAATCGGGAATCGGGATTCGTGCTGCGGAAGGTGACCCTGAGCACGCGTAGCCGTGGGCAGCGGCTGAGCATGGTGCCAAGGTCGACAATGTTGCCCGAGAGAGACAACCTCTCGAGCACGGGGAGCTGGCCGGCCGGCGGCGGTTTGAGGCCGAGGCGATTCGTGTCCAGCTCAATCGATGTGGCCCGGCGGAAGCACGGCATGGTGATTTCGACGGGACGGCCTGGTTTTACTGCGGTAGACGAGGAGAGGGTGAAGACGAGCTCCGCCGGCGAGAGCCGCGCGGCGGCGCGCAGCAGCGACTTGGCGCGGACGTCGTCGGCCTTTCCCCACGCCGTCGACGAAGAGCCCGGGAAACGGATGTCGAGAAGAGAAACTGCTGCGGGGAGAGCGACGCGGGAGAGCGCTGCCTCGATCCCTCCGGGCGGGACGTAACGGAAGGTGAGATCGGGGAGGCGGGCCCAGAGGCCACGCCACCGGCGCGAGAGGACGTCGGTGCGCGCCGCCGTGCGGGCGCAGCACAAGCGCACGAGTACCAGCAGGAGCATGTCATCGTGGAGGGCGCTGATGCGGTCATCGGCGTCAAGATCACACACCGGGAGTCCTCCATGCGGCAGCGGCGGCGAGCGCCTGAGGCGATGTCTCGGTCGCACTTCCATGGAAAACGTGAACATCTCCTCTACGCCGTGAAGGAAAGAAACCTAAATGTCACTCGGCTCGGCCCAATTTCGAATACCACGGCCCACGAAGCAATGATATCTCCATCTATCTTCTCTCCTTCTCAAAAAAATAATAATTCTATCTTCTCTCCTAAACCATACACGGTTCATGGTGTCAAACTGTCATTTTGGGGTTGATTTGTCGGGTGTCTGAGATGTCTATTTTAATTAATTTATTTATTTTGACATCTTCTGAGATGTCTTGTAACTTTTGATGACTAGTTATTTTTTGGACCCAAAAAATAAGGAATGGACGCCGGATGGGGAAGAACGATCCATCTGACGTTCGTCCCTTCTCGATGTTCACTCTATTGCAGGTCTAGCGCGACCCTAGATAGCCCATGTAACACGCAGAAAAAAAAAAGATAGCCTTATTTTTAGAAGTACAACAAAAACTTATTTTCTGATTTATACAAAAACAGAGAAACATAAAAATACAATTTACATGTTCTAAATTGAAAACATTCTGCCAAGCTATAGCCTATGAAACTGCCACCTAGTAATTTAGAATTTTACCATGGTATATTCAGTGAATATGACAAAAGTATCTAAAAATAATAAATTTGCCATGCTATAATTTAAGACATGTATGGTCACATAAAATTAGGACAAAAATTAAAGGATACATGTGAAAACACAAAAACAAACGGGGGATTTGCCAAAAGAGATAAAATTAGGGACAATTTCCCTAAAAATGGCATTTTGAGTAATACAAATAATTCCTTCCAGAAATTACCGACCGTCATGTATGTAATTTTCCACGCCCTAGAGAACACAAACATCCATAAAACTTGCCATGTCATAAGTCCAATCATTATAAAATTGAAATGTTATGTAGATCAAAATTCATGAAATTGCCATGTGACATAACCGAAATAATAAAAAATTCTCTAAAACATGGAAACATGGCAAACTTACAACAAAAATTAATCTCCCACAAATAAGAAGCAATGTTCTTGGGAGAATCCCACATGGGATTGCCAATTTGCCATGGTCAACTGTAAAAAGGAAAAATACATACAAAAAAATTTGCCATGGTATATATGCATAGGTTTGCCATGGTATAATTAAATAAATTGCCATTGTTCTTTGAGCGCGGCAGCAGTGGAGATCGTAACGTTTTGCTTCTTCTTGTTCAACTTGTTGATTGAATTATTCATTCACCCAATGTTGCTATACACATTAAATAGCCTATACGCGCTGCCGTAATGTATCAAATGATAGAGAGGTGGCCATTTACGTACATACACTGTTGGATGAAACTGAAGGGGAAGTATATGTGGGACGACATGATCCATTCATGAAAAACCTTGTTGAACATCCGGTTAATCTCGTTGAATTTGAACTATTGTGGTACTAGACTTTTTTGCGTGCTATGTATGGATGATTTGTACTATTTTCTATCTGAACTATGTCGGGTTTGATGAATTTCGTCCGGTTTTGTTAAAACCCGCCTTGAGATGTATGCGAATAGCATTGGACGGCCGGCTCGCGTATCTGTGTCCACGGACGAATACGGGAGAAAATTTGAGGGTCAACGTTGGAGAAGTCCTAACTCTCTAAAGCTTTTAAAAAATTTAACTCCTAAAAAATGAGTTAAATTTTTTGGAGCTAACCCTACCCCAAAATTTAACGCGTCAAAATAAGAAGTTGCACACATATGGCATTTCAAACTCCAATTGAAACAAGATTAGACCACGTAGTGCTTAATTGTTAGAAACGAAAAACCTGAATTACGAATTGCTTAATTTCTACAGTCAGTGGAAGTTACTTTGGATGTGTCCAGTATGAATTTGTCAGCATATTAGTTTGAGCAACTGCTGCATCCCTACATAAGCTTGCTACGAAAAGTTACGTAAAGGCTGATGTGGCTTCGTTTAAGTGGATAGCACGTCCGTCCACCCTGAAAATCAGGGGGGGGGGGGGGGGGTTAGTTAGAATTAGGGAAGGAGATAACATTTTTAAGTAAGTTTACGTAGCAATTTTCGTAGGTGTAGCATTTTTGCATTCAAGTGAGCTCTCTCTGTAGATGGAGTTGCGGCATGGTGGTACATGTGTTCATGAATAAGGCAGATCCCGGTTAGCAAGCCCGTGAAGATGGGATAGTAAAGTATATAGAAATATAACATAAATTGAGGGAGAAGAGTTTGCTGGAGAAGCTAAATTATTCTTGCTTGTGTGATAAGCAAAGCTTTAAATAGTGTGCTAAGCCTTAGTGGCGGATCTCCTCCGAATGTTATAGCGTACTATTTAAAATATTTGCTTGTGTGTTTGAACTTTAGACAAAAGATCCTTAGCGCAGAACCTTTTTTAAACGCTATTGCATGCAATAGCGGAGCTATAGAGCTATTTAAAACCATGGTAATAAGATGTTCTTTTGAAACCCAGACCGGGATAAGGTACATTTTGAGCCTCTTTTATCTAGTGTGCCAAACAAGAATGGCCTACAATACAGACTCATCCGTATCTGCCAACACACTTTGGAATTGAACAATCGAAGGCTAACAATTACATGCCACACAAAGTAACAGTCCGGTGACTCCGGGCTGCCGTGCTCTCCAAATCAAACACCGTCAATGACGTTGAAGTGGGAACAGATTGCTCGCGCGTCGGCTCCATGCATCGTTCAAATGCAGAGGCCGGGGGTACATCCTCCTTTTCTAAAAAAAAAACACCCTGGCGCGCGGGCTGGGACTGAGGGATGTCACGTCTGAAGAGGGCTACACAAATGTCCGCCTATTTCCGGCGAAATGGTTCTCTGTTCCTATAATAATAATCCTCTGCACGTTGCTGCAAACAAAACTTTCCTACCTAGTTTTTCTTTGCGGGGTAAAGGAAATTTTATTGCAAGTTCATAGAGTTACGGTCAAGAGGCCACAAGTCCTCGATACAAGGTGAAATCGAGCCCAATCACACAGCTGTAGCTCGCTTGAACCGGCTATAGGTGGCCAACCGATCGACAACTCTATTTTGACTATGGCTAATTTTCTGAGGTAAAAACTCCCTCTCACTCATCAACTTCCTAATCTCTAAAACTAACTGGGCATACGCTGAGCGAACCAGAGCATCATTGGACAAACTAGACAGAGCTTCAGAAGAATCCGACTACAGGACCACTGGATGGTTGGAGTGTTGGATAGCCAAAGTCATTCCTTGTCGCATGTAGTTCCGCTTCCAATGGGTCATTGCTGTGAAAACTAAAACAATATGCCGCAAAAACAACCAAACCGTCGTTGTCCCGGAGCACCATGCCCGCAACCGCGGATCCGTCAGCCCCCAAGAATGAGCCATCAACGGACAGGGCGACATTGCCTAGCTTCGGGGCCGGCCAGGGAACAGGAGGGCTCGCCTCCCTATGTATGGGAACAACGAAGGACGTGGAGGACATTTTTCTTTCAAGATTTCCTCTGATGAAAACCTCCCAGCTAGCTTGATGGATTTATAGTAGCTGTCCAGAAATTCCACTGTAGTAAGAATAGGGGGTGGATCCTTACCATGTGTCATGTCGTTGCGTGATTGCCAAATCCGCCATGTCATCATTATTAACATGTCTCGAACATCTTCAGAACACCTGTTAAGCAAGTGCATAAACCATTCCTTCCCAGTGTCAATCAAAAAGTCATCACCTGGAAACCACGTAAAAATAAAACATGCACTACCCCAAGAAAAAAAGCGGCACCGCAAAAGCGCGCATTGTACTTCAGTTGTATCAAAGGCCCCAAATGTTGCTAAACAATGTTAGAAAGGGCTAAACCACGAAAAGAATAAACATTTTAGCAGCTAGTAATAATCATCAATACTCCTACTTTATCATGAAAATTATGAAGGAAACTGAATGATGGCCCATGCCTGGCCCCTGCTGGCCACCCCAACATACACAATAAATTTGTTGTTAACTCCTTATCTTAGACAAACATTATACTTACTAATAAAGTCATTAGTATTTCTGCTCGTCCGTCTTAAAATTACCCCCGAAGTTACCATAAATTACCCACTATGCCATCCATAAGTGAAGAAAACGATTGATTTTTCTTTTCAAAGTCTTTGTCGGGTTCGGTTCTAATACATTGATACCCTGATATATCGTAATCACAAAGGTTTGATCGGGGTTTGACCCCAGGTTCTATCATTTTTCTCTCATTTTCTCTCTTATAGCAAGTGTGCCACATTCTCCATGCACGCGTTCATAGGCCGGCCCATGCGTCATGCGTGACCCCCTGTTTTTTTTCATTTTGTTGTCATTTCTATTTTTGTTTTTCCTTCTTTAAATTAATTCATGATTTCCAAAATAATCCAAATTTAAAAAAATTGCAAGTTTTGAAAAACAAATCGAGAAATCATAAAATTATTGAAAGCAAAAGAGTTTGGGAAATCACATTTTGTGATTTAAAAATGTGTTCACATATTATTAAAAAAATCATGATTTAAAAAAATGTTCGTGAAATAAAAAATGTTCATGATTTAAAAGAAATGATTGTATGTTCAAAACATTTTCAGGAATTTGAAAAAAATTATCCATAAAATTTTAGAAAATGTTCACAAAAATTCAAACAAGGATCGGTCACTTGTTTAATTGGCTAGCCTCATAGTATTCTGTATCAACAAGGACCGGTCGATGATCTAAGCGAGAATGTTGCTCATTCAACACTGCTGTTTTCCGAAATTGAGCAGACCACAGCTCTCTGCGCCAAGTGAATTTATCATCCAGTGCTCCCATGTCATGGAGTTCACACTTATCAAGACATTCCCTGAAGGCACGGAGCATGGCTGCAGGTCGAGGGTTCCCACCGTACTTCTCCGTACTGAACGTTATCTCGTTAAAATCTCCGACAACAATCCAAGGTAGTTGTGGGCGATTTCGGAGACCTCTCAAACAGGTCCACGAGAAATGTCGATCCTCCCATGCGGCATGCTGGTTCACCATAGAATCCTGTCATTCTCCACTCAACATTAGCACTTGAAACAAAAACCACATCTATACAGTTTGGGGACACATACTCAAACTTTGCTTTATTATCATCATTCCAAAACAGTACCAAACCTCTAGCTCGACCATCACTTTCACACACTGTCATGCACTGAAAACCGTCCGAGATCATCCGCTTTATACTCCCTCCGTTCGGAATTACTTGTCTCGAAAATGGATGTATCTAGAACTAAAATACATCTAGATACATCCATTTATGTGACAAGTAATTCCGAACGGAGGGAGTACTTATTAAGGTGCGATTTTGAAAGAAAAAGGACATCAGTTTGGCATGCTCTTGGAGCTCCAAGAGCGAGCGAACTGCCGTTGGCGATTGCATCACGCGACAGTTCCAACCTATAATTTTCATCAGGTTCCGATCCGGTGGTCCAGAGAGGTCTTGCGTGCTGCCTATCTTTGCTCTTTTTTTGTTCAGTCCCAAGAGCCGCCTGGCGTCGGCCTCTGTGCCCCTCTTGTCATCACTTCTCATCCCACCGGGATCCGGTGGCTTGTCGATTCTTGTAGTCAGAACATGATTCAACTGCAAACTGTGGGGCACCTGTATCATACCATGGAAAAGGAGTTTCAGGCGAGCAGGTTCCTCAAAGGAGATCTCCTCATTGTCACTAGCCACCAGCTAACAACTTCATCTAAACAGCCTTGTTCCTACAAATTCAGAGCCGCAACCTTCACGCAGGGAACTGCCAGTAAGTCTGCACACCCCTCCTCAGTTTCATCCTCAACGTCATCTCCTTTCAATTCTATAAATTTGCCCCGAAGGCTCTCAGACTGAGTCTCAAATCACCGCAATCAACCATGGAATTTGTGGCATACCATGCAATTTACTTGAGCCAGCCGGGTCTTGAATTCAAGACCTCCTGGCTCCGACACCATGTAGAAGTGTATGCTCTAGCCAATGCAACCGAAAGACCAATCTAAGGGAGCCACACGTGAGGGGAAGTTGACGTATAATGTGCTGCTTAGTCTCTTCCATCAGATCGGTCTTTTGGTTGCATTGGCTAGAGCATGCATTTCTACATTCAGAACCAGGTCGTCCTTCCCAACGCCCGAATCAAGCCTAAAAAATCCGTCACCTTCAACCTTTTCATATAATTTCCAGCCCCGGTTGCGGCGTCCGGATTGATGCGCCATACGGGACGCCGAAGAATGCGACTCCGCCTCGCCGACGTCCACCGCCGCGAGGGCTGCTGCCGCCTCCCGCGTCCGGTGCCTTGCACGGCGGGCACGTCGTGTCATGGCCTCATCGGACGAGGCCCATGGTGTGTCCCGATGCTCGATACGCCATCGGAGGGGTTGCACGTATGCCGGCGCATTCGGATGCCAAACGGATCGCACGGCCTCCGGCGAGGCAGCGATGGCCGGCCTAGCGACGGATCCATGCCCCATTTGGGCGGATGCAATGGATTCCCGACGGATGGAGTCTGAGCGCAGCCGTCCACGGGCCTCCTCCCGGGCGCGGCGGAGAGCAAGCCCGACGGCCATCTCCTCCTCGGGGCCGCGCGGGATGAGCTCAGGGACGATGGAGGTGAAGGACTTGGATCCGCTGCCCGCCATGCCGGAGAGGACCGGAAGGAGCCGGCGACGAGTTTGGGTGGCGGAGGGGAGTGGAGGGAGTGGAGGGGAGGGGAGGGGAGTGGCTAGGGTTTGGTCCGACGAGCAGATGGGAAGGATTTTATGTGGGGTTGGGCGGGCCAGCATGGGCCGGGTCCAACGTGGCGGGCGTGCCCGGGCGCTCCATATCCGCCTCATATTTGGCCTGAATATGGGGTGCCGGTCAGCCCGGACGTTTGAGGGCCGTTTGAGGGCCCGTCTTGGTCAAAAAATCATGACCGGACAATGACCGGATGGCCCGCCCGAATGTATGAGACGAGTTTGAGGGTCCGGCTGTAGATGCTCTTAGACCCCTCCTCTTCAAGGGAACATTTTTTTTTACTCTTGGACTCTTGGTTGAGTCGACCTTTGTCTAGATAGGTAATTAGTAGCGGGAGAGATGTGCATTAGTTGAGTTCAATTGTATAAGTAAACTACCGTAGTGACATAAAGTGGAGGAGGTCTGTATTGAATTATTGACACTAAGAAATGTTTATTAGCAGTAGAGGATTCATTTGGGTCCAATAAATAACGGTATGTTATCTTGATTAAAGCAATTAACTATATTTCATACTAAATTATTGATGAGATATTAAGAGATCGACCATTGTCGTCGATGGTCTGCATGTGAACTGAGTGAATGCATATTAATTATTGCAAAATATCCCAAAATGTTTTGAAATGATTACATGAAACTTATACACAAAGATGCAACGCAAAATAATGGAAGAAAATAAGAGTTCACCTTCTAAACTCAAACATTCCATCCGAAACTCTATGACTTACCCAGACACTAGTCAGTTTCTAAGTAAAGTACAACTCAATTAGTTGTAGCCCTCTCAATTATTTATCGCATCATATAGAGGTCATAAATGACACCACCAAGTTTCATCCTTTTCAGTCACATTAATTAGGAACAAATTTATTTAATGCATTAAATATAGTTTTTTAGGATCACATTAAATATAGTTAATTAGCTCAAAATCATCTCAAACATACACATGCAGCTTCAAAAAAAAATCAACGTGATAAATAAATTAGACCATAGTAATGAACATAAAATGATAAACCTTCACAAATACCAAAAAGTCAAAAACAAAACAACAGTGTCCAGCACTTAAAAACACCCGCCACTGGAAATGTAGAGCGCTGGTGGAGGTGTGGCCATGCACGAATTATAACTCACACTCTTCCCACTCAACTTTTTGTCTTCACTGTCGCCCTCGCACACGCTCCATCGCCGCCACCACCGCACACGCTCCGCCATTGGCACCGCCCCACATTCACTGCACGCGTCTCTATCTCCAAACCGGTGCTGCGTGAGCCTTCACCGATGGCGCACGACACGTTCGACGACGCCTACCCCGCCCCCCCCCCCCCTCCCACGCGCCACCGGCGCTCCCCTCCATTGGCGCCAAATCCCCCTTCATCGACATCTCGCCCATCCATTACCGGCGCCCCTGTCCTCCCTCTAATTGCACGCTCCCCTACCCCCGCCAGCGACACCATTCTTCATTGCTCTTGCTCGTTCTCGTGATGGTGATGGTGATGGCCGATGATGGTGATGAACTGGTGATACATTTGGGGCCCAATCAAATATCGCCCGAATGAAATATCTAACATGAATGAACTGAGCGTATGCGCACGAGTATCATTATTATGATGTACGATACAATCGTGAATATTTCTACACTCATGTTTTTCCGGTGCATCTCATGAATTATCTCGTGTAGGATTACTACTCGATCGAATATTTTCCTCTCTTGCATGAAAATTGTGTGAGATGTATGGATGACATGACCAGCTACTGAGTTGAGCCTATTGTTGGAAATATGCCCTAGAGGCAATAATAAGAGTATTATTATATTTCCTTGTTCATGATAATTGTCTTTTATTCATGCTATAATTGTATTAACCGGAAATCGTAATACACGTGTGAATACATAGACCACAATATGTCCCTAGTGAGCCTCTAGTTGACTAGCTCGTTGATCAATAGATAGTCATGGTTTCCTGACTATGGACATTGGATGTCAATGATAACGGGATCACATCATTAGGAGAATGATGTGATGGACAAGACCCAATCCTAAGCATAGCACAAGATCGTGTAGTTCGTTTTGCTAGAGCTTTTCCAATGTCAAGTATCTTTTCCTTAGACCATGAGATCGTGTAACTCCCGGATACCGTAGGAGTGCTTTGGGTGTACCAAACGTCACAACGTAACTGGGTGACTATAAAGGTACACTACAGGTATCTCCGAAAGTGTCTGTTGGGTTGACACGGATCGAGACTGGGATTTGTCACTCCGTACACAGAGAGGTATCACTGGGCCCACTCGGTAGTGCATCATCATAATGAGCTCAAAGTGACCAAGTGTCTCGGTCACGGGATCATGCATTACTGATGCGAGTAAAGTGACTCGCCGTAACGAGATTGAACAAGGTATTGGGATACCGACGATCGAATCTCGGGCAAGTAACATACCGATTGACAAAGGGAATTGTATACGGGGTTGTTTGAATCCTCGACATCGTGGTTCATCCGATGATATCATCGAGGAGCATGTGGGAGCCAACATGGGTATCCAGATCCCGCTATTGGTTATTGTCCGAGAGCCGTCTCGGTCATGTCTGCATGTCTCCCGAACCCGTAGGGTCTACACACTTAAGGTTCGGTGACGCTAGGGTTGTATGAATATGAGTATGCAGCAAACCGAATGTTGTTCGAGTCCGGATGAGATCCCGGACGTCACGAGGAGTTCGGAATGGTCCGGAGGTAAAGATTTATATATAGGAAGTCTTATTTTGGTCGCGGAAAAGTTTGGCGTTATCGGTATTGTACCGGAGTGCCGAAAGGGGTCCGGGGTCCACTGGGGTCCACCTGCCCGGGGGCACATGGGCTGTAGGGGTGCGCCTTGGCCTATATGGGCCAAGGGCACCAGCCCCAAGAGGCCCATGCGCCAAGATATAAGAAAAAGGGGAGAGTCCTAAAGGGGGAAGGCACCTCCGAGGTGCCTTGGGGAGGATGGACCCCCTCTTGGCCGCACCCCTTCCTTGGAGGAAGGGGCAAGGCTGCGCCCTTCCCCCCTCTCTTGCACCTATATAAAGGGAGGGGAGGGAGGTGTGGCCGCACCCATAAGCCGTGGCGCCTCCCTCCTCCCTGCAACACCTCCTCCTCCTCCCGTAGTTGCTTAGCGAAGCCCTGCCGGAGTTCTGCTGCATCCACCACCACGCCGTCGTGCTGCTGGATCATCATCAACCTCTCCTTCCCCCTTGCTAGATCAAGAAGGAGGAGACGTCATCCGCTTCGTACGTGTGTTGAACGCGGAGGTGCTGTCCGTTCAGCACTAGGTCATCGGTGATCTGAATCACGGCGAGTACGGCTCCATCATCCCCGTTCCATTGAACGCTTCCGCACGCGATCTACAAGTGGTATGTAGATGCAATCACTCTCCCATGACTCGTTGCTTAGATGAACTCATAGATGGATCTTCGTGAAACCGTAGGAAAATTTTTAATTTTCTGCAACGTTCCCCAACACCTATTAGTAGCCACTTTGGATGAATATCTTGAAGTTGACATTAAGGAGACATATGAGTCTATATCACTGGATCCTCTCATTAGCCTCCTTAATCTTCGACAACAAAACAATATCACCAAAATTAAGCCTGAATAAGTCAAGTTGATCGACATGAAGACAATTGAACAATTCTAAGAGGTCAGTCTTGATGAAACCCTAGAAATTCTGATAGAAGTCTATGGGGAAGCCATCCGGGCCTGGAGTTTTGTTATGTTTCATTTGGAACACGACAGCTCCGACCTCCTCTTCAGAGAAAGGTGGCATGCGAATATTGTTTTCTTCTGCCATGGGTTGTAGTAAATCGCCCGTTTGGGTCTCATCAAGGGTGAAGTTCCTTTGAGCTCTTACCGACCTTTGTTCCGGCCTTTGTTTTGTTGGAGAATAAATTAAAATACACTTGTTCATATGCCTTTCGTTGGCGCTCAATTGGAAGTGTCGTCATGTTGTTAACGTACAAGATCTTAACATAAGTTAGTTAGCATAGGTCATGTATATCTTGTTCAAACAACCAGCGTATATCTCCACCGGTTGTTGTACTTATATTGTATTTGTAATCTTGGCAATCAAGTCATTGCCCATATAAATACATGAGCTGCCCTTCGGGGTATTGTACGGCAAACAATCCTCTTTAACTTGGTATATAGAGCACCAAGATCCCATCTTCCACCATGGCCGGCACCACCCCCAGCCTCCTCTCCAACACCGCCGGCGCTCTCATCACCCAGCCCATCGGCACCCTTGCCACCAGTTCAAGCTCCTCTGCCGCACCAACAATCACCTCGATCGGAAACCTCATCACCCTATGTCTCACGAGGGACAACTTCCTTCTGTGGAAGACCCAGGCTGTCCCTGCCCTCGCCTCGAACGGCTTGTTCGGATATGTCTCCGGCTCCGAAACGGCGCCGCCACACACCATCACAGAAGGCACCGGTGATGCGGCCAAGGAGGTGGCCAATCCGGCGTTCCTTCGGTGGTACCAGCAGGATCAGCTGGTGATGATCGCCCTCCTCGGCTCCATGACCGAGGATATCCTTGGGCAGATGACGCAGCTCCGCACGTCTGAACAGGTCTGGACCACTCTTCATGACATGTTTGCCTCACAAAATCGTGCCCGCGTCATGCAGCTGCGCTACCAGCTCTCCAATCTGAAGAAGAAGGACCTCACCGCCTCTGAGTACTACCGCAAGATGCGGGGCTTTGCTGATGCCATGACGTCCATCGGCAAACCTCTCACCGACGAGGAGGTACTTGGCTACATACTCGCCGGACTAGGTCCCGAGTTTGAGCCGCTGGTCGCGTCGGTCACGGCGCGCGATGATCTCATCAGCCTCAGCAGCTTCTACGCGTTCCTCCTCAGCGCCGAACTCCGCCTCGAGCAGCAGGCCTCCGTCGGCGCGATCCACCCTTCGGCGAACGTCGCCGCTCACAACTCTGATGGCCGCGGTGCTGGCCGCGGCAACCAGGGTGGCAACCCGGGTAGCCATCAGGGTGGACAAGGCGACAGCAACAACGGCAATCGTGGCCGCGGCGGACGCGGCCGCGGCAACGGCCGCAGCAACCTCAACTGTCAAGTCTGCGGCAAGTTTGGCCATGACGCGCTGCACTGCTGCAACCGCTTTAACCATGCGTTCCAGCCTGAAGATCAGCGCGAGCGCTCTGCCAACACCGCCAACACGGGCTCCTACTCCGTCGACACAGATTGGTACGTCGACACATGGGCGACCGATCACCTGACGAACGACCTTGATCGTCTCGCCATCCACGAGCGCTACAGCGGCAAGGACAAGGTGCACGTCGCGAATGGAGCAGGTTTGTCTATCTCACATGTTGGTCATTCATCTATACCTGGCTCATCTAAACCACTTCACCTCCGCAATATTCTGCATGTTCCTGATGTTGACAAAAATCTGCTCTCTGTTAATCGATTAGCCTCTGACAATGATGCTTTTGCTGAATTTCATCCTCGTGTTTTTTATCTTAAGGACCGAGCAACGAGGACGGTTCTTCTTCGCGGTAGATGTTGCAATGGTCTTTACCCGGTGCCAAGCCTTCAGTCTTCGTTCCTTTCGTCAAATAATCGTCGAGCTTTTGCCGATGTCAAGCTCTCACCGGACCTTTGGCATCGCAGATTAGGTCATCCAGCAAAGAATGTCGTTGATTTAGTGCTTAGATCAAATAAATTCGCTTGTGCACCATCTCTGGAGTCTAGTGTGTGTGATTCTTGCCAACGATCAAAGATACATCAGTTACCTTTTTATAATTCCAATCATATTACTTATGCGCCTCTTGAACTTGTTCACACGGATGTTTGGGGTCCGGCCATCACATCTGTTGGTGGTTTTAAGTATTATGTTAGCTTTCTGGATGATTTCAGCCGTTTTACATGGATTTACCTTTTAAAACGCAAATCTGATGTGGAACAAGTTTTCTACAATTTTCAGAAACATGTCGAACGCATGCTTGATACTAAGATCAAGACCGTTCAATCCGACTGGGGCGGTGAGTATCACCGTCTCAATCGCTACTTTGCTCGAGAAGGCATCACACACCGTGTCACTTGCCCACATACAAAACGGCATCGCCGAACAAAAACATCGTCATATAGTTGAAACAGGCATCGCCCTTCTTGCTCATTCATCACTTCCACTTCGTTTTTGGGATGAAGCCTTCCTCACTGCATGCTACCTCATTAATCGTATGCCCACACGTGTGCTAAAAAATTCCACACCTATTTCTTGTCTTTTGAATGAAAAACCAGACTACACTTTCCTTCGTGCTTTCGGATGTGCTTGCTGGCCGAATCTTCGGCCCTACAACAACAAGAAACTCGAATTTCGCTCTCGTCAATGTGTTTTTATCGGATACAGTTCCATGCATAAAGGGTATAAGTGTCTGGATCGGACTAGAGTCGCATCTACATCTCACGGGATGTTGTTTTTGATGAACATGTGTTTCCTTTTGCCACTTCTCTACCACCATCACAACCAACCAAGCCCCTTCTTCCTACACCTCCTTCCATCTTTCCGGTTACCCTGCCAGCTATAGTGGATGATCGCATGCGACGATATGATATTTCCTTGCTCACTGACCCGTCGTGCAGCTCTCCTTTGCCTGCAGGTACTGCTCCAACGTCGCCTTCTGGATCGACGATGCCCTCTGACTTGGCGCCGCCCTCTGGCTCGATGTCTCCCTGCATGTGCCATGCAGATGGGCCTGCGCCGTCGACACCCCGCTCTGGGCCTCGGGTGCCTAGCCCCGGCCCACGATCGCCTAATGCGGCTTCCCCTACGGAGCCTGCTTCACCGGCCTTGGTGACTCCTTCGTCATCCACGTCCCATGAGCCGGCCTCTGCGGTGCCGACTTGTCCTTCTGTTGCTGCCCCGCCATCGACTGCGCCACATCCAATGACAACATGGCTCCGCAACAACATCGTCCAGCCGTTGGTCCCATCCGACGGTACTGTGCGCTATGACACTCGCCGCCGCGCCTTCCATGCGCCCCGGTCCTATCGTCTTGCTCTCAATGATGCAAAGTGGCGCTCCGCCATGGAAGACGAGTTTTCTGCTCTTCAACAGAACAACACTTGGACTCTCGTGCCTCGTCCTGCTAGCAAGAACATCATCGGCTGTAGGTGGGTTTTTAAGGTAAAGCATAAGTCTGATGGCTCCCTGGACAAATTCAAGGCTCGTCTCGTCGCTCGCGGCTTCACTCAACAGCATGGTATTGACTACATGGATACGTTTTCTCCTGTCGTCAAAACAGCCACGGTGCGTCTTGTGCTTTCTCTGGCTGTGTCTCGTGGGTGGCATCTACGGCAAGTGGATATCAGCAACGCGTTCCTACACGGTATTCTAACCGAAGAGGCCTATATGCAGCAACCTCCTGGCTTTCATGACCCTGTTCATCCTGATTACGTCTGCAAATTGCACAAAGCATTATATGGGTTAAAACGGTCACCTCGGGCCTGGTATGCTCGCCTAAGTGATCGTCTTCAGCAGCTGGGTTTTACCTCATCAGCAGCTGACACCTCCCTGTTCATCTTTGCTCAGGGTGATCTTACCATCTACATGCTTGTGTACGTTGATGACATTGTCATTGCCAGCTCTTCTTCATCAACATTGAATCGTCTTCTCCGTCAACTGTCTGCTACTTTTCCGGTGAAGGATCTTGGAACTTTACAGTACTTCTTGGGTATCGAGGTCCTTTGCAATTCAGGGGGAATGATTCTGTCACAACAGAAGTATGCACTTGATCTCTTGCAGCGCACCAACATGGCGAATTGCAAAGCAGTATCGACACCCATGTGTACCCATGACAAGCTCACAAGAGATTCTGGACATGGCCTGAATGAGGAAGAGTCGTTTCAGTACAGAAGCACGGTCGGGGCAATTCAGTATTTGACCTTGACACGACCTGATTTATCCTATGCCGTCAACAAGGTCTGCCAGTATCTATCACGACCTACTGATGCGCATTGGGAAGCTGTGAAGAGAATTTTGCGGTTTGTGAAAGGCACTGTGTCTACAGGATTGACACTTCAGCGATATCCATCAACCTTAATAAGCATCTACACTGATGCGGATTGGGCCGGCTGTGCGGATGATCGTAGATCCACAGGTGGCTTCGCGGTTTTCTTCGGACCCCAAACAATCCTCTTTAACTCGTGTATTGTGGTCGGCGTGCTAAATGAAGTCGGCTTTGTATCTTTGATTCAGTTTGATTGATACCGTTTGATATCCTCTTGCCGCGATAGACGCGCATGCAATCTGCTTGTTGAGTCATTTTTTCAGCGTGCAGCATCAATTGCATTTGTACAAAAATCTCTGGAACTTGTATGAAACGCTTCGTGTAGGATTCCATGTTTGTATGATAATAATTCATCAAAACATACATCCCGAACCTTTGTGTGGCCACCCTGGTCTTGTTTCCCAACTCGCATCCCGTCTCCCGTACCTCTGCTCTCCTCTATCTCTGCCATCTCCTGCAAACTGCAAGCAAAGGAGTCAGTCGGCCTCCCAATCTCGTTGCGCTGTTTGTCTTCTCTTCTCCCCACAAGCCGCCGTACTATGCTCTCTCTCTCTCTCTCTCTCTACCCGCCTGCAGATCCGACGCTGCTGCTGCTGCTGCTGCAAGGCAAGGTTCGGCGCCGTGCGTTTGGATGCTGCAATGGCCAGAGTGTCGATCGGGGCGTGCTTTCTCGCTGCTGCAAGGTCGGGGTTGCTGCAAGGTCGGGGCTGCTGCAAGGTCGGGGGGCGACGGGGAGCTGCAACCAACTGATCGGGGCAGCAAGCAAGCACGCCGGCCGGCCCTGCCCTGTCCGGTGCTACAAAGGCGGCCGGCGGTTTGCTTTTGGCTGTCAACCATGACCACTACAGCGCCCGGCGCGATCGTTCCAAGGAGATGGATATGATCCAACTGCCGGCAATATAATACTGTATGCTCCAAACATTTCTGTAGAGCAGAAAACCCAGAAATTTTGGAAACATGTAAACTTCTGTTCAAAGTCTTCATAAAAACATTATTAAAAAAGAAACTGGAACCTCACCAAAAATTATGGCTACATACCCAATAAATTTTCATGCCAATCCCTTCTACAAGAGGCAAGAAGCACAGGTTTCCGGTTATTCAAGTTTCTAAATTAGTAAAGTTTTGGGACTGCAATGTTTCACATCATATAACTTCAACCAAGGTTCTCCAAAACGCACACACCAGTGAGATAACCGACCACAGCTAAAACTTCAACCGAATCAACAAGATATAATCATCACATGAATACCGGAAAAACTTTTAGTCTAGAAACATCTCAAGTGACACCACACTTTGCAGCCATTGCCAATCCTGAGACTTGTTTCACTGTAGGTTTCATTGGCCACCATCATCCCGATCGACAAGAGAAATCTCTAACAACTAAGGTAACCCAGTCTACAGTCAATCAGCCTTGCAAAGTTATTCAGCATTTCCGTAGACTCTACAGCGAGCCTGCCAACCGAAAACACAATCAACATTAGACAGAATCTTAAGAAAATTTAGCAGGCACCAGATTATATCATAAGGAAAGGAGTTACACACCACCCATGTCGATTAACTGATAAAGCGTGAAATGGTTGTTGATTCTCAATGGTGGACCAACACGTGGTGTCCTGAAATACGGCGGCGGCGGCGGCGGCTGCGCCGCTGGTATTGGCCGCGTGGTCCAATTGATCACCATTTTGTCGAAGAAGATCCTAAGCAGCACATAGTACATCAAACACTCAAAGATCATTTGCAGATAAGCCTCAGCCTGCTTTTCTGTAATCTACAGGAGAGAAATAGATGCAGACTTGATTAATTTTGGGAAATGTTAGTTACACTGCATATTCACATGATGAGTACAGTACTTGATAAAAAATTACCTTTTGAGTTAAATTGACTTTAGCATGAGCTAGCCAATTACGTGAAATTGACCATTGATGGCCTAGGGAGACTGGATCGTATGTTCGCCAGCCATATACCTTCTTCATTGCAGTTGATCGCGTTGCCTGAGTAGACCAATCTGGTACAGAATGCACTGCCAAATAATAATCCAACTGTCTTTCATCGCCAATATAGTCAAAATGCAGCTCAGAAGTCATCCAGAAAGCAAGCCTTTGAGCCGGAGTCATCACTGCTAAATGGCGGCGAAAGTACGCCCTTTTACGCTTGTTGGTGCCAGCACCCGGGAATATTCTCACTCCAGTCTGCAGATCATAAACCAAAAACTGAACTAGTTTTGGAAGTCTGCTGTGGTTGTTTCCGACGGTCCCAGGCGGTAGGTGTATCCCACGTCTACAACCAAGAACCTTTAACTCGTCGAACTGGAATATGCCAGCCACGATACCGCCAGCATCCGACATGTTCTGGTAGTAGGTTGGGAGATCAAAAGGAACCAGGCCTACAGTGTCTCTGAACATTAACCTCTTCGAACTACTATCATAGTCCAGATCGGCCAAGGTGAATCTTGAAACACACTCGGGCCGCTCATGGAAATTCTCCAGAAGTTCAAACAGCATTATCGCAATCTCTATTGCTGTGAACCCTAGAGATATGAAGTACTTCTGCATGCCAATAAAGCATAAAGCTGGATCTTGAGGGAGAGTTACCACATCGAATAGATCATCGCCCAGCGACGACAGATATAGTGCAAATAGCTCACGAACTGGAGGAATGGAGCTGCAGAAAAAAAAACTAGTTAAACATACAAGTAGAGCAATTGATTTGAAGTACTCAAAACTGAAGAAGGATGTCTATGATGCATAGACACAATAACACATAATAATACCACTTTGTAACACTTAATGCAGGCATAGTAACTTTAGAAACAAGACTAGGTATTGCATCCATACTATCATGTCTTGTTACCATCATGTTAGAACAGTCAACACAAGTATGAGTAAATAAAGCAATGAATCTGTAGCAACTTTAGAAACAAGACTAGGTATTGCATCCATAATATCATGTCTTGTTACCATCATGTGAGAACAGTCAACACAAGTATGAGTAAATAAAGCAATGAATCTGTAGCATACCTAGAAGGCGAAGGCGGTTGTCCACCCCGCAGCCGAGGACGGATGTAGAGAGTACAAACTTCATTGTTACCAATGTTCAAAGAAGACACCTGATCCTCAGGATAAGCATTGCGTCCATTAAACCTCAGAACGGCATCCGGGATGCAAACATTTTGCTTACGAAAAGCTGCAGAGACGATCTCTTGAATTGAACAACCGTCTTCAAAGGGCAACGGAAGAGAGCCAAAGTTGTCCATTTGGACAATAACCTGCAAGTTAATTGATGGTGATATGAGTAAAGGCTTGTTATTAAATATACATTACCAAACAGAAAAGATAGATTAATACAGACCAGAATTTTAGATGTCCCCTTCATCATCTGGTTAGAGGATGATGATGATGATGATATCACGTCTCTAACAGACTGCCTGCTGTTGGAGACAAGACCTCTATGCTTGATGATATTTGGCCACTCCATTGAGGACACCAACTACATCAATACAATAAAATGCGACTGAAATATATTTGCTGGTAATTACTGTTGCCAAAGATTATTCTTTAATTTTCTAATCAACATCTATGCACATGATGTACAATTGAAAGATACAAGCAAACAGAACAAAGAATGCATTGACCAATTGATAACTACGGTAACAAACTAATGTTGTGAGAAATGATGCACATCACAGGCAAAGGCGGCTTTTATATCTCTGGAAGAGGACATGCCTACCTACATGAGTTACAAAAGGATGAAGGGTCTAGCAAGTACATAAATGTAACAAGTGATGTAATAGAAGTTATGGACAGGTAGAAGAAAAAATTGATATATTATCAGTATTCAGATCATCCAAGTACAGCTCCCTCACAAATGCTTTGCTCCCTCTGCTGGGGGCTTCGACAGGTAGCTGTGAGTATGTTGGTCACATGTTTGTCATTAAGGTTAGCGTGCCTTTGCACAAATTAGACCACTGTCACAGGCTTGAAAAAGAATATATAGCAGATACTCTATGTCTGAAGAACTAGATGCATCCCAATCGCTAAAATGTAGAATCTCACATGCCTCATCAACAATCGCATGGAACAGAAAACACAACAAATCAATTCAGGAGTACTCAGCTGCACTGATGGATGTGATGGGGGTTTGGGAGGTAGCTCACCTCGTAATGGAACAGTTCGCTGCCGGCGCCGTCGAAGAGGAAGCGCTTCGCACGGATCATCACCTTCCTGACGGTCCTGGCCACGGGACGCGCGGCGTGTGCGCGACCCTTCTTGAAGACCTGCGCCTGCGACGACGCGGTCGCCGGCGAGGGTGCGTAGAGACACGTAGTCAGCGCTGGCCCGGCGAAGACGCTGCCGTGGCGGTGGCGGGATGCGCCCTGGTGAGGCCACGGCGATGCCGATGGGCCCTGCGGCGTCCGCACGAAGCCGGTGGGCGCGCGCTCGCCTCCGCGTCCTCCCTCCAGGCGCCGGTGGTTCAGGCGAACCATCGTGATGGTCCCAGCCCCGAGCCGCGCTGGAAGGGCGAGCCCCTTACTGGAGACAGGCGCTAGGTCGACCTCGACCTTGGGCGCCTTGTCCGCAGCCGCAGCCGCAGCCTCGAGTTCCTTGTCGATGGTCGCGGACAGCGGCGCCATAGTCCATGTAGCGGCAGCCGCGGCGGGCGAGGGCGTCAACCCCTGGGGCGGCGGAGAAGGCGAGGGCCGGCGGAGATCGACACCGTGCTGGTACGGGTCCTGGTGATGCCACGGTGGTGGTGGCGACGCGCTCGGCGCGAAGACGCCGCCGTGGCGTGACGCGGCCTGGTGAGGACACGGTGGTGACGACGGGGTAGGCGCGGGCCTGGCGAAGACGCAGCCGTGGCGGGACGTGCTCTGGCGAGGCGACGGTGGTGGCGCGGGCCCGTCGAAGACGCCGCTGTGGAGGGACGCGCGCTGGTGTGGCGACGGAGTAGGCGCGGGCCTGGCGAAGACGCGGCCGTGGCGGGGCCACGGTGGTGGCGACGGGGTCGGCGCGGGCTCGGCGTGGAGGGACGCGCCCTGGCGAGGCGACGGTGGTGGCGCGGGCGCGGGCGCGGCGAAGACGCCGCCGTGGAGGGTCGCGCGCTGGTGCGGCCACGGTGGTAGCGACGGAGTAGGCGCGGGCCTGGCGAGGACGCGGCCGCCCTGGTGAGGCCACGGAGATGCCGATGGGCCGGGAGGCGTCCGCACGAAGCTCGTACCTCGGCGCCGGTGCTGCGCGCGGATCATGGCGACGGTCCCGGCCCCGGCCCCGGCCACGACCCTCTTGGAGACCAGCAGCAGCAGGGGCGGCTTGTCGACGGGCGCTAGCAGAGTCTCCGTGAGGAAGGGCTCCTTGTCGACGGGCGCGGAGGGCGGGGGCGGGGGCGGGGCCGGTGTGGGAGCCGCGGGCGAGGAGGGCGGGGGCGGGGGCGGGGCCGGTGTGGGAGCCGCGGGCGAGGTGGTAGGAGAGGGCGCAGGGGCGTAGGGGTACGGCGGGATCAGGGAGGGGCTCCGGGAGACGACGCCGTGCTGGTGGTGCAACCACACGGAGCCCCGGCGTCCTCCCGTGGGCGCCCGCCGCCCGCCGCCGCTCCCGAGGGAGCCCATGGTACACTAACCAAGTGAGGCTTCCGCGAGAAGGAGAGGGAGGAGGGGAATGGGCCGGGGCGCGGGTTTGTGGAGGCGGCCGCAGCGGACGCGGCTTTTATATGTGGAGCGGGTGGCTCTCCCCTCGATGTCCGTACGTCAAACTTCCACGGGGTTTCATTCGAAATTCGTCTCCAAGTCGTTTCCACGCTAAAATTCCATCTGGATCTAAACTCGTTTCCATTCCACAATAAGGCCTCGTTTGTTTCGCAGGTATTGGAGGGGTTTTCAAGGGAATTTCCCCGCGAGGCCCAGATTCCTCCCTAATACCCGTTGGCCCATTTGGTAGGCAGGGTTTTCTCGGCCCAACCTCCTCGATTCCCCCTCGACCCACCTGTTCCCACGCGGTTTAGAATCATCGAGCCCCCCCTCGAGGATTTGGCCACCCCCACTCGAGACGACGCTGCCGACGCCGCGCCGCCCGACTCGACGCCGTGCCGACCGACTCGGCCGCCGCCGCCGCCACGCCCGAGACGACGCCGCTGACGCCAAGGCGCCCGACTCGACGCCGGCGATCTCCTCCGCCCTCTGGACTTCTCACCGGTGGTTAGTCATCGCAGCCCCTCCTCCCTCGCCCTCCTCTCCATGGCTGCCACCGCCAGACGCCCTCCGTCGCCTCGTCCTCACCGGCGAGCACGCAAGAACGACCCTAACCCTAGGCCTAGCCCACTTGACTTCTTCTCATTTGTTTGTCTGCGATAATCTGCTAGCTCACTTGACAGATTTGTTCATCTAAAAAATAACAGTTCTGTTTGGCGAGGAGACTTATAGGCGCCATTCATTCAATAACAGTTCCCTGTAGTTGTAGTACATCTGTGATAATCTGAATCAAAGGCTAGAATTTCCTGATTGATGCAGCTGAGCTAAAGTGTGAGCTTCAATGTTATAGACCTTGAGACATGGAAAACCTGAACTAAACTGAATCTGGATCTGTGGTGTGGTGGTACACAAGTCTGTCAATAGGCCTCTAGTTTCCTATCTGAATTTCCTAGTCTGGATATATGGTTTGGTTGGTTCATATGGATTAGCTGAATGTTTTGTGAACTCATTCAGTTTCTTCCTAGTTTAATTGCCGAGGTTCATTCCTCCAATATGTGGCACTGATACTAAGTACTAGTAACTACTTATTTTTGACTCTGTTGATTGAGTAATGAGAGTAGCCTTTTTTGTTGGAGTACAGAATTTTCTGTCTAAGGAGACGAGGACAGTATCTGTCACACTGTTTCTGCTGTTTAGTACTTCTTTTTGCCTAACCAAGTGCATTGTTTAGTTATTTTCATACACATGATTTATTTTCTGAGTCATGAGAAATGGATGTGCTCCCCTATGGTTTTCTTAATCCTCCTGGGGTCACTCTCTTTTTGTGTCAAGTTCTGAAAAGAGTGCGAAGAAGAGCTCAATTTGCTTGTCAAAGAGCTCAATTGACTTGGAAATAATACAGTCTTATTTGATCTGTACTATATAATTTCCTAGCCCTGCTTTTGTGTTTCCATTACTGGTTGAGGAGTCTTGTTCCTTTCATGCAGCATTTGTGAATATCTCTTCTATTGTAGGCAGCTTAAATATGTCTCTTGATAGGCAGCTTAAATATGTCTTCCATGCTGATATGTTCTTATTTTGACAGCCTGCCGCTCCGATTCTTGTTGGGGTGGACGAATTACCTCCGTCCGGGATCCAGTTGTCACACCTAATTTCGTAATATACACAAGCCTTTTGGCCTCTTGTAGTCTTATTCTTATTTGTTGCTTGTTTATTCTAGTTTGAGGCTCTTGTAGCTCTTGTAGTCTTAAATGTAGTTCTTATTTGTTGCTTCCTGATTCTAGTTTTAGTGCCGAGATGAACTCCGAGATTATTGATCGAATTAGGAAGAGGAGAAGCGAGGATGATGAAGATATGATGTCCTTTATTCTGCCCGTATTGCATCGAATGCGTAGTAGAGGGCCAATCGAGAGAACTCAGCGACATAGCTCCATCTTATATGGCAAGAAGCGGGTTGATGATATCCTTACAGGCCATGTGAAGAATTGCCTAGTAGCTTATAGGATGGAGCCACGTATCTTTCGGGCTTTGGCATCTTACCTTAGAAGAGAAAATCTGATATCGGATAAAAGAATTAAGGTGGAGGAGAAGTTAGCCTTTTTCTTGTACATGGTGTCTCACAACGCATCTTATGAAGATCTTCAGCTAGAATTTCAGCATAGTGGACAAACATTTCATGAGTACATCAATGAGTTCTTCAACATCGTCCCCATTTTAGCTAGTCGATTTTTGAAGCCCCCGAACATTGATGAGCCACATCCAGTAATCTCCACCGACACAAGATTTTATCCTTACTTCCAGGTTTCCATTTTTAACGCTTCCACAATTTCTTTTCTTATCTAACTTATAGTTCTTTATTGACCTGCAATCTTTGCTTCCAGAACTGTTTAGGAGCCATTGATGGGTCACATGTCCCTATAACGGCAACACCTGGAATTGCTGCTCCATTTCGGAATAGGAAGGGTACCTTGAGTCATAATATTATGGTTGCCTGTGACTTCGATTTGAGATTCACTTTCATATCATGTGGTTGGGAGGGTTCAGCTACGGATGCGAGGGTTCTTCATTCTGCAATTAGCAAAGGATTTAGAGTACCCGAGGGAAAGTTTTACCTAGTTGATGGGGGTTATGCAAAGACTCAGTCATTTCTCGCACCTTATCGGGTGTCCGTATCATTTGAAGGAATTTGGTCATGGACACCCTCGACCACAAAACCACAGGGAATTGTTCAATCATCGGCATGCTGTTCTACGGAACCATGTGGAAAGGTCTCTAGGAATTCTTAAGAAGCGCTTCCCAATTCTTCATGTTGGCACACTGCATTCAATCGAGAACCAAGTGAAACTTCCTGCAGCTGCCGCAGTTCTTCACAATATCATCAAAATGGAGAATGGTGATGAGACTTGGCTTGACAACCAGCCCGATAACATAGCGCCAAATGTTTTGTTGATCTCCGAATGGCGGCGAGAATAACTATGGGAACAACGACTTAGGGAACACTCTAAGGGATGAAATAGCAATGCAAATGTGGGAAGCATACCATCCTGAATAGCCAACATGATGGTGTGTGTTTCAATCATATATATATATATATATATATATATATATATATATATATATATATATATATATATATATATATATATATATATATATATATATATATAAATTAACTTCATCATCTAATAATGTAGTGTGTGTTGAAATGCAGATATGTATCCAAAGGGGTCTCCAAAGTATAATGTGATGAAAGCAAGTGGGAGAAAAGCTTCACACGGTGCCAAGAAGCCATCACCCAAAATTAAAAAGACACCTCCAAGAGGTATTTGGTCTACTTAATCTCCATTTCTCAGATCTTGTGCTGGAGTTTTGATGTTTGTGATTGTTCTACTTAATATTTCTCATTTTGAATATTAGCTAGCTCATGATAGTTCATCACTATTTGTTTTCAAATTGAATGATAGTAACTCCTCTTATCATGTTGAGCATTAAGTTTGAACAATGTAAATTTGTGTTGGTGTAGTTAAAAAGCCAAGAGCTCAATGGAACCCAGCTTTGGAGAAGGGTTTAGTGGAGATACTTCAGGAGCACAACACTCCGTATCATCGAGGACAAAATGGTTGGTCAACTGAAGCATGGAATAGGATGGCGGATTTGTTTCATGAAAGATATGGCCACACAAATTTTACAAAGTCACAGATTCAGGAAAAACAGAAAGACTTGAAAGGTCAATACAGAATTCTTAAGGATGCCATAAACAGAGTGGTGTCATTTGGAACTATCATACACACATGATAGATGCAGACGCTAATCTTTGGCAAAACTTGATGACTGTAAGTTCTAGTGTAGTGCATTTTGTCTTTGCAAAACTTGATGACTTGTATTCCATTCTTTTGTAATCAATCTTATTTTTGAGCAGTCTAAGTTTGATAAATCATTTCTTTTATATATACAATGTGGCGTAAATAGCCAAGTTCCAGAATAAGCCCTTTCCCCTCTACGATAAGCTTGGTGATCTGTATGATGGTGAGTTACTGAGTTGAATGGATTTTCATTTCCTCTCTTTTTGTTGTCCTTTATAATGAATTTTCATTTCATTGCTGTGTGGCCTTTAATGATAACTTGGGTGTTTGTGCAGGGCATATAGCAGAAGTTAACTTCAATTTCACATCAACTGAGGTTACAGAAGTGAGTGATGGTGATCTCGAAGTTGAAAGAGAGAAGACTGCCTTCTCTTTTGACCTGAATCAATATGGTGATGATTTACACATGTATAATGATCCAAGAGATGCCGCCCCAAGTGATGGTCCAAGTGATGCTGCCCCAAATGATGGTCCCAGAGATGCTGCCCCAAGTGATGGTCCAAGAGGTGCTGCCCCAAGTGATGGTTCAAGAGATGCTACACAAAGAGGTGGTGCTGCTACTTCAAGCAACAAGCATGTGAAGGAATCAAAGAAGGGTAAGAAGCGTGATGATCCTATGGTGGAAGTGATGGCACAATATGTGGAGATCAAACGAAAGCAAGTGGAGGAGGAGTCTGCTTTATTGGTCGGGCAAAAATGCCCAAGAATTCTCCATCGCAAGTGCATTGCTGTTTTGCACAAGATGGAAAACATCCGCCGCGATGAACGAGCCACTGCCTACAAAGTGTTCAAAAGTGTTGAGAACCGTGAGATCTTTCTTAATTCTACCACCAAGATGAAGAGAGTGCTGCAGTGTTTCTTCGGAGCGAAATGGCAGAGTTGACTCAACGTACTTAAGGTAAGCTACCTTACTCCATCTCTCTTGTGACATTTTGCCCCACTTCATGAAAACTAAGATTGTTGTTCTTGCTCCTGTGAACATCTATCTAGTTGATAATATAATATCTCATGAACCTAGTGTCACTATCATTTAGCACTCCCTCATTTTGTTGTAGTACGGCTAACAAATCAAATCAAATCTGCCAAGGTTTTTGGTGGTGCCGAGTTATTACATATGACAGAATCTGTCTAGTCTACATGTTTGAATCTGTCTAGAAAACTCTGGCAATTCTGTCTAAACTTATTTGTGCTCAAGCTCCTGGCAAAAACTCGCACTATAGTTCATCTCATGGTTGTGTGCCTTGAGGCGAACCTGCACATACATAGGCATCAAAGCGGTTTGTTGTTGGCGAAGTGTGGCGATGTTTTCATGTATTTGTATGGGTGTTGTGGCTTACATAGTTTCTGTGGTATCAAGGAAATTATCAGTATCTCGGTAACTAAAATGACATTTTAATTAGCAGCGACTATTATGATTTTCTTGGAATATTATTGTCCTTTGTCCTTACACCCTGTCAAGTTAAACTTGAATAATCAAGAGAGCGTGGCCTTTGGTCTTGTCCCAGCTTCTAATGAGTAAAATGAATTTGTACATGGAAAATTTCTTTGCTACTCCGGAGTGTCTACACTGAAAATTTGATACCATTGTACACTGAAAATCAGGAGTACAAATTTGCTCGCTTGATCTTGCTCCTTGCTTGCTTGCTGTTGGAACAAATCAGAGTAGTATCGAACTTCAATAAAATTGTTGATCTTGTGTACAAATGCCATTAAACTGTTGGAGTACTCCTGTTTGCTTGTTGCGCACCTACAAAAAGAAAATGAAGAAAAAAATAAATTAATGTTGCTTGCTGGAAACTTTGCTTTAATATATACAACTTGTTTCTTGCTAGTAGTACAATGCTCCTACTACAAGTACAATACTCCTTGCTTGTTCTATTCCCGAAACTTGCTGTACTACAGGCCTACTTATGTTCCGAAGGCACTCTAATGTTCATCTAGCAAAACTTATAGTTATAATTTATTCAAGGCACTCTAATATTCATCTCTTTTGTTTCATCAGGTTCTCAAGCACCAAAAGAAGCAACAATAAACAAGCTGGAGGGATAACTTTCTCTTAGATTCTCAAAGATAGATGATCATGACACCAAAAGATGGATATATCTGTATGCGAAATTATAACTGATCTTGAGCTATTCCAGAAGTACTTGTGTTGTGTTATCTTTACTGCAAAATTATGTTGGGGCTGTGATGAACTGTTGTTGCTGCGAAAGATCATGTTGTCATGATAAATTATGATTCCTGGGATTTGGGTTTCGAAGTCATGTTGTTATGATAAATTATGATGTTGTGATGATATATTGATTTCGAGTCATGCAAAATTACGTTGCTGCTGGGAAAACTATAGCTAAATTATTCCCCTGTAGCAACTTTTCTCATTTTTATTAGGTGGCCTTTACAATTCTGTAGCAAGGATATAAGGGAGTTAGTTACATTGTAAAGATTGAATTTTTAGATGTTCTACACCATATTATGTCAATTTGGCAAACCCTGCCTATCAAACAGAAATTTTAAACGAAGAGGATTGGGGATGGAGGGGTTTTGGGGATTCAAGGGGTTTTGAGGGGATTGTGTGGAAGGGAGGGATTCACCAAATCCTCCCAAATCCCCTCCTCCGAAATCCTCCCAAATCCCTTTGTGCCAAACGAGGCCTAACGAACGTGAGGTGCCCCGTGGAATGGAGGGAGCAGGGGCACCTCACGTTCGTTATTGATCATTGAATTTTATAGGGACGGAGGGAGTACATATTAGTGCCCTTCTTTGTAGAGTATCTAAATTAGTTGGTGCTTCAAATAGCTCATTGAATTTTGTAGGTTCTCATTAATTGAAATGGTAGGTAATCAAGAAAGCAGTAAGTTAGTGAAGCTGATAAATTAGGAAAGTTGTCATAATTTATTAAATGGTAGAGGTTCATTAAATGGAAAGCTAGTTATGTTAGTAAATGAGCTTTTTTCGTAAAGTTGCTAAATTACATAGTGTTGTCAATGTTTAATGCTTAAAACAGTTCATTAAATGGTATATGTACTCACTAGAAAGTAACAAATTTGTTTTTGCATATTGTAGAACAAGGTTGAAAATTGTGGAGTTGTGGAGTGGGTTGATGGTCATTGGCCTCTCATAATGGAGAAGTGTCTTCTTAAGCTATGGGATTGTTTAATTTAGTCGATTATGATCTCATTGAGCTCAAGCAGGTTAAGGTCTCTCCCGCTAGATGTCCCATTCTTGGAGGCCTCGGGGTCGCTCTCGCTCATGTTCTAGGCGTGTCACGGGTGGACTTGTAAGCTTTTTCAATGAATATTGAGAATCATAAGATCTTGGTATGGAATGTGATTACTTCCTTTAGTGATCCGAAAATGGGGCAATAAGGATTCTTGCCTTTTCCTCCAAAAGTGACTGAGTTATCGAACCCACGAGAAGCTGGTGCCCTTTAAGCTAGGGTCCCATACAAGCTTTTGCAACAGAATAAATTCCAGCTTTTGATCGGATCGTAAATCAAGCTGACACTGAAAAGACTTATAATAAAAACAGGCATGGGTATGAGGTCTTATGCTTACAATCATATATTTGTGTCGGGATCATCATGGTCTTAATTTGTGCTCTAGAAGTCAGCCATCAAGATGTGTTTGCTACGTATCAAAGTGGGGGTGTCTCCAAATTATGTCTTGAGTGACATGCGTCCTGCATCAAGAGTCGGTTGTCCAACCGAAGGCCTTATCCATCGCGCGAGGTTGCCTTGGTAATTAAGATAACAATGATCGGGTAAAAGCATTGGGTGTTTGATGTCTACTACACAACTTCATTCTTGTAGACTCTGTTGGGCCTCCAAGAGCAGAGTTTTGTAGGACAGCAGCAAATTTCCCTCAAGTGGATTCCCTAAGCTTTATCAATTCGTGGGAGGTATACACTAGTAGAAAACAGGGCATCAGTCCCAGTTCCAGAGGGCCTTTAGTCCCGGTTTTGCAACCGGGACAAAACGATCGGGACTAATGCCCATTACTTTTTAGTCCCGGTTGGCTTATGAATCGGGACTAAAGGAGTTCTTCCACGTGGTTGCTGTGGGGCGCCCAGGCAGGAGGACCTTTAGTCCCGGTTGGTAACACCGACCGAGACTAAAGGCAGCCACGCGTGAGCAGCTGCCAGGCGATGGGGTTTTTGTTTTTTAGAGGGGTTTAGGGGTTTTCATATTGTGTTTCCCCTTTTATTTTTGTGTTTACCCTTCAATTCTTTTACATTTAGGGTTTCATTTTTATTTAAGTTTTTCCATTCAACTCGACGCTAGCTACTACCACTACTGCAGGATGCTGCTAGCGCGACACTGCAATCAGAGACCCTTCGACGAAACTGTGTGTGATGCAATAATCGCAAACGGTGATGTAAAAAACCGTCAAAAAGATGAAAAACGTTTGCGATGACGGATGCATCGAACACGGTTCAGAATTGAGTTGCGTGTGCGATGAGGGGCATACAGCTCAGTTCAGTGAGATGTTTGCGATGAGGCAAAAGAACATAAACTGTTGTGATCCCCTATACTTGTGGGTTATCAGCGTGCCCTACCCCCTCTAGGCGCGGCTACCAAGCTTGTGACCACCTAGTGTGCCCTCCTGACTTTGTTTTCTTGCAGAATACTTCTTTTGGTTGGTAAAAATTCATTATATAATCTCCCGAAGGTTTTGACCACCGTACCACGTCAAAATCCTCTATTTTTGTTTCAAGCTATTTCTGCAGCAGATTTAGAGCAAGATGTCTTCACAAGAGTCGGTCGGGGAGAGTCGTGTCTCTCACCCGGCATAGGACCCAAGAGCATACAGCGAGGCTGAACCCTTTGGGTGGTCAACGGAGGAAGATATGGAAGCCGACCTAGAAAGAGTGGATGCCATGGAGGAGGATCGAGAACTTACCTCTCGCCATCAACCAAGAGCCATGCTCGAGGAACTCCAGAGTGCAGCAATACCGGATTCGGTCATACCACCCGGTGCTAAGTTTATCTCTTATAATAACATGAAAAAGAGTGTTGCTTTTTCTCCCGCAGCCAAGATGTATCCATGGGTGGACGGTGATACGTCTCCAACGTATCTATAATTTTTTATTGTTCCATGCTATTATATTACCCATTTTGGATGTTTATGGGCTTTACTTTACACTTTTATATCATTTTTGGGACTAACCTACTAACCGGGGGCCCAGCCCGAATTGCTGTTTTTTTGCCTATTTCAGAGTTTCGAAGAAAAGGAATATCAAACGGAGTCCAAATGGAATGAAACCTTCGGGAGCGATCTTTTTGGAACAAACGCAATCTAGGAGACTTGGAGTGGACGTCAAGAAGCAGCCGAGGCGGCCACGAGGCAGGAGGGCGCGCCCTAGGGGGTAGGCGCACCCCCCACCCTCGTGGGGCCCTCTTGGCTCAACCGACCTACTTCTTCCTCCTATATATATCCACGTACCCTGAAAACATCAAGGAGCACCATGAAAAACTATTTCCACCGCCGCAACCTTCTATATCCGCGAGATCCCATCTTGGAGCCTTCGCCGGCGCTCCGTCGGAGGGGGAATCGACCATGGAGGGCCTCTACATCATCTCCAAGGCCTCTCCGATGAGTTGTGAGTAGTTTACCACAGACCTTCGGGTCCATAGTTATTAGCTAGATGGCTTCTTCTCTCTCTTTGAATCTCAATACAAAGTTCTCCTCGATCTTCTTGGAGATTTATTCGATGTAACTCTTTTTGCGGTGTGTTTGTCGAGATCCGATGAATTGTGGGTTTATGATCAAGTTTATCTATGAGAAATATTTGAATCTCCTCTAAATTCTTTTATGTATGATTGGTTATCTTTGCAAGTCTCTTCGAATTATCAGTTTGGTTTGGCCTACTAGATTGATCCTTCTTGCAATGGGATAAGTGCTTAGCTTCGGGTTCAATCTTGCGGTGTCCTTTCCCAGTGACAACAGGGGCAGCAAGGCACGTATTGTATTGTTGCCATCGAGGATAAAAAGATGGGGTTTATATCATATTGCATGAGTTTATCCCTCTACATCATGTCATCTTTCTTAATGCGTTACTCTGTTCTTCATGAACTTAATACTCTAGATGCAGGCAGGAGTCGGTCGATGTGTGGAGTGATAGTAGTAGATGAAGAATCGTTTTGATATACTTGTTGTGGACGTGATGCCTATATACATGATCATGCCTAGATATTCTCATAACTATGCACTTTTCTATCAATTGCTCGACAGTAATTTGTTCACCCACCGTAATACTTATGCTATCTTGAGAGAAGCCACTAGTGAAACCTATGGCCCCCGGGTCTATCTTTTATCATATAAGTTTCCCATCTACTTTTATTTGCATCTTTACTTTCCAATCTATATCATAAAAATATCAAAAATATTTATCTTATCTTATTATCTCTATCAGATCTCACTTTCGCAAGTTACCGTGAAGGGATTGACAACCCCTTTATCGCGTTGGTTGCGAGGTTCTTGTTTGTTTGTGTAGGTACGAGGGACTTCTGTGGAGCCTCCTACTGGATTTATACCTTGGTTCCCAAAAACTGAGGGAATACTTACGCTACTTTGCTGCATCACCCTTTCCTCTTCAAGGGAAAACAAACGCAGTGCTCAAGAGGTAGCAAGAAGGATTTCTGGCGCCGTTGACGGGGAGGTCTTCGCTCAAGTCAAGACATAGCAAGTACCCATCACAAACTCATCTCCCTCGCATTACATTATTTGCCATTTGCCTCTCGTTTTCCTCTCCCCCACTTCACCCTTGCCGTTTTATTCGCCCTCTCTTTTCCGTTCGCCTCTCTTTTTTCGCTTGTCTCTTGTGTGCTTGTGTGTTGGATTGCTTGTCACGATGGCTCAAGATAATACTAAATTGTGTGACTTTTCCAATACCAATAATAATGATTTCCTTAGCACTCCGATTGCTCCTATTAATGATGCTGAATCTTGTGAAATCAATGCTGCTTTGTTGAATCGTGTTATGAAAGATCAATTCTCCAGCCTTCCTAGTGAAGATGCCGCTACTGGTCTAAACAACTTTGTTGTTTTGTGTGATATGCAAAAGAAGAAAGATATGGATAATGATATTGTTAAATTGAAGTTATTTCCGTTTTCACTTAGAGATCGTGCTAAAACTTGGTTTTCATCTTTGCCTAAAAATAGTATTGATTCATGGAATAAGTGCAAATATGCTTTTATCTCTAAGTATTTTCCTCTCGCTAAGACCATCTCTCTTAGAAACGATATTATGAATTTTAAACAACTTGATCATGAGCATTTTGCCTAATCTTGGAAAAGAATGAAATTAATGATTCACAATTGCCCTGCACATGGTTTAAATTTATGGATGACCATACAAAATTTCTATGCCGGTTTGAATTGTGCTTCTAGAAATCTTTTAGATTCGGACGCGGGAGGCACTTTTATGGCAATCACCTTAGGAGAAGCTACTAAACTCCTAGATAATATTATGGTTAATTATTCTCAATGGCACACCGAAAAATCTACTAGTAAAAAGGTTCATGCGATAGAAGAAATTAATGTTTTGAGTGGAAAGATTGATGAACTTATGAAATTGTTTGCTACTAAGAGTGCTCCTATTGATGCTAATGATATGCCTTTGTCTACTTTGATTGAGAATAATAATGAATCTATGGATGTGAATTTTGTTGGTAGGAATAATTTTGGTAACAATGCTTATAGAGGAAACTTTAATCCTAGGCCGTTTCCTAGTAATTCCTCTAATAATTATGGTAATTCCTACAACAATTCTTAAGGAAATTTTAATAAGATGCCCTCTGATTTTGAGAATCGTGTTAAAGAATTTATGATCTCTTAAAAGAATTTCAATGCTTTGCTTGAAGAAAAATTGCTTAAAGTTGATGAATTGGCTAGAAACGTTGATAGACTTTCTCTTGATGTTGATTTTTTGAAACTTAGATCTATCCCACCTAAGCATGATATCAATGAGTCTCTCAAAGCCATGATAATTTCCGTTGATGAGTGCAAAGAAAGAACCGCTAGGATGCGTGCTAAGAAAGATTGCTTTGTAAAAGCGTGTTCTTCTAGTTTCTACGAAAATAATGATGAAGATCTAAAAGTTATTGATGTGTCTCCTATTAAATCTTTGTTTTGCAATAGGAAACTTGATAATGATGGGACTGGAGATGAGTCAACTTTATTTAAAAGGCGTCCCAATGATTTGGAGTTTTTAGATCTTGATGCTAAATTTGGTAAAAGTGGGATTGGAGAGGTCAAAACTTTACATAGCATTGAACCCACTATTATGGATTTCAAGGAATTTAATTATGATAATTGTTCTTTAATAGATTGTATTTCCTTGTTGCAATCCATGTTGAATTCTCCTCATGCTTATAGTCAAAATAAAGCTTTTACCAAACATATCATTGATGCGTTGACGCAATCTTATGAGGAAATAACTTGAATTGGAAGTTTCTATACCTAGAAAACTTTATGATGAGTGGGAACCAACTATAAAAATTATTCATGAATGCTATGCTTTGTGTGATTTGGGCGCTAGTGTTTCCACGATTCTGAAAACTTTTTGTGATGTGCTTGTTGCAAATATGCCCTAGAGGCAATAATAAAATTGTTATTATTATATTTCCTTGTTCATGATAATTGTCTATTGTTCATGTGATAATTGTATTAATTGGAAACCGTAATACATGTGTGAATACATAGACCACAACATGTCCCTAGTGAGCCTCTAGTTGACTAGCTCGTTGATCAATAGATGGTTATGGTTTCCTGACCATGGACATAGGATGTCACTGATAACGGGATCAAATCATTAGGAGAATGATGTGATGGACAAGACCCAATCCTAAGCATAGCACAAGATCATATAGTTCGTTTGCTAAGAGCTTTTCTAATGTCAAGTATCATTTCCTTAGAACATGAGAGTGTGCAACTCCCGGATACCGTAGGAATGCTTTGGGTGTACCAAACGTCACAACGTAACTGGGTGGCTACAAAGGTGCACTACAGGTATCTCCTAAAGTGTCTGTTGGGTTGGCACGAATCGAGATTGGGATTTGTCACTCCGTATGACGGAGAGGTATCTCTAGGCCCACTCGGTAATGCATCATCATAATGAGCTCAATGTGACTAAGTAGTTAGTCACGGGATCATGCATTACGGAACGAGTAAAGTGACTTGCGAACGAGAGATTGAACGAGGTATTGGGATACCGACGATCGAATCTCGGGCAAGTAACGTACCGATTGACAAAGGGAATTGTATACGAGATTGCTTGAATCCTCGACATTGTGGTCCATCTGATGAGATCATCGTGGAACATGTGGGAGCCAACATGGGTATCCAGATCCCGTTGTTGGTTATTGGCCGGAGAGATGTCTCGGTCATGTCTGCATGGTTCCCGAAC
The DNA here is from genome assembly GCA_021605205.1 of Aegilops longissima. Classification (NCBI taxonomy): domain Eukaryota; kingdom Viridiplantae; phylum Streptophyta; class Magnoliopsida; order Poales; family Poaceae; genus Aegilops; species Aegilops longissima. The sequence continues at coordinate 703,511,536 of CM038680.1, read as the reverse complement.
CCGTAGGGTCTACACACTTAAGGTTCGGTGACGCTAGATTTGTTATGGGAAATAGTATGTGGTTACTGAAGGTTGTTCGGAGTCCCAGATGAGATCCCGGACATGACGAGGAGCTCCGGAATGGTCCGAAGGTGAAGATCGGTATATTGGACGAAGGGTGTTGGAGTCCGGAATTGTTCCGGGGGTACCAGGTGATGACCAGCGTGTCCGAAAGGGGTTTGGAGGCCCGACAAGTGTTGGGGCCTTATGGGCCAAGGAAGGGGGCACATCAGCCCACTAAGGGGCTGAGCGTCCCTCCCACCCCATCTCACGTAACCTGGAGAGGTAGGGGCGCCACCCCTAGGGCAGCCTCCCCTCCCGGCTTGGGGGGCAAGTTTCCTAGGGGTTGGGGGCGCCCAAACCCATCTAGGGTTTCCCCTGGTCGCTGCCCCCTCCTCTAGATCCATCTAGAGGGGCCGGCCCCCTCTCCCCTTCCCCCTATATATAGTGAGGGGGTGGGAGGGCAGCCATACCCTTCCCCTGGCGCAGCCCCTCCCTCCTCCAACTCCTCCTCCTCCTCCGTAGTGCTTGGCGAAGCCCTGCGGGAGAACCACGAGCTCCATCACCACCACGCCGTCGTGCTGTCGGAGTTCTCCCTCAACTTCTCCTCTCCCCTTGCTGGATCAAGAAGGAGGAGACGTCCCCGGGTTGTACGTGTGTTGAACATGGAGGCGCCGTCCGTTCGGCGCTAGATCGGATCTTCCGCGATTTGAATCGCCGCGAGTACGACTCCATCATCCGCGTTCTTGTAACGCTTCCGCTTCGTGATCTTCAGGGTATGAAGATACACTCATCCTCTCCCTCTCTTGTTGCTAGAATCTCCATAGATTGATCTTGGTGACACGTAGGAAAATTTTGAATTATTGCTACGTTCCCCAACAGTGGCATCATGAGCTAGGTCTATTGCGTAGATTCTATGCACGAGTAGAACACAAGTAGTTGTGGGCATTGGTTTGTTCAATTTTCTTACCGTTACTAGTATTATCTTGTTTCGGCGGTATTGTGGGATGAAGCGGCCCGGACAGACCTTACACGTACGCTTACGTGAGACAGGTTCCACCGATTGACATGCACTTGTTGTAGAAAGGTGGCTAGCGGGTGCCAGTCTCTCCCACTTTAGTCGGATCGGATTAGATGAAAAGGGTCCTTATGAAGGGTAAATAGCAATTGGCATATCACCGTTGTGGCTTTTGCGTAGGTAAGAAACGTTCTTGCTAGAAACCTATACCAGCCACGTAAAACATGCAACAACAATTAAAGGACGTCTAACTTGTTTTTGCAGGGTATGCTATGTGATGTGATATGGACAAAAGAATGTGATGAATGATATGTGATGTATGAGATTGATCATGTTCTTGTAATAGGAACCACGACTTGCATGTCGATGGGTATGACAACCGGCATGAGCCATAGGAGTTGTCTTAATTTATTGTATGACCTGCGTGTCATTGAATAATGCCATGTAATTACTTTACTTTATTGCTAAGCCATTAGCCATAGTAGTAGAAGTAATAGTTGGCGAGACAACTTCATGAAGACACGATGATGGAGATCATGATGATGGAGATTGTCATGCTGGTGACGATGATGATCATGGCGCCCCGAAGATGGAGATCAAAAGGAGCAAAATGATACTGGCCATATCATGTCACTATTTGATTGCATGAGATGTTTATCATGTTTTTGCATCTTATTTGCTTAGAACGACGGTAGCATAAATAAGATGATCCCTCATAAAATTTCAAGAAAGTGTTCCCCCTAACTGTGCACCATTGCGAAGGTTCGTTGTTTCGAAACACCACATGATGATCGGGTGTGATAGATTCTAACGTTCACATACAACGGGTGTAAGCCAGATTTACACATGCGAAACACTTAAGTTGACTTGACGAGCATGTACAGACATGGCCTCGGAACACAAGAGACTGAAAGGTCAAACATGAGTCGTATAGCAGATGCGATCAACATGAAGATGTTCACCGATGATGACTGGTCCATCTCACGTGATGATCGGACACGGCCTAGTTGACTCGGATCATGTATCACTTAGATGACTAGAGGGATATCTATCTAAGTGGGAGTTCAATAAATAATCAGAAGAACTTAATTATCATGAACATAGTCAAAAGGTCTTTGCAAATTATGTCGTAGCTTACGCTTTAGTTCTACTGTTTAAGATATGTTCCTAGAGAAGAATTTAGTTGCAAGTTGATAGTAGCAATTATGCGGACTGGGTCCATAAACTGAGGATTGTCCTCATTGCTGCGCAGAAGGCTTATGTCCTTAATGCATCGCTCGGTGTGCTGAACCTCGAACATTGTTTGTGGATGTTGCGAACATCTGACATACACGTTTTGATGACTACGTGATAGTTCAGTGCATAATGTTAAACGGTTTAGAATTGAGGCACTGAAGACATTTTTGAAACGTCGCAGAACATATGAGATGTTCCAAGAGCTGAAATTAGGATTTCAGGCTCGTGCCCGCATCAAGAGGTATGAGACCTCCGACAAGTTTCTTAACCTGCAAACTAAGGGAGAAAAGCTCAATCATTGAGCATGTGCTCAGATTGTCTGAGTACTACAATCACTTGAATCGAGTGGGAGTTAATCTTCCAGATGAGATAGTGATGGTTCTCCATAGTCACTGCCACCAAGCTATTAGAGCTTCGTGATGAATTATAATATATCAAGGATAGACATGATGATCCTTGAGCAATTCGCGATGTTTGACACCGCGAAAGTAGAAATCGAGTAGGAGCATCAATTGTTGATGGTTAGTAAAACCACTAGTTTCAAGAAGGGCAAGGGCGGGAAGGGATACTTCATGAAACGGCAAATCAGTTGCTGCTCTAGTGAAGAAACCCAGGGTTGAACCCAAACCCGAGACTAAGTGCTTATGCAATGAGGGAACGGTCACTGAAGCAGAACTACCCTAGATACTTGGTGGATGAGAAGGCTGGCAAGGTTGACAAAAGTATATTGGATATATATTGTATTAAATGTGTACTTTACTAGTACTCCTAGTAGCACCAGGGTATTAAGATACCGGTTCGGTTGCTAAGTGTTAGTAACTCGAAATAAAAGAGCTATGGAATAAACGGAGACTAGCTAAAGGTGAGATGACGATGTGTGTTGGAAGTGTTTCCAAGGTTGATGTGATCAAGCATGGCCTGCTCCCTCTACCATCGAGATTGGTGTTAAACCTAAATAATTGTTATTTGGTGTTTGCATTGACCATAGACATGATTGGATTATGTTTATTGCAATACAGTTATTCATTTAAGGAGAATAATGGTTACTCTACGTATTTGAATAATACCTTCAACGGTCTTGCACCTAAAATGAATGGTTTATTGAATCTCGATCGTAGTGATACACATGTTCATACCAAAAGATATAAGATAGTAATGATAGTACCACATACTTGTGGCAATCGCCATTTGAGTCATCTTGGTATAAACGCATGAAGAAGCTCCATGTTGATGGATCTTTGGACTCACTCGTTTTGAAAAGATTGAGATATGCGAACCATGTCTATTGGTATATATGCATGAAGAAACTCCATACAGATGGATTGTTTGGACTCACTTGATTTTGAATCACTTGAGACATGCAAATCATACCACATGGGCAAGATGACTGAAAGGCCTCGTTTTTCAGTGAGATGAAACAAGAGAGCAACTTGTTGGAAGTAATACATTTGATGTGTGCAATCCAATGAGTGCTGAGGCAAACAGTGAATATCGTTATGATCTTACTTCACAGATGATTTGAGTAGATTCGGAGTATATTTACTTGATGAAACACGAGTCTGAATTATTGAAAGGTTCAAGTAATTTCAGAGTGAAGTTGAAGATCATCGTGGCAAGAGGATAAAATGTCTATGATATGATCATAGAGATGAATATCTCAGTTACGAGTTTGGTACACAATTAAGACCTCGTGGAAATTGTTTCATAACTAATACCGCCTAGAATACCATAGTGTGATGGTGTGTCCGAACATCATAAATGCACCCTATTGGATATGGTGCATACCATGATGTCTCTTATCGAATTACCACTATCGTTTATGGGTTAGGCATTAGAGACAACCACATTCACTTTAAATAGGGCACCACGTAATTCCGTTGAGATGACACCGAATGAACTATGGTTTAGAGAAACCTAAGCTGTCATTTATTAAAAATTTTGGGGTTGTGACGCTTATGTGAAAAGTTTTGCTTGATGAGCTCGAACCCAAAGAGGATAAAATGCATCTTCATAGGACACCCAAAAACATTTGGGTATACCTCCTAATTCAGATCCGGAAGCAAAAGTGATTGTTTCCAGAAATGGGTCCTTTCTCGAGGAAAAGTTTCTCTTGAAATAATTGAGTGGGAGGATGGTGGAGACTTGATGAGGTTATTGAACCATCACTTCGACTAGTGTGTAGCAGGGCACATGAAGTTGTTCCTATGGCGCCTATACCAATTGAAGTGGAAGGCGATGATAGTGATCATGAAACTTCAGATCAAGTCACTACCAAACCTCGTAGGTCGACAAGGATGCGTACTACTTCAGAGTGGTACATAATCCTGTCTTAGAGGTCATGTTTGTCGGCGTTCTGGAACGGGGATCCCCAGACTTGCCTGCCTGCGGCCTGCGGCGTGGCTCAAGTAGGGGGCCCAGTGCGGCCCATCTTCATCGACTGGAGCTCAAGACCCTCGCGAGGGGCCAAGCCTCGCGGGGCGGACGACAGGAAGCTTCCTCAGGCACAGCCTCGTCAGGCTGGCTCACGAGGAGACGGAGAGATCAAGGCGGGGTACCTCCCGAGGTGCCGGTGACGCAAGCCATGACGATCGAGACCAGGCGGGCGCCAGGCGGGCGCCGGCCTGTGCAGTGTCCTTGTTTCCCCTTCGGTGCAAAGGGGGCAAGCACATGCCAAGGCATCAGGCAAAGGTTACCATTTCGGTGCAACAAGACCAAGACCAGTAGAACGACAGGATGGAGGTCATCGTGGAGCCCAGGAAGGCGTCATCGTCAGAGCCTTTGGCAGGCGAGGACCATCTTTAGTCAGGATAAGTGTACTAGATGTTCCCCTTCAAAATGGCCAATTGTTGGTGCCCTTCCCGCTCAATATTTGGGAAGAGGACCAGGGCCTTGCTCTATAAATAGGACTAGCCCCCATAGTATAGAGAGAGAACGAATCGACCCCTCCGAAGGGACAACACCACCACAAGAACACCCCTCACGAGGCTGTTCTTCCTTTGTACTGTTCATTATCAGCCCCTGAGGCAATCCACCACACCACACACTGGAGTAGGGTATTACACCACAATGGTGGCCTGAACCAGTATAAACCTTGCGTCCCTTGTGTTGTTCTTCGTGTAGCTTAGATCTCTTGTGAGGCGACGAAACGTGAGCTGGTAGGGGGAGTGATCTCCGTGCGCACCCCAGAGGTCAAACCTCAATGGTCTGCCGGAACCCGAAATCCGACATTTGGCACGCCAGGTAGGGGTGTGCCGGAATCACGCCTTCCGCCATCTTGCGTTTCGCCGTCCGTCGCATCCATGTCTGAAGCTCGTCGAGTCCGCGCCAAGCGCCGGGATGCCCTCGCCACCCGCGTCGCCCAGACGGCGCCCATCGGCGGATGCCCCCGTCGCTCCCCGTCGCCTGCCTCCAACGCCGCCACTGGCCCAGCGGGGAACGAGCAGTAGGCCTCATCCCTGCATCCTTCGGTGCGACGAGAGGGCCGCACCGCCATCCCGTCGCTGACTCCAGCCGTTTCGTCGTCCCACGCCCGTTGCACCCCCGCGGACGCGCACGCCTCGCTGCTCCTGGCGCGAGAGCTCCTGCACTACCGTCCCGTCAACGACCTCTACGAGGACTGGCTCGCCCGCATCATCGAGCTCATCAGCGCTGCAGGGGGCTCTCCTGTGCCCTCTCTCTCGCCGCCTCGCCCTCCATCCAGCGCAGGAGGCGCGGATAAGGAGGTGCCTCCGCTACCTCCTCCCCAAGAAGGCGCCCTAGCTCCACGGCGCGCGGCTCCGGCACGAGACCCACCGCGTCCGGTGCCCGCGCGACAAGAAAGGAGCTGCCAAGAGATTCCTTGTCCCCAAGAAGCTGCCCGCGTGCTCCCTGCTCCAGCGCGCTCCAGCTCCAGCTCCAGCGCGCCAAGACCCCGCGCTGCTCCTGGCGGCAGAGCGTGAAGACCTCCAAGATCAAGCCCTTTGTCACCAAAGGCCTCATGTGGCCACTGCGGGCTGCCATGCCTTCACCGTCGAGCTGCGCAGCTGTAACGCCCCGGATTCGATGCACCAGGTGTCCTTCAGTTATTCGCGTCATTGCCATGTCATGTGCTTGCGTGTGGGACTTTGCCATGTCATCATCTGCATTTCATATCATGCCATCATGTGCATTTCATTTTGCATACGTGTTCGTCTCATGCATCCGAGCATTTTCCCCGTTGTCCGTTTTGCAATCCGGCACTCCTATGTCTCCCGGCGCCCCCTTTTACCTCTTTTCGTGTGCGGGTGTTAAACTTTCTCGGAATGGGCCGAGGTTTGTCAAGCGGCCTTGGTATACCACCGGTAGACCGCCTGTCAAGTTTCGAATCATTTGGAGGTCGTTTGGTACTCCAACGGTTAACCGGGTAACCGTAAAGCCCTCTTTTGTTGCAGCCCAACTCCCCTTTCAAAGTGGCCCAAAACCTAGCTAACTCCCCTCCATGCTCTCGGTCGTTCGATCACGATCGTGTGGGCGAAAACCGCACCTCATTTGGACTCTCCTAGCTCCCAGAAACTATATATATGCCTTCCCCCGTCCAAATCCGGGTCCAAACCCTAGCCATCTTCATCCCCACGCCACCGGACAAAAACCCCGCCGCCCGGACATGTCCGCCGCCCTCAGCCACCGCCCCCTCGGCCAACCGCAAGCCTCCACGTCGCCCTCGCCGCCGCCTCCCATCGCAAGCCGCGCGCGCCCCTGCAGGCCCATCCGCTGCCCGCCTGAGCCCATCTGGGGCCTGGTCAACCAGCGTGCCGCCTCCGCGCCTCGGTGCCCGACCCGCCGCCGGCGACCCGCCGCCCATGAGCTCCAGCGCTGGAGCGGCCAGCCCCGCCGCCCGCTTCGCCCGAGCCGCCGCCCGCTCGCCCGCGCCCGCCCGGCGCCGTCGAAGCTTCGCCGCCGCGTCGGTGCCGCCGCCCGGCCATGACGCCCCGCCGCGTCGGAGTCCCGTCGGCCCCGAACTTCGGCCGGATCCGCCTCCCCCGGCGCGCCTCCGTCTTCTCCGGCCGCCAACGCCCCCGATCCGGCGAGATCCTGGCGTCCTCGTTGTCCGTGCCCTCGGTTGACTTCTTCTCCCCCCCTGATTTTTTTCCTCATTATATGTGTTATATTTTGTTGCATTTTTCATCATGCCATAACTCTGCATCCGTAGCTCCGTTTCGTGCGTGTAATGTGTCAAATTGTTCGTCTCGACGAGTACATCATTTCATCTCAGTGCATCATTTTCATTTGAGATCATCTTGGTGCCCGAAATGCTGTTAGAAGAGTGCTATGTGATGTTAGTTTCAGATTCTTATCAGAACATGCACTTTTGTCATTTTTGCCATGATTGATGTGTGCATCCTATGAACTTGAGTCCTACATGTGTTTTGTAATATGCCATGCCATCTTTACAGGGGTGTATGCCATGTATTTTTGTGATCTCTGTGGTGACTAGCACAAGCATGCAAACTAGGCTTCATGATGTTGCTGATTTCAGCCCTGTTCTGCTGATATTTTTATGCCATGTAAACTTGATGCTACAGAGAGATCCATGCATATTTTGAGATACTCCAGTAAGGATGTTTTGTTATACATGTCTTGCTCTATCCATCCATGCCCTTTTGTGCAATTATGGAGTGCCATAGCTTGAGTCAATCGAGCTCTACTTTTGCTATAAAATGTTTCCTGGCAGGTTGTTTACAAGTTATTCAATTTTGCCAAGGTTGTTGTAGTTGATCCGTGTATGCGATGATGTTGTTCTTGCCATGTATAGCTTCTATGCCATGTCTTCTTACTGTTGGTTGCCTTTCCATGCCATGTATTGCTCTGTGGTGAGTGGTTCAAGCTCACCAACATGCCTACTTATTGTTGTTCCTGCCACGTATGAATCTGTAATATAACTTGCCATGTTTACTTGGGTGCCATCATATTTTCTGATACCTTTTGGATCATGGTCAGTAAGGGACTCTTGTTCTATGCATTTAGTAGATTCATGCCATGCCTTTGTTTTCCATGTTAAGTTCCTGTAGCATGTTGTTTGATAGCTCTAAACATTGCAACCTGATGTTATTTCTGCTAAAGTCTGAACTGTTATTATTTGCAATCTTGCCATATGTTTTTGAGCATGTTCTAGTGATTTCTGGAGATAGCTCAGTGTTCATGTTTTGTCATGCTTTACCTGTACATCATGCCCATGCCTTTTGTTCTCATGTTAAGATGTTGTAGCTTGTTGTTTTGATGCGTGCAATATGCCTAGTTGCTGTTTTGGACAGATTGTTGTCATGACTTGTATAGTGTGTATGTGTTGAACCGTTGCTCCGTTTTGAGTGTGCTCTATATGTAACTTGCTTGATTTTGCATGTAGTTTCATATTATCATGTTGCATCCTTGTTTTGAGGTGTTTGCTTGATGTTTGGATGCATTTTGCATCAATGCCATGTTTAACTTGTTTTGCTCATATCTTTTAGGCCGTAGCTCCGAATCTAATGAACTTTATATGTAACTTGACTAGAATTTCGTGTAGATCATCGTGGTGCATCTTAGCTTGCTGTTTAACAACTTGAACATAAGGTTTATTCAGATCTGGACCAATTTCTAAATTTGCATATGAGGACTTACCGGACTTGTTATATGTTGTTCCCGGCCTCATTTAAACTTGCCTTGATGTGTTGCTCTTGTTTGTATCATCTCTTGCCATGAGTAGCCTCATCTAGATTTGTCATGCATCATGTTTGTTTGTGCATCATGCCTTGTTCATGTATGGTGTGTTTACTATGTTGTGTGCTTCTTCTTGTTAGTTCCCGTTTCGTTGCGATCGTGAGGATTCGTTTGTCTACGCTTGGTTCGGCTTCATCCGTTCGTCTTCTTCATGGACTCATTCTTCTTCCTTGCGGGATTTCAGGCAAGATGGCCGCTACCCTGGATCTCACTACTATCATTGCTATGCTAGTTGCTTCGTTCTTTCGCTATGCTGCGCTACCTATTACCTGTTTATCAAGCCATCCCAAATTGCCATGTCAGCGTCTAACCTTTTGCACCCTTCCTAGCAAACCATTGTTTGGCTATGTTACCGCTTTGCTCAGCCCCTCTTATAGCGTTGTTAGTTGCAGGTGAAGATGAAGTTTGTTCCTTGTTGGAACATGGAGATGGTGTTCCTTGTTGGAACATGTTTACTTGTTGGGATATCACAATATCTATTGTTTTAATTAATGCATCTATATACTTGGTAAAGGGTGGAAGGCTCGGCCTTATGCCTGGTGTTTTGTTCCACTCTTGCCGCCCTAGTTTCCGTCATATCGGTATTATGTTCCCGGATTTTGCGTCCCTAACGCGGTCGGGTGATTTATGGGACCCCCTTGACAGTTCGCTTTGAATAAGACTTTTCCAGCAAGGCCCAACATTGGTTTTACCATTTGCCTCACGACCACCTACTTTTCCCTTGGGAGTCGCTCTCTCGAGGGTCATCTTTATTTAGCCCCCCCCCCCGGGCCAGTGCTTCTCTAAGTGCTGGTTCGAAACGAGCAGACTACGGGGCCACCTTGGGGAAACTTGAGGATTGGTTTTACTCGTAGGATGTCTCATCCGGTGTTGCCCTAAGAACGAGATATGTGCAGCTCCTATCGGGATTGTCGGCGCATCGGGCGGCTTTGCTGGTCTTGTTTTATTGCTATCGAAATGTCTTGTAGCCGGGATTCCGAGACTGATCGGGTCTTCCCGGGGAGAAGGAATATCCTTCGTTGACCGCGAGAGCTTATCATGGGCTAAGTTGGGACACCCCTGCAGGGTTTGAACTTTCGAAAGCCGTGCCCGCGGTTATGTGGCAGATGGGAATTTGATGATATCCGGTTGTAGTAAACTTGAAGCAAACTCTTCTAAAATACACCAACCGTGTGCGTAACCGTGAGTGTCTCTTTTCGGGGTTGATCGAGAGGAGAACACGGTTTCTGGGTTATGTTTGACGTAAGTAGGAGTTCAGGATCACTTCTTGATCATTATTAGTTGACGACCGTTCCTTTGTTTCTCTTCTCGCTCTCTTTTGCGTATGTTAGCCACCATATATGCTTAGCCGCTGCTGCAACCTCACCACTTTACTCCTTCCTTACCCATTAAGCTTTGCTAGTCTTGATACCCATGGTAATGGGATTGCTGAGTCCTCGTGGCTCACAGATTACTACACCACCAGTTGCAGGTACAGGTTTGCGTTGATCATGACGCAAGAGCGATGCTTGCTTGTCTTGAGTTCTTCTTACGCTTCGTCTTGATCGGGGATAGGTTCCGGTCGGCAGCCTGGGCTAGCAGGTGGTGGATGTCGTTTGAGTTTCTGTTTATGTTTCATCCATAGTCGGATGTTGATCTTGTATATGATGTTGATGTATTCTTGTGGCATTTGTGCCTTATGTATGTACCCCATCTATTATGTAATGTTGATGTAATGATATCCACCTTGCAAAAGCGTTTCAATATGGTCTATCCTTGGTGGGACCGTCGAGTTTCTTTTTGGATAGGGTCGCATATTGGGCGTGACAAGTTGGTATCGAGCCTCGACCAACCCTAGGAGCCCCTTGATTGATCGTGTAGTTTGGCCGCAGTCGAGTCTAGAATAAAACTGTTTTCTGAGTCTAGTTATATCGGAGAGTAGGAATTCTTTTTACTCCTCTGCCCTTACGTCGCTCTGGTGAGGAATCTTGACGTAGGTGTTTTGAACTACTCCTCTTCCCATCAAATTTTTTCTTTAGGATCACGCAGTTGGTTTTCCGGTAGTTGGTTCTCAGCTCTTTTCATCCGGTGCATCTCTCGTCAAGTCGACTCGAACCTCTTTGTCTTTCGCGAGTTCAATCGTCAGTTGTTTTCTTTTCCCGCCCGCCCACCCTTCTTCTTCTCGGAACCGGAGTCCGTAATCGAGTATCCATCCTACTCGTGCGAAGTCTTTGCTTCCTTTCCTTAATGATTTCAACCGGTGTTTCCTTTGAAGTTATTCATCGGGTTTCCCCTTCCAAGTTGCCTTTGTTTTTCCCGCCCTCCCACCCTTCTTATTCCCGGAGTTCGAGTTTCTTCCGACCATCAATTTCATTCGTACGGAGCCCCTTCAGTCTTCCCTCATTTATCTCAACCGGTGAATTCTCGTCTTGTTTGTCATTCTTCATCTCTTTTCTTCCCTGGTGGATTCAATTCAAGTTTTTTGGGTTAATCATATTCTTTTCCTTCGAAGTGTTCTCTTTGCTCGTTCGCCTCTCGCCAGCTAATCATTCTGGAGTTCCGAAGACATCTCAGGAGATTCGTCTGTGTTCTAATTAATTCGAGGTTGTCACCTCATTCAAATATCTCAATTGTTCCGGTGCATCATCTATCTGTTCAACATTCCTTTCCAACGGTGTTTTCTTTTAGTGGGCCCTAACCCACAGGTCTTTTCCCAGGATCTTACCTGACTCTTCTTTTTCCCCGGAGCTATTCCCAATTCTTTTCAAGTGTGACGTAAGAATGGATTTCATCAGTCAGACGCCTTCCCAAGATCTCTTTCAAATCATTTCATTGTTGGCTCAACCTCTTTGTTTTTCATTCTCCCGGAGCGTCTCAACAATTCTGCATGGTGGTTCTCATCGTCATTCTCAACATTTGAAGACCGTCGTAGATTTTTTTTCTCTTAAATCTTGTCCGTTCTCCCGGAGATTCGCGGTGCTAGCTCGATGTTATCCTATCTAGTTGTTTCCAGTTGTGCAATTCTTTTCATCCATCCGGAGTATTTCAGGAGTTGTTTTCCGTCTCAATCATCCGGAGGCCATCTTTTCGGAAGATTTCTTCGTTCCAAGTTTTCATAGTCGTTCTCTCAATTATTCTATATCCGTGCCCCTTCGTTCATCTCAATATTATCCCGGTGCTTCGTTCAAGTGTTCTTTATTCAACTCATGATCTCTTTGTTCTTTTGCATCAAAATCCCCTCGAGCATATTGGTTCGAGCATATTGGTTCTTCTAATTCCTCCCGGTGATTCATTCTTTTTCGTCAGTCATTTCCGAATTCTTACAGTGGCTCGTTCAAGATTCTTTTTCCTTGATTATCATTTTAATCCATTCGTTCTTTCGAATCCTACCGGTGGTTCATGAAGACCTTCTCAAGGTGGCACTATGTCACTTCTCAATCCTTTTTCAAGAAGAATAAGTTGCATGCCAAATCCGTTGCTTTTCATCAATTTAATTTGATGAAGGATAAGCATACAATAAATCTTATTCTTATTTCATCCAAGTGAGTAATCCTTTCCTTCGGAGATTGTTCATGATGAATAATCTCTTGGTTCCAAGTGTTTTCATCTTTTTCTTATCCGGAGTTCAGTTTCCTCGGCCATTTCGTCGGAACCTCCATCTAAATCACCGCAAGGCTCATCTTATTCTGTCTTCCTTCATCCTATCTCATCATTCTTTTTGTAACCGGAGTTCTTCATGGTGGCTCGTCATGATTTAATTCATTCTTCAAGAGTTCATCAAGATTTTGTTGATGGAGTTCAAGTATCCTTTTCCTCCCGTCGTGAAGAGCAAGTAATTCATCATTTTCTTTTGAAGTGGAGTTTTCCATTCCTTCGTCCTTCTAAGCTATCCTATCATTCCCGTTTGTGGTCGGTTACCACCTCATAATTTCTGAGATGTTTTCCATAAGTCCACAACAAGCTTATTCTTTCGTTGTTGATTTTCTGAACAACCCCATTCAATCCTTCCTTCTAAATTCTTTTCATTCCATTCTTCATATTCTTCCGGAGGCATTGCGTTCTTCATCTCATCAACCGCCATCCCATCTTGTTCATGTTTCAGCCGGAGTGCTGCCTAAATCCTTTCAGTCTTATTCGTTTCTTATCTCGTTCTAACCAGAGTTGTTTCATAGTCTATCTCATTCCATGAGCTTTCGATTCTCGTCATTCTCGTCGGTCCTCTCTTATTCTCGAGTGCTCTTGATTCTTTGCTTCTTCTCTTGAGTTCATGTTTCACCTCATCCCTTTTCTCTTCCGTCTCGGTCCTAAGATCTCGGGACGAGATCTCTTGTTAGTGGAGGAGTGTTGTAACGCCCCGGATTCGATGCACCAGGTGTCCTTCAGTTATTCGCGTCATTGCCATGTCATGTGCTTGCGTGTTGCACTTTGCCATGTCATCATCTGCATTTCATATCATGCCATCATGTGCATTTCATTTTGCATACGTGTTCGTCTCATGCATCCGAGCATTTTCCCCGTTGTCCGTTTTGCAATCCGGCACTCCTATGTCTCCCGGCGCCCCCTTTTACCTCTTTTTGTGTGCGGGTGTTAAACTTTCTCGGAATGGACCGAGGTTTGTCAAACGGCCTTGGTATACCACCGGTAGACCGCCTGTCAAGTTTCGGATCATTTGGAGGTCGTTTGGTACTCCAACGGTTAACCGGGTAACCGTAAAGCCCTCTTTTGTTGCGGCCCAACTCCCCTTTCAAAGTGGCCCAAAACCCAGCTAACTCCCCTCCATGCTCTCGGTCGTTCGATCACGATCGTGTGGGAGAAAACCGCACCTCATTTGGACTCTCCTAGCTCCCAGAAACTATATATATGCTTCCCCCGTCCAAATCCGGGTCCAAACCCTAGCCATCTTCATCCCCGCGCCACCGGACAAAAACCCCGCCGCCCGGACATGTCCGCCGCCCTCAGCCACCGCCCCTTGGCCAACCGCAAGCCTCCACGTCGCCTCGCGCCGCCTCCCACCAGCTGCGCCGCCGCTGCCCTGCAGCCCATCCGTGGCCCGCCTGAGCCCATCTGGGGCCGGGTCAACCCAGCGCCGGCGTCCGCGCCTCGGTGCCCGACCCGCCGCCGGGCGCCGCCGCCCATGAGCCTCAAGCTTCGCGGAGCCGCCCCGCTGCTGCGCTCGCCCGAGCCGCCGCCGCCTTTCGCCCGCCGCCCGGCGCCGTCCGAAACTCGCCGCCCAGCGTTGGTGTGCTGCCGCCGCCTCGGCCGTGGCGCCCCGCGCCGGAGCCCGTCTGCCCCGAACTCCGGCCGGATCCGCCTCCCCCGGCGCGCCTCCCTCTTCTCCGGCCGCCGACGCCCCCGATCCGGCGAGATCCTGGCGTCCTCGTTGTCCGTGCCCTCGGTTGACTTCTTCTCCCCCCCCCCTGATTTTTTTCCTCTAAGTCATTATATGTGTTATATTTTGTTGCATTTTACATCATGCCATAACTCTGCATCCGTAGCTCCGTTTCGTGTGTGTAATATGTCAAATTGTTTGTCTCGACAAGTACATCATTTCATCTCATTGCATCATTTTCATTTGAGCTCATCTTGGTGCCCGAAATGCTGTTAGAAGAGTGCTATGTGATGTTAGTTTCAGATTCTTATCAGAACATGCACTTTTGTCATTTTTGCCATGATTGATGTGTGCATCCTATGAACTTGAGTCCTACATGTGTTTTGTAATATGCCATGCCATCTTTACAGGGGTGTATGCAATGTATTTTTGTGATCTCTGTGGTGACTTGCACAAGCATGCAAACTAGGCTTCATGATGTTGCTGATTTCAGCCCTGTTCTGCTGATATTTTTATGCCATGTAAACTTGATGCTACAGAGAGATCCATGCATATTTTGAGATACTTCAGTAAGGATGTTTTGTTATACATGTCTTGCTCTATCCATCCATGCCCTTGTTTGCAATTATGGAGTGCCATAGCTTGAGTCAATCGAGCTCTACTTTTGCTATAAAATGTTTCCTGGCAGGTTGTTTACATGTTATTCAATTTTTCCAAGGTTGTTGTAGTTGATCCGTGTATGCTATGATGTTGTTCTTTCCATGTATAGCTCTATGCCATGTCTTCTTACTGTTGGTTGCCTTGCCATGCCATGTATTGCTCTGTGGTGAGTGGTTCAAGCTCACCAACATGCCTACTTATTGTTGTTCCTGCCACGTATGAATCTGTAATATAACTTGCCATGTTTACTTGGGTGCCATCATATTTTCTGATACCTTTTGGCTCATGGTCAGTAAGGGACTTTTGTTCTATGCATTTAGTAGATTCATGCCATGCCTTTGTTTGCCATGTTAAGTTCCTGTAGCATGTTGTTTGATAGCTCTAAACATTGCAACCTGATGTTATTTCTGCTAAAGTCTGAACTGTTATTATTTGCAATCTTGCCATGTGTTTTTGAGTATGTTCTAGTGATTTCTGGAGATAGCTCAGTGTTCATGTTTTGTCATGCTTTACCTGTACATCATGCCCATGCCTTTTGTTCTCATGTTAAGATGCTGTAGCTTGTTGTTTTGATGCGTGCAATATGCCTAGTTGCTGTTTTGGACAGATTGTTGTCATGACTTGTATAGTGTGTATGTGTTGAACCGTTGCTCCGTTTTGAGTGTGCTCTATATGTAACTTGCTTGATTTTGCATGTAGTTTCATATTATCATGTTGCATCCTTGTTTTGAGGTGTTTGCTTGATGTTTGGATGCATTTTGCATCAATGCCATGTTTAACTTGTTTTGCTCATATCTTTAAGGCCGTAGCTCCGAATCTAATGAACTTTATATGTAACTTGACTAGAATTTCGTGTAGATCATCGTGGTGCATATTAACTTGCTGTTTAACAACTTGAACATAAGGTTTATTCAGATCTGGACCAATTTCTAAATTTGCATATGAGGACTTACCGGACTTGTTATATGTTGTTCCCGGCCTCATTTAAACTTGCCTTGATGTGTTGCTCTTGTTTGTATCATCTCTTGCCATGAGTAGCCTCATCTAGATTTGTCATGCATCATGTTTGTTTATGCATCATGCCTTGTTCATGTATGGTGTGTTTACTATGTTGTGTGCTTCTTCTTGTTAGTTCCCGTTTCGTTGCGATCGTGAGGATTCGTTCGTCTACGCTTGGTTCGGCTTCATCCGTTCGTCTTCTTCATGGACTCGTTCTTCTTCCTTGCGGGATTTTAGGCAAGATGACCGCTACCCTGGATCTCACTACTATCATTGCTATGCTAGTTGCTTCATTCTTTCGCTATGCTGCGCTACCTATTACCTGTTTATCAAGCCATCCCAAATTGCCATGTCAGCCTCTAACCTTTTGCACCCTTCCTAGAAAACCATTGTTTGGCTATGTTACCGCTTTGCTCAGCCCCTCTTATAGCGTTGTTAGTTGCAGGTGAAGATGAAGTTTGTTCCTTGTTGGAACATGGAGATGGTGTTCCTTGTTGGAACATGTTTACTTGTTGGGATATCACAATATCTATTGTTTTAATTAATGCATCTATATACTTGGTAAAGGGTGGAAGGCTCGGCCTTATGCCTGGTGTTTTGTTCCACTCTTGCCGCCCTAGTTTCCATCATATCGGTATTATGTTGCCGGATTTTGCGTCCCTAACGCGGTCGGGTGATTTATGGGACCCCCTTGACAGTTCGCTTTGAATAAGACTTTTCCAGCAAGGCCCAACATTGGTTTTACCATTTGCCTCACCACCACCTACTTTTCCTTGGGAATCGCTCTCTCGAGGGTCATCTTTATTTAGCCCCCGGCCGGTGCTTCTCTAAGTGCTGGTTCAAACGAAGCAGATCTGGGGCCACCTTGGGGAAACTTGAGGATTGGTTTTACTCGTAGGATATCTCATCCGGTGTTGCCTCGAGAACGAGATATGTGCAGCTCCTATCGGGATTGTCGGCGATCGGGCGGCTTTGCTGGTCTTGTTTTATTCTGTCGAAATGTCTTGTAGCCGGATTCGAGACTGATCGGGTCTTCCCGGGGAGAAGGAATATCCTTCGTTGACCGCGAGAGCTTATCATGGGTTAAGTTGGGACACCCCTGCAGGGTTTGAACTTTCGAAAGCCGTGCCCGCGGTTATGTCGCAGATGGGAATTTGTTGATATCCGGTTGTAGTAAACTTGAAGCAAACTCTTCTAAAATACACCAACCGTGTGCATAACCGTGAGTGTCTCTTTTCGGGGTTGATCGAGAGGAGAACACGGTTTCTGGGTTATGTTTGACGTAAGTAGGAGTTCAGGATCACTTCTTGATCATTACTAGTTGACGATCGTTCCTTTGTTTCTCTTCTCGCTCTCTTTTGCGTATGTTAGCCACCATATATGCTTAGCCGCTGCTGCAACCTCACCACTTTACTCCTTCCTTACCCATTAAGCTTTGCTAGTCTTGATACCCATGGTAATGGGATTGCTGAGTCCTCGTGGCTCACAGATTACTACACCACCAGTTGCAGGTACAGGTTTGCGTTGATCATGACGCGAGAGCGATGCTTGCTTGTCTTGAGTTCTTATTCTGCTTCGTCTTCGATCAGGGGATAGGTTCCAGGTCGGCAGCCTGGGCTAGCAGGGTGGATGTCGTTTGAGTTTCTGTTTATGTTTCATCCATAGTCGGATGTTGATCTTGTATATGATGTTGATGTATTCTTGTGGCATTTGTGCCTTATGTATGTACCCCCATCTATTATGTAATGTTGATGTAATGATATCCACCTTGCAAAAGCGTTTCAATATGCGGGTCTATCCTTGGTGGGACCGTCGAGTTCCTTTTGGATAGGGTCGCATATTGGGCGTGACAGCAGCGTAGCTTGGCCAGGCAAGTTCAAGCCCGATATGCCTCCACTCTATGACGACACGGCTGACCCTGCGGAGTTCCTCCAACTCTATGAGCTGGGCATCGAAGCCGCCAATGGGGACGAGAAGGTCATTGTGAACTGGTTTCCCATGGCGCTCAAGGACGGTGCCCGCACCTGGCTCCTAAACCTGGCTCCTGGCACGATTTCCTCTTGGGACGAGATGCGCAATCGCTTCATCACCAACTTCCAAGGCACTCGCGACCGGCCCCCGGCCATGAGCGACCTTCGCCGCATCAAGCAACAGCCAGGAGAGACCCTGCAGAAGTACATCCAGCGTCAACAACGCTCGCCTCAAGATCCCCAGGGTGACTGAGGAGGCCATCATCTCAGCCTTCTCTGACGACGTGCGTGACATCAAGATGAAGGAGGAGCTAGCAATCCATGAAGACCTGTGCACATCCCTGGAGCCGCTCAACTTGGCGACCAAGTGCGCCAGAGCTGAGGAAGGGTGTCTCTCCCTCCTCGAGCTTCCAGCTACTGATCCAGAAGAGAAGAAGCCCAAGGCCAAGGACGTGAAGCGCAAGGGGGCTGTTGTGCTTGCAGCAGAGCTAGACACCAAGCGAGGCAGGGATCGGCCTGAGTCATCCAAGGGCAGCCGGTACTGCGTGTACCACGACCTCCACACCCACAACACCAACGAATGCCAAGAGCTCAGGGCCGTGCGAGATGGGCATATCGTCCGATGCCCCGAGTGCAACGACCAGTGCTATGGCCGAGGAGGAGGAAGAGGTGGAGGACGATGAGAAGACCGTGGCCCTCGCCAAGGGTGTCTTGACCGACCTCGCGAGGACCGCTGACAGGACCAGCCTCGTGAGGATCACCCTCAGGGCAACGCAGGCCTCCCTCCTCTACCACCACCACCGAGGAGGAATGAAGACCATCATTAGGACGAAGGGGCTGGGGGCTTCCAGGAGCCGCGCGCAATCGCTTGCATCCTGGGCGGCGCTCAGGCCCCAGCCTCTCAGCACATCTTCAAACAGTTTGCTCGCGAGGTGAATGCAGTCCTCCCCAAGCTTGAAGCCACGCGCCCTCTCAGGTGGTCAGCATGTGCTATCACGTTCAGCTCAGCGGATCAGCTCAAGTGCGCAACCACAACCGGAGTCCTCCCGATGCTTTGCTCCCCAATCATCAGCAATGTGCAAGTCACCAGGACCCTCATCGATGGCGGAGCAGGACTCAACGTCCTGTCCGTCGAGACATTCAACAATCTCCAAGTGCCATACGATTGTCTTCAACCAACCAAGCCTTTCTCAGGAGTCACTCATGGTTCCACCATTCCAATAGGGAAAGTTCGCCTTCCTGTCACCTTTGGGCAGCATAACAACTACCGCACCGAGCTCATTGACTTCGACGTTGCCCACATTCGCCTGCCATACAATGCCATCCTCGGGTACCCAGCTCTGGCCAAGTTCATGGCAGTGACTCATCACGGCTACAATGTCCTCAAGATGCTAGGAAGCGGTGGAGTCATCACGATGCCTTGTGAGGAGAGGGATGCGGTATGTTCTCTTGAGCGTGCTTTTCAAGCCGCATCAATCAAAGACCCAGATCACAGGAGCGGAAGACTTCCCAAGGCAGTCCCTAATAAGAAGAAGGCATCACCCGGTCCGAACCCTCGGGAGGCAGGCCCCTCCAGTGGCGTTGTGTCAGGATCCGCGCCCGTTCAAGGGGCGCCTCCTTCTGTCGCATAGGAAGGCGCGCCCGGCGCCCTCCTCGGGCAAGGCTCGGGGGCTCTCTCCTGGAGGGCCTCCGACTTTGCCAAGGTCACGAGGGAGGCGCTCGCGGACCACTTGGAGGCGTGTCTCAAAGCATGTTTCCCTCAGGAAGGAACAAGGCAAGGAGGGCCAAGCCCTCGGGAGTTCATCGCGAGAAGCATTCAGGAGCTACAGGAGTCAAGAGTCATGAGTGGCAGCTGTCGCTTACCCGCTGTAGCTCCCCATCCAGGCGAGGATGGTGGGCTGCACGTCTGCATCGTCGTACCAGGGCTCAACATAGCCGCATCTCTAGAGCGCCTCTGGCCTTCGCGCGTGGGGCGTTGTGAGGGTCCACCTCACAGCTATGTTCGCATGCCTTTCGGCCTGCCGAACGCAGTTGCCACTCACCAGCGCCTACTGAGGAGCATTCTGGAGGCTCAGGATGTCAGGCATTCCGCAGTCCTGGCGGAGATGGAGATGGCCCTTGAAGAGCCACCTGCACCCCCGGAGCCTCCCGAGGCTCCTGGGCCTGGGGGCTCGTAAGGGTCGGTTTCCGCAGCGCACGTCGTCCGCTACTTCAGCATTCCTTCATCTCCAACATCATCAGGTGACATCCTTTGAGTTTCATTTTCAGCTGGGAGCGCCCCCAGGGCTACATCATTCCCAGGCCGCGTGGGTCCGTCCCTGCGGCATGTATCTCTTCTGTTCATGCCTTTAGGTTACTTTGTTGGGGGCGCCCCTCAGGCAGCATTATCCCCAAGCCACTCGGGCCTGATCCAGCGACAATCGCCTTTTTCTGCATCTATCTAAATGGATCTGCTCTTTTATGCCTAACATGCTCGACCTAATTGTCTGCTCGATTGACACCCACCTCTGGAGCCGCTCGCCCTGGCACGGCGCTTGCGCATGGGTCCGTCCCTGCAATGCTGATAAATCTGAGTGGTCGAGCTCTGGCCGCGGCAGCCCCGCAAGGCGCCACCTCACCGGACCCTCAGTGCCCCAAACACTCCCTCGGAGCGACCAATGGTTGGCTGACAATCGCAACAACAGACCTTGCTTTCTCTCATGATTGATACGCAGGACCTGCTCCGGGAGTAACGCTAGGGGCGACGTGAGCCTCCTCTCCTTCTCTCCGACACAATCCGCTTGCACATTAAAAGGGGGGTACCTGAGCATCATGACTCACGGGCTCTTACTGGCTCTCCAGCCCTCAGCCCCTGGCCTTGACCCACGGCATCGCGACCTGTCATACCAACGGCGGCTGAGCTCGCTAGAGGGCCGGGACCTGAGGACGTAGAGCATGAAGGAAAGTGTGGGGGAGAGGGAAGGAGCTCGCGAAGACCTGACCTAGCAACACCTCAGCTGTCGCCACGCAGGCCCGACACTTCGCCGAAAACTACTCCAAATCAATAAGATAAGTTACTCCAGAACTGATTCGGCTCAACGTTAAACCCTCACTTATTGCAGCTCTGTCACGGCAATGTTGCCTACCTTTCTTGCCCAGCGGAGGCTGCTTGAGCGCTAAAGGGGACCCCCTAAGCATCCCGACTCAGAGGCTTTTACTGGACCTCGGGTCGCTCACCTCCTGGCCTTGACCACGGCATCGCGACCTGGCGTACCAGCGCCGGCTGAAGCCTGCCTGGGGACCGGGACCTGTCAGCGTAGAGCACCAAGCCATCATGAGGAAAGAAAGGGGGAGCCGAGCCGGGACAGGACTAGCATCTCCCATCAATTCATAATGAGGATATATATTCACAAAAGACATGGCCAGTGCCTTACAATAACCCCGTGGGGTGATACTTCGATTCCTCGCAGGGAACAGGAGATGTTAATCCTAAGGGATGCTAACTACGCGCGCCTCCGCAGGAGACGCCATCATCAACAGTAGGCCGACAGGCGCCGGCGCCAACCCCATCCAGATCAATGGCGTCGACGGCCTGATGCAGCTGCCACACTCCGAGCGCGACGCGAGCTCGGGGGCTGGTAGCTGTCGTCGCTCGTCTCCGGAGTCGCGTAAAGCTCGGCGGAGTCGCTAGACCCTCCGGCACCTCCGCTGCTTCCCGAGGAGCTGCTGGGGAAGTGGTTGGCGGGCCTGGGCCACAACGATGCCCCGGCCGCCTTTCTCGGGGCAGCATTCCAGCCGGCATCCTTCCGTGTCGAAGACCTTGAAGAACATTAAGGAGGTGCCATCATATTCAAGATGAATCACGAGGGCCCCCTCCGATCGGCAGACCTGGGCAATCTCGCCCCAGCCCCGGGTCATGAAGACCTTGCCCAGAGCGACGACCTCGACCTCCGCTCTGGTCGCAGGGGTACTGCAGTCAGTGTGCTGAAGCCAGAGTTCAAGAGGCCCCCTCGGCGGGATCTCGAAGGCGAAGGAGGGAGGAAGGCGAATCCAAGAGCGAGGAGGCATGGCAGCGTGAAGCACAAGCTCGCGAGAGGAGCCCTCGGCGTGGACTCCAGGAGGAACGACGCGCACCGCGGTAATCCGTTGGCGACGACGACGGCTCCGGCGATGTCGCTCGGTGCCTTCTCCTCCAGGGCCCTCGATCTGGGCGTACAAGGGTAGCGGAAACCCAGGCGGTGGCCGCTCGAACCAGGGCCTCGACACCTCCTGCCAAGCACCCCGTCTCCACGGCAGAGGGCTGGCCGTTTCTTCGGCGGAAGCGGGTCAGCACCCTCTCGGGGGGCCTTTCCCTTCTCGTCTGCAGAAAACTGGCGGATAGGTGCCATTGGCGTAAGGTGGAGCAAGGGCGAGGAGGAAGAAGAAGGAGAGCAGCGGGAAGGATGGACCGGAAGGGCTTGCACCGTTCCGTACTTATAGCCGGAGGAGGCCAACCGCCAGCCTCCATGATCACAGGTAATCATGACCCATTTTTGCATGCAGGGACTTGTCAAATCATGCAGTTGCCGAGGCACCGTGGGGAAGCCAGGACGCCCACGTCCAATCGACCGCCACGCGGCGCCCAAGGCCGCAGGCTGTTGGGGCCCGCGGTGCTTCGCACTTGCCCCTTCGCTTCCCTGCTAAGCCAAGTCCGGGCGTGCGTTGGGCCCGGGGACTACTGTCGGCGTTCTGGGAACGGGGGTCCCCAAACTTGCCTGCCTGCGGCCTGCAGCGTGGCTCAAGTAGGGGGCCTAGTGCGGCCCATCTTCATCGACTGGAGCTCAAGACCCTCGCGAGGGGCCAAGCCTCGCGGGGTGGACGACAGGAAGCTTCCTCAGGAACAACCTCGTCAGGCTGGCTCGCGAGGAGGCGGAGAGATCAAGGCGGGGTACCTCCCGAGGTGCCCGTGACGCAAGCCATGACGATCGAGACCAGGCGGGCGCGCGGGAGCAGGCATGTGCAGTGTCCTTGTTTCCCCTTCGGTGCAAAGGGGGCAAGCACAGGCCAAGGCATCAGGCAAAGGTTACCATTTCGGTGCAACAAGACCAAGACCAACAGAACGGCAGGATGGAGGTCATCGTGGAGCCTAGGAAGGCGTCATCGTCAGAGCCTTTGGCAGGCGAGGACCAACTTTAGTCACGATAAGTGTATTAGATGTTCCCCTTCAAAATGGCCAATTGTTGGCGCCCTTCCCGCTCAATATTTGGGAAGAGGACCAGGGCCTTGCTGTATAAATAGTATAGAGAGAGATCGAATCGACCCCTCCGAAGGGACAACACCACCACAAGAACACTCCTCGCGAGGCTGTTCTTCCTTTGTACTATTCATCATCAGCCCCTGAGGCAATCCACCACACCACACACTGGAGTAGGGTATTACACCACAATGGTGGCCTGAACCAGTATAAACCTTGCGTCCCTTGTGTTGTTCTTCGTGTAGCTTAGATCTCTTGCGAGGCGACGAAACGTGAGCCGGTAGGGGGAGTGATCTCCGTGCGCACCCCAGAGTTTGAACCTCAAGGGTCTACCGGAACCCGAAATCCGACAATGTTGCTAGAGAACAATGAACCTACGAGCTATGGAGAAGCGATGGTGGGCCCGTATTCTGACGAATGGCTCGAGGCCATAAAATCCGAGAGAGGATCCATGTATGAAAACAAAATATTGACTTTGGAAGAACTACTCGATGGCCGTAAGGCTGTTGAGTACAGATGGATTTTACAAGGAGGACGGACAATGATGGTAAGTGTCACCATTAAGAAAGCTTGACTTGTCGCTAAGATGTTTTCCGACAAGTTCAAGGAATTGACTACGATGATACTTTCTCACTGGTAGCGATGCTAAGAGTCTGTTGGAATTATATTAGCAGTTACTGCATTATTTATGAAATCTTGCAGATAGGATGTCAAAACATTGTTTCCTCGAAGATTTTCTGGAGGAAAGGTTGTATGTGATATAACCAGAAGGTTTTGTCAATCCTGAAAGATGCTCACAAGTATGCAAAGCTCCAGTAATCCTTCTAAGGACTGGAGTAAGCATCTCGGAGATGGAATATACGCTTTGATGAGATGATCAAAGATTTTGGGTTTATACAAAGTTTATGAGAAACTTGTATTTCCAAAGAAGTGAGTGGGAGCACTATAAATTTTTTGATGAGTATATGTTGTTGACATATTGTTGATCGGAAATGATGTAGAATTTCTGGAAAGCATATAGGTTGTTTGAAAGGTGTTTTTCAATGGAAAACCTGGATTAAGCTATTTGAACATTGAGCATCAAGATCTATAAGGATAGATCAAAAACGCTTAATAGTACTTTCAAATGAATACATACTGTGACAAGATTTTGAAGGAGTTCAAATAGATCAGCAAAGAAGGAGTTCTTGGCTATGTTATAAGGTGTGAGCATTGAGTAAGACTCAAGATCTGACCATGTCAGAAGAGAGAGAAAGGACGAAGGTCGTCCCCTATGCTTTATACGTAGGCTCCATAGTATGCTATGCTATGTACCGCACCTGAAGTGTGCCTTGCCATGAGTCAGTCAAGGGGTACAAGTGTGATCCAGGAATGGTCACACGACAGCGGTCAAGGTTATCCTTAGTAACTAGTTGACTAAGGAATTTTCTCGATTATGGAGGTGGTAAAAGAGTTCGTCGTAAAGGGTTACGCTGATGCAAACTTTGACACTAATCCTGAGTAGTAGACCGGATTCGTATAGTAGAGCTGTTATTTGGAATAGTTCCAAATGGCGCGTGGTAGCTGCATATAGGAGATGAAATAGAGATTTGTAAAGCACACACGGATCTGAAAGCTTCAGACCCGTTGACAAATAAACCTCTCTCACAAGCGAGATATGATCAAACACCATGGGTGTTGATTCAATACAATCACATAATGATGTGAACTAGATTACTGACTCTAGTGCAAGTGGGAGACTGTTGGAAATATGCCCTAGAGGCAATAATAAAACGGTTATTATTATATTTCCTTGTTCATGATAATTGTCTATTGTTCATGCTATAATTGTATTAATTGGAAACTGTAATACATGTGTGAATACATAGACCACATGTCCCTAGTGAGCCTCTAGTTGACTAGCTCGTTGATCAATAGATGGTTATGGTTTCCTGACCATGGACATACGATGTAATTGATAACGGGATCAGATCATTAGGAGAATGATGTGATGGACAAGACCCAATCCTAAGCATAGCACAAGATCATATAGTTCGTTTGCTAATAGCTTTTCTAATGTCAAGTATCATTTCCTTAGACCATGAGATTGTGCAACTCCCGGATACCATAGGAATGCTTTGGGTGTACCAAACGTCACAACGTAACTGGGTGGCTATAAATGTGCACTATAGGTATCTCCGAAAGTGTCTGTTGGGTTGGCACGAATCGAGATTGGGATATGTCACTCCATATGACGGAGAGGTATCTCTGGGCCCACTCGGTAATGCATCATCATAATGAGCTCAATGTAACTAAGTAGTTAGTCACGGGATCATGCATTACGAAACGAGTAAAGTGACTTGCCGGTAACGAGATTGAACGAGGTATTGGGATACCGACGATTGAATCTCGGCAAGTAACGTACCGATTGACAAAGGGAATTGTATACAGGATTGCTTGAATCCTCGACATTGTGGTTCATCCAATGAGATTGATGTCTACTACACAACCTTCTTCTTGTAGACGTTGTTGGGCCTGCAAGTGCACAGGTTTGTAGGACAGTAGCAAATTTCCCTCAAGTGGATGACCTAAGGTTTATCAATCCGTAGGAGGCGTAGGATGAAGATGGTCTCTCTCAAACAACCCTGCAACCAAATAACAAAGAGTCTCTTGTGTCCCCAACACACCCAATACAATGGTAAATTGTATAGGTGCACTAATTCGGCGAAGAGATGGTGATACAAGTGCAAAATAGATAGTAGATATAGGTTTTTGTAATCTGAAATAATAAAAACAGCAAGGTAACTAATGATAAAAGTGAGCGTAAACGGTATTGCAATGGTAGGAAACAAGGCCTAGGGTTCATACTTTCACTAGTGCAAGTTCTCTCAACAATAATAACATAGATAGATCATATAACAAGCCCTCAACATGCAACAAAGAGTCACTCCAAAGCAACTAATAGCGGAGAACAAACGTAGAGATTATGGTAGGATACGAAACCACCTCAAAGTTATTCTTTCGGATCGATCTATAAAAGAGTTCGTACTAGAATAACACCTTAAGACACAAATCAACCAAAACCTTAATGTCACCTGGATACTCCATTGTCACCTCAAGTATCCGTGGGCATGATTATACGATATGCATCACACAATCTCAGATTCATCCAACCAACACAAAGTACTTCAAAGAGTGCCCCAAAGTTTCTACCGGAGAGTCAAGAACGTGTGCCAACCCCTATAAATAGGTTCATGGGCGGAACCCGCAAGTTGGTCACCAAAACATACATCAAGAGGCACATGATATCCCATTGTCACCACAGATAAGCACGACAAGACATACATCAAGTGTTCTCATAAAAGACTCAATCCGATAAGATAACTTCAAAGGGGAAACTCAATTCATCACAAGAGAGTAGAGGGGGAGAAACATCATAAGATCCAACTACAATAGGAAAGCTCGGGATACATCAAGATTGTTCCATAGAGGGAACACGAGAGAGAGAGAGATCAAACACATAGCTACTGGTACATACCCTCAGCCCCGAGGTTGAACTACTCCCTCCTCATCATGGAGAGCGCCGGGATGATGAAGATGGCCACCGGTGAAGGATCCCCCCCTCTGGCAGGGTGCCGAAACAGGCTCCCGAGAGGGTTTTGGTGGCTACAGAGGTTTGCGGCGGCGGAACTCCCAATCTATCTTCTCCGTGGATGTTTTTAGGGTACATGGGACTATATAGGCGAAAGAAGTCGGTCGGGAGGTGCTCGAGGGGCCCACGAGACAAGGGGGCGCGCCCAGTAGGGGGGGGGGCGCCCTCCTATCTCATGGCCTCCTCGAGCATCTTCTGACATAGACTCCAAGTCTCCAGGATCATATTCTTCCAAAAAATCACGCTGCCGAAGGTTTCATTCCGTTTGGACGCTGCCGAAATACTGAAACAGGCAATAAAACAACAATATGGGCTGGGCCTCTGGTTTATAGGTTAGTCCCAAAAGTAATATAAAAGTGTATAATAAAGCCCATAATCATTCAAAACACATAGTAATATAGCATGAATGCTTCATAAATTATAGATACGTTGGAGACGTATCAAGCATCCCCAAGCTTAATTCCTACTCGTCCTCGAGTAGGTAAATGATAAAAGAAAGAATTTATGAAGTGTGAATGCTAGAAGTGCACTAGTTTGATCAATGATAATTTCAATCACCTTTTCTAGCATGATAATATGTCATAACAGTAGTTCATCTCATAAAACTTCTCACGATAAAGTAACAAGCAATTCACATGTCAAAGCATAGACCATAAACTTTCTTGAAAAATAGCAAACTTCATTCTAAGTCATCAAACAATTGCAATTCATCTTATTTTCAGGAATAACAAACTCCACATACTCAACTATCATATGGTCTTCTACAATTGCTAACACTCACGCAATACTTGTGGTTATGAAGTTTTAATCAGACACAGAGAAAGATTGGAGCTTATAATGTTGCCTCCAAACGTATTCACCTTTGGGTGATGTCAACAATAATAGTTCATGCTAACATACATCCAATTGGATATATATATCAGGATCACCCTAACACCAAGTGCTTGCCAAAGGATAAAATGAAAAAGGGAAAGGTGAAGATCACCTTGACTTTTGCATAAAGTAAAAGACATAAAGTAAAAGATAGGCCCTTCGCAGAGGGAAGCAGAGGTTGTCATGCGCTTTTAGGGTTGGATACACAAAATCTTAATGCGAAAGAACGTCACTTTGTATTGCCCCTTGTATATGGACCTTTATTATGCAGTCCGTCGCTTTTATTGCTTCCATAAAAAGTTCGTACAAAGCTTATTTTCTCCGCACTAATAAGTCATGCATATTTAGAGAGCAATTTTTATTTCTTGCACCGATGACAACTTACTTGAAGGATCTTACTCAATCCATAGGTAGGTATGGTGGACTCTCATGGCAAAAACTGGGTTTAAGGAAATTTGGAAGCACAAGTAGTATCTCTACTTGGTGCAAGGAATTTTGGCTAGCATGAGGGGGAAAGGCAAGCTCAACATGTTTCAATGATCCATGATAATATACTTTAAGTGAGATGTGAGAAAACATAACCCATTACATTGTCTTCCTTGTCCAACATCAACTCTTTAGCATGTCATACTTAATGAGTGTTCACAATTAAAAAAGATGTCTATGATAATATATTTATATGTGAAATCTCCCTTCCTTAAATATTCTTTCATGAATTGTTCAAATGACTAATACAATGCTTGCTAACCGTCAATAAATTTACAACCTCTACTTCTTAGATGTGAAGTCATTACTCTCCATGGGATAAGAAAATGAAACATATATAATTTCAGATTTATGACAATCAACTCATTCAACAATTTACTCATAGGATATAAGTGAAGCACACGAGTAAATGAAAAACTACTCCAAAAAGATATAAGTGAAGATCAATGAGTAGCTAAATAATTATGCAACTATATGAAGACTCTCTCTCATTAAAGAATTTCAGATCTTGGTATCTTATTCAAACATAAAGCAAAACAATATAAAATGACATTACAAGGATAGCACAACTCATGTGAAGAAGCAAAAACTTAGGCTCAACCGATACTAACCGATAGTTGTTGAAGAAGAAAGGTGGGGTGCCTACCGGGGCATCCCCAAGCTTAGATGCTTGAGACTTCTTGAAATATTATCTTGGGGTGCCTTGGGCATCCCCAAGCTTGAACTTTTGTGTCTCTTTAATTTCTCTCGTATCATGGTTTCTTTTTATCAAAAAGCTTCATTCACAACAAACTCAATAAGAACTCGTGAGATAGGTTAGTATAAACCAATGCAAAACCTTATCATTTTCTACTTTCAAAAATCACTAAAATTATTATTCAACATTGCATACTAAATGCCTCTGCATATTTAATACTCCTATCCTCAAATAGAATCATTAAACAAGCAAACATATGCAAACAATGCAAACATAACAGCAATCTGCCAAAACAGTACAGTCTGTAAAGAATGCAAGATTAACAATACTTCCCTGACTCAAACAATTATGAACTAAAATTAACACTGTAATAAATTTATCATAGCTTAATATTCAAAAAGATTCAACGTTATACCGTTATCTGAATTTTCTAGAGAATTTTTGCAACAGCGGTAAACTTTCTATTTTCAAACAGCAACATGTATAATTGCAAAATAAGCATGGCAAAGGCCATCCTTGACTTTTTTTATTGAACCTAAAGATGCAAAACATTATTCTAACTAACAGCAAGCAAAAACTAACAAAATAAATTGACGCTCCAAGCAAAACACATATCATGTGGTGAATAAAAATATAGCCCAAGTAAAGTTACCGATGAACGAAGACGAAAGAGGGGATGCCTTCCGGGGCATCCCCAAGCTTAGGCTCTTGGTTGTCCTTGAATATTACCTTGGGGTGCGTTGGGCATCCCCAAGCTTAGGCTCTTGCCACTCCTTATTCCATAGTCCATCGAATCTTTACCCAAAACTTGAAAACTTCAACCACACAAAACTCAAAACAAAACTCGTAAGCTCCGTTAGTATAAGAAAATAAATCACCACTTAGGTACTGTAATGAACTCATTATAAATTCATATTGGTGTAATATCTACTGTATTATAACTTCTCTATGGTTCATACCACTTAATACTAGCCATAGATTCATCAAAATAAGCAAACAACACAATGAAAACAGAATCTGTCAAAAACAGAACAGTCTGTAGTAATCTGTATCAAACGTATACTTCTGGAACCCCAAAAATTATGAAATAAATTTGTGGACCTTATAAATTTGTCTATTAATCATCTGCAAAAAATCAACCTAAAAGCACTCTCCAGTAAAAAATGGCAGCTAATCTCGTGAGCGCTAAAGTTTCTGTTTTTCACAGCAAGATCACATAAACTTCACCCAAGTCTTCCCAAAGGTTCTACTTGACACTTTATTGAAACAAAAGCTATAAAACATGATTACTACAGTAGCATAATCATGTGGACACACAAAAACAGTAAGGATAAATATTGCGTTGTCTCCCAACAAGAGCTTTTCTTTAATGCCTTTCTAGCTAGGCATGATGATGACAATGATGCTCACATAAAAGATAAGAATTGAAACATAAAGAGAGCATCATGAAGAATATGACTAGAACATTTAAGTCTAACCCACTTCCTATGCATAGGGATTTTGTGAGCAAACAACTTAGGGGAACAATAATCAACAAGCATAGGAAGGTAAAACAAGCATAACTTTAAAAGTTTCAACACATAGAGAGGAAACTTGACATTATTGCAATTCCTACAAGCATATGTTCCTCCCTCATAATAATTTTCAGTAGCATCATGAATGAATTCAAAAATATAACCAGAACCTAAAGCATTCTTTTCATGATCTACTAGCATAGAAAATTTACTACTCTCCACACAAGCAAAATTCTTCTCATTCGGAATAGTGGGAGTATCATAAGAGACTTGAACACTAAAAATTGTTTCCACATTAAAAGAGTAATGTTCAGAAAAAGGGTAATCATAATCATGACAAGATTTGTAAATATAATCATCACTACTTTTTATAGCATAAGTTTCATCACAATGATCATCATAGGTAGGAGGCATGCTATCATCATAACAACTTTGCATATCAAAACTTGGGATGCTAAAAATATCATCTTCACTAAACGTAGCATCCCCAAGCTTGGGAAAAACATTAATTTCAGCAAATATATTCTCAAATATTTCATACTCATCAAACATAGCTTCCCCAATCTTGGGCCCTTTCATATCATAAGCATAATCACTCTCATCATTAAAAATATGGATAGCACCAATAGTAAAGCAATCATCATCACAATGAGTAGTAGGAGCAACATCATTTGGGAGGGATACCTTTCTACCTTTGTTGCACCTTATTTTCCTTTTCTTCTTCACATTATGTGTGGGTTCAACCTTCCTCTTTGAGCTCCTTATTGACGAGATTGGTTGAATAGAAAGCTCCTCCTCATTACCTGATTCATCATAAGAAATAATAGGAGGATATTGGGAAGTCTCTTCCCTTTCATTAGTATTCTCATCATCTTCCATTTGCTTTATTTTCTTTAGGTAATTGGCAATATAAGGATTTTGAATGCAATTCTCTGCACAAAACATATAAATCATTTCTAGATCAATATCAAGGAATTTCTTATGGGCAAATTCTGGAAGATCCTTAAGTAAACGTTTCAATTCTTCATAACCCAAAAGTAAACTAAGTTCATTATAATGAGCAATGGAGATCAAATCATCACAATTTTTGGACACGATTCGGTCATGAAACAATTTTCATAGGAGATGTAAATGACGACGTTCATTGCAAAGTTCACAAGTACAGCAAAGGAATTTTAAATTTTCAACACTCACACCTAGCCTTTCATGCAACCATTTAGTTTCTAAATGCTTATGCCTCTTGCAATAAATATCTTCTCTATTTGGTGTGTTCATGCAAACATGCACTCCACAAAATTTGACATGCTCATAAGAGATATTTTCATCATGACTAGAGCAACCATCATTAATACTATGGATATTCAAGGAGTTTATACTAACAACATTGCAATCATGCTCATCATTCAAAGATTTAGTATCAAGCATTCTAATGCATTCTTATTCTTCTAGCACTTGAGCACAATTTTCCTTTCCATCAAACTCACGAAAGATATTAAAAAGATGAAGCGTATCAGACAAACTTAACTCCATTTCTTTGTAGTTTTCTTTTATAAACTAAACTAGTGATAAAACAAGAAACAAAAAGATTCGATTGCAAGATCTAAAGATATACCTTCAAGCACTCACCGCGCCAAAAAAGAGCTTAGTTGACGGAGTGTGAGTGAGTGCCCTTTACCTAGCCTCCCCGGCAACGACGCCATAAAAGAGCTTGATGTCTACTACACAACCTTCTTCTTGTAGACGTTGTTGGGCCTGCAAGCGCACAGGTTTGTAGGACAGTAGCAAATTTCCCTCAAGTGGATGACCTAAGGTTTATCAATCCGTAGGAGGCGTAGGATGAAGATGGTCTCTCTCAAACAACCCTGCAACCAAATAACAAAGAGTCTCTTGTGTCCCCAACACACCCAATACAATGGTAAATTGTATAGGTGCACTAGTTCGGCGAAGAGATGGTGATACAAGTGCAAAATAGATAGTAGATATAGGTTTTTGTAATCTGAAATAATAAAAACAGCAAGGTAAGTAATGATAAAAGTGAGCGTAAACGGTATTGCAATGGTAGGAAACAAGGCCTAGGGTTCATACTTTCACTAGTGCAAGTTCTCTCAACAATAATAACATAGATAGATCATATAACAAGACCTCAACATGCAACAAAGAGTCACTCCAAAGCAACTAATAGCGGAGAACAAACGTAGAGATTATGGTAGGATACGAAACCACCTCAAAGTTATTCTTTCGGATCGATCTATAAAAGAGTTCGTACTAGAATAACACCTTAAGACACAAATCAACCAAAACCTTAATGTCACCTAGATACTCCATTGTCACCTCAAGTATCCGTGGGCATGATTATACGATATGCATCACACAATCTCAGATTCATCCAACCAACACAAAGTACTTCAAAGAGTGCCCCAAAGTTTCTACCGAGAGTCAAGAACGTGCCAACCCCTATGCATAGGTTCATGGCGGAACCCGCAAGTTGGTCACCAAAACATACATCAAGAGGCACATGATATCCCATTGTCACCACAGATAAGCACGGCAAGACATACATCAACTGTTCTCATAAAAGACTCAATCCGATAAGATAACTTCAAAGGGGAAACTCAATTCATCACAAGAGAGTAGAGGGGGAGAAACATCATAAGATCCAACTACAATAGCAAAGCTCGGGATACATCAAGATCGTGCCATAGAGGGAACACGAGAGGGAACACGAGAGAGAGAGAGAGAGAGAGAGAGAGAGAGAGAGAGAGAGAGAGAGAGAGAGAGAGAGAGAGAGAGAGAGAGAGAGAGAGAGAGAGAGAGAGAGAGAGAGAGAGAGAGAGAGAGAGAGAGAGAGAGAGAGAGAGAGAGAGAGAGAGAGAGAGAGAGAGAGAGAGAGAGAGAGAGAGAGAGAGAGAGAGAGAGAGAGAGAGAGAGAGAGAGAGAGAGAGAGAGAGAGAGAGAGAGAGAGAGAGAGAGAGAGAGAGAGAGATCAAACACATAGCTACTGGTACATACCCTTAGCCCCGAGGGTGAACTA
Organism: Aegilops longissima; assembly: GCA_021605205.1. Lineage (NCBI taxonomy): Eukaryota > Viridiplantae > Streptophyta > Magnoliopsida > Poales > Poaceae > Aegilops > Aegilops longissima. The sequence goes on along the minus strand of CM038680.1, from coordinate 703,478,148 downwards.
CTCCCTCCTCATCATGGAGAGCGCCGGGATGATGAAGATGGCCACCGGTGAAGGATCCCCCCCTCCGGCAGGGTGCCGGAACGGGCTCCCAAGAGGTTTGTGGTGGCTACAGAGGCTTGCGGCAGCGGAACTCCCGATCTATCTTCTCCGTGGATGTTTTTAGGGTACGTGGGACTATATAGGCGAAAGAAGTCGGTCGGGAGGTGCTCGAGGGGCCCACGAGACAGGGGGCGCCCGAAGAGGGGGGCGCCTCCTATCTCGTGGCCTACTCGAGATCTTCCGACGAGACCGCAAGTCTCGTGATCATATTCTTCCAAAAATCACGCTGCTGAAGGTTTCATTCCATTTGGACTCCGCTTGATATTCCTTTTCTTCAAATACCGAACAGCAATAAAACAACAATATGGGCTGGGCCTCCGGTTAATAGGTTAGTCCCAAAAGTAATATAAAAGTGTATAATAAAGCCCATAATCATTCAAAACACATAGTAATATAGCATGAATGCTTTATAAATTATAGATACGTTGGAGACGTATCAGAGATCATCGTGGAACATGCGGGAGCCAACATGGGTATCCAGATCCCGCTATTGGTTATTGGCCGAAGAGATATCTCGGTCATGTCTGCATGGTTCCCGAACCCGTAGGGTCTACACACTTAAGGTTCGGCGACGCTAGAGTTGTTATGGGAAATAGTATGTGGTTACCGAAGGTTGTTCGAACTCCCGGATGAGATCCCGGACATGACGAGGAGCTCTGGAATGGTCTGGAGGTGAAGATCGGTATATTGGACGAAGGGTATTGGAGTCCGGAATTGTTCCGGGGGTACCAGGTGATGACCAGCGTGTCTGAAAGGGTTTCTGAGGCTCCGACAAGTGTTGGGGGGGCCTTATGGGCCAAGGGGAGGGGGCACATCAGCCCACTAAGGGGCTGAGCGCCCTCCCATCCCATCTCACGTAACCTGGAGAGGTAGGGGCGCCACCACTAGGACAGCCTCCCCTCCCGGCTTGGGGGGCAAGTTTCCTAGGGGGTGGGGGCGCCCAAACCCATCTAGGGTTTCCCCTGGCCGCCGCCCCCTCCTCTAGATCCATCTAGAGGGGCCGGCCCCCTCTCCTCTTCCCCCTATAGATAGTGAGGGGGTGGGAGGGCAGCCATATCCTTCCCCTGGCGCAGCCCCTCCCTCCTCCAACACCTCCTCCTCCTCCTCCGTAGTGCTTGGCGAAGCCCTGCCGGAGAACCACGAGCTCCATCACCACCACACCGTCGTGCTGTCGGAGTTCTCTCTCAACTTCTCCTGTCCCCTTGGTGGATCAAGAAGAAGGAGACGTCCCCGGGCTGTACATGTGTTGAACGCGGAGGCGTGATACGTCTCCATCGTATCTATAATTTTTGATTGTTCCATGCCAATATTATTCAACTTTCATATACTTTTGGCAACTTTTTATACTATTTTTTGGGACTAACATATTGATCCAGTGCCCAGTGCCAGTTCCTGTCTATCACAGAAACCCAATATCAAACGGAGTCCAAATGGGATAAAAACGGACGAAGAATTATTTTGGAATATTTGTGATTTTTGGGAGGAAGAATCGACGCGATGCGATGCCCGAGGTGGCCACGAGAGTGGCCCATGCCACCCCTCCAGGGGGCGCGCCCCCCTATCTCGTGGGCCACCCATAAGGCGGTTGATGCCCTTCTTTGGCCGCAAGAAAGCTAATTTTTAGAAAACGATCTGGGCGAAGGTTTCAGTCCAATCGGAGTTACGGATCTCCAGATATAAAGGAAACGGTGCCAGGGCAGAATTCCAGAACGCGGAAAGAGAGAGATAGATCCAATCTCGGAGGGGCTCTCGCCCCTCCCAAGCCATGGGAGCCAAGGACCAGAGGTGAAACCCTTCTCCCATCTAGGGAGGAGGTCAAGGAAGAAGAAGAAGAAGGGGGCCTCTCTCCCCCTTGCTTTCGGTGGCGCCGGAGCACCGCCGGGGGCCATCATCATCACCGCGATCTTCACAAACACCTCCATCATCTTCACCAACATCTCCATCACCTTCCCCCTTCTATATCCAGCGGTCCACTCTCCTCCATCCCGCTGTACCCTCTACTTGAACATGGTGCTTTATGCTTCATATTATTTTCCAATGATGTGTTGCCATCCTATGATGTGTGAGTATATTTTAGTTGTCCTATCGGTGATTGATGAATTTCTATGATTGGTTTGAGTTACATGTTTTATTATTGGTGCTGTCCTATTGTGCCCTCCGTGTCGCGCAAGCATGAGGGATTCCCGCTGTAGGGTGCTGCAATGCGTTCATGATTCGCTTATAGTGGGTTGCGTGAGTGACTGAAGCACAAACCCGAGTAAGGGGATTGTTGCGTATGGGATAAAGGGGACTTGATACTTTAATGCTATGGTTGGGTTTTACCTTAATGAATCTTTAGTATTTGCGGATGCTTGCTAGAGTTCCAATCATAAGTGCATATGATCCAAGAAGAGAAAGTATGTTAGCTTATGCCTCTCCCTCAAATAGAATTTCAATAGTGATTACCGGTCTAGTAAACTAGTCAATTGCTTAGGGGCAATTCCACAACTCCTACCACCACTTTTCCACACTCGCTATATTTACTTTATTGCATCTTTATCTAAACAGCCCCTACTTTTTATTTACGTGTTCTTTATTATCTTGCAAACCTATCCTATCACACCTACAAAGTACTTCTAGTTTCATACTTGTTTTAGCACTACAAAAAATACATTTCCGTGATGATACGTGTTTGTCACAGTAGGTCGCGTTTTCTGTCATGCATGTACATCCATGACAAATTTATGACAGAATCAAGATAGTCATACCTGTGCTGTTAGAAGTGTTCCATGACATTACCAAAATTATCATCACGGAAGTGTCCACTTCCATGACAATAAATCGCGCGTCACAGAAGTGCTTTTGTCAAGGGTGACCGACACGTGGCGTCCACCGTAACGGAATGCCGTTAATCTATCGGGTCTGGTTTTGGATTTGATAACCCGTTAACAGTGAGCTCATTGGATGAAAAAGATGATGAGGAGAGCGAAGAACAAAAGGTGGAAGAGCGCATTAGCTACCCGTGCCCACCTTCTAATGAGAGTAACCCTCCAACTCATACATTATTTAATTCCCCTTCGTGCTTACCGAAGGATGATTGCTATGATGATTGCTATGATACCTTGAATTTGTTTGAACTATCCCTTTTTGATGATGCTTGCTATACTTGTGACCAAGATGCCAATATGAATTATGCTTATGGAGATGAACTTGCTATAGTTCCTTATGTTAAACATGAAATTGTTGCTATTGCACCCACGCATGATAGTCCTATTATCTTTTTGAATTCTCCAAACTACACTATATCGGAGAAGTTTGTGCTTATTAAGGATTATATTGATGGGTTACCTTTTACCATTGCACATGATGATTTTGATGAATGTAATATGCATGTGTTTGCTGCTCCTACTTGCAATTATTATGAGAGAGGAACTATTTCTTCACCTCTCTATGTTTCCCATACTATGAAATTGCAAGAAACTGCTTATACTATGCATTGGCCTTTACTATGTGTACATGAATTGTTCTCTTATGACATGCCAATGCATAGGAAGAGAGTTAGACTTCGTTGTTGCATGATATATGTTACTTTGTGCTCACTACTAAATTACAAATCATTGTTAATTAAAATTGGCTTTGATATACCTTGGGATCCGGGTGGATTCATTACTTGAGCACTAAATGCCTAGCTTAATGGCTTTAAAGAAAGCGCTGCCAGGGAGACAACCCGGAAGTTTTAGGGAGTCATTTATTTCTGTTGAGTGCTTTCATATAGTTGAACAACAAAAAATAAATAAAGAGGGGAACCTAATTTTTTTTCAAAAAGGAAAGTGAAAGTGAGAGAGACAAGCATTGTTGAAGTGGGAGCTAGCCTTGAACTTCGTTCATGCTCACGGAAACTTTGTGAATCTTCATTACAGAAACTTTTCATCAAAAATAATTATCCCCTTGTACAATTCCATTGTATTATAAAAACAATGTGCCAAGGTTTGCCTTTAGGATGTTTACAATGCTTATTGGTTTGTACGGTGCAGGACAGAAACTTTGGCTGTAGTGGGAAATTTTACATTTTTAACTGGAACGTCAATTTGTTCTGATTCCTTTTGCACTGTCTTTCCATACAACTTGTTTATTTTTCCTAATTTTGGTGGAATTTGTGGGGTATCATAAGTATCGTGAATGTTCAGATTGCTACTGACTGTTCCGTTTTTCACAGATTCTGTTTTTGATGCATAGTTTGCTTGTTTTGATGAATCTATCAATTTATATTAGTGGATTAAGCCATGTAAAAGTCATATTACAGTAGACACAATGAAAAAACAAAATATGAATTGGTTTGCTATAGTACTTAGTGTGGTGATTTGCTTTATTACACTAACGGATCTTACCGAGTTTTTTGTTGAAGTTTTGTGTGGATGAAGTGTCTAATCGAGGATGTCTCGATATGAGGAAAAGGAAGAGAGGCAAGAGGTCAAGCTTGGGGATGCCCGAGGCACCCCAAGTAAATATTCAAGGAGTCTCAAGTGTCTAAGCTTGGTGATGCCCTGGAAGGCATCCCCTCTTTCTTCAACAAGTATCGGTATGTTTTCGTATTCGTTTCGTTTATGCATTATGTGCAAGTCTTGGAGCGTCTTTTGCATTTAGTTTTCACTTTTCTTTTATGCACCATGCTGGTATGAGATAGTCCTTGGTTGATTTATAGAATGCTCATTGCACTTCACTTAAATCTTTTGAGTATGGCTTATAAAATGCTTCATGTGCTTCACTTATATCATTTGAAGTTTGGATTGCCTGTTTCTCTTTACTTAGAAAACCGCCATTTGTAGAATGCTCTTTTGCTTCACTTATATTTGTTAGAGCGTGGGCATATCTTTTGTAGAAAGAATTAAACTCTCTTGCTTCACTTATATCAATTTAGAGAGATGACAGGAATTGGTCATTCACATGGTTAGTAATAAAATCCTACATAAACTTGTAGATCGCTGAATATGATATGTTTGATTCCTTGCAATAGTTTTGCGATATAAAGATGGTGATATTAGAGTCATGCTAGTGGGCGGTTGTGGATTGTAGAGACACTTGTGTTGAGGTTTGCAAGTCCCGTAGCATGCACGTATGGTAACCCTTGTGTGACAAATTTGAAGCATGGGGTGTTTCTTTGATTGTCTTCCTTATGAGTGGCGGTCGGGGATGAGCGATGGTCTTTTCCTACCAATCTATCCCCCTAGGGGCATGCATAGTAGTACTTTGCTTCAAGGGCTAATAAACTTTTGCAATAAGTATATGAGTTCTTTATGACTAATGTGAGTCCATGGATTATACACACTTTTACCTTTCCATCATTGCTAGCCTCTTCGGTACCGTGCATTGCCCTTTCTCACCTTGAGAGTTGGTGCAAACTTCGCCGGTGCATCCAAACCCCGTGATATGATACGCTCTATCACACATAAGCCTCCTTATATCTTCCTCAAAACAGCCACCATACCTACCTATCATGGCATTTCCATAGCCATTCCGAGATATATTGCCATGCAACTTCCATCATCATCATATACATGACTTGAGCATTCATTGTCATATTGCTTTGCATGATCGTAAGATAGCTAGCATGATGTTTTCATGGCTTGTCCGTTTTTTTGATGTCATTGCTATGCTAGATCATTGCACATCCCGATACACCGCCGGAAGCATTCATATAGAGTCATATCTTTGTTCTAGCATCGAGTTGTAATATTGGGTTGTAAGTAAATAAAAGTGTGATGATCATCATTGTAGAGCATTGCCCCAGAAAAAAAGAAAAAAAAGAAAAAAAGAAGAAAAAAGGGAAAGGCCAAAGAAGCCTAAATAAAAAAGGGGACCAAAGAAGCCCACCCAAAAAGAAAAAAAAGAAAAAAAGAAAAAGAAAAGGGGCAATGTTACTATCATTTTTCCACACTTGTGCTTCAAAGTAGCACCATTGTCTTCATATAGATTGTCTCCTATGTTGTCACTTTCATATACTAGTGGGAATTTTCATTATAGAACTTGGCTTGTATATTCCAACGATGGGCTTCCTCAAATGCCCTAGGTCTTCATGAGCAAGCAAGTTGGATGCACACCCACTTAGTTTCTTTTGTTGAGCTTTCATACACTTATAGCTCTTAGTGCATCCGTTGCATGGCAATCCCTACTCCTCACATTGACATCAATTGATGGGCATCTCCATAGCCTGTTGATTAGTCGCGTTGATGTGAGACTTTCTCCCCTTTTGTCTTCTCCACATAACCTCCCTCATTATATTCTATTCCACCTATAGTGCTATATCCACGGCTTGCGCTCATGTATTGCGTGAGGGTTGAAAAAGCTGAAGCGCGTTAAAAAGTATGAACCGATTGCTCGGCTTGTTATCGGGGTTGTGCATGATGGGAGCATTTTGTGTGACAAAAATGACACATGGCCAAACTGTATGATTTTGTAGGGATAAGCTTGCTTTGGCCTTGTTGTTTTGAAAAGACATGATTGCTTTATTGGTACGTGATGACCCACAAGTGTAGGGGATCCATCGTAGTCCTTTCGATAAGTAAGAGTGTCGAACCCAACGAGGAGCAGAAGGAAATGATAAGCGGTTTTCAGTAAGGTTTTCTCTGCAAGCACTGAAATTGTAGGTAACAGATAGTTCTGTGATAAGATAAATAGTAACGAGTAACAAGTAAATAAAGTAAGTAAGGTGCAGCAAGGTGGCCTAATCCTTCATCTAGCAAAGGATAAGCCTGGACAATTTCTAATAATGATAAAGGAGCTCCCGATGACACATTAGGAATTATCGTCAAGCTAGTTTTCATCACGCTCATATGATTCGCGTTCGGTACTTTGATAATTTGATATGTGGGTGGACCGGTACTTGTGTACTGCCCTAACTTGGACAAGCATCCCACTTATGATTAACCCCTATTGGAAGCATCCGCAACTACAAAATAAGTATTAAGGTAAACCTAACCACATCATTAAACATATGGATCCATATCAGCCCCTAACGAAGCAACGCATAAACTAGGGTTTAAGCTTCTGTCACTCTAGCAACCCATCATCTACTTATTACTTCCCCATACCTTCCTCTAGGCCCAAATAATGGTGAAGTGTCATGTAGTCGACGCTCACATAACACCACTAGAGGAAAAGACAACATACATCTCATCAAAATATCGAATCTAATACCAAATTCACATGACTACTAATAGCAAGACTTCACCCATGTCCTCGGGAACAAACGTAACTACTCACAAGGCATATTCATGTTCATAATCAGAGGAGTAATAATATGCATAAAGGATCTGAACATATGATCTTCCACCAAGTAAACCAATTAGCATCAACTACAAGGAGTAATCAACACTACTAGCAACCCACAGTACCAATTTGTGGTTTTGATACAAGATTGGATACAAGAGATGAACTAGGGTTTTGAGAGGAGATGGTGCTGGTGAAGATGTTGATGGAGATTGACCCCTCTCGATGAGAGGATCGTTGGTGATAACGTTGGTGATGATTTCCTCCCGAGGGAAGTGTCCCCGCAGAACAGCTCCGCCAGAGCCCTAGATTGATTCCGCCAAGGTTCCGCCTCGTGGCGGCGGAGTTTCGTCCCGTAAGCTTGCCCACGAGTTTTTCCACCAGGGGCCCCAGGAGATAGGGGCGCGCCCTATAGGGGGGGGGCGCCCCCTGTCTCCTGGACAGGGTGTGGGCCCCCTGGCCTATTTCTTTCGCTCAAAATTCTTATTAAATCCAAAAAGTTGTTTCGTGGAGTCTCAGGACTTTTGGAGCTGTGCAGAATAGGTTTCCAACGTTTTCTCCTTTTCCAGCCAGAATTCCTGCTGCCGGCATTCCCCCTCTTCATGGTAAACCTTGTAAAATAAGAGAGAATAGCCATAAGTATTGAGATATAAAGTGTAATAACAGCCCATAATGCAATAAATATTGCTATAAAAGCATGATGCAAAATGGACGTATCAGTACGCTCAAAGTATTATTGTTTTTATGTCAAATGATAGACTATTGCTTTGAATCACTCGTGTCTTAATATTCATGCCATGATTAGACATATGATCAAGATTATGCTACGTAGCATTCCACATCAAAAACTATCTTTTTTATCATTTACCTACTCGAGGACGAGCAGGAATTAAGCTTGGGAATGCTTACGTCTTCGTCGTATCTATAATTTTTTATTGTTCCATGCCAATATTATTCAACTTTCATATACTTTTGGCAACTTTTTATACTATTTTTTGGGACTAACATATTGATCCAATGCCCAATGCCAGTTCCTGTCTGTTGCATGTTTTTTGTTTCACAGAAACCCAATATCAAACGGAGTCCAAACGGGATAAAAATGGACGGAGAATTATTTTGGAATATTTGTGATTTTTGGGAGGAAGAATCAACGCGATACGATGCCCGAGGTGGCCACGAGAGTGGCCCACGCCACCCCTCCAGGGGGGAGCCCCGCTATCTCGTGGGCCACCCGTAAGGCGGTTGATGCCTTTCTTTGGCTGCAAGAAAGCTAATTTTTGGAAAACGATTTGGGCGAAGGTTTCAGTCCAATCGGAGTAACGGATCTCCAGATATAAAGGATACGGTGCCAGGGCAGAATTCCAGAACGCAGAAACAGAGAGATAGATCCAATCTCGGAGGGGCTCTCGCCCCTCCCAAGCCATGGGAGCCAAGGACCAGAGGGGAAACCCTTCTCCCATATAGGGAGGAGGTCAAGGAAGAAGAAGAAGAAGGGGGCCTCTCTCCCCCTTGCTTTCGGTGGTGCCGGAGCACCGCCTGGGGCCATCATCATCACCGCGATCTTCACCAACACCTCCATCATCTTCACCAACATCTTCATCACCTTCCCCCTTCTATATCCAGCAGTCCACTCTCCCGCATCCCCATGTACCCTCTACTTGAACATGGTGCTTTATGCTTCATATTATTTTCCAATGATGTGTTGCCATCCTATGATGTCTGAGTAGATTTTCGTTGTCCTATCGGTGATTGATGAATTGCTATGATTGGTTTGAGTTGCAGGTTTTATTATTGGTGCTCTCCTATTGCGCCCTTCGTGTTGCGCAAGCGTGAGGGATTCCTGCTGTAGGGTGTTGCAATGCGTTCATGATTCGCTTATAGTGGGTTGCGTGGAGGATCAAACACAAACCCGAGTAAGGGATTGTTGCGTATGGGATAAAGGGGACTTGATACTTTAATGCTATGGTTGGGTTTTACCTTAATGAATCTTTAGTATTTGCGGATGCTTGCTAGAGTTCTAATCATAAGTGCAGATGATCCAAGAAGAGAAAGTATGTTAGCTTATGCCTCTCCCTCAAATAGAATTGCAATAGTGATTATCGGTCTAGTTAACTAGTCAATTGCTTAGGGGAAATTCCACAACTCCTACCACCACTTTTCCACACTCGCTATATTTACTTTATTGCATCTTTATCTAAACAGCCCCTACTTTTTATTTATGTGTTCTTTATTATCTTGCAAACCTATCCTATCACACCTACAAAGTACTTCTAGTTTCATACTTGTTTTAGCACTACAAAAAAATAAACTTCCGTGATGATACGTGTTTGTCACAGTAGGTCGCGTTTTCTGTCATGCATGTACATCCATGACAAATTTATGACAGAATCAAGATATTCATACCTGTGTTGTTAGAAGTGTTCCATGGCATTACCAAAATTATCATCACGGAAGTGTCCACTTCCATGACAATGAATCGTGCGTCACAGAAGTGCTTTCGTCAAGGGTGACCGACACATGGCATCCACCATAACAGAACACCGTTAATCTATCGGGTCTGGTTTTGGATCCGATAACCCGTTAACAGCCCGGGCCAATGGGGATTTTCCACGTGTAAAATCATCATTGGCCGCAGGAAACACGTGTTGCCTCACCGTTGGGACAGATATCATGCACTCATTGGACAGGAGGCGCCTATGATAGGTCGACACGTGGCATGGCCCAACAGTTGGCCATTCCGGTGAAAAAGGCCGGCCCAGTAAAAATTAGCAGGCCGGCCCATATAAGGCCTACTTGTGTCAGGTCCATTTAAGCCCACGGCCCATACGAGATGTGCCAATTCGGCCGGTCAACGGGCCGTTAAAGATTTGACACCATTGCACCCCATCGTTAGTTCGATCCCGTTAACAGCCCGCTATATATTTGGGGTCAATATCGGCCCGATGAGATTTCGGCCTGTTAACGGCCCATTTCATGGATGGGCCAATTTTCAGGATGTTGGGCTAATTTCCGGCCCGGTGTGCCTTTCGACCTGTTGACAGCCCATAAATCTGATGGGCCATTTGTAGTCGGACCTGAGTTTCGGCGTTTTAGCGGCCCATTTAAGTGTTGGGCCAATTTCTGGCCCGTTGTCACTTTTAGCCTGTTGACGGCCCATAAATCAGTTGGGCCATTCGTAGTCGGACCTGAGTTTTGGCCTTTTAGTGACCCATTTAAGTGTTGGGCCAATTCCCGGTCCTGTGTGCTTTTCGGCCTGTTAACGGACCATAAATGAGTTGGGACATTTGTAGTCGGACCTTAGTTTTGGCCTTTTAACGGCCCATGCCCGTCATGGTCCAATACCAGCCCGGTTTCTCTTTGGGCCTGCTAAAGGCCCACAACACAGTTAGGCCATTTACAATACGACCTGACTTTCAGCCTCTTAGCAGCCCATGCTCTTCATGGTCCAGTACAAGCCCGCTGTCCCTTTCGGCCTGCTAAAGGCCTACAGTATAGTTCGGCCATATGTAGCCCAAACTTAGTAACGGCCTTTTAACGGCCCGTGAAATAAATTGGGGCCACCTGTTGCCCGCTTCAATGTCGGCTTGTTAACGACCCGGGAGGTAAGAGGGCCGACCATTAACTTTCGGCCTAGTAACGGCCCATTACTTAATGGGCCCACTAAAGTTCGTACATGTCTTTAGGCCAAATTAGATAATTTGAGCCCATTACGACGAGCAAATATGCACAGGACCAAAACCGATCAAGCAAAGGTACGGCATAAAGGGAATAATATTGCACATCCAACATATATTACAGGAAATTACATCCACTGGGCAATCAAAGATTAATGCCAGTGCAAATAAATGAGCAGAACCTAACCATCTACAATGTCACAATCTGCAACCTCAGCACAGATGACGCCCATAAACATGTGGGCAAGTTCTTGCTGCTTTGCTACACTGTCTCTGAAAACATTGATCAGTTGTTGTGTCACACGACTCTGCACCTCTGACTGATCCACCATTTCCATCATTGCTTCAGCCATTAATTGGTTCACAAACATACATTTATTCCGTTGCATTCGAGATGAGGATTGAAGATTCAGATGGCGATTTTGGCAGGCTTGCATTATTGATAGTGGAGAGTGTCTCGACCACTGCATCATAACATAAATTAGGATGGGAACCAAACAGATTAATCATGAGGTATTGCCATATTGTCTGGCCTAGATTTACTGGAAAGAAACAATGGGGTTGCCTTGCTGTTTTCAGAGTTTGTCTTCTTATCTTTAGCAGCCTGCACAAAATTAACACACTAGCATTGCTATCATTGGCCAAGTCAGATAATAGGAAAGCAACATTGACACAACGAACGTTTGGGCAACTAGCCTACACCAAATTAACACAATATGGCACAGCTATCATCAGCCAGGTAAGGTAGTACGAAAGCAACATTGACACAATGAATGAATGGGCAACCAGAGAAGCACTACAATTCAGTAATGTGCATGATATGAGAAGTACATTCATGCAGCTCAAGATGCAAAACTACCAGCGGTTTTCCTTACAAAAATCAACATTGGCGCCTTTAACATTTTGCTACAACTAATTTTAGATCAGATAAAGGTTAGATTCACGCCGATTAACAAAATACATGTTGATGTAAAATATAGTGATATACAAGTGTACTTACATCAGCATTGGAGCACAAAGAATTCTGCAAGATATTTTCCTCGAATACTGATCCCAATGGAGGAAGTCTTCTATCGCTTAACCTTATTTTCTAAAGAGAGATGGGTAAGAAACATGTAGAAAATATGATCAAAATGCTATAAAATTTCATGATGCGAGGATACGCACACGCTTCTTAGAATGGAGTTGACATTCTTTTGCTGGACTGGAGCAGACTAGTTCTTTGGCCATTGGAATCTGCTTATTATCAGTGGGAGTTGGGTTTCCCTATGCTGGAGCAGTATCTATGAAAAATGGAGTTGGTTTATTTTCTCCTGGCGTTTGGATCTTTTGCAAAGACCTGGTTTGTAACCCTTCAGATTCTAACATAGTCGTCTTCCCCTTGCATGCCTTATATAGAAGAATGGTGATTCAGTTATAAAAGATGCTACAGCAGAGATGGAATAGGTACTGAAGAATAGAAAGGCATGACATATTGACATGTATTCCCTCCATCCGGAAATAAATGGATGGGTCTAGGCGTATTTCAGTTCTAGATTCATCCAGTTTTATCCATTTTTGCGACATTTAATCCGAACGGAGGGAGTATGATGTAAGAGCTAGGGATACGACAGGACAACACAGTAAAGAAAAACTCTAAAACCCACTGCAGAACCAAAGTATTCAAACCTACTGATATGAGATAGTACACTCATGCAGCTCAGGATGCAAAACTACCAGGCAGTTTTCCTTACAAAAATCAACATTGTGGCCTTTAATCATACATTTTGCTACAATCAAATTTAGATCAGATAAAGGTTGGATTCACGGCGATTAACAAAATACATGCTGATGTAAAAATATAGTGATATACAACAGGTACTTACATCTACATTGGAGCACAGAGAATTCCTGCAAGAATCTTTCCTCATAAACGATACCATTGCAGAAATTCTTCTATCTGTTAAGCTTATTTTCTAAAAGAGAGATGGGTAAGAAACATGTAGAAAATATGATCAGCATGCTATAAAATTTCATGATGCAAGGATACACACACGCTTCTTAGAATTGAGTTGACATATTTTTGCTGGACTGGAGCGGACTAGTTCTTTGGCCACTGGAATCTGCTTATTATCAGTAGGAGTTGGGTTTCTCTGTGCTGGAGCAGTATCTATAAAAACTGGAGTTGGTTTATTATCTCCTGGCACTTGGATCTTTTGCAAAGTCCTTGTTTGTAACCCTTCAGATTCTAACATAGTCGTCTTCCCCTTGCATGCCTTCTATAGAAGAATGGTGCTTTAATTATAAAACATGCGACAGCAGAGAGATGGAATAGGTACTAAAGAATAGAAAGGCATGACATATTGACATGTATTCCCTCCATCCGGAAAAAATGGATGGGTCTAGGCGTATTTAGTTCTAGATACATCCTTTTTTATCCATTTTGGCAACATGTAATCCGGACGGAGGGAGTATGGTGTAAGAGCTAGGGATACGACAGGACAACGCAGCAAAAAAAAAACACTAGTTGAATGTAAAACTATATGCTAGCGGAATGCGTACAGAAATAACTAAGGCAACATACACATGTATGATTGGGAAAATAAGATGGCATTGCAACAGAGCACTAGAACAGCACTTCAATGTAAAAAACATGGTATGGCAGACAGATGAAGTACATACTGATGAATAACAATGTATAAGATATTCAGAAGCATGATGTCCAAATTAAGCAGATGGCATTGCGATAGAGTAGAATGACAGTACTTGAATTTGAAAACATGTTATCATGAATGGAATAGGTACTGAAAAACAGGAAGGCATGACATATTTACATGCATGATCAGCATGCTAAGCACATGGCATTGCAACAGAGTAGATACACTCCAGGACATTATATGCATGTTGTACCCATATCATAGGCCAAGTTAGAGCAAGGACCTTGTGGGGTGAAGAGGATTCATCATCTTTCTGCAAGTCTTCTAAAGAACTGCCTTTACATGTTCCATCATATTGGTTATCATTGACATCAAGTTTATTGGCCTTTACATTGCTCCGTGAGGTTCTTGTGGATATATCAGTGTGTGCAATTATATCTGACATGCATGGAAGATAACTAGTAGTTAGATTTATGTAATGAGTTTCTGTAGGAGACGACATAAATAGTAGGACTGGGGTTAACTAGCAGCAACATGTCTCATAAACTAAAGGGAGAACACAGATGAAAGCTACAGAATATGTATCATTTTTACTCAAGATTAACTAGATGGCACACAAAAGTATTAAAGAACAACATAGGTAATACTAGAAGTGGTATAATACTATAATCACTAGCCTGTGGGATAGCATTGGCTGATGGATGATAACTATGGAACAACGTTACCTAAAGAACAAGTATCTTAGCTGAACTATGGAACAACGTGAACTCCTGAACAAGACCCGTAAGAGATCAGCATGAATATACGGTGAAATGTGATGATCTATGTAGCGACCCGACCTCAGACGGTCAAGCCTCTGTGTTGCTGTGCCATCCCTGGATCAGTATGCTGGCACACACAGTACATCAATGTATATATCAAAGTGCAATCACATGTATAAATAATGTAAAATGATATATACCTCATAATACTCAGCGGAAACAATCAAACGGGTGTGGAGTCCCATCAACGCCATCGGCAGGTTGAGTGTAGACCGTAACCCTGTATCGTAACTCTTACTCGTCGAAAGAAAGTATTTGCAACATGATACGTTGCAGCCGTGTAGGTCAGTACATTGAATGTACCGGCAAGATCACAATATGAGAAAACAGATGATAAACTATACTATATGCAGTATGGCTTTATGGCTCTGTATCTGAGTTTTGTTTGCATAAAAGCTGATTTTATTTTACCTACATCAAAGGAATAAATGAAGTCTGTACTATGGAGTTTTTCTGTCATGACATGGTTCCGCCAACCGATGTCTCATAGCCCAAATCATCATAAGTTGCCCACAATTAAGTTATCAATCCGGTGTTGAGAGTTCCGAGATAGATCCAAGTCCAGAGGCTCAAATTGTCCGTAACCGGGGACACGGCTAATCGATTAGGTTATAACCCTCTGCAGAAGTTTGTACACTTTACCCGCAAGATTCGATCCCTCTCTTTACGTTCTCGCACTTTAGAGTGTTTGAGAACAATATGACCGAAACATGGTCTTCCAAAGGGTTCCTCTGACCACTGTCCGGTACTCAACCCATCCTACCGTAGTTCTACATCTGCTAGTACCGTCCCAGCCAGAGTCACAACTAAGGTTAACCAAGCCAGAGCCCATAATGACTTGCGGTTGCACAGGTAAGCTTCCGGGCGTGAAGTATTCTTCCGTCTCTTTGAGTCTGGGTGAAGCTTTCCGCAAGATGTCATGGCGCTTCTCCATGCATCCCGCCAACCACTGGTTTCTCCAGGTGCCCGTCAACAAATCCTTCACCCAAGAGTGTGTATTGAAATCCTGTCTCGAGTCTTGAAGTCTTGAGGTCTTGAAGATGCAGTCCTTGCAGATTCCATCATGGAGTTGTCGCCATTGACGAGAATCCTCCATTCTCACACCACTCCCGAGCACTCATACCAAACCCCGTCTACTATAGTGTAGCATTAAAATAAAATATCGTCCCGGCTTGGTAACAGGGGAAGGGTTCCTACCTCATGCATACTACTCAACTACAAGGATTCAATAACACTCTTGAGGGGTGGTTGCAAAGATGTCACTAAATGCAATAAAACATAGGTATGAAAGCATGGTCAAAGTGAACTTGCTCGGTGATGTTGACGAAGAAGAATTATCGTTCTCAAGAAATAACTTGATAGACTACTCGTCACTCTCTGATGAAATCTATATAACAAACATATCATTCACATAAGCACTCACACTAACAATCAAAACAAAAGAGAGAGCGAATAAGAATCAAGGAACTTCAAATAAAACTAGGAGTCTTCTTCTACAACATTCACAAAAATAGTTTTGTCTAACGGAAAATAAAACACTAAAATAACAGAGAATAAAATATAAATTTAGTTAAGACAAAGAAAAAAATAAAGTATTTTTTCATAAAGCTATTTTGAAAGTATTTTCAATTGGGAGTTAAAACAGTAGAAATCCATTGCAAGTTATTAGCTTAACTTGAATTGATTTCACGATAACAAAATAAAATAAATATAAAAACTTGTTGAACACATACTGTTTAACTAATAGAAACCAAACATAAACTTTCTGAAATATAAAATAAAATAATTTAAAACAACTATAGAAAAGAAGTAGCTATAATTGAATAGAACTAAAACAGAATTTGTTTTACATGAAACAATAAGCTAAAATACTCAAACAATTTTGAAGTTTTTACCACTGGTAAATATGATCACTAGTGATCAGTAGAAAAAAGAATCAAATAAAAATCTATTTTTAAACTCCCGGAATAAGCAAAACAAGCTTTAATTCAAATCTGATCTAACTCAATTTTTATAAATCCAAACATAGACAAATTATATATTTTTGGAAACTACAAGAAAATTGTGATCTAACGCAAAAAGAATCAGCATCATTGGACTTCTAGATCAAAAGTTATAAGCTAAACAAGAACGGAACTAAATCTGTTACGGGAATAAATCTGAAAACGAAAACGGAGTTACCTGTACGTGAGGCAGAGATGGCAGGAAGGAGACGGCGATGTGGAGGGCTGCTCCGGCGAGGGGGCGAGGTCGCCGGCGAGGGTGGGGTGGCGGAGGAGGGGGTCGGCGCTTGGGGAGGTGGCGCTGGGCGCCCTCAGGTGCTGCTCACTCCTGGCGCGGGCTCTCGGGAGAGCTCTCTGGTGAGCGTTCTAGGCAGGAAAAGGAGGACGGTGGCGAGAAGGCTACGGGCAGGGAGGCGTGGTGATGGGAAAATGGAACGAGGAGAGGAGGGGTTTTATAGGCGGTCTCGGGAGGCGCTGGGATGGAAAGACGAGGAGATCGGGAAGGTGGAGATTTCTGTCTCCATGGACATGGAAAGCTTCAGAACGTGAGAGGAAACAGAGGAAGGAGATGATCTCTTGTTGGGCTAGAATAGGAAAGTGCTTAATGGGCCAGCAGGTTTTCCTAATAAAACGATTCCATTCCTATTTTTAAAATTAGGAAACTAAAACAATAAAAAGGAAATCAAATCAATTCGAATAAAGAGTTTTATATACTAAAATTATCAGAAAAATAAAATGTAGATGATGAGCATTATTCCACGGCCAAAATAAAACTTAAAAAATGTTTTTCAGAAAAATCCCTAAAGGTTTTATTTCTTTTTGCAAATAATTTTAAATAAAACTTTGGTTTTTCTTGGCTCAAATATTTTCAAAATGCCCCTGATTTTGGAGGGTCATTTTCCTCCGCTCTTTCTTGCTTGCAAGAATTTATTTTCAGGGTATTTCTCGGGAAGAAAATAGAGAAACAAGTGCAAATATTTGAAAGAATTAAATTGCAAAACTCCGCTCAAATTCTTCATAGTTGAAGAAGTCATGTCATCTTCTCTCATTGATTTTAATAGGATGAATTTGAATTTACGGAGAAGGGAAAGTCATTTTATTCCCTCTCATTCAAAAGTTTTTGAAAAGGTTCAAATTTCACTCAAGTTTAATTCACTCAAGCAAACAAACAAACAATTCAATTAATTATATTAACATTCCAAAGTTTGGGATGTTACAAACCTACCACACTTAAAATGAATCTCGTCCTCGAGATTCGAAGAGGCTAGCAAGAAAAAGGTTAGGGTTGGGGTCTTCTAGCAAATGTCTTGGTCGAAGGTCAGGGGTGCTACCACACTTAAAAACAAGGTCATGGTTCCAATAAACTCAGATATTTCCTCTGGAGGGTTGACAATGTATGTCTCTTCACATATCTTACAATAGCTCCTTCATTAAAGCTCTTCTGTCAGAAGCATAGAGTTTTCCTCAAAAGCTTGGGTCGGTTCGTCAAAGTTGAAGTTCGTCCGAGACTGGATCTTCTTAGCTGATGGGTCTGTGTCCATTCTAAACAACTATCGAAGCACTTATGGTGGTCTACAATTTATGGTTTTCTCCTGCAGAAAACGGGTCAGGTTGAACCTCACAAGATAACCTACGTTTGGCAACGGTTGCACTGTAATGGGGTTCCATCGTCCTACCATTTTATGGTTTTATGGCTTATCGCGTCGACACTCTTCTAAGTTTTTCAAGGCTCTCTGATTTTCCATCAACATATGATAGTTCATGATAGAAGTCTCGGTATGGGGCCAATCCATCCCGTGCATTTGAACCATTACCACATACGTAAATATCGAATCACATATTCTAACACTTGGGCATTCTCACCAAGCATTACAGAAATTTCTCTTGTTCCCGAACTGGTTTCGAGTAAATCCATGGTTTCTGCAAGCCAAACAGAACATCTATCGTTACTTCACCACTCTTAGGTTTTTGCGTAACCTCCTACGGAACGTATGCTGATTTGATCACTGATTCTTCCAAATTTATTCCTTTATCAAGGTTACAACGGTTCCTTCTCAAAATCCTAGGCCTGTGGGTTGTGGCCCACTTCAACACTAGTGCAGCTTTAACTCATCCTTGGAGTAACTCTCTTGTTACACCTCCTTAAATCCAGTAGTACTCTGTTTCTTCATACCATCATATCAAAACAAAACTCCAACTTATTTTGTCCAGCTTCCTTCTATGGCCGTCATGAATAACATGTTTCTTTCTTCATTGATCCTGTGGCTTTATAGAGTACTATGACCAAAAGAAGTGCACAAGTTTATCCATAAAATCTCATTATTTTCATATCAATCTTTCATTACATCCTTAACCATTTTCGTAAATTCAAATTCCAAAAAGTACTTTGTTACAAATGCTGCCACCCACATGATTTGGTATGGTCAGGCATTACTTCCAACTTTATTCATTTATCCTCCTCGAGGATTCTTGATCCCACCGAAGTGTGCGACATGAGCCTTGAAATCTTGAATCTTCTTTTTCATCATGGTGGTCTTGAGCTTCACCTTCATCATCTCTGCATGCACTTCGCTTAGGTATTCTGAGTATAACGGAGTCTTGCTTCAAGTATTTCTCCGATCCGGCGATGGCTTCCATGGCTGCTTCACGAACAGCGTCGAAGAAAGTTGCTTGTGGCACACGTGAGATGAAAAAGTAATGCCCCATCATCTTTGGGCAAACTCCTTTCAAAGCGGTGGAGTTGTACCTCCACATACCAAAGTTCCACTCCCTTTTGCATGAAGGGGTAGCCTTTGTAGACTGCATCTCCTTCAAGGTGAATATGCTTCATCATGTCCTTCAAGATCTTCGGGTAATCATGATCACTGGTCAGGGTCATGATCGTTTCAGGGCCCTTAAGGAAAGACTCATAAAGGGTTGTCATCTGCATGTGTAGGATAGGAGGGGTGCTCAGAACAAGGAATGTATCTCCATGGGGAAATTGCAATTGTCTCCAGAAAAGTTTGGTGTTCAGTTGTCCATGGGTTCAAGATTCCGGGGTTTGGTTGAGATAGAAAGAGAAAGCAATTACCCACTCATCAACAAAATTATCGTTTGTAATGGGCCGTTCTACTATGGTTTCGTTTCTAAGTCCTCATTTCTTCAGGTCTTCAATGCTCGGGGAGTTTTCCAATTCCTGATGCTGTTCCCATATGAAGGCCTTCTACCATTCTTCCGTAACTTACGTCTCTCATGGTTGAAATAAATACAAATCTACGTATATCGCATCTATCCAACCATTCAATAAACACACAAAAATAATAGCAACCAAGCATTCATTTATTCAATCAATACTACAGTATCGCCACCCACATAAGTTGGTATGGTCAGATACTTAAATCGAGGAAGCGTTCATCTTTATTTCTCTCATGGTGGGATACTACTAAGCTAATTTATTAGGAACTTGGTCATTGTCCCCACTGGGGCTTCTTCTGTGTGGACTTGATCTCCTCCAGTTCTTCTGCTAGATTTTCTCTGTCGACACGGAGTTTCTTGTGACGACCCTGTATGTCCTGAAGTTGTTCCTTGAGCTTCTGGATTTCAACGTCCTTTGCATGAGACATGGTCCTGCTGTTCTTCAGTTCCTGACGCATTCTCGAGATCTCGAGGTTCTCCTCCTCCAGCTTGTTTACCTTCAGTCTCTGAGTCTTGACCTCTTCTCGTAGTGCTTCATTGTCGAACAGGGCTTCTAGGAGGTCCATCCAAGATTCTTGACGATTGTTCCAGATCCTGATTGTACACTAAAAGTGGGGAGAACTTCATCTTCTGTGCTTCCGTCAAGGCTATAGTTGCTCCATCAAACTTCTGCCATCCCATCCTTCCCAAAGAAATGTGGGTTTAGTGTAGCACGATGACGATAGCATAAACGTGCAATAGCATCATGGACGGCAGTGTTGATGCCCATATCACAGTCACCATTTATAGTTCCGAAGCTGATGTCTGCAGTCTTGGGGGCTTCTCTACGACCAAAAACTTGGGCCTTGACTCCCCACGATCTGGACGTCCTCTTAGTTGCCTTGATCTCAGGTATCGGTAACTTCAGCAGCCCGACTAGCTCCACAAGGAAGGGGCCTCCAAGAACCTTCTCGTAGTGTTCTCTTTTGTTCGAATGTAGCTCTCCATCTATAGTTTGAGATAAGGAAGGTTCGATAAAAGGAATGAGGTGTTACGAGAGTAGTACAAAACAAAGGTCATTCCTATTGGGGTCTTCATATTACTAAGTCATTTTCTAGGGTCACGTTCTACAGCCAACATGTGCTCGATACCATCTCTCAGAGCGACCCGACCTCGAGACGGTCAAGCCTCGTGTTCTTTGTGCCATCCTGGATCAAGATGTGGCACACACAAGACATCAATGTATATATCAAAGTGCAATCACATGTATAAATAATGTAAAATGATATATACCTCATAATACTCAGCGGAAACAATCAAACGGGTGTGGAGTCCCATCAACGCCATCGGCAGGTTGAGTGTAGACCGTAACCCTGTATCGTAACTCTTACTCGTCGAAAGAAAGTATCTGCAACATGATACGTTGCAGCCGTGTAGGTCAGTACATTGAATGTACCGGCAAGATCACAATATGAGAAAACAGATGATAAACTATACTATATGCAGTATGGCTTTATGGCTCTGTATCTGAGTTTTGTTTGCATAAAAGCTGATTTTATTTTACCTACATCAAAGGAATAAATGAAGTCTGTACTATGGAGTTTTTCTGTCATGACATGGTTCCGCCAAATGATGTCTCATAGCCCAAATCATCATAAGTTGCCCACAATTAAGTTATCAATCCGGTGTTGAGAGTTCCGAGATAGATCCAAGTCCAGAGGCTCAAATTGTCCGTAACCGGGGACACGGCTAATCGATTAGGCTATAACCCTCTGCAGAGGTTTGTACACTTTACCCGCAAGATTCGATCCTCTCTTTACGTTCTCGCACTTTGAGTGTTTGAGAACAAGATGACCAAACATGGTCTTCCAAAGGGTTCCTCGACCACCGTCCGTACTCAACCCATCCTACCGTAGTTCTACATCTGCTAGTACCGCCCCAGCCAGAGTCACAACTAAGGTTAACCAAGCGAGCCCATAATGACTTGCGGTTGCACAGGTAAGCTTCCGGCGTGAAGTATTCTTCCGTCTCTTTGAGTCTGGGTGAAGCTTTCCGCAAGATGTCATGGCGCTTCTCCATGCATCCCGCCAACCACTGGTTTCTCCAGGTGCCCGTCAACCGTCCTTCACCCAGAGTGTGTATTGAAATCCTGTCTCGAGTCTTGAAGTCTTGAGGTCTTGAAGATGCAGTCCTTGCAGATTCCATCATGGAGTTGTCGTCATTGACGAGAATCCTCCATTCTCACACCACTCCCGAGCACTCACACCAAACCCGTCTACTATAGCGTAGCATTAAAATAAAATATCGTCCCGGCTTGGTAACAGGGGAAGGGTTCCTACCTCATGCATACTACTCAACTACAAGGATTCAATAACACTCTTGAGGGGTGGTTGCAAAGATGTCACTAAATGCAATAAAACATAGGTATGAAAGCATGGTCAAAGTGAACTTGCTCGGTGATGTTGACGAAGAAGAATTATCGTTCTCAAGAAATAACTTGATAGACTACTCGTCACTCTCGATGAAATCTATATAACAAACATATCATTCACATAAGCACTCACACTAACAATCAAAACAAAAGAGAGAGCGAATAAGAATCCAAGGAACTTCAAATAAAACTAGGAGTCTTCTTCTACAACATTCACAAAAATAGTTTTGTCTAACGGAAAATAAAACACTAAATTAACAGAGAATAAAATATAAATTTAGTTAAGACAAAGAAAAAAAAATAAAGTATTTTTTCATAAAGCTATTTTGAAAGTATTTTCAATTGGGAGTTAAAACAGTAGAGAAATCCATTGCAAGTTATTAGCGAACTTGAATTGATTTCACGATAACAAAATAAAAATAAATATAAAACTTGTTGAACACATACTGTTTAACTAATAGAAACCAAACATAAACTTTCTGAAATATAAAATAAAATAATTTAAAACAACTATAGAAAAGAAGTAGCTATAATTGAATAGAACTAAAACAGAATTTGTTTTACATGAAACAATAAGCTAAAATACTCAAACAATTTTGAAGTTTTTACCACTGGTAAATATGATCACTAGTGATCAGTAGAAAAAGAATCAAATAAAAATCTATTTTTAAACTCCCGAATAAGCAAAACAAGCTTTAATTCAAATCTGATCTAACTCAATTTTATAAATCCAAACATAGACAAATTATACATTTTGGAAACTACAAGAAAATTGTGATCTAACGCAAAAAGAATCAGCATCATTGGACTTCTAGATCAAAAGTTATAAGCTAAACAAGAACGGAACTAAATCTGTTACGGGAATAAATCTGAAAACGAAAACGGAGTTACCTGACGTGAGGCAGAGATGGCAGGAAGGAGACGGCGATGTGGAGGGCTGCTCGGCGAGGGGGCGAGGTCGCCGGCGGGTGGGGTGGCGGAGGAGGGGTCGGCTCTTGGGAGGTGGCGCTGGGCGCCTCAGGTGCTGCTCACTCCTGGCGTCGGGCTCTGGGAGAGCTCTGGTGAGCGTTCTAGGCAGGAAAAGGAGGACGGTGGCGAGAAGGCTACGGGCAGGGAGGCGTGGTGATGGGAAAAATGGAACGAGGAGAGGAGGGGTTTTATAGGCGGTCTCGGGAGGCGCTGGGATGGAAAGACGAGGAGATCGGGAAGGTGGAGATTTCTGTCTCCATGGACATGGAAAGCTTCAGTAACGTGAGAGGAAACAGAGGAAGGGATGATCTCTTGTTGGGCTAGAATAGGAAAGTGCTTAATGGGCCAGCAGGTTTTCCTAATAAAACGATTCCATTCCTATTTTTAAAATTAGGAAACTAAAACAATAAAAAGGAAATCAAATCAATTCGAATAAAGAGTTTTTATATACTAAAATTATCAGAAAAATAAAATGTAGATGATGAGCATTATTCCACGGCCAAAATAAAAACTTAAAAAAATGTTTTCAGAAAATCCCTAAAGGTTTTATTTCTTTTTGCAAATAATTTTAAATAAAAACTTTGGTTTTTCTTGGCTCAAATATTTTCAAAATGCCCCTGATTTTGGAGGGTCATTTTCCTCCGCTCTTTCTTGCTTGCAAGAATTTATTTTCGGGTATTTCTCGGGGAAGAAAAATAGAGAAACAAGTGAAAATATTTGAAAGAATTAAATTGCAAAACTCCGTTCAAATTCTTCATAGTTGAAGAAGTCATGTCATCTTCTCTCATTGATTTTAATAGGATGAATTTGAATTTACCGGAGAAGGGGAAAGTCATTTTATTCCCTCTCATTCAAAAGTTTTTGAAAAGGTTCAAATTTCACTCAAGTTTAATTCACTCAAGCAAACAAACAAACAATTCAATTAATTATATTAACATTCCAAAGTTTGGGATGTTACAATCTATTTTCCATGGTTAGATGAATAATAACGCCATAAATGTTGCACACAAGTAAGATGAGGGTACAACCTATCTGGCTGCCATCCATAGGAGTGAGCATCATGTGCTGACTTGTCGATGGCCCTGCAGTTGTTGCGGCTGTCCATGTCGGGCACGCGCAATCGATGCAGGGAACTGTTGAGTGGGGACTATAGCTCCCTTCTGGTGTATGCTTCCCTTGTTGGAGCAGCTGCGGTGAGTCGGAAGACGGTGTGTCTGAAGATGCAGATAACCCATAATCTTAAGAATGACATATCTCTTTGATATGAAGAAATACACTAAGAGATCAACAACAAGGTACGAGAGTGGTCGCACGTCTGTTGACTGAAGACTAAATTGGGGTCACACGATTTTATTTTATTTTGGTACTGTCCGATCTACGCCGGATGGCTTGATGGCCGTCTTGTGCCTCCCGGCTGACACTGTTCGGAATCTTCCTCGAAGAGCCAGCGACCAACGGCAGAGCAGCCTGCCTCCGCCGTCCGTGGCCCCGGCCAAAACCCCGCTCCCCGCCCCACCGCACTGCCGTGGTTGCGCCGCCCCCGGGCCAATCCACAAAGACTCCCCGTCATCCTGATCCAGCGGCGGCAGTACCTTCAACCCACGCAATTCTAAAAGATAGCCATCTAAGCGCTGCTTCAGCGGCGAACTTGCGGCCCCGCACCCTTACGTTAGACACCACCCAACCGGCAGCCTAGGAGCTCCGCCGCCTCGAGGGGTGCTGCTTCCCGTTGGGAATCGATTGGCCCAGAATAAAAATTCAGACAACTTACGCCTAAATAAAGTGATTTGAGATGAGGGTGCGACCTATCTCGTGGCATGGTGAAGTAGGCAGGTCCAGCTGCCGAGTCGTTGAGGCCGGCGCGGTTGCGGTGGCGACCGGCGGCAGGGAAAGAGTGATGTCGCGACGGTCGACGGCTACGCGGAAGCAGCGCCAGGACTCTGGACGGATCCGAAGTTGGAGCCGCTCCGGCACCTTGAAGAATGGCGGGGGTGTATCGGCTCCAGTACGGTTCACGCGGCCGTCGTCGAGGCAGCACCAGCAGCACGGAGTAAGAGGCACACGGCCCAGTGCACGACGGCAAATGGACAGCGTCTCCGGCATTAGGGAGGAGGGCGGCTGTGAAATTGGTGTGGTGGGGGCGCCATGGAGGTGGGGCTGAGGTTTCGCGGCTCGAGAGAAGGGAGCTTCCCGGGGAGAAGGTGATTTGGCGCCCACGAGGTATGAATGGGGCGGGCGGGGGGGGGATTGGGAGGAGTGGAACCATGTCTTACAGACGCATTTGTCTGAAATGTGAGGGGGAGTTACAGTTCTACCATTGCCTATAAGCTTCTCGGCTTGGGTCTGTGTACTGAGGGTCGGGGATAGTAGAGTAACTTTGCTTCTCCTCAATTAGTGGGCGGGAGCGATTTCGGGCGAGGAGGGCGTGTTTTGAACTATAGTGGGCGCGAGCGATTTCGGGCGAGGAGAGAGTGTTTTGAAATAGTGGGCGCGAGCTATTTCGGGCGAGGAGAGCGTGTTTTGCCGACCATGGTTTATGAATTATTCGACACATGTCATTTCGGCCGAGGAGAAGGCGCGCTTGGATGAAGTTACAAACATACCCTCGATATACAACGGGCCAATTGATGCGTGTCCCACATAGGACGGTAATTTCGCGTCTCCCATTTATTTGCTCGGGCGAATTCCACCTAGCAAAGAGGATGTTTAACGGTTCGTTCAAATTTTGGGAGAACGAGCATCCACGTCTACCTTACCAAGTCGATTCGAATCAAATTTTGATATATTAGCTTGCCACTTCTTTTTTAGATGGAGAGATGATGCTCGGGAGTAATGTGTTTTTACATGCTCGTTGCTAGCGATTTACTATATGACAAATAGTTGACCCACTCAAAAACGCAAATCAAACCCAAAATGAAATATCTCGATTCAATGAAATAGCTCGTTCAGTAGGTTAAAATAGTGAACTAAATCCAAAATTGAACACCTCAATTGAGTACATGTTGTATAGTATTATAGTACTCCATGAACACGTTGAAAGTCAAATTAATGAACTTGTTTGATATACGCATATATCCGTTCATGTGTGGATTGCAGACAACATGTTCTCCAATTTAAATATTTGAATGCTAGTTTATATCGAAACATGGTTTATATCAGTCTTTGATGCATAAAACGTGACCTCCCCCTCTCCCGGACTCCTGTTCTCTCTCTCTCTCTCTCGCCGACAATCTTCAGTTCTGTCGCACACATCCGACACAAAAACCTTGTTTCTCCCTCTCCCTTTCTATCCATCTCTCTCTCTCTCTCTCTCTCTCTCTCTCTCTATTTGTGTGTGTGTGTGGGGGGGTCTTTCTAGTTCGCATGCATATATACACCATCTATAGGTCTCTCTCGGACACTATGTATGATACTCTAGCTAGTCCAAGCTAGATATCTTGGGTGCACTCATCGTACGCACACAAATTCCTTGGCTCTTTGCCCGTAACTCTCTCACGCACCACTATGTCATCTCGAAGCTCTTCCCCCCTCTCTTAAACTCTCCATCCACCACGGTCACACACACATGCATATCTCACTCGCACTCGATAGGCCCATCTAAAACTCTATCTCTCTCCCTTGTTCTCTCTCCATCTCACACGCACAATGACACAATCTCATGCCCAGCTAGCCAAGTATGATGGTCTCTCACTCAATTGTAGGCACACGCAGTCCCCCCCTATATGTATATGACTAGCTAATCTTAGTCTCCATCACAAGAATGTGCATGGTCTATCTCGATTTCTCTCGGGGCATCTTTCTATCGCGCACGCACTCCCTCGATCTCCCACCCATATAGTCCCCTCACGATCTCGAGGGGATCTCTCTATCACAAACACACCCTCTCTCCCTCCCCATGCGTCCATGCCATCTATGTGTCCCTCTTAACCTTTTTTCCTTGTTGGCCAGACCTCTATTGGACATGTGCTACAGGGGTGTCTCTCTCCGTTGCAAACAATCACACACTAGCTATCTTCATGTATCTCCTCGCCTTGCTTTTCCATCTCGGAGATGCATGCGTGATATGTTCGCATAAGAAACGAAAAAACACACTCTCTCTCTAATTTATCGTTTGTTGTCACTTTCTCTTTCACACACACATACTCTTTTTGCACACTTACTCATTCTCCTTCACACGCACTTGATCTGTCTCGACTGAGGCACTCTCCTCGGTCCATATCATATAGATTTATTGAAAAGTCAAACATCACAAAGTTTGACCATGTACGTGGAGAAAAAGAATTACATCTAGTACGGCAAACATATACCATTAGATTCACCATGAGATGTAGTTTTGTATGATGTATCTTTGGTATTGTAGATATAAATAACATTTGTGTAAACCTGATCAAAGTTTCCAAAGTTTGACTTCATCGAGCGGATGGAATATCTCTTTCCCCCTCTCAGCTATCTGACGCACCACTCAGCCTTATCGGGGTTCCTCAATCTCTCCCAAACTTTATTGGTCAGTTTGGACCTGACCCTCATGCCTTGATGGCCGGTACTGCCTGGTATGGACGTGAGATGTAAAATATTTATGCCTGGCCAGGCTTGTGTGGTGCTGAAGCGTTTGGTTCATGCTTGGGCCAGGCAAAGCATCAACGTCCCATCAATCAATACATGCATCAATTATTTAATGCTAATATCCATCCATGTTGTTGTTAGCCTCGTGGCGCTGGCGTGCATGAAATCCAGCCACAACCCCAGGCCAGGCAAAAGATGCTCAGGACGCAAGCCAAACTGGCCTTATATCTCCCTAGTTCACACATACACATGTCTCGCTCGCGCTATACATATAGACCCATCCAACACTCTCCGCCCTTGTTCTCTCTCCATGTGACACGCACCCCCCTAAGTACCATAATCCCTCACTCCATCATGGGCGCAAGCACTCCCCCCCCTCCTAAGTATGACTATCTCTTACTAGCCATCAGGAACACACGTATTGTCTCCTTCCAATCATACGTCTATCTCGATATTTCTCGGGGCATCTTCTATCACGCACACACCTTGTCACTCGATCTCACACCCATGTAGTCCCATCACGATCTCCAGGGGATCTCTCTATGACAAACATACACTCTCTCCTCCCCATGTCTTCATTTTCTCCGTAAAGTCTCTCTCACCCTCTCTCCCTTGTTTGCCAGACCCCTCTTGGCCACGTGCTAGGGGTCTTGCTCTCTCGGTTCCAAACAACCACACACTATCTCCTCACCTTGCCTCCGTTGTCGAAGATGCATGTGCGATATGTTTGCATAAGACACGCACGCTTTTTCTCTACTTTTATCGTGTGCTGTCCATGTCTCTTTCACACACGCACGCACACTTTTTTCACTCACTCTCTCCCTCTCTCTCTAGTTAGGGACTCTGTCACGTCCATAAGCATATGGATGTTTTGAAAAGTCAAACCTCAGAAAAGTTTGACCAGGTATATGTGGAGAAAAACATTTACATCTGAAATGATCATTAGATTCATCACAACATGTACTTACTTCATACTATCATTTATCTTTGGTATTGTAGATATAAGTAATTTCTTTATAAACTTGGTCAAAGTTTCAAAAGTTTGACTTAAAAAATGTTGGAACTATATTAACGAACGGAGGGAGTAGCTCTTTCTCTCTCTCTGCTATCTCTCACGGGCCTCCCCTCTCACTTGAACTCTCTATACCGACAGATTATACGCTCACTGTGTCAGCATATAGCTCCGTATATTGTTTAGTTAACCGGTCAACCAATCCACATGCTGCCTTGTTAGCTCGTGTTCTGTATCTTCGTGTGCTGGCCCATGTGGCAGTGGGTGAAAATAAGTAAACTAGAGGCCCATCTGACACGCGGTGAAGTAAACAAAGTTGAAACCACTCGGGGTAGCACCCTGCACGCTAGTAAATTGAGGGCGCATTGAGGACAAACTTCTTGCGCGAAGGGCCTTTTCGCGCACAATTCACCACCTCTTGGCGGCATGGACAGAAGGGCCTTTTCGCGCACCCAGCACACAACACACACCAGCACACGTGTACATCAGCGTCGCCACCAGTTGAGATGGACGGCGAGGCAACCAACAAGCGGAGGCGGCTCGAGCCAAAACCGCATCCGGCGAGCCTGGACTTCATCAGCAGCCTCCCCGACGAAATGCTGCTCGTCATCATCGGCCTCCTCCCCACCAAATCTGCCGTGTGGACCGCCCTGCTCTCCCGGCGGTGGCGCCCCCTCCGGCGCTGCGTCCCCCTCAACCTCACCGTCGACAGCTGCCTCTGCGACGGGGATTGCAAACGCATGGCCACAGTCTCCAAGATCCTTTCATCGCACCCTGGGCCAGCCAGACGCCTTGACATCCGCATGTTCAGCACCAACTGCAAGGTCCAACCCAAGTTCGACGAGTGGTTCTTATCCCCTGCCCTAGATCAGCTCGAGGAGCTCAGCTTTGAAGCTAGACGATGTCGCTCTCTGCCGCCGTCCGCGCTCCGCCTCATGCTAACGCCGCGCCGTGCCAGCTTCAGCTCCTGCTATCTTCCCCAGATTAATGCCGCGCCCGCCCTTCTTCTCCCTCAACTCAAGCAGCTCGACCTCTTCGACGTTGTCATCTCGAAGAAGGCTATGGAGCACCTGCTCCGCAGCTGTACTGCGCTCGAGTACCTTCGTCTTGAGCAGATCCACGGGTTCATTAGCCTCCACATCGCCTCGACGAATCTCCAATGGATTTATGTGTCTTGCTCGCCCCGCAACAAGACATCAATTGGGAAGAGATCACTCCAGCTGTTCCACGTTATGGTCATTGAGAATGTGCCTTTCCTTGAGAGATTGCTTGTATTGGATCTGGAAGGTCCAACAAAAATCAGGGTCATTGACGCGCCGAAATTGACAGCGTTGGTGTACTCGTCTGCCAAATTCTCCGAACTCTGTATTGGATCCGTAATCGTTCAGGTACATCACTCATCTTCTTCTCCGTCCTCTTGAAATTCACATTTTTAAATTTCTTCTTGATGTATTTACGACCGTCTTCCAGAAAATGATTCCCACAAGCTTGACCCAGTCCATGCGAACAGTGAAGATCTTAGCACTAAAATCTATTGGCCCCAATCTGGATCATTCCTTACATGCTTTCCGTGCACGGAGAAGCTACTCATCGAGGTGAAACTTCTTTCCTATAAGTAAACGGTAATCACAACGTAGCTCATTTTTATCACAATTTTCCCAAATTACGATGACAGGTGTATTGTTCAAAACTACATCTACGCACTGCACCAAAAGAAATGTTTTTAGTATTTTTTCTCACGTGATCACCTGCATCGTTTTTATGCTGTACTACTATAGTAGCCTAGGCTAGTCATTGTTGAAAGTAACTTAGACTACTCCAGTAACTCTATGGTTACCCTAAGAGCAAGTACTACCTCCGTCCTGGTTTACTCTTCCAATTTTGTAGTATCAAAATTTGACCATAGATTTAACTGACAAAATGTTAATGCATGTCACTAAGAACTATATCGTTGGATTCGTATTTGCACATAATTTCAAGTGGTGTAAGTTTTAGTGATATGCATTGGCATTTTGTTAGGTAAATCTATGGTCAAAATTTTATACTAAATACGAGGTAGTATTCCCTCTGACCGAAGTTTTCTAGTCTCCGCAGAAGCTGAATTTGTTTTTGAAACATCGAGTGGCCGGAGACTCGAAAACTTATTTGCCCATTAGTGAGTTGTCAGGGCGGTGGATTTTAGTTTGTACGATAATGCTGCATCCACCTAAAGTAACGAAAGTTCTTACGTAAACTTCCTAGTAATTCCCTCTTCGTAGGTGCAGCATTACTCCTAACATTTGTAATATCAGTTTGAAACTTGTAATATTGTTGTGTCCTATTCCTGCGTTTTCAAAATCCCGCGAATCAAACAGGTCCTGAGTTGGTGATGATGTTGTGCCTCCCATCTTTCACCAATAGCCGTCGGATCTAGATCTGACGCATACAAACCAAGCTTCTCCATTTTTGCAAAAAGATGCCCACACTTGTTCCATATTTACAAACAACTCCTTGTCTCTCAAAATCAGCCTTATCTCCTCCCCACCACATCTAGAAGGCTGTGGAAAAATCTGGCGTGATGGCCGCTGCCGTAGCCGTCCACCCCCAATCTTGGTGTTCCGTGCAATGCATGGGCATCTACGCACGGGAAATTATGTCGAACTGGGATAATTGTAAGCAGGCTAGCTCTACAGCCATGATGATAGTGACTGCAGACGGTGAGGCTGACTATGGAATGCCGAACACGGTGCCTATACTCAGGTGTCATCTTCGGCGCAGGGTCTTGTCACTTCACTGTGAGGAGCAGCACGTAATAATTTGACCAACGGGTAGTACAGTGCTAGTACTCCTACTACTACATTGGTAGTACTACTACTAGTACTAGTAGCACCACCGTCTAGATTTAGGAGTACTACCACGTCCATCTGGATTTTAGTATTTGACTAGCAATATCTAGTAATGCATGTCACAAAAAATGTACTACTCCATCTGTAAATAAATACATGGTGTTTTATTCCTATCGGCGAGAGAACTTAATGTTTTTTTGCTACTAACTAGAGTACTAATAGGATTACATGCAATGAACTAAACACTGCATGTCATGTTTGGTAGTCTCAAGTCATTGAAAGCATGCACGGCCCACATCTCTTATTGGTTGATATGTCAGGAAATAAGAAACAAGGAGGGAGTTAATGCACCGTGCCCAAGTGTTTTGGGATTATTTGGTTTTCGTAAGGTGACTTACACAACATTTTTGTTTACATGCATTAACATTTTATTAGTTAAATCAAAGGTCAAAACTTGGCGCAAATTGCAAAGGGGACCAATAAACCAGTGAACATCAAACTTCTCTCGTTTGGCCCCAACTAGAGGTCCGGTGAGATGACTGACTATACTGCACTGGCATGGAGGGGGACGCATCTTCATTGACTTACGGCAACTGCCTTTGGTTGAATGACACGTGGGCCCAGGGGGTGGCTGTTCCACCTATCTTACAGCCAAAGGCAGGTGCGGTAGACTAGCCACAGTGGGAGTAACTTCGGTAGTAACATCGAGTCCAACTCAGCTAATTTGCTTATGTGGCAATGAGTTAATGAGGAGAGATGTAGTGCTAGTAACTTAGCTAGTTACTGTAACATCACATGTCCCAATGCAATATGAGTCTATAACCTAATAAATGAAGCTTTGCATGTTAGTACTACCACACTTATGTTACTAACCACTATTGAGGTAGTAACATAGTCTAGGGATACATGTATGTTACTAGTGTATGTTACTCTCCATTGTGGCTAGTCGTAGAGGGCTGAGGAGTAGTACGAAATCCTACGCACCTACGCACGCTAACCAAGGGCAAGAGTGATCACTTGAATCGCATGATCAGTTGACTAGAAGCTAAGCTAGACCCATGGAGATTGTGCCAGATGGTCCACGACGCCGGCCTGTGGCCCGGCACCGAGGAACGTCTCCAGGTAGTATTGCTTGAGGCCGCCAGGGCGAGGGGCAGCTTGGACGACAGCTTCATCTCCTTGTTCGACGAGGTCCTCGTTGGTTTCCTCGATAAGTTCACCGTCGTCAAGAAGCTCGTGGACGACTTTGACGTAAGCCTCCAGCCGACGCACCCAGGCTCTGCGATGCCCGCCACCCTCAACGGCGACTATGGTGACAATCTCTTCGACGCACTGGTGGCCCTGCGACTGCTAGCCGTCGCGCCAGAGAATGTCTAGCTCGAGGTCGCGCTCGCTGCGCAGCGCCTGGCGCAGCAAGATACCATCGACATAATCACCCACGTCTACGGCGCAAATCGTCCACAAGGACTACTACATGCAGGAGGAGGATGATAGGACGCTGGCCTTCTTGGACCGCAGGGCAACCTTGGACGGCACTGTTCAAAAGCACGTTGAGCTCGCCGCCAACGCTGCTGCTCCTCACACGTCGGTTGGTGACCTGGCGCACTAGGGCGTGAGGATGTCATTGATGGATCCGTATGTATTTTTATCTTTCCGTCAAATCCATGTAGTAGTTTATGATACTACAGTAATTATCTTACCTTTCGCATCAACTTCATAATTTTCGTACATACTCCATGCATGAACGGCGCCAGAACCTAACTTCTCATTACTCTAGGCAAAATCGTTATTTTCTATCTATCGGTCGCGCCATGGAGCAGAACCAAATTTTACAAGTTACGAGTTCAAAAGGAAAAGCCTGCCGTGTTCGCATCGCACCCCCACACGGTTGGTCCGGCATGCTGCTCAAGCGGAAATGCGTGCGGTGTTGCATTCTCACTTACAAGTGGGACCGCAGTTGAGCAAACCGACTATCGGCAAACCCCCACCCTGCCCACCGCACGATGGCTGAGAAAACAGGAGGGAGAAGAGATGGCTGTAGCACGGACTCCAAGAAAATTTGTGTCAGATGGGACTCGTGTGGGTGGCGTGTGCCATACTGCTAGACGTGAATGCTAATTATGGCCCATGCCACCCCACTATATCGAGCCTATATCGAGGTACGTAGAACAAATTTCCTGCAGTCCGTGCTCAGCCCTCCTCTATCTCTCTTCTGAGCCAGCCAGCGGACGCGCGGAGCCCATCGTCTGTTTGCTCACAAGCGGTCCAACATGTCAGTGAATACGCAAGCG
This sequence comes from Aegilops longissima, assembly GCA_021605205.1. Lineage (NCBI taxonomy): Eukaryota > Viridiplantae > Streptophyta > Magnoliopsida > Poales > Poaceae > Aegilops > Aegilops longissima. Next base: position 703,444,426 of record CM038680.1, on the reverse strand, counting down.
GACCCACTGAACCTGCACATCTTTCACCTCGACGTGCTGGTGATGAAAAACAAATCCAATAAAGATCTTCGGTGGCCGCTTTTGGAGTTACTCAAGAGTAGTAAGATTCTATTTACAGTTTAACCCAAGATGCACATCTCGTGGCTTCAACTACCACTCTATTTTCTTTCATGACACGACCTGGATGCTGGATGTCCCACGTGTCGGCAAAAGGAGGAAGAACCCGACCAAATCTTCGGTTGTGCTCTCGGATTAGACTAGTTGTGCTAACTTAGAAAATTTATTGTGTACTCCCTCCATTCCAAAATACTTAAATTCCATTTGTCCAAAAATGGATGTACCTATATTCTAAAACATGTCTAGATACATATATATTTTGACAAATAGAAGGCATGTATTGTGTAACGGAGGGAGTAGAATGGATGCAAGTTTTTGTATTGGGAAGAAGAGTACATCCATATATTGATAGAGCGCAATTTAGTAGATGTTCTATCACTTTTAGCTAGCACAGAGGCTAGAGATGAGATTAGTGCACTTGATGATACTCCTACTAGAATAGAGGCTAGACATGAGACTAGATGCGAGGAAGCAACGGCTACTTCTTTACACTCGAAGAAGAAAGAAGCACGGAAGATCGAGCATCCGCAGATCAACAATGAATGCATCGAGAAGGCACTAATCCAACTTATAGGAGTAGTAAAATGTATTCTTGTGGTTCTTGTTTTCTTTGGTCTTGCTTTTCAAGTTAAAATTATCGTTGGAGTTCATGTAAAACGGAGGTCCATTTGGGGTCGTGCGTTGGAGTTGGCCTTACAAGTGGGACCGCAGTTAAGGAAACCGACTATCGGCAAACCCCCACCTCGCCCGCCGTGCGATGGCTGAAGTTAGAGAAACAACGAGGTTGAAGAGATTGCTCTAGTACGGACTCCAAGAAATAATATGGTGTCAGATGGATGTCGTGGTGGTGGCGTGTGCCGTACTCACGGGCGTGAATGCTTGTTACGGCCCATGCCACCCTACTACTCCTACTACTTACTCCTACTATATAGTACTAGTATCGAGGATTCGAGGTGCTGGTTATGTTGGGGAGATAACTACTGAGTGTGAACATACTGGAAGGGCCGGGTTACCTAAATCAAGATCAGGGCCCACGGAGGAGGCCCGAGCCCAGAGGCGAATTAGGGTCCGTTTATGTAAACCGCCTTAGTCTTGTAACTTGTCTTTGTAAGATAAGAGAGGAGAGACCAGGCGGACACTTGTATGAGCGGGTCAGGACTCTCAGAGACCGGCGAGGCGTTAACCCGTGTATATAAGGGGCGACCGGCGGCTGTTTAGGCGAGAGACAATTCGAGGCTTAAGGAAGCTATTGCTCCCTAGTCGCGAAATCACATCAATCCCATCACAACTAGGCGTAGGCTTTTCATTCATCGAAGGGCGAACTAGTATAACTCCGTGTCTTTGTGTCCGCTTTAACCCTCTAAGTTAACCCGTTCGATGGCCCTGTGACTAAGTCCTTTCGCGAGGACATCTGCGTGACAATCCCGACAGTTGGCGCCCACCGTGGGGCTATCGCCGCGATGGTTTGATGATCTTAGAGGGCAAGTTCGAAGGACTCAAAGGCTATGATGTGGGCGGATGACTAAGAGTCGTCGCGGCAAACTCTACATCGACGATGCGGATTTGGGGCCCGAGGCGGCTCGATTAGTCTGGTACGGGTCCCCTTGGTGGCATACGTGTTCATCGGCAAGATCGGCGAGCAGGGCTGGCCGGACATCTGCACCGACCTCGTCGAGGCGGCTCGGTGGCGAAGAAGAGTCCTGCCCAGCTAAACCGGCTGTCAGCGTGCTTTCGTGGGAGTCGTCCACGGAGACTATGAGGGCGGATCAGCATCTGGCGGCGAAACCGTTGTCTACTCGGCGACGAGTCATCCGCCGAAGAGACCGAGTCTTTGTACCAGCTGCAAGATGGCGGATCGGGGCTGTTCCGGCGGAGAGAGTATTCGGACTCCTTTGATCTACCCAGCCGGGTTGGAATTTTCATGGCGGTACACTGGCGGCGCTTCACTCTTCGACCCATGGCGCCCATCGTCGCCCGGTTCAGCAGCGGTGGTGGCAGCCGGGAAGGAGGCCCAATGCACCCGCCGGCTCAAGTTCTATCGAGTTATTTGGCGCATTGGCTGCGCTCATGGCGGAGGCTAACCCGGCGGATCTGGACCTGCTGCGCAACGAGATTGCGGTGAAGGAACAGATCGCTAAAGCTAAAGTGGATCGGCAGCCGGGACGTGAGGATGGCGGCGGGCGGGCGCTTTGGATGCCTGAGCTTATAGGCTCATCTTTGGATCGAGTGCATCACATGAAGTCATGAAAAGGAAGTACAGATCCCGTTTGCCTTCGGTTTTCGAGGAAGAGAGCTCTTCAATACCACGAGGCGAGGGACGATAATCCGCCACGGTGGTAAACCGGCGGAAGCACTGGGGCGGGCGCGCCGTTCAGCCCGTGTGATAGATCAGCCTCGCCATCATACCGGCGCGCCCGGTGTGCAAACACCTCCGGTCACTACTCCAACCCGATGGATAACCTTATCGCGGCTGCGGCACGATTGGGCGATTCGATCGAGGCGATTCACCACAAGCGGTAGAAACACGCCGGGTCAAGGAGCTCCTCGGCGGCCCTGGCTCAGCGAGAAGCGTATTCATACGGTCGGGACGGATCCACTCCACCCCCGCCCCAGCCGGAGTTATAGCTGGGGCGCAGATGAACCGGCCGTGTCGAGCGCAGCAGCGCGGTCCGCCTCGAGGCAACAACCCGGCGGTGGCGAAGGCGCTCAAGTGGTGGTGGACGGGCCAGGCACGTAGGGAGGCCGAGTTAACAGCACAACATGAGGACCATCAGCTCGCGCCGGTTCGTCCGACCATCTTCGAACCGGGGGTCACGTCCGGCTCATTGGGGGTGCCTTGCCTCGTCCCCGCTTTACGCAATGTGCGTTTGCCCAAGGACTTCAAAGGGCCACGCAAGGTGCCCAACTATACCGCCGATTTGGCTCCAGAAGCATGGATAGAAAGCTATGAGATGGCCATGGAGATGCTGGATGTGGACGAAGCTGCGTGTGCGAAGTATGTCACCATGATGTTGGAAGGTACGGCCCGTACTTGGTTGAAAAATTTGCCACCCAACTCAGTTAGCTCGTGGACTCGATTCACGGACCGGTTCATTCAAAATTTCAAAGACACTGTAAACAGCCCATATGCGTGGTGGATTTGGCGGCTTGTGTCGAGCAGAGGAGAATCTACCACACATTGGGTGCGCCGCGTTTCGGAGGTTTTACATTCATGAGACCGGATCAACCCTGATTCCGCTATTTTAACCCTGGAAGCCAACTGCCGGTTCGAACCGTTGAAATTAAAGCTGGGTCGCATGAAGCGTTTTTGCAATGACATGGGCACGCTCATGGGCGTTTTGGTAAAGTATGCTGATTACGATAGTACCAAGGATCCCGAGTGCGAGGATGACGAAGTAGGGAAGGAAAGCAGAATAGCAACTCGAGCCAGCAGCATCATTGGCGAGCAATGGGGAAACAAGCGTAAGGCTAACGGTAACATGGGATTTGTAGCCAACACCAACGCGCAGGACAAGGGTCGTGGCGCAAAGGTAAGCAATCAAACCGGGCGGTGCACAAGGTCATAATCCGGGCGTTTGAATTACCTATTGAATCAACCTTGTCCGAAGCATGGGGACGAAGGAGGCAGCAGTGAACCACCTCTGGAAGGATTGTTATATTATGCAGGGTTCAAAATTCTAATGCTTTCGGTATGATCAAGGGCCCGGCGGCGGTTGAGGTCCGCCCGGTTCTGATGGAGAAATTCCGGCCCGGGTTCGGTGGTAATCCGGGCGGCAAGGCAATCGAACAATCGAACAATCGAACAATCAGAACCAAGGGGGTTACAATCAACAACAGCAGCAGTCGGGTTACCAAAGTAATCCAAAGCAGTTGAACGGTGGAAAGTACCATGTCTTTACCACCAGCTTGGACAGACGAGACCGTAAACTTCAGAAACGGGCGGTCAGTGTTGTTGAACCGGCCGCACCGCATTACCTGCGCTGGTCAGAGCAGCCTATTGTATGGAGCAGAGAGGATCATCGTCCCCGGGTTTACAATCCGGGTCAGCTAGCCCTAGTGGTGGCACCTCAGGTGGGAGGATACAAGTTTACCAAAGTGCTTATGGATGGAGGAAGCAGCATCAACATCCTGTACTACGAGACCTTCCGACGTATGGGGTTGACGGATAGGCATCTCAGGCCGTCTAGCACAGTGTTTCACGGTATGGTGCCTGGCAAGTCAGCGTACCCGGTCGGTAAGATAGCTCTGGAGGTAGCCTTTGGAGATGAGCATGACTCCAGATCGGAGACATTGACGTTTGAGGTGGTAAAAATCCAAAGCCCTTACCACGCCCTGTTTGGGCGGCCGGCTTATGCTAAGTTTATGGCACGGCCTTGTTATGTTTATTTGCAGCTGAAAATGCCGGGTCACAAAGGGACGATAACGGTTCATGGGAGCCGCCGGATTGCGTTGGAGTGCGAGGAAGGTGATTCGGCTTATGCCGAGTCGGTTTGTGCCACCGAAGAGTTAAAGTATTATAAAGACAATGTTGATCCGGCGGATATGACCCCGTTGAAGAATCCAACTACAGAGCACGATCCGGATTTGAAGTTTAAGTCGGCGGCTGAGACTAAACTTGTTGATTTTGTGCCCGGCGATTCGTCCAAGCAGTTCACCATCAGTGCTAACTTGGATCCTAAATAGGAAAGCGCGCTCATCGAGTTCATCCGTGAGAATCGGGACATTTTCGCATGGAAACCTTCTGACATGCCAGGTGTACCGAGGGAACTCGCTGAGCACACTCTTAATGTTGATCCCAAGTACAGACCGGTAAAGCAGTTTCTTCGCGGTTTAACGAGGAAAGCGCAAGGCCATTGGAGAGGAGGTTGCCGGGCTCTTAGCGGAAGGGTTTATTGTTGAAGTTTTCCATCGAGTGGCTTGCTAATCCGGTGTTGGTCCTTAAGAAGAATGGCACTTGGCGATGTGCGTGGATTATCAGATCTTAACAAGGCTTGTCCAGCAGATCCTTCGCCCTCCCGTATTGATCAGATTATTGATGCTACGGCGGGTTGTGGCGTTGAGTTTTTGGATGCATATTCGATATCATCAGATTAAGATGGCGGTTAAGGACCAGGAGAAAGCGGCGTTTATCACCCTTTTGGAGCCTCCTGCTATGTATCTATGCCTTTTGGGCTCAAGCGCCCAAGCAACTTATCAACGTTAACGTGTAATTGCTTGCATGAACAGATCGGCCGTAATGTGCATGCTTATGTGGATGATATTGTGGTTAAGTCAAGAAAGAAGGAAACACTGATTGAGGATTTGAAAGAAACCTTTGACAACTTGCGGGTGTACAAGATGATGCTTAACCCGGCCAAGTGTGTTTTTGGTGTTCCGGCAGGCAAGTTATTGGGTTTCCTTGTGTCCAACAGGGGGATTGAAGCTAATCCGGAGAAGATTACAGCTATCACCTCCCTGGCTAAGCCAAAGTGTATCAATGATGTCCAACGTTTGGCAGGTCGGATTGCTGTGCTAAGCCGGTTTATCAGCCGCCTAGGAGAGAAGGCCATTCCTTTGTACCAGATGCTGAAGAAAACAGATCAGTTCATCTGGAGTTCAGCCGCTGATGAGGCATCGGAGGACTTAAAGCGGCAGTTGGCTAACCCGCCTGTTCTCGCTGCTCCCATTGACAAAGAGCCGCTCCTGTTATATGTTGCTGCTAATGCCAGGGCAGTCAGCGTAGCCATTGTGGTGGAACGAAAGGAAGCAGGGAAGGAGTATCCGATTCAACGGCCGGTTTATTACATTAGCGAGGTCCTCATTGAGTCTAAACAAAGATATCCGCATTGGCAGAAACTGGTATATGGAGTTTTTATGGCAAGCCGGAAGCTGAAGCAATATTTTCAAGGGCACCCCATCACGGTGGTCAGTTCAGCTCCTTTGGGAGATATCATACAGAACCGGGAAGCGACTGGCCGGATTGCTAAGTGGGCTATAGAACTTGGGCCACACGGTTTAAGGTATGTGCCTCGGGACGGCGGTCAAGTCTCGAGCACTTGTGGATTTCATTAACGATTGGACGAGTTGCAAGCGCTGAAGAAAAGCGGATCATACCTATTGGACCATCCACTTTGATGGGTCCGAGCAATTGGAGGGCTCGGGGCTGGAGTCGTATTAACTTCCCCACGAGGTGACAAGTTACATTACGTTCTTAAGCTTAATGTTCCCTGTACTAACAATGCATCTGAGTATGAGGCTTTGCTCCATGGTCTCCGGATGGCTAAGGAGATGAATCTAAGCCGGGTTAAGTGTTTTGGTGACTTCGGACTTGGTGGCCCGGCAAGTATCAGTACTTAGGATTCCAAAGATCCACTCATGGCTGCGTACCGTCGGGAGGTGGATATTGTTGCAGGACACTTTAAAGGATATCAGGTGGACCATGTGGATCGTCGGAAGAACGAAGCGGCGGATGCTCTAAGCCGGCTGGGCTCTCAACGTAAACCGGTCCCGCCCAATGTCTTCCTTGATGTACTACACAATCCGTCAGTTAAGCCTCCTGATGAAGTTGATTTGGCTATTCCTGATCCGGAGGCTCAGTTGGTGGCGGCCTTGCATGTCATTCCGGATTGGACGCTCCCTTAATTGGCATACATGAACCGGGGCGAGTTACCAGAACATGAGACGTTGGCCCGACAGATAGTTCGGGGGTCTAAGTCTATGACTATATATCAGGGCGAGTTGCATCATTGCAGCGTGTCAGGGGCGTTTCAGCGTTGTGTGTCCCCTGAAGAAGGCCGTGAGATATTGCGTGAGATCCATGAAGGGGACTGTGGTCATCACGCCGGTTCAAAGTCCTTGGTGGCCAAAGCGTTCCGCCACGGTTTCTATTGGTTGACTGCCCATGCTGATGCGGAAGATCTGGTCAGACGATGTGATGGTTGCCAAAAGTTTTCCAGACGTGCTCATGTACCGGCCCAAGAGTTGAGGATGATTCCAATTACTTGGCCGTTTGCGACTTGGGGGCTGGATATGGTTGGACCTTTCAAAAGGTCCAAGGACAAGAAGACCCACCTGTTGGTGGCAGTCGATAAATTTACAAAGTGGGTAGAGGCAGAGCCTGTTAGCAAGTGTGATGCGGCCACGGCGGTTCAGTTCATCAAAAAGGTGATTTTCCGGTTTGGGTTTCCACACAGTATCATCACGGACAATGGCACCAATTTGTCCAAGGGAGCCATGAAGGAGTTTTGTGAGCGAGCACATCCGACAGCGTTTCTTGGTGGCCCACCCGCAGTCAATGGTCAGCGAGCGAGCTAATCGGGAGATCTTGAGAGGTATTAAACCCGGCTTATGGTCCCTTTAGAGGGCGCGGGTTGTTGGGTAGAAGAGCTACCATCGTGATATGGAGTATCAATACTACCCTAACAGATCCTTGGATACACACCGTTCTTTATGGTCTATGGGCGAGGCGGTCCTTCCTGCGACATCCGTCACGACTTCGCCCGTGTGGCAGCCTATGTTGAGGCTGATAGTGAGGCAGCACGGCAGGACGCTTTGGATCGACTGGATGAAGAGCGAGATATGGCGGCTGCTTGTTCGGCGATTTACCAGCAGGATCTTCGTCGATATCACAGCCGGCGGGTTAGAACAAGAACCTTTCAGGAAAGAGACTTGGTGCTTCGGCTCATTCAAAACCAGACAGATATGCACAAGCTATCCCCACCTTGGGAAGGGCCCTTTGTGGTCAGCAAGAATCTGCACAACGGGTCATACTATCGATTGATGTTCGAGAGAGAAAAGACTCACATACGCCGAAGAGGAGACCAATAGGCCGTGGAACATAGCTCATCTTGACCTTATTATACGAGCCATCGGCTCCACTTATGTACATATTAAGACAATGTATATATTATGAATAAAAGCAATAAACCGGAGCCTCGGCTAAAGCGGGGTATCCGTTTTGTACAAAAGTCGGTTTGGGTACATGTAGATGTTGTGCATAAAGCAGCCTCGGTTTAACCCTTGGTCTTGCTTTTTAGAAGTTTTTGTCACTTGGGGGCTTGGTCGTGTCGAACCAATGCAACACCTTTTGATGGTAAAGCCACCAGATCACAGGGACATGGTCATGTCTGAACGATTCGCCTCTTGGTGGCCTAAGGCCATAGAATCACTTGGGGCTTGGTGAACCCGAACCATTGCCATGCCACTTGATCGGCATAATGCCACGATTTCAGTTGGGGCTGGCTGACTTGAACCATCGCTACACCTTATGGGGAGCTTGGTCTGTCCGACCATGGTAACACCATCTGATCAGGCTCAGTAAAGCCTCTTCTTGCAAACGGTTTTATCATTGCCTTTGCTTCCATGTGGTTTTCATACCAGTTATTTGCCTTCTTAAACCGACAACCTTTTTAACACCGGGTTCAAGTTGTCAGTTAACGGAATTCGGTCCATTTTTAATCCGGTGATTTTGTTCCGGTTTGATTTTTTCTGTTAACATCCCATTATGGAGTAACAGGGGGCTTGTCATACCCGACACGGTTTACACGGTAAACCGACACTCTAAGCACAGGAGTTGTTCTCCTTTGACGGTAATGGTTTATATAACCTCCGCCTCAAGGTTGGTTAAGCCAACTGCATGCCCGACGCTGGCAGGTATTTTTTGAATCATAAAGTTTGGTCATAAATATCCATATTTTCTTATATGAATATATAAGCGCCACAAGCCTGCTGGCGACACAAGCCGCCGTGGCGGTTTAAAGAATTTGTGATTGCAGGCGAACTAAGTTGACGGTTCATCAATCCACGGTGTCAGTACCACCATGCAAGGGATACAGACTGAGGTCATAAAGGCATTGTTCAAAACAAAGTGCTGACTATCCTATTACAAAGCCTTCCACGGCCCGGTGTTTCGCGTGGTGTTATGACTAGCAATTTGGAGGCGTCACCGGCAGCGGATTACGCTTCTTCGCCGGGTTGGCGTGAAGTAGAGGCGCTGGCGTCGGTTCAACTTCTTCCTCTTCATCACCCAAAGCCGGAAGTCATTGGTAGACCAGTCAATCCGGGTTAAGGCACGAAGACAGCTTCTTCACTTATCAGCTCAGCGGATCAGCGTCGGGGGCATAAGTGTGCTTACGGATTGGAGGAACAAGGCTCGCACTTCAGGAATGACGAACTCCACCCGTTTGTTGTTTGCGTCATAAAAAGCGGTGAACCGCCGGGTTGGCTTCTGCTGCCGATTGACTTCGCCCGTGACGCATCTCCTTTGTTATTCGTTTGAGCGTCATTATCAAAGGCTTCACCGTTCTCTTGAGCGCTGGGGAAACCCTTGGCTATGTCAGCCGGATCAAGATCCGCTATCCACGCCTTGGCACGAGTTAGAGCCAGTAGGGTGCCAGCCCGGGCCGTGGATCGCTTCAACTCTTCAAGCTGCCCCGGAACCATGGACAGCCGGTCCAGTGTATCTTTGATCAGGGACGGAGCCGTGTTGTCGTATGATGTGGCACATATGACTCGCTGGCGCCGGTATACAGCTGCTCAATCAGCGTATAAGCGGCCTTGAGCTTCTTCCGCACATCAGAGCCCATGTGAGCAATGCGCTTGCCTGCACCGGTTTCAGACAACTCAGGTTAAACCGGCGGGAACATCAAAGTAGAGATCATCAGTGCAAGTTTTCTTACCAAAGATGGCAGAGGTCATGGCATGCACTTGGCGCTTGAGTCCGGTAAGCTCTTCAGTCACCGGTTTCAGAGCTGCTTTAGCATCTTCCGCCCGTTTTTTCAAACCGGCTTTCTCAGTGTCCCAGTTGGCCCGTTCGGATTTATACCACTCCTTCAGCTGTTCCATAGTGGCCAAGGCAGTCTTCAATTCGTCCTTGGCCTTGGTGGTTTCTGCTTGTTGAGTTTCCAGATTGGCCCGGAGGTCCTTGAGTTGCACGGTCTGCTGGTATATTTCATTCTGATAACAAAGGGAGCATGTTAGTTGTTTCATTATAAAGTCCCAAGCTCAATACAAATATTCAACTCGGCACTTGGGGGCTAATGGCTAGTTGATCTCAGTTTGCTAGGGGGAGGCACAAATTAAGTCCCGGTTTAACTATGCTAAGTTGAACCGACCCTTGGGGGCTACTATACAGCCAAAGTACAAGAAAGGCATAACTCATTACCTCATAGCGGTCCTTCATACGGTTTACCAGACCAGCTTCAAAGTCACGGCTTGTGTAGAGCGGTTGAAGCCCGGAGTGAAGTTCTTGGGCGAGAAGTTGTCATAAGCTGACAGATCAGTTTTCCCTTATCTTTGCTCATAGTGGCAGAATCTTCCTTGGCGTTGTGTTTTGCTAAAGCGACGGTTGGCTAGGAGTGGTGTAGCGATGCCGTCACAATAACATCATCATTTTTACGGGCTGGCGGATTGGCGGTCTTCTTTGGGCTTGGTGCCTTCATGCTCTGGCTCGGCGGTTCAACGATTCTGACCGCTCTGTGGCTGGACTCGGGGAGCAGGATGCGAGGTTTCCACTTGGGCCTCGGTTCGGTTTTGGCGGATCAGCAATGTCGTCTCGGTACAACTCGCCGAGCTATTTTTGGCGACTTCAGGATTTTCATGGGTTTGCTCGGGGTCTTTTCCGGATCAACATCCATGATAGGATCAAGGGTTTTCGCTTTCTTACTCAAGCGAGCCTTGGTGCTGCAATATTCAGAATTGGATTAAGACAAATCGACCAAGGCAATTGTAAACCGAATTGGCGGACAGCGATTGCGTACCTGCAGCAACTTTAAGCGGAGGCAGTTCGTGGTTGATGAACCGCCAGAAGAGTTGGAATAGGCCTGATAATTCGGGTCAGACGGATTGAGAGGACATCGGAAGAAACCTTTTAAGGGATAACGCTTTTCATGAGAACAAGTCACCTCTGGACGACGCTTCCGGGTTGGTGTATCTGGTAAACCGGATGAGGTAATCCGTTGGCCACTGTGCCGGGTCGTACGGCGCTCTTCAGCCTGCTGTGTCTTCAAGGAAAGGTTTGGATTCAAGTAAGCACAGGAATGATATTTTTTCACTTTCCGGACGGCGCGATGAATTCTTTTAGCCGGCACGAGGTCGGATTCGGAAGAAAGAAAGATTACCTCAACAGGGTCGGCATGACTGGCTTCAGCATCATCCTGGGAGGTAAAATTGTCAGTAAAAGGAATACAAAGGGACAAATCATAAGCAAGAAGAAACACAAAGCGGAAAGCCGGTTTACAGCGACTCCCTCGTAAGAATATCAAGTTTGACCTCAGCTTCTGATTCTTCGTCCTCTGGCGGATCAGAAGACTCGGCGGTTTTCTTCTTGCCTGCCTTCTTGGTGGCCTTGGACTTTACACGCGGCGCCCGAGCCGGTTTGGTACGCTTCCAGAAGGAGCTGTCAGCCTGAGAAGTAACAAGCATTAATGTATATCAACAAAGTATTAAGGGCCCGAAAAGCGGTGAGTAGAGCCTTACCGCAGGTGGTTTGTTGGCAACACAGAATGGAGCCAACCCGGTTAGGCTGCAGACGGAGATCGGCTCATCAAGCATCTTCTTTACAATCTCTGTGACCTCAAATTCAGTTATGGGTAACTCGTGACGTCTTTGAGGGTCTTTGAGGCTGCCAGTGCACTCGTACATCAATCCGGGCCGGCGGCTTAGTGGCAAGACGCCCCAAGAAACCCAACACCGCACAAGGTCCACACCAGTTAAGCCATTGGCCATTAGAGCCCGGAGCTTGATAATTTGAGGCGCGAAGTTCTTCCGTTCCGCGGCGGTTAAGCGTAAAGGCAGCGGATGATGGTTGCTGAGCCGGTGAGGACGGTAACCCGGCAAAGGATTCTCGTTGGCAGGAGCAGTGTTCCGGCAGTAGAACCAGGTTTGGTTCCAATCTTTTGGATGGCTGTGGTGTTTGGCGTGAGGAAAGTCCACTTCCTTCCTCTTCTGGATTGAAACGCCGCCCAGCTCTGTGTTGGGACCATCAGAAAATTCTGTACGACGGTTCAAGTGGAAAAAATCCCGGAACAGCTCCACAGATGGTTCTTCTTGAAGATAGACTTCACAGAAGACTTGAAAATTGCATATGTTTGACACAGAGTTCGGGCCAATATCCTGCGGATGGAGTTTAAAACTTGCAAGGACGTCCCGGAAGAATTTTGAAACAGGCGGGCAGAATCCCCGGTCTAAGTGCTGCATAAACACAATTACTTCTCCTTCTTGAGGCTCAGGAGGGAATTCGCCATCGGAACACGCCGATGGAGGACATTTTGGAGCCAAAGGCGCCGGTGGTGGCGTAACCGTTGAGTTGCGTTTCAGTGATCTTGGACGGACCCAATTGCAAGCTGAGAATTGAGGGCCATTCCGGAAGACTAAACTGCGAAAGAAAAGGAAAAATGGTTCACCGTTAAAGGTTCAGCACATTATACAATGTTAAACGGCAATTTGGCGGCTAGCTTTCAATTCGGTTTAGCGAGGACTAATGGAGGACGGATTAGCTATCAAAAGTCAAACCGCCAAAAGAGACAGAACTGAAAAATCTACTAAGTGTGGACGGAAACAGTTTTCACATGCGAATGGAAGTAATCTAGATCTACGAAGTTTGATAAGAAAAACTTCTCGACCTATGCAAGCCTCATAAAGAGCAGGAAGGTTCAAGGCGTGCTAAACTAGAGGATCTGAACAAAAGGAAAAGATGCATAAAGAGTCAAATTGGCGGTAGGCAGTCACCGCATAGGATGTATGGTGCGGTTGAGTTATACGGCCATGGCGGAGCAGGCATGAAGAAACTGCAATGAAACACTTATGAACTACGAGATGAACAGGACCTTCAGATGAGATCTAGGGTTTGAAGAGGGACCTTACCTGATGAGCAAAACCGCGGAGGAGCGCCGAGAACCTCTGGTATGATCAGGTTGATGCGGCGGCCCGGTGCTGACGCGGCGTTGGAAGGACGGAGGCGACGGCGGAGCTTCAGGGCTGGAGCGTCCCGAGGAAGGAGAAGAGCGGAAGAAGAAGAGAAAGGGGCCTGCCGGTCTACTTATAAGGAACCGGAGCAATTAACGAGCGCGAGAATCGAGGAGTCAAAAGCGGCAGACGGCGCATCGGTCGCCTCGATTTCCGGGATAGTATTAAATGAAGGGAATCTTACTGTTTGGATTTCTTTATTAAAGATGACGTCAAGGCACCCTGACATGGGGATCGGAGGATGACGTCACGGCGGTTCAAGCAGATGGCGATTTACGAAATATGAAGGGAGATCAAGAGTTTCCTGAAGATGTTGAAGATTAACATGAACCGGTTCAAGTCAATCTGGGGCCTAATGTTGGGGAGATAACTCTGAGTGTGAACCATACGGAAGGGCCGGGTTACCTAAATCAAGATCAGGGCCCACGGAGGAGGCCCAGAGCCCGAGGCGAATTAGGGTCCGTTTATGTAAACCGCCTTAGTCTTGTAACTTGTGCTGTAAGATAAGAGAGGAGAGACCGAGCCGGACACTTGTATGAGCCGGGTCAGGACTCTGTAGACCGGCGGGCGTTAACCCGTGTATATAAGGGACGACCCGGTGGCGGTTTAGGCCAGAGACAATTCGAGGCTTAGGCGAAGCTATTGCTCCCTAGTCGCCGAAATCACATCAATCCCATCACAACTAGACGTAGGCTTTTCCTTCATCAAGGGGCCGAACTAGTATAACTCCCGTGTCTTTGTGTCCGCTTTAACCCCTCTAAGTTAACCCGTTCGATGGCCCTGCGACTAAGTCCTTTCGCGAGGACATCTGCCGTGACAATCCCACGACAGGTTACGTACAGCGAACACATTAACATATGGCTACCGTAAAAACACCCGCCCGATGCGCGAAGCATGTGAAGCTAGTACAAATAGTGTACTAGTACTAGTACTATTGTTGATTGGCCTCATCGGATAAACTGTTGCAACGCATGTACAATTATGTATTCGGAAAATATTTTTTTGCCTCGTCGCACCACTCACTCAGAGAAGCGACTCGAAAGCCATTCATAAATTTAGTAAGTATATCACAGGCATATCATTTTATTGCATACAACAGGTCATCAACCCACATCGACAACGAGGATACATTATAAATACTAAAGTTTTCACCACACAACAAATAACAAGCAATGAAATGAACTTCAACTCAACCATTCCTCGGCGTTGGAAACGCTTGCTTTGAACCACAAGTGATTCTCTGGCGGGCCATCCATTGTCGATCTGGAGACCAACGCGATCTTGATCATCCGGCTGAAGCGGCCTACTATATCGATACCGGGGTAGGAACCACCCAAATGTCCGAGGTATAGACACAATTGCTTCTCATAAATGGTAGTAACGTTGTGTCAACAACAGTCGGATCGCCTTTCACCATCATTGGATAGTTTTGTCCAAGGAAGAGCGAGTTTTCTCCAAGACTATCAATTCTGTACCGGGGAGAAGGAGTTGGCGCTAGCACACTAGTATCCATCCGAATACCATGCAGCGGGTGTTGGAATAGGTCGGAGAGTGCGACCATGGGAGACTACACCTGCTTCCTTAGCAGTAACATCATCAGTGGGATGTATACACACAAGAAGAGGTGATCCATCGGAATTAGTTGCCAGGCGCCACAAAGTATATGGGTGCTGCTCGTCCTCATGCTCGTGATCATCACCATCGTCATCTCCCCTTTGGTTATAAAAAGTTTCAAGTATGGGTGGTGGAATGTTCGCAGGACCTTGGAAACACAAGAAGAAGGTTAATTAGTAAAGGGAAACTTGCTAACCCGCATGCATGTGGATGAAACAATTATAATTACGGTGGAAGACAAACGTACCGAAACTACGAGGATTCCATGCAAAAACAGTGCCATGAGTCGTGGTAGCAAACACAAGGCCCTCGTATTGAATTGCATCACAGTACTCATCCGTGTACAGAAACTGATTTTTGAGCAATATCCATCGAGTCAAACCACCAAGGATGGTAATAAGCTTGTCGAAGATAGCAACAACTTCATATTTGTTGTAATTCCAAGAGCGGTTGGGAACTCGACAAATTGCTATCTTCCATAGAAGACAGTCACCATGATCGTATTTGAACGTGCGTACAATACCGGTGTGCTCAACCTCTGGGCAGTCTGCTGAGATTTTTGGAAGTGGAACCCGGTCACGAGTGTACATATTCACCATTTCCCACTCGCAGTTGGACCCAATTTAAACAACCCAATCTCCATTTGCGCCTTCTCAAGCCTTGCCCTCAAGCGATGACATCTTAACATCATACGTATCATTATCAAGCGGCATCAACTTGCACAGGGAGAGGCCTCCGTCGTGCCGACGCCAGTCATCAGTGTCACGGCAAAGATGATTGGGGAGATCAAACCGCTCCTTGACTCTTTGGTTCCTTGTAATGATGTTATTAGTTGAGTCGAGAATGGGCTTGAACGAACCTGCCATGCTAGCCGAGGTGATGATGTCGCACCGATCAATGAGTTACTCCACCACGTCATCTTTCAGATCGGGGCAAGAATAACGGGGTCGTTTCCGGCCTGTTCCCTCCATGGCGAAGAGGATCGAACAATGGCAGAAGAAAGGGTGAAGGGCTAAAGGAAAATGGAGGAGGGAGAGGAAGAGCGTGCGACAACAGTTCCAAATCGAGAGGGAAAGGCGAAGAGTCGATGGACGGTTGCCAGTTTGCCACGGTTCACGAAGAGGCGCCCTGGCCTACACGTCCGTTCGGAAATACTCCTACTACTCGCCGTCGTCTCACTGATATGTTGAAACGGGACCACATGTCAATGAAACATGGTGTGTAATTTCTCGTGCAAAATGCGATCTGGCCGCGTTGGCCCGTTCAGTTTTGAAGCACGACTAACTGGTACTGTACGCGGAGAAAATATAAACTGCTCTACCACTATTCCACCTCCAGTACTAGTAGTATAAAAAAGATATATAGGCTGGAGCTTCAGCGCTTTCTTGCCAAGGGCTGCCCACTTGCTTCTCACACTACCACCCTCTCTCCGGATCTAAAAGATGACCCTCTCTCCTCCTCACGGTGGTCATAGATCCGCCAGGAAGAAAAGGGCGTGCAGCGTTGGCCTTTTCGTCATCGGCGGCGAGTCACGACTGCGGCGACAAGGCCGTCCTCTCAGACCTAGCACCCGCACGGGATGGCCTCCGTCCCCAAGCTCGCTGCCATAGTGTGTCGGAGGACGACGACCACGAGCGAAGCCACTTCCCGCCGACCCTTAGGTATGCTACCTCTTTTCGAACCATACCCTTGTTCTATTGCCCCATCTGCCACGTCGTTGCATGTGGATCTTTTTCCACTCCACCATCTTCCCAATTTGCTATCCTCTGCTCTGCTGGCCACACAGACGAAAACCATAATGTGCACTATTAAAACCCTACTTCATCTGAGACTAATCCATATGCGGGTTGAATAAGGAAAGGAAGGAGACTGTCTGTCCAAGAAAGTAGGCATCGAACCCGCATCTAGGTTGAAAAGGGGAAAACCAGTAGCTAAGGAACGAGTCTCGTGTCTCTTGGTTGAAGAAGGGTAGAAAGGCATGATAACGCAATAGAGAATGACCATGTCGATCGGTTTGTTGTCGTCACATAGGAAAAAGGTGGCTAAAGAGAACAAAAATGGGACGTAATCCACATATGCTGCCTGGATATTTGTTTCTCTGGGCAACCATACCTCCCTCACCACTCTGCGTCCGTGGAGGTACATCGTACTGGTGTGCCCACAGTCCGAATGGGCCTCCCATGCTCTTATTGCCAGTTTTTGCTGTTAGTATAATGCCAGCAGTCAAGTCAAGCAATGCTACTGCTAAAGTGAAGCCACATTTAACTAATGCCGCTCTCAGTCTAATGCCACCGATAAATTTAAGCAACCAGTAAACCCTCGTACATTCATACTCCCCTCCGCGTGGGAAACAACTGCCGAGTCTTACCTGCCTCCGTGTCATTCCCTTCCTAGGCCTCGCCGTTTTCCACCGCATTGGTGCTCTCGGTGCGGCCTGGTCAACGTGGTCAAGGACCGACATGCATCTGAAGTGGACTGTACGTGGAGAGGCCGACAGCTGGGTCCACGGCCGCATGCAAGGAAATTCCTCCACCTGACATCTGGGATCCACCGAAAGGGCCTCTGTATTTCGTGAAAAAAAACGTTACCGCCGCTGATAGCTCGGACCCACCAGCTATATCTTCGCACGCAAGGAAGTGCCTCCTTATTACGCACAAAAAAATGAATATTCCCCCTGCTAGCTGGGACCCAGTGTAGTGGGCCTACTAAGTTGACGGGGATGAAGGGCTTTGTCAACTTAGTCAATATGCATGATTCTAGCTCGACTGACTGTACGATGTCCATCCAACGGCCGTAGTGCTTCTTCAACCTCTAGTCTTCTTGCTCCAGCCGCTCAAAGCAGCACCGGTCGTGCCGCCTGCTCCTGCCTTCCGTGGCCGCCTGTGCTGCCGCGGAGGCCTCACCGCCCCCATACTACTCCCACCGCTGGCCAGGCTATCCCTCCACTCCAATCACCCACACCCTCTATTATTCTGCGGCGATGGCAGCGCAGCCGAACCAGCGAACCCTCATACTCCTCTCCGCGTGGGCATCCACTGCCGCGTCTTCCCCGGCTCCGTGTCGTCCCCTTCCTAGGCCTCGCCATCGTCCACTACCGTGGTGCTCTCGGCGCGGCGTGGTCAATGTGGTCAACGAACAAATTCCATCAGAAGAATACTGTACGTGGAGAGGCTGACAGCTGGGTCCACGGCAGCCGCAAGGAAGTGCCTCCTTATTATTTGGAAAATAATTATTCCTCCACCTGACAGCAGGGACCCACCGGACGGGCCACTAGTATTTCGCGAAAAAACGTTTGCCCCTGACTGCTGGGACCCACCCGATGGGCCACCGTATTTCGCGATAAAAACGTTCCCCCTGCTGTCAGCTTGGACCCACCGGAAGCGCCTCCTTATTACGCACAAAAAAATGAATACCCCCCTACTAGCTAGGACCCACCTTGGTGGGAGGTTGACTTGTGGGCCTACTAAGTTGACGGGGACGGAGGGCTTTGTCAACTTAGTCAATATAAACGGTTCTAGCTCCAGTGACCGTACGATGTCCATCCAACGACCGTAGTGCTTCTTCAACCTCTGGTCTTCTTGCTCCAGCCCCCCAAAGCAGCACCGGTAGTGCCGCTTGCTCCTGCCTCTCGTGGCAGGATGTGCTGCCGCGGAGGACTCACCGCCCCCTACTATTCCCACTGCTGGACAGGCCCTATGGCGACGGCAGCCTCACACCGCAGCCGAACCAGTGAACCCTCGTACTCCTCTCCGCGCGGGCTTCCACTGCCGCGTCTTCCCCGGCTCCACGTCGTCCCCTTCCTAGGCCTCGCCGTCATCCACCACATTAGTGCTCTTGGCGCGGCGTGGTCAATGTGGTCAAGGAACGAGTTCCATCGGACGTGGACTGTACGTGGAGAGGCTGAAAGCTAGGTCCATGGCCACAGCAAGGAAGTGCCTCCTTATTAAGCGGAAAATAATTATTCCTCCACCTGACAGCAGGGACCCACCAGACGGGCCACCGTATTTCACGAAAAAATGTTTCCCCCTGACTGCTGGGACCCACGAGCTACATCTTCGCACGCAAGGAAGTGCGTCCGGGCAAAAAAAAACGTTTCGCCCCCTGACTGCTAGGACCCACCAGCTACATCTTCGCACGCAAGGAAGTGCCTGACAGTCGGGACCCACCTGGTCAAAGCGTACGTAGCGTTGTCATTCTAGTCGCGAACGTGTACATACATACTGGTGGATGTAGAGGCGCGCACGTGTCATAGTAGAGGCGCGCACGTGTCATAGTAGAGGCGCGCTCATGCCGTAGTAGAGGCACGAACGTAGCATGTACACGTAGGTACAGTGGCCAATGCGCAAGAAAGAAAATACGGCCATGTATGTGTACATACGGGCGGGGTCTCGAACGCCTACTCGCGCATATATACGTACGGCCAGGGCTCGTGTACATGGCTGGGTCGGAAAGGAGAAACAACGTCGTCGTCGTGTTCATGGGGAGCCAACTGGCTGGGTCGGAACGGAATGCGTCATCGTGTTCATCGGGAGGGCTTGAACGGAACAGGCGATGGAAACGAGGCATGGCGTACCGTAGAACAGAGGAAACGGACATCCTACGTTCGGAACGGGGTCCTGTTGATCGGGAGGGTGACGCGTCCGCAAAAGCGGAAAGCGGACCTCCTACGGTCGAAACGGGGGTCCTGTTGATCAGGAGGGGTGTGGCGTACCGCAAAACGGAGGAAACGGACCTCCTAGGGTCGAAACGGGGGTCCTGTTGATCGGGAGGGGTGTGGCGTACCGCAAAACGGACAAAACGGACTTGTGTTGGAGAACTACGGTCGAAGCGGGGGTCCTGTTCATCGGGAGGGGTGTGGCCTACCGCAAAACGGGACTCCACGGGATACTGTTCATCTCCACCGTCGACCTCCTCCAGCCTCCACGGGCTACTGTTCATTCACCGTCGACTGCCTCCAGCCTCCACCTGCGACTGTTCATCCACAGGCTCTTGTTCATTCAGCCTCCACCGCGCGCTACTCCACCAGCTACTGTTTAACCACCCCTCTCCACGGGCTCCTGTTCAACCACCCCTCCACGGGCTACTATTCATCCACCCCTCCACCGTCTACTGTTCATCCAGCCCTCCACGGGGTCGTGCTGTTCATCCAGCCCTCCACGGGGTCCTGTTCATCCAGCCCCAACTGGCTCGATCGATCGGGGTCCTGTTCATCCAGAGGCAACACCACGGGTCCTGTTCATCCACTCCCACCGCCCACTGTTCATCCACCCCCCCCCCCCCGCAACGCTCACTGTTCATCCAGAGATGCAGCATCGATCAGCTTGATTAGCAGCGAGCGAAGAATCGATCGCTTCGGGTTCGATGTAGCGTAGCCTGCAGTGCAATCGCCGGGTTCGATTAGAGCTAACGCCGCACACACACGCAGCGTATGCGTGTCACGAGAGAAAGCAGCGCATCGCTTCGGCCCCGAGCTCCTACCGTAACCGGGAACTCCCCCAAATTTTCCTCCCCCTCGCTTCTACCATGGTTTTTTCCGTCATGGACGCCCAAAGAATGTCATGCAGCTGCGTCTCCGGCCCGCCCAGGACGAAAAACCCATTTTCTGTCATGATTTTTTGTCATAGAAGTAGGAGCCCACCACATCTATGATGATACCGGGTTTTGTCATGATTATCGTCATAGAAGTGTCATATGTATGACAGAATTTTTTTTCGTTCGGCCCAAAATGTCACGGATGTGTCTTTTTTTTGTAGTGTAGGTAAAGCGAACGTCAAGCATGCGTAGAGTTGTATCAGTGGCCGATAGGACTTGAGAGAGTATTTGTTCTACCTTTATCTCCTCTTTGGGTTCGACACTCTTACTAATCGAAAGAGGCTACAACTATCACGTATACTTGCGGGTTACCAAGGCGCCGTCCGTTCGGTGCTAGATCGGATCTTCCGCGATTTGAATCACCGCGAGTACGACTCCATCATCTGCGTTCTTGTAACGCTTCCGCTTTGTGATCTTCAAGGGTATAAAGATACACTTATCCTCTCCCTCTCTTGTTGCTAGAATCTCCATAGATTGATCTTGGTGACACGTAGGAAAATTTTGAATTATTCCTATGTTCCCCAACAGTGCTAGGTTTCCATGAACTTGATGATTGCTCTTTAAACTTGCACCTTGCGGATTCCACCATTAAGATGTTAGGGAATGTAATAATTTCAAAAAAAAATCCTACGCACACGCAAGATCATGGTGATGCATAGCAACGAGCGGGGAGAGTGAGTCCACGTACCCTCGTAGACCGAAAGCGGAAGTGTTAGCACAACGCCGTTGATGTAGCCGTACGTCTTTACGAACCGACCGATCCAAGTACCAAACGTACGGCACCTCCGAGTTCAGCACACGTTCAGCTCGATGACGTCCCGTGAAATCCGATCCAGCAGTGCTTCACGGGGGAGTTCCGTCAGCACGACGGTTTGATGACGGTGATGTTGTTGCTACTGACGTAGGGCTTGCCTAAGCACCGCTACGATATGACCGAGGTGGAATATGATGGAGGAGGGCACCACACACGGCTGGGAGAGATCAATAGATCGACTTGTGTATCTATGGGGTGCGCCCCCTCCCCGTATACAAAGGAGTGGAGGAGGGGAGGGGCCGGCCCTCTCTATGGCGCGCCCTGGGGAGTCCTACTCCCCGGGAGTAGGATTCCCCCCCCCTTCCATGTAGTAGGAGTAGGAGTCAAGGAAAGGGAAGAGAGAAGAGAAGGAAGGAGGGGGCGCCGCCCCTCACCCTAGTCCATTTCGGACTAGGCCTTGGGGGGCCGCGCGGCCTGCCTCTCTCTCTCCCTTAAAGCCCAATAAGGCCCATATACTCCCCGGCGAATTCCCGTAACTCTCCGGTACTCCGATAAATACCCGAATCACTCGGAACCTTTCCGATGTATAGTCGTCCAATGTATCGATCTTTATGTCTCGACCATTTCGAGACTCCTCGTCATGTCTCCGATCTCATCCAGGACTCCGAGCTATCTTTGGTACATCAAAACACATAACTCATAATATAAATCGTCACCGAACGTTAAGCGTGCAGACCCTACGGGTTCGAGAACTATGTAGACATGACCGAGACAAGTCTCCGGTCAATAACCAATAGCGGAACCTGGATGCTCATATTTGCTCCCACATATTCTACGAAGATCTTTATCGGTTAAACCGCATAACAACATACGTTGTTCATTTTGTCATCGGTATGTTACTTGCCCGAGATTCGATCGTCGGTATCTCAATACCTAGTTCAATCTCGTTACCGGCAAGTATCTTTACTCGTTATGTAATGCATCATCCCGCAACTAACTCATTAGTCACATTGCTTGCAAGGCTTATAGTGATGTGCATTACCGAGAGGGCCCAGAGATACCTCTCCGACAATCGGAGTGACAAATCCTAATCTCGAAATACGCCAACTCAACAAGTACCTTCGGAGACACCTGTAGAGCACCTTTATAATCACCCAGTTACATTGTTACATTTGGTAGCACACAAAGTGTTCCTCCAGTAAACGGGAGTTGCATAATCACATAGTCATAGGAACATGTATAAGTCATGAAGAAAGCAATAGCAACATAGTAAACGATCAAGTGCTAAGCTAACGGAATGGGTCAAGTCAATCACACATCATTCTCTAATGATGTGATCCTGTTAATCAAATGACAACTCATGTCTATGGCTAGGAAACTTAACCATCTTTGATTCAACGAGCTAGTCAAGTAGAGGCATACTAGTGACACTATGTTTGTCTATGTATTCACACATGTATTATGTTTCCAGTTAATACAATTCTAGCATGAACAATAAACATTTATCATGAAATAAGGAAATAAATAATAACTTTATTGTTGCCTGTAGGGCATATTTCCTTCAGTCTCCCACTTGCACTAGAGCCAATAATCTAGTTCACATCGCCATGTGATTTAACACCAATATTTCACATCGTCATGTGACCAACACCCAAAGGATTTACTAGAGTCAATAATCTAGTTCACATTGCTATGTGATTAACACCCAAAGAGTACTAAGGTGTGATCTTGCTTGTGAGAGAAGTTTAGTCAACGGGCACATTCAGAGCCGTATGTATTTTGCAAATATTCTATGTCTACAATGCTCTGCTCGGAGCTACTCTAGCTAATTGCTCCCACTTTCAATATGTATCCAGATTGAGACTTAGAGTCATCTGGCTCAGTGTAAAATCTTGCGTCGATGTAACTCTTTACGACGAACTCTTTTATCACCTTCATAATCGAGAAACATCTCCTTAGTCCTCACTAAGGATATTCTTGACCACTGTCCAGTGATCTACTCCTAGATAAAATTGTACTCCCTTGCCAAACTCAGAGCAAGGTATACAATAGGTCAGGTACACAACATTGCATACTTTATAGAACCTATGACTGAGGCATAGGGAATGACTTTCATTCTCTTTCTATTTTCTGCCGTGGTCGGGATTTGAGTCTTACTCAATTTCACACCTTTGCAACACAGCCAAGAACTCTTTCTTTGACTGTTCCATTTTGAACTACTTCAAAATCTTGTCAAGGTATGTACTCATTGAAAATCTTATCAAGCATCTTGATCTATCTCAATAGATCTCAGTGCTCAATATGTAAGCAGCTTCACCAAGGTCTTTCTTTGAAAAAACTCTTATTCAAGTATCCTTTTATGCTATCCAGAATTTCTATATCATTTCCAATCAACAATATGTCATCTACATATAGTCTTAGAAATGCTATAGAGCTCCCACTCACTTTCTTGTAAATACAGGCTTCTCCAAAAGTCTATATAAAACCATATGCTTTGATTAACTCATCAAAGCGTATATTCCAACTCCGAGATGCTTGCACCAGTCTATAGATGGATCGCTAGAGCTTGCACATGTTGTTAGCACCTTTAGGATTGACAAAACCTTCTGGTTGCATCATATACAAATCTTCTTTAATAAATCCATCAAGGAATGGAGTTTTGACATCCATTTGCCAGATTTCGCAAAATGTGGCAATTGCTAACATGATTCCGACAGACTTAAGCATCGGTACGAGTGAGAAAATCTTATCGTATTCAACACATTTAACTTGTCAAAAAACTTTTTCCGACAAGTCAAGCTTTGTAGATAGTAACACTACTATCAGGGTCTGTCTTCCTCTTGAAGATCCATTTATTTGCTATGGCTTGCCGATCATCGAGCAAGTCCACCAAAGTCCACACTTTGTTCTCATACATGGATCTATCTCAGATATCATGGCCTTGAAGCCATTTCGCGAAATCTAGGCACATCACCGCTTCCTCATAGTTCATAGGTTCATCATGGTCTAGTAACATGACTTCCAGAACAGGATTACCGTACCACTCTGGTGCGTACTTTACTATGGAAGACCTACGAGGTTCTGTAGTAACTTAATCTGAAGTTTCATGATCATCATCATTAGCTTCCTCACTAATTGGTGTAGGAATCACTGGAACTGATTTCTGTGATTAACTACCTTATCAAGCTCTACTTTCCTCCCAGTCACTTCTTTCAAGAGAAACTCCTTCTCTAGAAAGGATCCATCTTAGCAACGAATAACTTGCCTTCGGATCTGTGATAGAAGGTGTACCCAATAGTTTCCTTAGGGTATTCTATGAAGACACACTTCTCCGATTTGGGTTCGAGCTTATCAGGTTGAAACTTTTTCACATAAGCACCGCAGCCCCAAACTTTAAGAAATGACAACTTTGGTTTCTTGCCAAACCACAGTTCATAAGGCGTCGTCTCAACGGATTTTGATGGTGCCCTATTGAAAGTGAATAGAGCTATCTCTAATGCATAACCCCAAAACGATAGTGGTAAATCGGTAAGATACATCATAGATCGCACCATATCCAATAAAGTGCGGTTACGACGTTCGGACACACCATTATGCTGTGGTGTTCCATCTGGCGAGAGTTGTGAAACTATTCCACATTCTTTTTAAATGAAGGCCAAACTCGTAAGTCAAATATTCATTTCCGCGATCAGATTGTAGAAACTTTATTTTCTTGTTACGATGATTTTCCTCTTCACTCTGAAATTCTTTGAACTTTTCAAATATTTCAGACTTATGTTGCATCAAGTAGATATACCCATATCAGCTCAAATCATCTGTGAAGGTCAGAAAATAACGGTACCCACTGCGATCCTCAACACTCATCATATTGCATACATCAGTATGTATTATTTTCAATAAGTCAGTTGGTCCCTCCATTGTTCGGGAGAACAGAGTCTTAGTCATCTTGCCCATGAGGCATGGTTCGCAAGCATCAAGTGATTCATAATCAAGTGATTCCAAAAAGCCCATTAGCATGGAGTTTCTTCATGCGTTTACACCAATATGAATTAAACGGCAGTGCCACAAATAAGTTGCACTATCATTATTAACTTTGCATCTTTTGGCATCAATATTATGAATATGTGTATCACTACGATCAAGATCCAACAAACTATTTTCATTGGGTGTATGACCATCGAAGGTTTTATTCATGTGAACAGAACAATAATTATTCTCTGACTTTAAATGAATAACCGTATTGCAATCAACATGATCAAATCATATTCATGCTCAACACAAACACCAAATAACATTTATTTAGGTCTAACACTAATCCCGAAAGTATAGGGAGTGTGCGATGATGATCATATCAATCTTGGAACCACTTCCAACACACATCGTCACTTCACCCTCGACTAGTCTCTGTTTATTTTTTAACTCCTGTTTCGAGTTACTAATTTTTAGCAACCGAACAAGTATCAAATACCCAGGGGCTACCATAAACACTAGTAAGGTACACATCAATAACATGTATATCAAATATACCCTTGTTCACTTTGCCATCCTTCTTATCCACCAAATATTCAGGGCATTTCCGCTTCCAATGACCATTTCCTTTGCAGTAGAATCACTCAGTTTCAGGCTTTAGTCCAGCTTTGGGCTTCTTCGCGAAAGTGACAACTTGCTTGCCATTCTACATGAAGTTCCCTTTCTTTCCCTTTGCCATTTTCTTGAAACTAGTGGTCTTGTTAATCATCAACACTTGATGCTCTTTCTTGATTTCTACCTTCATCGATTTCATCATCATGAAAAGCTCGGGAATCGTTTTCGTCATACCTTGCATACGATAGTTTATCATGAAGTTCTACTAACTTGGTGCTTGATACGTCTCCAACGTATCTATAATTTTTTATTGCTCCATGCTACTTTATCTACTGTTTTGGACTATATTGGGCTTTATTTTCCACTTTTATTTTACTTTTGGGACTAACCTATTAAAAGGAGGCCCAGCCCAGAATTGTTGTTTTTTTGCCTTTTTCAGTATTTTGAAGAAACAGAATATCAAACGGAGTCCAAACGGAATGAAACCTTTGGGATCGTGATTTTCCAACTGAACGTGATCCAGGAGACTTGGACCCTACTCCAAGAAGCGCCAGAGGCGGTCACGAGGGAGGAGGGCGCCCCCCTGGGCGCGCCCCCCTACCTCGTGGGCCCCTCGAAGGTCCACCGACGTACTCCTTCCTCCTATATATACCTACGTATCCCCAAACGATCAGAACAGGAGCCAAAAACCTAATTCCACCGCCGCAACTTTCTGTATCCACGAGATCCCATCTTGGGGCCTGTTCCGGAGCTCTGCCCGAGGGGGCATCCGCCATGGAGGGCTTCTACATCATCACCATAGCCCCTCCGATGAAGTGTGAGTAGTTTACTTCAGACCTTCGGGTCCATAGCTAGTAGCTAGATGGCTTCTTCTCTCTTTTTGGATCTCAATACAATGTTCTCCCCCTCTCTCGTGGATATCTATTCGATGTAATCTTCTTTTGCGGTGTGTTTGTTGAGACTGATGAATTGTGGGTTTATGATCCAGTATTATCTATTGAAAATATTTGATTCTTCTCTGAATTCTTTTATGTATGATTGAGTTATCTTTGCAAGTCTCTTCGAATTATCTTTTTGGTTTGGCCAACTAGATTGGTAGTTCTTGCAATGGGAGAAGTGCTTAGCTTTGGGTTCAATCTTGCGGTGTCCTTACTCAGTGACAGAAAGAGTTGCGAGGCACGTATTGTATTGTTGCCATCGAGGATAACAAGATGGGGTTTTTATCATATTGCATGAATTTATCCCTCTACATCATGTCATCTTGCTTACGGCGTTACTCTCTTTTTACTTAATACTCTAGATGCATGCTGGATAGCGGTCGATGAGTGGAGTAATAGTAGTAGATGCAGAATCTTTTCAATCTACTTGTTTTGGACGTGATGCCTATATACATGATCATCGCCTAGATATACTCATAACTATGCTCAATTCTGTCAATTGCTCAACTGTAATTTGTTCACCCACCGTAGAATACTTATGCTCTCAAGAGAAGCCACTAGTGAAACCTATGGCCCCTGGGTCTATTCTCATCATATCAATCTATATCACTTTATTTATTTGCTTTGTTTTTACTTTGCGTTTACTTTTTACTTTGCATCTGTCTATCAAAAACAACAAAAATATTATCTCTATCAGATATCACTCTCGTAAGTGACCGTGAAGGGATTGACAACCCCTAAGCGTTGGTTGCGAGTTGCTATCGTTTTGTGTAGGTACGAGGGACTTGTGCGTGGTCTCCTACTGGATTGATACCTTGGTTCTCAAAAACTGAGGGAAATACTTACGCTACTTTACTGCATCATCCTCTCCTCTTCGGGGAAATCCAACGCAATGCTCAAGAGGTAGCAAGAAGAATTTCTGGCGCCGTTGCCGAGGATGCTCACGCAAGCAGGTCAACCATACCGAGTACCCATCGCAATCCCTATCTCTCGCATTACATTATTTGCCATTTGCCTCTCGTTTTCCTCTCCCCCACTTCACCCTTGCCGTTTTATTTGCCCTCTCTTTCCCAATCTCCTCCTCTCTCTCCCGTTTGCCTTTCTTTCCTTTGCCTTTCTGTTTGCTTGTGTGGTAGCTCGTTTGTTTGCTTGTCATCATGACTAGTTTCTTATCTTCTCCGTTATCTCCCGAGAATGAAGTTCTAAATTTTAAGCAAAGGGAGGGAGAAAATCTAAAAGATGATTTGTATAGAATTTGAAATGCTCAAAATAGATCTACCAGGAAGCAATCTACTTCAGTTCTTCTTCGCAATTTTTACGTAGGTGCTAATCCTTGGTTTAGATATATCCTTGATACCATTACCAGAGGGAATTTTTTGGGTAGCCATACTTTTGATTCTTATATTGCTTTAATAGATATATTTGGCTCACCACCCCTTTTGATTAATGGAACTACGTTAACTTTGGAGCATGTTATGCAAAGGCTTGAAGCTATTGAAAATAAAGTTGCCACCGTTGAATCAACTGAAAATCTTGATAAAAATATCCACAATCAAATTACCCAATATGGATCTAAGGTAGGAATGACTTTGAAAAATATTAAAGAAAAAGAACCCATAGTTAATGAAAAAATAAATCTAGACTCTACAAGAATCGATAAACTTGAGGGTATCATCACCAACTTGGGAACCGCTTTTTCTTCCGTTCAAAACACTCCAAGTTCTTCTACTAAAAATACTAAGCTTATGTGTGTTCCTAAGAATAAGGGTGAATCATCTAGTACGGAAACCGCGGATCTTAAATCTATAAGTGTTCATCCCAATCTTTTTACCATCATTAAGGAACCATTTGCTATAGATGAATTTTTCGATCTTTTGCCTGAAAATTTTACAATTACTAGGAAGAAAGAAAATTCTAAAGGAGGTAGATGCCTCATTGAAGAATTGCCTACCAAAGATGGCAATACCTAGATCTATCCTCGCTTTTATGCCTAGCTAGGGGCGTTAAACGATAGCGCTTGTTGGGAGGCAACCCAAACGTGCTTTTGCATTGATTCTTTTTTCTTCTGTTAAATAAACAAATTTTCCAGGACTTCCTATTTTGGTAGAATTTTTAGAGTTCCAGAAGTTTGCGTTAGTTACAGATAGCTACAGACTGCTCTGTTTTTGACAGATTCTGTTTTTCGTGTGTTGTTTGCTTATTTTGATGAATCTATGGCTAGTAAATTAGATTATAAACCATAGAGAAGTTGGAATACAGTAGGTTTAACACAAATATAAATAATGAATGAGTTCATTACAGTACCTTGAAGTAGTCTTTTGTTTTCTTTCTCTAACAGAGCTCACGGGATTTCTTTTGAGTTTTGTGTTGTGAAGTTTTCAAGTTTTGGGTGAATTATTTTGATGGATTATGGAACAAGGAGTGGCAAGAGCCTAAGCTTGGGGATTCCCATGGCACCCCTAAGATAATCCAAGGACACCAAAAAGTCAAAGCTGGGGGATGCCCCGGAAGGCATCCCCTCTTTCGTCCACTTCCATCGGTAATTTACT
Organism: Aegilops longissima; assembly: GCA_021605205.1. NCBI lineage: Eukaryota > Viridiplantae > Streptophyta > Magnoliopsida > Poales > Poaceae > Aegilops > Aegilops longissima. The sequence goes on along the minus strand of CM038680.1, from coordinate 703,415,336 downwards.
TGGAGCTATATTTTTATTCACCAACATGATATGTGTTTTACTTGGAGCATCTTGTATTATTTGTGTCTTTGTTTGCTAGTTTACCACAATCATCCTTGCTGTAGACATCTTTTGAGAGAGCCATACATGAATTGGAGTTTGTTAGACTACTCTATGTGCTTCGCTTATATCTTTTGAGCTTGATAGTTTTGCTCATAGTGCTTCACTTATATCTTTTGAGCGTCATAATTTTTGCTCTAGTACTTCACTTAGATCTTTTAGAGCATGGTGGTGGATTTGTTTTAAAGAAACTATTTGATCTCTCATGCTTCACTTAGATTATTTTGAGTCTTTAATAGCATGGTAATTTTCTTAATGTTAATATACTTGGTGTTCAAGATATGTGAAACTTTCTTTTGAGTGAATTGAATACTAAGATAAGTTTGATACTTGATAATTGTTTTGAGATATGGAGGTGATAATATCATAGTCGTGCTAGTTGGGTGATTATGAATTTGAGAAATACTTGTGTTGAAGTTTGCAAATCCCGTAGCATGCACGTATGGTTAAAGTTATGTAACAAATTTGAAACATGAAGTGTACCTGGCTTGTGCATCCTTATGAGTGGCGGTCGGGGACGAGCGATGGTCTTTTCCTACCAATATATCCCCCTAGGAGCATGCGCGTAGTACTTGAATTTTTGATGACTTCTAAATTTTTGCAATAAGTATATGAGTTCTTTTGATTAATGTTGAGTCCATGGATTATACGCACTCTCACCTTTCCGCCATTGCTAGCCTCTTCGGTGCCGTGCATTGCCCTTTCTCACCTTGAGAGTTGGTGCAAACTTCACCGGTGCATCCAAACCCCATGATACGATATGCTCTATCACACATAAACCTCCTTATATCTTCATGAAAACAGCCACCATACCTACCTATTATGGCATTTCCATAGCCATTTCGAGATATATTGCCATGCAACTTCCATCATCATCATGACATGCATTACTTTTGTCATATTGCCATTGCATGATCTTGTAGTTGACATCGTATTTGTGGCAAAGCCACCATGCATTATTTTTCATACATGTCACTCTTGATTCATTGCACCATCCCAGTACACCGCCGGAGGCATTCATATAGAGTCATATCTTGTTCTAAGTTTCGAGTTGTAATCCTTGTGTTGTAATCAATAGAAGTGTGATGATCATCATTATTAGAGCATTGCCCAAATAAAAAAAAGAGAAAGGCCAAGAAGAAAAAAAGAAAGGCCCAAAAAAAAGGGCAATGCCACTATCTCTTTTTCCACACTTGTGCTTCAAAGTAGCACCTTGTTCTTCATGTAGTGAGTCCCATATATTGTGCTTCAAAGTAGCACCTTATTTTTCATGTAGTGAGTCTCATAAGTTTCTTTTTAAATTAGTGGGAATTTTTCATTATAGAACTTGGCTTGTATATTCCTACGATGGGCTTCCTCAAATGCCCTAGGTCTTCGTGAGCAAGCAAGTTGGATGCACACCCACTAGTTTTATTTTGTTGAGCATTCATAGCTCTAGTGCATCCATTGCATGGCAATCCCTACTCCTCATTTTGACATCAATTGATGGGCATCTCCATAGCAAGTTGATTATCCTCGGCAATGTGAGACTTTCTCCTTTTTTGTCTTCTCCACACAATCCCCATCATCATATTCTATTCCACCCATAGTGCTATATCCATGGCTCACGCTCATGTATTGCGTGAAGGTTGAAAAAGTTTGAGATTATTTAAGTATGAAACAATTGCTTGGCTTGTCATCGGGGGTATAGAAGTTGGGAACATCTTTGTGTGACGAAAATGAAGCATAGCCTAACTATATGATTTTGTAGGGATGAACTTTCTTTTGCCATGTTATTTTGAGAAGACATGATTGCTTTGATTAGTATGCTTGAAGTATTATTATTTTTGTGTCAATATGAACTTTTGTCTTGAATCTTTCGGATCTGAATATTCATATCACAATTAAGAAGATTTACATTGAAATTATGCCAAAGTATCGCTCTGCATCAAAAATTCTTTTTTATCATTTACCTAATCAAGGACGAGCAGGAATTAAGCTTGGGGATGCTTGATACGTCTCCAACGTATCTATAATTTTTGATTGCTCCATGCTACTTTATCTACTGTTTTGGACTATATTGGGCTTTATTTTCCACTTTTATATTACTTTTGGGACTAACCTATTAACCGGAGGCCCAGCCCATAATTGCTGTTTTTTTGCCTTTTTCAGTATTTCGAAGAAACAGAATATCAAACGGAGTCCAAACGGAATGAAACCTTCGGGATCATGATTTTCCAACCGAACGTGATCCAGAAGACTTGGACCCTACTCCAAGAAGCGCCAGAGACGGTCACGAGGGTGGAGGGCGCCCCCCTGGGCGTGCCCCCTACCTCGTGGGCCCCTCGGAGCTCCACTGACGCACTCCTTCCTCCTATATATACCTACGTATCCCCGAACGATCAGAACAGGAGCCAAAAACCTAATTCCACCACCGCAACTTTCTGTATCCATGAGAGCCCATCTTGGGGCCTGTTCCGGAGCTCCGCCTGAGGGGGCATCCACCACGGAGGGGTTCTACATCATCACCATAGCCCCTCCGATGAAGTGTGAGTAGTTTACTTCAGACCTTCGGGTCCATAGCTAGTAGCTAGATGGCTTCTTCTCTCTTTTTGGATCTCAATACAATGTTCTCCCCCTCTCTCGTGGAGATCTATTAGATGTAATCTTCTTTTTGCGGTGTGTTTGTTGAGACCGATGAATTGTGGGTTTATGATCCAGTATTATCTATGGATTCTTCTCTGAATTCTTTTATGTATGATTGAGTTATCTTTGCAAGTCTCTTCGAATTATCTTTTTGGTTTGGCCAACTAGATTGGTAGTTCTTGCAATGGGAGAAGTGCTTAGCTTTGGGTTCAATCTTGCGGTGTCCTTACTCAGTGACAGAAAGAGTTGCAAGGCATGTATTGTATTGTTGCCATCGAGGATAACAAGATGGGGTTTTTACCATATTGCATGAATTTATCCCTCTACATCATGTCATCTTGCTTACGGCGTTACTTTGTTTTTACTTAATACTCTAGATGCATGCTGGATAGCGGTCGATGAGTGGAGTAATAGTAGTAGATTCAGAATCGTTTCGATCTACTTGTTTTGGACGTGATGCCTATATACATGATCATCGCCTAGATATACTCATAACTATGCTCAATTCTGTCAATTGCTCAACAATAATTTGTTCACCCACCGTAGAATACTTATGCTCTCAATAGAAGCCACAAGTGAAACCTATGGCCCCCGGGTCTATTCTCATCATATCAATCTATATCACTTTATTTACTTGCTTTGTTTTTACTTTGCCTTTACTTTTTACTTTGCATCTATCTATCAAAAACACCGAAAATATCATCTCTATCAGATCTCACTCTCGTAAGTGACCGTGAAGGGATTGACAACCCCTAAGCGTTGGTTGCGAGTTGTTATCGTTTTGTGTAGGTACGAGGGACTTGTGCGTGGTCTCCTACTGGATTGATACCTTGGTTCTCAAAAACTGAGGGAAATACTTACCTACTTTACTGCATCATCCTCTCCTCTTCGGGGAAATCAAACGCAATGCTCAAGAGGTAGCAGTGATGGTGACTAGAGAACTCTGTCAATCACTATCTTATCTGGAAGATTAACTCCCACTTGATTCAAGCGATTGTAGTACTCAGACATTCTGAGCACATGCTCACTAGATAAGCTATTCTCCTCCATCTTGTAGGCAAATACTTGTCAAAGGTCTCATACCTTTCGACAAGGGAATGAGTATAAAATATCAATTTCAACTCTTGGAACATCTTATATGCTCCGTGGCGTTCAAAATGTCTTTGAAGTCCCGATTCTAAGCCGTTAAGCATGGTGCACTAAACTATCAAGTAGTCATCATATTGAGCTAGCCAAACGTTCATAACGTGTGCATCTGCTCTTGCAATAGGTCTATCACCTAGCGGTGCATCAAGGACATAATTCTTCTGTGCAGCAATGAGGATAATCCTCAGATCACGGATCCAATCCGCATCATTGCTACTAACATTTTTCAACATAGTTTTTCTCTAGGAACATATCAAAATAATTATAGGGAAGCAACAACGCGAGCTATTGATATACAACATAATTTGCAAAATACTATCAGGACTAAGTTCATGATAAATTAAATTTCAATTAATCATATTACTTAAGAACTCCCACTTAGATAGACATCCCGTTAATCATCTAAGTGATCACGTGATCCAAATCAACTAAACCATGTCCGATCATCACGTGAGATGGAGTAGTTTTCAATGGTGAACATCACTATGTTGATCATATCTACTATATGATTCACGCTCGACCTTTCAGTCTCCAGTGTTCCGAGGCCATACCTGCATATGCTAGGCTCGTCAAGTTTAACCTGAGTATTCTGCGTGTGCAAAACTAGCTTGCAACCGTTGTAGATGAACGTAGAGCTTATCACATCCGATCATCACGTGGTGTCTCGGCACGACGAACTTTGGCAACGGTGTATACTCAGGGAGAACACTTTCATCTTGAAATTTAGTGAGAGATCATCTTATAATGCTACCGTCAATCAAAGCAAAATAAGATGCATAAAGGATACACATCACATGCAATCAATATAAGTGATATTATATGGCCATCATCATCTTGTGCCTTTGATCTCCATCTCCAAAGCACCATCATGATCACCATCGTCACCGGCGCGACACCTTGATCTCCATCGTAGCATCGTTGTCATCTCACCAACTATTGCTTCTACGACTATCGCTACCGCTTAGTGATAAAGTAAAGCAATTACAGGGCGATTGCATTGCATACAATAAAGCGACAACCATATGGCTCATGCAAGTTGCCGATAACTCCGTTACAAAACATGATCATCTCATACAGTAAAATATAGCATCATGTCTTGACAATATCACATCACAGCATGCCTGCAAAAACAAGTTAGACGCCCTCTACTTTGTTGTTGCAAGTTTTACGTGGCTGCTATGGGCTGAGCAAGAACCGTTCTTACCTACGCATCAAAACCACAATGATATTTCGTCAAGTTAGTGCTATTTTAACCTTCACAAGGATCGGGCGTAGCCACACTCGGTTCAACTAAAGTTGGAGAAACAGACACCCGCCAGCAACCTATGTGCAAAGTACGTCGGTAGAACCTGTCTCACGTAAGCTTATGTGTAATGTCGGTCCGGGCCGCTGATGTCTACTACACAACCTTCTTCTTGTAGACGTTGTTGGGCTGCAAGTGCACAGGTTTGTAGGACAGTAGCAAATTTCCCTCAAGTGGATGACCTAAGGTTTATCAATCCGTGGGAGGCGTAAGATGAAGATGGTCTCTCTCAACCAACCCTGCAACCAAATAACAAAGAGTCTCTTGTGTCCCCAACACACCCAATACAATGGTAAATTGTATAGGTGCACTAGTTCGGCGAAGAGATGGTGATACAAGTGCAATATGGATGGTAGATATAGGTTTTTGTAATTTGAAATAATAAAAACAGCAAGGTAACTAATGATAAACGTGTGCATAAACGGTATTGCAATGATAGGAAACAAGGCCTAGGGTTCATACTCTCACTAGTGCAAGTTCTCTCAACAATAATAACATAGATAGATCATATAACAATCCCTCAACATGCAAAAAAGAGTCACTCCAAAGCCACTAATAGCGGAGAACAAACAAAGAGATTATGGTAGGGTACGAAACCACCTCAAAGTTATCCTTTTTGATCTATCTATTCAAGAGTTCGTAGTAAAATAACATAGAGCTATTCTTTTCGCTCGATCCATCATAGAGTTCATACTAGAATAACACCTTAAGACACAAATCAACCAAAACCCTAATGTCACCTAGATACACTACAAGAAATATGTCAACTTATGACCCCCACTATTGGTCACTGAAAGGTCACAAATTTCCATTTATGACCTTTTTGTGACCAAAAACAGAAGGTCAAAAGCTGGCCGTCAGAACTGACTATAGCGATCTTTCTTCTGGAATGGCAAAGACGGTTTTTGACCAAAATATTCCTACTGTGGCGTTTTGGTCACTAGCAACCTCCCCCAGGCCACGTAGGCATCCAGCGTGGCAAGCTGATGTGCCACAAGATTCAGCCCGGTCCAATTCGATTTTCTACATGGGCCTAGCCCAACAATTCGGCCTTTTTAATGTATTTTTTTCCTGTGCTTTTATTAGCTACCTGGGTCTGGCCCAACAATTCAGCCTTATTGATTTCTTTGCGTGGCCCTTGATTTTCTTTTTGATCATGTATTTTCTGGGCCATTTCTTTGCTGGGCTGAATCCCAGTTATCATGTTCTCATAAGTGGGTCCAAGTTGTCAGGTTCTAGCAAGTGGGTCCGACTTGTCAGGGCCATATTCCTCATTTCATTTTGACAGTAAATAAATAACCAATATTTAAATTGGCACTGACAAAAAACACATATAATACTTCAAATAACAACAACCAGATTCAGTATAGAGCCAGATTCTGTATGGCGCTCCTGCTCTACAAATAACACGCAATACAATGGTGCTCCTGCTCTACAAATAACTCTACAAGTGGAGTAACTAATTTACAAGCTCTACAAACACCATATTCTTCAAGATGGAGCTCCTTTGTTAGAATTACAAACAGGCACATGCACCTGCTCTTGCTCTTGCTCATAGTCAGGACGCCCTGTTACATGAATCAGCAAAGAAGAATCAAAAAACTGGAGCAAATATATTATGAAGAGACCATTCAATAAAAAAGACAAGTTCTCAGAATGATAACACAAATTCAACTAGTACGATGCTTTTAGAAGTCACAAAAAATAACAATTACTACATGGCAGATGATCATGAAGAGTATAAACACATCTTAAATCTTACTTGTAAAAAGAGAATACATGCCTATCTCCAGCAATGTTATTATTATATAGAAAAAACCGTAAACGGATCCCACAATAGTACAGTACAAGTGTGGGTAGAATTCAAAAGGTACATCTACAAGTTAATAGATCAATAAAATATGGGACATTTGCCAGTGCATGGTACTGAAGCCTGCAATCAGTATACTGTCATAACATTGCAGGAGTGCAAAACATAGATCTGGCATAGTTTACAACATAACAAACAAACTCTGACTAAGATGGGGGAGACAACCTAAACGAACCAGCTAACCGATAATCATTTCTACAAATCGATAATCAATACTGACGACGGAACACAATAAGATTCTACAACAAATCTCGTACAAACATAAGGTGCAGCATGGCACCAGATCCGCGGCAGGAAACACTTGGAGATCTAACAATTCACCCGCGAGAACGGTCCACAAAATAGCTACAGGAAAGAGGGGGAATTGGGGAGCGGGCAAACCTGAATCCCGGCGCGGGATGAGCGGGACACAGGCGCCTTCTTCTTGTCCTTGTCCTTGTCGGCGGCACCCTTGGCCACCGTCGTCTTCGCCGCAAGCAGCCCCTTGCCTCCCTTCCCGGCCATCTCCCTTCCCAGCAGAGCCCCCTACATGCACACCCAACGAAACCATCAACAAAACCAAGCAAGCAAAAGAGATTTAAAGCGACAACGCCGGGGATCCCATGCCTCACCTGGCTTCCTCTCGCCTCTCTTGGTCTTACAAGCGACAGAACCGGCCACTGGCGGGCAGGGCGGGAGGCGCCGAAGTTGAGGAAGAAACCCCGCTAAACACCACATTCCCGTCACCTGCATGCGTGAGGAAACCCAATCAAGGAACCATGCCAATGTATCCATGTTATAAAACAAAAAAGGAAAACAACATAAAACAGTACAAATTTCTGCTGTAGATTGTGAAATGTTTTCTTCTCAAATTTCCAATTTTGTAGATTGTGAATTGTTTAATCTAACTATCATGCTGGCATAGGATTGATTTTGGACTTTGCAATATTTAGTGAATGAAACTGTGAACTGTTTAGCGTTATCCTTTGTAGATAAAAACATAATTAGATTGTTGTTGTGCAAGGTTGTTCATGTGCAGAGCTCTAAAAATACAAAAAGAAAATGCACATTATTGTGCAGAGCAATAAGGACGCACATCTGGACTGGTAATCCCATTAAAACTTTCTTCTCTAGGAATGGAATTGAAACGTGAACCGTGCAGCTACTCCGAAACTGCAAAGGCTATTATTGTGCAGAGCTCTGAAAATACAAAAAGAAATGCAGATTGTTTCTTTCGGAGCCTGCTCTGTTCCGTGCAATGCATCCTGCAGAAATTAGGAAAAGAAAACGTACAGCAGCCTCGGCTACTACATGTAGGGCAGATTTCTGCCACACAAGCAAACACATACGATCAACAAACCAATTATGCAGTCAGCCCTCTGCTTATACAGCACCACAAACCAAACTTGAAAGCACTTCAACAGTAAATCAAACCTATTACTGATGCTAGTAATCAGAAGAAGGACAGATGTGTATATATACCGGTGTTAACGGGGCCAAGGGTGGCCTGCTTGTAGAGGCTGTAGAGGCAGAGCTTCTCCTGGGAGTGCTCCTTCTTCTCCTAGGTGTGCTCCTCCTACAACAGCAGCAACAGCAGATCAAGAACAACAATAGAGTCATATGAGCTGCTGGGTTCATAGCATCAGTTTGACACCAACAACAGCAGAGATTAGAGTCATATGACAATGAAAACAACAACAAAAGTAGTTTGATAGTAGCAGCAGCAGAAATAGTTTCAAGTAGTCTTTTCTGATGGATGTAAAACTTGAGAATCTAGTATATCATAGTAGAACTAATTTTCATATGCAGCATAATTTCAACCACCCAACTTAATTCTAGCCCTCCATTCTGAAGGATCTACTCCTGAACCATGCAGAACAAACAACAACAAAAAATAACAGCATTTCGAATAGTATAAACAGAGAGCAGCCATGCCAATAAACTAATAATAAAATTCTGTGATAGATAAGAGAAAAACGGGACTGCAACACAGAATCGACAGCAGCTGCTACATCTAATTTAAATAAGACCAGATCTACAACATATTTTCAATCATAAGGTGGCATCCTAACTTAAATTGACAAGCCATCCTAACTTAATTGACAATTATTATAAAAAAGTGGGCAAATGATCAATTATCATAAGGGGGCAATTATTATAAAAAAGTGTTCTCAGAAACGAGCTATCAAGCGTGAAGATTCATGGCTTTCAAGCCAAATGATCAATCTTATGGCCACATTCATGGCATAGTTTGTTCAAATGTTCTCATATTGTGCACAAGGGTGCATATTAGAATGGCAAACAATGTTGCCTAAGGAAGTTTTCATTTTCTTTGGACGAAAAAACCATTTTTCATTTTCCGAGTGCCCGAAAGGAGGTTTTTTTGTGAAGGAACTACCAAATAATTGTGGCAAAATTGGACCAAATAATTTTTCTAAAATACTAGGACATATTTAATGCAGAATTGACCAAATGGTTGGGTGAAAAAAGTTTTGATCCACCTCTCGTGAAAAAGACAAATTGCCGCCGATTCAGATGGAAGCGGGTCAAATTTGAACTGCAGCTGCCTCATAGTTTGCTATTTATTTTTTCCAAAAATCATTTCTAGTTACATAAGTACCTATTTAATCATAGAAACACCAAAAAAATTCCAAGATTCAACCACTAGCTAGGAACGGTTATTCCCGCCGTTTTGACTGCATTTTGAAACGGGCATAAAAAATTCAAAAAAAATCAAAAAATTGGAAAACCTTCGCATTGTGTCATTATATGTGACCAAGTTTCCAGGAAAAATAATAAACTTGTAATACGGTAATTATTTTAAAAAAGTGTTCTCAGAAATGAGCTATCAAGTGTGAAGATTCATGGCTTTCAAGCCAAATGATCAATCTTATGGCCACATTCATGGCATAGTTTGTTCAAATGATCTCATATTGTGCACAAGGGTGCATATTGGAATAACAAACAATGTTGCCTAAGGAAGTTTTCATTTTCGTTGGACGAAAAAACCATTTTCCATTTTTCGAGTGCCCGAAAGGAGGTTTTTTTGTGAAGGAACTACCAAATAATTGTTGCAAAATTGGACCAAATCTTTTTTCTAAAATACTAGGACATATTTAATGCACAATTGACCAAATGGTTGGGTGAAAAAAGTTTTGATCCACCTCTCGTGAAAAAGACAAATTGTCACCGATTCAACCGAAGCGGGTCAAATTTGAACTGCAGCTGCCTCATAGTTTGCTATTTATTTTTTCCAAAAATCATTTCTAGTTACATAAGTATCTATTTAATCATAGAAACACCAAAAAATTCCAAGATTCAACCACTAGCTAGGAGCGGTCATTCTACCTGCCGTTTTGACCGCATTTTGAAACAGGCATAAAATTCAAAAAAATCAAAAATTGGAAAACCTTAGCATTGTGTCATTATATGTGACCAAGTTTCCAGGAAAAATAATAAACTTGTAATACAGTAATTATTTTAAAAAGTGTTCTCGAAATGAGCTATCAAGTGTGAAGATTCATGGCTTTCAAGCCAAATGATCAATCTTATGGCCACATTCATGGCATAGTTTGTTCAAATGATCTCATATTGTGCACAAGGGTGCATATTGGAATAGCAAACAATGTTGCCTAAGGAAGTTTTCATTTTAGTTGGACGAAAAACCATTTTCCATTTTTCGAGTGCGAAAGGAGGTTTTTTGTGAAGGAACTACCAAATAATTGTTGCAAAATTGGACCAAATCATTTTTATAAAATACTAGGCCATATTTAAAGCACAATTGACAAAATGGTCTGGTGTAAAAAGTTTTGATCCACCTCTGGTGAAAAAGACAAATTTCTGCCGATTCAGCTGGAAGCGGGTCAAATTTGAACTGCAGCTGCCTCATAGTTTGCTATTTATTTTTTCCAAAAATCGTTTCTAGTTACATAAGGACCTATTTAATCATAAATACATGGTTTGGTGGCGATACGTCGAGGTTTGGGCGGTGGCCGAGGGCCCCAACTCTAGAGCGCCAGAACTCAAGATGTTCTTGGCGTGGTCACCGCGTGACCGTGGCGTTGCCATGTGTTCTGGGCGGCCTAGACATGTCTAGTGGGTGGGGCACTCCCCAGGTTGGTGCTAGGAAGAAAATTACGACATAAGATTCTCACGAGGAGACCAATCGATGCTCAAACATGAATTAGCAGCCAAGTGTTTGATTAGCGGTATGGGAAATGTACATGGCTAATGGGCGTAAGTTTTGGCTGAGGATGATCAGTTACTAAGAAGACCGTTTTCACAAATTTTCAGCTCAAAAGGAGGAGCCTAGGTGGTACTTGCTTTGCAAACCACCACACTGGACATAAATACGAATGTTGTAGCTCGGCTCAAAATAATGAATGGATTGAGCTCGCATTTGGTGGAGGATGGTTATTTTGGCATAGGAAAGCACTGTAGAAAATGGATACTATTTGGACATGCCAAAGTGGTACTTCCTTCACAAACTGTTACTCTGAATGAATAGGAAAATGAATATTTTGAATTATTTTTGAACTAGGCAAGGAAGGTTTTTACATATTTGACAAAGATATGACCCAAAGAATTTATGAGATTTTTTGGGAATTTTGGGAATGACAGAAATATAGGCTGCTTCACAACTTAGGGCAAAAGCGCCACATGGACATGACACATAGGCAAAGCCGATGAGGTGGCGCCTAGTCATAGCAACCCACCACAATTTACAAGGCTATGACCATCTATATTGGTCGTTAACAACTAGAAATAAGGCAGCGGACTAGCGTTGTTAGCTTTATGACCATTTCATGTAAGGAAATTATGACCTTTCTGACCAAAATGGTCGCAATGGTTTAGGGTTTGGAGCCCCTCGAACAGCTTTTGACCAATTGGTCTCAAATGGTCATAAATCTATGACCAATTCTTCCAGGGTCACTGACAAAAGGTCATAAGTTGACATATTTCTTGTAGTGATACTCCATTGTCACCTCAAGTATCCGTGGGCATGATTATACGATATACGTCACACAATCTCAAATTCATCGAACCAACACAAAGTACTTCAAAGAGTGCCCCAAAGTTTCTACCGGAGAGTCAAGAAAACGTGTTGACAAGTACTCAAAGTGGCCGGAAGTGGAACCAGTGAGGAAGGTGACAGCACAGTCAGCAGTCAAGTTCTTCAGGTCAATTGTTTGCCGCTTTGGGATTCCTAACAGGATCATCACCGACAACGGCACACAGTTCACGAGCCGCACCTTCATGCAGTACGCCCAAGATCTTGGCGCCAAGATCTGCTTTGCTTCTGTTGCTCATCCGAGAAGCAATGGTCAAGCAGAGAGAGCAAACGCTGAAGTGCTGCGGGGACTCAAGACCAGAACTTTCGACAGGCTGCGCAAGTGCGGAAGAAACTGGATCGAGGAGCTACCGGTGGTTCTTTGGTCGATCAGAGCGACGCCAAATCGAGCCACTGGCCAGACACCTTTCGCTCTAGTCTATGGAGCAGAGGCAGTTCTCCCCACGGAACTCGTATACGGGTCGCCTCGAGTGCTCGCTTATGATGAGCTTGAGCAAGAGCAGCTGCGACAAGATGACGCGCTGCTCCTCGAGGAGGATCGTCTTCAGGCTGCTGTACGAGCTGCTCGTTACCAGCAAGCTTTGCGCCGCTACCATAGCCGCAAAGTTAATGCCAGAAGCTTCGAGGAAGGCGACCTTGTTCTTCGGCGCGTTCAGTCCGCCAAGAATTCGAACAAGTTGACGCCGAAGTGGGAAGGCCCTTATCGGGTAAAACGAGTCACTAGGCCTGGCGCTATCCGCCTTGAGACCGAAGATGGCGTTCCGGTGAGCAATTCCTGGAATATAGAGCATCTTCGCAAGTTTTACCCATAAGGCGCGGTTGCCGGAACCCGTTCCAGCAACCACCCTTTTGTACAAGTCTTGCATTGTCGCATGTAATCCTTTGTACAAAGCGGGCGCAGACCCGTGCATCGATAAAGCCTATGTGTTGCGCACAACTTGTCAATACATGCTCTCATAATCTTATATGCATGTGTTTACTAACATTTTGTGCAGCATCCACACCCGGTAAGCGATGACGAGCCACTAGGCTTCATAACTTTATTTCTCTTCTTTCTTCTCAAACAAGAAGAAGGTTCATCCACCCACAAGTTAACCGGGGGCGGGGAGGAGAAGATAACGGTGTGGGCACTGGCGTCGCTCGAGGAACTCGCCTTGCCGGAAATGGACAACAGAGAAGCTAAGTTGCTAAGTTTAAACGACCAGTTTTAAATTTTAAGTTATCTTCCTCGAGCGATAGTACTTTGTATGGAAAACCTGTGCGGCGGAGGAACCGACCCGCGACTAGCTTGCGCCCTTACTTTGTTTCGAGTCCGCTCAACAACGTAAGTGTGCTGCAACTAGTTGCGACAAGGTTGCTTGTCGGAGGCGGCATCGCCAGCAGGCTGCTGAAGTTCCGCACTCAGCGCTCGCGGCAAAGGTGTTCGCACTGACAAGTTCCCTAAAAGCGTAGGGCATAAACATACAAGGGAAGAAATCAAGTAAAGGAAATAACATTGCATTCGATTGCCTAAGATAGTGTATATTACATAATAACTTGTCGCAGATCTAATAAATCTTTCACCTAAACATGATCTACAGCGACAAGAGAAAGATAAGCTTGGCGGCCTAATCCATGCGGTCGCCATCGAGCCTCTTGACTCCGCTCACCCTGCCCACAATGGGTGCGACAAGGTCCTTGAGCGCTTCAACGTCAGCAGATGGAGGCAGGGACTTGAGGACTTTGGTGAAATCGACGCCTGGGTTGTGGAAGGCCACTTTCATCAGCACCTTCTGGAGAGCCCCGGCGCAAACTTGGCGCGACTCCTCCGCCAGTTGCTTTGGGATCTCCTCCCGGAGCCGCTGGAGACCCGTCAGCACGCCCTTGAAGAATAGGCTGAGCTTGACGCTGGGTTGGAGGTTCTCGCCGGTGGAGTACCCAAGATCCACCATTCCCAGCTCCATCAGCTCGTTATGGATGCCAGCGGCAGTGTCCACAAGACCTTCTGTCCAATGCATTATGCTGTCTCTGAGATTATTCTGGGCGGTCACAGCATTCGACAGCAGTTCCTCATTGGCCTTGATCTTCTCCAGCAGGCCCGCTTCCCGCTCCTTGGCGCCTTCCAACGTCTCCGTCAAGGTGTTCAGTTTCAGCTCCAGATCTGCCTTGGAGTCCTTGACGGCATCGAGCTCTTTGATCTTTTCAGCGAAGCGACCTTGCAACTCGCCGAGGGTGTAGGCGTCCTTCTCGCGCTCGCGCTTCAACCCGGCGACCTCCTCGGCGCTCTTCTGGAGGGCGGACTCCAGCTGAGCCACCCTCGTCTCCAACTCTTTCTTGGCGGCCTCGGCAGCCGCAGCATCATCCTTTGCCTTCTGAAGTGGCCCGCCAATCGTTTGCTCGCGCACGGCGAGATCTTCCTCATAGCTGTCGAGGTTGATTTTCCGCTGCGCCAACTTACCTTCTTGCGCAGAGAGCTTCTCGCCAGCAAGCCTCTGTTGCTCCTCGACCTCGCCCTTCTCCAAGATGAAGGTCGTGCGCTCCTCAGCAAGCTGCTCCCGTGCCTCTGCTATATCCCGACGGGGAAGCTGATCGTGGCCCACGAACACCTATGGGACCTGGGTCCCTTGTGGTTCGGAGGGGGGCGGAGATTGCACAAAGAGCGGATCGAAGCGATGCACACGAGCAGATTTACCTAGCTTCGGAGCTCTCCGGAGAGATAATACTCCTACTGCTGCTTTGTGGATTATATTGTGTTCTTGCTAGGGAGCAATGGGAGCTACAAAACCTAGCCTGAGTGTGGTCTCGTATGAGTAGAATGAACTAAGACGGAGCTGAACCGAACCCTTTCTACGTTGCACTTGGGCCTCCTTTTATAGGCACAAGGGGTCACCACAGGTGGCAAGTAAAAAAAAAGGTTAAGATAGTAAAAACAGAGGTTGGTACACCGCTTTGTACGGTGTACGATGATCTATACCTAACTCGACGGCAAGGGACAAGAGTCATAAATGCCCGTCTCGATCGCTGAAACAAAGGTAACAGGACCGCAAGCGCGCCTCCGTTTGCCACGATGGTAGCTTGTCGATGCCGCTTATCGCTGCTCCCGCTGGCCACGCAGCTCGTCGACACGCGTGCTTGGGAAAACCCCATGGCGACACGTTGGCGGATGAGCTGGAGCGGAGATGAAGAGAGGTTGCTGCATGGCGAAAGCACCTTGCAGCGGCAAGGTTCTTGTCGCTTCGGAGCTTGTCGCTCACCAAGCCTTCCGGCAAGCTCCTCTTGCCGGGGCCTTATTTCCTTCGTGCCTTGAGTGGCCTTCCCGGCAAGCTCCTCTTGCCGGGGTCTTGATTGCTTTGTTCTCGAATGGCTCCAAAGGAGCTGCTGAGGATCTTGGCGGTCACCAAGCCAGCCCTGCCGCGGGGTGCTGCAACTGCTCGTGCACGAGTTCGGGGTGCTAGGGGTACCCCTACTCTAATACACCGACACAACCCCTATGCATAGGTTCATGCGTGGAACCCACAAGTTGGTCACCAAAACATACATCAAGTGGCACATGCTATCCCATTGTCACCACAGATAAACACGGCAATACATACATCAAGTGTTCTCAAATCAAGGACTCAATCCGATAAGATAACTTCAAAGGGGGAACTCAATTCATCACAAGAGAGTAGAGGGGGAGAAACATCATAATATCCAACTATAATAACAAAGCCCGCGATACATCAAGATCGTGCCATAGAGAGAACACGAGAGACAAAGATCAAACACATAGCTACTGGTACATACCCTCAGCCCCGAGGGTGAACTACTCCCTCCTCGTCATGGAGAGCACCAGGATGATGGAGATGGCCACCGGTGATGGGTTCCTCCTCCGGCAGGGTGCCGGAAGGAACTCCCGAGAGGTTTTTGGTGGCTACAGAGGCTTGCGGCAGCGGAACTCCCGATCTATCTTTATATTCGATGGTTTTAGGGTATGTAGGCTTATATAGGTGAAAGAAGTCGGTCGGGAGGTGCTCGAGGGGCCCACGAGACAGGGGGGCATGCCCAGTAGGGGGGGGGGGAGCCCCCCTATCTCCTAGCCTCCTGGAGGATCTTCTGACATGAACTCCAAGTCTCCAGGATGCTATTCTTCCCAAAAATAACGCTGCCGAAGGTTTCATTCCGTTTGGACTCCGTTTGATATTCCTTTTCTTCGAAATACTGAAATAAGCAATAAAACAGCAATATGGGCTGGGCCTCCGGTTAGTCCAAAAAATGATATAAATGTGTAAAATAAAGCCCATAAACATCCAAAAGGGGTAATATAATAGCAGGGAACAATTAAAAATTAAAGATACATTGGAGACGTATCAAGCATCCCCAAGATTAATTCCTGCTCGTCCTTGAGTAGGTAAATGATAAAAAAAAGATTTTTTGATGTGGAATGCTACCTAGCATAATTCTCAATGTAATTTTCTTTAATGTGGCATGAATGCTCAGATCCAAATGATACAAAATAAAAGTTCATATTAACACGAAAATGGTGATACTTCAAGCATACTAATCAAAGTAATCATGTCTTCTCAAAATAACATGGCCAAAGAAAGTTATCCCTACAAAATCATATAGTCTGGCTGTTACTCTATCTTCATCACACAAAGTATTTAATCATGCACAACCCCGATGACAAGCCAAGAAATTGTTTCATACTTAATAATCTCAAACTCTTTCAACTTTCACGCAATACATGAGCGTGAGCCATGGACATAGCACTATATGTGGAATAGAATGGTGGTTGTGGAGAAGACAAAAAGGAGAAGATAGTCTCATATCAACTCGGCGTATCAACGGGCTATGGAGATGCCCATTAATAGAAATCAATGTGAGTGAGTAGGGATTGCCATGCAACGGATGCACTAGAGCTATAAATATATGAAAGCTCAACAAAAAGAATTAAGTGGGTGTGCATCCAACTTGCTTGCTCATGAAGACCTAGGGCATTTTGAGGAAGCCCATCATGGGAATATACAAGCCAAGTTCTATAATGAAATATTCCCACTAGTATATGAAAGTGTCAACACAGGAGACTCTCTATCATGAAGATCATGGTGCTACTTTGAAGCACAAGTGTGGGAAAAGAGATAGTAGCATTGTCCCTTCTCTCTTTTTCTCTCATTTTATTTTTTTCTTTTTTTCTCTTTTTTTTCTTTTTTCTTTGGCCTTTCTTTTTTCTTTTCTTTTTGGCCTTTCTCTTTTTTTTGTCTTCTCTTTTTTTTCCTTTTTGTAAAGTCCGAAGTCTCATCCCGACTTGTGGGGGAATCATAGTCTTCATCATCCTTTCCTCACTGAGACAATGCTCTAATAATGAAGATCATCACACTTTTATGGATTTACAACTCAAGAATTACAACTCAAAGCTAGAACAAGATATGACTCTATATGAATGCCCCCGGCGTTGTACCAGGATATGCAATGAATCAAGAGCGACATGCACGAAAATTATGAAGGTGGCCTTGCCACAAATACAATGTCAACTACATGATCATGCAAAGAGCAATATGACAAAAGTAATGCGTGTCATATGAACGGAACGGTGGAACATTGCATGGCAATATATCTCGGAATGGCTATGGAAATGCCATAATAGGTAGGTATGGTGGCTGTTTTTAGGAAGGTAAATGGTGGGTCTATGGTACCGGCGAAAGTTGCGCGGCACAAGAGAGGCTAGCAATAATGGAAGGGTGAGGTGCGTATAATCCATGGACTCAACATTAGTCAAAAGAACTCATATACTTGTTGCAAAAATCTAGAAGTCATCAAAAACAAAAGCACTACACGCATGCTCCTAGGGGGATAGATTGGTAGGAAAAGACCATCGCTCGTCCCCGACCGCCACTCATAAGGAAGACACTCAATAAATAAAATTGTGCTCCAACTTCATCACAAAGCGGTTCACCATACGTGCATGCTACGGGAATCACAACCCTTAACACAAGTATTTTTCATAATCACCTCAACAAGCATGACTCTAATATCACTACCTCCATGTCTCAAAACAATTATCAAGCATCATATTGATCATAGCATCCAATTCACTTTCTACGATAGTTTTTATTATACCCAACTTGGATGATCATCATTCTAGGACCAAATTTGTAAACACAGCAAATACCATGCTGTTCTAAAAGACTCTCAAAATAGTATAAGTGAAGCACACGAGTAAACAAAAAACTACTCCAAAAAGATATAAGTGAAGATCGATGAGTAGCTAAATAAATATGTAACTATGTAAAGACTCTCTCTCATTAAAGAATTTCAGATCTTGGTATTGTTTTCAAACAGCAAGCAAAACAAAATAAAATGACATTGCAAGGATAGCACAACTCATGTGAAGAAGCAAAAACTTAGGCTCAACCGATACTAACCGATAGTTGTTGAAGAAGAAAGGTGAGATGCCTACCGGGGCATCCCCAAGCTTAGATGCTTGAGACTTTTTGAAATATTATCTTGGGGTGCCTTGGGCATCCCCAAGATTGAACTTTTGTGTCTCCTTAATTCCTCTCATATCATGGTTTCTCTTTTTATCAAAAAGCTTCATTCACAACAAACTCAACAAGAACTCGTGAGATAGGTTAGTATAAACCAATGCAAAACCTTATCATTTTCTACTGTAACAAATCACTAAAATTATTATTCAACATTGAATACTAAATGCCTATGCATATTTAATACTCCTATCCTCAAATAGAATCATTAAACAAGCAACCATATGCAAACAATGCAAACATAACAGCAATCTGCCAAAACAGTACAGTCTGTAAAGCATGCAAGAGTATCAATACTTCCCTAAATCCAAAAGTTATGAAAGAAAGAACCCACTGTAATAAATTTATCAGATCTCAACATGCAAAAAGATTCAACATTATACCATTCTCTGACTTTTCTAGGGAATTTCTGCAACAGCGGTAAACTTTTTGTTTTCAAACAGCAACATGTATACTAGCAAAATAAGCATAGTAAAGGCTATCCTTGACATTTTTATTGAAAATATAGATGCAAAACATTATTCTAAATAACAGCAACAAATACTACTAACAAAATAAAATGACACTCCAAGCAAAACACATATCATGTGGCGAATACAAATATAGCTCCAAGTAAAGTTATCGATGAACGAAGACGAAAAAGGGGATGCCTTCCGGGGCATCCCCAAGCTTAGGCTCTTGGTTGTCCTTGAATATTACCTTGGGGTGCGTTGGGCATCCCCAAGCTTAGGCTCTTGCCACTACTTATTCCATAGTAAATCGAATCTTTACCCAAAACTTGAAAACTTCAACCACACAAAACTCAAAACAAAACTCGTAAGCTACGTTAGTATAAGAAAATAAAACCACCACTTAGGTACTGTAATGAAATCATTCTAAATTCATATTGGTGTGATATCCACTGTATTCCAACTTATCTATGGTTCATACCCTCCGATACTACTCATAGATTCATCAAAATAAGCAAACAACACATAGAAAACAGAATCTGTCAAAAACAGAACTGTCTATAGTAATCTGAATCAAACTTATACTTCTGTAACTCTAGAAATTCTGAAATAAATTGGTGGACCTGAGGAATTTGTCTATTAATCATATTTAAAAATAATCAACCTAAAATCACTCTCCAGTAAAAAAAGGCAGCTAATCTTGTGAGCGCAAAAGTTTCTGTTTTTTACAGCAAGATCACATAAACTTAATCATGTGAACACACAAAAACAGTAAGGGTAAATATTGGGTTGTCTCCCAACAAGCGCTTTTCTTTAATGCCTTTCTAGCTAGGCATGATGATGACAATGATGATCACATAAAAGATAAGAATTGAAACATAAAGAGAGCATCATGAAGAATATGACTAGCACATTTAAGCCTAACCCACTTCCTATGCATAGGGATTTTGTGAGCAAACAACTTATGGGAACAATAATCAACTAGCATAGGAAGGTAAAACAAGCATAACTTCAAAATTTTCAACACATAGAGAGGAAACTTAACATTATTGCAATTCCTACAAGCATATGTTCCTCCCTCATAATAATGTTCAGTAGCATCATGAATGAATTCAACCATACAACCAGCACCTAAAGCATTCTTTTCATGATCTACAAGCATAGAATTTTTACTACTCTCCACATAAGCAAAATTCTTCTCATTCGGAATAGTGGGAGTATCAAAAGAGACTTGAACACTAAAAAATGTTTCCACATTAAAAGAGTAAAGTTCAGACAAAGGGTAATCATAATCCTGACAAGACTTATAAATATAATCATCACTACTTTTATAGCATAAGTTTCATCACAATAATCATCATAAGTAGCAACTTCGTGCTCATCATAATCGATTGAAACCTCTCCCAAGATAGTGGAATCACTAAATAAAGTTGACACTCTTCCAAATCCACTTTCATATTCATCACAATAAAATTCAACATCCTCCAAAATAGTGGGATCACTACTTCCTAAAGTTGACACTCTTCCGAACCCACTTTCATCAATATAATCATCATAGGTAGGAGGCATGCTATCATCATAACAACTTTGCATATCAAAACTTGGGATGTTAAAAATATCATCTTCACTAAACATAGCACCCCCAAGCTTGGGACAAACATTAATTTCAGCAAATATATTCTCAAATATTTCATTCTCATCAAACGTAGTGTAAGTGCATCTAGTGCCACCCCTAGTTGGTTTTGGAGTACTGACGACAAAGTTGGTTGAGGGACTAATGCGTTTGTGAGAATTGCAGGATAACGCAGGTAGTGTCCCTCATTGATTCGGTTTACCTACCGGAGATGACCCCTAAAAATGTATGAAGATATTGAAGACAATGGTGGTATGTGAAGATATTCATATTGAAGACTATGGAGCGCGAAGACTGTGTTGTTTCGCTATTTCCTTTTCTTCTTTGTTGAGTCATAGGAACCACCGTACTGTTAAGTGGGGTCCAAGTGAACTAAGTCAGAATTACTGAAGTGATGCTCAACCCAAATCCTATGTCTTCGAGCGAAGACAATGAGAGCAAATCTTATCCTGAGCTGGATAAGTCAGCTTTGCTTGTAGCCCAAGTAAAGTTGACGTGTGTGTTTGAAATCTGACCATTGGAACACGTGTCAGTTCCTTAGTGACCCAGGGTCATTTCGGACATATCAGGTCGGGTTGACCAATGGCTATAAATAGCCCACCCCCTACACCATAAATTGGTGGCTGCTCAGAGTTAGTGCACGGCTTTTGTCGTTTGAGAGCAACCCACCTCGAAGCCTTTGAGAGAGATAAATCCTTGTGAGGACCAAGCCCAAACACCCAGAGCCAAAGAGTGTTAGGCATCACTGAAGTCTTTCTGTCTGTGTGACCTGAAGACTTATTACACTTGAGGACTGTGTATCCTCCAGCCGGTTAGGCGTCGCGTTCTGAGCATCCAAGAGTCATTGTGGATTGCCGGTGAATGAAGTCTGTGAAGGTTCGGAAGTCTACCTTGAAGACTTACCAGAGTGATTGGGCAAGGACTATGTGTCCTTAGCTCAAGGAGAATACGGTGAGGACTGTGTGTCCGGGACTGGGTGTCCTCGAGTTTAAATACTCAGCCGCTCCAACTAGACGTACAGTTGTCACAGCAACTCGAACTGGTCCAACAAATCCTGTGTCTTCAACAAGTGACTGGTTCTATCCTCTTCCTTCCTTTACTTAAGTTTGTCTTTGTGAAGTCATTGCCTATCTGTGTATCTGTTTGTCTTCATTGCTTGACTACTACTATTGATTGGCTTCATACTATCTTCCATCCTGATCCTTACTACTTAGCTGCTATTAGTCCTGTACTTTCACATCATTGCATACTTGACTATGGTTTGCTTATGGTACTTTATCTTCCACTGCATATCAACTAGGTCATTTCTATTGTTTGTCTTCGAAACTTCCAAGTTTTGAAGACTTTCATAAAAATCGCCTATTCACCCCCCCTCTAGTCGATACTAGCACTTTCAATTGGTATCAGAGCCAGGTACTCCCTTGTTCTGTGTGATTCGGTTTAACCACCTGGAGTTTTAGCTATGCCGACTGCAGGATTGAGGAACATATCTTGCCCCACTTTTGACGGTCATGAGTATCCCCGATGGAAGGCCATGATGAAGAAGCGACTCATGGCTATGGATAGCGAACTATGGACCGTCACTGACATTGGCCTCACTGATCTATGCAAGATGGCTGAGGCCGATGACATTTGCAAGTATACTCTACTGAACCTTACGGCGAAGGATGTCATTTGCTCCCATCTGTCCTGAAATCAGTTCAGGAATGTTATGCACCTCAATCACGCGAAGCTAATCTGGGACCGGCTTTCTGAGGTCTATGAAGGTCATCGTACTCGTCATGATCCTTGGTTTGAGGACTACAAGGAGTCTCTTAAATAGATGAATTTTGCACCTAAATCGCCATCATCTTCACCATGCCTCATGGCAAGGGGTGATAAGGTAACTGAATGCTACCTCTCTGAATCTAGCGATGATGAATCAGGTGATGAATTTGGCCCCAGTTATGTCAAGCTTGCTTCCCTTGCCACTAAACAACAAAGAGTCTTGGAAAAGGTTCAAGACATGCTTAGTAAGAGCGATGATATGTTGGGTGAAGAAATGGATCATCAAAAGCTTTGGTGAGAGTCTTGAGACTTCATTCCAAGTTTGACGCCTTCAAGATCAACATAATGCTCTCTTGTCTGATCATGAGAAGCTTTCTTCTGAATGTCTTCAAAGAAAGCTAGACCTTGAAAAGATAAGAGTGGATTATGAAGATCTTCAGAAGGAGCGCGATTCATTACTTGCTCAACAAATCAGCGTTACACAGAAAGAATTTGAACCACCATGTCTAAAATGCATTGAGCGTGATAACGCTACATCTGTTGCTGAATGTTCCACTGCTGCTACTATTGCATTGTCTTCAACTACAAATGTGGTAACTAACCCCTCTGCGGAGGATACCACTACTATTGCTGATGAAAATGCTAGGTTGAAGACATTGCTTGAAACAGGGATGTATAAAAGTCTGAAAGGACATCAGACACTTTGCGATGTCCTCAAAAAGCAGATTCTGAACCGAAACCCTAGGAAAGAGGGTGTTGGGTTCGAGAGGAAAATGAATGTTGACGGTTCCTACTGGAAGCCTGAGCAGTATCCCAAAACCACATGGGTTGCTGCAAAGGAACCTTCAGTAGATCCATCCACCTTATCTGGCTTCACTTGCGCTAACCCTATCATCATTGATGAATCCTTTGATGCAAACTATAAACTATTCAAAAATCAGAATGGTGAAGTGTTTGCCAGGTATATTGGTACTAACTGCAGGAATGGACCACCTATGAAGAAGATCTGGGTACCCAAGCAGTGTATTGAGAATCTTCCTGTGAATGTCATCATGACACCACCAAGGAAGAAGACAAACCCCAGACCTATGGCTTCATATGGCCCAAAGGCTTCCTACAGTCACAGGACTCATCTGAGTTACCCTAACGCCAATGTTTTGCAGGGAAATCGTACTCAAACTGATGAATATGAGCGTGTGTCTTCAAACTGCTATGTTCATAGAACTAAGAACTTTTCTGCTTATTCATATGAGTATCATTCATCTCCTGCAAGGCTATTTGCTAGGGCTTCAAAGCCGAAGTTCTCAGATGCTGCACTTAGACTCATTGCTTCTAAACCACCCCTGAAGATGTGGGTGGTGAAGAAGAATTAACTTTCTTTTGCAGGAAATGGTCTCCAGCCAGCAATCAAAGGCGTCCGATACTATTGCTGGGGACCTAAAACACGTAATAGGACGCATGATAAAATGATCTTGCTATATACTTCACATCTGAATCGCTTACCAATCATACTATGTGTCCTAACTTTGATCTAAGCTGTGACAATCCTTGTATGTGTCAAATGCCTATGCTTCACAACACTCTTTGTGAAGCCTATCCTCCTAACTGCACTGTAGGGCATGTCACCAAAAGCTTCAAAATGGATTATGGACAGTGGATGCACAAATCATATGACTGGTGATCGAAGTCTTCTCATGGACTCAACCTTACATCCATCCGACAAGAGTCACATCACATTTGCTGACACTGGTAAAAGCAAGGTATTGGGCCTAGGTAGAGTTGCAATCTCAAAGGATCAACACATGGATAAAGTGATGCTTGTTGAATCCCTTGGTTTCAACTTAATGTCTGTCTCAATGCTTTGTGACTTGAACATGATTGTGCTATTCGGAAAATATTGCTACCTTGTACTAATGGAATCTGACAAGTCTCTAGTCTTTGAAGGGTATCGAAAAGATGATCTATACATGGTAGATTTCTCAGCAGGTCCATAGCTTGCCGTATGTCTTCTCACAAAAGCTTCAGAATGCTGGCTCAGGCATCGAAGGTTGGGGCATGCTGGCATGAGGAACATACACTCACTCGTCAAGAAGAAGCATGTCATAGGCATCGAGGATGTCAAGTTCAAGAAGGATCATCTGTGTGGTGCCTGCGAAGCTGGAAAGATGACTAGGGCAAAGCACCCCTCGAAGACAATCATGACACCATCTCAACCCTTCGAGCTGTTACACATGGAATTATTTGGACCTACTCACTACTCCACCCTAACAACAACTGCTTGTCTCTATGGCTTCGTCATTGTTGATGACTACTCAAGATACACATGGGTGCATATAATTCTCTACAAGACTGAAGTGCAAGATGTCTTCAGACGCTTCGCCAATCGAGCAATGAACAATTATGGCGTGAAGATCAAGCATATCAGAAGTGACAATGGCACTGAATTCAAGAACACCGGTCTTGATCTTTATCTGGATACAATGGGAATCACTCATGAGTTCTCTGCTCCATACACACCTCAGCAAAATGGCATCGTTGAGCGCAAGAACAGAACTCTCATTGGGATGGCTCGAACAATGCTCGATGAGTACAAGACACCTAGAAAGTTCTGGCCTGAAGCTATTGATACAGCATGTCACATCATCAACCGTGTTTACATCCATAAGCTTCTGAACAAAACATCATATGAGCTCCTCACTGGCAAGAAGCCAAATGTAAGCTACTTCAGAGTATTTGGAGCTAGATGCTGGATCAAGGATCCCCATCACAAGTCGAAATTTGCACCTAAGGCTCACGAAGGCTTCATGCTTGGCTATGGAAAGGACTCACACTCCTACAGAGTCTTCAACCTCTATCTCTACAAGATCGTCGAAACTGTGGATGTGAGATTTGATGAAACCAACGGTTCACAAAGAGAACTCCTGCCAAGTACACTTAATGAAGCTCCTCCAAGCGAATCTATCAAGCTGATGGGAACTGGTGAAATCATGCCCTCTAAAGCACAACCTGAAGAGTAACTTATCATTTCTGCACCAAACCAACCTGAAGACAATGCTCAGACTGAAGATAATCCTCCCAATGATGACAATGATCAGCAAGAGCAAAGTCTTCGTCCTGTTCATCCTCGTGTTGCAAATGAAGTACAAATTGAGAAGATAATTGACAACATCAATGCACCTGGTCCACTGACTCGCTCAAGAGCAACACAGTTAGCAAACTTCTGTGGGCACTTTTCATTTGTGTCAATATCAGAACCCAAGAAAGTTGCTGAAGCCTTTATGGAACCTGAATGGATTCAAGCTATGCAAGAAGAACTTCAATAGTTCAAGCTGAACAATGTTTGGGAACTTGTCAAGCGACTGACCTCATAAGCATAACATTATTGGAACAAAATGGATATATCGAAACAAGCAAGATGAGCATGGTCAAGTCGTCAGAAACAAAGCACGTCTTGTGGCTCAAGGATATACTCAAGTAGAAGGAATCGACTTCAATGAAACATTTGCTCCTGTGGCTAGGCTTGAAGCTATTCGTATACTGCTAGCCTATGCTAACCATCACAACATCTTGCTATATCAAATGGATGTGAAGAGTGCATTTCTCAATGGCAAGATTGAAGAAGAAGTATATGTCGCTCAACCACCTGGCTTTCAAGATCCAAAACATCCTGATATGGTGTACAAGCTAAACAAAGCACTGTATGGCCTCAAACAAGCTCCTCGCGCATGGTATGATACGATCAAAGACTTCCTAAAGAGCAAAGGCTTCAAACCTGGATCCCTCGATCCCACACTCTTCACGAAGACATATGATGGTGAACTGTTTGTGTGCCAAATATATGTGGATGCCATAATCTTCGGCTGCACCAACCAGAAGTATACTGATGAGTTTGGATACATGATGCAAGAGCAATATCAGATGTCCATGATGGGTGAGCTGAAGTTATTCCTTGGTCTTCAAATTTGTCAGCAAAGGAATGGCATCTTCATATCTCAAGAAAAATACCTCAAAGATTGTCTGAAGAAGTTTGGAATGGAAGAATGAAAAGGTTACACGACGCCAATGCCAGCCAAACACCATCTTGGTCCCAACGACAATGGTAAAGAGTTCGATCAAAAGTTATACCGCTCCATGATTGGTTCTTTACTTTATCTCTGTGCATCTAGGCCAGATATTATGCTTAGTGTTTGCATGTGTGCTCGATTCCAAGCGGCACCAAAGGAATCGCATCACTTAGCTGTGAAGCGAATTCTTCGATATTTGGCTTACACCCCAACACTCGGATTATGGTATCCCAAGGGCTCAAAATTTGATTTGGTTGGGTTCTCGGATGCTGATTATGCTGGTGACAAGGTGGATCGCATGTCTACATCAGGCACATGTCACTTTCTGGGTCGATCACTTGTCTGTTGGTCTTCAAAGAAGCAGAACTATGTATCACTCTCATCTGTTGAATCTGAATACATTGCTGCTGGATCTTGTTGTGCTCAGCTTCTCTGGATGAAGCAAACTCTCAAGGACTATGGCATCAATCTGAAACAAGTACCTCTCTTCTGCGACAACGAAAGTGCCATTAAGATAGCCAACAATCCAGTCCAGCACTCGAAGACAAAGCACATTGAAATTCGTCATCACTTTCTCAGAGATCATGTCATGAAGAAAGATATCGACATCATTCATGTCAACACTGAAGAGCAACTGGCAGATATCTTCACAAAGCCCTTGGATGAGAAAAGGTTTTGCAAGTTACGGTGTGAGCTAAATATCTTGGAATCCTCTAATGTCCTGTGATCAGGCACACATCCTAACACTTATGCATGTTGATGACTTAGATGTGCAACACACAAAGTAATGTATATCTTCAATCAATGAAGACTTACACTCTGAGTGTGAATACATTAACATGGAATTTACTTCGGAGCGCCACGATAATTTTGCGCCGTGTCTGGGTCTAATACTTCCTATACGGTGGGTAACGCCACCACCAAATTTCTCTATTTGAAGTGTTTCACTCATGGCGTTATTTTTGCAATGACTTCGCATTTGGTTTGTCTTCAGTTTCAATTTATCTTCATGATTTTCTTCAATATGATGATTTGATTGCTTTCGATATATATATATGTGTATATATATATATATATATATATATATATATATATATATATATATATATATATATATATACTAGTGTTCTGTCCTCTACATCATTCACTTATAGCTATGTCTTCAAGTTGAATCTTTCGAACTAAGTGAATGTGATCGGACCCTAACCTCTCTATGCTTTCAATCTTAAACTCTATCTGTCCAAATCATATGCATTCTATTGAAACTGTCGAATGTCTTCTCTGTGTCCTAGTCAGCAGAAGGCACAGAGACAAAACATTAAGCCTGTTTTAAATAACTCATCTTTATTGTTGAAATCCGGAGAAGCCGGAACAACCATCCGACATGCCTGGCGGGCGTGGGAACGTGGGACAACTCTGAGTATGTTGCATGCTTGCCACGTGCCCCTCAGATGTGAACCGCCAGGGGCACCAGCGTAATTGCGCTGTGCCGCACACCTACTTATAAATACTTGTCCCCTGCGGTAAAGAAATCCTTCTTCCACCTCTCAACCTCGTCAAAACCCTAGCGCCACCGCTAGCTCTCGACGGCAGCGGGGACGAAGCGCTTAGCTGCCGCGACTTCTCCGACGCCGTCCTCACGCCGGCCACAGACATCGTCCTCTCCGCCGTCGCCGTAGGTGTCCTCCGTCGCCAAGTTAGGGCACGGTGGACTGAACTGCTCGGTCTCCTATTCATCTCATCTAACGGCTCTTCGTGCGGTAATTATAACTCTATTTTTACCACCTTCTTTATCTTCAAGATTTATCCTATTTACCAAAAGTGGTTTCTGCCTACACAATGTTAGATCTATATTGTCTGCACCTCATACTGCCTAGTCTATTCACTTAAATTTCATATCCAGTTTGATTCCTCACTTGTACTTATTCACGGATTCGTACAAATCTGGAACCAACTCACAACATATAAGTGAATGTCTTCACATCGTGAGGTCAATGTCTTCAAACTGATTGTCGGGGAAGCTGATCGTATCCCACGAACACCTATGGGACCGGCGGACCGAGTCCCTTTTGTTTCGGCGGGGGGCGGAGATTGCACGAAGAGCAGATCGAGGCGATGCACACGAGCAGTTTACCCAGCTTCGGAGCTCTCCGGAGAGATAATACTCCTACTGCTGCTTGTCTGATTGTATTGTGTTCTTGCTAGGGAGCGCGGAGAGCTACAAAACCTAGCTTGAGTGTTTCTGGTCTCGAATGAGTCGAACCTCCCTTACGTTGCGCATGGGCCTCCTTTTATAGGCTCAAGGGGTCACCAACAGGTGGCAACGTAGACAAGGGCAAAATGGGAAAATGAGTTGCGGTTGGTACAGCTACTTTGTACAGTGTATTCTACCTAACTCTGACGGCAAGGGACAAAAGAAATAAATGCCCATCCATGTCGCCTAAACAGTGCAGAAAGGGACCGTCAGGGGCGCCACCGCTTGCCACGATGGCACTCCTGTCAGCGCCGCTTACCGCTGCTCTCCGCTGGCTGCACAGCCTCTTGACATGCATGCCTGGAATGGTCCCATGGCGACACGTTGGTGGATGAGCTGGAGCGGAGATGAAGAGAGGTTGCCTGCCACGGCAAGCGCCTTGCCGCGGCTGAATCCTTGTCGCGCCTGGAAGCTTGTCGCTCACCGAGGCTTCCCGGCAAGCTCCTCTTGCCGGGGTCTTGTCTTCTGCGTGCCTTGAGTGGCCTTCCCGGCAAGCTCCTCTTGCCGGGGCCTTGTCTCCTTGGCTTAAATACTTTGTTCTTGAATGGCTCCAAAGGAACCACGGAGGACCTTGGCGGTCACCAGGCAAGCCTTGCCGTGGGGCGCTGCGACTGCCCGTGCACGAGTTCGGGATACTAGGGTACCCCTACTCTAGTATGCCGACAGGAGCCCCCGGGCCTGGGCCACACGCGGTGCCGAGCGCTGTTGGGCCAGGCCCAAAACAGTGCACGGGCACACGCGCGGCCTAGATCACGCCGTAACTGGCTCCGGACCCACCACGTCCCCCATGAACAGCACGCGCCGAACGTGGCGTCGTGGGGGTTTCTTTAATTGGAAAAGTGGAACGTCCGCCCCCTCTCCCTCCTTATAAACAGGGGAAACAGGGGCAGGTCGCCCACCTCGCCATCTGCTGTCCCATCTCGAAAACCACCGTCGCTCCCCCCTTCTTCTCTGGTCCGAAGAGAGCAACGCTCCGCCCCTCATCGCCACCAACGCCATCAACGCCGTCGGTCTCCTCCACCACCTCCGCCATGGCTCCGAAAGCCGACAAGGGGAAGGGCGTGAAGTTGGCGGCGCAGCGGCTCATGGGCGCCGCGAAGGAGCGGGCCCTTCCCCCAGCTCGACGCAAAGGAGCTGAGGGAGGGCTACTACCTCTTCTGGTCGACGGAGACGCGGGCGCATCCGCGCACGAAGGTACTCTCCGCCGCCGCATCAGAGTCAGCTTCGAGCGGGTACCCCTTCTTCGCGCTCTTCTTCTATTGCGGGCTCTGCCCGCCCTTCTCTGAGTTCTTCTGCGATATCATGAACACCTACGGGTTTCGCCTCCTTGATTTCACCAACAACGCTGTCCTGACCATGGCGGTTTTCGCACACCTCTGCGAAAACTTTGTCGGAGTCCACCCAAACGTAGCCCTTTTCCGCCACTTCTTCATGCCCCGCGTCGAGAGAGGAGAGCCACTTGCCGGAGGGATTGCTTGGATCTCCAGGATCGGCAAGAAAGAATCCTATCTGGAAGGAGAGCTCCGCAACAAGTGGTAGGAGTGGAGAGCCGATTGGTGCTGGATCGTCGAGGAGAACCCGCAGCCCTTCACTGCCCAGCGCCAAACTCCAATAGTGCGCGGCAACGATTGGAGCAACTTGGCGCCGGAAGATGCTAGGTTGAAGATTGCCGTGACCCGGATCCTGCGCCTCAGGTTTGCCGGACTCACTGTAGGCGCAGTTGGCGCAGATTTCCTTCGCCGCCGCATCGCTCCCTTGCAGGAGAGGAGGAGACCTGCTTGGGAGTTCCAAAACCCGGCGGATATCATGAGGCTGCGCCCGGGCCTCAACTGGAATTTCACCGTCTTGGAGTTGGACGCAATGCTTCTGGAGTTGTTCAAGCATGACCCTGATCACCCCGAATGGTTCATGTTGCCAAGGGGAGTCGTTCCTTTGTGCAACAACTCTTCGCTCGACCGCATCCGCGCCATGATGCCGTTGTGCGATTCACATGGGATCGTTCCAACCTGGCAAGAGCCTGCGGACGACGTCGTGCGGCAGTTCTTCGATAGCTTGGAAGAAGTGCCGATCCGTGCCGACGAGCAGAAGTGGCTCACCCGCGACACCACCGACGCCGAGATGCAGCGCATCGTCACCAGGCTGGAGGAGTCGGCAGCAGCTGCTGCCGCTGGCGAATTTGGATTTACTGTGGAAGAGGCGGAGGCAGCAGAGGCGGCAAGCCTTGCCGACCGAGAGGAGCTTGCCGGCGAGGAGGAGCAGGCCGAGCCCGAGGTTGAGCCGAGCGAGTCTGTCGAGGGCGCTTCCTCCACACCTTCAAGTAGCTTGCCGCGAGCGGAGCCCACAGCTCCACCGAGAAGGCGTCTCCGCAAGGCCGGGGAAGTGACGGGGCGGCAAACGGGCCAACAGCCGCAGCGCCGGGCGACGCGCTCCACCGCGGCAAGCACATTGCTGCTGGAGCGCCCACACCGCTGCAACAACTGAGGCGGGATCCTCTCAGGCCACCGCTGCCACCCCCGCCAAGCAGTCCAGAGAACCTACTCCTCCACCCCTTCGCACCGGAGGCGATCCGGAATTTGATCTCTCCGCACTCAGCTCCGACGAGGAAGAAGAAGAAGAGTAAACTTCTATGCTGTGCTTATATTTCTTCAATTTGGTTGCTTTGTCTTGTATTTGATTTGCTTCATTCTGAACTCTTTTCCTTTTCAGGACGCTGGTCCAGAGAGCGTCGAAGAGAGCCAAGACCCCGGTGGTTGTCATCGAAGACGATCCCCCCGTGGCGACAGGAGGCATGTCTGAGACCCCCTTGCCGGACCCGGCAACCCTTCCTCAGAGCAGCCCCCAGCACAGCCCCCAGCGTAAGTATATGGTTTATTTCTTCTGTTAGGTGTGCATGGGTGCTCCTTCTTTGCTGATATCCTGACTTGTTGATTTGTGTAGGAGCAGAGCAGCCTCATCAGGAGTGCCCGGAAGCCGCTCCCGAAATTCCATCTGCTTCGACTACGCCGCCAAGGGAGAATTCTCCGGCAAGGGAGCGCTCTCCGGCAAGGGAGGCTTCTCCGACATGGGAAGTTTCTCCGACAAGGGGCAGCGCCGGCGATCCTCCGGTGGTGGAGACCGCGGCCACAGATCCCATCGCAGGTAACCCTTTTGCGTGACAATTTCCCTTGGGTTCTTTTTCTTCTGTTCTTCTTTTCGAACATTTGCTTGACTGTTCTTTCTTTTCCTGGTCGTCAGACCCATCTGCCGGAGAGCCGATGGAGACTGAGGTCGCCGGCGAGGAGGACGCGCGCGGCAACACTGACGACGTCGCCACCATGGAGGAAGAGGCTGGCGCCGATGGGTCCGCCGGTGAAGAGGCCGCCAAGGCTGCCGCCGCAAAGGCTGGCGAGGGGTCTGGCGATCGTACTGACGACCCTGAGGCCGCAGGAGCGCCAGGCGCTACGCCGACCGCCGATCCCTCCGCCACCGATGCAACGTCAGGCTCCGAAGAGCCCCAGCCCGGCGCCTATCTGAAGGCTGGCGATGGCGTCTTCATCAAGCTCCCCTGGGCGTCGAGCTCCAGGGCGCCGGTCGAAGGGGAGACCTTTGACGAAGAGCTGCTCGCCTCCGCTGGGCTGTCGCTGGTTGACGCGCCAAGCAGTAGCAGCGCGAAGTCCGAGGAGGAGCAGTTGTTGAAGAAGCTGCTTGCCGCCTACCGCGCCCGACAAGCCAAGCTGGAGTCCCGGAAGCACTTCGCGAGGGCGGAGCAGACATGGAGAAGCGCGCAGAAGAGCTCCGGGGCGCCAACCAAGAAGCTCTCCGGGACGTAGCAGAAGAGCGGGGGCGACTCGCTGAAGAGCGCACAGCCTTCATCCTTGAGAAGGCTGAGGTCGAGGAGTAGCAACGGCTTGCCGGCGAGAAGCTATCTGCGCAAGAAGGGGAGCTGGCGCAGCGGAAGATCAACCTCGACAGCTATGAGGAGGAGCTTGTCGCGCGTGAGCAATCAATTGGCGGAGCTCTCAAGGAAGCAAAGGACGCTGGCGCTGCTGCCGAGGCCGCCAAGAAGGAGTTGGAGACAAAAGTGACGCAGCTGGAGGCCAGTCTGCAGAAGAGCGGCGAAGAGCTTGCCGCGCTGAAGCACGAGCGCGAGAAGGACGCCTACACTCTTGGCGAGTTGCAGGGCCGTCTCGCTGAGAGGATCAAAGAGCTCGATGCCGCCAAGGACTCCAAGGCAGATCTTGAGCTGAAGCTGACCACCCTGATGGAGACGCTGGATGGCGCCAAGGAGCGGGAGGTGGCCCTGTTGGAGACGATCAAGACCAACGAGGAGCTGCTGACGAGTGCCACGACCGCCCAGAACACCTTCAGAGAGAACGTGATGCACTGGACGGAGGGTCTTGTGGATACTGCCGCCGCCATCGACAAGGAGCTGATGGAGCTGGGGATGGTGGACCTTGGGTACTCCTCCGACGAGCGCCTCCAACCCAGCGCCAAGCTCAGCCTGTTCCTCAAGGGCGTGGTGACGGCTCTCCAGCGGCTCCGGGAAGAGATCCCGAAGCAGCTGGCCGAGGAATCGCGCCAGATCTACGCAGGAGCCCTCCAGAAGGTGTTGATGAAGGTGGCCTTCCGCAATCCAGGCCTCAACCTCAACGGCGTCCTCAGATCCTTGCCGCCAGATGCCGATGTGGAGGCGCTCAAAGCCCTTGTCGCACCCATTGTGGACAAGGTGGGCAAGATCAAGCGGGTTGATGGCAACCGCGTAGACTAGGCCGCCAACTTTATCTTTCCCTTGTCGCTGCTGATCATGTTTAGGAGGACAATTCATTAGATCTGCGACAAGCTACTTTTATAATATAACTGTATCTTAGGCAATGATTGCAATGTTATTTCCTTTACTTGATTCCTTCCTTTGTATGCTTGTGCCCTACGCTTTTAGGGAACTTGTCGGCGCGGGCACCTTTGCCGCGAGCGCTGAGTGCGGAACATCAGCAGCCTGCTGGCGATGCCGCCTCCGACAAGCAACCTTGTCGCAACTAGTTGCAGCTCACTTAAGTTGTTGAGCGGACTCGAAACAAAGTAAGGGCGCAAACTAGCTACGAGTTGGTTCCTCCGCGCACAGGTTTTCCATACAAAGTACTATCGTTCGAGGAACATAACTTAAAAATTTAAAAGCTGATTGCTCAAACTTTGGCAACTTAGCTTTTCTGTCGTTTGCTTCCCGGTAAGGCGAAACTTCCTCGAGCGATGCTTGGCGGCCCACACCATTATCTTCTCCTTCCCCCCTGGTTAACTTGTGCGCTAGGGAACCTTCCTTTCTTTGAGAAGAAAGAAGAGAAAATAAAGTTATGGAGCCTTGTGGCTCGTTATTGCCTACCGGGTGTGGATGCTGCACAAAATGTCAGATAACACATGCAAATTGATTATGAAAGCATGAAATTGACAAGTTGCGCGCAACACATGAGCTTTACTGATGCACGGGGTCTGCGCCCGGCTTTGTACAAAGGATTACATGCAACATCGGCAAGACTTGTACAAAAGGTGGTTGCCGGAACAGGTTCCGGCAACCGCGCCCTATGGGTAAAACTTACGAAGATGCTCTATGTTCCAGGAGTTGCTCACCGGAATGCCATCTTCTGTCTCAAGGCGGATAGCGCCAGGCCTAGTGACTCGTTTTACCCGATAAGGGCCTTCCCACTTCGGCGTCAACTTGTTCGAATTCTTGGCGGACTGAACGCGCCGAAGAACAAGGTCGCCTTCCTCGAAACTTCGGCACTAACCTTTGCGGCTATGGTAGCGGCGCCAAAGCTTGCTGGTAACGAGCAGCTCGTACAGCGGCCTGAAGACGGTCCTCCTCAAGGAGCAGCGCGTCATCTTGTCGCAGCTGCTCTTGCTCAAGCTCATCATAAGCGAGTACTCGAGGTGACCCGTATACGAGTTCCGTGGGGAGAACTGCCTCTGCTCCATAGACTAGAGCGAAAGGTGTCTGGCTAGTGGCTCGATTTGGTGTCGTTCTGATCGACCAAAGAACCACCGGCAGCTCCTCAATCCAGTTTCTTCCGCACTTGTGCAGCCTGTCGAAAGTTCTGGTCTTGAGCCCTCGCAGCACTTCAGCATTTGCCCTCTCCGCTTGAACGTTGCTTCTCGGATGAGCAACAGAAGCGAAGCAGACCTTGGCGCCAAGATCTTGGACGTATTGCATGAAGGTGCGGCTCGTGAATTGTGTGCCATTGTCGGTGATGATCCGGTTAGGAATCCCAAAACGGCAAACAATTGACTCAAGAACTTGACTCGCCGATCGTGCTGTCACCTTCCTCATCGCTTCCACTTCCGACCACTTTGTGAACTTGTCGATTGCAACGCATAAGTACTCAAAGCCCCGACAGCTCGGGAAAAGGGCCGAGGATGTCGAGCCCCGGACCAAAATGGCCAGGATAAAGGGATCGCCCGGAGAGCTTGAGCTGGCTGGTGTATCTCGCTTGGAATGGAACCGCACGCTTCACACTTGGTTACTTGTGCAGTTGCATCCTGGAGGGTTGTCGGCCAGAAGAAACCTTGCCGGAAAGTTTTGCTGGCAAGTGCTCTTGCGCCAATGTGATGACCACATATGCCTCCATGTATCTCTGCCAGTAGCTTCTGTCCATCTTCCCGGTGAATACACTTCAATTTCACACCGTTGAGTCTTCTTCTGTACAGTGTGCTGTCGACAAACTGGTACATACTTGACTGCCGGGCTATTCTATCCGCTTCTTCTTGCTCTTCGGGAAGTTCTCCTGTCTGAAGGAAATGGACAATCTGCTGCGCCCATGTTGGAGCTTGCTGCTCGACGACAAGGACTAAAGGCACATCTGCTGCTGCGGGAACATCTGCTTCTACGGCGAGAACCTGCGGTTCAGCCGGAGCTGGATATTCCCCGGCAAGCTTGCCGGAGCAAAACTTGTCGGGAGCGTCTGCTTCAACGAAACAAGCCCTAGGGCTTGTCGGAGCAGACTGCTCTTCAGCACTCTCGGTGTTGATCCTGGGGACTTTCGCGGCGGCGGCTTCGGGAAGCTCTGCCGGAAAATAGTCGCCAGAAATCAACTTCCTCTTCTTGTTTTGTCAAGTTGATGGTGTTACGGTTGGTTGAGTCAGCTTGAGCACGAAGATTCCTGGTTCCACAGGTAACTTGAGTGCGGCGCACTTTGACAGGCCATCAGCAATATCATTCTGAGCTCTTGGAACATGTTCCATCTGTAGGCCGTAAAAATGTTCTTCTAGCTTTCTCACTTCATAAACGTAGGCTTCCATCAACGGACTCTGATAATCTTTGTTTACTTGGCGGACGACAAGCTGCGAGTCACCCCTGACAATGAGCTTCTTTATCCCAAGGTCTACCGCGATTCTGAGACCGGCAAGCAAACCTTCATACTCTGCTGTATTGTTTGTTGCTTGCTCCTAGGGAAAGTGCATTTGAACTATGTACTTGAGGTGCTCTCCGGTGGGTGCGATAAGCAGCACGCCGGCACCGGCGCCTTGCAGCGAGAAGGCACCATCAAAGTACATCAGCCATTCCTTGCCTGCCTCCTTGACGGGGATGCTCGTCTCTGAAATTTCTTTGTCTTGCGTTGGCGTCCATTCTGCTATGAACTCTGCCAGTGCCCTGCTTTGGATAGTTGAAGTGCTTTCAAACTTGAGGCCAAAGCTTGACAGTTCCAGTGCCCACTCGACAATCCTGCCTGTTGCTTCTGGATTTTGCAATATTCTCTTCAGCGGAAAGCGAGTGACAACTGTGATCTCATGTGCTTGGAAGTAATGGCGCAGCTTTCTCGAGGCCATGAGGAGGCCGAAAAGCAATTTCTGCACACCAGAGTACCTTGACCTAGCCCCCTGTAGAAGGGTACTGACAAAGTAAACTGGGCGCTGCACCATCCTTTTCTGCATCTTCTCGCACGTCTGCGCAGATCCGTCCTCGTCGGGACCAGAGCTTGTCGGTGAAGCCCCCTGCTTGTCGCTGGATGCATCTGCCTTGGTTGCCGGCTCATCATCTGCCTCCCTTTCCGCTACTAACGCAGCACTAACCACTTGATTGGTTGCTGCTATATACAGCAACAACTTCTCTTGTGGCCTAGGTGCGACAAATATTGGAGTGGAGGACAGGTACCTCTTTAAGTCGTGCAGCGCAGCCTCCGCTTCGGGAGTCCATTTCATTGGTCCTGCCTTTTTCAAAATCTTGAAAAATGGCAGGGCGCGCTCAGCAGACCTAGAGATAAACCTGCTGAGAGCAGCCACGCAACCGGCAAGTATTCGTACATCCTTGACGCGCTTTGGTGCTTCAATCTGCTCAATGGCCTTGATCTTGTCGGGATTGGCTTCAATTCCCCGCTAAGACACGAAGAACCCGAGAAGCTTGCCGGAAGGGACTCCAAACACGCACTTCTCGGGGTTGAGCTTGAGGTTGATCTTGCGCAGATTTGCAAAGGTCTCATCTAAATCTTGAACCAGAGTTGCTTTGTCCTTGCTCTTGACCACTATGTCATCCATGTAAGCTTCTACATTTCTGTGCATTTGCGGCTCAAAAGCGTCATGGACTACTCTTGCAAACGTTGAACCAGCATTCTTTAGCCCAAAAGGCATCCGTACAAAACAGTAGGTGCCACACGGGGTGATGAATGCGGTTTTCTCTTCATCCTCTTCTGCCATGAAGATCTGATGATATCCTGAATATGCATCAAGAAATGAAAGCAAATCACATCCAGCCGTGGAGTCAACAATCTGGTCGATGCGCGGCAAGGGAAATGGGTCTTTGGGACAAACTTTGTTAACATCTGTGAAGTCGATACAAAGTCTCCATTTCCAATTTGCCTTTCGTACAACTACCGGATTGGCCAACCACGTGGGATGGAGCACTCCTCTGACAAGGCCTGCTGCTTCCAACTTCTTGATTTCTTCTGCTATGAATTCTTGGCGCTCCACTGCCTGTTTTCTGACTTTTTGCTTGACGGGCCGCGCATGAGGACAGACAACTAGGTGATGCTCAATTACTTTCCTGGGAACACCGGGGATGTCAGACGGTTGCCATGCAAACACGTCGACATTCGCCCGCAGGAAAGCAACGAGCGCGCCTTCCTATTTAGGGTCGAGAGTGGCACTGATGGTGAAGGTACCACCAGTGCCGTCCTCCTTGGCGGGCACCTTCTTGGTCTTCGGTGGAGCTGCCATCATCTTCTTGCACTTGCCGGTGGAGCTCGATGTCGCGTCCTCGACGGTAGCGCAGCACTCCGAAGAGGTGCGCTTGCCGGAGTGGGCATCCGAGCTCTTGCCGGACTTGGTCTTCTTCTTCCCCCCGGGAGCTTCAGCGGCAAGTGATTTGCTATCTGTTGCAGCAGCTGCCTCCCGCTAGATCTTGTCGGCGCAGATAAGAGCATCCTTCTTGTCGCCATGGACAGAAATGACACTTATCGGGCCGGGCATCTTGAGCAAGTTGTATGCATAATGAGAGGCTGCCATGAACTTGGCGAGTGCTGGACGGCCAAGTATTCCATTGTAAGGCAATGGAAAATCAGCGACGTCAAACGTGACCCTCTCAGTCCTGAAGTTTAGCTCGCTGCCAAATGTTACCGGCAACGTGATCTTCCCCTTTGGCTTGCTCCTTCCTGGGTTGATTCCTTGGAATGTGCCAGTCTCTTCGAGCTCGCTGTCGTGGATCCAAGCTTCGGAGCACCGCGGATGAGATCAGGTTTAAGCCGCCCCGCCGTCAACTAGCATCTTGGTGACCTTGAGGTTGCGGATAGTTGGTGAGACCAACATCGGCAAGCACCCGATCGCAGTTATGCGATCGTGGTGGTCCTCAATATCAAAGATGATAGGCGGTTGGACCATTTCAAAGGCTTGCGTGACTCTACGGATGGTTCTGCTGCATTAACCTCCGCATCCATTGCTTGAGTTGGCGGTGTGAGGTATGCGAGAAGCACCGCCGTCAACGCAGAGGACCTCCGTGGCTTTCGAAACTCCTGCTCGTCAGCCTCATCGCCTTCCATATCTTCATCGTCATCGTCGTCTTCATCCTTGTCGCGCCGCGGGAGGTCTGTCTCCTTGCCGCTGCTTGGCCTTGTTGCAAGGCCCTCCCCGGCCGGGTCGCTTTGCTGGCTCCCCAAAGCACCTTCCTGGGCCTTCTCCTTGTCGCGCCACTCGTACTCAGCTTTCTGCTGTTCAACAAGCTGCTCGACCTTCTTGCAGCTCTGGAGGTCGTGGCCCTTGGTGCGGTGAATCTTGCAGTACTGTTTGTTGGAGCTGTCCTGCTTCTCGGCGGCCGCCACAGGCTTGCAGTCGGCGCCAGCGGCAACCTCCTTGCCGGAGCCACCAACTTTGGCTTTCTTGGCGGCACCACCGCTGTTGGATCGCTCGACAACTAGTACCTCTTTGCTCTTCTTCCTTCGGTTGTTCCGCCGCCGACTCTTCCTTGCCGGGGCGGTCTCCTCACTATCAGATCCTGCTTCTGCATTCTCTCCTGGGAGTCTCCTCCCTTCCTCAGCACGTGCACACTTGTCGGCCAAGGCTTACAGCTCACTGACGTCCTTAACTTTGCACATCGCCATCTCTTCCCTCATCCTGCGGTTCCGCACATTTTGATGAAACGACCGATCACAAGCGGGTGGACATCTGGGATGTTGTAGTGCACACGGCTGAATCTCTGAATGAACTTGCGCAGGGACTCTCCTTCCTTATGGGCGAGCAGATGAAGGTCGCTCTCTTGGCCATGAGGCTTGTGGCCGCCTGTGAAGGCGCCGACAAACTGATGGCATAAATCTGCCCAAGAGGATATGGAGCTGTCCGACAAGTGCATGAGCCAAGATCTAACATTGGGCTTGAGCACCAGTGGGAAGTAGTTGGCGAGGATCTTGTCGTCTCGTCCCCCCGCAGCTTGCACCGCGATGG
Source organism: Aegilops longissima (assembly GCA_021605205.1). NCBI lineage: Eukaryota > Viridiplantae > Streptophyta > Magnoliopsida > Poales > Poaceae > Aegilops > Aegilops longissima. The sequence continues at coordinate 703,375,683 of CM038680.1, read as the reverse complement.
TGTAGATGCTGAGGAACTCCGATGGATGCGTCCTGCCATCATACTTCTCCGCACGTCGGCTTGAAATTTTTCTTGTCGGGCCACTGGACTTGCCGCAGCTCACGAGTGAACGCAGGGCAACCTACCGCGTACGGCAAGTCACCTGGTTCCCCTGGCGCATGCACGTCAACAGAGGGCCCAGCGCGCTGAATGGATTGACGCCGCCCTTCTCTTCGGCGCTCGATGCGAGTTCGAGCGTCTTCTTGTTGCCGTTCTTGAAGAACTTGGCGCTGATCACGGCGAGCTCGTGGATCCGATGATGCGGTGGAGTCGCTGTCGAGGTGGATCCGACGAGTCGGCGATCTCGGCCTTCGGGGTGGAGAGTGCATGGTGGTTGCACCCCCACAGGTCTCGTCACCACCGGCTCGTGCCTTGTCGTCTCGCCGCGGCAGCGATGTGCTTGGTTGCCGCGGAACATCGCCGTTGGCAAAGCCGATGAGACTCTGAATGGTGGCCCTCCATTCGTCGACCTTGTCTGCCGTTGGAGGGTAATCCAGGAGCAGTTGAGCTCGCGCCAAAGCTTCTGCTTGAGTGGTGGGTGGCAATGGTGAACGGTGCGAGGAGCGGGATATGCTCGGACTTCTAAATATGTTAGAAGGAGCAGTATCCCGTCCTGGCGACCGTGCCCCACTCGCACCAGCCTGTTGGCGCGCAAGCTGTTCTTGAGCGTCCCCGGATCCACCAGCTCGATCTTGGGCCAACGAACGCATGGTGCTGCGAGCACCATCACGCTGTCGGTCTCGCGCCTCCTGAGATGGACGCGGTACGTGTACGGACGCCGAGGTTTGCGCCGCCTTGTCCTTGGACTTAGTAGCGACACGGGCTCCCTCGTCGACGTCCGCTCTTCCGCCGGTGTCTTCCCCACCACTAGTCGGCTCCGGTGGTGGTGGGTTTGACGCGGACGGCTCTGCTGCCGCCGAAGCCTTCTTCTTCGGTGGCATGTTGATGATAATGATGAAGATGTTGCTCGTGTGAACGCCGGATCAGGTTCACACAGCCTCAACGCCCCCTACCTGGCGCGCCAAAGATGTCGCGGAAGCTGATCGTATCCCACGAACACCTATGGGACCGGCGGACCGAGTCCCTTTTGGTTCGGTGGGGGGCGGAGATTGCACGAAGAGCAGATCGAGGCGATGCACACGAGCAGTTTACCCAGCTTCGGAGCTCTCCAGAGAGATAATACTCCTACTGCTGCTTGTCTGATTGTATTGTGTTCTTGATAGGGAGCGCGGAGAGCTACAAAACCTAGCTTGAGTGTTTCTGGTCTCGAATGAGTCGAACCTCCCTTACGTTGCACATGGGCCTCCTTTTATAGGCTCAAGGGGTCACCAACAGGTGGCAACGTAGACAAGGGCAAAATGGGAAAATGAGTTGCGGTTGGTACAGCTACTTTGTACAGTGTATTCTACCTAACTCTGACGGCAAGGGACAAAAGCAATAAATGCCCATCCATGTCGCCTAAACAGTGCAGAAAGGGACCGTCAAGGGCGCCACCGCTTGCCACGATGGCACTCTTGTCAGCGCCGCTTACCGCTGCTCTCCGCTGGCTGCACAGCCTCTTGACACGCATGCCTGGAATGGTCCCATGGAGACACGTTGGTGGATGAGCTGGAGCGGAGATGAAGAGAGGTTGCCGGCCGCGGCAAGTGCCTTGCCGCGGCTGAATCCTTGTCGCGCCCGGAAGCTTGTCGCTCACCGAGCCTTCCCGGCAAGCTCCTCTTGCCGGGGTCTTGTCTTCTGCGTGCCTTGAGTGGCCTTCCCGGCAAGCTCCTCTTGCCGGGGCCTTGTCTCCTTGGCTTAAATACTTTGTTCTTGAATGGCTCCAAAGGAACCACAGAGGACCTTGGCAGTCACCAGGCAAGCCTTGCCACGGGGCGCTGCGACTGCCCGTGCACGAGTTCGGGATACTAGGGTACCCCTACTCTAGTACGCCGACAAGATGTCGGGGAAGCTGATCGTATCCCACTAACACCTATGGGACGGGCGGACCGATTCCCTTTTGGTTCGGTGGGGGGCGGAGATTGCACGAAGAGCAGATCGAGGCGATGCACACGAGCAGTTTACCCAGCTTCGGAGCTCTCCGGAGAGATAATACTCCTATTGCTGCTTGTCTGATTGTATTGTGTTCTTGCTAGGGAGCGCGGAGAGCTACAAAACCTAGCTTGAGTGTTTCTGGTCTCGAATGAGTCGAACCTCCCTTACGTTGCGCATGGGCCTCCTTTTATAGGCTCAAGGGGTCACCAACAGGTGGCAACGTAGACAAGGGCAAAATGGGAAAATGAGTTGCGGTTGGTACAGCTACTTTGTACAGTGTATTCTACCTAACTCTGACGGCAAGGGACAAAAGCAATAAATGCCCATCCATGTCGCCTGAACAGTGCAGAAAGGGACCGTCAGGGGCGCCACCGCTTGCCACGATGGCACTCTGTCCGCCGCTTCGCGCTGCTCTCCGCTGGCTGCACAGCCTCTTGACACGCATGCCTGGAATGGTCCCATGGCGACACGTTGGTGGATGAGCTGGAGCGGAGATGAAGAGAGGTTGCCTGCCGCGGCAAGCGCCTTGCCGCGGCTGAATCCTTGTCGCGCCCGGAAGCTTGTCGCTCATCGAGCCTTCCCGGCAAGCTCCTCTTGCCGGGGTCTTGTCTTCTGCGTGCCTTGAGTGGCCTTCCCGGCAAGCTCCTCTTGCCGGGGCCTTGTCTCCTTGGCTTAAATACTTTGTTCTTGAATGGCTCCAAAGGAACCACGGAGGACCTTGGCGGTCACCAGGCAAGCCTTGCCGCGGGGCGCTGCGACTGCCCGTGCACGAGTTCGGGATACTAGGGTACCCCTACTCTAGTACGCCGACACTGATTTATCTTCAAAACCTTCTGAGAATGCATATGACCTCTTCCCCTTCCCTCGCATCTCTAATGCTGTCACAGGTACATGTCCGTGGGAGAATCCCTTGGTTCTCATAGTCTACATTCGTTTGCAGAATACTTACAGCATCACATTAGTTTTCCTGAAGCCAGCTCCTGCTTGACAGCAAGCGTAAGCCTCTGAAGCCTTTGAACGGATTGAAGCCATTCAGTTTAAAGTTCATTGTTGGAGAGAAATCAGTAAGGAAGGGTGGCAGACAGCGTCGAGGGGGTACATCAAAAGATCTGCCTGATGACCTAGCAGAGCTCTACAAGACAGAGCCTGAAGAGAATTATCATCAGCACAAGACACGAATCCAATGGATTCGACGCTATTGGGCTGAAGAATGGTTCAAGTACAAGTTCGTAACCAAGGAATATGCATAGAAGAATGCTATCAAGAGTCCTTCAGGTGATATTCTCTATCGAGGCCTTCAACCCAAGAACAGAGCAGAAGCTATTGCACATGGTTTCTATCCCTGCATGGTCCGAGGACCTCAGCCTGAGAATGCCGATCCCTCATCATTACTCTGGTGTCGTGATGATGCTCTCTTCAAGCGCAACTTCCAGCACGCAAAGGCTTCGGCCAAGGAAAACAAGAAGTCATTGGGATTAGACTTCAACCCTGGTCCCTCTGCTCCCCGTGCTGAAGGCTCACGTGATGCGGAACCAAATGTCATCGGCCCCTTCTCCAACCTTGATGGTGTAACACCCCAAATTTTTTTGCCAAGTTTTCAATATTAAAATTTTTGCCAAGGGTTTTAAAAATCTTTATTTCTGTTGATTTCAGAACTTTTCTTTTATTGTTAAGGAGTTTTGTATTTTTCCCAAGTGGAGCTTTCCATAATACATTGGACTTCTTTGCCATCTAGTTTAAAACAATTTCTAAATAAGTAGAATTGTTTATTAAATTATTTCACCTTGAACTTTATTCATTGAAATGAACTATATTGAATTTTTGGAGCTCCTTTTGAACTACAACCTTTGGAGATGTCATGTGAGGTCTCCAAATCACATTGTGCATTAAGATAATTATTTCTTGACATATTTTGAGTTTTACACCTGTTTTTCAAATCTGGTCCAGTGGACACTTTTACACTACAACCCAATTAAATATTTCCCTAGAGCCTCCACCAAAATTATGGGATGTCAGTGATAGCATGCCATTCAACTTTATGCAATAACATAGTGATGTTCTTTGGAAAATTTGAGTGCAACAGCCTCTTTTTCATTCTGGACCAGACTTGTGTTTTCTACTACAACTCTATTATTTCTTGCTCTAGTGACCTTGTGTTTTCTCATGCTTGTAGTCAACCTTGCAAAACCCCTAAGTCCAGGAGCATGCTCTATTTGGAACACTTTTGGTCCATGAAATGATGCCACTCACTCCCTGCCCAGAATTGAGGTTTTGCAAAACTTGCACTAGCAAGTTTCTCCTTTTTGCAAACTGACTTCACCACCCTCTCTTATATCCATAGAGATACTGATCTGGAGAGTTTGGCCACTCCAAGAGCTACCTAGGTGCCTTTGGCATTTTGTCAAACACCCTGTGTGCATGACCAGTTTTGGCATGAGTTCAAGTTTACATTGTGAACTTGAGCCCCTGACCTACCCAAAGATGTCCTAAGGTTTTGCCTAGCCCCTAACCCCTTTCTCGCTAACTCCTTGTGGTTTGGAACCCCTAGGCTGCCCTGGCATTTCATCGAGCACCTTTGTGCGTGCTCGTGGCGCGCCAGGCGTGCTTGGCACCCGCTTGCACCCGAGTCGCCGCGTCGCACCCCGCACTCAAAACCCGGCCCCAGCCAGCTCGTCGTGTCCCCCTGCACCACCACACCACCCCGACCAACCTGGCACCCCACAGCGCCACCGCCAGGATGGCCGTGGCGGCTAGCTGCCATCCGCTAGCAGGCCCGACCGTGGTCGGCGCCGCCCAAGCCACCCCAGCTTGCCACCTGCCCTTGTGAGCAAGTGCGAGCTCATCCGCAACCTCGTCGCTAGCGCTCGTCGCCCACGTCGCCCAAGCTACAGGGAGGCGGTTCGCCGTCGTCCTTATCGCCGGCCGCCCCTGAACCGACCTCCACCACATATATAAGGGCCCCAGAGCTCAACCAGGTCCTCGAGCAACCTCATTTGATCCTCCTAGTGTTGCCTTGGCCAGCAGTCGAGCAAGGGAAGGCCTTCTTCCCCAAGTATGGCGGTTCGATGCCGCCAAGCCCTGCCGATTCCATCGCCACCAGTGCCTCTCCTCTCCACTCTCTCCACCAAGAACTCCCCTTCCTCTCGCGAGCACAACCCCTCGCTCAATTTTGGCCGAGATCACCGCAGCCCCAAACTCACTATCCACCGAATGCCCTCCGCCGGAGCTCGCCGCCAGCGACTCCTCCACCCCGGCTACCCTCGACCACGGAAGGATCGCCTAGGAGTGGCGGATCCATCCCTGCACTCGGATGCCGTCGTGGAGCCACCTAACGCCGGCGAAGATCGCCGGAGTTCCTCCTCCGTTCGGCCAGAGGAAAGAGAGGGAAGGAGACTGGTGAGACGACGGTGGGGCCCCTTGACCCATGGCAGTGACTCAGCGCCATCCACGCTGGATAAGTGGAGCGCATTTTCAAAATGTGCCTTCGACGTGTGCGATATAATCGAAACGTTTTCTGTTTTTCTGTTTTATTTTAAAATCAGATTTGACCAGAACTTTGACTGCCTATAACTTTTTAAATACAACTCCAAATGAATTGATTCTTTTTGCTACCTCTCTCAAATATTGTCTAGTTTATTTTAAGATTTATTTGAAAAAATTTCAAAACAACTTTTGTGCTGTTTTTATTTTGTGTGTTAATTCAAATATATTATTTTAAATAGGGTTTTTGAAGATTTCATGATGATTTGGATGCACCCTTCCTTCCCATGACCTGAAGGCAAGCATTCAGAACCCTGGTGAATTTTTGTGTGTGTTGCACAGCACGGTGGCAACACCACCCCGACTTATACATGCGTCATTTTATGTGAGGATGAGATCCTGTTCATGGGCGCATTTTTTTAGAGTTTATGCTAATGTAGTTGACATGAATTGTGATGGAAATCACCGTCATACGTCTTCCATGCATACCGGCAGGAAAGACGGGAAGGCCTCGGTCTTGGGTAGACACGGGCTTGTCCCTAGTCCTCCGTCGAGACGGTCGTGGCCGGTATGACATGAGGGGATGTCGCGTGGTGTTTCCATCTGTTGTTTGAGATATATGTATTGTTGTGCTAATCATGCAGGAAATATTACAACCTCCTGAGTCGACCGTAGATCGAGTCTTGTGCCAGTAACCCCCATACTTGCTTCGTACTACCACTGGTCTCCACACCAAGTAGGGTACGGTTCAGTAAATTGTTAACCCTTTCCTAGCACACACCGTACAGAGAGGCCGTGGTGCGAGATACTGGAGGCATCCGGTAGTCATACCACCGGGTCCGGGAGCATGGGTGTTTCGGTTGTAGCCGAAAGGGGGTAGCTCCCAAGTTTGCGCGCGGTATAAGTTTTGTGATCCCATGTTACGTCGAGGTTGTAGCCTCCCCACTTAGAGTTTTGCTTAACAGGTGTTGTGGGTGATTCCAGACACATGTGAGTTAAGCTGGTGTGTGCAAGTTAGGTGTGTTTTCAACAAAAGACCGTGAGCGGAATTAGTCTCGATGGACTAAAGAAATCCGTTACTCGTGGGTAAAGAGTACACCCTCTGCAGAGATTAAACCTATTCCAATAGCTGTGTCCATGGTTAAGGATTACAGTTTGGGATGGGTCAAGTGTCGGTCTTAGTGTCGGTCTTCGGAGGTGAAACTATTAAACCTGGGAGCACGATTGTGACTTGTGATAATTTATTATTACTATTTTGGATGTGGACTAACCCATGATATTTTCTGGTATTCTTGAATATCCCTGGGATGTTTCTACCTCCTGGATATTCATTGTGGCATTTCTTTTTAAGCCCTTTATGCGGTGTCGCTCAGACGCCCGATTGTGGCATTTCTTTTTAAGGCCCTTTATGTGGTGTCACCAGACGCCTTGATTGTGGCATTTCTTTTAAAGCCCTTTATGTGGTGTCGCTCAGACGCTTGACCGTGGCATTTCTTTTAAAGCCCTTTATGTGGTGTCGCCAGACGCCTCGACCGTGGCATTTCTTTTAAAGCCCTTTATGTGGTGTCGCTCGACGCCTTGACCGTGGCATTTCTTTTTAAAGCCCTTTATGTGGTGTCGCTCAGACGCCCGACTGTGGTATTTCTTTTAAAGCCCTTTATGTGGTGTCGCTCAGATGCCCGACTGTGGCATTTCTTTTAAAGCCCTTTATGCGGTGTCGCTCAGACGCCCGACTGTGGCATTTCTTTTGAAGTCCCTCATGTTATTTATTTCAAATTTTAATACCATCACGTTATTGCATATTCACAAATTACATGCTTGCACGTTTCAGAGTTTTATCTATCTTATGTGACTAGCGTCATACGCATAAAATATTTTCAGTACATCATTATTAATTTATGCCCGTGTTCTTAATGTTTGCGAGTACATTCAAAGTACTCACTGGCTTGTCCCTGGCTATTGTCTTGGCCATATTTCATTTTTGGAGAGGAGCGTTGCGGTGACTGTCCCAGAACCTAAGCAACGGTGATAGCCGCCACGCGAAGATAGGAGTTAACCTGGTCAGCTGTTCCCGTGGGAAATGGAGTCCCATGAGCAAGGATATTTCATAAACCGCTTCCGCCATCAACCTTTAGAAACCATTTGTTGTATGCACAGGCCAGGATGGTCTTGTACTAGACATATTGTATTTTTCCGCTTGGAATTTCTGTATCAAGCTAGTGCCTCATCAGCTAACAGTAATCCTGGGGCTGATGAGCACAAGGACCGTTTTTCCTGGGAATTGACTCCTGGAGAACCGGTCGCCACAGACTTGGTACCAGAGCCAGGCTGACCATTGGCTAATCCTATCTTAGTCAGGTCAATAAATTTAGGCTAATAACCCACCGAGCCATAACCAAGACCTCAGCCAAGCTTCTCGCACAAGATAGCCACACAGTGACCCGACGCTTTCTGCAGTCGGTGCCCAACCTATCAACTAGCCCGTCTATCACCCACAAGTGACCAGCACCAAAGGCGTCTCATTCGCAAGCGTGCGAAGGAAGACTCCGTCCCCTTTTTCTATAAAAAAGGACGCGCTCGCCTCAACCCAGCCCAGCTCAGCCGCTATTCCAAAACCAAACCACAATGCCTTGTCCCGTAGTAAACCATGAGACTACAGCAACCAACCTTGGAGGTTTTGTGACCATACTCGCAAACCTCACCCGTCGTGCCTACGCGTTAGAAGAACCACCCGAATATGTTGTGTACCAAGGACCCATTAGTGGCGAGAGCCGTCAATTTCGGGCCAATGTACATATCTACGGAGGGGTCTGCACCGAGCGCCTCTACAGTTCACCGGAAGAACTACTTCCTTTGAGCCATAAGCCATCCAACTAGCTGCCCGAGAGGCTATAGTTCATCTCAAGCACTGTCGCCCAGAGTTAATCGTCGCTCGCTCCACTACTACCCCAGCGTGAAGGGTATGGTAGACCACCTCAAGTTGCCAACGGAGACCATGAGATGCAGACCCTGCATTATCGCATCTAGTGCGCTATGTAAGTGCCTTTGGAGGACCTATTCGATCAGATCACTATTGATCTGGTCGCAGCTCGTGGAGAGCTGGTTCGTCGAGCCCCACCAAGGGAGGAGATCGAGCCCAACGCCGACAACCCCGTCGTGCTGTTTGGACAACCGATCGAGACCCTGAGGCCAGCCCCAGCCATCAGCCAAGGTGTTTTGATGACCCCAGAAGTGCTTCGTCGCCTCCTGGGAGCACACTCCAACGGGGTTGTGGTCAACAATCCCCGTGACGGTCATCATCACTACCCCGAGCCTGCAGCCCCTCAGCCCTCTCCAGCAAATTCCGACGGTGAGAACCGTGGAGCAGTCTCAACGTCCACAAGGGACGCCCGCTTGGATGTGAACGAAGTAGACTGAGACACTCGAGTAGTAGCAAGTCCCAGTGTATCCTCGCTTTGTAATCCTGTGATTTCTTAAATTAGCGCAGCCTGGTATCATGCATCTATTTTATATAGTAGTCTTGCATGGATGTATTAGCATGCAGTGTGATTTCTCTATCCTTGGCGCAGCCACCAAAACCGCCCCGACAATATCCAAAGTGATACGTCACTTTAGTAAGATGTGTGTACCTGTGTTTGACCCTGAGCTGAGCTGGCCAAGTCTTTTACCACGGTAAATGACCCAGCCCCGGTGCTATAAAAAAAGACCATCGAGTGACCTTGCCAAGCACCCTTCGCCTTGTGCACGATCTTCACAACCTTTTCCTGCCATGCCGAACCCTAGTATTTATCTAAGGACTCCAGATGCTACCCCGGGTAGTTTTGTCAAGATATTGTGGGATTTTACCCGCAGTACCATGGGCGCAACCCAGCCACCCCAGTACGAGCTGTTCAAATCTAGGATCACCCCTTCCACCTCGAGATATTGGGCAGCCGTGCACATCCCGCCCGTAAACCCAAACCAAGACCCCACAGAAGTCTCCTTCGTGGGGAAATCTATGCCAACCCCGCACATGGCCGTAGAAGCTGCTGCATATGAAGCGATTGCTCGCCTTTGATTCGCGGTACCCTATGCCAGCGAACGAGGGTATTATTATTTTCCGAGCCGTGCAGCACCCGGAGGAGTAACATCCTTTCCAGGTGGACGTATTGAGAGAGACCCAGTCTTGGCCAACCTCGTCCAATACGTCATCGCGCAAGAACGTTTGACCCAACATGTGATGGGTTATCTGCAGAGCCTCGCGGATTTAAATCCTCAGATCGCCATCGGCAAATCACTGAGGCCCGACCAGGAGAGACACATACATCGACTGGTCAATCCACTCCCTCCGATAGAAGAAGAGTGTATCCTAGTACCGGAAACGTTTTCTCAGGACCCCGTCCAGTTACCGTTTTCAATTTAGATGCACCGCTGTATTTATTGTCGCATTTCTTATTTATGTGTTATAACTTATGCTTAGTACCCCGAGTTTCCAGCGAGTAAATCATTAATGTAAGCAGCTCTGCCGCTTTTGGACTTTAATGTATTACTGTTTTCCCTCGCGAGAAATCCGGGAGCGTGGTCTCTTTTTCCTGAGTTGCCGCTTCGTATGATTTCTCACGACATAGATCATTAATTTCACTCAGCCCCAAGGCAGCAGACTCACCCCACAATTACACGAACACATACACTGCTTGCAAAATTTTGCAACTGTGTTCCGTCTAACTAAGCACCTCCGGACAACAGTTATCACCCGGCACACCCCACCTACTCGTCATGGCCACCGCGACCGCGGAGAGCCAGCAGCCGAGCAGCGGCATCACGATGATCGTCGAGGATCATCGCACACAGGAGCACCGAGAGCCCCAGCACCGCTGCCAGCCCTCCGCACAACAGGACCACGTACCAGTCCGGCGTCGCCTCCGCCATTAGCGCCTCGTCTCGAGCTCCGGCAATCGGAAACAGAGGAGAAGAAGAGACAAGGAGGGGCGAGGCCAGGTGCGAGGAAGAAGAGGAGAACGCCGCGGTCATTTTATAGCTCGAGCTCGGTGTACGGTGGGCGAGGTCCACCAGCGCCGCTCGTCGCCCGACCGCCGGTGTTCGAAGCGAACCATGAAAGGCCGACAGCAAGACTGCCCGCGAGGTGAGTGCACGCTGCATCGGCAGCTAGCGCGCCACCACGACTACCATGGTACGGCCTTGGTACCCTACGCGCTAGGCGTCGCCGGTGGAGAAAGCGCGGGAGAAAGGAAGAAGAAGGAGCCGGAGGAAGGAGAAGAGGCTAACCGTGGGCCCGGGTCCACCAGTCAGCCAGAGAGAGCACAGTGCTCTCGGGTGCAACCAGCGTATTCTGAAATTTAGAATTTATTCTAAATTCATGACCAGTGTAGAAATCGCTAGTTTTCCCCACACCACGCCAGTACCCCCACACTGTACTTTTGCACCACTTATTGTCCTCTCACTGTAGCCATTTCTGTTTTAATGCATATTTATTTAAAAAAATTTAACTCTTTGCAAATCTCGAGGACGAGATATTTCTTAAGGGGGGTAGTAGTTGTAACACCCCAAAAATTTTTGCCAAGGTTTCAATATTAAAAATTTTGCCAAGGGTTTTAAAAATCTTTATTTCTGTTGATTTCAGAACTTTTCTTTTATTGTTAAGGAGTTTTGTATTTTTCCCAAGTGGAGCTTTCCATAATACATTGGACTTCTTTGCCATCTCGTTTAAAACAATTTCTAAATAAGTAGAATTGTATATTAATTATTTCACCTTGAACTTTATTCATTGAAATGAACTATATTGAATTTTTTGAGCTCCTTTTGAACTACAACCTTTTGATAGAATCTCTTAAAATTCCAACCAAAATTTGGAGATATCATGTGAGGTCTCCAAATCACTTTGTGCATTAAGATAATTATTTCTTGACATATTTTGAGTTTTACACCTGTTTTTCAAATCTGGTCCAGTGGACACTTTTACACTACAACCCAATTAAATATTTCCCTAGAGCCTCCACCAAAATTATGGGATGTCAGTGATAGCATGCCATTCAAATTTATGCAATAAAATAGTGATGTTCTTTGGAAAATTTGAGTGCAACAGCCTCTTTTTCATTCTGGACCAGACTTGTGTTTTCTACTACAACTCTATTATTTCTTGCTCTAATGACCTTGTGTTTTCTCATGCTTGTAGTCAACCTTGCAAAACCCCTAAGTCCAGGAGCATGCTCTATTTGGAACACTTTTGGTCCATGAAATTATGCCACTCACTCCCTGCCCAGAATTGAGGTTTTGCAAAACTTGCACTAGCAAGTTTCTCCTTTTTGCAAACTGACTTCACCACCCTCTCTTATATCCATAGAGACACTGATCTGGAGAGTTTGGCCACTCCAAGAGCTACCTAGGTGCCTTTGTCATTTTGTCAAACACCCTGCGTGCATGACCAGTTTTGGCATGAGTTCAAGTTTACATTGTGAACTTGAGCCCCTGACCTACCCAAAGATGTCCTAAGGTTTTGCCCTAGCCCCTAACCCCTTTCTGCTAACTCCCTTGTGGTTTGGAACACCCTAGGCTGCCCTGGCATTTCATCGAGCACCTTTCAGGCGTGCTCTGGCGCGCCAGAGGCGTGCGTTTGGCACCCGCTTGCACCCGAGTCGCCGCGTCGCACCCAAGACTCAAAACCCGCCCCAGCCAGCTCGTCGTGTCCCCCTGCACCACCACACCACCCCGACCAACCTGGCACCCCACAGCGCCACCGCCAGGATGGCCGTGGCGGCTAGCGGCCGGCCGCTAGCAGCCCGACCATGGTCGGCGCCGCCTAAGCCACCCCAGCTTGCCACCTGCCCTTGTGAGCAGTGCGAGCTCATCCGCAGCCTCGTCGCTAGCGCTTCGTCGCCGCCGTCGCCCAAGCTACTGGGGAGGCGGTTCGCCGTCGTCCTTATCGTCGGCCGCCCCTGAACCGACCTCCACCGCGTATATAAGGGCCCCGGAGCTCAACCAGGTCCTCGAGCAACCTCATTTGATCCTCCTAGTGTTGCCTTGGCCAGCAGTCGAGCAAGGGAAGGCCTTCTTCCCCGAGTCCGGCCGGTTCGGTCGCCGCCAAGCCCTGGCCTATTCCATCGCCACCAGTGCCTCTCCCTCTCCACTCTCTCCACCAAGAACTCCCCCTTCCTCTCGCGAGCACAACCCCTCGCTCAATTTTGGCCGGAGATCACCGCAGCCCCAAACTCACTATCCACCCGAATGACCCCTCCGCCGCGGAGCCCGCCGCCGGCGACTCCCTCCACCCCCGGCTACCCTACGACCACCGAAAGGATCGCCTAGGAGTGGCGGATCCATACCTGCACTCGGATGCCCTCGAGGAGCCACCTAACGCCGGCGAAGATCGCTGGAGTTCCCGCCTCCGTTCGGCCAGAGGAAAGAGAGGGAAGGAGACTGGTCAAACCTGACCAGCGGGGCCCCCTTGACCCACTGGCAGTGACTCAGGCGCCATCCACGCTGGATAAGTGGAAGCGCATTTTCAAAATGCGCCTTCGACGTGTACGTATAATCGAAACGTTTTTCTGTTTTTCTGTTTTATTTTAAAATCAGATTTGACCAGAACTTTGACTGCCTATAACTTTTTGAATACAACTCCAAATGAATTGATTCTTTTTGCTACCTCTCTCAAATATTGTCTAGTTTATTTTAAGATTTATTTGAAAAAATTTCAAAACAACTTTTGTGCTGTTTTTATTTTGTGTGTTAATTCAAATATATTATTTTAAATAGGGTTTTTGAAGATTTCATGACGATTTGGATGCACCCTTCCTTCCCATGACCTGAAGGCAAGCATTCTGAACCCTGGTGAATTTTTGTGTGTGTTGCACAGCACGGTGGCAACACCACCCCGACTTATACATGCGTCATTTTATGTGAGGATGAGATCCTATTCATGGGCGCATTTTTTTAGAGTTTATGCTAATGTAGTTGACATGAATTGTGATGGAAATCACCGCCATACGTCTTCCATGCATACCGGCAGGAAAGACGGGAAGGCCTCGGTCTTGGGTAGACACGGGCTTGTCCCTAGTCCTCCGTCGACACGGTCGTGGCCGGTATGACATGAGGGGATGTCGCATTTCCATCTGTTGTTTGAGATATATGTATTGTTGTGCTAATCATGCAGGAAATATTACAACCTCCTGAGTCGACCGTAGATCGAGTTTTGTGCCAGTAACCCCCATACTTGCTTCGTACTTCCACTCGCCTCTACACCAAGTAGGGTACGGTTCGAGAAGTTGTCAACCCTTTCCTAGCACACACCGTCTGAGAGAGGTCGTGGTGGGAGATCTGGAGGCATCCGTAGTCATACCATCGGGTCCGGAGCATGGGTGTTTGGTTGTAGCGAAAGGGGTAGCTCCCAGTATGCATGTATAAATTTTGTGATCCCATGTTACGCCGAGGTTGTAGCCTCCCCACTTAGAGTTTTGCTTAACAGGTGTTGTGGGTGATTCCAGACACATGTGAGTTAAGCTGGTGTGTGCAAGTTAGGTGTGTTTTCAACAAAAAGACCGTAGACGGAATTAGTCTCGATGGACTAAAGAAATCCGTTACTCGTGGGTAAAGAGTACACCCTCTGCAGAGATTAAACCTATTCGAATAGCCGTGTCCATGGTTAAGGATTACAGTTTGGGATGGGTCAAGTGTCGGTCTTAGTGTTGGTCTTCGGAGGTGAAACTATTAAACCTGGGAGCACGATTGTGACTTGTGATAATTTATGATTACTATTTTGGATGTGGACTAACCCATGATATTTTCTGGTATTCTTCAATATCCCTGGGATGGTTCTACCTCCTGGATATTCATTGTGGCATTTCTTTTTAAGCCCTTTATGCGGTGTCGCTCAGACGCCCGATTGTGGCATTTCTTTTTAAGGCCCTTTATGTGGTGTCGCTCAGACGCCCGATTGTGGCATTTCTTTTTAAAGCCCTTTATGTGGTGTCGCTCAGACGCCCGACTGTGGCATTTCTTTTTAAAGCCCTTTATGTGGTGTCGCCGACGCCTCGATCGTGGCATTTCTTTTTAAAGCCCTTTATGTGGTGTCGCCGACGCCTCGATCGTGGCATTTCTTTTTAAAGCCCTTTATGTGGTGTCGCTCGACGCCTTGATCGTGGTATTTCATTTAAAGCCCTTTATGTGGTATCGCTTAGACGCCCGACTGTGGCATTTCTTTTAAAGCCCTTTATGTGGTGTCGCTTAGACGCCCGACTGTGGCATTTCTTTTGAAGTCCCTCGTGTTATTTATTTCAAATTTTAATACCATCACGTTATTGCATATTCACAAATTACATGCTTGCACGTTTCAAAGTTTTATCTATCTTATGTGACTAGCGTCATACGCATAAAATATTTTCAGTACATCATTATTAATTTATGCCCGTGTTCTTAATGTTTGCGAGTACATTCAAAGTACTCACTGGCTTGTCTCTGGCTATTGTCTTGGCCAGATTTCATGTTTGGAGAGGAGCGTTGCGGTGACTGTCCCAGAACCTAAGCAACGGTGATAGCCGCCACGCGAAGATAGGAGTTAACCTGGTCAGCTGTTCCCGTGGGAAATGGAGTCCCATGAGCAAGGATATTTCATAAACCGCTTCCGCCATCAACCTTTAGAAACCATTTGTTGTATGCACAGGCCAGGATGGTCTTGTACTAGACATATTGTATTTTTCCGCTTGGAATTTCAGATCGAGTTAGTGCCTCATCGCCTAACAAAGAATCCGGGGCTGATGAGCACAAGGACCGTTTTTCCTGGGAATTGACTCCCGGAGAACCGGTCGCCACAGATGGCCTCATCAATTACATCTTGGTCCCATGGTGCCAAAGTGGATCATTCTGATAATGATGCTGACACTGATGAAGCCCCAGCTCCTCCTCCAAAGCCGCAAAAGCAAAAGAAGCCAAAAGCTTCAAGATCAGCTGCTCCAAAAGCTTCACGTGCGAAGCCTCTGGCCACTGCGCCTCCTGAAGACAGTGTGCAGTCTGAAGATCAATCCCGAATCTCCAAGAAGACGGAGAAGAAAAAGCAAATCGTCAAGCATACTGATCAAACCTTGACTCCTGCTACCATTCTACGTGAAGAACCCATTGATCTTTCCAGCGATGAAGATCTTGCAGATGATGCCCTTGAGCAACTGATCAAGAGCAAGGAAGAAGCAGAGATCTTCAATAACCTGCCTCTCTTCGATGTGGCAATCATCCATAACTTCATTGATGAGTGGTTTGACACACCAAATCTCAGCTTTGAAGATCTGCAGCTTCCCATTGGCCTCAGCGTCTCCTTTAATGGCGCCATTGCTTCTGAGCTAGCTCTCGCTCAGCGCATCTTTGAGCTGAAAAACAAAATTGATTATGAGAAGGCTCGGTTTATGAAGCATGTGGCGAAGCTCAGCGTGCAAGATGTCAGAAGCGTCAAGGTCATGCTGCATGAGCTTAAAGAAGCCTTTCTCAAGAAGCGCCAAGAAGCCCAAGGATCTCGCGAGCATATGAAGAGTTTGGCTGACAAGTGTGTGCTTGCCTACAATGAGGCTGAGAAGCGCAAGTCTCTTGGCCGTCCTGGCATTGACCCCAGGATGGCTGCAAAGAAGAAGAAGCTCTCTACTGCCCAACCTGCACCTTCAAGTCAAGAAGCACCTCGCATTATCTTCCCAAGCAGCATGAGTGGATCGAAGCCAAAGGTCACGACTACCGCTTCAGAATAGAAGAAGACGAGGGCTGCCGAGGCTGAAGCCAGAAAGAGAAAGAATACTGAAGCCTCTGATGCCGCTCCCTCCAAGAAGAAGCGCAAAACCAAGAAGAATTGGGCTGCTCCCACATAGCCCTTGGTTGTTGAACCTATCTCAGTGGTTCGCCCTGCATGTGAACATCAAGAAAGATAGATGATAGTTCATGACCCTGCTCCCACAGAGGCTCATGAAGCTGAAGATATTCCAGCAGCTGAACCCACCGCTGCTGAAGACATTGGTCAAGATGACAATGTTGAAGATGATGAAGTTCTTCCTCAGATCGAACACAACGTGGTATCATCGCCTGTTCTCACGAACAGTGAACTCATCAACATTGGTCGTCCTCTGACGCCAATTGCTCAGGATGCATCGTGGGCTGATCACCCACAGCAACAAGACTCCCCAAGTACTCCCCAACAACAACAACAAGTTAGACCACCCGTGCATGAAGAAGAAGAAGACTTTGAGGTCCAGCCAACTCCATCTCCAAAGGCGTTGCCAGCATTTCGCAGGCTTTGCAAAGGATAAAAGCCTCAAGTCCCTCTTTCGAGCGTTCCAGAAGGAGAAGTGCATCATCAACCTGTTGCACGTCAAGTGTTTCCTGAAGCCACTCCAACTGAGAATGTCTCCGCGTCTGAAGCCCAAGCTGCTGAAGACAATCCGGCTGCATAAGCCGATGAAAGACAAGAAGACGTATGTGTCCCTCCTCCCCCAGTTATTGAAGAAGTTGTTCCTGATGTGAACGTGCCGGTGCCCGACCCTCCAGCTCGTCAAGTGGAGGTTGAAAATCCTGAAGCTGCCACTACCAACGCAAGAGAAGCCAATGACGTAGTCATGGCTGAAGCTAATGTGGAGCTTGAACCAACCAGTGTGCCTGAAGCCAATGAGGCAACTGCTCCCAAGCACCTGTTGTGCAGCCTGAAGCCTCAGCTGCCCACTGCTCCTGTTCCGCCACCAAGGCCCTATACAATTGAGCAAACATACAATCATGGTCAGCTAACCACTGTCCGATGGCCCATTCTGGTACCTCCGCCTACTGCCTCTGGACCTCAATTTGATTATCATGTTGAGCATAGGCCTCAGGTCCAGAAACCAAAGCCAAGACTGCCAAGGTTCGCAGGCACTGCTAATTCTACAGGGTCCTTCAATGCAAATGGCTTCAAAAGCCACAATACCTTCTTTGACAGCGCCAAGAACCCCTACTCAAAGCCAAGGATATCATCAGATCGTTTCTGGAGCTATCAACAGCGAAGCTATTACTCCTGCGTTCTGTATGATCAAGGGCGCATTTTCCCTCATATGCGCCTCGACACTAAAGCCATTGCTGGACTGCCGTGCTTAGAAGAAGCACTTGACTGTTTTCGTGATGCCGGTCTGCTCAGCTTTGTGACTGACAAAGAACATTGGAATGAAGAACTTTTGCTTCAATTCTATGCTACCCTCCACATTCGCGGCTACAACAGAGATATCAAGACCTGGGTTCTTGAGTGGATGACCGGAAATGTTCATCATGAAGCCAAAGCTCTTGATGTCATCGAGCTTACAGGCCTATCCACTCCTGGAGAGCTCTATGAACCTGACTGTCAACTACAACGCAATGCACTGGAGAGCATCTTCCACAAGCCTGAACCCAATATGAGCCATATGTTGAGAATGATGAAGCCCTTTCCATCTGACGCTGAATATCCAACAGAGTTCTTTGTTGATGACCTTGAGTATCTGCCTCGCACCATATATCACATCATCAGGCGAACTCTATCGCCTATCAAAGGACATTCATCAGCTGCTAAACTTGAAGGAGCCATGAAGACTTGGTCTTTTACATCCTTAATGGCATCAGCTTCAATTCCCAAGAATTCTTCATCAGGCAACTTGCTGCTTCTGGATCTCACCTTTTTGGTCTGAAGTTTTATGCTCCATGGGTCATGCACCTCATCAAGCGACGCTCTTCTGTCAACTATCAGCCCTCTGCTCGCAATCATCTGATCTTTCTACCAGAGGTTGATATGTCAGTTGAAGCTATATACCCTGAGCCTGCCAAGGAGCCTCTTTGTCTTCAAATTCCTGATCACCAAAGCTTCACTCAGTTCATGGAAGGCATTCAAGCAGTATCACGTATCTATCCAATGGCTGGAAATACTCGTTTGCCTCATCGTGCGCAAACTGAAGCCACTGAAAGCACCATTGCCCAAAGGCCAAAGAAGCGCTCTCGTGTTCTAAATGACCGAGAACTTCTTGTGGCACTTCATCAGAAACAAGATAAGCATCACTATTGGCACAAGAGACAGATGCAAAGCCTCTTGGTGGACGTCAATCGTATTCGAAATCTTGCCACCAAGAATGCATTTGTTGCTCATGAGACTTGCCGGCGATCATGGAAGAGTTTGACGCTGCTTAGTATTGAAGCAGATCTTCAAGACGATGGCTTCACTAAAAGATTCAAGTTTGACTCCACTCCTCCACGGACTGCTGTCCTACGTCGAACTCCATCGCTTGAAGACTCTGACTATTCTTCCTCCGCGGCAACTGTGAATGCAAGAGTGATCGATGATGAAGATGATGCTACTTCACCGCCTCCTACTTCTGCATGCATCGACACTGCACCAAGTACGTCTGGACCGCCAAGCAACAAGGAAAACCCTGCTGCTTCACCTACTCATGAGGACGAGTAGATGCTCTATGTCTTCAAACCTTTTTGGTCCTTACTGACAAAAGGGGGAGAAGCATATGAGTTTGATAATCTTCAAGCGGGTTCATATGGGCGGTTGCTTTATATTTTGCCTCGTGTTTACAACTCTCGCTTTTGAAACATTTGGTTCTTTGAGTTGTAACACTTAAACTCGATGGTTGTCTGCTACTTATTTGCTTTACTGTGATGCGATGATAAATTCCGCATGTGCGATGATAACTTCCGCACTTAGATCATTCTGCAGACGTCCATTTTTCATTATGCATGTCATTCTATTTGCTATATCATTTCATGCATGATGAATTATCTTCATAAGTTGAAGTGGATCTCCACAAGTACAACCTGCCATGTGCATTTGCATTCCAAAAGCAAATTACTTATATGCACATCCTCAGGGGGAGCCCTTGCTACTTATGAAGACAATACCCTATCCTTTACAATTTCACATACTTTATCCCCGTTGAAAACTTCAACCAGTTTGTCATCAATCACCAAAAAGGGGGAGATTGTAAGTGCATCTAATGCCACCCCTAGTTGGTTTTGGAGTATTGACGACAAAGTTGGTTGAGGGACTAATGCGTTTGTGAGAATTGCAGGATAACGCAGGTAGTGTCCCTCATTGATTCGGTTTACCTACCGGAGATGACCCCTAAAAATGTATGAAGATATTGAAGACAATGGTGGTATGTGAAGATATTCATATTGAAGACTATGACATGAGAAGACATTGAGTGAAGACTATGGAGCGCGAAGACTGTGTTGTTTCGTTGTTTCCTTTTCTTCTTTGTTGAGTCATAGGAACCACCGTACTGTTAAGTGGGGTCCAAGTGAACTAAGTCAGAATGACTGAAGTGATGCTCAACCCAAATCCTATGTCTTCGAGCGAAGACAATGAGAGCAAATCTTATCCTGAGCTGGATAAGTCAGCTTTGCTTGTAGCCCAAGTAAAGTTGCCGTGTGTGTTTGAAATCTGACCGTTGGAACACGTGTCAGTTCCTTAGTGACCCAGGGTCATTTCGGACATATCAGGTCCGGTTGCCCAGTGGCTATAAATAGCCCACCCCCTACACCATAAATAGGTGGCTGCTCAGAGTTAGTGCACGGCTTTTGTCGTTTGAGAGCAACCCACCTCAAAGCCTTTGAGAGAGAGAAATCCTTGCGAGGACCAAGCCCAAACACCCAGAGCCAAAGAGTATTAGGCATCACTGGAGTCTTTCTCTCTGTGTGACCTGAAGACTTATTACACTTGAGGACTGTGTATCCTCCAGCCGGTTAGGCGTCGCATTCTGAGCATCCAAGAGTCATTGTGGATTGCCGTGAACGAAGTCTGTGAAGGTTCAGAAGTCTACCTTGAAGACTTACCAGAGTGATTGGGCGAGGACTGTGTGTCCTTAGCTCAAGGATAATACGGTGAGGACTGTGTGTCCGGGACTGGGTGTCCTCGAGTTTAAATACTCAGCCGCTCCAACCAGATGTACAGTTGTCACAGCAACTGGAACTGGTCCAACAAATCCTGTGTCTACAACCAGTGACTGGTTCTATCCTCTTCCTTCCTTTACTTAAGTTTGTCTTCGTGAAGTCATTGCCTATCTGTGTATCTGTTTGACTTCATTGCTTGACTACTACTGTTGATTGGCTTCATACTATCTTCCATCCGGATCGTTACTACTTAGCTACTATTAGTCCTGTACTTTCACATCATTCAATACTTGACTATGGTTTGCTTATGGTAGTTTATCTTCCGCTGCATATCAACTAGGTCATTTCTATTGTTTGTCTTCGAAACTTCCAAGTTTTGAAGACTTTCATAAAAGTCGCCTATTCACCCCCCCCCCCTCTAATCGATACTAGCACTTTCACATAGCTTCCCCAAGCTTGGGCCTTTTCATATCATAAGCATAATCACTCTCATCATTAATAGTATGGATAGCACCAATAGAATAGCAATTATCATCATAACAAGTAGTAGGAGAAACATCATTTGGAAGGGATACCTTTTTACCTTTGTTGCCCCTTCTTTTCCTTTTCTTCTTCACATTATGTGTGGGTTCAACCTTCCTCTTTGAGCTCCTTACTGACGAGATTGGTTGAATAGAAAGCTCCTCCTCGTTACCTGATTCATCATAAGAAATAATAGGAGGATATTGGGAAGTATCTTCCCGTTCATTAGTATTCTCATCGTCTTCTAATTGCTTTCTTTTCTTTAGGTAATTGGCAATATAAGGATTTTCAATGCAATTCTCCGAACAAAACATATAAATCTTTTCTAGATCAATATCAAGGAAATGCTTAAGATTAAATTCTGGAATAGGCTTAGTTAAACGTTTCAACTCTTCATAACCCAAAAGCAAACTAAGTTCATTATAATGTGCAAGGGAAATCAAATCATCATAATTTTTTGACCCGATTCGGTCATGAAACAATTTGCATTGGAGATGTAAATGACCACATTCATTGCAAACTTCACAAGTACGGCAAAGAAATTTTAAATTTTCAGCACTCACATCTAGCCTTTCTTGCAACCATTTAGTTTCTAAATGCTTATGCCTTCTTTCAATAAATATCTTCTCTATTTTGTGTGTTCATGCAAACATGCACTCCACAAAAGTTGACATGCTCATAAGAGATATTTTCATCATGACTAGAGCAATCATCATTAATACTATGGCTATTCAAGGAGTTTATACTAACAACATTGCGATCATGCTCATCATTCAAAGATTTAGTATCAAGCATTTTAATGCACTCTTCCTCTAGCACTTGAGCACAATTTTCCTTTCCATCAAACTCACGAAAGATAATAAAAAGACGAAGCGTATGAGACAAACTTAACTCCATTTTTTGGTAGTTTTTCTTTTATAAACTAAACTAGTGATAAAACAAGAAACAAAAAGATTTGATTGCAAGATCTAAATATATGCCTTCAAGCACTCACCTCCCCGGCAACGGTGCGAGAAAAGAGCTTGATGTCTACTACACGACCTTCTTCTTGTAGACGTTGTTGGGCCTGCAATTGCACAGGTTTGTAGGACAGTAGAAAATTTCCCACAAGTGGATGACCTAAGGTTTATCAATTCGTGGGAGGCGTAGGATGAAGATGGTCTCTCTCAAACAACCCTGCAACCAAATAACAAAGAGTCTCTTGTGTCCCCAACACAACCAATACAATGGTAAATTGTATAGGTGCACTAGTTCGGCGAAGAGATGGTGATACAAGTTCAATATGGATGGTAGATATAGGGTTTTGTAATCTGAAATAATAAAAACAGAAAGGTAACTAATGATAAACGTGTGCCTAAACGGTATTGCAATGATAGGAAACAAGGCCTAGGTTCATACTTTCACTAGTGCAAGTTCTCTCAACAATAATAACATAAATAGATCATATAACAATCCCTCAACATGCAACAAAGAGTCACTCCAAAGCCACTAATAGCGGAGAACAAACAAAGAGATTATGGTAGGTATGAAACCACCTCGAAGATATCCTTTTTGATCTATCTATTCAAGAGTTCGTAGTAAAATAACATAGAGCTATTCTTTCCGCTCGATCCATCATAGAGTTCATACTAGAATAACACCTTAAGACACAAATCAACCAAAACCCTAATGTCACCTAGATACTCCATTGTCACCTCAAGTATCCGTGGGCATGATTATACGATATACGTGACAAAATCTCAAATTCATCCCACCAACGCAGAGTACTTGAAAGAGTGCCCCAAAGTTTCTACCGGAGAGTCAAGAAAACGTGTGCCAACCCCTATGCATAGGTTCATGGGCGGAACCCGCAAGTTGGTCACAAAAATATACATCAAGTGGCACATGATATCCCATTGTCACCATAGATAAACACGGCAAGACATACATCAAGTGTTCTCAAATCAAAGACTCAATCCGATAAGATAACTTCAAAGGGGAAACTCAATTCATCACAAAAGAGTAGAGGGGGAGAAACATCATAAGATCCAACTATAATAACAAAGCTCGCGATAAATCAAGATCGTGCCATAGAGAGAACACGAGAGAGAGAGAGAGAGAGAGAGAGAGAGAGAGAGATCAAACACATAGCTACTGGTACATGCCCTCAGCCCCGAGGGTGAACTACTCCCTCCTCATCATGGAGAGCGCCGGGATGATGAATATGGCCACCGGTGATGGGTTCCCCTCCGGCCGGGTGCCGGAACAGACTCCCGAGAGGTTTTTGGTGGCTACAGAGGCTTGCGGCGGCGGAACTCCCGATCTATCTTGATATTCAATGGTTTTAGGGTACATAGGCTTATATAGGCGAAAGAAGTCGATCGGGAGGTGCTCGAGGGGCCCACGAGACAGGGGGCGCGCCCAGTAGGGGGGTGCCCCTATCTCCTGGCCTCCTCGAGGATCTTCTGACGTGAACTCCAAGTCTCCAGGATGATATTCTTCCCAAAAATAACGATGTCAAAGGTTTCATTCCGTTTGGACTCCGTTTGATATTCCTTTTCTTCGAAATACCGAAATAGGCAATAAAACAGCAATATGGGCTGGGCCTCCGGTTAGTAGGTTAGTCCAAAAAATGATATATATGTGTAAAATAAAGCCCATAAACATCCAAAAGGGGTAATATAATAACATGGAACAATAAAAAATTATAGATACGTTGGAGACGTATCAGCCGCTTCATCCAACAATACCGCCGAACCAAAGTATGACATGCTGGTAAGCAGTATGACTTGTATCGCCCACAACTCACTTGTGTTCTACACGTGCATATAACATCTACGCATAAACCTGACTCGGATGCCACTATTGGGGAACGTAGTAATTTCAAAAAAAAATCCTACGCACACGCAATATCATGGTGATGCATAGCAACGAGCGGGGAGAGTGAGTCCACGTACCCTCGTAGACCGAAAGCGGAAGCGTTAGCACAATGCGGTTGATGTAGTCGTACGTCTTTATGATCCAACCGATCCAAGTACCGAACGTATGACACCTCCAAGTTCAGCACGCGTTCAGCTCGATGACGTCCCGCGAACTCCGATCTAGCAGAGCTTCACGGGAGAATTCCGTCAGCACGACGGCGTGATGACGTTGATGATGTTGCTACCGACGCAGGGCTTCGCCTAAGCACCGCTATGATATGACCGAGGTGAAATATGGTGGAGGGGGGCACCGCACACGGCTGGGAGAGATCAACAGATCAACTTGTGTGTATATGGGGTGCGCCCCCTCCCCGTATATAGAGGTATGGAGGAGGGGAGGGGCCGGCCCTCTCTATGGCTTGCCCTGGGGAGTCCTACTCCCACCGGGAGTAGGATTCCCCCACTTCCATGTAGTAGGAGTAGGAGTCAAGGAAAGGGAAGAGAGAAGAGAAGGAAGGAGGGGGCGCCGCCCCCCTTGTACGTTTCGGACTAGGCCTTGGGGGGCGCGCGACCTGCCTCTCTCTGTCTCTCCCTTAAAGCCCAATAAGGCCCATATACACCCCGGTGAATTCCCGTAACTCTCCGGTACTCCGATAAATACCCGAATCACTCAGAAACTTTCCGATGTCCGTATATAGTCGTCCAATATATCGATCTTTACGTCTCGGCCATTTCGAGACTCCTCGTCATGTCCCCAATCTCATCCAGGACTCCAAACTACCTTTGGTACATCAAAACACATAACTCATAATATAAATCGTCACCGAACGTTAAGCGTGCGGACCCTACGGGATCGAGAACTATGTAGACATGACCGAGACACATCTCCGGTCAATAACCAATAGAGGAACCTGGATGCTCATATTGGCTCCCACATATTCTACGAAGATCTTTATCGGTCAAACCGCATAACAACATACGTTTGTTCCTTTTGTCATCGGTATGTTACTTGCCCGAGATTCGATCTTCGGTATCTCAATACCTAGTTCAATCTCGTTACTGGCAAGTCTCTTTACTCATTATGTAATGCATCATCCTGCAACTAACTCATTAGTCACATTGCTTGCAAGGCTTATAGTGATGTGCATTACCGAGAGGGCCCAGAGATACCTCTCCGACAATCGAAGTGACAAATCCTAATCTCGAAATACGCCAACTCAACAAGTACATTCGGAGACACCTGTAGAGCACCTTTATAATCACCCAGTTACGTTGTGATGTTTGGTAGCACACAAAGTGTTCCTCCGGTAAACGGGAGTTGCATAATCTCATAGTCATAGGAACATGTATAAGTCATGAAGAAAGCAATAGCACATACTAAACGATCAAGTGCTAAGCTAACGGAATGGGTCAAGTCAATCACATCATTCTCTAATGATGTGATCCCGTTAATCAAATGAAAACTCATGTCTATGGCTAGGAAACTTAACCATCTTTGATTCAATGAGCTAGTCAAGTAGAGGCATACTAGTGACACTATGTTTGTCTATGTATTCACACATGTATTATGTTTCCGGTTAATACAATTCTAGCATGAATAATAAACATTTATCATGAAATAAGGAAATAAATAATAACTTTATTATTGCCTCTAGGGCATATTTCCTTCATAAGAAACCTATGGGAAGGATTAATGATGTTCTTATTATTGCAAATAGGAATTATGTGCCTATAGATTTCATTGTTCTTGATATAGATTGCAATCTTTCATGTCCTATTATTCTTGGTAGACCTTTCCTTAGAATGATTGGTGCAATTATTGATATGAAGGAAGGGAATATTAGATTCCAATTTCCATTAAGGAAAGGCATGGAACACTTCACTAGAAAGAAAGTCAAATTACCTTATGAATTTATTATGCGAGCTACTTGTGAGTTGAAAACTAAAGATGGCAATACTTAGATCTATTCTCGCTTTTATGCCTAGCTAGGGGCGTTAAACGATAGCGCTTGTTGGGAGGAAACCCAATTTTATTTTTGTTTCTTGCTTTTTTTCTTCTCTTTAGTAATAAATAATTCATATAGATTCTGCTTAGATGTGGTTTTATGTTTTAATTAGTGTTTGTGCCAAGTAGAACTTATAGGATCATCTACGGTGATAGTTAATTTGATTCTGCTGAAAAACAGAAACTTTTGCACGCACGAGAATAATTTTAATAGATCACCGGAACGTGATTTTTAGTTGATTCTTTTTGAAGTAGATCAGTAGACAAATTTCCCAGGACTTCCTATTTTGGTAGGATTTTTAGAGTTACATAAGTAGTCAGAAGTTACAGATTGCTACAGATTGTTCTGTTTTTGACAGATTCTGTTTTTCGTGTGTTGTTTGCTTATTTTGATGCATCTATGGCTAGTATAGGGGGGTATGAACCATAGAGAAGTTGGAATAAAATAGGTCTAACAACAATATAAATAAATAATGAGTTCATTACATTATATTATGTGGTGGTTTTTCTTTCTTGCACTAACGGAGCTCATGAGATTTCCTGTTGAGTTTTGTCTTGTGAAGTTTTTGAAGTTTTGGGTAAAGATTTGATGGACTATGGCATAAGGAGTGGTAAGAGCCTAAGCTTGGGGATTCCCATGGCACCCCAAGATAATCAAAGGACAACCAAAAGCCTAATCTTGGGTATGCCCCGGAAGGCATCTCCTCTTTCGTCTTTGTTTATCGGTAACTTTACTTGGAGCTATATTTTTATACACCACATGATATGTGTTTTGCTTGGAGCATCTTGTATGATATGATTCTTTGCTTTTTAGTGTAACACAATCATCCTTGCTGTACACACCTTTTGGGAGAGACACACATGATTTGAAATTTATTAGAATACTCTATGTGCTTCACTTATATCTTTTGAGCTAGATAATTTTGCTCTAGTGCTTCACTTATATATTTTTAGAGCACGGCGGTGGTTTTATTTTGTAGAAATTGTTAATCTCTCATGCTTCACTTATATTATTTTGAGAGTCTTTTACAAAAGCATGTTATTTGCTATGGTTATAAAATTGGTCCTAGAATGATGGGCATCCAAGTTGGGTATAATGAAAACTATCATAGGAAGTGAATTGGATGCTATGATCAATTTGATGCTTGATAATTGTTTTGAGATATAGAGGTGGTGATATTAGAGTCATGCTAGTTGGGTAATTGTGAATTTAAATAATACTTGTGTTGAAGTTGGCAAGTCCCATAGCATGCACGTATGGTTAAAGTTGTGTAACAAATTTATTGCATGGAGCGCTCTTTTGAGTGCCTTCCTTATGTGTGGAGGTCGGGGACGCGTGATGGTTAACTCCTACCAACCTCCCCCCTAGGAGCATGCGTAGTAGTAATTTTCTTTGAGGGCTAAAAAAACTTTTGCAATAAGTATATGAGTTATTTATGACTAATGTGAGTCCATGGATTATACGCACTCTTACCTTTCCATCATTGCTAGCCTCTTCGGTACCGTGCATTGCCCTTTCTCACCTTGAGAGTCGGTGCAAACTTCGCCGGTGCATCCAAACCCCGTGATATGATACGCTCTATCACACATAAACCACCTTATATCTTCCTCAAAACAGCCACCATACCTACCTATTATGGCATTTCCATAGCCATTCTGAGATATATTGCCATGCAACTTTCCAGTGTTCCGTTTATCATGAAATGCATCATCATTGTCATATTGCCTTGCATGATCATGTAGTTGACATCGTATTTGTGGCAAATCCAACTTCATAATTTTTCATACATGTCGCGCCTTGCATGATCATGTAGTTGACATCGTATTTGTGGCAAATCCAACTTCATAATTTTACATACATGTCGCTCTTGATTCATTGCACATCCCGGTACACCGCCGGAGACATTCATATAGAGTCATATCTTGTTCAAGTTTTGAGTTGTAATTCATGAGTTGTAAATAAATAGAAGTGTGATGATCATCATTAGTAGAGCATCGTCCCTTATAAAAAAAGGAAAGGCCAAAAAGGAAAAAAAAGGCCAAAGAAAAAAAGAAAGGCCAAATAAAAAAAAGGCCCAAAAAAAGGGGGACAATGTTACTATCCTTTTCCACACTTGTGCTTCAAAGTAGCACCATGTTCTTCATATAGAGAGTCTCTTATGTTGTCACTTTCATATACTAGTGGGAATTCTTCATTATAGAACTTGGCTTGTATATTCCAACGATGGGCTTCCTCAAAATGCCCTAGGTCTTCATGAGCAAGCAAGTTGGATGCACACCCACTTAGTTTCTTTTGTTGAGCTTTCATACATTTATAGCTCTAGTGCATCCGTTGCATGGCAATCCCTACTCCTCATGTTGACATCAATTGATGGGAATCTCCATAGCCCATTGATTAGCCTCGTCAATCTGAGACTTTCTCCCTTTTTGTCTTGTCCACACAACCTCCATCATCATATTATATACCACCCATAGTGCTATATCCATGGCTCACGCTCATGTATTGCGTGAGAGTTGAAAAAAGCTGAAGCACGTTAAAAAGTGTGAACCAATTGCTTGGCTGAAACCGGGGTTGTGCATGGTGGGAGTATTTTGTCTGACGAAAATGAAGCATAGCCTAACTATATGATTTTTGTAGGGATGAACTTTCTTTAGCCATGTTATTTTGAGAAGATATGATTGCTTTGTTAGTATGCTTGAAGTATTACTATTTCTTATGTCAATATGAACTTTTATTTCGAATCATTTGGATCTGAACATTCATGCCACAATAAAGAAAATTATATTGAGAATTATGCTAGGTAGCAATCCACATCAAAAATTTTGTTTTTATCATTTACCTACTCGAGGACGAGCAGGAATTAAGCTTGGGGATACTTGATACGTCTCCAACATATCTATATTTTTTTATTGTTTCATGCTATTATATTACCCGTTTTGGATGTTTATGGGCTTTACTTTACACTTTTATATCATTTTTGGGACTAACCTACTAACCGGAGGCCCAGCCCGAATTGTTGTTTATTTTGCCTATTTCAGTGTTTCAAAGAAAAAGAATATCAAAAGGAGTCCAAACAGAATGAAACCTTCGGGAGCGATCTTTTTGGAACAAACGCAATCCAGGAGACTTGGAGTGGACGTCAAGAAGCAGCCGAGGCAGCCACAAGGCAGGAGGGCGCACCCTAGGGGGGTAGGCATGCCTCCCACCCTCGTGGGCCCCTTGTGGCTCAACCGACCTACTTCTTCCTCCTATATATATCCACGTACCCTGAAAACATCCAGGAGCACCACGAAAAACTATTTCCACCGCCGCAACCTTCTGTATCCGCGAGATCCCATCTTGGAGCCTTCGCCGGCTCTCCGCCGGAGGGGGAATCGACCATGGAGGGCCTCTCCATCATCTACAAGGCCTCTCCGATGAGTTGTGAGTAGTTTACCAAAGACCTTCGGGTCCATAGTTATTAGCTAGATGGCTTCTTCTCTCTCTTTGAATCTCAATACAAAGTTCTCCTCAATCTTCTTGGAGACCTATTCGATGTAACCCTTTTTGCGGTGTGTTTGTCGAGATCTGATGAATTGTGGGTTTATGATCAAGTTTATCTATGAGAAATATTTGAATCTCCTCTGAATTCTTTTATGTATGATTGGTTATCTTTGCAAGTCTCTTCGAACTATCAGTTTGGTTTGGCCTACTAGGTTGATCTTTCTTGCAATGGGAGAAGTGCTTAGCTTTGGGTTCAATCTTGCGGTGTCCTTTCCCAGTGACAGCAGGGGCAGCAAGGCGTGTATTGTATTGTTTCCATCGAGGATAGAAAGATGGGGTTTATATCATATTGCATGAGTTTATCCCTCTACATCATGTCATCTTTCTTAATGCGTTACTCTGGTCTTCATGAACTTAATACTCTAGATGCAGGTAGGAGTCGGTCGATGTGTGGAGTAATAGTAGTAGATGCAGAATCGTTTCGATCTACTTGTTGCGGACGTGATGCCTATATACATGATCATGCCTAGATATTCTCATAATTATGCACTTTTCTATCAATTGCTCGACAGTAATTTGTTCACCCACCGTAATACTTCTGCTATCTTGAGAGAAGCCACTAGTGAAACCTATGGCCCCCGGGTCTATCTTTTACCATATAAGTTTCCCATCTACTTTTATTTGCATCTTTAGTTTCCAATCTATATTATAAAAATATCAAAAATATTTATCTTATCTTATTATCTCTATCAGATCTCACTTTTGCAAGTTACCGTGAAGGGATTGACAACCCCTTTATCACGTTGGTTGCGAGGTTCTTGTTTGTTTGTGTAGGTACGAGGGACTTCTGTGGAGCCTCCTACTGGATTGATACCTTGGTTCTCAAAAACTGAGGGAAATACTTACGCTACTTTGATGCATCACCCTTTCCTCTTCAAGGGAAAACCAACGCAGTGCTCGAGAGGTAGCAGATGGCACTCTGACCATCACAGGCAAACTCCGCAAGGAAAATATGGATCTCAGGCAACAAAATCAAAAGCTTGAAGAGGAGAATCGTATTCTGAAGGGCATTATTGCCAAGAACATTGCACCATCACCTCCGAAAAAGAAAAATTTAGCACATGGGTATGTGCACTCCCCTTGGCTTATGCTAAGCTTGGGGGAGGTGTCCCGGTATCGTATCACCGTCACATCTTTACCTTTATCATTTTTCTTAGTTCGATCCTTTTGGTTATATCTTCTAGTAGAATAAAAAATTTCAATATGATTTAGTCTTTGAGCTTTGCTTTGTGTTCTATCTATGTAATCGAGTCCGTGAATTATAAAATAAAGAGTATTTTTGGGTTGAGGGCTTCGCTTTCTTGCTATGATCTTGAGGGAAAGAAAAAGAAGTAAAAAGATTATATAATGATCTTATGGGGAGTGATGACTGCACATATAAAGAGTGTGATGAATAAAATTTCTTGGGAGTTGACAAACATAGTTTTGGTCATTGTTGCAATTAATAGGAAGTAATAAAGAAAGAGAGGTTTCACATATAAATATACTATCTTGGACATCTTTTGCAATTTTGAGCACTCGTTAAAATATTACATGCTAAAAGTTTGATGTTGGACAAGGAAGACAACATAATGGGTTATGTTTTCTTATATCCGAATAGAAGTTATATTGTCATGGATCCTCCAACATGTTGAGCTTGCTTCCCCTCCTATGCTAGCCAAATCTTTTGCACCAAGTAGACATACTACTGGTGCATCCAAACACCCCTTAAACCAGTTTTGCCATGAGAGTCCACCAGTTCAAGTAAGTTGTCATCGGTGCAAGCAATAAAAAATTGCTCTCTAAATAAGTATGATCTTTTAGTGTGAAGAAAATAATCTTTATACGAACTTGTGGTATGAAGAAATAAAAGCGGCCGATTGCATAATAAAGTTCTTTATCACAAGCGGCAATATAAAGTGACATTCTTTTGCATTAAGATTTTGTGCATTCATTCATAACAACGCATGACAACCTCTGCTTCCCTCTGCGAAGGGCCTATCTTTGACTTTTACCTTCTACCCTTATACAAGAGTCATGATGATCTTTACCTTTCTTTTTTACATTTTTCTTTTGGCAAGCACTATATGTTGGGGTATATATATATATATATATATATATATATATATATATATATATATATATATATATATATATATATATATATATATATCCACTCAGATGTAGGTTATCATAAAGTATTATTATTGACATTACCCTTGAGGTAAAAGGTTGGGAGGCGAAACTATAAGCCCCTATCTTTCTCTGTGTCGAATTGAGGCTTTGATCTCATAAGTATCGCATGAGTGTTAGCAATTATGAAATACTAAAAGATGGTTGAGTATGTGGACTTGCTATACAAAAGCTCTTACATTGAATCTTTCTGATATTATGATAAATTGCAATTGCTTCAATGACTGAGATCAAAGTTTGTTGGTTTTTATTTAAGTTTCTGATTCATACTTTACCTTGTGAACGAATTATTACTTTAGCATAAAAATTATATGACAATATATGTTGCTGTTCTAAAAGATGATCATGATGCCCTCATGTCCTTATTTTATTTTATCGACACCTCTATATCTAAACATGTGGACATATTTATTGATTTCGGCTTTCGCTTGAGGACAAGCGAGGTCTAAGCTTAGGGAGTTGATATGTCCATTTTGCATCATGCTTTTATATTGATATTTATTGCATTATGGAATGTTATTACACATTATTATGGTACAATACTTATGCCTTTTCTCTCTTATTTTACAAGATTTACATGAAGAGGGAGAATGCCGGCCGGGGGAATTCTGGACCGGAAAGGAGAAAATCTGAGAGACCTCTCCAAAAGTCCTGGAAATTTACGGAGAATTATTTTGGAATATATTTAAAATATTGGGCAAAGAAAATACCAGAGGGGACCCACCAGGTGGCCACAAGCCTGGGGGCGCCCTACCCCTTGGGCACGCCCCTAGGGCTTGTGGGCCCCCTGGCAGGTCCCCAGTGTCCATCTTCTGCTATATGAAGGGTTTTTACCTGGAATAAATCAGAAGGAAGCTTTTGCGATGAAGCGCCTCCGTCTCGAGGCGGAACCTGGGCAGAAGCAATCTAGGGCTCCGGCGGAGCTGTTCTGTCGGGGAAACTTCCCTCCCGGAGGGGGAAATTGAAGCCATCGTCATCACCAACGATCCTCTCATCGAGAGGGGGTCAATCTCCATCAACATATTCACCAGCACCATTTCCTCTCAAACCCTAGTTCATCTCTTGTATCCGATCTTTGTCTCAAAACTTCAGATTGGTACCTGTGGGTTGCTAGTAGTGTTGATTACTCCTTGTAGTCGATGCTAGTTGGTTTATTCGGTGGAAGATCATATGTTCATATCCTTAATGATATTCAACCCACCTCTGATTATGAACATGAATATGCTTTGTGAGTAGTTACATTTGTTCCTGGGGACATGGGAGAAGTCTTGTTATAAGTAATCATGTGAATTTGGTATTCGTTCGATATTTTGATGAGATGTATGTTGTCTTTCCTCTCGTGGTGTAATGTGAACGTCGACTACATGACACTTCACCATGATTTGGGCCTAGGGGAAGGCATTGGGAAGTAATAAGTAGATGATGGGTTGTTAGAGTGACAGAAGCTTAAACCCCAGTTGTGTTGCTTCGTAAGGGGCTGATTTGAATCCACATGTTTCATGCTATGGTTAGATTTATCTTAATTCTTCTTTCGTAGTTGTGGATGCTTGTGAGAGGGTTTAATCATAAGTGGGAGGCTTGTCCAAGTAAGGGCAACACCCAAGCACCGGTCCACCCACATATCAAATAATAAAAGTAACGAAAGCGGATCATATGAGCATGATGAAAACTAACTTGACAAAAATTCCCATGTGTCCTCGGGAGCGCTTTTATTCATATAAGAGTTTGTCCAGACTTGTCCTTTGTTACAAAAAGGATTGGGCCACTTTGTTGCACCTTAGTTACATTTTTTACTTGGTACCCATTACAAATTATGTTATCACAAAACTATTTGTTACCGATAATTTTAGTGCTTGCAAAGAATACCTTACTGAAAACCGCTAGTCATTTCCTTCTGCTCCTCGTTGGGTTCGACACTCTTACTTATCGAAAGGACTACGATAGATCCCCTATACTTGTGGGTCATCAGAAACATGTGCATACTTTATATTATCATGCACGAGCACTGATACGTCTCCAACGTATCTATAATTTTTGTTTGTTCCATGCTATTATATTACCTGTTTTGAATGATTATGGGCTTTATTATACACTTTTATATTACTTTTGGGACTAACCTATTAACCGGAGGCCCAGCCCATATTGCTGTTTTATTGCCTGTTTCAGTATTTCGAAGAAAAGGAATATCAAACGGAGTCCAAACGGAATGAAACCTTCGGCAGCGTGATTTTTTGGAAGAATATCACCCAGGAGACTTGGAGCTCACGTCAGAAGAGCCTCGAGGAGGCCAGGAGATAGGAGGGTGCGCCCCTCCCCACTACTGGGCGCGCCCCCTGTCTCATGGGCCCCTCGAGCACCTCCCGACCGACTTCTTTCGCCTATATAGTCCCACGTACCCTAAAAACATCCATGGAGAAGATAGATCGGGAGTTCCGCCGCCGAAAGCCTCTGTAGCCACCAAAAACCTCTCGGGAGCCCGTTCCGGTGCCCTGCCAGAGGGGGGGATCCCTCACCGGTGTCCATCTTCATCATCCCGGCGCTATCCATGACGAGGAGGGAGTAGTTCACCCTCGGGGCTGAGGGTATGTACCAGTAGCTATGTGTTTGATCTCTCTCTCTCGTGTTCTCTCTATGGCACGATCTTGATGTATCGCGAGCTTTGCTATTATAGTTGGATCTAATGATGTTTCTCCCCCTCTACTCTCTTGTGATGAATTGAGTTTTCCCCTTGAAGTTATCTTATTGGATTGAGTCTTTAATGATTTGGGAACACTTGATGTATGTCTTGCCGTGCTTATCTGTGGTGACAATGGGATGTCATGTGCCACTTGATGTATGTTTTGGTGACCAACTTGCGGGTTCCGCCCATGAATCTATGCATAGGGGTTGGCACACGTTTTCGTCTTGACTCTCTGGTAGAAACTTTGGGGCACTCTTTGAAGTACTTTATGTTGGTTGGATGAATTTGAGATTGTGTGATGCATATTGTATAATCATGCCCACGGATACTTGAGGTGACAACGGAGTATCTAGGTGACATTAGGGTTTTGGTTGATTTGTGTCTTAAGGTGTTATTCTAGTATGAACCCTATGATGGATCGAGCGGAAAGAATAGCTTTATGTTATTTTACTACGAACTCTTGAATAGATAGAACAGAAAGGATAACTTTGAGGTGGTTTCGTACCCTACCATAATCTCTTCGTTTGTTCTCCGCTATTAGTGGCTTTGGAGTGACTCTTTGTTGCATGTTGAGGGATTTTTATATGATCTATCTATGTTATTATTGTTTAGAGAAGTTGCACTAGTGAAAGTATGAACCCTAGGCCTTGTTTCCTATCATTGCAATACCGTTTACGCTCACGTTTATCATTAGTTACCTTGCTGTTTTTATAATTTCAGATTACAAAAACCTTTATCTACTATCCATATTGCACTTGTATCACCATCTCTTCGCCGAACTAGTGCACCTATACAATTTACAATTGTATTGGGTGTGTTGGGGACACAAGAGACTCTTTGTTATTTGGTTGCAGGGTTGTTTGAGAGAGACCATCTTCATCCTACGCCTCCCACGAATTGATAAACCTTAGGTCATCCACTTGTGGGAAATTTTCTACTGTCCTACAAACCTGTGCAATTGCAGGCCCAACAACGTCTACAAGAAGAAGGTCGTGTAGTAGACATCAAGCTGTTTTCTCGCACCGTTGCCGGGGAGGTGAGTGCTTGAAGGCATATATTTAGATCTTGCAATCAAATCTTTTTGTTTCTTGTTTTATCACCAGTTTAGTTTATAAAAGAAAAACTACCAAAAAAATGGAGTTAAGTTTGTCTCATACGCTTCGTCTTTTTATTATCTTTCGTGAGTTTGATGGAAAGGAAAATTGTGCTCAAGTGCTAGAGGAAGAGTGCATTAAAATGCTTGATACTAAATCTTTGAATGATGAGCATGTTTGCAATGTTGTTAATATGAACTCTTTGAATATCCATAGTACTAATGATGATTGCTCTAGTCATAATGAACCCACACATAATGTGAAGAAGAAAAGGAAGAGAAGGAGCAGCAAAGGTAAAAAGGTATCCCTCCCAAATGATGTTGCTCCTACTACTCATTGTGATGGTGATAATTGCTATACTATTGGTGCTATCCATACTATTGATGATGATTATGCTTATGATATGAAAAGGACCAAGCTTGGGGAAGCTATGTTTGATGAGGATGAAATGTTTGAGAATATATTTGCTGAAATTCATGTTTGTCCCAAGCTTGGGGATGCTATGTTTAATGAAGATGATATTTTTAGCCTCCCAAGTTTTGATATGCAAAGTTGTTATGATGATAGCATGCCTTGTACCTATGATGATTATATTGATGAAAGTGGGTTTGGAAGAGTGTCAACTTTAGGAAGTAGTGATCCCACTATTTTGGAGGATGTTGAATCTTGTAATATCTATGAAATTATATTTGGAAGAGTGTCAACTTTATTTAGTGATTCCACTATCTTGGGGGAGGTTTCAATCGATTATGATGAGAATTAAGTTGCTACTTATGATAATTATTGTGATGAAACTTATGCTATAAAATGTAGTGATGATTATATTTATAAAAATTGTCATGATTATGATTACCCTTCTTTCGAATATTACTCTTTTAATGTGGAAACAATTTTTAGTGTTCAAGTCTTTTATGATACTCTCACTATTCCGAAGGAGAAGAAATTTGCTTATGTGGAGAGTAGTAAATTTTCTATGCTTGTAGATCATGAAAAGAATGCTTTAGGTACTGGTTATATTGTTGAATTAATTCATGATGCTACTGAAAATAAATATGAGGGAGGAACATATGCTTGTAGGAATTGCAATAATATCAAGTTTCCTCTCTATATGCTTAAAATTTTGAAGTTATGCTTGTTTTGCCTTCCTATGCTAGTTGATTATTGTTCCCATAAGTTGTTTTCTCACAAAATCCCTATGCATAGGAAGTGGTTTAGACTTAAATGTGCTAGTCATATGCTTCATGATGCTCCCATTATGTTTCAATTCTTATCTTTTATGTGAGCATCATTGCCATCATCATGCCTAGCTAGAAATGCATTAAAGAAAAGCGCTTGTTGGGAGGCAACCGAACTTTACTTTTGTTCCGTGATTTTTGTTCCTGTTTACTAATAAATAATTCATCTAGCCTCTGGTTAGATGTGGTTTCATGTTTTAATTAGTGTTTGTGCCAAGTAGAGCCTTTGGGAAGACTTGGGTGAAGTTTATGTGATCTTGCTGTAAAAAACAGAAACTTTTACGCTAACAGGATTAGCTTCCATTTTTTACTGAAGTGATTTTAGGTTGATTCTTTTTGCAAATTATTAATAGACAAATTCCTCAGGTCCAGCAATTTATTTCAGAATTGTTTGAGTTCCAAAAGTATACGTTTGATACAGATTACTACAGACTGTTCTGTTTTTCACAGATTCTGTTTTCATTGTGTTGTTTGCTTATTTTGATGAATCTATGAGTAGTATCGGAGGGTATGAACCATACAGAAGTTAGAATACAGTATATATTACACCAATATGAATTTATAATGAGTTCATTACAGTACCTAAGTGGTGGTTTTATTCTCTTATACTAACGGAGCTTACGAGTTTTGTTTTGAGTTTTGTGTGGTTGAAGTTTTCAAGTTTTGGGTAAAGATTCGATGGACTATGGAATAAGGAGTCGAAAGAGCCTATGCTTGGGGATGACAAAGGCACCCCAAGGTAATATTCAAGGACAACCAAGAGCCTAAGCTTGGGGATGCCCCAGATGGCATCCCCTCTTTCGTCTTCGTTCATCGGTAACTTTACTTGGAGCTATATTTTTATTCACCACATGATATGTGTTCTGCTTGGAGCGTCATTTTCTTTTGTTAGTATTTGCTTGATGTTATTTATATTACTGGTTTGCATCTTTATTTTCAATAATAAAAATTGAAGGATAGCCTTTGCCATGCTTATTTTGCTAATATACATGTTGCTGTTTGAAAACAGAAAGTTTACCGCTGTTGCAAAAATTCCCTAGAAAAGTCAGAGAATGGTATAATGTTGAATATTTTTGCATATTAAGCTATGATAAATTTATTACAGTGGGAATTTTTCTCATAATTTTTGGAGTTAGGGAAGTATGGATACGCTTGCATTCTTTACAGACTGTACTGTTTTGGCAGATTGTTGTTATGGTTGCATTGTTTGCATATGTTTGCTTGTTTAATGATTCTATTTGAGGATAGGAGCATTAAATATGCAGAGGAATTTAGTATGCAATGTTGAATAATAATTTTAGTGATTTGTTACAGTAGAAATTGATAAGGTTTTGCATTGGTTTATACTAACCTATCTCACGAGTTCTTGTTGAGTTTGGTGTGGATGAAGCTTTTGATAAAAAGAGAAACCATGATATGGGAGGAATTAAGGAGACACAAAAGCTCAAGCTTGGGGATGCCCAAGGCACCCCAAGATAATATTTCAAGAAGTCTCAAGCACCTAAGCTTGGGGATGCCCCGGTAGGCATCCCATCTTTCTTCTTCAACAACTATCGGTTAGTATCGATTGAGCCTAAGTTTTTGCTTCTTCACATGAGTTGTGCTATACTTGCAATGTCATTTTATTTTGTTTTTCTTTCTGTTTGAATAAGATACCAAGATCTGAAATTCTTTAATGAGAGAGAGTCTTCACATAGTTGCATAATTATTTAGCTACTCTTTGATTTTCATTTATATCTTGTTGGAGTAGTTTGTCGTTTGCTCTAGTGCTTCACTTATATCTTTTTAGAGCACAGCGGTGGTTTTATTTTGTAGAAATTAATGAACTCTCATGCTTCACTTATATTATTTCGAGAGTCTTAAACAGCATGGTAATTTGAACGAAAACTATCATAGGAGGTGAATTGGATGCTATGATCAATTTGATACTTGATAATTGTTTTGAGATATGGAGGTAGTGATATTAAAGTCATGCTAGTTGGGTGATTATGAATTTAAAGAATGCTTGTGTTGAAGTTAGCAAGTCCCGTAGCATGCACATATGGTTAATGTTGTGTAACAAATTTGAAACATGAAGTGTACCTGGCTTGTGCATCCTTATGAGTGGCGGTCGGGACGAGCGATGGTCTTTTCCTACCAATCTATCCCCCCTAGGAGCATGCGCGTAGTACTTGGTTTTTGATGACTTCTAAATTTTTGCAATAAGTATATGAGTTCTTTCGATTAATGTTGAGTCCATGGATTATACACACTTTTACCTTTCCATCATTGCTAGCCTCTTCGGTATCGTGCATTGCCCTTTCTCACCTCGAGAGTTGGTGCAAACTTCGCCGGTGCATCCAAACCCCGTGATATGATACGCTCTATCACACATAGGCCTCATTATATCTTCCTCAAAACAGCCACCATACCTACCTATTTATGGCATTTCCATAGCCATTCCGAGATATATTGCCAGGCAACTTTCCACCATTCATTCATCATCATCTTGACAAACTTTATTTTTTGTCATATTGCCATTGCATGATCATGTAGTTGACATCGTATTTGTGGCAAAGCCACCATGCAAAAATTTTCATACATGCCACTCTTGATTCATTGCACCATCCCGGTACACCGCCGGAGGCATTCATATAGAGTCATATCTTGTTCTAGTTTCGAGTTGTAATTCATATGTTGTAATCAATGAAAGTGTGATGATCATCATTATTAGAGCATTGCCCAAAAAGAAAAGAAAAAAAAAGAAAGGCCAAAAGAAAAAAAGGCCCAAAAAAAGGGGAAAAGAAAAAGAAAAAGAAAAAAAAGAAAAAAAAGAAAAAGAAAAAGAAAATAAATAAAAAGGGCAATGTTACTATCTCTTTTTCCACACTTGTGCTTCAAAGTAGCACCTTGTTCTTCATGTAGTGAGTCTCATATATTGTGCTTCAAAGTAGCACCATGTTTTTCATATAGTGAGTCTCATAGGTTGTCTTTTTCATATACTAGTGGGAATTTTTCATTATAGAACTTGGCTTGTATATTCCTACGATGGGCTTCCTAAAATGACCTAGGTCTTCGTGAGCAAGCAAGTTGGATGAACACCCACTAGTTTTCTTTTGTTGAGCATTCATTTATAGCTCTAGTGCATCCGTTGCATGGCAATCTCTACTCCTCATGTTGACATCAATTGATGGGCATCTCCATAGCCCGTTGATTATCCTCGTCAATGAGAGACTTTCCCCTTTTTGTCTTCTCCACACAATCCCCATCATCATATTCTATTCCACCTATAGTGCTATATCCATGGCTCACGCTCATGTATTGCGTGAAGGTTGAAAAAGTTTGAGATTATTTAAGTATGAAACAATTGCTTGGCTTGTCATCGGGGGTATAGAAGTTGGGAACATCTTTGTGTGACGAAAATTAAGCATAGCCTAACTATATGATTTTGTAGGGATGAACTTTCTTTAGCCATGTTATTTTGAGAAGACATGATTGCTTTATTAGTATGCTTAAAGTATTACTATTTCTTATGTCAATATGAACTTTTATTTTGAATCATTTGGAACTGAACACTCATGCCACAATAAATAGAAATACATTGAGAATTATGCTAGGTAGCATTCCACATCAAAAATTCTGTTTTTATCATTTACCTACTCGAGGACGAGCAGGAATTAAGCTTGGGGATGCTTGATTCGTCTCCAACGTATCTATAATTTTTGTTTGTTCCATGCTATTATATAACCTGTTTTGAATGATTATGGGCTTTATTATACACTTTTATATTACTTTTGGGACTAACCTATTAACCGGAGGCCCAACCCATATTGTTGTTTTATTGCCTATTTTAGTATTTCAAAGAAAAGGAATATCAAACAGACTCCAAACGGAATGAAACCTTCGACAGCGTGATTTTTTTGGAATAATATCACCGAGGAGACTTGGAGTTCACGTCAGAAGAGCCTCGAGGAGGCCAGGAGATAGGAGGGCGCGCCCCCCTACTAGGCGCACCCCCCTGTCTCGTGGGCCCCTCGAGCACCTCCCGACCGACTTCTTTCGCCTATATAGTCCCACATACCCTAAAAACATCCATGGAGAAGATAGATCGGGAGTTCCGCCGCCGGAAGCCTCTGTAGCCACCAAAAACCTCTCGGGAGCCCGTTCCGGCACCCTGCCGGAGGGGTGGATCCCTCACCGGTGGCCATCTTCATCATCCCGGTGCTATCCATGACGAGGAGGGAGTAGTTCACCCTAGGGGCTGAGGGTATGTACCAGTAGCTATGTGTTTGATCTCTCTCTCTCTCTCTCTCTCTCTCTCTCTCTCTCTCTCTCTCGTGTTCTCTCTATGGCATGATCTTGATGTATCGTGAGCTTTGCTATTATAGTTGGATCTTATGATGTTTCTCCCCCTCTACTCTCTTGTGATGAATTGTGTTCCCCCTTTGAAGTTATCTTATCGGATTGAGTCTTTAATGATTTGAGAACACCATATGTATGTCTTGTCGTGCTTATCTGTGGTGACAATGGTATATCATGTGTCACTTGATGTATGTTTTGGTGACCAACTTGTGGGGTCCGCCCATGAACCTATGCATAGGGGTTGGCACATGTTTTCGTCTTGACTCTCCGGTAGAAACTTTGGGGCACTCTTTGAAGTACTTTGTGTTGGTTGGATGAATTTGAGATTGTGTGACGCATATCGTATAATCATGCCCACGGATACTTGAGGTGACAATGGAGTATCTAGGTGACATTAGGGTTTTGGTTGATTTGTGTCTTAAGGTGTTATTCTAGTATGAACTCTATGATGGATCGAGCGGAAAGAATAGCTTTATGTTATTTTACTACGAACTCTTGAATGGATAGAACAGAAAGGATAACTTTGAGGTGGTTTCGTACCCTACCATAATCTCTTCGTTTGTTCTCCGCTATTAGTGGCTTTGGAGTGACTCTTTGTTGCATGTTGAGGGATTGTTATATGATCTATCTATGTTATTATTGTTGAGAGAACTTGCACTAGTGAAAGTATGAACCCTAGGCCTTGTTTCCTATCATTGCAATACGGTTTACGCTCACGTTTATCATTAATTACCTAGC
Source organism: Aegilops longissima (assembly GCA_021605205.1). Taxonomy (NCBI): domain Eukaryota; kingdom Viridiplantae; phylum Streptophyta; class Magnoliopsida; order Poales; family Poaceae; genus Aegilops; species Aegilops longissima. Next base: position 703,334,049 of record CM038680.1, on the reverse strand, counting down.
TATTTTTATAATTTCAGATTACAAAAACCTTTATCTACTATCCATATTGCACTTGTATCACCATCTCTTCTCCGAACTAGTGCACCTATACAATTTACCATTGTATTGGGTGTGTTGGGGACACAAGAGACTCTTTGTTATTTGGTTGCAGGGTTGTTTGAGAGAGACCATCTTCATCCTAAGCCTCCCACGGATTGATAAACCATAGGTCATCCACTTGAGGGAAATTTGCTACTGTCCTACAAACCTGTGCACTTGCAGGCCCAACAACGTCTAAAAGAAGAAGGTTATGTAGTAGACATCAAGCACCAGGACCAAATGTTCATGTAACTCTTATTGTTCAATGATACATGAGAGTTGAACTGGAAACAAGTTTTGATGCCATGCTAATGGAGAAAATTAATAATGAAAAACATCATGATATATTTAAAGGAATGGGATAGGAGCAATTGCAAATGAATGGACAGAAAAAATCACCTGATGCCACTTCTTCTACACCTCCCTAGTCGATTACTGTCGCTGCGTCCAGCCGTCTAGCACCTCATCCCTCTCGTTCCCCAACTCTTTGCTCTACATAAGTGAGATAGATATTGGGAACAACCTATAGCCCCTTGCCAGGCCCTACGACATCTAAGTCGTCGTCGACGGGGCGCTCTTTGTACTCTGTGACACCGGGGATGCAACATTGCAGCAGGCTGGTAGAAGCAGGGAGTCAGGGAAATGGACCCGGGCCCATGGCTTGGGGTATCCACACCGAAGCATCTGGCCGCATCATCGCTTCCTAGTATGTTGTTGTTCTAACCCCTCATGAAGAAGAATGTCAAGGAGAAAAGCAAGCGGAGATGTGGGATTACCCGTCGGGCGCTCGATGGACCGTGGATGGCAGGACGAAGGTAAGGAGATGCAGACATAGGCAGGGTGGCTCCAAGAGCCTTGAAGATGATGCAGGGATAACCCGACAGTGAGACCGGGACTACTTTCATCAACAACCACACGTCCAGCCCGCTGATGCAATGCCCACATCGGCCGCCATCTCAGCCACACATGCGCCGGCACACCACATATTTCCCCTTGGAAAACGCTCATACACGATGCACCGACCGAAACTTTGTTCGATCACGCGCGGGTCGTCTGACCAAGCGCATCCATCCCTCCCTATCATGCCACGTGCATGGGTCCATGTTGTCTCCCCTTATCCTTATATCTTCATAGCCCTTTGTTTTTCCTCTGTGGCTTCTTCTTCCTTCCTTCCTTCCTTCCTTCCTTCCCTCGTCATGCCACACCCCATGAATCCACCTCGCGCGTGATTTTGCTTCCCCACTCGTTGCCGCCATCCTCTGCCTCTCCCCCGACACGGCCGCACCCAAATTTTGCAGCAAGGAGCAGTCGGAAGCGACGACACCATGCCCTCTGATGTGCTACATACGCGGGCTGTGAAAATGCAGATGCTACATGCAGCCATGTGGGTTGCTACAAGCAGCGGAGGAGATGTTGCAACCAATGTCGCTGGGAGCTGCAGATGTTACCCGGGGGGAGCTGGAACCAGTGTTGTCAAAAGGTACAACCATTGACAGGAACTGCTAGAACCCGCAGGTAAAAAGGCTAGAACTGACTACTACCAGAGCTACATTCACAATCAATGGTGCGAGGGCGGCGACCTTTTTTGCTGCAACCGTCGTCCTCTTTTGTGACTACTGGCGAGGGAATCTGCTACATCCTTCATGGTGGAGCTGCATGGTGCTATGACTAGTAGACGATTTTTCTTTGTTGGAGCCGGTCACTAGCGGACTTACAACAATATGTGGATGCTGGAACCATTGTCTACTGCTACCTCTTGAGCACTGCGTTGGTTTTCCCTTGAAGAGGAAAGGGTGATGCAGCAAAGTAGCGTAAGTATTTCCCTCTGTTTTGAGAACCAAGGTATCAATCCAATATGAGGCTACACGCAAGTCCCTCGTACCTACAAAAACAAACAAGAACCTCGCAACCAACACGATAAAGGGGTTATCAATCCCTTCACGGCCACTTGCGAAAGTGAGATCTGATAGAGATAATAAGATAAGATAAATATTTTTGGTATTTTTATGATATACATTGAAAAGTAAAGATTGCAAAATAAAGTAGATCGGAAACTTATATGATGGAAAATAGACCCGGGGGCCATAGGTTTCGCTAGTGGCTTCTCTCAAGATAGCAGAAGTATTACGGTGGGTGAACAAATTACTGTCGATAGAAAAGTGCATAGTTATGAGAATATCTAGGCATGATCATGTATATAGGCATCACGTCCGCAACAAGTAGATCGAAACGATTCTGCATCTACTACTATTACTCCACACATCGACCGACTCTTGCCTGCATCTAGAGTATTAAGTTCATGAAGAACAGAGTAACACATTAAGAAAGATGACATGATGTAGACGGATAAACTCGTGCAATATGATATAAAACCCATCTTTTTATCCTCGATGGCAACAATACAATACGTGCCTTGCTGCCCCTGCCGTCACTGGGAAAGGACACCACAAGATTGAACCCAAAGCTAAGCACTTCTCCCGTTGAACATATAAATGATAGAGCTAGTCAGGAGACACCACGGGCGCACACCCGCGTTGGGGCTTCCTAGCTGTCGGATCGAGATAGTTTTCCCCCTACCTCTCCTAAGCCGTTAGATCTTCACAATTGAACATATAACACCTCCTTATTTTTTTTTTACATGTGTATGACTGGTGGGCCGTTTTCAGCGTGACCTTGCGAGTGATTGGCTGGGTGCGCTGGTGGAGGGTACCTCTGATTGGTTGTCCTCGTCCGTGTGGGTTCCGTCTCTTCATCCCTAGCCCCCATCCTAGCCTCCCCAATCCCCTCCTCCCGCACGAACCTGGCACAGAGAGAAGATGAGAGAGGGAGGGAAAGAAGGAAGGAAAGGAAGGAGAAAGAGAGGGGAAAGAGGAGAGGGAGTTGCCGGGTGCGGCGGCTGAGGGGAGAGGGTCACCGGTCGGCGTCGGCCTGCGCCGGCGAGGTCGGGCGCGACCTGGTGGTTGGCAACGGCTCGATTCATTCCTGGAGCAGGAGCTGCGAGGAGGCTGGGGCTCGGGCGCGATGCACAGGAGGCTGCACCCCGCCTCCATCTCCACGCGTGCAGCCTCAACCCTTGGAGGAGATCGAGCCGCAGCGATGGTCCATGGCGCCGTCTTCGGCAGGAGGAGCGTGGCCCGTATAGACAGCCGGCTTCATTCGGCTTCCGCCCTGCCGTACATCCACCCGAGAAGTCAGTCCCCACGTCCTCGCATCCATCCTCTCTCGTTGTCACGCACGCTCTCTCCTCCGTCCTCTCACGCACGACCTTGTGGTCGGATATTTGGCAATTTATTTCTGAGCATAAATAGATATTGTGCCCACCTGTTTGTTGTTTTGCCCAGCTGAAAGGTGGATCAAATATGGAAGACATGAACGTTCGATAGTGTGAAAAGCAAGCCCAGGTCTTGTTGAAGTTCCATTGAATTTCTGTGATACCTAAGAAGTACTAATGCTCGTATTTTACAATTTGCTCTCCAGAGCTTCCAGTCACGGGTTCTTCAGGAAAGCAGGTAATGCATTTTGTTTGTGTCAACTAAACTAAATCTGCAAAGCCTTTTTTGTTTGCAGAGAAATTCACACTCTGCATTAGTTACAAAAGATGCTGATTTTTTATCTTAACAATTGCAGGGAAAGTATGAAGAAACTTGCACAGTTTGGGTAGCGTCAGCAAGCACAGTTGCTATTCAAATAGTAGCAGATCACCAGCGTGCGGACGACGATATCTGGGTCACGGGCCATCCCCATCAGGTAAGCTTGCCTTTCATTTGTGTTTTTTCTTTGATGATTTTTTGAGGGCTTGTTTGATGAATTACTCATATGTGAGGACATTGCACGCCATGCACACATTGAGTGAATAGATTCAGTTCCCTTTTTTTATCCCTTGGTAGTGCTCATTGTGAATCTTCACTTATGAATATCGTTGCAATTAGCAAGCGACCCTGATAGCAGAAGCTAGCTAGATGTCTAGATTGATGTGTTCCGATGCTATTCTATGCAGATTCTGCACTCCAATTAACAGTTTTTCCGTTGTTAGCCGTATTCAATTAATACGGTTTGGTGTACTATTTTTAGCTTCATAGATGTGAGCATGCCTCTTCATTGTTCTTAAAATGTTCAGAAGCAGCGCTCCCTCTAGCTCTCTTTACTGCTTAGCACCAGTTTTCGCTAGAGTAACTTCTTTTTTCCAATCACGAGTTTGCATGTTAGCTTGATGTGCTTAATAAGACAGTCCTACACAAACTCAATGTATGTTAGATGAATTTTGCTCATGTAGTGGCATGCACTTTAGTGACTTATAATTTTAAGTTACTAACTATGCTACAGATACCTTTCATGTTAAAGGTTTGCCACAAAATCAGGTTGTATTTGTGTTCATTGGTGTGGATTTACAACAGTTAGTTCCTAACTCCTAAATCTGCAATTTATTTGGTCCCTCCATTTTTGTTCAGATCTATATCAATTAGAAACTCCACAAGGAATTAGCAAACTTTAGGATCGACCGTGTGCATCAGTGACTTGAAGGGGATAGCAAGACACATAGAAGAAATATAAAGCATCAAGGTAGCAATTCGTTAATGATTTTTGGCTTGTTTGCGACTAATTTGATAGTTAATGACATTTGGTAATGCAGTGGGAAAGGTAAAGATTAACGAAGCCAGTTTTTTTACCGGAAAGTCTGTCAATTATGTTCTCTTCTTGATGGTAGTTAATCCATCATACTACTATTATATATGTGCATAATCATATGTTTTGATTGCATCGGGATGTGAAGAAACTCAAATTTGGTAGCTAATGTCGTGGTTGTATGCAGGATTCGCTTAACAATTGCAGAAGTCCTCCCAGTTCACGCTTTTGATTTATGGTGGAGACATGTGAGTGGCCTCAGACGACGAGGCCATCGGCGCAGCTGCACAACAAAGTTAGGCGCGAACAAGACATGTTCTTTAGTGCTCCGCTTCTTCCTTCCAGGCATCAGCCCCAAATTCGCTGGCCTAACCTTCTGGTGAGCTCTTCCTCCGTCCTGTAGGTTCAACTAGCTCATTTCCACTAAATATTCATTATTTTGTTTCCTTTGTGGTTGATCCTACTTTCTCAGGATGATTGGGTAGTCTCTTCATACATTGCTTTGTAATTTCTCTTTACTTATCTATAACCATTGTCCTAATCACAAGCGCTCGTTTAGTGTTATGCAACAACTGTGATTACAGCAGATTGATTAATTAGCAAAGTCATATATTAGCATAGTTATTTCTCTTCATCAAGTACCATTCATTATGGTGCCTACACATGCATCCATTTTCTCTGCTGTTATTTGAATGAATTAATAATGACACTAAAGGGGTTCATTCTTGTTAGTACTTCAAGCTTGGGCCAATGATTTGTTGTATTGCGTGGACAACAGGGCATGGGCTTCCTTCAGAGTCAACAAAAGAAAAGTTTTTTTCAGAGTAATTTTTAGTTCACTGTTTGGTTCGACTTTTGTGACTTCTGATGTTTGGGTCAAGGATTTCAAGATTTCCTGTTTTTATTATTGATGATGGAAGATGGATCAGATTTATGCCTGTTCCGAACCATTTATTCTCTGTTTGGGACATAATTTCTAAGTTTGCTTTCTTAGTAAAGAACTTAATAAACCCTTGCTGTTGTGGACTATTTTTTTCTCTTGTATAAGATTATATTCTTTAGCTCGTGAGCTGATCTATTTGTTATTTGTGCCTCAGTTGACGGGATATCTCATAACTGAAACCATGAACAACAAGTGCTTCAGTTCTGGTGGTGGCGATCCATTGCTTGAGGCGACATCCTGTGCAAGATTATCCTTCTGGAGGCCGCTGGCACAGTGGCACCCTCCTCAACCTGCTGATCCCATGGTCCATGAAATGCCTTGCCGATGGCTGAGGCCACCATGTTAGAGTGTGATTTACGTGGTGTTCACGGTGAGATAAAGTTCGAGGCCGATTTGATCCGTAGTTATTCTTACAAGATATTTTGTGGCTCTCAAGAATTTGGATATTATAAGAGATAAATAACATGTACAGGTTAACCTTTTGTGTGCCTATTAGCATGCCTTGCTGCCAAGTGGAGATAGTCACTAGTAGAAAAAGGGTCAAATGTGAGACACATTAGTCCCGCTTTGTAACAGAACCGGCACTAATGTGTCCATTAGTGCCGGTTCCAACGGCTAGGCGGGAGGAGCTCTTTAGTACCGGTTCGTGGCGAACCTTTAGCACCGGTTCGTGCCACGAACCGGTACTAAAGAAAGTGGTGGCAGGATGTTGTCGAGTGGGGCCCTTCCAAAGATTTTTTAGTACTGGTTCATGGCATGAACCGGTACTAAAGGTCGTCCTATATAAACCCTTCGTCCACCCGCACTCTGTTCTTCCCCCTTTCCCCTCTCCCTCTCCTCTGTTCTTCCCTTCTTCCTCTCGAGATCATCACAAAATTTGCCCCAAATTTATCAAGATTTGCAGGCCCCCATCCATTCAAATGATCACCAAGGTTAGCAACTTTGTCCTTTCATCTCTCATTGCTAGATTAGCTCTTGCATTGGTTTATATAGTGATTAATTGTGGGTTCTAGTAATTTGGGAGGAATTATATGTGGTAGTATTTGATTTATATGCAATTTGAGGTCAAAATAACAATTAGTTCGCATATGTAGGTGTGTTTTACTTGGTGCCTTCTAAATCTCCGTCAGAATTCACCGCCGATCGCCCGCACCCGTCCGTCGCGCGGCACCACCTTGTCGTGAGCCTCTTGTTCATGAAATTTTATATAAAAATTGATGTTTGTGTGATTTGGATATATAGTTACTCGTATAATTATCTTACCCGACGTTGTTTGTTATACATAGTGCCATGGTTTTGATATCCGTCCCGTCGGCCCTCGCCCTTGTTATGATTCGGATGTGGTATATTCTCTTTTAAAACTATTTGTTGCATTTCGAGTTTATGACAAATTATGCCCATCAAGTTGACATAGATATTTTTATCTAGGAGGTATGTGAACCGGAAATTCCAACCGACCCTATTGTCGAGAGGTTAAATTTAGTTGAAAGAGAAAACGAGTACTTGAAAGAAAAATTGAAAAGAATTGAGGGGAGAAGATGGAATTGAGTTGCATGTTGCCGATGTCGTCGATGATCACAAGATCAAGATGGAGAAAATGCGCTTGAAGATTAGAAAGATTAGAAAATATGCCATCGATAGTGAGGCTTAGTATCATTATGCTGTTGGATCAATTGTTACCTTAGTTGCGATCTTGATCGCATTTGTTGTTGCATTTAAATGCTTTAGCTAGAGAGTTATTTGTTTGTTGCATTTAAGTGTTGTATGAACTTTATGTATGAACTTGTGGGGGAAGAAGCTGAGCCGGCAATGCGGGAAGAAGCTGAAGAAGAGGCATCAGATGAGCCTGTTGATGATCTAGGTCGGGCCATTGCCGATGCAAAGAGAAACTGCGCAAGTGATTTGGAGAAGAAGAAGTTGCAGCGCATGTTAGAGGATCACAAAAATTGTTGTACCAATTGCGTGAGGTGACAAGAAAAAGCTGGGCACCACACTGGAATTGCTGCAATGGAAGGCAGAGAATGGTGTATCCGACAAGGATTTGGAAAGTTGCTGGTAATGATAAAGGATATGCTTCCAAAGGACAACGAATTGCCCGAGTACGCACGAAGTTAAAGAAGGTTGTCTGCCCTCTAGGGTTAGAGGTGCAGAAGATACATGCATGCCCTAATGATTGCATCCTCTACCGCGGTGAGTACGAGGATTTGAACGCTGTTCGGTATGTGGTGCATTGCGCTATAAGATCAGCCGCGACGACGCTGGTGATGTCGAGGGCGAGCGCCCTAGGAAGAAGATTCCTGCCAAGTTGATGTGGTATTCTCCTATAATACCACGGTTGAAACGCTTGTTCCAAAAAAGAGCATGCCAAGGCGATGCGATGGCACGTAGAAGACCGTAAGAAAGACGGAAAGTTGAGAGTACCGCGACGGGTCGCAGTGGAGAAAAATCGAAAGAAAGTACGGGAAGGAGTTTGCAGATGACGCAAGGAGCGTATGGTTTGGTCTAAGCGCAGATGGCATTAATCCTTTTGGGGAGCAGAGCAGCAACCATTGCACCTGGCCTGTGACTCTATGTTTGTATAACCTTCCTCCTTGGTTGTGCATGAAGCGGAAGTTCATTATGATGCCAGTGCTCATCCAAGGCCCTAAGCAACCTGGCAACGACATTGATGTGTACCTAAGGCCATTAGTTGAAGAACTCTTACAACTGTGGAATGGAACAGGTATACGTGCGTGGGATGAGCACATGGGGAAAGAATTTGACCTAAAGGCGTTGCTGTTCATGACCATCAATGATTGGCCTGCTCTCAGTAACCTTTCAAGACAGACAAACAAGGGATACCGCGGATGCACGACTGTTTGGATGATACCGACAAGATATATTTGAATAGTTGTAAGAAGAATGTGTACCAGGACATCGCCGATTTCTTCCGAGCAGGCATCCCGTAAGAAAGAAAGGCAAGCATTTCAAAGGTGAGGCGGATCACCGGACGAAGCCTCGCCACCGCATTTGTGCTGATGTACATGATATGGTCAAGGATTTGAAGGTGATATTTGGAAAGTTATCTGGCGGACAACCTGTTCGAAGGACGCCGACGGACGCGCACCCATGTGGAAGAAGAAATCTATATTTTGGGACCTGCCATATTGAAAGACCTAGAGGTCCGCTCCAATCGACGTGATGCACGTGGCGAAGAATCGCTATGTGACCCTGCTTGGCTTCTTGGGCGTGTATGGGAAGACAAAAGATACACCGAGGCACGGAGGACCAGCAACGATGCACGGAGAAGACGGCATACATCACGGTCATGCAAGCTACGCCTTACCAAAGAAGAGAAGGAAATCTTCTTTGAATGCCTGCTCATATTAAGGTACCGTCGGCTTCGTCGAATATAAAGGAATAATAAACATGGCGCAGAAAAAGTTCCGAACCTAAAGTCTCATGACTGCCACGTGATTATGACGCAACTGCTTCCGGTTGCATTGAGGGGCTTTACCGAAAACGCTCGATTAGCCATTGTGAAGCTATGTGCATTTCTCAATGCAATCTCTCGAAGGTAATCGATCCAGAAATCATACCAAGGTTACTGAGAATGATTTGGTGCAATGTCTTGTCGGTTTCGAGTTGGTGTTCCCGCCATCCTTCTTCAACATCATGACGCACGTCCTAGTTCACCTATGCGAAGAGATTAACGTTTTGGGTCCTATATTTCTACACAATAAGTTCCCCTTTGAGAGGTTCATGGGAGTCTTAAAGAAATATGTTCATAACCGTGCTAGGCCAGAAGGAAGCATCTCCAAGGGACATAAAAATGAGGAGGTCATTGAGTTTTGTATTGACTTTATTCCTAACCTTAAGCCAATTGGTGTTCCTGAATCGCGGCATAAGGGAAGACTGGATGGAAAAGGCACGCTAGGAGGGGAACAAATAATATGTATGGACGGACAATCTCTCACTGAAGCACACTACACAGTTCTACATAATTCCGCCTTGGTGGCTCCGTATATGGATGAACACAAGAATTTGCTACGCTCCAAACACCCGGAGCGGTCTGATGACTGGATTACACGTGAACAAACGAGGAGTTTTGCCAGCTGGTAGCAGACACGTACCATGCATGACACCTCTATTGAAGATGACCTGTACTTGCTGTCCCAGTTACCATCTTCGAATATAATGACTTTCAAAGGGTACGAGACAAATGGTAATACATTTTACACGATCGCCCAAGATAAGAAGAGCACCAACCAAAACAGTGGTGTCCGCTTTGATGCAGAAACCAAGACGGGAAAGGAAACATATTATGGTTATATAAAGGACATATGGGAACTTGACTATCGACGTGGTTTAAAGGTCCCTTTGTTTCGGTGCAAATGGGTCAATATGACACGAGGCGGGGTAACGGAAGACCCGCAGTACGGAATGACAACAGTGGATCTCAACAATCTTGTGATGCAGATTTAACCATTCGTCCTAGCCAATGATGTGGCACAGGTTTTCTATGTGAAGGACATGCCAAGAAAAATAAAAGATAAGGAAGCGAATGCATCGTACGATGAGCCAAAGCGGCACATAGTTCTTTCTGGGAAGAGAAACATCGTGGGAGTGGATGACAAGACAGACAAGTCAGAAGATTATGAAAAGTTTGATGAAATTGCTCCATTCACAGTGAATATTGACCCGAGCATCCCGTTAAATGATGAAGATTTTCCATGGTTACGGCGCAAAGGGACACACGCGAAGAAAAAGTTTCACACCCAAAGATCTGGGATGTGATCGGCTTCACTATCATCACTTTCTTCTGTGTTTCACACCCAGAGGGGAATCTCAGTAATAGTTAGGGTAGTTATGTGTTTTGGCATTTGAAACGCGAAGAAATTTTATATGCAAACAAATTCTTTCATGCATTTACTGATTTTTAAAGTTAAGTTATTCACAAACTAGTGATTCACACTAATTCCAAATAATTCAAAATTTAAACTATTCAATTTGAAAACTACGGGCACTAACAGAAAGTTTGTAATTTTTTGTACCTAAAGCAAAAATATTCACAAAGAAACTCTAAATACACAAAAAAATAACAGAAAAATAAATAAAGAAAAAAAAATAAAAAAAGCCCGCCTACTAGGCCAGAGCGACCTGCATACGACTAGAAACCCAACCTATTGTTAGCCCAGGATGCAGGCCCGCAAAGGCCAAGTGGGCCCACAGGGCAGCAAAGAACACGTAGGCCCACTAGGCCTGCTTTGGAGAGGAGCTCGAGAGAGCGACCGCACGGGGTTTATAAACCAGTGCGGTCGCCTCGGCTAGCGAGGTGGGACTAAACTTGTCAAGACCGCACCTGCTGCTAATAACCCCCTTTAGTACGGGTCGTGGCACAAACCGGTACTAAAGGGGGCCTTTAGTACCGGTTTGTGCCACCACCGGTACTAAAGGGGTCGCTTCGCCGCATGGGCTGGCCAAAATTGGCCTTTAGTACCGGTTGGTGGCACAAACCGTACTAAAGGCCCTCCTATATAAACAACACTTACGAAAATTTCAGTTTCTCATCGGCTTCTTCTCCTCTGCACCGCCGCCGCCGCCTCAGACGTCTCCATCCTCGTCGCCGCCCGCCGCCGCCCGTCCCGCTGTCGCCGCCCGTCGTCCCTGTCCCGCTGTCACCGCCGCCCGTCCCTGCCCGTCCCGCGTCGTCCCGTCCCTCGTCTGTCGGCACCGCCTGTACGCCCCTCGTCGTCGCCGCCGCCTGCCCGTCTCCCGTCCTCGTCCTCGCTGCCGCCGCCCGCCCCTGTCCCCGTCGTCTTCATCCCGTCGTCGCCGCCGCCGCGCTCGCCGCTGCCGCGCCCGCTGCCTGCCCCTGTCGCCGCCCGTTGTCCCTCGCCTCGCCGGTGAGCGCACACACACACACACACATATATTTTTTGTTTTTTAATTATACAAATAGTTAGAAATTTTTCTGTTTTTTAGAAATTGTTAGAAATTTTTCTGTTCTTGAAATAGTTAGAAATGTTAGAATAGTTAGAATAGTTAGAATAGTTAGAAATGTTAGAATTGTTAGAATAGTTAGAAATGTTAGAATTGTTAGAAATTTTTCTGTTTTTAGTTATAGAAATAGTTATAAAAAAGTTAGAATTGTTAGAAATTTTTCTGTTTTTTAGTTATAGAAATAGTTATAAAAATGTTAGTTATATATATAGAAATGTTATAATTTTTTCTGTTTTTTAGTTATAGAAATATTAGAAATGTTATAGAAATGTTAGTTATATATAGCATTGTTAGAAATGTTATAGAAATGTTAGTTATATAGAAATGTTAGAAATTTTAGTTATCAAAATCCAATCATTAAAAAAATGTTACTTTTTGCGGGCATATAGCTAGTATTTGTTCTCGACGATGCCCGACCCGCATCCTCGCCATTGACACGTCTCATGACGACGTCCCGCTGACCCATGTCCGGACTGGGCTCACTGGCTGGCACCGGAGGTGCTGCCGGGAGGGGCGCGCCGCTTGATGAGGAACCCGGCCCCGGGTCCCGTCGTCGACCCGGATCTCGTTTGGTGGCGTTCGCGTGGGCCAGTTTCGGCGCCGACGGAGCCGGCCCAGCCGGAGGTGGTACGTCGCCGTGTCAGGGAGGAGGACGAGCACGTCCATCGCTACATGGTTGCGTTAGAGGGCGGCGGGTTCTCCAATACCTGGCAGTTTCTTCAGGGATCTCACTTCAGCTATGATCATGTGAGGGTTCCTTCTCTTTGGGTGTCCACAGCCCGCGCCGCAGGAACCGCGAGTGTCCTAGATTCTTCTGTAGTATTCAATCTTTATTAGCTACCTAGCCAGTGATGTATTCAATATTATATCTATTATTCGAGATGATGTATTCGAGATTATATCTATTATTCGAGACGATGTATTCGAGATTATATCTATTATTCGAGATGATGTTTTCGAGATTATATCTATTATTCGAGACGATGTATTCGAGATTATATCTATTATTCGAGACGATGTAATTTGAATACTAAATTGTTTTATATTTCTTTTGGATTAGTTAAATAAAAGCTATGGCGGACAATACCGGCAGAGAGGGAGAACAGGCCATGTTCGATATGATACGCCATCCTCACGGGCCAGATGATGATCAGAATGAAGAAGATTATGACGGCTCCGAATTTCTAAACAACACCGGAGAGGGTGATATGATATTCGATCGCGACGACCGAATTGATGAAGTCATGAACTATGATTATGATGATGACGAAGAAAATGTTGATCTTGAAACAACAAAGACCGGCGAGGTATATATATTTATATAAGTAGGCATCTGGTGATCATCACATGTTCTAAATGACTTGAAGATATATTAACGAATCGATCTTTGTTCTTTCAGCCATCCGGATCGAGCAAATCTTCAGGCAAAAGGACGAAACGAGGCCCGAACAAAAAGTTGAAGGAGGGCGTAAAGTACAATATCGAGGCAATCAGACCTAATGGTGAACCATTAGCGCCTAAGAAGATTGCGGACAAGTTCGTTCGTCAGTGCGGAGTTTTTGTGAAGGACCAACTCCCGATCTCCCTTCAAGAATGGAGAGAGCCAGCAGAAGACAAAAGACAAAAATACAAAAAGGACGCTGCTCCACGTCCAGATGTTACTTTTGTCGACAAAAGACAAAAAGATCTGCTTTGGGATACTCTCATGGAACATTTCACCCTACCAGATCATTTCACAGAAGCAGATGTGCAGAAAGTCAAGGACGCTGCTCTTAGGAAGATGGTGGTTGCGTTCAAGAACCACAAGAATCGTGAATGGGACAAGTACGTCAAGGGAGGAAGGAAGACTCCAGTATTCGAGGGAACACTAGAGAACCAACGTGCTCATTGGGACGATTTCGTGAAATTCAAGGATTCGGAATTAGCTAAGGAACGGTCGAGAGAATGCCGAAAAAAGGGATAAGTTCCATAAGCTGGGGCCAGGTGGCTATGCGGTGGCAATGCCTAAGTGGGATAAGTCTGAGAAAGAGATGGAGGATGCAGGTGTCACTCCGGTTACTAAGAGCTGGCCCCCCAGGTGCAGGACTTGGTTCTATGCGCATGGGGGGGAGTTGGACCCGAAGACAGGCAATGTTTCGACGAGGGCAAGTCTGAAGGGAGCCGACGATGCGATACTTGTTGCAATAGAAGAGGCACGATCGGGGGTGTTCCAGCCCAACAGAGAGAACGACGAGCTTACGCATGCCCTGGGAAATCCTGAACACTCGGGAAGAACACGAGGCAAGGGCGCTATTCCGTGGTATGAGGGGTTTTCAGACTGGAACACCGACTACAGAACACGTGCGAGAAAGAAGATTGCGGAGGAGAAGAAGAGGAAGATGGAGGAGGAGCAGAGGAAGCGGGACTATGAATGCCTCCAAGGCCTAGAAGCAAGTCAAGCGGAATTGGCAGTCAAATTCCAGCGGCAGCAGGAGCAGATCGACTCACTTACACAACAAAGGGGGACTCAGCAGCTGCAGCAGCTAGCGAATGATCCAGCATTGGATAGCACCGCCCCATCCATGCCGAGAAGCAGCGTGGGTTCCGCCACGGACGACGCAATGCTGGATAGATACCCCGTGGATGACATCACGGAGAACACTAACTGCGAGCTACATGTCAAAATGAAGAACATATCCATGAAGGTGGCGGACGCTGTTGCTTTTACAAATCCCCCCGAGGCAACCTTCCATTGCAGCCCGATTCCAGCGGGCTATGCTCGTGTCTTGGTTGATGAGGTGGTGGACCCATATTCGGAGCTACAGCTTGACATTCCTGGAGGTGACGACGAGCACTTTCTCGGAGAGGCCAAACATCGTATCATCCTATGGAAAAAGGATTGCATCATCTTCAAGGCCACCGACACGCGTCGGCCGACTCCTCGTCAAGTCCGCCACCGAGTCAGCAGAGTCCCGCTCCTGCAAGTCCACCAAGTCCGCAAAGTGTCAGCCACTCCTCCTCCAAGTCCGCAAAGTGTCGGCCACTCCTCCTCCTCCAAGTCCGCCATAGCGTCGACGTCCCTCCTCCTCCAAGTCCGGCACAACCTCAGGCCACTCCTCCTCCAAGTCCGCACAGCTTCAGGCCCTCCTCCTCGTCCAACTCAGCCCCGTCGGCCGCCTCCGCCGCCAAGCAATCGCAGAAGAGACACCCGCAGCTATGGTGCTAGCGGCACGAGTCGAGGTAGTACAGGAAGTACAGCGAAGGCAAGCGATATAAATACGGTCCAAGCCTCACGCCTCTTCCGCAGAGGCCTTATGACAAGTCCGAGGAGGAAAACGCAGCCATATCAAGGCCGAGGTGGAAGCCCATTTTGCACCGAAACCGCCACCGCCGCCAAGGGAGAAAGTGCCTGAGGAAATGATTGACCACTTCATTCGTATGGCTCAACCACCAGCTCCCAAGCCTGTTGACACAGACTATGAGCGCCACATCAGGAAGTTAAATAGAGCACGTCTACGTAAGGAGGCGAGCTCGGGATCGAGCAAACAACAAGCAGCTGTCAAAAAATGCGGGAAAACCATTCCCCAGCTGGGAGAACAGGCGGCGCAATCGATCCCCTCGCTTGTTGTGCCAACAACACGTGACAGTACGCGTGCCCAATACTATTGTGGGCAAACAGTTTACGTTCCCGAGGTGGGCAATGTGGTAATAACCAAGGACCATATAATGCAGGCTGAAGTTCTCAACATCACTGTTGGACAATTCCTCGAGATCGAGCCCATGCCTGTGCTTACAAAGGATGAAATAAAACGGAAATATGTCCGGGGCCAACCTTTGGTCGAGCCAGACAAGGTCAAGAACCTCCCAACGAGAATGTATGAATTGCATCAATGGTACATGAACATTACCAAGATTTCCAATCGATTGTCCCTCATGGTGAATGTCAAGGAGGAGCATTACATCCATGAGAAAGCTCTGTCCGTTGAGTATTCTGAACTGTTTCAGTTATACAATCCAGACGCACTCGACAAATCTATAAATCGTTGCTATTGTCGTAAGTGATTTCTTTCTGTAATTTAAGTCTCAAGCTAGTTGTAGTGAGTCTTTTGATCAATCATTACCTGTAATTATCCTCACTATATTCTTTTCTGTGGTATTATGCAGGATGAAGATGTATGAAATGAGAAAAGGTGGACGCTTTGGCATTGGGTTCATTGACCGAAACACCGTTAATGAATACACCTGGCTAATAAATCCACATCATGAAAAGGCCATAGAGGACAACGTGCTAGAGTTCTTGAAGCGCCTCAAATACAATGAAGATATACTACTTCCTTAAAACTTCCAGTGAGTCACACTGTCTTGTACTACAAATTCTCTGTTTTTGCCTACTAGCTAGCTACATGTTTTTGCTTACATATGCCCGCTTAATTAAGACATGCAAACGTGTGTGCATGCAGATTTCACTGGATCTTGTGTATAATTAAAGTTGACGCCGGAACAGCTGAAATACTGGACTCACTACTCAAAACAAATACTGACTATAACATCTTGTTTGGGATAGTCAACAGGTAATTTCAATCATTATTAACTATATATCTCGGCCTATTTAGTTCGTCATTTCATGATATGAACTATTTAATAACCCCTTTATTCATTTTCTTTGTCGGCGGGCAGGGCTTGGGCAAGGTTCATCAGCGTCACGGAAGGCGAATGGAAAAAAGCTTAAATGGTTTCGACCCAAGGTAAGTAATTAAGTAGTACTAGCTAGCTAGCTAGCTGCCCTCTCTTTAATTATCATGCTTGATTAATTATTATCTGATCTAATTCCATTCTCGTAAAGGCCCTGAAGCAGGCACAGGGGACTGATCTGTGTGCATTCCGCGTTTGCGAGAACATTCGCATGATGGCGTCTGAAAGGAGCAGATCTCAAAGACAGGAATGGGTACGCTTGTTAGAACACTATTCACAATTTTTACACTATTATCGATATCTAGTCACACAACTAATACACATGCATATTGATCTCCTTCTTAACAGTTCATAGAGGTGCGGGACAAGCTCCTAGAAACGGAGCGCGTAGAACCACTTCAAGAGGAAATAGCGGGATTTTTGCTCGACCAGGTCATAAATCCGAAGGGAGAATACTATTACCCACTACCGCCCCCATGAACCACTTCCGATTGTCATCGTGCTCCGAAGGCACCAATTAGGCTAATGACACTGGCTCCGAAGGCAACATGCATATGTAGGAGAAATTGTATATAGCTATACATGTGTGTATGTGTGAATTAATTAATATGGTGGTTTATGAGACATTGTGAATTAATTAATATGGTGGTTTATGAGACATTGATGATATATATATACATTGATGATATATATATACATTGATGATATATATATATATATATATATATATATATATATATATATATATATATATATATATATATGCATAACGTGTACAATGTGTAGTATCGTAAAATACCAGCAAACTAAAAAGAATTAAAATGGAAACACAAAATTAAATGAAAAGAAATCATAAAACTAAAACCCCCAAACCTTATAGTACGGTTGGTCTTACCAACGGTACTAAAGGGCTCCATCCCGAGCTGGCTCGTGCCACGTGGTTGTTGTTTTTAGCACCGGTTCGTGCTGAACCGGTACTAAAGGGGGGGCTTTAGTGCCACACTTTAGTGCGGTTATGGAACCGCACTAAGGGTTTTACTGAACAGTGCTATTGCCGGTTACGCACTAGTGAGTCTGTATGGTGCTCATAAATAGAGCTTCCCGATGGAAAGGATGAGACACAGATATTGTTGCTTTCGTTTTATGTGCATTTGCAATCGATTGTTCTCTTCCAAGCATATATTCTTTAGCAGGCTAGATTGTGCAATCAAGTCTCCTGAGTGAGTAGTTTTATCATATTATCAAGTTTCAGAGCATATAAGATAAGAGCATTCCTATATGTTACTTTGACATTGCCATGCTACACACTGTATTGTGTTATACATGGAAGAAAGCCTGAAACATTTGAGAATATAATTGATAGATGCTTGGTGCACTTGTAAGTAAAATTGTTCAAGGTTTGAACTACCAAATTCATGGTGCTTAAAACCATTTAATTACTACCAGAATCTTTTCATTTTGTGGACTTGCTGAACTATCCATTGTGTCGACATGGCCTATTTGCACTGCTCAGTATACAAAAGGACCATTGGGTCTACTATATGCTTGAAACACCACCATAGATAGCACATCTTTGATTTCATTGTCGTAACCTGAGTGCTCCAATGTACACCCTCCGATTCTAAATATAAGAAATTTTGTAGTTTAAGTTGAACTGTAAAAACATCTTATATTTACAAACAGAGGTGGTATATCAGAAAGGAATATGCATAATTCTATATGACCAGTGTGGTCGAGGTGATGTTCAATCGACTCCCTCATCACCTAGCCAATGTTGCGGATGGCTCACAACTTGAATCTGAATGTGCTTCCTCATGTCTCTGGTTCATCGGCCTCCCGAGAGTACTCTGAGGTATGAAAGTAAACATATGTTGATTGCATTAATGATTCTGTTCTATTCACTTTCTGCCAGTGTAGTTTTGGTTATTTATTTGTTCATTTCATTCAACATAATGTTTCCGGAGTACTCTTGGCGCAAGACACACAGTCAAAGTTGATTTTCTTATCATCGCATAGCTAATTGGTAGTTACACTACCTGAGCTTTGTTATAAGTCCTATGAGCATTGTATAGCACAGATGATGTGTATGTGATCTTCACTAGGAGGTTTTCCAATGAATGAGTTGGACGCTCACCTGCAGACCAGCGACAACCCTCGTCTAGAACAAAACATACAGCCGGTAAAACAGTGGCAATCAGCCCACAAAACCAAGGTCCTCCATCACCATTTTTCTTAACCTGAAACCAGCGCGAACCATGGGCTTGTAGCAACACCTGCAGAAAGAACACACTGCTATCACAGATCCAGTTGAACCAAAGAACAAACACGATGCTGTAACGATGATAAGCAATTGCAGGACACCTGCACGATAAGGAGTTGGGGGTTATTATCTGAAGAAAAAAACACCTCCAGGTCTTCAAAGACGGGATATTTAGCAAACGACACAATGCAATTTGAAGAACGGAGGGAAGCAAAGAAGAAAAGAGGAGCTACCTGGGCTGCGCAGGTCCGTCGTTGTTCTCCATCTCCATATAGTGTTGTCCAGGGCAGAGAACATGACGACCACCTGACCAGGTGCGTGCACAGCACCGGAATCCTCTTGCTCGACCGTGGCATCGCAGCCTTGCTCGAGAACTTCCAACATGATCAACCCTGCATAAAGGTACGTCAAGCAAAATTCTGGTTTTAAAATGGTATATAGTCTAAATAGATTGACTGAATGGTTATCAATTCCTTCTCACTATGTTGTGGTATGCCCACTGTATTGACTCAAGTTTGTAATTTATGTCTCGCAAAAATTGATTTATGTATGTGTTGAACGATATGCTATTAAAGTAAGAGGATTTAAGTTTCGCTTGTCAGCCACTTCCCATTATGAACTACTAAGATGGATTGGTAGTTTTCTGTTAATTAAAAATATTACATCAATTTTTATGGCCTTTTATGGGAAAAGATTCCTGCTGCTATTAGTTATTATGTACACTTAAAATAGCAGATAATATAGTCCGATTGCTATGATAGAATTTGGTTAATACATTACCTATTTTAATCCATTGCTTCAGTTTTTGCTTCACAAGTTTTGTATTTGCTGCCAAAAAATAATGGTCTTACATCAAATAGCCTAGAGGTATTTGACTGCATATATCTATATGTGTGTTTGACTTCCAAACTTAGATATTCATTTATTTTTGCAAGGGAAATTGCGATACTTATTATGAATTGTTGCAAGAAAGTATTTCATCTATTTTGGTGCAAGAATGTTGCTCTTTAGTATGATACCCATATCTTAGTGCCTTGGAGTAACAAACAAGTAGATGTGTACAGAAATTATTATTCCTTGTTTGGATATACACCACATTATGTTGTTCCTTGCCTTGCCTTCCCATTTTTCTTTCACTCTGTTACATATGAATGGAGTCATCACTTTTTATAGGCCTTCAAGTACCTCTCTGTGTTTGTACGCCAATGAATACTTGGCTTTGTAATATCAAGCATAATAGCTTGTTTTGTACTCGCGAAGCATATATGTTCATGGTGAACCAAGAACTTATGCTTGCATCTTGAACCAATATTCTTGCTTTCAGCATCTATAATCCACATAGCTTCTGTGTTGTTAATTGGCCTTCCTTTATCTCTTGAGTTACCATAAGCTGGGTGACCAAAGTTATCTATATGATGCAACTCTGCCTATGTAGCTTTGCTTACTATGAACTGATTTCATGCCTTTTTGGGGTCTATGACCCTACCATCACTGTAATATATAGCGCTATATATGAGCATCATATCTAAGCATATACTCCCTGATGCTTCAACGGGTTTATGATTGGTGTCTAAATATTCCAACTTGCATGATTTGAAAGCTTGGCATGCTCTCACTCTTTGCGCCATCGGCGCAATGAGTCATTTACATTTGGATCTTCATGTAAAAGTAACAAGATACTCTGCAATCCACTCAATTAATTCCTTTCTCTTGCCAATATTTTCATGTCTACTACATTAAACAAAACCTGGACGACTACATTGACCCAGATGATGATAGACTCAAGGTCAAGCGCTCGCGAACAACAATCTGCGCGCGGGTTGTCGCATCATGGTAGGAACGGACAAGAGGGCCACCATAACCATCAACTGGTCAGAATTCCGCTACCTTGCAAAGATCTACGGAGACATCTACGCCTTTTGTTTCATAGTCACTACAAAGCACCGCCTGGTTCTCATCGTGCATTGCCTTTAAATCGACTATCAACAACGACGGGAGTCATATGCAAATATAATCTAGTGCTCCAAAACTTCTAATTAGGCCATGTGACGGGCTAAATCCTTCATGTGCTTTTGGACGATGTCGTATGTTGCTTTTGAACAGCTGCCCTTATGCTCCTGCCTATATAACCTATGCTACTTCACATCCATGTATTAATATCCATGATGCCACTCTTATGTATGGTTATCTATTTCTGCCGCTTTTCTCTGTTTGAAGCATCAATTTCATAACAAGAACACAAAATGTGCTGATTACCACACATAAAATTGAGGAAAAGGCATGCCCTGCCTTCCCCGTCCATTTTCCGCTCAGAGCTAACATGATGTGTTCTAAGAGCAACAATATGTTGCATGTCTATATGAAATAAATCCAATATACACTCCATCCATTTTGAGATAAATAACTCAGCATGTAGTAAAAAATATATTACACAAGAACATTCACACATACACTCAAGTATTTCGTATGTTTCAATCTATGCATGAATACTTTCATACACACTCTTCCAAGATTTGGCTTCCTCTCGCCCCTTGTGCCATTGGCGCAACGGGTCATCTAGTTGCAAGAAAGATCAATCTAGTAGGCCAAACCAAACTGATAATTTGAAGAGACTTGCAAAGATAACCAATCATACATAAAAGAATTCAGAGGAGATTCAAATATTTCTCATAGATAAACTTGATCATAAACCCACAATTCATTGGATCTCGACAAACACACCGCAAAAAGAGTTACATCGAATAGATCTCCAAGAAGATCGACGAGAACTTTGTATTGAGATTCAAAGAGAGAGAAGAAGCCATCTAGCTAATAACTATGGACCCGAAGGTCTGTGGTAAACTACTCACAACTCATCGGAGAGGCTATGGTGTTGATGCCCCTGCTGTCACTGGGAAAGGACACCGCAAGATTGAACCCAAAGCTAAGCACTTCTCCCATTGCAAGAAAGATCAATCTAGTAGGCCAAACGAAACTGATAATTTGAAGAGACTTGCAAAGATAACCAATCATACATAAAAGAATTCAGAGGAGATTCAAATATTTCTCATAGATAAACTTGATCATAAACCCACAATTCATCGGATCTCGACAAACACACCGCAAAAAGAGTTACATCGAATAGATCTCCAAGAAGATCGAGGAGAACTTTGTATTGAGATTCAAAGAGAGAGAAGAAGTCATCTGTTTGGACTCTGTTTGATATTCCTTTTCTTCGAAACACTGAAATAGGCAAAAAAAAACAGCAATTCGGGTTGGGCCTCCGGTTAGTAGGTTAGTCCCAAAAATGATATAAAGTGTAAAGTAAAGCCTATAAACATCCAAAACGGGTAATATAATAGCATGGAACAATCAAAAATTATAGATACGTTGGAGACGTATCACATAGTTATGAGAATATCTAGGCATGATCCTGTATATAGGCATCACGTCCGCGACAAGTAGACCGACTCCTGCCTGCATCTACTACTATTACTCCACACATCGACTGCTATCCAGCATGCATCTAGAGTATTAAGTTCATAAGAACAGAGTAACGCATCAGGCAAGATGACATGATGTAGAGGGATAAACTCATGCAATATGATATAAACCCCATATGTTTATCCTCGATGGCAATAATACAATACGTGCCTTGTTGCCCCTGCTGTCACTGGTAAAGGACACCGCAAGATTAGCTTAGCTAAGCACTTCTCCATTGCAAGAAAGATCAATCTAGTAGGCCAAACCAAACTTATAATTCGAACAGACTTGCAAAGATAATCAATCATACATAAAAGAATTCAGAGGAGATTCAAATATTTCTCATAGATAAACTTGATCATAAACCCACAATTATCGGATCTCGACAAACACACCGCAAAAAGAGTTACATCGAATAGATCTCCAAGAAGATCGAGGAGAACTTTGTATTGAGATTCAAAGAGAGAGAAGAAGTCATCTAGCTAATAACTATGGACCCGAAGGTCTGTGGTAAACTACTCACAACTCATCGGAGAGGCTATGGTGTTGATGTAGAAGCCCTCCGTGATCGATTCCCCCTCCGGCGGAGCGCCGGAAAAGGCTCCAAGATGGGATCTCACGTGTACAGAAGGTTGCGGCGGTGGAAATAGGGTTTCGTGGTGCTCCTAGATGTTTTCAGGGTATGGTGATATATATAGGCGAAAGAAGTCGGTCAGGAGAACCACGAGGGGCCCACAAGGGTGGGGGTGCGCCCACCCCCCTAGGGCGCGCCCTCCTACCTCGTGGCTTCCTCGTGTGTTTCTAGACGTCCACTCCAAGTCTCCTGGATTGCGTTTGTTCCAAAAATAACACTCCCGAAGGTTTCATTCCATTTGGACTCCGTTTGATATTCCTTTTCTGCGAAACACTGAAATAGGCAAAAAAACAGCAATCTGGGCCGGGCCTCCGGTTAATAAGTTAGTCCCAAAAATGATAGAAAAGTGTATAGTAAAGCCCATAAACATCCAAAATGGGTAATATAATAGCATGGAACAATCGAAAATTATAGATACATTGGAGAAGTATCAAGCATCCCCAAGCTTAATTCCTGCTCGTCCTCGAGTAGGTAAATGAGTGGAATGCTACCTAGTATATTTCTCAATGTAATTTTCTTTATTGTGGCATGAATGTTCAGATCCAAATGATTCAAGATAAAAGTTCATATTGACATAAAAATAGTAATACTTCAAGCATACTAACAAAGTAATCATGTCTTCTCAAAATAACATGGCCAAAGAAAATTATCCCTACAAAATCATATAGTCTGGCTATGCTCTATCTTCATCACACAAAATATTGAAATCATGCAAAACCCCGGTTTTAGCCAAGCAATTGTTTCATACTTTAGTATTTTCAAACTTTTTTAATCTTCACGCAATACATGAGCGTGAGCCATGGACATAGCACTATATGTGGAATAGGATGGTGGTTGTGGAGAAGACGCAAAAAGGAGAAGATAGTCTCACATCAACTAGGCGTATCAACGGTCTATGGAGATTCCCATTAATAGATATCAATGTGAGTGAGTAGGGATTGCCACGCAACGGATGCACTAGAGCTATAAGTGTATGGAAGCTCATCAAAAGAAAGTAAGTGGGTGTGCATCCAATTTGCTTGCTCACGAAGACCTAGGGAAATTTGAGGAAGCCCATCATTGGAATATACAAGCCAAGTTCTATTATGAAAAATTCTCACTAGTACATGAGAGTGACAACATAGGAGACTCTCTATCATGAAGATCATGGTGCTACTTTGAAGCACAAGTGTGGAAAAAGGATAGTAACATTGTCTCTTCTCTCTTTTTCTCTCATATTTTTTTGGTGGGCTTCTTTGGCCTCTTTTTTATTTGGGCTTCTTTGGCCTCTTTTATTTTTCATAAACTCTGGAGTCTCATCCCGACTTGTGGGGGAATCATAGTATCCATCATCCTTTCCTCACTTGGGACAATGCTCTAATAATGAAGATCATCACACTTTTGTTTACTTACAACTCAAGAGTTACATCTCAATACTTAGAACAAAATATGACTCTATGTGAATGCCTCTGGCGGTCTACCGGGATATGCAATGAATCAAGAGTGGCATGTATGAAAGAATTATAAGGTGGCTTTGCCACAAATACAATGTCAACTACATGATCATTCAAAAGCAATATGACAATGATGGAGCGTGTCATAAATAACTGAACGATGGAAAGTTGCATGGCAATATATCTCGGAATGGCTATGGAAATGCCATAATAGGTAGGTATGGTGGCTGTTTTGAGGAAGGTATATGGTGGGTGTATGGTACCGGTGAAAGTTGCGGGACACAAGAGAGGCTAGCAATGGTGGAAGGTTGAGAGTGCGTATAATCCATGGACTCAACATTAGTCATGAAGAACTCATATACTTATTGAAAAAATCTACAAGTTATCAAAACAAAGTACGACACGCATGCTCCTAGGGGAAGGGTTGGTAGGAGTTAACCATCGCCCGATCCCAACCTCCAAACATAAGGAAGGCAATCAATAAATAAATCATGCTCCAACTTCATCACATAACGGTTCACCATACGTGCATGCTACGGGAATCACAAACTTTTAACACAAGTATTCCTCAAATTCACAACTACCCAATTAGCATGACTCTAATATTACCATCCTCATATCTCAAAACAATCATCAAGCATCAAATTGATCATTATAGTGTTCAATGCACTCTATATGATAGTTTTTATTATACCCAATTTGGATGCCCATCATATAAGGACCAATTTTATAACCAAAGCAAATACCATTCTGTTCTAAAAGACTTTCAAAATAATATAAGTGAAGCATGAGAGATCAATAATTTCTACAAAATAAAACCACCGCCATGCTCTAAAAAGATATAAGTGAAGCACTAGAGCAAAATTGTCTAGCTCAAAAGATATAAGTGAAGCACATAGAGTATTCTAATAAATTCCGAATAATGTGTGTCTCTCCCAAAAGGTGTGTACAGCAAGGATGATTGTGGTAAACTAAAAAGCAAATACTCATATCATACAAGACGCTCCAAGCAAAACACATATCATGTGGTGAATAAAAATATAGCTCCAAGTAAAGTTATCGATGGACGAAGACAAAAGAGGGGATGCCTTCCGGGGCATCCCCAAGCTTAGGCTTTTGGTTGTCCTTGAATTCACCTTGGGGTTCCTTGGGCATCCCCAAGCTTAGGCTCTTTCCACTCCTTATTCCATAATCCATCAAATCTTTACCCAAAACTTGAAAACTTCACAACACAAAACTCAACCGAAAATCTCATAAGCTCCGTTAGTGCAAGAAAGCAAACCACCACCTTAAGGTACTATAATGAAATCATTCTTCATTTATATTGGTGTTAAACCTACTGTATTCCAACTTCTCTATGGTTCATACCCCCCCCCCCCCGATGCTAGCCATAGATTCATCAAAATAAGCAAATAACACACGAAAAACAGAATCTGTCAAAAACAGAACAGTCTGTAGCAATCTGTAACTTTCGAATACTTCTGGAACTATAAAAATCCTACCAAAATAGGAAGTCCTGGGACATTTTTCTATTAATCTTCTGCAAAAAGAATCCCTGTGATTTATTCAAATTATTCTCGTGCGCGCAAAAGTTTCAGTTTTTCAGCAAGATCAAATTAACTATCACCCAAGATGATCCTATAGGTTCTACTTGGCACAAACACTAATTAAAACATAAAACCACATCTAACCAGAGGCTATATGAATTATTTAATACTAAACAGGAGAAAAAAAAGTAAAGAACAAAAATAAAATTGGGTTGCCTCCCAACAAGCGCTATCGTTTAACACCCCTAGCTAGGCATAAAAGCAAGAATAGATCTAAGCATTGCCATCTTTGGTATTAAATTCATAAGTGGCTCTCATAATAGATTCATAAGGTAATTTGATTTACTTCCTAGTAAAGTGTTCCATGCCTTTCCTTAATGGAAATTGGAATCTAATATTTCCTTCCTTCATATCAATAATTGCCCCAGTCGTTCTAAGGAACGGTCTACCAAGAATAATAGGACATGAAAGATTGCAATCTATATCAAGAACAATAAAATCTACGGGCACATAATTCCTATTTGCAACAATAAGAACATCATTAATCCTTCCCATAGGTTTCTTAATAGTGGAATCCGCAAGGTGCAAGTTTAAAGAGCAATCATCAAAATTACGGAAACCTAGCACATCACACAAGGTTTTTGGACTCGTGGAAACACTAGCACCCAAATCACACAAAGCATAGCATCCCCAAGCTTAATTCCTGCTCGTCCTCGAGTAGGAATATGATAAAAACAGAATTTTTGATGTGGAATGCTACCTAGCATAATTCTCAATGTAATTTTCTTTATTGTGGCATGAATGTTCAGATCCAAATGATTCAAAATAAAAGTTCATATTGACATAAGAAATAGTAATACTTCAAGCATACTAATCAAAGCAATCATGTATTCTCAAAATAACATGGCTAAAGAAAGTTCATCCCTACAAATTCATATAGTTAGGCTATGTTTCATTTTCGTCACACAAAAATGCTCTCATCTTGCACACCCCCGATGACAAGCCAAGCAATTGTTTCATAC
This sequence comes from Aegilops longissima, assembly GCA_021605205.1. Lineage (NCBI taxonomy): Eukaryota > Viridiplantae > Streptophyta > Magnoliopsida > Poales > Poaceae > Aegilops > Aegilops longissima. The sequence goes on along the minus strand of CM038680.1, from coordinate 703,307,394 downwards.
TTTAGTAATCTAAAAAAAATTCAACTTTCACGCAATACATTAGCGTGAGCCATGGATATAGCACTATGGGTGGAATAGAATGAAGGAAATATGCCCTAGAGGCAATAATAAAGTTATTATTTATTTCCTTATATCATGATAAATGTTTATTATTCATGCTAGAATTGTATTAACCGGAAACATAATACATGTGTGAATACATAGACAAACAGAGTGTCACTAGTATGCCTCTACTTGACTAGCTCGTTAATCAAAGATGGTTATGTTTCCTAACCATAGACATGAGTTGTCATTTGATTAACGGGATCACATCATTAGGAGAATGATCTGATTGACATGACCCATTCCGTTAGCCTAGCACTTGATCGCTTAGTATGTTGCTATTGCTTTCTTCATGACCTATACATGTTCCTGTAACTATGAGATTATGCAACTCCGTTTACGGAGGAACACTTTGGGTACTACCAAAAGTCACAACGAATCGGGTGATTATAAAGGAGTACTACAGGTGTCTCCAAAGGTACATGTTGGGTTGGCGATTTGAGATTAGGTTTTGTCACTCCGATTGTCGGAGAGGTATCTCTGGGCCCTCTCGTAATGCACATCACTATAAGCCTTGCAAGCAATGTAGCTAATGAGTTAGTTACGGAATGATGCATTACGTAACGAGTAAAGAGACTTGCCGTAACGAGATTGAACTAGGTATTGGATACCGACGATCAAATCTCGGGCAAGTAACATACCGATGACAAAGGGAATAAAGTATGTTGTTATGCGGTTTGACCGATAAAGATCTTCGAGAATATGTAGGAGCCAATATGGGCATCCAGGTTCCGCTATTGGTTATTGACCAAGAATAGTTCTAGGTCATGTCTACATAGTTCTCGAACCCGTAGGGTCCGCACGCTTAAGGTTTCGATGATGGTTATATTATGAGTTTATGAGTTTTGATGTACCGAAGGAGTTCGAGTCCCGGATGAGATCGGGGACATGACGAGGAGTCTCGAAATGGTCGAGACGTAAAGATCGATATATTGGACGACTATATTCGAGTTCGAAAAGGTTCCAATGATTCGGTATTTTCGAGTACCGGAGAGTTACGGAATTCGCCGGGAGAAGTGTTGGGCCTTATTGGGCCCTGCGGGAGAGAGAGAGGGCTGCCTAGGGCAGGCAGCGCGCCCCAAGGCCTAGTCCGAATTGGACTAGGGGGGGCCGCACCCTTCCTCCCTTCCCTTCCTTCTCTCCTACTCCTACTAGGAAAGGAGGAGTCCTACTCCGGTGGGAGTAGGACTCCCCCTGGCGCGCCTCCTCCTTGGCCGCCACCTCCTCCTTGCTCCTTTATATACGGGGCAGGGGCACCCCATGACACACAAGTTGATCTACGGATCGTTCCTTAGCCGTGTGCGGTGCCCCCTCCACCATATTCCACTTCGGTCATATCGTCATGAGCTTAGCGAAGCCCTGCGCGGAGAAGTCATATCGTCATGAGCTTAGGCGAAGCCCCGCGTCGGTGGAGCATCATCATCGTCACCACGCCGTCGTGTTGACGGAACTCATCCCGACACTTTGCTGGATCGGAGTCCGGGATCGCCATCGAGCTGAACGTGTGCAGAACTCGGAGGTGCCGTGACGCTCGGTGCTTGGATCGGTCGGATCGTGAAGACGCACGACTACATCAACCGCGTTGTTATAACGCCCGCTTTCGGTCTACGAGGGTACGTGGACAGACACTCTCCCCTCTCGTTGCTATGCCATCACCATGGTCTTGCGTGTGCGTAGTAAAATTTTTGAAATTACTACGTTCCCCAACAGTGGTATCAGAGCCTGGTTTTATGCGTTGATGTCATATGCACGAGTAGAACACAAGTGAGTTGTGGGCGATATAAGTCATACTGCTTACCAGCATGTCATACTTTGGTTGGCGGTATTGTGAGATGAAGCGGCCCGGACCGACATTACGCAGACGCTTACGCGAGACTGGTTTCACCGCTTGAGCACTAGTTGCTTAAAGGTGACCGGCGGTGTCTGTCTCTCTCACTTTAGTTGAACCGAGTGTAGCTACGCCCGGTCCTTGCGAAGGTTAAAACAGCACCAACTTGACAAACTATCGCTGTGGTTTTGATGCGAGGTAAGAACGGTTCTTGCTCAGCCTGTAGCAGCCACGTAAAACTTGCAACAACAAAGTAGAGGACGCCTAACTTGTTTTTGCAGGGCATGTTGTGATGTGATATGGTCAAGACGTGATGCTATATTTTATTGTATGAGATGATCATGTTTTGTAACCAAGTTATCGGCAATCGGCAGGAGCCATATGGTTGTCGCTTATTGTATGAAATGCAAAAGCCATGTAATTGCTTTACTTTATCACTAAGCAGTAGCGATAGTCGAGAAGCAATAGTTGGCGAAACGACAACGATGCTACGATGGAGATCAAGGTGTCGCTACGGTGACAATGGTGATCATGACGGTGCTTCGGAGATGGAGATCACAAGCACAAGATGATGATGGCCATATCATATCACTTATATTGATTGCATGTGATGTTTATCCTTTATGCATCTTATCTTGCTTTGATTGACGGTAGCATTATAAGATGATCTCTCACTAAAATTATCAAGAAGTGTTCTCCCGAGTATGCACCGCTGCGAAAGTTCTTCGTTTGAGACACCACGTGATGATCGGGTGTGATAGGCTCTACGCTCAAATACAACGGGTGCAAAACAGTTGCACACGCGGAATACTCAGGTTAAGCTTGACGAGCCTAGCATATAACAGATATGGCCTCGAACACGGAGACCGAAGGTCGAGCGTGAATCATATAGTAGATATGATCAACATAGTGATGTTCACCATTGAAACTACTCCATCTCACGTGATGATCGGACATGGTTTAGTTGATTTGGATCACGTAATCACTTAGATGACTAGAGAGATGTCTATCTAAGTGGGAGTTCTTAAGTAATATGATTAATTGAACTTTAATTTATCATGAACTTAGTCCTGGTAGTATTTTGCAGATTATGTTGTAGATCAATAGCTCGCGTTGTTGCTTCCTGTGTTTCTATATGTGTTCCTAGAGAAAATTGTATTGAAAAATGTTAGTAGCAATATTGCGGATTGGATCCGTGATCTGAGGTTTATCCTCATTGCTGCATGTAAGAATTATGTCCTTGATGCACCGCTAGGTGACAGACCTATTGCAGGAGCAGATGCGGCGTTATGAACGTTTGGCTAGCTCAATATGATGACTACTTAATAGTTTAGTGCACCATGCTTAAACGGCTTAGAATCGGAACTTCAAAGACGTTTTGAACGTCATGGACCATATGAGATGTTCCAGGAGTTGAAGTTAATATTTCAAGCAAATACCGAGTTGAGAGATATGAAGTCTCCAACAAGTTCTATAGCTAAAAGATGGAGGAGAATCGCTCAACTAGTGAGCATGTTCTCAGATTGTCTGGGTACTTCAATCGCTTGAATCAAGTGGGAGTTAATCTTCCAAGATAAGATAGTGATTGACAGAATTCTCTAGTCACCATCACTAAGTTACTAGAACTTCGTGATGAACTATAGTATGCAAGGGATAACGAAAACGATTCCCGAGCTCTTCATGATGTTGAAATCGACGAAGGTAGAAATCAAGAAAGAGCATCAAGTGTTCATGATTGACAAAACCACTAGTCTCAAGGAAAAGGGCAAAGGGAAGAAGGGGAACTTCAAGAAGAACGGCAAGCAACTTGCTGCTCGAGTGAAGAAGCCCAAGTCTGGATCTAAGCCTGAGACTAAGTGCTTTTGCTACAATGGAACTGGTCACTGGAAGCGGAACTACCCCAAGTATTTGGCGGATAAGAAGGATGGCAAAGTGAACAAAGGTATATTTGATATACAAATTATTGATGTGTATTTTACTAGTGTTCGTAGCAACCCCTCGGTATTTGATATTGGTTCAGTTGCTAAGAGTAGTAACTCGAAACAGGAGTTGCAGAATGAACAGAAACTAGTTGAAGGGAAGTGACGATGAGTGTTGGAAGTAGTTCCAAGATTGATATGATCATCATCGCACACTCCCTATACTTTCGGGATTAGTGTTAAACCTAAATAAATGTTATTTGGTGTTTGCGTTGAGCATGAATATGATTTGATCATGTTTATTGCAAAACGGTTATTCATTTAAAGTCAAAGAATAATTGTTGTTCTGTTTACATGAATAAAACCTTCAATGGTCATACACCCAATGAAAATAGTTTTCAAAACGGTTATTCATTTAAAGTCAAAGAATAATTGTTGTTCTGTTTAAATGAATAAAACCTTCGATGGTCATACACCCAATGAAAATAGTTTATTGGATCTCGATCGTAGTAATACACATATTCATAATATTGATGCCAAAAGATGCAAAGTTAATAATGATAGTGCAACTTATTTGTGGTACTTGCCGCTTGGGTCATATCGGTATAAAGCGCATGAAGAAACTCCATAAGGATGGATTTTTGGAATCACTTGGTTATGAATCATTTGATGCTTGCGAACCGTGCCTTTTGGGCAAGATGACTAAAACTCCGTTCTCCAGAACAATGGAACAAGCTACTGACTTGTTGGAAATAACACATATATACCGATGTATGCGATCCAATGAGTGTTGATGCTCGTGGCAAGTATCGTTATTTTTCTGACCTTCACAAGATGATTTGAGTAGATATGGGTATATCTACTTGATGAAACATAAGTCTAAAATAGTTGAAAGGTTCAAAGAATTTCAGAGTGAAGTGGAAAATCATCGCAACAAGAAAATAAAGTTTCTGCGATCTGATCGTGGAGATGAATATTTGAGTTACGAGTTTGGTCTTCAATGAAAACAATGTGGAATAGTTTCACAGCTCACGCCACTGGAACACCACAACGTTATGGTGTGTCCAAACGTCAGAATCGTATTTTATTTTGATATGGTGCGATCTATGATGTATCTTACCGATTTACCACTATCGCTTTGGGGTTATGCATTAGAGACAGCTGCATTCACGTTTAATAGGGCACCATCTAAACCGTTGAGATGACACCGTATGAACTATGGTTTAGCAAGAAACCTAAGCTGTCGTTTCTTAAAGTTTGAGTTGTGATTCTTATGTGAAAAGTTTTCACCGATAAGCTCGAACCCAAATCGAGAAATGCGTCTTTATAGAATACCCAAAGGTAACTATTGGGTACACCTTCTATCACAGATCCGAAAGCAAGATATTTGTTGCTAAGATGGATCCTTTCTAGAGAAGAAGTTTCTCTCGAAAGAAGTGAGTGGGAGGAAAGTAGAACTTGATGAGGTAATTGTACCTTCTCCCTTATTGGAAAGTAGTTCATCACAGGAATCAGTTCCAGTGATTCTTACACCAATTAGTGTTGAAGTTAATGATGATGATCATGAAACTTCAGATCAAGTTGCTACCAAACCTCGTAGGTCTTCCAGAGTAAGATCCGCACCAGAGTGGTACGGTAATCCTATTCTAGAAGTCATGTTACTAGACCATGATGAACCTACGAACTATGAGGAAGCGATGATGAGCCCAGATTCCGCGAAATGGTTTGAGACCATGAAATCTGAGATGGGATCCATATATGAGAACAAAGTGTTGACTTTGATGGAGTTGCCCGATGATCGGCGAGCCATATTATATAAATGGATCTTCAAGAGGAAGACAGATGCTGATAGTAGCATTACTATCTACAAAGCTCGACTTGTCGCAGAAAGGTTTTCAACAAGTTCAAGGTGTTGACTACAATGAGATTTACTCAACTGTAGCGATGCTTATGTCTGTCCGAATCATGTTAGCAATCGCCACATTTTATGAAATCTGGCAAATGGATGTCAAAACTACATTCTTTAATGGATTTATTAAAGAAGAGTTGTATATGATGCAACCAGAAGGTTTTGTCAATCCTAAAGGAGCTAACAAAATGTGCAAGCTCCAGCGATCCATCTATGGACTGGTGCAAGCATCTCGGAGTTGGAATAAACGCTTTGATAGTGTGATCAAAGCATATAGTTTTATACAGACTTGCGGTGAAGCCTGTATTTACAAGAAAGTGAGTGGGAGCACTACAACATTTCTGATAAGTATATGTGAATGACATATTGTTAATCGGAAATAATGTAGAATTATTCTGCAAAGCATAAAGGAGTGTTTGAAAAGAGTTTTTTCAAAGAAAGACCTCGGTGAAGCTGCTTACATATTGAGCATCAAGATCTATAGAGATAGATCAAGACGCTTGATAAGTTTTTCAATGAATAAATACCTTGACAAGATTTTGAAGTAGTTCAAAATGGAACAGTCAAAGAAAGAGTTCTTGCCTGTGTTACAAGGTGTGAGATTGAGTAAGACTCAAAACCCGACCACGGCAGAAGTAGAAAGAGAATGAAAGTCATTCCCTATGCATCAGCCATAGGTTCTATAAAGTATGTCATGCTGTGTACCAGATCTATTGTATACCCTACCACTAAGCTTGGCAAGGGAGTGCAATAGTGATCTAGGAGTAGATCAATGGACAGCGGTCAAAATTATCCTTAGTAGAATAAGGATATGTTTCTCGATTATGGAAGTGAAAAAGGTTCGTCGTAAAGGGTTACGTCGATGCAAGTTTTAACACTAATCTAGATGACTCTGAGTCTCAATCTGGATACATATTAAAAGTGGGAGCAATTAGCTAGAGTAGCTCCGTGCAGAGCATTGTAGACATAGAAATTTGCAAAATACTTACGGCTCTGAATGTGACAGACCCGTTGACTAAAATTATCTCACAAGCAAAACATGATCACACCTTAGTACTCTTTGGGTCTTAATCACATAGCGATGTGAACTAGATTACTGACTCTAGTAAACCCTTTGGGTGTTGGTCACATGTCGATGTGAACTATGGGTGTTAACCACATATAGATGTGAACTATTGATGTTAAATCACATGGCGATGTGAACTAGATTATTGACTCTAGTGCAAGTGGGAGACTGAAGGAAATATGCCCTAGAGGCAATAATAAAGTTATTATTTATTTCCTTATATCATGATAAATGTTTATTATTCATGCTAGAATTGTATTAACCGGAAACATAATACATGTGTGAATACATAGACAAACAGAGTGTCACTAGTATGCCTCTACTTGACTAGCTCGTTAATCAAAGATGGTTATGTTTCCTAACCATAGACATGAGTTGTCATTTGATTAACGGGATCACATCATTAGGAGAATGATCTGATTGACATGACCCATTCCGTTAGCCTAGCACTTGATCGCTTAGTATGTTGCTATTGCTTTCTTCATGACCTATACATGTTCCTGTAACTATGAGATTATGCAACTCCGTTTACGGAGGAACACTTTGGTACTACCAAAAGTCACAACGTAATCGGGTGATTATAAAGGAGTACTACAGGTGTCTCCAAAGGTACATGTTGGGTTGGCGATTTCGAGATTAGGTTTTGTCACTCCGATTGTCGGAGAGGTATCTCTCGGCCCTCTCTGTAATGCACATCACTATAAGCCTTGCAAGCAATGTAGCTAATGAGTTAGTTACGGAATGATGCATTACGAACGAGTAAAGAGACTTGCGGTAACGAGATTGAACTAGGTATTGGATACCGACGATCAAATCTCGGCAAGTAACATACCGATGACAAAGGGAACAAAGTATGTTGTTATGCGGTTTGACCGATAAAGATCTTCAGAGAATATGTAGGAGCCAATATGGGCATCCAGGTTCCGCTATTGGTTATTGACCAAGAATAGTTCTAGGTCATGTCTACATAGTTCTCGAACCCGTAGGGTCCGCACGCTTAAGGTTTCGATGACAGTTATATTATGAGTTTATGAGTTTTGATGTACCGAAGGAGTTCGGAGTCCCGGATGAGATCGGGGACATGACGAGGAGTCTCGAAATGGTCGAGACGTAAAGATCGATATATTGGACGACTATATTCGGAGTTCGGAAAGGTTCCGAATGATTCGGGTATTTTTCGGAGTACCGGAGAGTTACGGGAATTCGCCGGGGAGAAGTGTTGGGCCTTATTGGCCCCTGCGGGAAAGAGAGAGGGGCTGCCTAGGGCAGGCAGCGCGCCCCCCCAAGGCCTAGTCCGAATTGGACTAGGGGGAGGGGCCGCACCCCTTCCTCCCTTCCCCTTCCTTCTCTCCTACTCCTATTAGGAAAGGAGGAGTCCTACTCCCGGTGGGAGTAGGACTCCCCTGCGCGCCTCCTCCCTTGGCCGCCACCTCCTCCTTGCTCCTTTATATACGGGGCAGGGGCACCCCATGACACACAAGTTGATCTACGGATCGTTCCTTAGCCGTCTGCGGTGCCCCTCCACCATATTCCACTTCGGTCATATCGTCGCGGAGCTTAGGCGAAGCCCCGCGCCGGAGAAGTCATATCGTCGCGGAGCTTAGGCGAAGCCCCGCGCCGGTGGAGCATCATCATCGCCACCACGCCGTCGGTTGACGGAACTCATCCCCGACACTTTGCTGGATCGGAGTCCGGGGATCGTCATCGAGCTGAACGTGAGCAGAACTCGGAGGTGCCGTACGTTCGGTGCTTGGATCGGTCGGATCGTGAAGACGTACGACTACATCAACCGCGTTGTTATAACTCTTCCGCTTTCGGTCTACGAGGGTACGTGGACAGACACTCTCCCCTCTCGTTGCTATGCCATCACCATGGTCTTGCGTGTGCGTAGTAAAATTTTTGAAATTACTACGTTCCCCAACATAGAATATGATGATGGAGGTTGTGTGGAGAAGACAAAAAAGGAGAACGTCTCATGTTAACGAGGATAAACAACGGGCTATGGAGATGCCCATCAATTGATGTCAACATGAGGAGTAGGGATTGTCATGCAACAGATGCACTAGAGCTATAAATGTATGAAATATCAACAAAAGAAACTAAGTGGGTGTGCATCCAACTTGCTTGCTCATGAAGACCTAGGGCATTTTGAGGAAGCCCATCGTAGGAATATACAAGCCAAGTTCTATAATGAAAAATTCCCACTAGTATATGAAGGTGAAAACATATGAGACTCTCTACATGAAGAACATGGTGCTACTTTGAAGCACAGGTGTGGAAAAGGATAGTAACATTGCCCCCTTTTGATTTTGTTTTTTTTCCTTTTTTTCTTTCTTTTTTTTTTGGGCCTTTCTTTTTTCTTTTGGTCTTTCTTTTTTTTCTTTGGCCTTTTTTCTATTTGGGGACAATGCTCTAATAATGATGATCATCACACTTCTATTTATTTACAACTCATGAATTACAACTCAAAAACTAGAACAAGATATGACTCTATATGAATGCCTCCGGTGGTGTATCGGGATAGGCAATGAATCAAGAGTGACATGTATGAAAATTATGCATGGTGGCTTTGCCACAAATACAATGTCAACTACATGATCATGCAAGGCAATATGACAATGATGATGTGTGTCATGATGATGAACGGAACGGTGGAAAGTTGCATGGCAATATATCTCGGAATGGCTATGAAAATGCCATACTAGGTAGGTATGGTGGCTGTTTTGAGGAAGATATAAGGAGGTTTATGTGTGATAGAGCGTATCCTATCATGGGGTTTGGATGCACCGTGAAGTTTGCACCAACTCTCAAGGTGAGAAAGGGCAATGTATGGTATCAAGAGGCTAGCAATGATGGAAGGGTGAGAGTGCGTATAATCCATGGACTCAACATTAGTCATAAATAACTCATATACTTATTGTAAAAATCTACAAGTCATCAAAAACCAAGCACTACGCGCATGCTCCTAGGGAGAAAGATTGGTAGGAAAATACCATCGCTCGTCCCCGACCGCCACTCATAAGGATGCACAATCTAAGAACACCTCATGTTTCAAATTTGTTACACAACTTTTACCATACGTGCATGCTACGGGACTTGCCAACTTCAACACAAGCATTCTTTAAATTCATAATCACCCAACTAGCATGACTCTGATATCACTACCTCCATATCTCAAAACAATTAACAAGTATCAAATTGATCATAGGATCCAATTCACTTCCTATGATAGTTTTTATTATACCCAACTTGGATGCCCATCATTCTAGGACCAATTTTATAACCATACCAAATACCATTTTGTTCTAAAAGACTCTCAAACTAATATAACTGAAGCATGAGATATTAACAATTTCTACAAAATCAAGCCACCGCCGTGCTCTAAAAGATATAAGTGAAGCACTAGAGCAAAACTATCTAGCTCAAAAGATAAAAGTGAAGCACATAGAGTATTCTAGTAAATTCCAAACAAGTGGGTTTCTCCCTAAAGGTGTGTACAGCAAGGATGATTGTGGTAAACTAAAAATCAAGGACTAATATCATACAAGACACTCCAAGCAAAACACATATCATGTGGCGAATAAAAATATAGCTCCAAGTAAAGTTACCGATAGACGAAGACTAAAGAGGGGATGCCTTCCGGGGCATCCCCAAGCTTAGGATTTTGGTTATCCTTGAATATCTTGGGGTGCCATGGGCATCCCCAAGCTTAGGATCTTTCCACTCCTTATTCCATAATCCATCAAATCTTTACCCAAAATTTGAAAACTTCACAACACAAAACTCAACAGGAAATCTCATAAGCTACGTTAGTGCAAGAAAGAAAAAACCACCACATAATATACTGTAATGAACTCATTATTTATTTATATTGGTGTTATACCTACTGTATTACAACTTCTCTATGGTTCATACCACTTAATACTAGCCATAGATGCATCAAAATGAGCAAACAACACACGAAAGACAGAATCTGTCAAAAACAGAATAGTCTGTAGCAATCTGTAACTCTCAAATACTTCTGGAACTCTAAAAATCCTAAAAAAAAATAGGAAGTCCTGGGCAATTTGTCTATTTACATACAGCAAATTAAGTCAACGCAAAAGCACGTTTATTTGAATTACTAAAATTGTTTTTGTGCGCGCAAAGTTTCTGTTTTTCAGCAGAATCAAATTAACTATCACCATAGGTTATCCTATAGGTTCTACTTGGCACAAACACTAATTAAAACATAAAAACACATCTAAACATACGGTATATGAAAAATTTATTACTAAACATAAGCCAAAACAAAAAAATTAAAATAAAATTGGGTTGGCTCCCAACTAGCGCTATTGTTTAACGCCCCAAGCTAGGCATAAAAGCGAGGATAGATCTAAGTAGCGACATCTTTGGCACTCAATTCATAAGTAGCTCGCATGATAGATTCATAAGGTAATTTGACTTTCTTCGTTGGAAAGTGCTCCATGCCTTTCCTTAATGGAAATTGGAATTAATATTCCCTTCCTTCATATCAATAATCGCACCAGTCGTTCTAAGGAAAGGTATACCAAGAATAATAGGACATGAAAGATTGCAATCTATGTCAAGAACGATAAAATCTACGGGCACATAATTCCTATTTGCAATAATAAGAACATCATTGATCCTTACCATAGGTTTCTAAATGGTGGAATCCGCAAGGTGCAAATTTAAACAACAATCATCAAGATCATGGAAACCTAGAATATCACATAAAGTTTTCGGAATCGTGGAAACACTAGCACCCGAATCACACAAAGAATAGCACTCATGATCTTTAATTTTAGTCTTTATAGTAGGTTCCCACTCATCAAAAAGTTTTCTAGGTATAGAAACTTCCAAATTAAGTTTTTCCTCATAAGATTGCATCAAGGCATCAACAATATGTTTGGTAAAAGCTTTATTTTGGCTATAAGCATGAGGAGAATTCAACACGGATTGCAACAAGGAAATACAATCTACTAAAGAAGAATTATCATAATTAAATTCCTTGAAATCCAAGATAGTGGGTTCAATGCTATTTAAAGTCTTGCCCTCTCCAATCCCACTTTTACCAAATTTAGCATCAAGATCTAAAAACTCTGAATCATTGGGACGCCTTTTAACTAAAGTTGACTCATCTCCAGTCCTATCATTATTAAGATTCACATTGCAAAAAAAAAAGATTTAATAGGGTACACATCAATAACTTTTAGATCTTCATCATTATTTTCGTGGAAACTAGAAGAACACGCTTTTACAAAGCAATCTTTCTTAGCACGCAATCTAGCAGTTCTTTCTTTGCACTCATAAATGGAAATTCTCATGGCTTTGAGAGACTCATTGATATCATGCTTAGGAGGAGTAGATCTAAGTTTCAAAGAATCAACATCAAGCGAAAGTCTATCAACGTTCTAGCCAAATCATCAACTTTAAGCAATTTTTCTTCGAGCAAGGCATTAAAATTCTTTTGAGAGATCAAATTATTTAACACTATTCTCAAAATCAGAGAGCATCTTATTAAAATTACCATAAGAATTATTGTAGGAATTTCCATAATTGTTAGAGGAATTACTAGGGAACGGTCTAGGATTAAAGTTTCCTCTATAAGCATTGTTACCAAAATTATTCCTACCAACAAAATTCACATCCATAGATTCATTATTATTCTCAATCAAAGTAGACAAATGCATATCATTGGGATCAATAGGAGCACTCTTAGGAGTAAACAATTTCATAAGTTCATCCATCTTTCCACTCAAAACATTAATTTCTTCTATAACATGCACTTTTTTACTAGTAGATCTTTTGGTGTGCCATTGAGAATAATTAGCCATAATATTATCAAGGAGTTTAGTAGTTTCTCCTAAGGTGATTTCCATAGAGTGCATCCCGCGGGCCGAATTTAAAAGATTTCTAGAAGCAAAATTCAATCCGGCATAAAAATTTTGTATGATCATCCATAAATTCAAACCATGAGTAGGGCAATTGCGAATCATTAATTTCATTCTTTCCCAAGATTGGGCAACATGCTCATGATCAAGTTGTTTAAAATTCATAATATCATTCCTAAGAGATATGATCTTAGCGGGAGGAAAATACTTAGAGATAAAAGCATCTTTGCACTTATTACATGAATCAATACTATTCTTAGGCAAAGACGAAAACCAAACTTTAGCATGATCTCTAAGTGAAAACGGAAATAATTTCAATTTAACAATATCATTATCCGTATCTTTCTTCTTTTGCATCTCACACAAATCAACAAAGTTGTTTAGATGGGTAGAGGCATCTTCACTAGGAAGGCCGGAGAATTTGATCTTTCATAACAAGATTCAACAAAGCAGCATTGATTTCACAAGACTCAACATCATTAAGAGGAGCAATCCGGGTACTAAGGAAATCATCATTATTGGTATTGGAAAAGTCACACAGTTTGGTATTATCTTGCGCCATAGCGACAAGCAATCCAACACACAAGCAAACAAAAGGGCGAGCGAAAGAGAGAGGAGATTGGGAAAGAGAGGGTGAATAAAACGGCAAGGGTGAAGTGGAGGAGAGGAAAACGAGAGGCAAATGGCAAATAATGTAATGCGAGGGATATGAGTTTGTGATGGGTACTTGGTATGTCTTGACTTGAGCGAAGACCTCCCCGGCAACGGCGCCAGAAATCCTTCTTGCTACGTCTTGAGCTTGCGTTGGTTTTCCTTGAAGAGGAAAGGGTGATGCAGCAATAGTAGCGTAAGTATTTCCCTCAGTTTTTGAGAAGAAAGGTATCAATCCAGTAGGAGGCTCCACAGAAGTCCCACGCACCTACACAAACAAACAAGAACCTCGCAACCAACGCAATAAAGGGGTTGGCAATCCCTTCACGTCCACTTGCGAAAGTGAGATCTGATAGAGATAATATGATAAGATAAATATTTTTGCTATTTTTAAGATATAGATAGGAAAAGTAAAGATGCAAATAAAAGTAGATTGAAAGCTTATATGATAAAAAATAGACCCGGGGGCCATAGGTTTCACTAGTGGCTTCTCTCAAGATAGCATAAGTATTACGGTGGGTGAACAAATTACTGTCGAGCAATTGATAGAAAAGCGAATAATTATGAGATTATCTAGGCATGACCATGTATATAGGCATCACGTCCGTGACAAGTAGACCGACTCCTGCCTGCATCTACTACTATTACTCCACAGATCAACCGCTATCCAGCATGCATCTAGAGTATTAAGTTCATAAAGAACAGAGTAACGCATTAAGAAAGATGACATGATGTAGAGGGATAAACTCATGCAATATGATATAAACCCCATATTTTTATCCTCGATGGCAACAATACAATACATGCCTTGATGCCCCTGCTGTCACTGGGAAAGGACACCGCAAGATTGAACCCAAAGCTAAGCACTTCTCCCATTGCAAGAAAGATCAATCTAGTAGGCCAAACCAAACTGATAATTCGAAGAGACTTACAAAGATTATTAATCACACATAAAAGAATTCAAAGGAGATTCAAATATTTCTCATAGATAAACTTGATCATAAACCCACAATTCATCGGATCTCGACAAACACACCGCAAAAAAAGTTACATCGAATAGATCTCCAAGAAGATCAAGGAGGACTTTATATTGAGATTCAAAGAGAGAGAAGAGGCCATCTAGCTAATAACTATGGACCCGAAGGTCTGTGGTAAACTACTCACAACTCATCGGAAGGGCCTTGGAGATTATGTATAGGCCCTCCATGGTCGATTCCCCCTCCGGCGGAGCGCCGGCGAAGGCTCCAAGATGGATCTCGCGGATACAGAAGGTTACGGCGGTGGAAATAATTTTTCATGGTGCTCCTCGATGGTTTTGGGGTACATGGGTATATATAGGAGGAAGAAGTAGGTCGGTGGACGCTCGAGGGGCCCACGAGGGTGGGGGGCGCGCCCACCTGTAGGGGGCGCCGGGCACCCTCGTGGCCGCCTCCTCTGTTGCTTGACGTCCACTCTAAGTCCCCTGGATCACGCTTGTTCCAAAAAGATCGCTCCCGAAGGTTTCATTCCGTTTGGACTCTGTTTGATATTCCTTTTCTTCGAAACACTGAAATAGGCAAAAAAAACAGCAATTCGGGCTGGGCCTCCGGTTAGTAGGTTAGTCCCAAAAATGATATAAAGTGTAAAGTAAAGCCTATAAACATCCAAAACGGGTAATATAATAGCATGGAACAATCAAAAATTATAGATACGTTGGAGACGTATCGCATAGTTATGAGAATATCTAGGCATGATCATGTATATAGGCATCACGTCCGCGACAAGTAGACCGACTCCTGCCTGCATCTACTACTATTACTCCACACATTGACTGCTATCCAGCATGCATCTAGAGTATTAAATTCATAAGAACAGAGTAACGCATCAGGCAAGATGACATGATGTAGAGGGATAAACTCATGCAATATGATATAAACCCCATATGTTTATCCTCGATGGCAATAATACAATATGTGCCTTGTTGCCCCTGCTGTCACTGGTAAAGGACACCGCAAGATTAGCTTAGCTAAGCACTTCTCCATTGCAAGAAAGATCAATCTAGTAGGCCAAACCAAACTTATAATTCGAAGAGACTTGCAAAGATAATCAATCATACATAAAAGAATTCAGAGGAGATTCAAATATTTCTCATAGATAAACTTGATCATAAACCCACAATTATCGGATCTCGACAAACACACCGCAAAAAGAGTTACATCGAATAGATCTCCAAGAAGATCGAGGAGAACTTTGCATTGAGATTCAAAGAGAGAGAAGAAGTCATCTAGCTAATAACTATGGACCCGAAGGTCTGTGGTAAACTACTCACAACTTATCGGAGAGGCTATGGTGTTGATGTAGAAGCCCTCCGTGATCGATTCCCCCTCCGACGGAGCGCCGGAAAAGGCTCCAAGATGGGATCTCACAGGTACAGAAGGTTGCGGTGGTGGAAATAGGGTTTCGTGGTGCTCCTGGTTGTTTTCAGGGTATGGTGATATATATAGGCGAAAGAAGATGGTCAGGAGAGACACGAGGGGCGCGCCCACCCCCCTAGGGCGTGCCCTCCTGCCTCGTGGCTTCCTCGTGTGTTTCTTGACGTCCACTCCAAGTCTCTTGGATTGCGTTTGTTCCAAAAATAACTCTCCCGAAGGTTTCATTCCGTTTGGACTCCGTTTGATATTCCTTTTCTGCGAAACACTGAAATAGGCAAAAAAACAGCAATTTGGGCGCGCCCTCCGGTTAATAGGTTAGTCCCAAAAATGATATAAAAGTGTATAGTAAAGCCCATAAACATCCAAAACAGGTAATATAATAGCATGGATGTAAGATCCCAAATTTTGGAATGTTAATATAATTAATTGAATTGTTTGTTTGTTTGCTTGAGTGAATTAAACTTGAGTGAAATTTGAACCTTTTCAAAAACTTTTGAAAGAGAGGGAATAAAATGACTTTCCCCTTCTCCGGAAAATTCAAATTCATCCTATTAAAATCAATGAGAGAAGATGACATGACTTCTTCAACTATGAAGAATTTGAACGGAGTTTTGCAATTTAATTCTTTCAAATATTTGCACTTGCTTCTCTATTTTCTTCCCGAGAAATACCCGAAAATAAATTCTTGCAAGCAAGAAAGAGCGGAGGAAAATGACCCTCCAAAATCAGGGGCATTTTGAAAATATTTGAGCCAAGAAAACCAAAGTTTTATTTAAAATTATTTGCAAAAAGAAATAAATCCTTTAGGGATTTTCTGAAAAACATTTTTTAGTTTTTTTTGGCCGTGGAATAATGCTCATCATCTACATTTTATTTTTCTGATAATTTTAGTATATAAAAACTCTTTATTCGAATTGATTTGATTTCCTTTTTATTGTTTTAGTTTCCTAATTTTAAAAATAGGAATGGAATCGTTTTATTAGGAAAACCTGCTGGCCCATTAAGCACTTTCCTATTCTAGCCCAACAAGAGATCATCTCGTTCCTCTATTTCCTCTCACGTTACTGAAGCTTTCCATGTCCATGGAGACAGAAATCTCCACCTTCCCGATATCCCTCGTCTTTCCATCCCAGCGCCTCCCGAGACCGCCTATAAAACCCCTCCTCTCCTCGCTCCATTTTTCCCATCACCACGCCCCTCCTGCCCGTAGCCTTCTCGCCACCGTCCTCCTTCTCCATCCTAGAACGCTCACCGGGAGCTCTCCTGAACCTCCCATCGCCCAGCGCCACCTCCCCAAGCGCCGACCCTCCTCCGCCACCCCACCCTCGCCGGCGACCTCGCCCCTCGCCGAGCAGCCTCCACATCGCCGTCTCCTTCCTGCCATCTTTGCCTCACGTCATGTAACTCCGTTTTCGTTTTCAGATTTATTCCCGTAAAAGATTTAGTTCCGTTCTTGTTTAGCTTATAACTTTTGATCTAGAAGTCCAATGATGCTGATTCTTTTGCGTTAGATCACAATTTTCTTGTAGTTTCCAAAATATATAATTTGTCTATGTTTGGATTTATAAAAATTGAATTAGATCAGATTTGAATTAAAGCTTGTTTTGCTTATTCCGGGAGTTTAAAAATAGATTTTATTTGATTATTTTTTCTACTGATCACTAGTGATCATATTTACCAGTGGTAAAAACTTCAAAATTGTTTGAGTATTTTAGCTTATTGTTTCATGTAAAACAAATTCTGTTTTAGTTCTATTCAATTATAGCTACTTCTTTTCTATAGTTGTTTTTAAATTATTTTATTTTATATTTCAGAAAGTTTATGTTTGGTTTCTATTAGTTAAACAGTAGGTGTTCAACAAGTTTTTATATTTATTTTAATTTTGTTATCGTGAAATCAGTGGTTTATTTTTTCTACTGTTTATCGTGAAATCAGTGGTTTATTTTGTTATCGTGAAATATCGTGAAATAACTTGCAATGGATTTTCTACTGTTTTAACTCCCAATTGAAAATACTTTCAAAATAGCTTTATGAAAAAATACTTTATTTTTTCTTTGTCTTAACTAAATTTATATTTTATTCTCTGTTATTTTAGTGTTTTATTTTCCGTTAGACAAAACTATTTTTGTGAATGTTGTAGAAGAAGACTCCCTAGTTTTATTTGAAGTTCCTTCGGATTCTTATTCGCTCTCTCTTTTGTTTTGATTGTTAGTGTGAGTGCTTATGTCAATGATATGTTTGTTATATAGATTTCATCAGAGAGTGACGAGTAGTCTATCAAGTTATTTCTTGAGAACGATAATTCTTCTTCGTCAACATCACCATGCAAGTTCACTTTGACCATGCTTTCTTACCTATGTTTTATTGCATTTAGTGGCACCTTTGCAACCACCCCTCAGTAGTGTTATTGAAATTCTTGTAGTTGAGTAGTATGCATGAGGTAGGAACCCATCACCCTGTTACCAAGCCCGGGACGTTATTTTATTCTAATGCTACGCTGTAGTAGACGGGGTTTGGTATGAGTGTTCGAGAGTGGTGTGAAGAAGGAGGACTCTACGTCAATGACGACAACTCCATGATGGAATCTGCAAGGACTGCATCTTCAAGACCTCAAGACTTCAAGACTCGAGACAAGAATTCAATACACACTACTGGGTGAAGGACGGTTGACGGGCACCCTGGAGAAACCAGTGGTTGGCCGGGATGCATGGAGAAGCGCCATGACATCTTGCGGAAAGCTTCACCCAGACTCAAAGAGACGGAAGAATACTTCATGCCCGGAAGCTTACCTGTGCAACCGCAAGTCATTATGGGCTCTGGCTTGGTTGACCTTAGTTGTGACTCTGGCTGGGACGGTACTAGCAGATGTAGAACTACGGTAGGATGGGTTGAGTACCGGACAGTGGTCAGAGGAACTCTTTGGAAGACCATGTTTCGGTCATCTTGTTCTCAAACACCCTGAAGTGCGAGAACGTAAAGAGAGGGATCGAATCTTGCGGGTAAAGTGTACAAACCTCTGCAGAGGGTTTAAACCTAATCGATTAGCCGTGTCCCCGGTTACGGACAATTTGAGCATCTGGACCTGGATCTATCTCGGAACTCTCAACACCGAATTGATAACTTAATTGTGGGCAACTTATGATGATTTGGGCTATGAGACATCGGTTGGCGGAACCATGTCATGACAGAAAAACTCCATAGTACAGACTTCATTATTCCTTTGATGTAGGTAAAATAAAACTAGCTTTTACGCAAACAAAACTCAGATACAGAGCCACAAAGCCATACTGCATATAGTATAGTTTATCATCTGTTTTATCTTATTGTGATCTTGCCGGTACATTCAATGTACTGACCTACACGGCTGCAACGTATCATGTTGCAGATATTTCCTCGACGAGTAAGAGTTACGATACAGGGTTACGGTCTACACTCAACCTGCCGATGGCGCTGATGGGACTCCACACCCGTTTGATTGTTTCCGCTGATTATTATGAGGTATATATCATTTTACGTTATTTATACATGTGAATGCACTTTGATATATACATTGATGTACTGTGTGTGCCAGCATACTGATCCAGGGATGGCACAGTAACACAGAGGCTTTACCGTCTGAGGTCGGGTCGCTACAATGGAACAATCAAAAATTATAGATACGTTGGAGACGTATCATCTACCAAAGCTCGAAGTGGTAATGAGATGACTACAGCCGCTACCTTGTTGGGCTGCAACCGGCACCAACAAAAGCTACATCTGCCTTTTCGTTTTGCGGTGATGGTTATAATGGGTGAAGCAGTGGAGTTCCAGGAGGTGACGGCGAGGGAGATAGCAGCCGGGTGCCACCCCGCACATCGAGCGTTGTCGGCAAGGACGGCGGGCAGCGCAGCCCGATGCTACAATGATGGCGCCGCGTGCTGCAAACCGCACCGGCAGGTGCTAGGGATGGCGTTGCCGGAGCAACGACGCATCCACGGCTAGGGAGAAGCAAGATGAGGCAGTCATGGCAAGGGGCGTGAACGGGGACACAGAGTTGCAAGCACAACACGACGAGGTGCGAAGCCATGGCTGGGAGCGGGGCGACACGTGGCGCTCGCCGTCGCTTCCTCTCACCGCGCATGGTGGTGTGTTATTGGGGGAAAAGAGACGCAGGGGATAGACGACACAGCAGGGGCTTGATCTGAACGGTCACGAGATGATGCATCGGACGCTCAGGACGTGGCAGGCTGAAAGTTTGGGCCGACGCGCCGGCGCCTAGCACTGGCCTTCCACCTTTCCTCCTGAATTCTGATGTACAGCACATCACTGGTGGTAAAACAAGGGACACGGATAAGGCCAGACGGTAAACAACCCCACTCCGGCTGACAACATGGGCGCACACACACTCCTCACAGCCTCAATCAACCAGAGAGCTTTCTTTCATGGGAGCTTTACAGTTTAGGTGATTCGCTTGAGTTAATGGAACACAACTAATTATTGACTTCAGTGTTATCTGGACAAGTTGGCTATTTGCTTTGGATTGAGCTGATGCGTGAGGTTGCCAGTCCGATTCCGCATGCACTACAAAAAAATTTGCTGTTTTTTTTTAAGAAATACATGTAATTTTATTCATAACAACAATAACAGGTACACTAAGTTGGATATGAAATCCAAGAAAACACAAAGTAACTCGTATGACTAAGAATTACCATGAAATCTTTTGGAAACACGTTCTTCGCGATACTAGAA
Source organism: Aegilops longissima (assembly GCA_021605205.1). Classification (NCBI taxonomy): domain Eukaryota; kingdom Viridiplantae; phylum Streptophyta; class Magnoliopsida; order Poales; family Poaceae; genus Aegilops; species Aegilops longissima. The sequence continues at coordinate 703,286,886 of CM038680.1, read as the reverse complement.
AAAATATTCAAGATTTCAGTAAAGAGGCTGCAATTGGACTGTAGCAATGATGTTGTCACTCTTTCACTCGCACGAACATTACCAATAATGATTTTTGAAAGCGCTTTGAATCGCCCATCCAAAAAGATGGGAAGCCTTGATCAAATCACAATATCTTTACCATGATATCGATGAAGTATTTCGATTCCACAAAGAATCAAACCAACAAAAAAAGTTCGACACACCGACATAAACTCATTAGATCCGAACAATCCAATCTACGAGGACAGAAAACTCTCTAATCCCATGGCAGCTTAAAAAAACGAGCATAAATTTATTCTCACAAAAAACAATAATAGCTCTTAACTTGGCTCGCTGTTCCAAAAGCTCTTAACTTTCGGGTTACAGTTGATCTCTATGCCAATGGCACAACGGGTCATCTAGTTATGTATAAAGTTCAAACCAAGTCAGCTAGCTAGTTGAGCCATAGTGGCTCTAAGTAATACCTTTGTGGAAAGACCGGTCCACCTTGTAGATTCAAGGTCTCTTGCCAAATCCACGGCCTCTCCCTCATCATCTTTGCAGCCTCTACTTCATCATAGTCAAAGGGGTCCATAGAAGTCAAAGATGTCTGCTTCATCGTCTCCATCATCATGATATAGAGATCATGCCCCACGGCGTGGATATACCGACCGAAATCACAAGAAACAAGATTGGGGATACCAGGGTCGCCAAAATAGTCCACAAGACATACAGAGGCCTGTATGGTTTTATTCTGCAGGTTAACGGCGAGCAAATAGTGTGCTTGTGTTGGGATAAACTTCCGGTTTCTTTGCTTCTCGCTGTTCTCGCGATACTCACCGAGTGCAAAGTAGACAACGTCATGATCCTCTGTGCTAAGAAGGGGGTACATGGGGGTTATGTCCTTTGGGATGTCCCCAAATCCATCGAGCCCCCAGAGTGTCTCAATGCGGAGCTCATACTCTTTCTTCCAACCCATGTCATGGTCCAGCAACCTCCAAACTGTTACGGTGCGGTCCTTGAGGTCAACATGCTCGAGGACGCCATCAATGGAAATAAACTTGATGATGGAGTCCCGGACGACCCCCATGTTGCGGTAGGCTTTGGCTGTGCCACCCGGGAGTTGCTGCGGCGGTGGTCCGCCCGGCAACTCTCCGGCAGGGAAAGAAGCCAAACTTCACCACTGGGTCGTCGTCACCCTCGTTATTGAAGAAGAGGTTGTCGCAGAGGCAGTATGTGACGCCCGCAGGAGGTCTGCCCAGTAGCTGATGCCGTTGACCGCAAACGCCATGTCGGCTTGGAACATGCTCATGTCCATGAGGGACTTGTTTGGGAACGTGGCCTTCTTGACCTCAGACCAAGGTGGCGATGATGAGGAGATGGGCCGCCATAGCAGGAGAGCATCTTGATCTTGTCCACCATAGGTGACGTGGAGCTTGCCCGCGAGGACTAGCGCAGTAGTCGTGGCAATAGCGTGGCCGCTGGATGAGGATGCGATTGGTGAGGCCTGTGAACCCCCACGAGGGGTTTTGCGGGGTGGGAATCACGTGGAGCGACCCATTAACGGCGTCATAGATCAGATAGACGATGTGGCCGAAGTCGTGAAGCAATGTAGTAAGGAGAACGATGGTGCCTCTGTCGACGGCTTCGATGTTGGCAATGGGCTGCTGCCTCGGAGGCCAAGGCATGAGAGTCCGGGCGGGGTGTCGGCTAGGTGCACCCCGATGTCCATGCGCTGGACCATCTCCTCGGCGCTGGCCTGCAATTGGGATGAGAACCCGAACGCCTTCTTCTCCACGCATCTCAGAATCGTGAACGGCTGCATGGCGATTAGGTCTTCCTGATCGTCGTCGTTGAAATCGGTGCGCACGCGTTGGTCCAGCACGCAGCCGGGCGGCAGGGTTGCACGGACACCACCCGACATGGCTGACCGTCCAGGTGCAGCTAGGTAGGGGCCGGTGGCCGGATCGGATATATGAAGGCGGTGAACGAGACGATTCAGAGCTAGGCGAAGCAGGCGGCTGGCTGGATTGATTCTAGCCGCCGTATATAATTAGTTACAAGATCAATCCTTCTCGGTGCACAATTCCTAACCTACTCGGACAATAACAATATTGGAGCGACACGCCCGTGTTTTCTGTAAGACCAATCGATATCAGATATTCAGATTCCCTTTCAAAAAAGGATTCGATATCAGATTCTTTCTTCTTTTTCTTCTTCTTTTTCGGGGAAGGAAGAAAAATACTATATCCTATGAGACCGTGATTCACGCCCATCCAAAATTAAGCAGCAACACAGATATTTGGTGCCCCTAAAAAAAACAGATAATTTGGTGACAGGAAGTTTCTCCATCTCTTGTGCAAAGTTCACCTCTCGATCCAAATGATTCCATTATAAAATTGGGCAGGATATCATGTATAGAACGAACTATAAAATCTAAAGTGTAAATCTGACAGTAGTTTGAGCAGGACGGCGGCGTCATGGAGCTCTCCTCCTCTCGCTCGGTGCGGTGGCAGTTGGCGCGGGCCGGCGGCATTGAGTGATGCGTCACACTGGCGAGTGGAGGGCGCTGGCGGCGGGGTTGTGGACGCATGGCGGCATCATGTGGGGTTCGCGTGCAAGCTCGCAGCAAGGTTGGGGCTCGGTAAGATCTCGCGGTCCGGTGCCCAAGAACCGCGCGGGGCACCTCGCCGGTGGGTCATGGGCGCGTCAGATGCGGGCATGGTGCGTCGAAGACGTCGACATGCTTGCTCGTTCTCGCGAGGCCCAGCGTGGAACCTCCCGTGGTCGACTCCGGGGCAGATCTCAGTCGGCCGAGTTTGGCATGTGCGAGCTTGTTCCATGGGCGGAGTGCGCTAGTAGAAAAAAAAGGTCTAATGTGAAGCTCATTAGTCCCGGTTTGTAATTGAACCGGCACTAATGTGACCATTAGTGCCGGTTCCAACGGCTAGACGGGCGGCACTCATTAGTACCGGTTCGTGGCGAACCTTTAGTACCGGTTCGTGCCACGAACCGGTACTAAAGAGGTGGTGGCCTTTAGTACGGGTTGGTGGCTCCAACCGGTACTAAATGGGTGCGCTGCCACCTGCAGTGCATAATGTTTAGTCCCACCTCGCTAGTTGAGAGGAGCTCGCACCGGTTTATAAGCCCCGCCGTGGCTACCGTGTCGAGCTCCTTTCTAAGCAGGCCTTTGTGGGCCTATTGCAAGTCTTCTGCCCTGTGGAGCCTACTGGGTCGTACGGGCCTGCATCCTGGCCCAACTAGAGGTTGGGTTTCTAGTCGTATGTAGGCTGTGCCGGCCCAGTAGGTGGGTTGTTTTTGCTTTATTTCAAAAAATCAAAAAAAATCCTTTAGTCCCGGTTGGTGTTACCAACCGGGACTAAAGATTCCTCAGACCAGGGCGTGCCTCGTGCCACGTGGTGGCCCTTTAGTGGCGGTTTGTGTTGAACCGGTACTAAACGGGGGAGGGCTTTAGTCTCCACACTTTAGTGCCAGTTGCAGAACCGGCACTAAAGGTTTTACGAACGGTGCTAAAGCCCGATTCTGCACTAGTGGTGTGATGGTGAACCCTAGGCCGTTGATGAAGTGGTCACCGGCGAGGCGGTCCATGAGCACGTGGGTGGAGAAGATGAGGAGGAAGTCCTCTGGGCGGTGCACGTGGATGGTGAAATCGCCAGGGTGGAGGTCGAAGGAGGAGTACATGACGTTCTCAACATCGCGAGGGATGACCGTCGGCCTGTCTCCGGTGTCTATCCTGCGGCGCAACATCATCTCGGCCTCCTCCATCTCCATGGAGCGTGACATGATGACGCGCACTTGCTGGACATGCGGGGATGGCGGCGCAAGGGAGGTTGTGGTGCCGGGGCGCGACATCTCCCGTGTTGTGGCGGCCAGGGCGACAGCGGTAGCAGAGGGTGCACGCAGTGGGCGGCGATGGTATTTCCAGCAGTCACGCGAGCCGTGCCTGAGGAGAGGCACCGGATGTCGTTGGTGCACTCACGTGCAGGGTGCTCGGGCTCCAGACAACAGAAGCAGAGGCCGGCGGCCTCCTCCAAGGACGAGCTGCAGCTGGGGGTTCGGGGCGGCATCGCACCACGCACCCCTGCGGCGGGGGACCTGAAAGTCGTCTGTGTGAACCTCCTTGCCTCCATGGACACTATGGACCTCGCTGCGAGGCCCGAGGCAGGGGCACGCAGGGGAGGCGCGGTAGGGGTGCGTGTCACCAGAGGAGAGGTGGCAGTGGGAGCTTTGCTTAGGGTGGTCGAAGGTGTCCAGGCGACGGCGCGGTTGGATCTAGCGGAAGACTCCCCATTGGAGTCCAGCGAGCGGCGCGAGCCAGCAGAGCCGAGGTCAAGGTCGCCATGGACAGCGGGGGTGGAGGGGCAGAGGAGGAGGAGGGCTACGGCGGGGCTCGTCACTGAGGGGGCTGGTGAGCCATCCACGAAAGAATTACACTTGGTGAGTTTAAAGCAAAAGCACTGATCGATGAAACAAGAACCCAGGTGGCACTATACGATTCTTAAGTTTGTAATAAATTCATAAAATAGAGGGAAAAAAACAATACTCCATCAGGCATAAGTCATCTTAGGTTGTGCGCCGTGATCAAAACAGAGGGAAAAAGAAAGAAAATAATATTTATTTGCTAATTAATAACATTGCATACAATGAATTCATCACTGCATATCGTGTTTGATAGTCTCAAATCATTGAAAGCATACACGCCTCATATCTTTTATTGGTTGATTCCTTTATTTATGTCAAGAAACAAGAAACGAGATGGGAGTTAATGCACCGCGTCTAAGTGTTTTTCGATTATTTGATTTTTATAAGGAGACTTGTACACATATACAAAGGGAGTAAGATTTCACGGTCGATGGTGACATTTGTAAGCCTATACGTATTTCATTACATAGATCTGTTCATAAAAACCGAGCTTGTTCGATTCAGATTAGCATAGCTCTCATGATACATGCAAACTTCATTGTCCTACTACTAGCCTGCTGCTCTGCTGAACTATACATCACAACAGAACATTAGGAAGTACTGTAGTTCAGATTCAAGAAAACAGAGTATATACTCTTGCGATGGACAAGAAAAGAAAATGGATAACGAAACAAAACAACCAATGCTTAATTAATCAATTCTTGCTAAAATCTTGAGCATAAATCACTCCACTATTTTGGTAAAAATAAATCTTGAGCATACACAGACATCAACAACAAACAAGGGAATCTAATTCACGCTCTAATTTAATTTGCTAATGAAGAATGAACTAGTGAACTGTTGCTAGTGCCCCAACTGCGAACTGATTTAAAACGATACTCATTCAACCCAGCACTAATTTTCAAATAGTCTCGCCCGTTAATCCTCGGCATGAAGAAACCAACAAATCTGTTGATTTGCCAGAAAATTCAACAAGCAATATATCTAAATACAGTGTATCAGCAACTAGCTAAGTAACTACTACATACTACATTTGCTATGCCGATACGATGATGCAGACCACAAACTGCTTCCCCTTTTCTTTCCTTCAGCCTCGTTTGGCAGGTGAGATTTTCCAGCCACAAGGGGGTTGGGAATTGAAAGGAATCTGATGATCCCCTCCTCTCCACCTAATCCCCTCTAATCCCTCCCCCACATAATTCCCCGTGTTTGGTTAAACTTCCTACAAGTTACGTACTAGCAGGAGCATACAACAGCAAGCTTCCGGACTACAACAACAACACCATACAACATCATTTAAGGTTTATCGATGCCGAGGCACCCTACACTAGTAGAAAAAGGGCCTATAGTCCCGGTTGGTGAGGGCCTTTAGTCCCGGTTCATGAACCGGGACTAAAGGGTCGGTACTAATACCCTCGCCCTTTAGTCCCGGTTCTATCCAGAACCGGGACAGATGGCCCTCCACGTGGCCTGTCCGCTGAGCCCAGGCAGGAGGGCCTTTGGTCCCGGTTGGTGGCACCAACCGGGACCAGTAGGCATCCACGCGTCAGCATTTCTTTGGCTCTGGTTTTTGTTTTTTTTCAAGGGGGGTTGGGGATTTTGGGGGTTAATTTAGGTGTTTCATATATTGTGCTATAGCTAGCTAATTAATAGAGAAAAGTGTCCTTTCTTTTGTCCGTGCTTGGTCGACGCTACGTACTATACATACGTATAGAGAGGACTAACTAGACATGCTAGCTAGCTAGTAATTAAGCAAACAGAAGATCGTCATGAACATATATGCATACAGAGATAAGTGATATCGACCACCTCTCCTTCTCCGAGAGATTGGTCGAACAACAAGTTCTCGATATCTATCTGACACTACCGCTACATATATACAATAATTATCTTTTACAATACGGACGCGTGGTCCACATAGTATTCCCGTCTTCAGCGATCACATGGTCAAGAAAGAATGCCGTCAATTCCTCTTGAATTGCTCGCATGCGATCTGGTGCTAGGAGTTCATCCCGCTTCCGAAACATCTAATTTTAGGAAAGGGTCAATACATATATATATATATATATATATATATATATATATATATATATATATATATATATATATATATATATATATATATATATATATATATATATATATATATATATATATGCTATTCATCATCCGGGGTGCAGAATAAGTTATTCTTCACCGAGGTAATCTTACAATCGTTTCATAATTAAATTACGTTTGGAATTCAAATAGTTACGTTCCTATTGATTCACTACGTAAAATTTTGCATAAGAAAATAAAATATAGGTCATAAGACAAGAAAATTTACAGTTTATGTGTATTTTACACTATGTTTTTACGTTTGTAATTTTACATAAGATAAAATATTTTTACTGACGATTATATATTTTCTTACAGTCTCTTTTTACAGCGGAAATAAGACAAAACTTACGTAACGTAAAAAATTACGATGCATTGATAGTAAAATAGAGGGGTGAAGAATAACTATTCCTCACCCAGGGTGACGAATAGTCAATCACTATATATATATATATATATATATATATATATATATATATATATATATATATATATATATATATATATATGAATGATTGAAACTCAACACAAATGATGGTAATAAAATAAAATTGTGAATATTTTTATTTACGCACTTCAAATTGTTTGTCGGAGTAGCCCCTCTCACAGGTCGTGTGGCGGAAGGACTTGCAAACGTAGTATCCACAGAAATCATTCCCTTGTTCCTGCCACAACCACTTTACAAGAAACAGAGGTTAATCAAACTGATAATTAGCAAGCACATGCTAAATGGTATTGATGAAACTAGCGCTTGAATCACTAGGAGATGCGCGTGGAATATGCTACTATATAGTACTTACTTTCGGGTGTCTAAATTGCAGCTTCTTCGGTAGTCCCGGAGCTTTTTTGGTGAATTTTCCCCAAGCCCTGCCATACAAAGAAAACAATTACTTGATATCAGAAATGAACAAAGTTGCTGATATGGTGGATAATGATCGATTTAACTTACTTCTCGAGCATTTCAGTCATTTCCGCATACTCCTTGGGATCTTTTCGTCTCGAGTCTAAGACAGTTACTACTCCCTGCTCAAGCTTAATCTCTAGGAGAATATAGTGGAACCTGCGCGCATGCATAACTCATCAATATTACATTTCTATAACCTGGACTAAATAAGGAAACCAAATATGCCACAAGACAGTAACACTCACGTGTAGTTGTAAGGAAAGAGTATTGTATTTTGTGTTCATTTATTTCCAACGATCGTAGCAAGTTGGCCTCGGTTTCGTGGCACGATATTTAACCTCATTTGCATCTATGAGATATGTGTTAATGAACCCAATATCACCCACTTGTTTTTTCTTCATTTCTGCGATCTTCAATCTGCATAATATAGTGAGGATATTTATAAATACATGCAATGAAAGAGCTGAGTTATATAGAGATACTTAATGACAGAAGTAGTACTACTTACAGACAGTAGCAGGTGACCGTTGCTTTATCGAGGGCCAATTGATTGAAAAACTGATAGAACTCCTCAAATGGAATAGGCAACAGTTCAATTCCAAGGAGGTCATGCTCCTTTAACTCTCACATACAAAGTATTCCTCCCTCGACTCTTTGCAGGTTTTCATGTACCAATCATGCAATCTTCGCATCATCGTTGTTAGAGAGCTTTCATCTTTGACGAGAGGCTTCCCGTACTCGTATCTTTGTATCTGCACCTCCAAGAAATCAAATTGTACATCGCCGGGCAGGTAATCTTCAGGATTGCCATAACCGGGCACCATCCTCGGATCGACGATGTCGCTAGCAGGCACCTTGACCGGGGGGCACGATTGCTTCGCTTGTTCGCTGAGCTGGGCAATTTGTTTCCCAGCTCGTCGTTCTTTCATCCTTTGATCACTGACAGTACTTCCCGATCTCTCCGCTTCGGCAAATGCCTTTCCAATAATGCGCTCATAGTTGCCTTTCGGCAGAGACTTGGGTGGTTTTGTCAGGGCAGCCAGAGTGCGCTTCGCTTTGACCGGATCTACCTTCTCCTCCGGAGGTGGATGTCTCTTTGCTTTCAACCCTTGAAACCAGTCATCCACTTCGGTCTGCGCGATCTTCGCGTTTTCCTCCTCGCTCCTCTCAGACGGTAACTTCTCCGAGTCTTTGAGAAGGACCGAATATGTATCTCCTCCGCCTTTGGCTGTACTGCTAGACGCCGCAGAGCAGACGGAGCGGATGTCTTCTTTCCTTGCTTACGAGGCGGAGGAGAAGGACTACGACGCGCCGGAGCAGCCGGAGCGGCGGCGGGTCTCTTCCGCCCTTGCTGACGAGGCGGGAAGGAGGAGGCTGGCTGCCGGACGCGCCGGTGCAGGCGGAGAAGGAGACGGAGTGCCGCCACGCCGGAGAAGGAGCCGGCCGAGTGCCCTGATCGTCACTCACCGGAGGAGGAGGCGGTGGAGGAGGCGGAGTGCCCTGACTCGCCGGAGGAGGAGGAGGAGGCGGAGGCGTCCAGTTCGGAAGGTTGATGAGATCCTTCCACCATAGGCATGGAGTCTTCAGAGCAGAACCCAGCCGATACTCCCCTTCACCGGTAGGGTGGTCAAGCCGGAGGTCCTCAAATCCCTCCGTTATTTCATCGACCATCACCTTAGCATATCCTTCTGGAATCGGCCGGTAGTGAAAAGTTGAGTCGGGTTTAGTAGGATAAACAGAGCCAACAGCCGCCTTGACCTTCAAATTGCTCCATTGCGCCATAAGGTGGCAACTTTCAGCATCCGTGATAGCATCCACGGATAGCTGGCGAGAGCCGTCAAGGCATGTTGCTCTGGCTGAAGCAGCTCGGTGGAAGCCACGCTGCTTCTCCACCGAGATGGCGGGTAGCCGGGGAAGCTTCGTAGGTCGTTTGTTGTGATCTGCTGCTTCTCGTTCCTCTTCTCGTTCCTCTAGCCCCATTACCCTTTCGTGCAGCGCCTGCATTAGGCTCTGCTCCAGTTTCTTCCTCCTCTCATAGGTTTTGTAACCCCCTGCGTCCGGAAATCCAGCCTTCCATGAAACGGAGCCTGGCGTGCCTCGTGTCCGTCCTGTGGTGCTCAGGATTCGAGGGCCATTGTGAGCTCGTCCTTCTCCCTGTCTGAACGAACTTCCCTTGCTGCGCTGCTTCGATATAATGCTTAAGCCTCTTGACTGGTATGTCCAATTGTTCGTCCGCCCAAATGCACTTCCCGTTATAGGGTCCAAGGATCCGCCGCCCCAAGAACCAAGTCCGCAACGGTCTGGCCAGTTCATTGTCTCGGTTCGATCCCTTTATCAAGCAGATCATTCTCAGCCTTGGCCCACTTAGGCGGGCTATGAGGTAGCCACCGACCCGTGCGATGGTGAAGCTTCTTCTTCGCAGCATTTCTCTTGTTTGTCGCTGACATCTTTTTACTCTTTTCCGATGTCTTGTAGGCCACAAATGCGGGCCATCATCTCGATCTTCTCATATTTGCCCGTGAATTCTGGTGTCTCATTTTTTCGACATACGTATTGAGGTCTTTCTTCCAATTCCTGAATAGTTCTGCCATCTTCTTAAGAGCAAAAGACTTGATTAATGGCTCTATTACTGGCTTCTCCGGATCATCCTCTGGCGGTAGGGTAAAATTTGACTTCAGCTCAGTCCAAAGATCATTTTTCTGCATATCATTGACATAAGACACCTCAGGGTCTTCGTTCTTAGGCTTATACCATTGGTGGATGCTGATCGGGATCTTGTCCCTAACCGAACCCGTGACCGAGCAACAAATGCCTTCTTTGTCGGTAGGGTTCAATCGGTTGGCCGTCATATGCGATTTGTATGATCTCAAACTTTTCATCCGAGCTCAACTTTTTCTTCGGGCCTCGTCTCTTTACCGAAGTTGCGCTCGATCCGGAGGGCTAGAAAAAAAAAACAAAGACGAGAGTTAATTAATATGTGTACATATATACCAAAACAAAGACGAGAGCTAGTCAGCACAGGCTTAACTAATATATATACCTGGCCGGACTCGGTTTGGTGATCACCGGAGCCGTCCTCACGGTCTACTTCTTCACCCTCTCCTTCTTCCACCGGCATTGGGTCATCGGAGCCATGTAATCATAGCCAGCTGCTTCTTCACCCTCTCCTTCCAGACCATCGTTGTCGTTGAGAAACATCATCGAGGAGACGGCATCACTTCCGTGTGCGATTATGTCCCTCAACAACGCTTCTTGTGCTTCGTCTCGGGGGGTGTCCATAGTTTCTACAAATATTTACAACATGGCAATTGTTATTCAAACATGACAGATATGGATATATTAGTGCCAACGTAGAACTAGCTAGCTAATCACAATAAGGAATCATATTAGTGGCCTCGACGCTGCTTCTCTAGGGTTTGGGGTGGCCTCGACAATGCTTCAAGGGTTAGGGGGTGGCCTCGAGAACGCTTCAAGCTAGGAGGGTGCGTAATATCGACCCCCCACGTGTTGAAGCTATCGGGAGGGGTCGGCGTTGAACAGTACATCTATGTCCCATAAGTGACGTGGGCATCGACGCTGCATGTAGGGTAGAGGGTCGTGGATCGCCGGCGGTCGAGGTCAAGGGTCGAAGATCGCCGAGGGTCGGAGGTTGCCTAGTGCCAAAGGATTCAACAAAACCATGTCTTCATCATTTGGCAAAAGTAACAGGTGCATGATGGTGCAAGCTCTCAAAGTTGTTTTGGAGCGGAGTCTCAGATAGGATAATTCGCTTTTGGTACAAAGTTCAGCAAAAGGCAAATTATCATATCTGGGACTCCATTCCAACAACTTTGAGGACTTCGCACCATCATGCCATGGTTACTTCCGGCTAATGATGAAGCCATGGATTTCTTCAATACTTTGACACTATAGGAACCTCGACCTGAAACCTTCGACCCTTGACCCCTTAACGACCCTCGACCCTCTACCCTAGTTCCCGACCCTCGACCCTCGGCGATCCTCGACACCCTCTTATATCGACAACGACGCAACATACATATACATGGGAAAATAATGTTATCGGGAGGGGTATCGTACCCCCCTCATGTCAAAGTTTCTTCTTTCTCCTCTATTCCTTTCTTTCTTCTTCTCCTCTTCTTTTCTTCTTATCCCTCGAGAAAGGAAAATAAGGAAAAGGAAGAAAAGAGGAAAAGGAAGAAGAAGAAGAAGAAGAAAAAAGAAGAAAAAAAGAGGAGAAGAAGAAAAGAATAGAGGAGAAGAAGAAAAATAGAAAAAATTCTATTTTTCTTCTTCTCCTCTATTCCTTTCTTCTCCTCTTCTTTTCTTCTTTTTCCTCTCATTCTTTTCTTCTTCTTCTTCCTTCTTCCTTCGGATCCTAGAACCCTCGAACCCTCGACCCTAGAACCCTCGAACCCTAGAACCTCGAACCTCAAACCCTTGTGCCTCGAAACCTCGACCGGCCTCGGCGACCCTCGACCCCCCTCTGTGACCCTCTCGACCCTCTAGCCTAGTTCCTGACCGTCGACCCTCAGCGATCCTCAACACCCTCGTTCCCGATAAAAAAAGAAGAAGAAGAAGAAGAAGAAGAAGAAGAAGAAGAAGAAGAAGAAGAAGAAGAAGAAGAAGAAGAAATGAGAAGAAGAAAAAAGAAGAAGAAGAAGAAGAAGAAAAATAGAAGAAAAAAGAGAGAGAAGAAGAAGGAATAGAGGAGAAGAAGAAAAATAGAATTTTTTCTTCTTCTCCTCTATTCCTTCTTCTTCTCCTTTTTCTTCTACTTCCTCTTCTTATTTTTTTCTCCTCTTCTTCTCCTTCTTCCTTCTACCTCTTTTATTCTTTTTCCTTATTTTCCTTCTTCCTCACGACCCTAACTCTAAACAGTACAACTTCCTCGACGCCCCGCCTCTCTCATGAACAAAATAAAATCTATGAATAAAAAAACATCATATTCTATGAACAAAAAACATCATATTCCATCCACATCGATCCATGCATACATCATATATATGATCATATCTATGAACAAAAAAATTCATATGATCATCTATGAACAAAAAACATCATATATATATGCAGAAAAAACATTAGATCAACACATATGCAAAAAGCATCATACATATATCCATACATCAATATATATACATGAAAATTTATGAAAAAAGCATCACATCTATGAAAAAAAAACATCATGGCGGCGGGCGGCGGGGGCAGGGCAGGTTGCTGGGGCTCACTGTGGGCGGCGTCGGCAATGGCGATGTCGGGGCCGGCTGATGCAGAGGTGGGGTGAGGCAGGGCAGGGAGGCGGAGGCGACGGCGAGGTCGGGAGGCGAGGCGGCGGCGAGGTCGGGAGGCGTTGGACGATGGCGAGGTCGCGGAGGCAGGGCGGCGGACGGCGAGGGCGCGGCGACGGGCGGGACGGCAACGACGAGGCAGGGCGACGGCGTTAGGGCGAGATGCGGTGCGGCGGCGACGGCGGGGCAGACGGCGGCGACGACGCGCTGGCGGCGACAGCGATGGTGACGACGGCAGCGACAAGCGGCGCGGGCGACGGCGATGGTGACGACAGGCGTGGGCGCGCGGCGGCGGCGAAGCGGCGTCGGGGCAACTGGCGGCGTCGGGGAGGTTGGGGCAAATCGCGATGAATCTGAAATTTCCCAAGTGTTTTCTTATATAGCAAGGGCATTAGTCCCGGTTCGTGGCTCCAACCGGGACTAATGCCCCTTTGTCCCGGTTGGTGCCACCAACGGGACCAAAACAAATTTCAGCAGCCCAAAGGGCGGGAAGCGGCGGCCTTTGGTCGGTTGGTGGCTCCAACCGGGACTAAAGGGGGGCATTAGTCCCGGTCGGGCACCAACCGGGACTAAACCCCCCTTTAGTCCCGGTTGGTGCCACCAACCGGGACCAAAGGCCTTGTGCTGCCCCGCGCCAAATGTTTAGTCCCACCTCGCTAGTTGAGAGGGAGCCGCACCAGTTTATAAGGTGCGGTGCGGCTCCCCTCTCGAGCTCCTCTCTAAAGCAGGCTGGCCTAACTCTTCCATCTCGCTCAGGCCTCTTTGGGCCTTCCATGGCCTGAATCCCGCCCATAGGGTTTCTAGTCGTATTCAGCCGTGGGGCCCAGAGAGGTGGCACTTTTTTTTGCTTTATATTTTATTTCTTTTTGCTTTTAGTTTTAGAAAAATATAAACTTTCTATTAGTGTCATTAGTTTTAAAATTTGAAAACACTTTTTTGTTTTCTTTGTTGCTTTATTTATTTTATTTTGTTTCTACTTACAAAAAAATACTTATTGTTGCTATTTTTATTTTTTCAAGTTTTTTGTTTTGTTTTCTGCATTATTTATTTTCTTTTGGTTTTTGCTTTATTTTTAATTCTTTTTGCTTTTAGGTCAGCAAAATTATAAACTTTCTGTTAGTGCTTTTAGTTTTAGAAAAATATAAACTTTCTGTTTGTGCCATTAGTTTTAAAATTGAAAACACTTTTTTGTTTTCTTTGTTGCTTTATTTATTTTATTTTCTTTCTACTTACAACAAAATGCTTATTGTTGCTATTATTATTTTTTTTCAAGTTTTTTGTTTTGTTTTCTGCATTATTTATTTTCTTTTGGTTTTTTGCTTTATTTTTTAATTCTTTTTGCTTTTAGGTCAGCAAAATTATAAACTTTCTGTTAGTGCCATTTGTTTTAGAATAATTATAAACTTTCTGTTTGTGCCATTAGTTTTGTAAAATTTGAATTCTTTGAAATTTGTGTGAATCACAAGTTTGTGAGCTCAACAAGGCGTAGAGGGACGGGCTTATAAACCGGTGTGAGCGCCCTTGTTTGCGAGGTTTTCAAATTCATAGTTTTCAAATGAACTCTGAAAAAGTTGGCATAGCATGTTCATGAACAAAACGGACAATGGTATCATACTCGTGTGTTACAAAGTTGGCATGGTATCATCATAATAGTTGCGGGAGAAAGTCTTCACTTTTTCTTCGCTTGTGTCGTTTGCTTATTGCGCCGTAACCATGGATAATCTTCATCGTTTATCAGGATGCTTGGGTCAGCCTTGACTTTGAAGGGGGGAATTTCATGAAACTTTTCATACTCTTCAGACATGTCTGTCTTGCCCTCCACTCCCAGGATGTCCCTTTTTCCTGAAAGAACTATGTGGCACTTTGGCTCATTGTATGATGTATTCGCTTCCTTATCTTTTCTTTTCCTCGGTCTGGTAGACATGTCCTTCACATAGATAACCTGTGCCACATCATTGGCTAGGACGAACGGTTCGTCGGTGTACCCAAGATTTTCAGATCCTTGTTGTCATTCCGCATGTGGGTCTACCTGTACCCCGCCTCCTGACAGATTGACCCACTTGCACTTAAACAAAGGGACCTTAAAATCTACTCCGTAGTCAAGTTCCCATATGTCTACTATGTAACCATAATATGTGTCATTTCCTTGTCGGTTGCTCCATCAAGCGGACACCGCTGTTTTGGTTGGTGCTCTTTTCATCTTGGTCAATCGTGTAAAATGTATTCCCATTTATCTCGTATCCTTTCCAAATCATTACAGTCGAAGATGGTCCCTGGACAACAAGTACAACTCATCACAAACAGTGCTGTCACCTCGAGGCGTGTTTCCAACCAACTGCTGAAAGTCTGATGTGTTCACATGTAATCCGATCGTCGCCTTTGCTCCCGGTGTTTGGGCGCAGACTGTTCTTGTGTTCATCGACATACGGGTCATCAAGGTAGAGTTCTCAGTAGAACTGTGTAGTGTGCTTGAGACCAAGAATATCCGTCCCTGCATATTATTGAGTCTCTTCCAAGCGTGTTTTTTCGGTCAGTCTCCCCTCATACCGCGATTTAGGGAGACCTATCTTATTAAGGCCAGGAATGAAGTCAACACAAAACCCGATGACATCCTCTGTTTGATGGCCCATGGAGATGCTTCCTTCGGCCTAGCACGATTCTGAACATATTTCTTTAGGACTCCATGAACCTCTCAAAGGGGTACATATTGTGTAGAAATACGGGCCCTAGAATGACAATCTCGTCGACTAGATGAACTAGGGCGTGCGTCATGATATTGAAGAAGGATGGTGGGAACACCAGCTCGAAACCGACAAGACATTGCGCCACATCACTCCTTAGCGTTGCTACGATTTCTGGATCGATCACCTTCGAGATATTGCATTGAGGAATGCACATAGCTTCACAATGGCTAATCGGACGTTTTCGGTAGAAGCCCCTCAATGCAACCGGAAGCGATTGCGTCATAATCACGTGGCAGTCATGAGACTTTAGATTCGGAACTTTTCTCGGCATATTTATTATTCCCTTTATATTCGACGAGAAGCCAGTCGGGACCTTCATCTTGAGCAGGCATTGAAAGAATATTTCTTTCTCGTCTTTCGAAGAGCGTAGTGGCAGGACCTTCATACTGCTTCGGAGGCATGCCCTCTTTTTCGTGCAAGCATTGCAGGTCCTCTCGTGCCTCAGGTGTATCTTTTGTCTTCCCATACACGCCCAAGAAGCCTAGCAGGTTCACGCAAAGGTTCTTCGTCACGTGCATCACGTCGATCGAAGAGCGGACCTCTAGGTCTTTCGGTGAGGGTAGGTCCCAAAATATAGATTTCTTCTTCCACATGGGTGCGTGATTCTCAGCGTCATTCGGAACAGCTAGTCCGCCGGGACCCTTTCCAAAGATTACGTGTAAATCATTGACCATAGCAAGTACGTGATCACCGGTACGCATGGCGGGCTTCTTCCGGTGATCTGCCTCGCCTTTGAAATGCTTGCCTTTCTTTCGACATTGATGGTTGGTCGGAAGAAATCGACGATGGCCTGGTACACATTCTTCCTGCAGCTTCCGGTATATACTATCGGTGTCAAGTAAACAGTGCATGCATGCGTGGTATCCCTTGTTTGTCTGTCACGAAGGTTACCGAGAGCGGGCCAATCGTTGATGGTCACGAACAAGCAACGCCTTTAGGTCAAATTCCTCCTTTTTGTGCTCATCCCACGTACGTACACCGTTTCCATTCCACAGCTATAAAAGTTCTTCAACTAATGGCCTTAGGTACACATCAATGTCGTTGCCGGGTTGCTTAGGGCCTTGGATGAGAACGGCATCATAATGAACTTCCGCTTCATGCACATCCAAGGAGGAAGGTTATACATACATAGAGTCACGGGCCAGGTGCTGTGATTGCTGCTCTGCTCCCGAAAGGATTAATGCCATCCGCGCTTAAAGCAAACCATACGTTCCTTGGGTCCTTTGCAAACTCATCCCAGTATTTCTCTCGATTTTTCTCCATCTGCGACCCGTCACCGGTGCTCTCAACTTCCGTCCTTCTTACGGTCCTCACTGTGCCATCGCATCAACTTGGCATGCTCTCCGTTTCTGAACAGACGTTTCAACCGTGGTATTATAGGAGCATACCACATCACCTTCGAGAACCCTCTTCCTGGGAGGCTCGCAAATCAACATCACCGGGGTCATCTCGTCGATCTTATACGCAATGCACCGCATACGGGCATGCGTTCAGATCCTTGTAGGCACCACGGTAGAGGATGCAGTCATTAGGGCATGCATGTATCTTCTCCACCTCCAATCCTAGAGGGCATCGACCTTCTTTGCTGCGTATGTCTTGTCGGGCAATTCGTTATCCTTTGGAAGCTTCTTCTTCATTATTTTCAGTAGCTTCTCAAATCCTTTATCGAGCACAGCATTCTCTGCCTTCCACTTGCAGCAATTCGAGTACGGTACCGAGCTTTGTGTTGCCATCTTCGCAATTGGGGTACAACCCTTTTTGTGATCCTCTAACATGCGATCGAACTTCAGCTTCTCCTTTTGACTTTCGCATTGTGTCCTTGCATCGACAATGACCGGCGGAGATCATCATCATGGGGCACATCGTCGGTTCCTCTTGATCTTAAGCAGCCGCCGTTGCAGCACCATCGTGCACATCGTCAGTGCATCTTGATGTTCAGTAGCATCACCGTATTCAGGGGGCACATAGTTGTCATCGTACTCTTCTTCCTCGCCGTCTTCCATCATAACCCCTATTTCTCCGTGCCTCGTCCAAACATTATAGTGTGGCATGAAACCCTTGTAAAGCAGGTGGGTGTGAAGGATTTTCCGGTCAGAGTAAGACTTCGTATTCCCACATATAGGGCATGGACAACACATAAAACCATTCTGCTTGTTTGCCTCAGCCACTTCGAGAAAAGCATGCACGCCCTTAATGTACTCGGAGGTGTGTCTGTCACTGTTGAGGATACAGCTACGGAGTGTGAACCGCCCCGGAGGGGCCGGTTTACCCTCATGCGTAATCCAGGCCCATATGGAGGCCTGGAGCCCAGAAGGGGATTAAGATCCATACATGTAAACCGCCCTAATACTGTAACTTGTATTGTAAGACAAGAAAGGAGAGACCAAACCGGACTCCTGTATGAGCCGGATTGGGATTCAATAAAGCCGCCGGGCGTTAACCCGTGTATATAAGGGGACGACCGGTGGCGAAGTTAGGGACAGGAGATTCGTGGCCAAGGCAAAGCTATTGCTCCCTAGTTGCCGAATCATATCAATCACACCACAACTGGACGTAGGCTTTTACCTTCATCGAAGGGGCGAACGATATAATTCCGTGTCTTGTGCCCGCATTAACCCCTCTAGGTTAACCCGTACGATGGCCCTGCGACTAAGTCCTTTCATGAGGACATCTGCCGTGACAGTTCCACGACAGTTGGCGCCCACCGTGGGGCTGTGAGATATTGCGAGAGATTCATGAGGGGGATTGTGGTCACCACGCCGGTTCAAAGTCCCTGGTGGCCAAGGCATTTCGCCATGGTTTCTATTGGTTGACCGCCCATGCTGATGCGGAGGATTTGGTCAGACGATGTGACGGTTGCCAAATGTTTTCCAGGCGTGCTCATGTGCCGGCCCAAGAATTGAGGATGATTCCAATTACTTGGCCATTTGCGAGTTGGGGGTTGGATATGGTTGGACCCTTCAAAAGGTCCAAGGATAAGAAGACCCACCTGTTGGTGGCAGTGGATAAATTTACCAAGTGGGTCGAGGCAGAGCCTGTTAGCAAGTGTGATGCAGCCACGGCGGTTCAGTTCATCAAACGGGTGATTTTCCGGTTTGGGTTTCCACACAGTATCATCACGGACAATGGCACCAATTTATCCAAGGGAGCTATGAAGGAATTTTGTGAAAGAGAGCATATCCGGCTTGATGTTTCTTCTGTAGCCCACCCACAATCCAATGGTCAAGCGGAACGAGCTAATCAGGAAATTTTGAAGGGTATCAAACCCCGGCTTATGGTCCCTTTAGAGAGGACGCCGGGTTGTTGAGTGGAAGAGCTACCGTCAGTGATATGGAGTATAAACACTACTCCCAACCGGTCCACTGGATATACGCCGTTCTTTATGATCTATGGAGCGGAGGCGGTTCTTCCCAGTGATATCCGTCATGACTCGCCCCGAGTGGCAGCTTATGTTGAGACAGATAGTGAGGCAGCACGGCAAGATGATCTGGATCGACTGGATGAAGAGCGTGATATGGCAGCAGCTCGCTCGGCGGTTTACCAGCAGGATCTTCGTCGGTATCACAGCCGGCGGGTTAAAACCAGAACCTTTCAGGAAGGAGACTTGGTGCTGCGGCTCATTCAAGATCAGAAAGATATGCACAAGCTATCCCCACCTTGGGAAGGGCCTTTGTGGTCAGCAAGAATCTATACAACGGTTCCTACTATCGATTGATGTTCGAGAGCGAAAGGATTCACGACGTCCGAGGAAGAAACCAACAGCCGTGGAACATTGCTCATCTTGACCTTATTATACGAGCCATTGGCTCCGCTTATGTACATATTAAGACAATGTATATATTTTGAATAAAAGCAATAAACCGGATCCTCGGCTAAGCGGGTATCATTCGCATAAAACTTCCGGTTTGGGTACATGGAGATGCTGTCGTGAAGCGGCCTCCGGTTCAACCCTTAGCCTTGTTTTCAGAAACTTTGTCATTTGGGGGCTTGGTCGTATCCGAACCAATGCAATGCCTCTTGGCAGGCGAAAGCCACCAGATCATTTGGGGACATGGTCATGTCTGAACCAGTCACGCCTCTTGGTCGGCCTAAGGCCATAGAATCACTTGGGGGCTTTGGTCGAACCCGAACCATTGCAATGCCACTTGATCGGCATCATGCCACGAGTTCAGTTGGGGACCTGGCTGACTTGAACCATCGCTACGCCGTATAGGGGGCTTGGTCCTGTCCGACCATGGTAAACACCATCTGATCCGGTTCAGTACAGCCTTTTCTTGCAAAACGATTCGTTGATTTCGCTTTTATATGGTTTTGATACCAATCCTTTGGCTTTTGTCGGCCTTCTTAAACCGACACATTTTTTAAACCGGATTTATGTTGTCGGTACATTTTTACGCTGGCGATTTTTTTGGTTCCGGTTTGATTTTACTGTTAAACATCCCATTGTGGAGTAACAGGGGGCTTGTAATGCCCGGCACGATTTGCACGGTAAATCGGTCTTATACACACAGAGATTACTCTCGTTTGACGGTGATGGTTTATAAGACCTCCGCTTGGGATTGGCTAAAGCCAAGCTGTGTGCACGATGTTGGCAGGTATGTTTGTATCACATAGTTTTGATCATGTGCCTCGGTATTTTCTCATATAAATATTAATCAGTCGGCTAGAGGTGTAAACCGCGGGCGGTTTAAGAACTTGTGATTGCAGGCAAAATATGTTGCAGGATTTAATACAAAGCCAAGCGGATCCAGACGCCATGCAAAAGTTTACAGACCGAGGTGTACGGCATTGTTCAATAAAAGACACTTGCTATCCTATTACAAAGCCTTTCGAGGCCCGGCGTTTCACGCGGAGTTATGCCTTGAAGCTTTGGATATCACCCGGCTTGACGGATTACGCTGCTTCACCGGGTTGGCGCGAAGTAGAGGCGACGGCGCCTGGTGTCGGTTCAGCTTCTTCCTCTTCCTCACCCAAAGCCCGGAAGTCATTGGTAGACCAGTCAATCCGGGTTAAGGCCTGAAAGACAGCTTCTTCACTTATCAGTTCAGCCGGATCAACGTCAGGGGCGTAAGTGTGCTTACGGATTGGAGGATCAGGCTCGCACTTCGGGATGACAAACTCCACCCGCTTGTTATTGGCATCATAAAAGATCGGTGAACCTCAGATTGGCTTGGCGGCGGTTGACTCGCCAGCGGACGCACTTCCTTTGTAATCCGCTTGTGGTGTCGTTATCAAAGGCTTCACCGTTCTCTTGGCGCTAGGAAAACCTTTAGCTATGTCGGCCGGATCAAGGTCCGCTATCCATGCCTTGGCACGCGTCAGAGCCAGTAAGGTGCCAGCCTGGGCTGCGGATCGCTTCATCTCTTCAAGCTGCCCCGGAATCATCGACAGCCGGTCCAGCGTCTCTCTGATCAGGGACGGCGCCGTGTTGTCATATGAAGTGGCGCATATGACCCGCTGGGCGCCGGTATATAGCTGCTCGATCAGAGTGTACGAAGCCTTGAGTTTTTTCCGCACGTCGGAGCCTAGATGAGCAATACGTTTGCCTGCACCAGGTTTAGACAGCTCAAGTTAAACCGGCGGACGCGTTAACTGAGCATAGTCGATATAAATTTGCTTACCAAAGATGGCAGAGGTCATGGCATGCACTTGGCGTTTAAGTCCGGTCAGCTCTTCCGTCACCGGTTTAAGGGCCGCCTCAGCTTCCTCCGCCCGCTTTACTAAACCGGCCTTCTCGGTATCCCAGTTGACCCGTTCGGATTTGTACCACTCCTTCAGCTGTTCCATGGTGGTCAGGGCAGTTTTCAGCTCATCCTTGGCTTTGGTGGCTTCTGTTATTTGAATTTCCAGATTGGTTCGGAGGTCCTTTAGTTGCACAGCCTGCTGGTGTATTTCACTCTGATGATAAAGGAAGCAGGTTAGTGGTTTCATTATGCAAGTCCCAAGCTTAATACAAGTATTCAACTTGGCACTTGGGGGCTAATGGCTAGTTGATCTCAATTTTGCTATGAAGAGAAAACACCTTAAGTCCCGGTTTAACTTTGCAAAGTTAAACCGACCCTTGGGGGCTACTATGCAGTTAAGATATAAGAGAGGTCAGTTCATTACCTCATAGCGGTCCTTCATGCGGTTTACTAGACCGGCTTCAAAGTCGCGGCTTGTGTAAAGCCGGTTCAGAAAGCCGGAATGAAGCTCTTGGGCAGAGAAATTGTCGTAAGCCGACATATCAGTCTTCCCCTTGTCCTTGCTCATAATAGTGGAACCGTCTTTGATGCTGTGCTTTGTTAAAGCGACTGGTTGGCCAGGAGCAGTGTAGCCAGTACCTGTCACAATAACATCGTCATTTTCAGCGGTCTTGTTTGGGCTGGCCGTCGTTTTGCTTTGGCTCGGCGGTTCAACAGTCGCGACCCGCTCGGCGGACGGATTTGATGGAACAGGTTGGGAAGTTTCCACTTGGGCCTCCGGTTCAACTTCTGGCGGATCAGCAGTGTCGTCTTTGTACAGTTCGCCAGAGCTTTCCTTAGCAGCTTCAGGATTTTCGTGTGTTTGTTCGGGGATGTTTTCCGGATCAACATCCAGGGTAGGATCAAGAGTTTTTGCCTTCTTGCTCAAGCGAGCCTTGGTGCTGCAATAGTCAGAGTCGGATCAAGACAAATTTACCAGGGTGACGGTGAGTCGAATTGGCAAACAGTAGCTACGTACCCTGCGGCGATGTTCAGCGGAGGCAGTTGTGTGGTGGATGAACCACCAGATGAGTTGGAAGAGGCCTGATAATTCGGGTCAGACGGATTGAGAGGACATCGGAAGAAACCTTTTAAGGGATAACGCTTTTCGGGAGAGCAAGTCACCTCTGGCCGACGCTTCCGGATAGGTGTGTCTGGTAAACCGGCTGAAGTAACCTGTTGGCCACTATGCCGGGTTGTACGACGCTCGTCAGCCTGCTGTGTCTTCAAGTTAAGATTTGGATTCAAGTAAGCACAGGAATGGTATTTTTTCACTTTCCGGACGGCGCGACGAATTCTCTTAACCGGCGCAAGATCGGATTCGGAAGAAAGTAAGATTACCTCAACAGGGTCGGCGTGGCTGGCTTCAGCATCATCCTGGGAAGAAAATTGTCAGTAAAAAGATTGTAAAAGGACTAAGCATGTGCAGGAAGAAACACAAAGCGGCAAGCCGGTTTACCTCAGCGTCTGATTCTTCGTCCTCCGCCGGATTAGAGGACTCGGCGGTCTTCTTCTTGCCCGTTTTCTTAGTGGCCTTTGACTTTACACGAGGCGCCCGAACCGGTTTGGTTCGCTTCCAGAAGGAGCTGTCGGCCTGAGAAGGGACAAGAATTAATGTGCATCGACGGAGTATTAAGAGCTTGAAAGACAGAGTAGAACTTACCGCCGGCGGTTTGTTGGTGGCACAGAATGGAGCCAATCCGGTGAGGCTGCAGACGGAGATTGGTTCATCAAGCATCTTCTTGACGATTTTGGTGACCTCCTGTTCAGTTATAGGCAGCTCGTGACGCCTTTGAGGATCTTTGAGGCTGCCGGTGTACTCGTGCATCAATCCGGGCCGGCGGCTTAGTGGCAAAATACCCCAAGAGACCCAGCAACGTACAAGATCTACGCCGGTTAAACCATTGGCCATTAGAGCCCGGAGCTTGATTATTTGTGGTGCGAAGTTTTTCCGTTCATGGCGGTTAAGCGGGAAGGCAGCGGATGCAGGTTCTTGAGCGGTGAGAACGGTAACCCGGCAAGGGTTTTCGTCGGCGAGGGCAGTGTTCCGGCAGTAAAACCAGGTTTGGTTCCATTCCTTTGGATGGCTGTGGTGCTTGGCGTGTGGAAAATCGACTTCCTTCCTCTTCTGGATCGACACGCCGCCCAGCTCTGTGTTCGGACCGTCAGAAAACTCTGTGCGGCGGTTCAAATGGAAAAAGTCCCGGAACAGCTCCACAGATGGTTCTTCTTGAAGATAGACTTCACAGAAGACTTGAAAGTTGCAAATATTCGACACCGAATTTGGGCCGATGTCCTGAGGATGAAGCTGCAGACTGGCAAGGACATCCCGGAAAAATTTTGAACCGGGCGGACAGAACCCCCGGTCTAAGTGATGCATGAACACGATTACTTCTCCGCTTCATGCTCGGGAGGAAACTTCGCCTTCGGAACACGCCGATGGAGGACACTTTTGGAGCCAAACCGCCGGTGGTGACATAGCCGTTGAGCTGCGTCTCGGTGACTCTGGACCGGACCCAGTTGCAAGCAGAAAATTGAGGAGCCATTCCGGGAGATTAAAGCTGCGAAGGAAAGGAAGAAAATGGTTCACTGTTAAACAGGTCAGGCGTTACAAATATTGTTAAACCGGCAGTTCGTAAGCCGGCTTCCCGGTCCGGTTTAACTAAGGACTAATGGAGGGTCGGATTAAATATCAGAAGTTAAACCGCCAGAAGAGCTAGTGCTGAAAAAATTGCTAAGTGTAGACAGAAACAGGTTTCCCATGCAAAAGGAAATAATCTAGATCTACCAGGGTTCAGTAAGGAGAATTTCTGCGACCTATACAGACCGCTTACAGCGCAGGAAGGTTCAGGTATGTTAAAATGGAAGATCTGAACAAGGGGGAAAGGCGCCTAGAATCGGGTAAACGGTGAAAGCATCCGTTTGTATATAAGAAGCGGTACGGCCGAGTCATACGGCCATGGCGGAACGGGCATGAAGGGTCGGCAAGAACACTCATGGATTATGCGACGAACCAAGTTTCCAGATGAGATCTAGGGTTTAAAGATGACCTTACCGGACGAGCAGGAACCACGGAGGAGCGCGGAGACTCTGGTCCGATCCGGTTGATGCAGCGGGCCGGCGGGAAGCGTCGGTCGAAGGTTGAAGGTGACGGCAAGAGCTTCAGGGTCGGCAGGTCGCGAGGAAGAAGAAGAGAGGAAGGAGAAGAAGAAAATAACCCGACCGGTCTATTTATAAGGGGCCGGAGTAATCAATGGGCGCGAGAATTGAGGAGCCAAAAGCGGCGGAAGGTGCAGCGGCCGCCTCGATTCCCGGGATAGCCTTAATGAAGGGAATCTTACTGTTTAGATTTTTGTTCAAAATGGCGTCGGGGCCACGACACGAAGATCAGAGGATGATGTCACGGCGGTTCAAGCAGATGGCGGTTTACAAGGAAGATCAAGGGTTGCTCGAAGGCGTGGAAGATTAACTGAACCGGTTCAAGTCAATCTGGGGCCTAATGTTGAGGATACAGCTACGGGTGTGAACCGCCCGAGGGAATCGGTTTACCCTCATGCGTGATCCAGGCCCATATGGAGGCCTGGAGCCCAGAAGGGGATTAAGATCCATACATGTAAACCGCCCTAATACTGTAACTTGTATTGTAAGACAAGAAAGGAGAGACCAAACCGGACTCCTGTATGAGCCGGATTGGGATTCTGTAAGCCGGCCGGGCGTTAACCCGTGTATATAAGGGGACGACCCGGCGGCGAGTTAGGGACAGGAGATTCGTGGCCAAGGCAAAGCTATTGCTCCCTAGTCGCCGAATCATATCAATCACACCACAACTGGACGTAGGCTTTTACCTTCATCGAAGGGGCCGAACCAGTATAATTCCCGTGTCTTGTGCCCGCATTAACCCCTCTAGGTTAACCCGTACGATGGCCCTGCGACTAAGTCCTTTCATGAGGACATCTGCCGTGACAGTTCCACGACAGTCACCGTACATCCATTGCCGGTTCATCTGCGTGCATTATATATAATTAAGTGTGTCAAAAATCATTACAGAACATCATGAATAGATAATTAAGTGACCAAATTAATAGAAGTTCATCATCACATAAAAACCAAAGTACATACATAGTTCTCATCTAACAACATAAAGCTCTGCAGAGCATCTAAATTAATTAAACCATACATTGAAACTATGTAAAACATTTCAATGTGAAAACAAATACGATCATAATCGCAACCAAGGTAACAACTGATCCAACGGCATAATGATACCAAGCCTCGGTATGAATGGCATATTTTCTAATCTTTCGCATCTTCAAGCGCATTGCATCCATCTTGATCTTGTGATCATCGACGACATCCGCAACATGCAACTCCAATATCATCTTCTCCTCCTCAAGTTTTTTTATTTTTTCCTTCAAGAAATTGTTTTCTTCTTCAACTAAATTTAACCTCTCGACAATACGGTCGGTTGGAATTTCCGGTTCAACAACCTCCTAGATAAATAAAATCTATGTCACATTGGTCGGCATAATTTTCATAAACAATAAATGAACCAATAGTTATGAAAAGATAATATATACCACATCCGAATCATAGACAGGACGAGGGCCGACGGGCGGATACCAAAACCATCGCACTATATAAGATGCAATAATAAAAGTAAGAAAATAATACAAGTAAGAATATTTTCCTTTCGAAAGAAGATAAGAACAAGAGGCTCACCACGGTGGTCTTGGCGATGAGATCGGTAGCGGTGATCGACGGCGTTGAAGGCGGGATGGGGCGTGACGGACCGCTAAACCTAGACAAATATTGAGGAAAATGGAGGTTGGAGGTCGAGCTTGGAGAGGAGAAAGCTTAAGTAGTGTGGCTCGGGCATTTAATCGAACACCTCATGTGCATAGGAGGTGAGCTAGAGCACCACAATGCCCCCCCTCGCCGGCAAGAGAAAAACAGAGCAATGGATCGAGTGCTCTGCTTTCATGACGAGGGTATATATAGGCAGCACTATTGGTCCCGGTTCGTGGCATGAGCCGGGACTAAAGGGAAGCCTTTGGTCCCGGTTCATGCCACTAACCGGGACCAATAGTGGTGGGCCAGGAGCCAGGACCATTGGTCCCGGTTCGTCCCACCAACCGGGACCAAAAGGTCCGAATGAACCGGGACCAATGGCCCACGTGGCCCGGCCGGCCCACTGGGCTCACGAACCGGGGCAAATAGCTCCATTGGTCCCGGTTCTGGATTGAACCGGGACTAATGGGCTAAACTGCCCTGGACGATAGCCCCTTTTTCTACTAGTGCTAGGTTGGGCCTAATCACTTGGCACTAATCACTTGGCTCTATTGCCACCTATGTTGGGTTTATCATCTAGGGTTTATCGATGCTAAAGAGAATTCTAAGTTGGGCCTAATCACTTGGCTCTATTGCCACTTATGGTTTAATGCAGCAAGAATGGCGGGGCAGTTGATCCTACTTAACTAAGTACTAAGATACCCCGGCCCATGCATTAGTCGCAAGTACCCCATATGTCCTATTTTTAGCAAAATCATGCTAAAATTCACGGAAAATTTCAGCATGACCTTTGCTGAAAATAGGACATATGGAGTACCAATTTGCCGAACGGAAGTTAATCAACATTCCGACAAACTCAAGGGCCTCTCGGGGTACCTGCAAATTCATCACGACACGATGGTCGGAGACATGACCTTTGCAAAATGGTTGGAGACACGATGGTCTTTCTCAATGTGATCAATTGATGGATCAACACATAAAACATGTCCAATAAGTATGATTTATAGAGTCAACATCGATGCGAATATATATAAAGTTTTTCTTCATCAGCCAGGCCCATGCAAGTAATCGCATCCAGCAACTATTTCGCTACTCTGTAACTAACTACACTCTGTATTTATAGATTCATTTCAGATGAGATCAGATTGAGCTTCAAGCTGTAGCTGCAGCTGAGGGATCCATGAGCCATCATGCCAGCCAGCCAGGAAATAAACTTTACTTTCCAAAGGAAATAAAATACAATGCATACATACATACTTAAGCAGGTAGATAGATAGATAGAGATAGATGAGCATGTTCAGTTTACAAGAATGAATATAAACAAGCAAAGAATGCATGCAAGTTTAAAGTAAAACGTTTCAGTTAATGCAAGTACTCCTCTTGCTCTCTACTTTCTCTCTTCTCTTCTTCAGTTAATTAACTGAATTTTACTGATGTTGTTGTTAACTGAATTTTAATCAGCTGCTGAAGAACACCTTCAGTTTCGTCAGATATAGGTGTAGTTTTTAGTCTCTGTCAGTTTCAACAGAGAAGTTTGCTTTCAGTTTCAAATAATCCGGCCATGGGATGGCACGAACTAGGTTTCTCCGCGGCCCTGACCCGACCATGGCATGGCACGAACTAGACGGTCATGGCTGCATCAGATTGCAAAAAAAATACATCATTGAGATGTTATGCTTGCTGTTTTGATCATACAAAATGTTGTCTTGTAGTTTTTGTGATCATTTAGTAGTTGTTGTGATCATACTGTTTTAACTGAATTTTGGTCGAGGCGAAGATGCTATTTTAACTGAATTTTGCTTCAACTGAACCCATTTTAATTCTGTAGTTTCTGAAGTTTTTGAAGTAGATGAATTTGAATGCTAAAGATTATTTTGAATGTTGTCTTGTAATGCAAAAGATTGCAAAAAAATACATCATTGAGATGTTATGCTTGCTGTTTTGATCATACAGAATGTTGTCTTGTAGTTGTTGTGATCATTTAGTAGTTGTTGTGATCATACTGTTTTAACTGAATTTTGGTCAGAACTGAAGATGCTATTTTAACTGAATTTTGCTTCAACTGAACCCATTTTAATTCTGTAGTTTCTGAAGTTTTTGAAGTAGATGAATTTGAATGCTAAAGATTATTTTGATGCAGGCCCAAGGAACTCCGCCCGCTCCTGCAGGAGAAGAAGCTATACACCTTTGTTGGCTTCTGCATTGGAGGCGACAAGAAGAAGCTGAAGTTGTCTGGTTTGGAGATCAACCCCGACAAGTACGTCGACTTGCAGCGCAAATGGAGAGTTCCAAACAATGGAAAGAAGTGGCAGTATTTGGCTGAGTTTGCAGCCATCCTCATCCACCCATCCTACTAAAAAATGAAGCAGAAGATCGACAGGGATTCGGACCACCTACTATGGGGGGACAACCCACTGCCAAACAAGCTCATCGAGTACGCCATGAAAGATCGTCGTCACCTACGAGCATGGAAGAAAATCGAAATCACCAAAGAAGGTTTGAGCTCTGGCAAGAGGCGGAGGATCATTGGGATGACCCCTACTACTGGGGATATTGAGTTGTTTGTGGTATTGGGATGACCCCTACTATTGTGTCTCAGTTCGTAGTTATGTGGTTGAACAAGTTTGCTTTTGTTATATTGAACAAGTTTGCTTTTGTTATGTTGAACAAGTTTGCTTTTGTAATGATGAACAAGTTTGCTTTGGTTGTCAGTTGACATCATCTCATCGCTGAGCATGGTTTAGTTTTACCTTTATCTATTTATTATTTAGGCAGAGCTATTCAGCCAAGTCACAACACTCTTTGAAGTTCAAACAAAAACTGACAAGACTTGTTTGATCTGTCTCCTCCAAGAAAGAGCCAAGTCAGTCTCACCCAACTAGGGAATACACAACTGGGGCTAGGTTTGTGCTCTATCTAGGCAGTAAAACAGAGCATACAGAGGCATTGCCTGCCTCTGCTGCAAGTGGGGATGTGAGCAGGATTATCACAATTAGATCACTGATTTGCTGGAATCTTATTTACAATTTTCTTCAAACTAGTTACCACTCACTAGTACAATGTTTTCTAATCTGGTTGCCATCATCTCCCTTTTTATCATTTTGGTTATGTGAAATTAGTTGTAGTGAGTGGCCAAGCAACCACTAGCAATTTGTGCATAACAATTCCCGGTAGTTTTACCTGTAAGCCCCCCTCTTCTGGCAACCTAGTAAAAAAAATTATACTACACAGGAAGCATCTGTTTCCATCTCTATGTATAAAGGTTTAGCATTTGGCTGAATTGACTGAACGAGAAATGGGAAAAACTAACAACTCAAACAGCAAATGTCATATATATGTTGGAAATTGCAGTGATAACTTATCGGCGTGTTCCATTTGTCAGTGGTATTTACAAACTAATTCTCTTCGTTTTCTTGGGGAAAAGTTGCGCTTTGCTTAACTACTAGCAAAATCATTGTGCATTTTTTTTTGTAATATTGTATCAGTTGTTTAAATGCTTGTGCCATCATGGCCCTAACTATACCCCAGAATAATGCCACTGCCGTTCGGCGCTGCTGTTGGATTGAAATACTACAGCCGGAATCAACAGGATTATGGCTGATTTGCTGGACAAACAGAGTGTTTGCGAGAAGGAAGAGGGGAGAGGAGGCGGAGCTCACCGGGGGGCGCAAGGAGGCCTGCGACAGCTTAGTAGCAACAGAGGTGGCGAAGTTGAGGAAGACAGCGGCGACCGAGGAAGAAGAGGTGGAGGGGGTGGAGGGTCGGCGCCGTCGCGCCCTAGTTCGCATGGCTCGCCCGGCCCGGTGTTGAAGTAGATTCTGCCCGCCGCCTTGCCTGTCGCCTCGCACGGTGGAGCTCGAGGCTGGGAAGGCGAGGAGGGGTGGGTGGGTGCGGTGAAAGCGAGGGAAGGCGTGGATTGGGAGCGGACGGCGATGGGGGCAGGGCGGGGGCTGACTCGGGCGGCGGCGGAGATGGAGGCCTGGGGGCGGCGGGCGGCGTGGGTCGGGCAGCTGGTGGATCTGGTGGCGAGGAGAGAGGGTCGAAGGAGGAGGATAGCTAGGGAGGGTTCTAACGGCGCACCGTCCAGTCGTGCGCCATAAGTATGACTATTCTAATGGCGCACCAACCATCGGTGCGCCATTAGAATTTTGTTTTAATCTAGCCCACTAACCATATCTACAACCTAACCATATCTACAACGGAACCCACCCACTAGCCCGACTGGTCAGCACGCAGCACACACACCAGGAGGTCCTGGGTTTGATTCCCAGGCTCCCCAATATATTTTTTATGCATTTTAAATGCTTTTTTATATTTATTTGTGTTTAAATATGTTCAAACTTGTTTAAATCATAACAGTAATAATTTTTATAAAAACAGTAATAATTTTTTAAAAAATATGTTCAAATTTGTTACTTGAAAATATCATAGGCGGCGGCGGTGGAGCGGGGGATGGTGCGGGGATCGAGATCGAGATGGAGGGGGAATCGAGATCGAGATGGAGGGGGATCGAGATCAAGTGTCCTCATGAATTCAAAAAGTTCCCATGAAATTTAAAATATTCATGATATCAAAAGTGCCCATGAAATACAAATGAGAAATGAAGACTACGATTTAAATACAATCGATCTTAGCTAGCTATCTGTTCACAATCCATTCGATGATCTTCCTTTTGCCTCTCCTCCGACAACACGGTGGGCTTTGGCGGGTTGGTAATGAAGAAGCATTGGTCCACTTGGGAAGCCAGTACCCATGGCTCATTTTTCGCGGTGACGTTTGCGCCCGCGGTCTTGGATTTGGCTTCGGGTATAAACACGACTGGGCTTTGGCATAGTGCGCCATTAGTAGGTTTGCAAAAAAGTAAAAAAAATTTATATACTAATGGCGCACTGTCTTGGTCGTGTGCCATTACTAGTTCTAACTAGTAATGGCGCACTTTGCCATCCATGCGCCATCAGTTTGTATGGAAAAATGGGGAAACAAAATCAATAGTAGTGGCGCACCGTGAGCACGGTGCGCCATTAGTGTCTTCCACACTAGTGGCGCACGAGCAACCGGTGCGCCATTAGTATATAGTACTGGCACACTACTTACCTGGTGCGCCATTAAAATCAGTCCTATCTATAGCCCTTTTCCTAGTAGTGACGTACTTGTCCCATTCACGATTCTTGTGGTTCTTGAATGCAACCGCCATCTTCCTAAGAGCAACGTCCTTGACTTTCTGCACATCTGCTTCTGTGAAATGATCTGGTAGGGTGAAATGTTCCATGAGAATATCCCAAAGCAGTTATTTTTGTCTTTTGTCAACAAAAGTAACATCTGGACGTGGAGCAGCGTCCTTTTTGTCTTTTTGTCTTTTGTCTTTTGCTGGCTCTCTCCATTCTTGAAGGGAGATCGGGAGTTGGTCCTTCACAACAACTCCGCACTGACGAACGAACTTGTCCGCAATCTTCTTAGGCGCTAATGGTTCGCCATTAGGTCTGATTGCCTCGATATTGTACTTTACGCCCTCCTTCAACTTTTTCTTGGGCCTCGTTTAGTCCTTTTGCACGAAGATTTGCTCGATCCGGATGGCTGAAAGAACAAAGATCGATTCGTTAATATATCTTCAAGTCATTTAAAACATGTGATGATCACCAGATGCCTGCTTATATAAATATATATACCTCGCCGGTCTTTGTTGTTTCAAGATCAACATTTTCTTCGTCATCATCATAATCATAGTTCATGACTTCATCAATTCGGTCGTCGCGATCGAATATCATATCACCCTCTCCGGTGTTGTTTAGAAATTCGAAGCCATCATAATCTTCTTCATTCTGATCATCATCTGGCCCGTGAGGATGGCGTATCATATCGAACATGGCCTGTTCTCCCTCTCTGCCGGTATTGTCCGCCATAGCTTTTATTTAACTAATCCAAAAGAAATATAAAACAATTTAGTATTCAAATTACATCGTCTCGAATAATAGATATAATCTCGAATACATCGTCTCGAATAATAGATATAATCTCGAAAACATCGTCTCGAATAATAGATATAATCTCGAATACATCGTCTCGAATAATAGATATAATCTCGAATACATCACTGGCTAGGTAGCTAGTAAAGATCGAATACTACAGAAGAATCTAGGACACTCACGGTTCCTGCGGCGCGGGCTGTGGACACCCAAAGAGAAGGAACCCTCACAGGATCATAGCTGAAGTGAGATCCCTGAAGAAACTGCCAGGTATTGGAGAACCTGCCGCCCTCTAACGCAACCATGTAGTGATGGACGTGCTCGTCCTCCTCCCTGACACGGCGACGTACCACCTCCTGCAGGGCCGGCTCCCTCCGCACCGAAACTGGCCCATGCGAACGCCACCAAACGAGATCAGGGTCGACGACGGGACCCGGGGCCGGGTTCCTCATCAAGCGGCACGCCCCTCCAGGCAGCACCTCCCAGTGCCAGCCCGGCGGAGCCCAGTCCCGGACATGGGTCAGCCGGACGTCGTCGCGGACGTGTCGACGGCGAGGATGCGGGCCGGGCATCGTCGAGAACAAATACTAGCTATATGCCCGCAAAAAGTAACATTTTTTTAATGATTGGATTTTGATAACTAAAATTTCTAACATTTCTATATAAATCTAATTATGCTATCATTGCATATGTCAAAATTCTATATGCTATTTCATACTAATTAAGCATCTAACACTAAAACAGAAAAACAACTTCTATACATCCATTAAAAACAGAAAAACAACATTATATCAAAAATTCCATACTAATTAAACACTAATTATATCCATCTAACATGCATTCATACATATATACTAGTGAAAAATAATAATCTAAAAATCTAAACTAATTAAACATACAAAATACGTGATATACTAATATATACATGCATTCATACATATATACGTGTGTGTGTGTGTTCATCATGCTTGTGTGTGTGTATGGGCTCGGGGAGGGCGGCGCCCATGGTGGCCCTTGAGGCGAGGGAGAGGGGTTAGAGGGGAGAGCTCACAGCGGGCGACGGCGACGGCGATGGCGGCGGCCGGGGCAGCGACGGGCAGGCGTGTGTGAGGGACGGCGACACGGGACGGTGTGACGGGACGGGCCGGGCGGCGAAGGAGACGAGGGCGGCGACGGGACGGGCGGCGACGGGGACGGGGGCAGCGACGGCGTCGATCGATCGGGGCGGACGGTGCTTCAATGGGGAAACAGAGGAAGAAACAGAGGGAGAATGAAATTTTTCGAAGTGTTGTATATATAGGAGGCACCTTTATTACCGGTTGGAGCCACCAACCGGTACTAAAAACTAGTTTTGGCCAGCCCAAGCGGGGGAAGTGACCCCTTTAGTACCGGGTGGTGGCACAAACCGGTACTAAAGGTCCCCTTTAGTACGGTTTGTGCCACGACCGGTACTAAAGGGGTGCGCAAGCAGTCTTGATGCGGCAAGTTTAGTCCCACCTCGCTAGCCGAGGGGCGACCGACTGGTTTATAAACCTCGTGCGGTCGCTCTCTCGAGCTCCTCTCCAAAGCAGGCCTCTGGGCCACGATTCTTTGCTGCCTCAGGCCCATTTGCCTTTTATGGGCCTGCATCTGGACCAACAACAGGTTGGGTTTCTAGTCGTATGCAGGCCGCTCTGGCCTAGTAGGCGGGCTTTTTATTTATTTTTGCTTTATTTATTTTTGTGTTTTTTTGTGTATTTAGAGTTTCTTTGTGAATATTTTTGCTTTAGGTACAAAAATTACAAACTTTCTGTTAGTGCCGTAGTTTCCAAATTTGAATAGTTTAAATTTTGAATTATTTGAAATTAGTGTGAATCACTAGTTTGTGAATAATTTAACTTTAAAAATCAGTAAAGGCATGAAAGAATTTGTTTGCACATAAAATTTCTTGGCGTTTCAAATGTCAAAACACATAACTACCCTAACTATTATAGAGATTCCCCTCGGGTGTGAAACATGAAGAAAGTGATGATAGTGAAGCCGATCACATCCAGATCTTTGGGTGTGAAACTTTTTCTTCGCGTGTGTCCCTTTGCGCCGTAACAATGGAAAATCTTCATCATTTAACGGGATGCTTGGGTCAATATTCACTGTGAATGGAGCAATCATCAAACTTTTCATAATCTTCTGACTTGTCTGTCTTGTCATCCACTCCCACGATGTTTCTCTTCCTAGAAAGAACTATGTGCCGCTTTGGCTCATCGTACGATGCATTCGCTTCCTTATCTTTTCTTTTTCTTGGCTTGGTAGACATGTCCTTCACATAGAAAACCTGTGCCACATCATTGGCTAGGACGAATGGTTAAATCGCATACATAAGATTGTTGAGATCCACTGTTGTCATTCCGCATGCGGGTCTTCCGTTACCCCGCCTCGTGTCATATTGAACCATTTGCACCGAAACAAAGGGACCTTTAAACCATGTCGATAGTCAAGTTCCCATATGTCCTGTATATAACCATAATATGTTTCCTTTCCCGTCTTGGTTTCTGCATCAAAGCGGACACCACTGTTTTGGTTGGTGCTCTTCTTATCTTGGGCGATCGTGTAAAATGTATTACCATTTATCTCGTACCCTTTGAAAGTCATTATATTCGAAGATGGTAACTGGGACAGCAAGTACAGGTCATCTTCAATAGAGGTGTCATGCATGGTACGTGTCTGCAACCAGCTGGCGAAACTCCTGGTTTGTTCATGTGTAATCCAGTCATCAGACCGCTCCGGGTGTTTGGAGCGTAGCAAATTCTTGTGTTCATCCATATACGGAGCCACCAAGGTGGAATTCTGTAGAACTGTGTAGTGTGCTTCAGTGAGAGAATGTCCGTCCATACATATTATTTGTTCCCCTCCTAGCGTGCCTTTTCCATCCAGTCTGCCCTTATGCCGCGATTCAGGAACACCAATCGGCTTAAGGCCAGGAATAAAGTCAATACAAAACTCAATGACCTCCTCATTTTGATGGCCCTTGGATATGCTTCCTTCTGGCCTAGCACGGTTATGAACATATTTCTTTAAGACTCCCATGAACCTCTCAAAGGGGAACATATTGTGTAGAAATACAGGACCCAAAACGTTAATCTCTTCGCATAGGTGAACTAGGGCGTGCGTCATGATGTTGAAGAAGGATGGTGGGAACACCAACTCGAAACTGACAAGACATTGCACCAAATCATTCTGTAACCTTGGTATGATTTCTGGATCGATTACCTTCTGAGAGATTGCATTGAGAAATGCACATAGCTACACAATGGCTAATCGAACGTTTTCGGTAGAAGCCCCTCAATGCAACCGAAGCAGTTGCGTCATAATCACGTGGCAGTCATGAGACATTAGGTTCGGAACTTTTTCTCTGCCATGTTTATTATTCCTTTATATTCGACGAAGCCGACGGTACCTTTATCTCGAGCAGGCATTCAAAGAAGATTTCCTTCTCTTCTTAGGTAAGAGCGTAGCTTGCATGACCCCGATGTATGCCGTCTTCTCCGTGCATACGTTGCTGGTCCTCCGTGCCTCGGTGTATCTTTTGTCTTCCCATACACGCCCAAGAAGCCAAGCAGGGTCACGCAAAGATTCTTCGTCACGTGCATCACGTCGATTGCATGGAGCGGACCTGTAGGTCTTTCCAATATGGCAGGTCCCAAAATATAGATTTCTTCTTCCACATGGGTGCACGTCCGTCGGCGTCCTTCGAACAGGTTGTCCACAGGACCCTTTCCAAATATCACCTTCAAATCCTTGACCATATCATGTACATCAACACCGATGCGGTGGCGAGGCTTCGTCCGGTGATCCGCCTCACCTTTGAAATGCTTGCCTTTCTTTCTTCACGGATGCCTGCTCGGAAGAAATCGGCGATGTCCTGTACACATTCTTCTTACAACTATTCAAATATATCTGTCGGTATCATCCAAACAGTGCGTGCATCCGCGGTATCCCTTGTTTGTCTATCACGAAAGGTTCTTGAGAGCAGGCCAATCATTGATGGTCACGAACAACAACGCCTTTAGGTTAAATTCTTCCCCCATGTGCTCATCCCACACACGTACACATGTTCCATTCCACAGTTGTAAGAATTTTTCAACTAATGGCCTTAGGTACACATCAATGTCGTTGCCGGGTTGCTTAGGGCCTTGGATGTGCACTGGCATCATAATGAACTTCCGCTTCATGCACAACCAAGGAGGAAGGTTATACAAACATAGAGTCACAGGCCAGGTGCTATGGTTGCTGCTCTGCTCCCCAAAAGGATTAATGCCATCTGCGCTTAGACCAAACCATACGCTCCTTGCGTCATCTGCAAACTCCTTCTCGTACTTTCTTTCGATTTTTCTCCACTGTGACCAGTCAGCGGGTACTCTCAACTTTCCGTCTTTCTTATGGTCTTCTCTGTGCCATCGCATCGCCTTGGCATGCTATTTGTTTTGGAACAAACATTTCAACAGTGGTATTATAGGAGAATACCACATCACCTTGGCAGGAATCTTCTTCCTGGGGCGCTCGCCCTCGACATCACCAGGGTCATCGCCGCTGATCTTATAGCGCAATGCACCACATACCGGGCAAGCATTCAAATCCTCGTACTCACCGCGGTAGAGGATGCAATCATTAGGGCATGCATGTATCTTCTGCACCTCTAACCCTAGAGGGCAGACAGCCTTCTTTGCTTCGTACGTACTCTCGGGCAATTCGTTGTCCTTTGGAAGCATATCCTTTATCATTACCAGCAACTTTCTGAATCCCTTGTCAGATACACCATTCTCTGCCTTCCATTGCAGCAATTCTAGTGTGGTGCCCAGCTTTTTCTTGTCACCTACGCAATTCGGGTACAACAATTTTTTGTGATCCTCTAACATGCGCTGCAACTTCTTATTCTCCAAATCACTTGCGCAGTTTCTCTTTGCATCGGCAATGGCCCGACCTAGATCATCAACGGGCTCATCTGATGCCTCTTCTTCAGCTTCTTCCCGCATTGCCGCTCAGCTTCTTCCGCATTACCGCTCAGCTTCTTCCCCATTGTTGTATCATCGTATTCAGGGAACCCATGGCCAGGATAACTGTCGTCGTCCTCTTCTTCTTCATTGTCTTCCATCATAACCCCTCTTTCTCCGTGCTTGGTCCAAACATTATAGTGGGGCATGAAACCGGACTCAAACAGGTGGGCGTGAATGGTTCTTGGCGAGAGTAATTGCGACCATTCTTACAGCCAGCACATGGACAAGGCATAAAACCATCCGCCCGCTTGTTTGCCTCAACCGCAAGCGAGAAAAGTATGCACCCTCAACGAACTGGGAGAGCATCGGTCATCGTACATCCATTGCGGCTCATCTTCATTACACAACACCGAATAGACCAAATTAATACAAGTTCATACAACACTTAAATGCAACAAACAAATAACTCTCTAGCTAAAGCATTTAAATGCAACAACAAATGCGATCAAGATCGCAACTAAGGTAACAATTGATCCAACAGCATAATGATACCAAGCCTCACTATCGATGGCATATTTTCTAATCTTTCTAATCTTCAAGCGCATTTTCTCCATCTTGATCTTGTGATCATCGGCGACACCGCAACATGCAACTCCAATTCCATCTTCTCCCCCTCAATTCTTTTCAATTTTTCTTTCAAGTACTCGTTTTCTCTTTCAACTAAATTTAACCTCTCGACAATAGGGTCGGTTGGAATTTCCGGTTCACATACCTCCTAGATAAAAATATCTATGTCAACTTGATGGGCATAATTTGTCATAAACACGAAATGCAACAAATAGTTTTAAAAGAGAATATAGCACATCCGAATCATAACAAGGACGAGGGCCGACGGGGATGGATATCAAAACCATGGCACTATGTATAACAAACAACATACGGGTAAGATAATTATACGAGTAACTATATATCCAAATCACACAAACATCAATTTTTATATAAAATTTCATGAACAAGAGGCTCGCCACAAGGTGGTGCCGGCTGACAGAGACAGTGTGAGGCGATCGGACGGTGGTTTCTGACGGAGATTTAGAAGGCACTAAGTAAAACACACCTACATATGCAAACTAAGTGTTATTTTTACCTCAAATTGCATATAAATCAAATACTAGCACATATATATATTTCCTCCCAAATTACTAAACTCACAAATTAATCACTATATAAAGCATTGCAAGAGCTAATATAGCAATGAGAGATGAAAGGACAAAGTTGCTAACCTTTGTGATCATTTGAATGGATGGGGGCCTTCAAATCTTTACAAATTTTGGGCAAAATGTGTGATGAGCTCGAGAGGAAGAGGGAAGAACAGAGAGAGAGGGAAAGGGGAAGAACAGAGCGAGCTCGGGTGGACGAAGGGTTTATGTAGGACGACCTTTAGTACCGGTTCGTGCCAAGAACCGGTACTAAAGGGCCTGGAGGGGCCCCAGTCTGACAACATCCTGCCACCACTCTCATTAGTACCGGTTCATGGCACGAACCGGTGCTAAAGGTTCGCCACGAACCGGTACTAATGAAAGCGGCCCGGCTAGCTATTGGAACCGGCACTAATGTATACATTAGTGCCGGCTCAAATTCAAACTGGCACTAATGTGCTTCACGTTTGACCCTGTTTCTACTAGTGTAGTACCGGTTGGTCTTACCAACCGGTACTAAAGGGCTCCAGGCCCCCGGAGCTGGCTCGTGCCACGTGGTTGCCCTTTAGCACCGGTTCGTGCTCAACCGGTACTAAAGGGGGGCTTTAGTGCCCACACTTTAGTGCCGGTTATGGAACCGGCATTAAAGGGCCTTACGAACCGGTGCTATTGCCCGGTTCTGCACTAGTGAGTCTGTATGGTGCTCATAAATAGAGCTTCCCGATGGAAAGGATGAGACACATATATTGTTGCTTTCGTTTTATATGCATTTGCAATCGATTGTTCTCTTCCAAGCATATATTCTTTAGCAGGCTAGATTGTGCAATCAAGTCTCCTGAGTGAGTAGTTTTATCATATTATCAAGTTTCAGAGCATATAATATAAGAGCATTCCTATATGTTACTTTGACATTGCCATGCTACACATTGTATTGTGTTTTACATGGAAGAAAGCCTGAAACATTTGAGAATATAATTGATAGATGCTTGGTGCACTTGTAAGTAAAATTGTTCAAGGTTTGAACTACCAAATTCATGGTGCTTAAAACCATTTAATTACTACCAGAATCTTTTCATTTTGTGGACTTGCTGAACTATCCATTGTGTCGACATGGTCTATTTTCACTGCTCAGTATACAAAGGACCATTGGGTCTACTATATGCTTGAAACACCACCATAGATAGCACATCTTTGATTTCATTGTCGTAACCTGAGTGCTCCAATGTACACCCTCCGATTCTAAATATAAGAAATTTTGTAGTTTAAGTTGAACTGTAAAAACATCTTATATTTACAAACAGAGGTGGTATATCAGAAAGGAATATGCATAATTCTATATGACCAGTGTGGTCGAGGTGATGTTCAATCGACTCCCTCATCACCTAGCCAATGTTGCGGATGGCTCACAACTTGAATCTGAATGTGCTTCCTCCTGTCTTTGGTTCATCGGCCTCCCGAGAGTACCCTGAGGTATGAAAGTAAACATATGTTGATTGCATTAATGATTCTGTTCTATTCACTTTCTGCCAGTGTAGTTTTGGTTATTTATTTGTTCATTTCATTCAACATAGATGTTTCCGGAGTACTCTTGGCGCAAGACACACAGTCAAAGTTGATTTTCTTATCATCGCATAGCTAATTGGTAGTTACACTACCTGAGCTTTGTTATAAGTCCTATGAGCATTGTATAGCACAGATGATGTGTATGTGATCTTCACTAGGAGGTTTTCCAATGAATGAGTTGGACGCTCACCTGCAGACCAGCGACAACCCTCGTCTAGAACAAAACATACAGCCGGTAAAACAGTGGCAATCAGCCCACAAAACCAAGGTCCTCCATCACCGTTTTTCTTAACCTGAAACCAGCGCGAACCATGGGCTCATAGCAACACCTGCAGAAAGAACACACTGCTATCACAGATCCAGTTGAACCAAAGCACAAACACGATGCTGTAACGATGATAAGCAATTGCAGGACACCTGCATGATAAGGAGTTGGGGGTTATTATCTGAAGAAAAAAACACCTCCAGGTCTTCAAAGACGGGATATTTAGCAAACGACACAATGCAATTTGAAGAACGGAGGGAAGCAAAGAAGGAAAAGAGGAGCTACCTGGGCTGCGCAGGTCCGTCGTTGTTCTCCATCTCCATATGGTGCTGTCCAGGGCAGAGAACATGACGACCACCTGACCAGGTGCGTGCATAGCACCGGAATCCTCTTGCTCGACCGTGGCATCGCAGCCTTGCTCGAGAACTTCCAACATGATCAACCCTGCATAAAGGTACGTCAAGCAAAATTTTGGTTTTAAAATGGTAAGTTTGTAATTTTTGTCTCGCAAAAATTGATTTATGTATGTGTTGAACGATATGCTATTAAAGGAAGAGGATTTAAGTTTCGCTTGTCAGCCACTTCCCATTATGAACTACTAAGATGGATTGGTAGTTTTCTGTTAATTAAAAATATTACATCAATTTTTATGGCCTTTTATGGGAAAAGATTCCTGCTGCTATTAGTTATTATGTACACTTAAAATAGCAGATAATATAGTCCGATTGCTATGATAGAATTTGGTTAAGACATTACCTATTTTAATCCATTGCTTCAGTTTTTGCTTCACAAGTTTTGTATTTGCTGCCAAAAAATAATGGTCTTACATCAAATAGCCTAGAGGTATTTGACTGCATATATCTATATGTGTGTTTGACTTCCAAACTCAGATATTCATTTATTTCTGCAAGGGAAATTGCGATACTTATTATGAATTGTTGCAAGAAAGTATTTCATCTATTTTCGTGCAAGAATGTTGCTCTTTAGTATGATACCCATATCTAGTGCCTTGGAGTAACAAACAAGTAGATGTGTACAGAAATTATTATTCCTTGTTTGGATATACACCACATTATGTTGTTCCTTGCCTTGCCTTCCCGTTTTTCTTTCGCGCTGTTACATATGAATGGAGTCATCACTTTTTATAGGCCTTCAAGTACCTCTCTGTGTTTGTACGCCAATGAATACTTGGCTTTGTAATATCAAGCATAATAGCTTGTTTTGTACTCGCGAAGCATATATGTTCATGGTGAACCAATAACTTATGCTTGCATCTTGAACCAATGTTCTTGCTTTCAGCATCTATAATCCACATAGCTTCTGTGTTGTTAATTGGCCTTCCTTTATCTCTTGAGTTACCATAAGCTGGGTGACCAAAGTTATCTATATGATGCAACTCTGCCTATGTAG
The DNA here is from genome assembly GCA_021605205.1 of Aegilops longissima. NCBI lineage: Eukaryota > Viridiplantae > Streptophyta > Magnoliopsida > Poales > Poaceae > Aegilops > Aegilops longissima. The sequence goes on along the minus strand of CM038680.1, from coordinate 703,245,532 downwards.
CTTTGCTTACTATGAACTGATTTCATGCCTTTTTGGGGTCTATGACCCTACCATCACTGTAATATATAGCGCTATATATGAGCATCATATCTAAGTATATACTCCCTGATGCTTCAACGGGTTTATGATTAGTGTCTAAATATTCCAACTTGCATGATTTGAAAGCTTGGCATGCTCTCACTCTTTGCGCCATCGGCGCAATGAGTCATTTACATTTGGACCTTCATGCAATCCACTCAATTAATTCCTTTCTCTTGCCAATATTTTCATGTCTATTACATTAAAGAAAACCTGGAGGAGTACATTGACCCAGATGATGATAGACTCAAGGTCAAGCGCTCGCGAACAACAATCTGCGCGCGGGTTGTCGCATCATGGTAGGAACGGACAAGAGGGCCACCATAACCATCAACTGGTCAGAATTCCGCTACCTTGCAAAGATCTATAGAGACATCTACGCCTTTTGTTTCATAGTCACTACAAAGCACCGCCTGGTTCTCATCGTGCATTGCCTTTAAATCGACTATCAACAACGACGGGAGTCATATGCAAATATAATCTAGCGCTCCAGAACTTCTAATTAGGCCATGTGACAGGCTAAATCCTTCATGTGCTTTTGGACGATGTCGTATGTTGCTTTTGAACCGCTGCCCTTATGCTCCTGCCTATATAACCTATGCTACTTCACATCCATGTATTAATATCCATGATGCCACTCTTATGTATGGTTATCTATTTCTGCCGCTTTTCTCTGTTTGAAGCATCAATTTCTTAACAAGAACACAAAATGTGCTGATTACCACACATAAAATTGAGGAAAAGGCATGCCCTGCCTTCCCCCATCCATTTTCCGTTCAGGAGCTAACATGATGTGTTCTAAGAGCAACAATATGTTGCATGTCTATATGAAATAAATCCAATATACACTCCATCCATTTTGAGATAAATAACTCAGCATGTAGCAAAAAATATATTACACAAGAACATTCACACATACACTGTGAAGTATTTCTGTATGTTTCAATCTATGCCTGAATACTTTCATACACACTCTTCCAGTACTTGGCTTCCTCTCGCCCCTTGTGCCATTGGCGCGACGGGTCATCTAGTTGCAAGAAAGATCAATCTAGTAGGCCAAACCAAACTGATAATTTGAAGATACTTGCAAAGATAACCAATCATACATAAAAGAATTCAGAGGAGATTCAAATATTTCTCATAGATAAACTTGATCATAAACCCACAATTCATTGGATCTCGACAAACACACCGCAAAAAGAGTTACATCGAATAGATCTCCAAGAAGATCGAGGAGAACTTTGTATTGAGATTCAAAGAGAGAGAAGAAGACATCTAGCTAATAACTATGGACCCGAAGGTCTGTGGTAAACTACTCACAACTCATCGGAGAGGCTATGGTGTTGATGTAGAAGCCCTCCGTGATTGATTCCCCCTCCGGCGGAGCGCCGGAAAAGGCTCCAAGATGGGATCTCACGTGTACAGAAGGTTGCGGTGGTGGAAATAGGGTTTCGTGGTGCTCCTAGATGTTTTCAGGGTATGGTGATATATATATAGGCGAAAGAAGTCGGTCAGGAGACCCACGAGGGGCCCACGAGGGTGGGGGTGCGCCCACCCCCCTAGGGCGCGCACTCCTGCCTCGTGGCTTCCTCGTGTGTTTCTTGACGTCCACTCCAAGTCTCCTGGATTGCGTTTGTTCCAAAAATAACTCTCCCGAAGGTTTCATTCCGTTTGGACTCCGTTTGATATTCCTTTTCTGCGAAACACTGGAATAGGCAAAAAAAACAGCAATTTGGGCTGGGCCTCCGGTTAATAGGTTAGTCCCAAAAATGATAGAAAAGTGTATAGTAAAGCCCATAAACATCCAAAACGGGTAATATAATAGCATGGAACAATCGAAAATTATAGATACATTGGAGAAGTATCAAGCATCCCCAAGCTTAATTCCTGCTCGTCCTCGAGTAGGTAAATGAGTGGAATGCTACCTAGCATATTTCTCAATGTAATTTTCTTTATTGTGGCATGAATGTTCAGATCCAAATGATTCAAGATAAAAGTTCATATTGACATAAAAATAGTAATACTTCAAGCATACTAACAAAGTAATCATGTCTTCTCAAAATAACATGGCCAAAGAAAGTTATCCCTACAAAATCATATAGCCTGGCTATGCTCTATCTTCATCACACCAAATATTGAAATCATGCAAAACCCCGGTTTTAGCCAAGCAATTGTTTCATACTTTAGTATTTTCAAACTTTTTTAATCTTCACGCAATACATGAGTGTGAGCCATGGACATAGCACTATATGTGGAATAGGATGGTGGTTGTGGAGAAGACGCAAAAAGGAGAAGATAGTCTCACATCAACTAGGCGTATCAACGGTCTATGGAGATTCCCATTAATAGATATCAATGTGAGTGAGTAGGGATTGCCATGCAACGGATGCACTAGAGCTATAAGTGTATGAAAGCTCATCAAAAGAAAGTAAGTGGGTGTGCATCCAACTTGCTTGCTCACGAATACCTAGGGAAATTTGAGGAAGCCCATCATTGGAATATACAAGCCAAGTTCTATTATGAAAAATTCCCACTAGTACATGAGAGTGACAACATAGGAGACTCTCAATCATGAAGATCATGGTGCTACTTTGAAGCACAAGTGTGGAAAAAGGATAGTAACATTGTCTCTTCTCTCTTTTTCTCTCATATTTTTTTGGTGGGCTTCTTTGGCCTCTTTTTTATTTGGGCTTCTTTGGCCTCTTTTATTTTTCATAAAGTCTGGAGTCTCATCCCGACTTGTGGGGGAATCATAGTCTCCATCATCCTTTCCTCACTTGGGACAATGCTCTAATAATGAAGTCATCACACTTTTGTTTACTTACAACTCAAGAATTACATCTCAATACTTAGAACAAAATATGACTCTATGTGAATGCCTCTGGCGGTCTACCGGGATATGCAATGAATCAAGAGTGGCATGTATGAAAGAATTATAAGGTGGCTTTGCCACAAATACAATGTCAACTACATGATCATGCAAAAGCAATATGACAATGATGGAGCGTGTCATAAATAACGGAACGATGGAAAGTTGCATGGCAATATATCTCGGAATGGCTATGGAAATGCCATAATAGGTAGGTATGGTGGCTGTTTTGAGGAAGGTATATGGTGGGTGTATGGTACCGGTGAAAGTTGCGGGACACAAGAGAGGCTAGCAATGGTGGGAGGTTGAGAGTGCGTATAATCCATGGACTCAACATTAGTCATGAAGAACTCATATACTTATTGAAAAAATCTACAAGTTATCAAAACAAAGTACAACACGCATGCTCCTAGGGGAAGGGTTGGTAGGAGTTAACCATCGCGCGATCCCGACCTCCACACATAAGGAAGACAATCAATAAATAAATCATGCTCCAACTTCATCACATAACGGTTCACCATACGTGCATGCTACGGGAATCACAAACTTTTAACACAAGTATTCCTCAAATTCACAACTACCCAATTAGCATGACTCTAATATTACCATCCTCATATCTCAAAACAATCATCAAGCATCAAATTGATCATTATAGTGTTCAATGCACTCTATATGATAGTTTTTATTATACCCAATTTGGATGCCCATCATATAAGGACCAATTTTATAACCAAAGCAAATACCATTTTGTTCTAAAAGACTTTCAAAATAATATAAGTGAAGCATGAGAGATCAATAATTTCTACAAAATAAAACCACCGCCGTGCTCTAAAAAGATATAAGTGAAGCACTAGAGCAAAATTGTCTAGCTCAAAAGATATAAGTGAAGCACATAGAGTATTCTAATAAATTCCGAATAATGTGTGTCTCTCCCAAAAGGTGTGTACAGCAAGGATGATTGTGGTAAACTAAAAAGCAAATACCCATATCATACAAGACGCTCCAAGCAAAACACATATCATGTGGTGAATCAAAATATAGCTCCAAGTAAAGTTACCGATGGACGAAGACAAAAGAGGGGATGCCTTCCGGGGCATCCCCAAGCTTAGGCTTTTGGTTGTCCTTGAATTCACCTTGGGGTGCCTTGGGCATCCCCAAGCTTAGGCTCTTTCCACTCCTTATTCCATAATCCATCAAATCTTTACCCAAAACTTGAAAACTTCACAACACAAAACTCAACAGAAAATCTCATAAGCTCCGTTAGTGCAAGAAAGCAAACCACCACCTTAAGGTACTGTAATGAAATCATTCTTTATTTATATTGGTGTTAAACCTACTGTATTCCAACTTCTCTATGGTTCATACCCCGATGCTAGCCATAGATTCATCAAAATAAGCAAATAGCACACGAAAAACAGAATCTGTCAAAAACAGAACAGTCTGTAGCAATCTGTAAATTTCGAATACTTCTGGAACTATAAAAATCCTACCAAAATAGGAAGTCCTAGGACATTTGTCTATTAATCTTCTGCAAAAAGAATCAACTAAAAATCACGTTTCTGTGATTTATTCAAATTATTCTCGTGCGCGCAAAAGTTTCAGTTTTTCAGCAAGATCAAATTAACTATCACCCAAGATGATCCTATAGGTTCTACTTGGCACAAACACTAATTAAAACATAAAACCACATCTAACCAGAGGCTATATGAATTATTTAATACTAAACAGGAGAAAAAAGTAAAGAACAAAAATAAAATTGGGTTGCCTCCCAACAAGCGCTATCGTTTAACGCCCCTAGCTAGGCATAAAAGCAAGAAAAGATCTAAGCATTGCCATCTTTGGTACTAAATTCATAAGTGGCTCTCATAATAGATTCATAAGGTAATTTGATTTTCTTCCTAGTAAAGTGTTCCATGCCTTTCCTTAATGGAAATTGGAATCTAATATTTCCTTCCTTCATATCAATAATTGCCCCAATCGTTCTAAGGAATGGTCTACCAAGAATAATAGGACATGAAAGATTGCAATCTATATCAAGAACAATAAAATCTACGGGCACATAATTCCTATTTGCAACAATAAGAACATCATTAATCCTTCCCATAGGTTTCTTAATAGTGGAATCCGCAAGGTGCAAGTTTAAAGAGCAATCATCAAAATTACGGAAACCTAGCACATCTCACACAAGGATTTTGGAATCGTAGAAACACTAGCACCCAAATCACACAAAGCATAGCATCCCCAAGCTTAATTCCTGCTCGTCCTCGAGTAGGAATATGATAAAAACAGAATTTTTGATGTGGAATGCTACCTAGCATAATTCTCAATGTAATTTTCTTTATTGTGGCATGAATGTTCAGATCCAAATGATTCAAAATAAAAGTTCAGATTGCCATAAGAAATAGTAATACTTCAAGCATACTAATCAAAGCAATCATGTACTCTCAAAATAACATGGCTAAAGAAAGTTCATCCCTACAAATTCATATAGTTAGGCTATGTTTCATTTTCGTCACACAAAAATGCTCTCATCTTGCACACCCCCGATGACAAGCCAAGCAATTGTTTCATACTTTAGTAATCTAAAAAAATTCAACTTTCACGCAATACATGAGCGTGAGCCATGGATATAGCACTATGGGTGGAATAGAATATGATGATGGAGGTTGTGTGGAGAAGACAAAAAAGGAGAACGTCTCATGTTAACGAGGATAATCAACGGGCTATGGAGATGCCCATCAATTGATGTCAACATGAGGAGTAGGGATTGTCATGCAACAGATGCACTAGAGCTATAAATGTATGAAATATCAACAAAAGAAACTAAGTGGGTGTGCATCCAACTTGCTTGCTCATGAAGACCTAGGGCATTTTGAGGAAGCCCATCGTAGGAATATACAAGCCAAGTTCTATAATGAAAAATTCCCACTAGTATATGAAGGTGACAACATATGAGACTCTCTACATGAAGAACATGGTGCTACTTTGAAGCACAAGTGTGGAAAAGGATAGTAACATTGCCCCCTTTTGATTTTTTTTTCTTTTTTTCTTTCTTTTTTTTGGGCCTTTCTTTTTTCTTTTGGTCTTTCTTTTTTTTATTTGGCCTTTTTTCTATTTGGGGACAATGCTCTAATAATGATGATCATCACACTTCTATTTATTTACAACTCATGAATTACAACTCAAAAACTAGAACAAGATATGACTCTATATGAATGCCTCCGGTGGTGTATCGGGATAGGCAATGAATCAAGAGTGACATGTATGAAAATTATGCATGGTGGCTCTGCCACAAATATGATGTCAACTACATGATCATGCAAGGCAATATGACAATGATGATGTGTGTCATGATGATGAACGGAACGGTGGAAAATTGCATGGCAATATATCTTGGAATGGCTATGGAAATGCCATACTAGGTAGGTATGGTGGCTGTTTTGAGGAAGATATAAGGAGGTTTATGTGTGATAGAGCGTATCCTATCATGGGGTTTGGATGCACCGGTGAAGTTTGCACCAACTCTCAAGGTGAGAAAGGGCAATGTATGGTACCGAAGAGGCTAGCAATGATGGAAGGGTGAGAGTGCATATAATCCATGGACTCAACATTAGTCATAAATAACTCATATACTTATTGCAAAAATCTACAAGTCATCAAAAACCAAGCACTACGGGCATGCTCCTAGGGAGATAGATTGGTAGGAAAATACCATCGCTCGTCCCCGACCGCCACTCATAAGGATGCACAATCTAAGAACACCTCATTTTTCAAATTTGTTACACAACTTTTACCATACGTGCATGCTACGGGACTTGCCAACTTCAACACAAGCATTCTTTAAATTCATAATCACCCAACTAGCATGACTCTGATATCACTACCTCCATATCTCAAAACAATTATCAAGTATCAAATTGATCATAGCATCCAATTCACTTCCTATGATAGTTTTTATTATACCCAACTTGGATGCCCATCATTCTAGAAGCAATTTTATAACCATACCAAATACCATTTTGTTCTAAAAGACTCTCAAAATAATATAACTGAAGCATGAGATATTAACAATTTCTACAAAATCAAGCCACCGCCGTGCTCTAAAAGATATAAGTGAAGCACTAGAGCAAAACTATCTAGCTCAAAAGATAAAAGTGAAGCACATAGAGTATTCTAGTAAATTCCAAACAAGTGGGTTTCTCCCAAAAGGTGTGTACAACAAGGATGATTGTGGTAAACTAAAAATCAAGGACTAATATCATACAAGACGCTCCAAGAAAAACACATATCATGTGGCGAATAAAAATATAGCTCCAAGTAAAGTTACCGATAGACGAAGACGAAAGAGGGGATGCCTTCTGGGGCATCCCCAAGCTTAGGATTTTGGTTATCCTTGAATATCTTGGGGTGCCATGGGCATCCCCAAGCTTAGGATCTTTCCACTCCTTATTCCATAATCCATCAAATATTTACCCAAAACTTGAAAACTTCACAACACAAAACTCAATAGGAAATCTCATAAGCTCCGTTAGTGCAAGAAAGAAAAAACCACCACATAATATACTGTAATGAACTCATTATTTATTTATATTGGTGTTAGACCTACTGTATTCCAACTTCTCTATGGTTCATATCACTTAATACTAGCCATAGATGCATCAAAATAAGCAAACAACACACGAAAGACAGAATCTGTCAAAAACAGAACAGCCTGTAGCAATCTGTAACTCTCGAATACCTCTGGAACTCTAAAAATCCTACAAAAATAGGAAGTCCTGGGCAATTTGTATATTTATCTACAGCAAATTAAGTCAACCCAAAAGCACGTTTCTGTGAATTACTAAAATTATTTTCGTGTGCGCAAAGTTTCTGTTTTTCAGCAGAATCAAATTAACTATCACCATAGGTTGTCCTATAGGTTCTACTTGGCACAAACACTAATTAAAACATAAAAACACATCTAAACATATGGTATATGAAAAATTTATTACTAAACATAAGCAAAAACAAAAAAATTAAAATAAAATTGGGTTGGCTCCCAGCTAGCGCTATTGTTTAACGCCCCAAGCTAGGCATAAAAGCGAGGATAGATCTAAGTAGCGACATCTTTGGCACTCAATTCATAAGTAGCTCGCATGATAGATTCATAAGGTAATTTGAATTTCTTCCTTGGAAAGTGCTCCATGCCTTTCCTTAATGGAAATTGGAATCTAATATTCCCTTCCTTCATATCAATAATCGCACCAGTCGTTCTAAGGAAAGGTATACCAAGAATAATAGGACATGAAAGATTGCAATATATGTCAAGAACGATAAAATCTACGGGCACATAATTCCTATTTGCAATAATAAGAATATCATTGATCCTTCCCATAGGTTTCTAAATGGTGGAATCCGCAAGGTGCAAATTTAAAGAGCAATCATCAAGATCATGGAAACCTAGAATATCACATAAAGTTTTCGGAATCGTGGAAACACTAGCACCCAAATCACACAAAGCATAGCACTCGTGATCTTTAATTTTAATCTTTATAGTAGGTTCCCACTCATCACAAAGTTTTCTAGGTATAGAAAACTTCAAAATTAAGTTTTTCCTCATAAGATTGCATCAAGGCATCAACAATATGTTTGGTAAAAGCTTTATTTTGACTATAAGCATGAGGAGAATTCAACACGGATTGCAACAAGGAAATACAATCTAGTAAAGAAGAATTATCATAATTAAATTCCTTGAAATCCAAGATAGTGGGTTCAATGCTATTTAAAATCTTGCCCTCTCCAATCCCACTTTTACCAAATTTAGCATCAAGATCTAAAAACTCCGAATCATTGGGACGCCTTTTAACTAAAGTTGACTCATCTGCAGTCCCATCATTATTAAGATTCATATTGCAAAACAAAGATTTAATAGGGTACACATCAATAACTTTTAGATCTTCATCATTATTTTCGTGGAAACTAGAAGAACACGCTTTTACAAAGCAATCTTTCTTAGCACGCAATCTAGCGGTTCTTTCTTTGCACTCATCAATGGAAATTCTCATGGCTTTGAGAGACTCATTGATATCATGCTTAGGAGGAGTAGATCTAAGTTTCAAAGAATCAACATCAAGCGAAAGTCTATCAACGTTCTAGCCAAATCATCAACTTTAAGCATTTTTTCTTCAAGCAAGGCATTAAAATTCTTTTGAGAGTTCATAAATTATTTAACACTATTCTCAAAATCAGAGGGCATCTTATTAAAATTACCATAAGAATTATTGTAGGAATTTCCATAATTGTTAGAGGAATTACTAGGGAACGGTCTAGGATTAAAGTTTCCTCTATAAGCATTGTTACCAAAATTATTCCTACCAACAAAATTCACATCCATAGATTCATTATTATTCTCAATCAAAGTAGACAAATGCATATCATTGGGATCAATAGGAGCACTCTTAGGAGTAAACAATTTCATAAGTTCATCCATCTTTCCACTCAAAACATTAATTTCTTCTATAACATGCACTTTTTTACTAGTAGATCTTCTGGTGTGCCATTGAGAATAATTAGCCATAATATTATCAAGGAGTTTAGTAGCTTCTCCTAAGGTGATTTCCATAAAGTGCATCCCGCGGGCCGAATTTAAAAGATTTCTAGAAGCAAAATTCAATCCGGCATAAAAATTTTGTATGATCATCCATAAATTCAAACCATGAGTAGGGCAATTGCGAATCATTAATTTCATTCTTTCCCAAGATTGGGCAACATGCTCATGATCAAGTTGTTTAAAATTCATAATATCATTCCTAAGAGAGATGATCTTAGCGGGAGGAAAATACTTAGAGATAAAAGCATCTTTTCACTTATTACATGAATCAATACTATTCTTAGGCAAAGACGAAAACCAAACTTTAGCACGATCTCTAAGTGAAAACGGAAATAATTTCAATTTAACAATATCATTATCCGTATCTTTCTTCTTTTGCATCTCACACAAATCAACAAAGTTGTTTAGATGGGTAGAGGCATCTTCACTAGGACGGCCGGAGAATTGATCTTTCATAACAAGATTCAACAAAGCAGCCTTGATTTCACAAGACTCAACATCACTAAGAGGAGCAATCCGGGTACTAAGGAAATCATCATTATTGGTATTGAAAAAGTCACACAATTTTGTATTATCTTGCGCCATAGCGACAAGCAATCCAACACACAAGCAAACAAAAGGGCGAGCGAAAGAGAGAGGAGATTGGGAAAGAGAGGGTGAATAAAACGGCAAGGGTGAAGTGGAGGAGAGGAAAACGAGAGGCAAATGGCAAATAATGTAATGCGAGGGAGATGAGTTTGTGATGGGTACTTGGTATGTCTTGACTTGAGCGAAGACCTCCCTGGCAACGGCGCCAGAAATCCTTCTTGCTACGTCTTGAGCTTGCGTTGGTTTTCCTTGAAGAGGAAAGGGTGATGCAGCAATAGTAGCGTAAGTATTTCCCTCAGTTTTTGAGAAGCAAGGTATCAATTCAGTAGGAGGCTCCACAGAAGTCCCACGCACCTACACAAACAAACAAGAACCTCGCAACCAACGCAATAAAGGGGTTGTCAATCCCTTCACGTCCACTTGCGAAAGTGAGATCTCATAGAGATAATATGATAAGATAAATATTTTTGCTATTTTTATGATATAGATAGGAAAAGTAAAGATGCAAATAAAATTAGATTGAAAGCTTATATGATAAAAAATAGACCCGGGGGCCATAGGTTTCACTAGTGGCTTCTCTCAAGATAGCATAAGTATTACGGTGGGTGAACAAATTACTGTCGAGCAATTGATAGAAAAGCGAATAATTATGAGATTATCTAGGCATGACCATGTATATAGGCATCACGTCCGTGACAAGTAGACCGACTCCTGCCTGCATCTACTACTATTACTCCACAGATCAACCGCTATCCAGCACGCATCTAGAGTATTAAGTTCATAAAGAACAGAGTAACGCATTAAGAAAGATGACATGATGTAGAGGGATAAACTCATGCAATATGATATAAACCCCATCTTTTTATCCTCAATGGCAACAATACAATACATGCCTTGATGCCCCTGCTATCACTGGAAAAGGACACCGCAAGATTGAACCCAAGGCTAAGCACTTCTCCCATTGCAAGAAAGATCAATCTAGTAGGCCAAACCAAACTGATAATTCGAAGAGACTTGCAAAGATTATTAATCACACATAAAAGAATTCAGAGGAGATTCAAATATTTCTCATAGATAAACTTGATCATAAACCCACAATTCATCGGATCTCGACAAACACACCGCAAAAAAAGTTACATCGAATAGATCTCCAAGAAGATCAAGGAGGACTTTATATTGAGATTCAAAGAGAGAGAAGAGGCCATCTAGCTAATAACTATGGACCCGAAGGTCTGTGGTAAACTACTCACAACTCATCGGAAGGGCCTTGGAGATGATGTAGAGGCCCTCCATGGTCGATTTCCCCTCCGGCGGAGCGCCGGCGAAGGCTCCAAGATGGGATCTCGCGGATACAGAAGGTTACGGCGGTGGAAATAGTTTTTCGTGGTGCTCCTCGATGGTTTTGGGGTACATGGGTATATATAGGAGGAAGTAGTAGGTCGGTGGACGCTCGAGGGGCCCACGAGGGTGGGGGGCGCGCCCACCTGTAGGGGGCGTCGGGCACCCTCGTGGCCGCCTCCTCTGTTGCTTGACGTCCACTCTAAGTCCCCTAGATCACGCTTGTTCCAAAAAGATCGCTCCCGAATGTTTCATTCCGTTTGGACTCTGTTTGATATTCCTTTTCTTCGAAACACTGAAATAGGCAAAAAAAAACAGCAATTCGGGCTGGGCCTCCGGTTAGTAGGTTAGTCCCAAAAATGATATAAAGTGTAAAGTAAAGCCTATAAACATCCAAAACGGGTAATATAATAGCATGGAACAATCAAAAATTATAGATACGTTGGAGACGTATCACATAGTTATGAGAATATCTAGGCATGATCATGTATATAGGCATCACGTCCGCGACAAGTAGACCGACTCCTGCCTGGATCTACTACTATTACTCCACACATCGACTGCTATCCAGCATGCATCTAGAGTATTAAGTTCATAAGAACAGAGTAACGCATCAGGCAAGATGACATGATGTAGAGGGATAAACTCATGCAATATGATATAAAGCCCATATTTTTATCCTCGATGGCAATAATACAATACGTGCCTGGTTGCCCCTGTTGTCACTGGTAAAGGACACCGCAAGATTGAACCCAAAGCTAAGCACTTCTCCCATTGCAAGAAAGATCAATCTAGTAGGCCAAACCAAACTTATAATTCGAAGAGACTTGGAAAGATAATCAATCATACATAAAAGAATTCAGAGTAGATTCAAATATTTCTCATAGATAAACTTGATCATAAACCCACAATTCATCGGATCTCGACAAACACACCGCAAAAAGAGTTACATCGAATAGATCTCCAAGAAGATCGAGGAGAACTTTGTATTGAGATTCAAAGAGAGAGAAGAAGTCATCTAGCTAATAACTATGGACCCGAAGGTCTGTGGTAAACTACTCACAACTTATCGGAGAGGCTATGGTGTTGATGTAGAAGCCCTCCCTGATCGATTCCCCCTCCGACGGAGCGCCGGAAAAGGCTCCAAGATGGGATCTCACGGGTACAGAAGGTTGCGGCGGTGGAAATAGGGTTTCGTGCTGCTCCTGGATATTTTCAGGGTATGGTGATATATATAGGCGAAAGAAGATGGTCAGGAGAGACACGAGGGGCGCGCCCACCCCCCTAGGGCGCGCCCTCCTGCCTCGTGGCTTCCTCGTGTGTTTCTTGACGTCCATTCCAAGTCTCTTGGATTGCGTTTGTTCCAAAAATAAGGGTCTGTTTGGTTGGAGACTAGTGTGGCCAAGCCAAAGTGTGGCTAGCCACACAAGTATGGCAAGCCACACAAGTGTGGCTAAGAAATTGGACGCCAAACTTTGGCAAAAGTTGGCAAAAAAATTGTCTCTTTGACAAGTGGGCCATAGGGGCAATAAAGTGTGGCAAGCCAAAGTGTGGCAAAAACCAAACACATGCTTGGCAAACTGTGGCTGCCAAATTTTGGCTTGGCAAATTGTGGCTGGGAACCAAACAGCCCCTAACTCTCCCGAAGGTTTCATTCCGTTTGGACTCCGTTTGATATTCCTTTTCTACGAAACACTGAAATAGGCAAAAAAACAACAATTTGGGCGCGCCCTCCGGTTAATAGGTTAGTCCCAAAAATGATACAAAAATGTATAGTAAAGCCCATAAACATCCAAAACAGGTAATATAATAGCATGGAACAATCAAAAATTATAGATACGTTGGAGACGTATCATCTACCAAAGCTCGAAGTGGTAATGAGACGACTACAGCCGCTACCTTGTTGGGCTGCAACCGGCACCAACAAAAGCTACATCTGCCTTTTCGTTTTGCGGTGATGGTTATAATGGGTGAAGCAGTGGAGTTCCAGGAGATGACGGCGAGGGAGATAGCAGCCGGGTGCCACCCCGCACATCGAGCGTTGTCGGCGAGGACGGCGGGCAGCGCAGCCCGATGCTACAATGATGGGGCCGCGTGCTGCAAACCGCACCGGCAGGTGCTAGGGATGGCGTTGCCGGAGCAACGACACATCCACGGCTAGGGAGAAGCAAGATGAGGCAGTCATGGCGAGGGGCGTGAACGGGGACACAGAGTTGCAAGCACAACACGACAAGGTGCGAAGCCATGGCTGGGAGCGGGGCGACACGTGGCGCTCGCCGTCGCTTCCTCTCACCGCGCATGGTGGTGTGTTATTGGGGGAAAAGAGACGCAGGGGGTAGACGACACAGCAGGGGCTTGATCTGAACGGTCAGGAGACGATGCATCGGACGCTCAGGACGTGGCAGGCTGAAAGTTTGGGCCGACGCGCCGGCGCCTAGCACTGGCCTTTCACCTTTCCTCCTGAATTCTGATGTACAACACATCACTGGTGGTAAAACAAGGGACACGGATAAGGCCAGACGGTAAACAACCCCACTCCGGCTGACAACATGGGCGCACACACACTCCTCACAGCCTCAATCAACCAGAGAGCTTTCTTTCATGGGAGCTTACAGTTTAGGTGATTCGCTTGAGTTAATGGAGCACAACTAATTATTGACTTCAGTGTTATCTGGACAAGTTGGCTATTTGCTTTGGATTGAGCTGATGCGTGAGGTTGCCAGTCCGATTCCGCATGCACTACAAAAAAAATTGCTGTCTTTTTTAAGAAACACATGTAATTTTATTCATAACAACAATAACAGGTACACTAAGTTGGATATGAAATCCAAGAAAACACAAAGTAACTCGTATGACTAAGAATTACCATGAAATCTTTTGGAAACACGTTCTTCGCGATACTAGAAAAAATATTCAAGATTTCAGTAAAGAGGCTGCAACTGGACTGTAGCAATGATGTTGTCACTCTTTCACTCGCACGAACATTACCAATAATGATTTTTGAAAGCGCCTTGAATCGCCCATCCAAAAAGATGGGAAGCCTTGATCAAATCACAATATCTTTACCATGATATCGATGAAGTATTTCGATTCCACAAAGAATCAAACCAACAAAAAAAGTTCGACACACCGACATAAACTCATTAGATCCGAACAATCCAATCTACGAGGACAGAAAACTCTCTAATCCCATGGCAGCTTAAAAAAACGAGCATAAATTTATTCTCACAAAAAACAATAATAGCTCTTAACTTGGCTCGCTGTTCCAAAAGCTCTTAACTTTCGCGTTACAGTTGATCTCTATGTCAATGGCACAACGGGTCATCTAGTTATGTATAAAGTTCAAACCAAGTCAGCTAGCTAGTTGAGCCATAGTGGCTCTAAGTAATACCTTTCTGGAAAGACCGGTCCACCTTGTAGATTCAAGGTCTCTTGCCAAATCCACGGCCTCTCCCTCATCATCTTTGCAGCCTCTACTTCATCATAGTCAAAGGGGTCCATAGAAGTCAAAGATGTCTGCTTCATCGTCTCCATCATCATGATATAGAGATCATGCCCCACGGCGTGGATATACCGACCGAAATCACAAGAAACAAGATTGGGGATACCAGGGTCGCCAAAATAGTCCACAAGACATACAGAGGCCTGTATGGTTTTATTCTGCAGGTTAACGGCGAGCAAATAGTGTGCTTGTGTTGGGATAAACTTCCGGTTTCTTTGCTTCTCGCTGTTCTCGCGATACTCACCGAGTGCAAAGTAGACAATGTCATGATCCTCTGTGCTAAGAAGGGGGTACATGGGGGTTATGTCCTTTGGGATGTCCCCAAATCCATCGAGCCCCCAGAGTGTCTCAATGCGGAGCTCATACTCTTTCTTCCAACCCATGTCATGGTCCAGCAACCTCCAAACTGTTACGGTGCGGTCCTTGAGGTCAACATGCTCGAGGACGCCATCAATGGAAATAAACTTGATGATGGAGTCCCGGACGACCCCCATGTTGCGGTAGGCTTTCGGCTGTGCCACCCGGGAGTTGCTGCGGCGGTGGTCCGCTCCGGGCAACTCTCCGGGCAGGGGAAAGAAGCCAAACTTCACCACTGGGTCGTCGTCACCCTCGTTATTGAAGAAGAGGTTGTCGCAGAGGCAGTATGTGACGCCGCGCAGGAGGTCTGCCCAGTAGCTGATGCCGTTGACCGCAAACGCCATGTCGGCTTGGAACATGCTCATGTCGATGAGGGACTTGTTTGGGAACGTGGCCTTCTTGACCTCAGACCAAGGTGGCGATGATGAGGAGATGGGCCGCCATAGCAGGAGAGCATCTTGATCTTGTCCACCATAGGTGACGTGGAGCTTGCCCGCGAGGACTAGCGCGTAGTCGTGGCAATAGCGTGGCCGCTGGATGAGGATGCGATTGGTGAGGCCTGTGAACCCCCACGAGGGGTTTTGCGGGGTGGGAATCACGTGGAGCGACCCATTAACGGCGTCATAGATCAGATAGACGATGTGGCCGAAGTCGTGAAGCAATGTAGTAAGGAGAACGATGGTGCCTCTGTCGACGGCTTCGATGTTGGCAAATGGGCTGCTGCCTCGGAGGCCAAGGCATGAGAGTCCGGGCGGGGTGTCGGCTAGGTGCACCCCGATGTCCATGCGCTGGACCATCTCCTCGGCGCTGGCCTGCAATTGGGATGAGAACCCGAACGCCTTCTTCTCCACGCATCTCAGAATCGTGAACGGCTGCATGGCGATTAGGTCTTCCTGATCGTCGTCGTTGAAATCGGTGCGCACGCGTTGGTCCAGCACGCAGCCGGGCGGCAGGGTTGCACGGACACCACCCGACATGGCTGACCGTCCAGGTGCAGCTAGGTAGGGGCCGGTGGCCGGATCGGATATATGAAGGCGGTGAACGAGACGATTCAGAGCTAGGCGAAGCAGGCGGCTGGCTGGATTGATTCTAGCCGCCGTATATAATTAGTTACAAGATCAATCCTTCTCGGTGCACAATTCCTAACCTACTCGGACAATAACAATATTGGAGCGACACGCCCGTGTTTTCTGTAAGACCAATCGATATCAGATATTCAGATTCCCTTTCAAAAAAGGATTCGATATCAGATTCTTTCTTCTTCTTCTTCTTCTTCTTTTTCGGGGAAGGAAGAAAAATACTACTCCCTCCGTTCCGAATTACTTGTCTTAGATTTGTCTAGATACGGATGTACTAGCACTAAAATGAGTCTAGATACATCCGTATCTAGACAAATCTAAGACAAGTAATTCAGAATGGAGGGAGTATATCCTATGAGACCGTGATGCACGCCCATCCAAAATTAAGCAGCAACACAGATATTTGGTGCGCCTAAAAAAAACAGATAATTTGGTGACAGGAAGTTTCTCCATCTCTTGTGCAAAGTTCACCTCTCGATCCAAATGATTCCATTATAAAATTGGGCAGGATATCATGTATAGAACGAACTATAAAATCTAAAGTGTAAATCCGACAGTAGTTTGAGCAGGACGGCGGCGGCCACGGAGCTCTCCCTCCTCTCGCTCGGTGCGGTGGCAGTTGGCGCGGGCCGGCGGCATTGAGTGATGCGTCACACTGGCGAGTGGAGGGCGCTGGCGGCGGGGTTGTGGACGCATGGTGGCATCATGTGGGTTTCGCGTGCAAGCTCGCAGCAAGGTTGGGGCTCGGTAAGATCTCGCGGTCCGGTGCCCAAGAACCGCGCGGGGCACCTCGCCGGTGGGTCATGGGCGCGTCAGATGCGGGCATGGTGCGTCGAAGACGTCGACATGCTTGCTCGTTCTCGCGAGGCCCAGCGTGGAACCTCCCGTGGTCGACTCCGGGGCAGATCTGAGTCGGCCGAGTTTGGCATGTGCGAGCTTGTTCCATGGGTGGAGTGCACTAGTAGAAAAAAAAATCTAATGTGAAGCTCATTAGTCCCGGTTTGTAATTGAACGGGCACTAATGTGACCATTAGTGCCGGTTCCAACGGCTAGACGGGCGGCGCTCATTCGTACCGGTTCGTGGCGAACCTTTAGTACCGGTTCGTGCCACGAACCGGTACTAAAGAGGTGGTGGCCTTTAGTACGGGTTGGTGGCTCCAACCGGTACTAAAGGGGTGCGCTGCCACCTGCAGTGCATAATGTTTAGTCCCACCTAGCTAGTTGAGAGGAGCTCGCACCGGTTTATAAGCCCCACCGTGGCTACCGTGTCGAGCTCCTTTCTAAGCAGGCCTTTGTGGGCCTATTGCAAGTCTTCTGCCCTGTGGAGCCTACTGGGTCGTACGGGCCTGCATCCTGGCCCAACTAGAGGTTGGGTTTCTAGTCGTATGTAGGCTGTGCCGGCACAGTAGGTGGGTGTTACCAACCGGGACCAAAGGTTCCTCAGACCAGGGCGTGCCTCGTGCCGCGTGGTGGCCCTTTAGTGGCGGTTTGTGTTGAACCGGTACTAAAGGGGGGGAGGGCTTTAGTCTCCACACTTTAGTGCCAGTTGCAGAACCGGCACTAAAGGGCCTTACGAACCGGTGCTAAAGCCCGATTCTGCACTAGTGGTGTGATGGTGAACCCTAGGCCGTTGATGAAGTGGTCACCGGCGAGGCGGTCCATGAGCACGTGGGTGGAGAAGATGAGGAGGAAGTCCTCTGGGCGGTGCACGTGGATGGTGAAATCGCCAGGGTGGAGGTCGAAGGAGGAGTACATGACGTTCTCAACATCGCGAGGGATGACCGTCGGCCTGTCTCCGGTGTCTATCCTGCGGCGCAGCATCATCTCGGCCTCCTCCATCCCCATGGAGCGTGACATGATGACGCGCACTTGCTGGACATGCGGGGATGGCGGCGCAGGGGAGGTTGTGGTGCCGGGGCGCGACATCTCCCGTGTTGTGGCGGCCAGGGCGACAGCGGTAGCAGAGGGTGCACGCAGTGGGCGGTGATGGTATTTCCAGCAGTCGCGCGAGCCGTGCCCAAGGAAGAAGCACCGGATGTCGTTGGTGCACTCGCGTGCAGGGTGGTCGGGCTCCAGACAGCAGAAGCAGAGGCCGGCGGCCTCCTCCGAGGACGAGCTGCAGCTGGGGGTTCGGGGCGGCATCGCACCATGCACCCCTGCGGCGGGGGACCTGAAAGTCGTCTGTGTGAACCTCCGTGCCTCCATGGACACTATGGACCTCGCTGCGAGGCCCGAGGCAGGGGCACGCAGGGGAGGCGCGGTAGGGGTGCGTGTCACCAGAGGAGAAGTGGCAGTGGGAGCTTTGCTTAGGGTGGTCGAAGGTGTCCAGGCGACGTCGCGGTTGGATCTAGCGGAAGACTCCCCATTGGAGTCCAGCGAGCGGCGCGAGCTAGCAGAGCCGAGGTCGAGGTCGCCATGGACGAGGGGCAGAGGAGGAGGAGGGCTACGGCGGGGCTCATCAGTGAGGGGGCTGGTGAGCCATCTACGAAAGAATTACACTTGGTGAGTTTAAAGCAAAAGCACTGATCGAGGAAACAAGAACCCAGGTGGCACTATACGATTCTTAAGTTTGTAATAAATTCATAAAATAGAGGGAAAAAAAACAATACTCCATCAGGCATAAGTCATCTTAGGTTGTGCGCCGTGATCAAAACAGAGGGAAAAAGAAAGAAAATAATATTTATTTGCTAATTAATAACATTGCATACAATGAATTCATCACTGCATATCGTGTTTGATAATCTCAAATCATTGAAAGCATACACGCCTCATATCTTTTATTGGTTGATTCCTTTATTTATGTCAAGAAATAAGAAACGAGATGGGAGTTAATGCACCGCGTCTAAGTGTTTTTCGATTATTTGATTTTTATAAGGAGACTTGTACACATAGACAAAGGGAGTAAGATTTCACGGTCGATGGTGACATTTGTAAGCCTATACGTATTTCATTACATAGATCTGTTCATAAAAACAGAGCTTGTTCGATTCAGATTAGCATAGCTCTCATGATACATGCAAACTTCATTGTCCTACAACTAGCCTGCTGCTCTGCTGAACTATACATCACAACAGAACATTAGGAAGTACTGTAGTTCAGATTCAAGAAAACAGAGTATATACTCTTGCGATGGACAAGAAAAGAAAATGGATAACGAAACAAAACAACCAATGCTTAATTAATCAATTCTTGCTAAAATCTTGAGCATAAATCACTCCACTATTTTGGTAAAAATAAATCTTGAGCATACACAGACATCAACAACAAACAAGGGAATCTAATTCACGCTCTAATTTAATTTGCTAATGAAGAATGAACTAGTGAACTGTTGCTAGTGCCCCAACTGTGAACTGATTTAAAACGATACTCATTCAACCCAGCACTAATTTCCAAATAGTCTCGCCCGTTAATCCTCGGCATGAAGAAACCAACAAATCTGTTGATTTGCCAGAAAATTCAACAAGCAATATATCTAAATACAGTGTATCAACAACTAGCTAAGTAACTACTACATACTACATTTGCTATGCCGATACGATGATGCAGACCAAAACTGCTTCCCCTTTTCTTTCCTTCAACCTCGTTTGGCAGGTGAGATTTTCCAGCCACAAGGGGGTTGGGAATTGAAAGGAATCTGATGATCCCCTCCTCTCCACCTAATCCCCTCTAATCCCTCCCCCACATAATTCCCCGTGTTTGGTTAAACTTCCTACAACTTACGTACTAGCAGGAGCATACAACAGCAAGCTTCCGGACTACAACAACAACACCATACAACATCATTTAGGGTTTATCGATGCCGAGGCACCCTAGGTTGGGCCTAATCACTTGGCACTAATCACTTGGCTCTATTGCCACCTATGTTGGGTTTATCATCTAGGGTTTATCGATGCTAAAGAGAATTCTAAGTTGGGCCTAATCACTTGGCTCTATTGCCACCTATGGTTTAATGCAGCAAGAATGGCGGGGCAGTTGATCCTACTTAACTAAGTACTAAGATACCCCGCCCATGCATTAGTCATAAGTACCCCATATGTCCTATTTTAGCAAAGTCATGCTAAAATTCACGGAAAATTTCAGCATGACCTTTGCTGAAAATAGGACATATGGAGTACCCGAATTTGCTGGAACGGAAGTTAATCAACATTCCGACAAACTCAAGGGCCTCTCGGGGTACCTGCAAATTCATCACGACACGATGGTCGGAGACATGACCTTTGCAAAATGGTTGGAGACACGATGGTCTTTCTCAATGTGATCAATTGATGGATCAACACATAAAACATGTCCAATAAGTATGATTTATAGAGTCAACATCAATATGAATATATATAAAGTTTTTCTTCATCAGCCAGGCCCATGCAAGTAACTGCATCCAGCAACTATTTCTGCTACTCTGTAACTAACTACACTCTGTATTTATAGATTCATTTCAGATGAGATCAGATTGAGCTTCAACTGTAGCTGCAGCTGAGGGATCCATGAGCCATCATGCCAGCCAGCCAGGAAATAAACTTTACTTTCCAAAGGAAATAAAAATACAATGCATGCATACATACTTAAGCAGGTAGATAGATAGATAGATAGATGAGCATGTTCAGTTTACAAGAATGAATATAAACAAGCAAAGAATGCATGCAAGTTTAAAGTAAAACGTTTCAGTTAATGCAAGTACTCCTCTTGCTCTCTACTTTCTCTCTTCTCTTCTTCAGTTAATTAACTGAATTTTACTGATGTTGTTGTTAACTGAATTTTAATCAGCTGCTGAAGAACACCTTCAGTTTCGTCAGATATAGGTGTAGTTTTCAGTCTCTGTCAGTTTCATCAGAGAAGTTTGCTTTCAGTTTCAAATAATCCGACCATGGGATGGCACGAACTAGGTTTCTCCGCGGCCCTGATAAACCCGACCATGGCATGGCACGAACTAGACGGTCATGGCTGCATCGCGGGTGACGCGCGGGGAGCGCTGGGATGGCAGTGCTCACGACCCGGAAGTGGCCTAGTTTCTCGTTTTCTGTTAGCTGTGTAATCGCTGAACAAGAAGAGAAATAGAGAGTAGAAAAGTTGCGAAGTTGAACGCGGGACAAAGGGCAGGACGTTTGAGTTTTCGAGGCAACTCCCCACGTCTCCCATCCAGAGTTTTCGAGGGCCCACGTCTCCCCTCCAAAGGGCAGGACGTTTGAGTTTTCGAGGCAACTCCCCACGTCTCCCCTTCACTGGCAACTCCCCATGACGCAGAGGGGATTTTCTTCCCACGTCCAGGTAACTCCCCTCCTATTCCATTGCCACTCCATCTTCCTCCCTCTGCCTCCCTCCTCATTCCATTGCCGCTCCATCTTCCTCCCTCTACCTCCCTCTGCCTCAAAGCATCAAGCAACTCCCTCTGCCTCCACCATCGCTGGCCAGGAGGGCAATGGCGGAGGAATCGTGGAGCAACTCCCCTCCGTCTGCCAAGAGAATGGCGGAGGCATCATGGAGCAACTCCCCTCCGTCTGCCAAGCATCACCGTGGTGAGGCGTCTGGCAAGGAGCCGCTGGTGGTCGACGACGACGTTCCGGTCCCCGGGCAGAAGCGGGACTACACCGTGCCGCTCAAGGTTGATATCCACCAGAAGGAGCCGCTGGATGTCTTATGCACCAGCAATCCAGACGAAGCCGACAAGATGATCCGCAAGATGAGGAGGAGGCTTGGCGGCATGCTTTCTCGGAATATCGGCGTTGATGTCGAGTATACCAGGGAAGACATGCTGCAGTTCTGCATTTATGCGTGGAGGATCTCGTCCTGGTATACCACATCACCGCGGCAACCAAATGGTAAAAACATCCTGTTCTGAAGTAGTTTTTTGGTGATCATACAGAATGTTGTCTACAAGTTTTTGTGATCATTTAGTAGCTGTTATGAATGTTGTCTTGTAATGCAAAAGATTGCAAAAAAAATACATCATTGAGATGTTATGCTTGCTGTTTTGATCATACAGAATGTTGTCTTGTAGTTGTTGTGATCATTTAGTAGTTGTTGTGATCATACTGTTTTAACTGAATTTTGGTCAGAACTGAAGATGCTATTTTAACTGAATTTTGCTTCAACTGAACCCATTTTAATTCTGTAGTTTCTGAAGTTTTTGAAGTAGATGAATTTGAATGCTAAAGATTATTTTGAATGTTGTCTTGTAATGCAAAAGATTGCAAAAAAATACATCATTGAGATGTTATGCTTGCTGTTTTGATCATACAGAATGTTGTCTTGTAGTTGTTGTGATCATACTGTTTTAACTGAATTTTGGTCAGAACTGAAGATGCTATTTTAACTAAATTTTGCTTCAACTGAACCCATTTTAATTCTGTAGTTTCTGAAGTTTTTGAAGTAGATGAATTTGAATGCTAAAGATTATTTTGAATGTTGTCTTGTAATGCAAAAGATTGAAAAAAAATACACCATTGAGATGTTATGCTTGCTGTTTTGATCATCTGAGAATGTTGTCTTGTAGTTGTTGTGATCATTTAGTAGTTGTTGTGATCATACTGTTTTAACTGAATTTTGGTCAGAATGAAGATGCTATTTTAACTGAATTTTGCTTCAACTGAACCCATTTTAATTCTGTAGTTTCTGAAGTTTTTGAAGTAGATGAATTTGAATGCTAAAGATTATTTTGATGCAGGCCCAAGGAACTCCGCCCGCTCCTGCAGGAGAAGAAGCTGTACACCTTTGTTGGCTTCTGCATTGGAGGCGACAAGGAGAAGCTGAAGTTGTCTGGTTTGGAGATCAACCCCGACAAGTACGTCGACTTGCAGCGCAAATGGAGAGTTCCAAACAATGGAAAGAAGTGGCAGTCTTTGGCTGAGTTTGCAGCCAGCCTCATCCACCCATCCTACTCAAAAATGAAGCAGAAGATCGACAGGAATTCGGACCACCTACTATGGGGGGACAGCCCACTGCCAAACAAGCTCATCGAGTACGCCGCGAAAGATGCGTATGTCACCTACGAGGCATGGAAGAAAATCGAAATCACGAAAGAAGGTTTCGAGCTCTGGCAAGAGGCAGAGGATCATTGGGATGACCCCTACTACTGGGGATATTGAGTTGTTTGTGGTATTGGGATGACCCCTACTATTGTGTCTCAGTTTGTAGTTATGTGGTTGAACAAGTTTGCTTTTGTTATGTTGAACAAGTTTGCTTTTGTTATGTTGAACAAGTTTGCTTTTGTTATGTTGAAAAAGTTTGCTTTTGTAATGATGAACAAGTTTGCTTTGGTTGTCAGTTGACATCATCTCATCGCTGAGCATGGTTTAGTTTTACCTTTATCTATTTATTATTTAGGCAGAGCTATTCAGCCAAGTCACAACACTCTTTGAAGTTCAAACAAAAACTGACAAGACTTGTTTGATCTGTCTCCTCCAAGAAAGAGCCAAGTCAGTCTCACCCAACTAGGGAATACACAACTGGGGCTAGGTTTGTGCTCTATCTAGGCAGTAAAACAGAGCATATAGAGGCATTGCCTGCCTCTGCTGCAAGTGGGGATGTGAGCAGGATTATCACAATTAGATCACTAATTTGCTGGAATCTTATTTACAATTTTCTTCAAACTAGTTACCACTCACTAGTACAATGTTTTCTAAACTGGTTGCCATCATCTCCCTTTTTATCATTTTGGTTATGTGAAATTAGTTGTAGTGAGTGGCCAAGCAACCACTAGCAATTTGTGCATAACAATTCCCGGTAGTTTTACCTGTAAGCCCCCCTCTTCTGGCAACCTAGTAAAAAAATTTATACTACACAGGAAGCATCTGTTTCCATCTCTCTGTATAAAGGTTTAGCATTTGGCTGAATTGACTGAACGAGAAATGGGAAAAACTAACAACACAAACAGCAAATGTCATATATATGTTGGAAATTGCAGTGATAACTTATCGGCGTGTTCCATTTGTCAGTGGTATTTACAAACTAATTCTCTTCGTTTTCTTGGGGAAAAGTTGCTCTTTGCTTAACTACTAGAAAAATCATTGTGCATTGTTTTTTGTAATATTGTATCAGTTGTTTAAATGCTTGTGCCATCATGGCCCTAACTATACCCAGAATGATGCCACTTTGCCGTTCGGGCGCTCTTGTTGGATTGAAATACTACAGCCGGAATCAACAGGATTATCTCTGATTTGCTAGACAAACAGAGTGTTTGCGAGAAGGAAGAGGGGAGAGGAGGCGGAGCTCACCGGGGAGGCGCAAGGAGGCCCTGCGATAGCTTAGTAGCAACAGATGTGGCCGAAGTTGAGGAAGACAGCGGCGACCCGAGGAAGAAGAGGTGGAGGGGGGGTGGAGGGGTCGAGCGCCGTCGCGCCCTGGTTCCGCGGCTCGCCGGCCCGGTGTTGAAGTAGATTCTGCCCGCCGCCTTGCCTATCGCCTCGCACGGTGGAGCTCTAGGGCTGGGAAGGCGAGGGAGGGGGTGGGTGGGTGCGGTGAAGGAGAGGGAGGGGGTGGATTGGGAGCGGACGGCGATGGGGGCAGGGCAGGGGCTGACTGGGGGCGGCGACAGAGATGGAGGCGCGGGGGCGGCGGCGGCGTGGGTCGGGGCAGCGCGCGGGTGGATCTGGTGGCGAGGGAGAGAGGGTCGAAGGGAGGGAGGATAGCTAGGGGGAGGGTTCTAACGGCGCACCGTCCAGTCGTGCGCCATAAGTATGACTATTCTAATGGCGCACCAACCATCGGTGCGCCATTAGAATTTTGTTTTAATCTAGCCCACTAACCATATCTACAACCTAACCCTATCTACAACAGAACCCACCCACTAGCCCGACTGGTCAGCACGCAGCACACACACCAGGAGGTCCTGGGTTCGATTCCCAGGCTCCCCAATATTTTTTTATGCATTTTAAATGCTTTTTTTATATTTATTTGTGTTTAAATATGTTCAAACTTGTTTAAATCATAACAGTAATATTTTTTATAAAAACAATAATAATTTTTTAAAAAATATGTTCAAATTTCTTACTAGAAAATACCATCGGCGGCGGCGGTGGAGCGTGGGAGGGTGCGGGGATCGAGATCGAGATGGAGGGGGAATCGAGATCGAGATGGAGGGGGATCGAGATCAAGTGTCCTCATGAATTCAAAAAGTGCCCATGAAATTTAAAAATATTCATGATATCAAAAAGTGCCCATGAAATACAGTCGAGAAATGAAGACTACGATTTAAATACAATCGATCTTAGCTAGCTATCTGTTCACAATCCATTCCTATTATCTTCCTTTTGCCTCTCCTCACGACAACACGACTGGGCTTTGGCGGGTCGGTAATGAAGAAGCATTGGTCCACTTGGGAAGCCAGTACTCATGGCTCATTTTTCGCGGTGACGTTTGCGCCCGTGGTCTTGGATTTGGCTTCGGGTATAAACACGACTGGGCTTTGGCATAGTGCGCCATTAGTAGGTTTGCAAAAAAGTAAAAAAAATTATATACTAATGGCGCACTGTCTTGGTCGTGCACCATTACTAGTTCTAACTAGTAATGGCGCACTTTTCCATCCATGCGCCATTAGTTTGTATGGAAAAATGGGGAAACAAAATCAATAGTAGTGGCGCACCGTGAGCACGGTGCGCCATTAGTGTCTTCCACACTAATGGCGCACGAGCAACCGGTGCGCCATTAGTATATAGTACTGGCGCACTACTTACCTGGTGCGCCATTAGAATCAGTCCTATCTATAGCCCTTTTCCTAGTAGTGACGTACTTGTCCCATTCACGATTCTTGTGGTTCTTGAATGCAACCGCCATCTTCCTAAGAGCAACTACCTTGACTTTCTGCACATCTGCTTCTGTGAAATGATCTGGTAGGGTGAAATGTTCCATGAGAGTATCCCAAAGCAGTTATTTTTGTCTTTTGTCAACAAAAGTAACATCTGGACGTGGAGCAGCGTCCTTTTTGTCTTTTTGTCTTTTGTATTTTGCTGGCTCTCTCCATTCTTGAAGGGAGATCGGGAGTTGGTCCTTCACAACAACTCCGCACTGACGAACGAACTTGTCCGCAATCTTCTTAGGCGCTAATGGTTCGCCATTAGGTATGATTGCCTCGATATTGTACTTTACGCCCTCCTTCAACTTTTTCTTCGGGCCTCGTTTCGTCCTTTTGCCTGAAGATTTGCTCGATCCGGATGGCTGAAAGAACAAAGATCGATTCGTTAATATATCTTCAAGTCATTTAAAACATGTGATGATCACCAGATGCCTGCTTATATAAATATATATACCTCGCCGGTCTTTGTTGTTTCAAGATCAACATTTTCTTGGTCATCATCATAATCATAGTTCATGACTTCATCAATTCGGTCGTCGCGATCGAATATCATATCACCCTCTCCGGTGTTGTTTAGAAATTCGGAGCCATCATAATCTTCTTCATTCCGATCATCATCTGGGCCAGTGAGGATGGCGTATCATATCGAACATGGCCTGTTCTCCCTCTCTGCTGGTATTGTCCGCCATAGCTTTTATTTAACTAATCCAAAAGAAATATAAAACAATTTAGTATTCAAATTACATCGTCTCGAATAATAGATATAATCTCGAATACATCGTCTCGAATAATAGATATAATCTCGAAAACATCGTCTCGAATAATAGATATAATCTCGAATACATCGTCTCGAATAATAGATATAATCTCGAATACATCACTGGCTAGGTAGCTAATAAAGATCGAATACTACAGAAGAATCTAGGACACTCGTGGTTCTCGCGGCGCTGGCTGTGGACACCCAAAGAGAAGGAACCCTCACGGGATCATAGCTGAAGTGAGATCCTCAAGAAACTGCCGGTATTGGAGAACCTGCCGCCTCTAACGCAACCATGTAGCGATGGACGTGCTCGTCCTCCTCCCTGACACGGCGACGTACCACCTCCGGCGGGGCCGGCTCCCTCCGCACCGAAACTGGCCCATGCGAACGCCACCAAACGAGATCAGGGTCGACGACGGGACCCGGGGCCGGGTTCCTCATCAAGCGGCACGCCCCTCCAGGCAGCACCTCCCAGTTCCAGCCCGGCGGAGCCCAGTCCCAGACATGGGTCAGCCGGACGTCGTCGCGGACGTGTCGATGGCGAGGATGCGGACCGGGCATCGTCGAGAACAAATACTAGCTATATGCCCGCAAAAGTAACATTTTTTTAATGATTGGATTTTGATAACTAAAATTTCTAACATTTCTATATAACTCTAATTATGCTATCATTGCATATGTCAAAATTCTATATGCTATTTCATACTAATTAAGAATCTAACACTAAAAACAGAAAAAACAACTTCTATACATCCATTAAAAAACAAAAAACAACATTATATAAAAATTCCATACTAATTAAACACTAATTATATCCATCTAACATGCATTCATACATATATACTAGTGAAAAATAATAATCTAAAAATCTAAACTAATTAAACATACAAAATACGTATATACTAATATATACATGCATTCATACATATATACGTGTGTGTGTGTGTGTGTGTTCATCATGCTTGTGTGTGTGTATGGGCTCGGGGGGGCGGCGCCCATGGTGGCCGAGGCGAGGAGAGGGCGGCGCCATGGTGGCTGGGGCGAGGGAGAGGGGTTAGAGGGGAGAGCTCACAGCGGGCGACGGCGACGGCAGGCGACGGCGGGGCAGCGACGGGCAGGCGTGGCGTGAGGGGACGGCGACACGGGACGGTGCGACGGGACGGTCCTGGGCGGCGAAGGAGACGAGGGCGGCGAGGGGACGGGCGGCGATGGGGACGGGCCCAGGCGGCGAAGGAGACGAGGGCGGCAGCGGGACGGGGCGGCGGCGGGACGGGGCGGCGACAGGACGGGGCAGCGGCGGCGTCGATCGATCGGGGCGGACGGTGCTTCAATGGGGAAACAGAGGAAGAAACAGAGGGAGAATGAAATTTTTCGAAGTGTTGTATATATAGGAGGCACCTTTAGTACCGGTTGGAGCCACCAACCTGTACTAAAGGCTAGTTTTGGCCAGACCAAGCGGCGGGAATCGACCCCCTTTAGTACCGGGTGGTGGCACAAACCGGTACTAAAGGCCCCCTTTAGTACCGGTTTGTGCCACGACCGGTACTAAAGGGGGGTTATTGGCGCAGTGCGGTCTTGGCAAGTTTAGTCCCACCTCGCTAGCCGAGGGGCGCACCGCACTGGTTTATAAACCCCGTGCGGTCGCTCTCTCGAGCTCCTCTCCAAAGCAGGCCCACTGGGCCTACGTGTTCTTTGCTGCCCTCAGGCCCATTTGGCCTTTATGGGCCTGCATCCTGGCCCAACAACAGGTTGGGTTTCTAGTCGTATGCAGGCCGCTCTGGCCTAGTAGGCGGGCTTTTTATTTATTTTTGCTTTATTTATTTTGTGTTGTTTTTTGTGTATTTAGAGTTTCTTTGTGAATATTTTTGCTTTAGGTACAAAAAATTACAAACTTTCTGTTAGTGCCCGTAGTTTTCAAATTTGAATAGTTTAAATTTTGAATTATTTGAAATTAGTGTGAATCACTAGTTTGTGAATA
This sequence comes from Aegilops longissima, assembly GCA_021605205.1. Classification (NCBI taxonomy): domain Eukaryota; kingdom Viridiplantae; phylum Streptophyta; class Magnoliopsida; order Poales; family Poaceae; genus Aegilops; species Aegilops longissima. The sequence continues at coordinate 703,216,610 of CM038680.1, read as the reverse complement.
ATTTAACTTTAAAAATTAGTAAAGGCATGAAAGAATTTGTTTGCACATAAAATTTCTTCGCGTTTCAAATGCCAAAACACATAACTACCCTAACTATTACAGAGATTCCCCTCTGGGTATGAAACACAGAAGAAAGTGATGATAGTGAAGCCGATCACATCCCAGATCTTTGGGTGTGAAACTTTTTCTTCGCGTGTGTCCCTTTGCACCGTAACAATGGAAAATCTTCATCATTTAACGGGATGCTCGGGTCAATATTCACTGTGAATGGAGCAATTTCATCAAACTTTTCATAATCTTCTGACTTGTCTGTCTTGTCATCCACTCCCACGATGTTTCTCTTCCCAGAAAGAACTATGTGCCGCTTTGGCTCATCGTACGATGCATTCGCTTCCTTATCTTTTCTTTTTCTTGGCTTGGTAGACATGTCCTTCACATAGAAAACATGTGCCACATCATTGGCTAGGACGAATGGTTAAATCGCATCGCAAGATTGTTGAGATCCTTTGTTGTCATTCCGTTCTGCGGGTCTTCCGTTACCCCGCCTCGTGTCATATTGACCCATTTGCACCGAAACAAAGGGACCTTTAAACCACGTCGATAGTGAAGTTCCCATATGTCCTGTATATAACCATAATATGTTTCCTTTCCCGTCTTGGTTTCTGCATCAAAGCGGACACCACTGTTTTGGTTGGTGCTCTTCTTATCTTGGGCGATCGTGTAAAATGTATTACCATTTATCTCGTACCCTTTGAAAGTCATTATATTCGAAGATGGTAGCTGGGACAGCAAGTACAGGTCATCTTCAATAGAGGTGTCATGCATGGTGCGTATCGCAACCAGTGGCGAAACTCCTGGTTTGTTCACGTGTAATCCAGTTATCGAGACCGCTCCGGGTGTTTGGGCGTAGCAAATTCTTGTGTTCATCCATATACGGAGCCACCAAGGTGGAATTCTGTAGAACTGTGTAGTGTGCTTGGTGAGAGAATGTCCGTCCATACATATTATTTGTTCCCCTCCTAGCGTGCCTTTTCCATCCAGTCTGCCCTTATGCCGCGATTCAGGAACACCAATCGGCTTAAGGTCAGGAATAAAGTCAATACAAAACTCAATGACCTCCTCATTTTGATGGCCCTTGGAGATGCTTCCTTCTGGCCTAGCACGGTTATGAACATATTTCTTTAAGACTCCCATGAACCTCTCAAAGGGGAACATATTGTGTAGAAATACAGGACCCAAAACGTTAATCTCTTCGCATAGGTGAACTAGGACGTGCGTCATGATGTTGAAGAAGGATGGTGGGAACACCAACTCGAAACTGACAAGACATTGCACCAAATCATTTTGTAACCTTGGTATGATTTCTGGATCGATTACCTTCTGAGAGATTGCATTGAGAAATGCACATAGCTTCACAATGGCTAATCGAACGTTTTCCGGTAGAAGCCCCCTCAATGCAACCGGAAGCAGTTGCGTCATAATCACGTGGCAGTCATGAGACTTTAGGTTCTGGAACTTTTCTCTGCCATGTTTATTATTCCCTTTATATTCGACGAGAAGCCGACGGTACCTTAATATCGAGCAGGCATTCAAAGAAGATTTCCTTCTCTTCTTTGGTAAGAGCGTAGCTTGCATGACCACGATGTATGCCGTCTTCTCCGTGCATACGTTGCTGGTCCTCCGTGCCTCGGTGTATCTTTTGTCTTCCCATACATGCCCAAGAAGCCAAGCGAGTCACGCAAAGATTCTTCGTCACGTGCATCACGTCGATTGCAGAGCGGACCTCTAGGTCTTTCCAATATGGCAGGTCCCAAAATATAGATTTCTTCTTCCACATGGGTGCACGTCCGTCGGCGTCCTTGAACAGGTTGTCCACAGGACCCTTTCCAAATATCACCTTCAAATCCTTGACCATATCATGTACATCAGCACCGATGCGGTGGCGAGGCTTCGTCCGGTGATCCGCCTCACCTTTGAAATGCTTGCCTTTCTTTCTTACGGGATGCCTGCTCGGAAGAAATCGGCGATGTCCTGTGTACACATTCTTCTTACAACTATTCAAATATATATCGTCGGTATCATCCAAACAGTGCGTGCATCCGCGGTATCCCTTGTTTGTCTGTCCTGAAAGGTTACTGAGAGCAGGTCAATCATTGATGGCACTACTAGAAAAACCACTACTAATGGCGCACCTAATTTGGCCATTAATGGCGCATCACTGGTGCGCCATTAATAGCACGCCATTAGTAATTTTACTAATGGCGCACCACTGGTGCGCCATTAGTATATGCCAGTCGCCATTAGTATGCCTCCCGAGGGCATGTATACCAGTGCTTTGGCATACTAATGGCGCACCACCTCTGGATCGCCATTAGTAACATGGCATACTAATGGCGCACTACCGATGATGCGCCATTAGTATGCAGATGTCATACTAATGGCGCGCTGTCATGTGATGCGCCATTAGTATGAATATTAGGTTTTTTTATTTTTTATTTTCTGTTTTTGCACAGGTTACAAAATGTATAATTTGACAAAATATAGACAGCACACATCAACAATAGATTCATCAAATACAATAGAAGATTAGTCTTTGAATACAATTCATCATATTAGTCTCGAATACAATTCATCATATTAGTCTCCGAATTGAAAAGACCGAACAAAGATAGAACATTATATTACAAGTCTCGAGACCGCGAGTAGCGAGTTTGTCTTCACATTACAAGTCGATATCGATCATCTAAACTACCATCACATAGAAGAGAGTTGCGGTCATCACGATGAGCATCATCACGATGAAACTCGTCTTCATCCGGTTCCTCCAACGCTCCCTTCCCTCTCCCGCTAGATAGCGGGCGTATCTAGATTCGGCCTCGGCCCTAGTGGTGTACCCTTTGTAACTGTTACCGCTGAATCGGTGAACCTGTCTCCGACACTCCTCCCAGTCATCGTAGACTCCGGGAACCTTACCCTTGTACACGACATACGTCGGCATCGCTATGCACTAGCCAAACGTAAACGTTAGTACCAATTCACAGACAATACATAAGCAATATATAAGTATGCAAATGAACGATCGGAAGAGAAAAGCAAGACATTAATAGCATCGATTACATCTAAGTTGAGCGACTCTCGAAACCAAAGAGACATACTACAAGTTCATTAAAGTTTAATTACAACATGAGCCAATCGATGTTTCAAAACTAGACAACTCGACTCAAGGGACCGGAGCGTGGATGAAGCCGCCGTCTATCGTGGGAGTCATGAAAGAACAGGCGTTGTCATCCTGCATTTGTAGCATTGTGTCGATGTCACTGTTGGACGGTTGATTTCTGAGGTAGAACTGCCCCGAGGTACGAAGGACATCTTGATGGATGATTTCCGCAAACTCCATTGGATGCGAAAGAATTCTTGTCGAGGTCTGCGCCCTGGATTGCCGACACGCTCGCGGCCCAATCTTGGAGTTTACTCGGTAGCGAAGTTGATGATGGTCCCGTCGATCGCCCGCATGTGATGGATGGCGTAGTAGGCACCCTTCGACCGCCCGGTGCTGCTTGACGCAGCGAGCGTCGATTGTGGGAGAACACGTGCTTACCGTACTTACGAATAGGCCTGGTGAAGGTGCCTCCAGATTTGGTGTAGCCGGGGAGAACATCATCAAGAACCTTCTTGACATTTGTGTAGTCTACGTTCGACTGACGGTCTGGGTCGAAATACGTGGCCATGGAATATTTGGGGCTTAGGAGGATGAGCATGCAACGTGTGTCACTGCAGAAAACACGGAATGTTAAAAGAAAAACGATCGAAATGTAAGAATTCATATGTTACGGGCCGGTTGAGGGGAGGACTTACTCGGGAAAGTAAGGCACGAGGAAGTTATCCTTATCTTGGTTTGCGAATGGCGCCTTGAGGTAAGAACTCGCAACTTGCGGTCCCAGCGCTGCCCAAGATCTTGGCACGCATGTAGAAGGGGTCAACTATCACGATGTCCGGGTCTTGTCGCGAATGATCCGCATCTCCATACTCAGCAAAAAAATAGCGAACGAAGGTGTAGTGCAGCGGATGAAGGTTCAACATAGCGTGGATGTCATCAAACGCGGGACGATCAGACGCCCGATGGAGTTATCCACAAAGCCCTTGCCCTCGGCACCTTGGCGCGAAACCGGTATGCCACATCCTTCTCCACGAGACGCCGCTTCTCCAAAGAAAGAACACTGTCATGCAGACTCCGCATAGCACCGGTTGCAGCATTGAGCATATTTGTCGGTAGCATCGCCCTACCGCCACATGCACCCTCCTCGAGATATCCTGCGGTGAAGGTGGCCCGTCCTGAGCACGGATCGTACTCGGTGCCGGCTGGCTCGCACCCTTCTTAGTCTTTCTTTTGCGTGCCTTCTTCTTCTCCTGTAATGGGACCGAGTTTTGCTCACAGACCGCCTTCTTGAGTGTGTTGGGGCTGATAATATTTCGCACCTCGCCTATCTGAGGCTCGGTGAAGTCGGCAGCTGGAGGCGTCTCCTGAGAGCTGAACGCCAGACGGCGCCTGTTGCAACTTGGCTTCTCCGCGGTACGAGCTAGATCGCACACGTCTTTTGTTGGGTTTGGTTCTTGAGAAGGAGGCCCCATGAAGTCGCCATCGTACCCATGCTCGGCAAAGTACTGATCGACGTTGCCAAATGTATCATAGTCGTCGTCGTCGTCGTTCGATCCTGTGCCATATGCATGTTTGGATCCAGTGGCATAGGGATGTCCGGCACCGTTACGGCGGTCTTGCCATGGGGCCGACTTGGCGCCGGCACGACTGGCGGTGTTGTCTTTGGGGTGGTGTCCCCCGCCCCCAAACGAATCTGGCTCTTCGGCCAAAGCAGGGGCCAGCTCAGGCAGGCGCTGAGGGTCATCACGTCATCATCGTCGGCCCCGACGGGTCGATTCGGAGGTAACAATTCGTCGCAGCCTGGCAGCACCCGAACCAGTTGAACCCTAAACAAGTTGGGTGGCATCTGGGTACCGTGGAACAAGGGTTGCCGGTTGAGCGATTTTTCCCTTGGCGACATCGACCAACTCGTTGTTCACGAAGTGGAGGAGAGTGCACGGGCGTCGGCGGCGCCCTGCGAAAACATGTAGGGCGTCGAGGATGCCCGATCAAAGGCAAGGAGATGAAGTCCTCGGCGAGAGAGGCAATTAGTTACCGTGATGATGGCGTCGAGCTCGGCTAATGTAGAGGCACCGCCAACGGCGGCGTGCGATTGACGGAGGGCCGCTTGCTGCAGAGGTGCCGGCGGCGTACACCCGGTGCATTAAGCTCCGTGCGGCGTCGGAGACGTAATGGCGCCCCGCCGAGGCACCAATGGCCCGCCATCACATTATGCGAGTTGCTGGCCGTGAAGCTAGGAATCGGGCGGCCCTGTTGGCGCCCGCAATCCACGACTCAACCCGAGATCAAGGTAGGCACAAGGGCGGTGATCGTCGCTCCAGTCGTTGTTCCACTTGCTCTTGGACAATCTCCGAATCCGCGCCACCTGTGCCTTGAGTTCTTGAACCTCTCGCTGGCTTTCCGAGCTGGTCTTTTTCTCCTTCCGCACACCAGCGGTATAGTATGACCCCCATTTTGTCGACAAGCCTTTGCCGGCCACACGACCAGCTGACGTCGGCTTACTAAGCTTATCCTTGTTCTTCATTACATTCAACCCCCTATTTAGAGTGGTGTCCCAAGGGTTGCTCTGAGTCGACCCCGCGCTACTGCTTTCAGTCGCCTGCGGAAGGAATGTGAACCATTTAGAAATTCGGCTTCATTAATTAGAATGCAACCATATGGAGCTAATTACGCGGGGGTGTATTCCTTACCAGAACAAGCTCAAGCTGCCTGGTCTTCGGATCCGTGGTAAGCTCCTTTGTTTTGGGTCCTTCTTGTACCGGGCCCTGACAAAGTTCCTGGTCTGCTTGTCACCGTATGTATCGAAGAGGGGCGGTAGGCCTTGCTCGGCACGGTCCGCCTCCTCCTTGTCCCATATAGGCTCCGCCACTCTGTAACCGCCGGGACCGAGTGTGTGTTCCCTATGTTCAGCTCCGCATTTGTTTCCCCACTCACTTGATTGGGAGCTTGCGGTGCTCGAGCAATTGATCTTGAAGTCGTTGTAGTCATCTTGGTGATCGAAGGATTTTCTCCTTGATCTTGATAACTCTCACCTTTCTCGATCATTCTCTTCACATTTCTTTTCCAAGTAGACAGGGCCTTGCTCATCTTCGTGAGGGCAGCATTGTTCACTTTATTCCCTTTGAGGATTGTGTTTTCAAATTGGCGGGGAACTTGTATCGTTCGTGCAGCCGTGAAGAGGAGGTTGCGCAAATTCCCTCGGTCGGGATGCCTCGGGTTCTCGGTGTTGATCGAGGCGGTGCTCGGACAATGCACCCGAGCTGAAGCGAGTACCCTTGACTATTCGTTCGGGCGCCGTTGGATTCCGTTGGAGTCCACTTCAGTAACTTCCTCCTTGAGGGTGCGGAGCACGATCGGGCGCCGGTCCTTCCGTTGCCTCTTCGGTTGGCTGCCATCTGTGCGTGCGCCGCCATCATCAGTGGTGGCATCCTCGGCGATACGTTGTGTCATCCATGCACCTTACGCATCCAGAAAATCCGTGGACTACCTGCCCCGCGAGATATCCGTAACCGAGATAGTCGTGCACCGTCGTGAGCAGTGCGGCTCTCATAGGGAAATATTCTTTCTGCGGCGTCCCACATATTGGTTGGCGTTTTCCACAGCGTGTCAAGCTCCTCTTTCAGCAGCCCGGATACAGATTGATGTCGTTCCCTGGTTGTTTCGCCCTTCAATTAGCATACTCATGTGAATGTACTTCCTCTTCATGCACAACCAGGGGAAGGTTGTACATCCACACAAACACAGGCCAGGTGCTATGTGTGCTTCTCGGCTGCCAAGCGGATTGACTCCATCGGTGCTCGCGCCCAGCCACGATGTTCCTTGGATCGTTCCCAAATTCCGAGTCTTGAAGTTCAACGCTTGCCACTGGCTCGCATCCTTAGGGTGACTCAGCATCTTGTCTTTTTATCTATCTCGGATCATTTGCGTCATCTTCTCGCTTCTTCTCCTCCCTATCCACGTGCCAACGCAGGAGCTTTGCTACCTTAGGGTCCATGAAATAGCGCTGCGAGACGAGGAGTGATCGGAAAGTACCACACCACTTTTCGAGGAGCTTTCTTCCTCTTCTTGTATCGAGTGGCGCCGCACACGGACATATGGTAGACTCGCGTGCTCGTCCCGATAAATGATGCAATTGTTCATGCACACATGGTATTTCACGTCGGTAAATCGAGAGGACACACGATTTTCTTCGCCTCCTCAAACTGGTCGGGCACTTGTTCCCCTTGGGAAGACGTTCGTGCTGAATGACATGATCTCGTCGAAGCATCGTCGGTCATTTTGTGTTTTACCTTCATCTCCAGAGCCATGAGCGTTACTTTCAGGCGGGTATCCTCGGGCCTGCATCCTTCATACAATGGAGTAACCGCATCTAACTCAAGTTGATCCATCTTGGCTTTCTCTCGGGCGGCAGCTCTTGCGTTATCCGTCTGCTTGAGAAGCAGCTCTTGAATATGAGGGTCCTGCACCTAGCCCATCGATGGTCCAGCGTCGTCTGCTCCGCCGGCATCATCATCTTCATGATCATGCCCGTCGCCTGCTCCGGCATCTTCCTCATCATCATGTCCTGCATCTTCTACATGATGACTGTGTACAGCATCACGATCGTGATCATCTCCGGGATTCTTCGTCTTCTCGCCCGCCCGAGAGCGCGGTGGTTGTCTTGCTTCCTTCCTCATTTCTTGCCCGCCCGCATGGGCGACTTCGTAGCCATCTTCATCACCTTGCCATCGATAGCCATCCATGAAACCACGCAACAGCAGGTGGTCCCGCACCTGCCGGAATCGGGTCCGCAATAAGGCTCTTCACTTGCATCTTCGACACGGACATCTTATCTCCGTCTCGTTCTTTTGAAGCATCTCGGCCTTCGCGGACCTCAAAAACCTATTCACGATGCCTTCGGTCATCGTGCGGACCATGGTCGTCATGGGTAGAGCAAAAGCGATATTTTAGAACCAAACAAAAATTTGGCATGACTTTCCCTAAAAATAGGACCAAAAAGAATGCTTAATGCCAAAATTCTCGCTGAAACGGAAATGAATCAACATTCCGGCAAAATATTGGCAACTATCGCATTTCAAATACCGGTACACCTCCAAACACAAACACATATGCAACACCACAAACATATGCAACACCACGAACATACATAGATCTAGCTAGGCCGTAAAAAGTGCATGTGCACATTGTTGTAGGGAGAACAACCTAAATATAGCTTCCCCCCTTACTTACCTATTAAAACAAGGTAATTTAACCAATTAATTTGAATGAATCTATGGTGGAAATGAGGTGAAAAAGAGGAGGCACCCGAGACAAGGAGGAGGTGGAGAGAATGAAGTGGGGAGAAAGTGAGTGTGTGGGTAGGAGAAGCTGTCCCAAATATCTTGTTGCTGCCCACTTACTAATGGCGCACCTCTTGCATGGTGCGCCATTAGTAGTTACAACTACTAATGGCGCACTTAAGCAGGATCGCCATTAGTATGTTTGGATAAGCGCACTAGTTCAAAAAAATTCTATACTAATGGCGCACCCACTGCCTGGTGCGCCATTAGTAGTTACAACTACTAATTGCGCACTTGGGCAGGATGCGCCATTAGTATGTTTGGACATGCGCACTAGTTAAAAAAAATTGATACTAATGGCGCACCCTTTGCAAGGTGCGCCATTAGTAGTTTAAACTCTAATGGCGCATTAGAAGGTGGTGCGCCATTAGTATATACTAATGGCGCACCATCTTTCTGGTGTGCCATTAGTGTCAATCCCATCTATAGCCCTTTTTCTAGTAGTGTGGTCACGAACAGCAACGCCTTTCGGTTAAATTCTTCCCCCATGTGCTCATCCCACACACGTACACCTGTTCCATTCCACAGTTGTAAGAGTTTTTCAACTAATGTCCTTAGGTACACATCAATGTCGTTGCCGGGTTGCTTAGGGCCTTGGATGAGCACTGGCATCATAATGAACTTCCGCTTCATGCACAACCAAGGAGGAAGGTTATACAAACATAGAGTCACAGGCCAGGTGCTATGGTTGCTGCTCTGCTCCCCAAAAGGATTAATGCCATCTGCGCTTAGACCAAACCATACGCTCCTTGCGTCATCTGCAAACTCATTCTCGTACTTTCTTTCGATTTTTCTCCACTGCAACCCGTCAGCGGGTACTCTCAACTTTCCGTATTTCTTACGGTCTTCTCTGTGCCATCGCATCGCCTTGGCATGCTATTTGTTTTGGAACAAACGTTTCAACAGTGGTATTATAGGAGAATACCACATCACCTTGGCAGGAATCTTCTTCCTGGGGCGCTCGCCCTCGACATCACCAGGGTCATCGCGGCTGATCTTATAGCGCAATGCACCACATACCGGGCAAGCATTCAAATCCTCTTACTCACCGCGGTAGAGGATGCAATCATTAGGGCATGCATGTATCTTCTGCACCTCTAACCCTAGAGGGCAGACAGCCTTCTTTGCTTCGTACGTACTCTCGGGCAATTCGTTGTCCTTTGGAAGCATATCCTTTATCATTACCAGCAACTTTCCGAATCCCTTGTCGGATACACCATTCTCTGCCTTCCATTGCAGCAATTCCGATGTGGTGCCCAGCTTTTCTTGTCACCTCACGCAATTCGGGTACAACAATTTTTGTGATCCTCTAACATGCGCCGCAACTTCTTCTTCTCCAAATCACTTGCGCAGTTTCTCTTTGCATCGGCAATGGCCCGACCTAGATCATCGGCGGGCTCATCGATGCCTCTTCTTCAACTTCTTCCCGCATTGCGGCTCAGCTTCTTCCGCATTACCGGCTCAGCTTCTTCCCCCATTGTTGTATCATCGTATTCAGGGAACCCATGGCCAGGATAACTGTAAATGCCGTCCTCTTCTTCTTCATTGTCTTCCATCATAACCCCTCTTTCTTCGTGCTTGGTCCAAACATTATAGTGGGGCATGAAACCGGACTCAAACAGGTGGACGTGAATGGTTCTTGACGTAGAGTAATTGCGACCATTCTAACAGCCAGCACATGGACAAGGCATAAAACCATCCGCCCGCTTGTTTGCCTCAGCTGCAAGCAGAAAAGTATGCACGCCCTCAACGAACTGGGGAGAGCATCGGTCATCGTACATCCATTGCCGGCTCATCTTCATTACACAACACGAATAGACCAAATTAATACAAGTTCATACATAAAGTTCATACAACACTTAAATACAACAAACAAATAACTCTCTAGCTAAAGCATTTAAATGCAACAACAAATGCGATCAAGTTCGCAACTAAGGTAACAATTGATCCAACAGCATAATGATACCAAGCCTCACTATCGATGGCATATTTTCTAATCTTTCTAATCTTCAAGCGCATTTTCTCCATCTTGATCTTGTGATCATCGACAACATCGGCAACATGCAACTCCAATTCCATCTTCTCCCCCTCAATTCTTTTCAATTTTTCTTTCAAGCACTCGTTTTCTCTTTCAACTAAATTTAACCTCTCGACAATAGGGTCGGTTGGAATTTCGGTTCACATACCTCCTAGATAAAAATATCTATGTCAACTTGATGGGCATAATTTGTCATAAACACGAAATGCAACAAATAGTTTTAAAGAGAATATACCACATCCGAATCATAACAAGGACGAGGGCCGGCGGGACGGATATCAAAACCATGGCACTATGTATAACAAATAACGACGGTAAGATAATTATACGAGTAACTATATATCCAAATCACACAAACATCAATTTTTATATAAAATTTCATGAACAAGAGGCTCACCACAAGGTGTTGCCGGCTGACGGGACAGTCTGAGGCGATCGACAGTGAATTCTGACGGAGATTTAGAAGGCACTAAGTAAAACACACCTACATATGCAAACTAAGTGTTATTTTTACCTCAAATTGCATATAAATCAAATACTAGCACATATATATATTTCCTCCCAAATTACTAAACTCACAAATTAATCACTATATAAAGCATTGCAAGAGCTAATCTAGCAATGAGAGATGAAAGGACAAAGTTGCTAACCTTTGTGATCATTTGAATGGATGGGGCCTTCAAATCTTGACAAATTTTGGGCAAAATGTGTGATGAGCTCGAGAGGAAGAGGGAAGAACAGAGAGGAGAGGGAAAGGGGAAGAACAGAGCGAGCTCGGGTGGGCGAAGGGTTTATGTAGGGCGACCTTTAGTACCGGTTCGTGCCAAGAACCGGTACTAAAAAACTGGAGGGGCCCAGTCGACAACATCCTGCCACCACTCTCATTAGTACCGGTTCGTGGCACGAACCGGTGCTAAAGGTTCGCCACGAACCGGTACTAATGAAAGCGGCCCTGTTTCTACTAGTGTAGTACCGGTTGGTCTTACCAACCGGTACTAAAGGGCTCCAGTCCCCGGAGCTGGCTCGTGCCACGTGGTTGCCCTTTAGCACCGGTTCGTGCTGAACCGGTACTAAAGGGGGGGGGGGGCTTTAGTGCCCACACTTTAGTGCCGGTTATGGAACCGGCACTAAAGGGCCTTACGAACCGGTGCTATTGCCCGGTTCTGCACTAGTGAGTCTGTATGGTGCTCATAAATAGAGCTTCCCGATGGAAAGGATGAGACACAGATATTGTTGCTTTCGTTTTATGTGCATTTGCAATCGATTGTTCTCTTCCAAGCATATATTCTTTAGCAGGCTAGATTGTGCAATCAAGTCTCCTGAGTGAGTAGTTTTATCATATTATCAAGTTTCAGAGCATATAAGATAAGAGCATTCCTATATGTTACTTTGACATTGCCATGCTACACACTGTATTGTGTTTTACATGGAAGAAAGCCTGAAATATTTGAGAATATAATTGATAGATGCTTGGTGCTCTTGTAAGTAAAATTGTTCAAGGTTCGATCTACCAAATTCATGGTGCTTAAAACCATTTAATTACTACCAGAATCTTTTCATTTTATGGACTTGCTGAACTATCCATTGTGTCGACATGGCCTATTTGCACTGCTCAGTATACAAAAGGACCATTGGGTCTACTATATGCTTGAAACATCACCATAGATAGCACATCTTTGATTTCATTGTCGTAACCTGAGTGCTCCAATGTACACCCTCCGATTCTAAATATAAGAAATTTTGTACTTTAAGTTGAACTGTAAAAACATCTTATATTTACAAACAGAGGTGGTATATCAGAAAGGAATATGCATAATTCTATATGACCAGTGTGGTCGAGGTGATGTTCAATCGACTCCCTCATCACCTAGCCAATGTTGCGGATGGCTCACAACTTGAATCTGAATGTGCTTCCTCCTGTCTCTGGTTCATCGGCCTCCCGAGAGTACTCTGAGGTATGAAAGTAAACATATGTTGATTGCATTAATGATTCTGTTCTATTCACTTTCTGCCAGTGCAGTTTTGGTTATTTATTTGTTCATTTCATTCAACATAGATGTTTCCGGAGTACTCTTGGCGCAAGACACACAGTCAAAGTTGATTTTCTTATCATCGCATAGCTAATTGGTAGTTACACTACCTGAGCTTTGTTATAAGTCCTATGAGCATTGTATAGCACAGATGATGTGTATGTGATCTTCACTAGGAGGTTTTCCAATGAATGAATTGGACGCTCACCTGCAGACCAGCGACAACCCTCGTCTAGAAGAAAACATACAGCCGGTAAAACAGTGGCAATCAGCCCACAAAACCAAGGTCCTCCATCACCGTTTTTCTTAACCTGAAACCAGCGCGAACCATGGGCTCATAGCAACACCTGCAGAAAGAACACACTGCTATCACGGATCCAGTTGAACCAAAGCACAAACACGATGATGTAACGATGATAAGCAATTGCAGGACACCTGCATGATAAGGAGTTGGGGGTTATTATCTGAAGAAAAAAACACCTCCAGGTCTTCAAAGACGGGATATTTAGCAAGCGACACAATGCAATTTGAAGAGCGGAGGGAAGCAAAGAAGGAAAAGAGGAGCTACGGGCTGCGCGAGGTCCGTCGTTGTTCTCCATCTCCATATGGTGCTGTCCAGGCAGAGAACATGGCGACCACTGACCAGGTGCGTGCATAGCACCGGAATCCTCTTGCTCGACCGTGGCATCGCAGCCTTGCTCGAGAACTTCCAACATGATCAACCCTGCATAAAGGTACGTCAAGCAAAATTTTGGTTTTAAAATGGTAAGTTTGTAATTTATGTCTCGCAAAAATTGATTTATGTATGTGTTGAACGATATGCTATTAAAGTAAGAGGATTTAAGTTTCGCTTGTCAGCCACTTCCCATTATGAACTACTAAGATGGATTGGTAGTTTTCTTTTAATTAAAAATATTACATCAATTTTTATGGCCTTTTATGGGAAAAGATTCCTGCTGCTATTAGTTATTATGTACACTTAAAATAGCAGATAATATAGTCCGATTGCTATGATAGAATTTGGTTAAGACATTACCTATTTTAATCCATTGCTTCAGTTTTTGCTTCACAAGTTTTGTATTTGCTGCCAAAAAATAATGGTCTTACATCAAATAGCCTAGAGGTATTTGACTGCATATATCTATATGTGTGTTTGACTTCCAAACTCAGATATTCATTTATTTCTGCAAGGGAAATTGCGATACTTATTATGAATTGTTGCAAGAAAGTATTTCATCTATTTTCATGCAAGAATGTTGCTCTTTAGTATGATACCCATATCTAGTGCCTTGGAGTAACAAACAAGTAGATGTGTACATAAATTATTATTCCTTGTTTGGATATACACCACATTATGTTGTTCCTTGCCTTGCCTTCCCATTTTTCTTTCACGCTGTTACATATGAATGGAGTCATCACTTTTTATAGGCCTTCAAGTACCTCTCTGTGTTTGTACGCCAATGAATACTTGGCTTTGTAATATCAAGCATAATAGCTTGTTTTGTACTCGCGAAGCATATATGTTCATGGTGAACCAATAACTTATGCTTGCATCTTGAACCAATGTTCTTGCTTTCAGCATCTATAATCCACATAGCTTCTGTGTTGTTAATTGGCCTTCCTTTATCTCTTGAGTTACCATAAGCTGGGTGACCAAAGTTATCTATATGATGCAACTCTCCCTATGTAGCTTTGCTTACTATGAACTGATTTCATGCCTTTTTGGGGTCTATGACCCTACCATCACTGTAATATATAGCGCTATATATGAGCATCATATCTAAGTATATACTCCCTGATGCTTCAATGGGTTTATGATTAGTGTCTAAATATTCCAACTTGCATGATTTGAAAGCTTGGCATGCTCTCACTCTTTGCGCCATCGGCGCAATGAGTCATTTACATTTGGACCTTCATGTAAAAGTAACAAGATACTCTGCAATCCACTCAATTAATTCCTTTCTCTTGCCAATATTTTCATGTCTACTACATTAAAGAAAACCTGGAGGACTACATTGACCCAGATGATGATAGACTCAAGGTCAAGCGCTCGCGAACAACAATCTGCGCGCGGGTTGTCGCATCATGGTAGGAACGGACAAGAGGGCCACCATAACAATCAACTGGTCAGAATTCCGCTACCTTGCAAAGGTCTACGGAGACATCTACGCCTTTTGTTTCATAGTCACTACAAAGCATCGCCTGGTTCTCATCGTGCATTGCCTTTAAATCGACTATCAACAACGACGGGAGTCATATGCAAATATAATCTAGCACTCCAAAACTTCTAATTAGGCCATGTGACAGGCTAAATCCTTCATGTGCTTTTGGACGATGTCGTATGTTGCTTTTGAACCGCTGCCCTTATGCTCCTGCCTATATAACCTATGCTACTTCACATCCATGTATTAATATCCATGATGCCACTCTTATGTATGGTTATCTATTTCTGCCGCTTTTCTCTGTTTGAAGCATCAATTTCTTAACAAGAACACAAAATGTGCTGATTACCACACATAAAATTGAGGAAAAGGCATGCCCTGCCTTCCCCCGTCCATTTTCCGTTCAGGAGCTAACATGATGTGTTCTAAGAGCAACAATATGTTGCATGTCTATATGAAATAAATCCAATATACACTCCATCCATTTTGAGATAAATAACTCAGCATGTAGCAAAAATATATTACACAAGAACATTCACACATACACTCTGAAGTATTTCTGTATGTTTCAATCTATGCATGAATACTTTCATACACACTCTTCCAGTACTTGGCTTCCTCTCGCCCCTTGTGCCATTGGCGCAACGGGTCATCTAGTTGCAAGAAAGATCAATCTAGTAGGCCAAACCAAACTGATAATTTGAAGAGACTTGCAAAGATAACCAATCATACATAAAAGAATTCAGAGGAGATTCAAATATTTCTCATAGATAAACTTGATCATAAACCCACAATTCATTGGATCTCGACAAACACACCGCAAAAAGAGTTACATCGAATAGATCTCCAAGAAGATCGACGAGAACTTTGTATTGAGATTCAAAGAGAGAGAAGAAGTCATCTGTTTGGACTCTGTTTGATATTCCTTTTCTTCGAAACACTGAAATAGGCACAACTCATCGGAGAGGCTATGGTGTTGATGTAGAAGCCCTCCATGATCGATTCCCCCTCCGGCGGAGCACCGGAAAAGGCTCCAAGATGGGATCTCACGTGTACAGAAGGTTGCGGCGGGGGAAATAGGGTTTCGTGGTGCTCCTAGATGTTTTCAGGGTATGGTGATATATATAGGCAAAAGAAGTCGGTCAGGAGACCCACGAGGGGCCCACGAGGGTGGGGGTGCGCCCACCCCCCTAGGGCGCGCCCTCCTGCCTCGTGGCTTCCTCGTGTGTTTCTTGACGTCCACTCCAAGTCTCCTGGATTGTGTTTGTTCCAAAAATAACTCTCCCGAAGGTTTCATTCCGTTTGGACTCCGTTTGATATTCCTTTTCTGCGAAACACTGAAATAGGCAAAAAAATCAGCAATTTGGGCTGGGCCTCCGGTTAATAGGTTAGTCCCAAAAATGATAGAGAAGTGTATAGTAAAGCCCATAAACATCCAAAACGGGTAATATAATAGCATGGAACAATCGAAAATTATAGATACACTGGAGAAGTATCAAGCATCCCCAAGCTTAATTCCTGCTCGTCCTCGAGTAGGTAAATGAGTGGAATGCTACCTAGCATATTTCTCAATGTAATTTTCTTTATTGTGGCATGAATGTTCAGATCCAAATGATTCAAGATAAAAGTTCATATTGACATAAAAATAGTAATACTTCAAGCATACTAACAAAGTAATCATGTCTTCTCAAAATAACATGGCCAAAGAAAGTTATCCCTACAAAATCATATAGCTTTGGCTATGCTCTATCTTCATCACACCAAATATTGAAATCATGCAAAACCCGGTTTTAGCCAAGCAATTGTTTCATACTTTAGTATTTTCAAACTTTTTTAATCTTCACGCAATACATGAGTGTGAGCCATGGACATAGCACTATATGTGGAATAGGATGGTGGTTGTGGAGAAGACGCAAAAAGGAGAAGATAGTCTCACATCAACTAGGCGTATCAACGGTCTATGGAGATTCCCATTAATAGATATCAATGTGAGTGAGTAGGGATTGCCATGCAACGGATGCACTAGAGCTATAAGTGTATGAAAGCTCATCAAAAGAAAGTAAGTGGGTGTGCATCCAACTTGCTTGCTCACGAAGACCTAGGGAAATTTGAGGAAGCCCATCATTGGAATATACAAGCCAAGTTCTATTATGAAAAATTCCCACTAGTACATGAGAGTGACAACATAGGAGACTCTCAATCATGAAGATGATGGTGCTACTTTGAAGCACAAGTGTGGAAAAAGGATAGTAACATTGTCTCTTCTCTCTTTTTCTCTCATATTTTTTTGGTGGGCTTCCTTGGCCTCTTTTTTATTTGGGCTTCCTTGGCCTCTTTTATTTTTCATAAAGTCTGGAGTCTCATCCCGACTTGTGGGGGAATCATAGTCTCCATCATCCTTTCCTCACTTGGGACAATGCTCTAATAATGAAGATCATCACACTTTTGTTTACTTACAACTCAAGAATTACATCTCAATACTTAGAACAAAATATGACTCTATGTGAATGCCTCTGGCGGTCTACCGGGATATGCAATGAATCAAGAGTGGCATGTATGAAAGAATTATAAGGTGGCTTTGCCACAAATACAATGTCAACTACATGATCATGCAAAAGCAATATGACAATGATGGAGCGTGTCATAAATAACGGAATGATGGAAAGTTGCATGGCAATATATCTCGGAATGGCTATGGAAATGCCATAATAGGTAGGTATGGTGGCTGTTTTGAGGAAGGTATATTGTGGGTGTATGGTACCGGTGAAAGTTGCGGGACACAAGAGAGGCTAGCATGGTGGGAGGTTGAGAGTGCGTATAATCCATGGACTCAACATTAGTCATGAAGAACTCATATACTTATTGAAAAAATCTACAAGTTATCAAAACAAAGTACGACACGCATGCTCCTAGGGGAAGGGTTGGTAGGAGTTAACCATCGCGCGATCCCGACCTCCACACATAAGGAAGACAATCAATAAATAAATCAAGCTCCAACTTCATCACATAACGGTTCACCATACGTGCATGCTACGGGAATCACAAACTTTTAACACAAGTATTCCTCAAATTCACAACTACCCAATTAGCATGACTCTAATATTACCATCCTCATATCTCAAAACAATCATCAAGCATCAAATTGATCATTATAGTGTTCAATGCACTCTATATGATAGTTTTTATTATACCCAATTTGGATGCCCATCATATAAGGACCAATTTTATAACCAAAGCAAATACCATTCTGTTCTAAAAGACTTTCAAAATAATATAAGTTAAGCATGAGAGATCAATAATTTCTACAAAATAAAACCACCGCCGTGCTCTAAAAAGATATAAGTGAAGCACTAGAGCAAAATTGTCTAGCTCAAAAGATATAAGTGAAGCACATAGAGTATTCTAATAAATTCTGAATAATGTGTGTCTCTCCCAAAAGGTGTGTACAGCAAGGATGATTGTGGTAAACTAAAAAGCAAATACCCATATCATACAAGACGCTCCAATCAAAACACATATCATGTGGTGAATCAAAATATAGCTCCAAGTAAAGTTACCGATGTACGAAGACAAAAGAGGGGATGCCTTCCGGGGCATCCCCAAGCTTAGGCTTTTGGTTGTCCTTGAATTCACCTTGGGGTGCCTTGGGCATCCCCAAGCTTAGGCTCTTTCCACTCCTTATTCCATAATCCATCAAATCTTTACCCAAATCTTGAAAACTTCACAACACAAAACTCAACAGAAAATCTCATAAGCTCCGTTAGTGCAAGAAAGCAAACCACCACCTTAAGGTACTGTAATGAAATCATTATTTATTTATATTGGTGTTAAACCTACTGTATTCCAACTTCTCTATGGTTCATACCCCCCCCCCCCCCGATGTGAAGGAAATATGCCCTAGAGGCAATAATAAAGCTACTATTTATTTCCTTATATCATGATAAATGTTTATTATTCATGCTAGAATTGTATTAACCGGAAACATAATACATGTGTGAATACATAGACAAACAGAATGTCACTAGTATGCCTCTACTTGACTAGCTCGTTAATCGAAGATGGTTATGTTTCCTAACCATAGACATGAGTTGTCATTTGATTAACGGGATCACATCATTAGGAGAATGATGTGATTGACTTGACCCATTCCGTTAGCTTAGCACTTGATGGTTTAGTATGTTGCTATTGCTTTCTTCATGACTTATACAAAGTTCCTGCAACTATGAGATTATGCAGCTCCCGTTTACCGGAGGAACACTTTGTGTGCTACCAAGCGTCTGGCGTAATGGGTGATTATAAAGGTACTCTCTGGTGTCTCCAAAAGCATATGTTGAGTTGGCATAATTCGAGATTAGGTTTTGTCACTCCGATTGTCGGAGAGGTATCTCTGGGCCTTCTCGGTAATACTCATCACCTAAGCCTTGCAAGCATTGCAACTAATGAGTTAGTTATGAAATGATGTATTACAGAACAAGTAAAGAGACTTGCCGGTAACGAGATTGAACTAGGTATTGGATACCGACGATCGAATCTCGGGAAAGTAACATACCGATGACAAAGGGAACAACATATGTTGTTATGCGGTTTGACCGATAAAGATCTTCATAGAAAATGTAGGAACCAATATGAACATCCAGGTTCCACTATTGGTTATTGACCGAGAATAGTTCTAGGTCATGTCTACATAGTTCTCGAACCCGTAGGGTCCATGACAACAATGTTACGATTTTATGAGTATTGATGTACGAAGTTTGTTGAGTCCGGATGTGATCACGGACATGACGAGGAGTCTCGAAATGGTCGAGACATAAAGATTGATATATTGGAAGCCTATGTTTGGACTTGGAATAGTTCGGGTGAAATCGGGATTTTACGGAACACGGGGTTACGGAACCCTCTCGGGGTTAATGGGCCTTAGTGGGCCATGAGGGAGAAGAGGAGGGCGGCCGGGGCAGGCCGCGCCCTCCCCTAGTCCGAATAGGACAAGGAGAGGGGGCAGCGCCCCTTCCTCTTCCCTCCCCCAAGTCCTAATCCATCTAGGAAGGGGGAGTCCTACTCCGGTGGGAGTAGGACTCCTCCGGCGCGCCTCCTCCTAGGGCCGGCCGCACCCCCCCCCCCTGCTCCTTTATATACGGGGGCAGGGGGGCACCCTAGGACACACAAGTTGATCTACGGGTCGTTCCTTAGCCGTGTGCGGTGGCCCCCTCCACCATATTCCACCTCGGTCATATCGTCGCGGAGTTTAGGCGAAGCCTGCGCGATGAGAGCATCATCATCGTCACCACGCCGTCGGTGTGACAGAACTCATCCCCGACACTTTGCTAGATCGAGTCCGGGATCGTCATCGAGCTGAGCGTGTGCTGAACACGGAGGTGCCGTCACGTTCGGCACTTGGATCGGTCGGATCGTGAAGGCGTCGACTACATCAACCGCGTTGTCATAACGCTTCGCTTTCGGTCTCGAGGGTGCGTGGACACACTCTCCCTCTCGTTGCTATGCCATCACCATGATCTTGCGTGTGCGTGGGAATTTTTGAAATTACTCGTTCCCCAATGATGGTATCGAGCCTGGTTTTATGCGTTGATGCCATATGCACGAGTAGAACACAAGTGAGTTGTGGGCGATATAAGTCATACTGCTTACCAGCATGTCATACTTTTGTTCAGCGGTATTGTGAGATGAAGCGGCCCGGACCGGCATTAGCGCCAGACGCTTACGCGAGACTGGTTTCACCGCCGAGCACTCGTTGCTTAAAGGTGGTGGCGGGTGTCTGTTTCTCTCACTTTAGTTGAACCGAGTGTGGCTCGCCCGGTCCTTGCGAAGGTTAAAACATCACCAACTTGACAAACTATCGTTGTGGTTTTGATGCGTAGGTAAGAACGGTTCTTGCTCAGCCCGTAGCAGCCACGTAAAACTTGCAACAACAAAGTAGAGGACGTCTAACTTGTTTTTGCAGGGCATGTTGTGATGTGATATGGTCAAGGCGTGATGCTATATTTTATTGTATGAGATGATCATGTTTTGTAACCAAGTTATCGGCAATGGCAGGAGCCATATGGTTGTCGCTTTATTGTATGATATGCAAGCGCCATGTAATTGCTTTACTTTGTCACTAAGCGGTAGCGATAGTCGTAGAAGCAATAGTTGGCGAGGCGACAACGATGCTACGATGGAGATCAAGGTGTCGCGCCGGTGGCGATGGTGATCATGATGGTGCTTGGAGATGGAGATCACAAGCACAAGATGATGATGGCCATATCATATCACTTATATTGATTGCATGTGATGTTTATCCTTTATGCATCTTATCTTGCTTTGATTGACGGTAGCATTTTAAGATGATCTCTCACTAAAATTATCAAGAAGTGTTCTCCTGAGTATGCACCGTTGCTAAAAGTTCGTAGTGCCCGGACACCACGTGATGATCGGGTGTGATAAGCTCTCGTCCATCTACAACGAGTGCAAGCCAGTTTGCACTGCGGAATACTCAGGTTAAACTTGACGAGCCTAGCATATGCAGATATGGCCTCGGAACACGGAGACCGAAAGGTCGAGCGTGAATCATATAGTAGATATGATCAACATAGTGATGTTCACCATTGAAAACTACTCCATCTCACGTGATGATCGGTTATGGTTTAGTTGATTTGGATCACGTGATCACTTGGATGACTAGAGAGATGTCTGTCTAAGTGGGAGTTCTTAAGTAATATGATTAATTGAACTTAAAATTATCATGAACTTAGCACCTGATAGTATTTTGCTTATCTATGTTTGTTGTAGATAGATGGCTCGTCTTTGTTGTTCCGTTGAATTTTAATGCGTTCCTTGAGAAAGCAAAGTTGAAAGATGATGGTAGCAATTACGGACTGGGTCCGTAATTTGAGGATTATCCTCATTGCTGCACGGAAGAATTACGTTGGAAGCACCGCTGGGTGCAGCCTGCTTGAGAGCAACGCCGAAGTTGTGAGCGTCTGGCGAGCAAAGTGATGACTACTCCATAGTTCAGTGTGCCATGATTTACGGCTTAGAACGGGTCTTCAACGGCGTTTTGAGCGTCATGGGGCATATGAGATGTTCCAGGAGTTGAAGTTAATATTTCAAGCAAATGCCCAGATTGAGAGATATGAAGTCTCCAATAAGTTCTATAGCTGCAAGATGGAGGAGAATAGTTACGTCGGTGAGCACATACTCAAAATGTGCGGGTATAATAATCACTTGATTCAACTGGGAGTTAATCTTCCGGATGATAGTGTCATTGACAGAATTCTCCAATCACGCCACCAAGCTACAAGAGCTTCGTGATGAACTATAATATGCAAGGGATGAACAAGACACTTCCGAGCTCTTCGCAATGCTAAAAGCTGCGGAGGTAGAAATCAAGAAGGAGCATCAAGTGTTGATGGTCAACAAGACCACTAGTTTCAAGAAAAAGGCAAAGGAAAGAAGAAGGAACTTTAAGAAGAACAGCAAGCAAGTTGCTGCTCAAGAAAAGAAACCCAAATCTGGACCTAAGCCTGAAACCGAGTGCTTCTCTGCAAGCAAGCTGGTCCTTTGGAAGCGGAATTGCCCCAAGTATTTGGCGGATAAGAAGGATGGCAAAGTGAACAAAGGTATATGTGATATACATGTTATTGATGTGTACCTTACTAGAGCTCGTAGTAGCACTGGTATTTGATACTGGTTACATTGCTAATATTTGCAACTCGAAACAGGGACTACGGAATAAGCGAGCACTGGCAAAGGACGAGGTGACGATGCGCGTGGGAAACGGTTCCAAAGTCAATGTGATCGCGGTCGGCACGCTACCTCTACATCTTCCTTCGGGATTAGTTTTAGACATAAATAATTGTTATTTAGTGCCAGCGTTGAGCATGAACATTATATCTGGATCTTGTTTAATGCGAGATGGTTATTCATTTAAATCAGAGAATAATGGTTGTTCTATTTATATGAGTAATATCTTTTATGGTCATGCACCCTTGAAGAGTGGTCTATTCTTATTGAATCTCGACAGTAGTGATACACATATTCATAATGTCGAAACCAAAAGATGCAGAGTTGATAATGATAGTGCAACTTATTTGTGGCACTGCCGTTTAGGTCATATCGGTGTAAAGCGCATGAAGAAACTCCATACAGATGGACTTTTGGAACAACTTGATTATGAATCACTTGGTACTTGCGAACCGTGCCTCATGGGCAAGATGACTAAAACACCGTTCTCGGTTGTATGGAGAGAGCAACAGATTTGTTGGAAATCATACATGAGATGTATGTGGTCCGATGAATGTTGAAGCTCATGGCGGATATCGTTATTTTCTCACCTTCACAGATGATTTAAGCAGATACGGGTATATCTACTTGATGAAGCATAAATCTGAAACATTTGAAAAGTTCAAAGAATTTCAGAGTGAAGTTGAAAATCATCGTAACAAGAAAATAAAGTTTCTACGATCTGATCGTGGAGGAGAATATTTGAGTTATGAGTTTGGTCTACATTTGAAGCAATGCGGAATAGTTTAGCAACTCACGCCACCGGAACACCACAGCGTAATGGTGTGTCCGAGCGTCGAATCGTACTTTACTAGATATGGTGCGATCTATGATGTCTATTTCGATTTACCGCTATCGTTTTGGGGTTATGCTTTAGAGGCGGCCGCATTCACGTTAAATAGGACACCATCAAAATCCGTTGAGGCGACACCTTATGAACTATGGTTTGGCAAGAAACCAAAGTTGTCGTTTCGAAAGTTTGGGGCTGCGATGCTTATGTGAAAAAGCTTCAACCTGATAAGCTTGAACCCAAATCGGAAAAATGTGTCTTCATAGGATACCCAAAGGAGACAATTGGGTATACCTTCTATCATAGATCCGAAGGCAAGACATTCGTTGCTAAGAATGGATCCTTTCTAGAGAAGGAGTTTCTCTCGAAAGAAGTGAGTGGGAGGAAAGTAGAACTTGATGAGGTAACAGTACCAGCTCCCTTATTGGAAAGTAGTTCATCACAGAAATCGGTTCCTGTGACACCTACACCAGTTAGTGAGGAAGTTAATGATGATGATCATGAAACTTCAGATCAAGTTGTTCTTGAACTTCGTAGATCAACCAGAATAAAATCCGCACTGAGTGGTACGGTAATCCTATTCGGAAGTCATGCTACTAGATCATGGTGAACCTACGAACTATGAAGAAGCGATGGTGAGCCCAGATTCCATAAAATGGCTTGAAGCCATGAAATCTGAGATGGGATCCATGTATGAGAACAAAGTGTGGACTTTGGTTGACTTGCACGATGGTCGGCAAGCAATAGAGAATAAATGGATTTTCAAGAAGAAGACCGACGCCGACGGTAATGTTCTTTGTTTACAAAGCTCGACTTGTTGCAAAAGGTTTTGACAAGTTCAAGGAGTTGACTACGATGAGACCTTCTCACCCGTAGCGATGCTTAAGTCTGTCCAAATCATGTTAGCAATCGCCGCATTTTATGATTATGAAATATGGCAGATGGATGTCAAAACTGCATTTCTGAATGGATTTCTGGAAGAAGAGTTGTATATGATGCAACCGGAAGGTTTTGTCGATCCTAAGGGAGCTAATAAAGTGTGCAAGCTCCAACGATCAATCTATGGTCTGGTGCAAGCCTCTCGGAGTTGGAATAAATGCTTTGATAGTGTGATCAAAGCATATGGTTTTATGTAGACTTTTGGAGAAGCCTGTATTTACAAGAAAGTGAGTGGGAGCTCTGTAGCATTTCTAATATTATATGTGGACGACATATTGTTAATTGGAAATGATATAGAATTTCTGGATAGCATAAAAGGATACTTGAATAAAAGTTTTTCAATGAAGGACCTCGGTGAAGCTGCTTACATATTGGGCATCAAGATCTATAGAGATAGATCAAGACGCTTAATTGGACTTTCACAATGCACATACCTTGATAAAGTCTTGAAAAAGTTCAATATGGATCAGGCAAAGAAAGGGTTCTTGCCTGTATTACAAGGTGTAAGATTGAGTCAGACTCAATGCCCGACCACTGCAGAAGATAGAGAAAAAATGAAAGGAGTTCCCTATGCTTCAGCCATAGGCTCTATCATGTATGCAATGCTGTGTACCAGACCTGATGTGTGCCTTGCTATTAGCTTAGCAGGAGGTACCAAAGTAATCCAGAGTGGATCTTTGGACAGCGGTCAAGAATATCCTGAAATACGAAAAGGACTAAGGATATGTTTCTCGTTTATGGAGGTGACAAAGAGCTTGTCGTAAAGGGTTACGTCGATGCAAGCTTTGACACTGATCCGGACGATTCTAAATCGCAAACCGGATACGTATTTTTATTAAACGGTGGAGTTGTAAGTTGGTGCAATTCTAAACAAAGCGTCGTGGCGGGATCTACATGTGAAGCGGAGTACATAGCTGCTTCGGAAGCAGCAAATGAAGGAGTCTGGATGAAGGAGTTCATTTCCGATCTAGGTGTTATACCTAGTGCATCGGGACCAATGAAGATCTTCTGTGACAATACTGGTGCAATTGCCTTGGCAAAGGAATCCAGATTTCACAAGAGGACAAAGCACATCAAGAGACGCTTCAATTCCATTCGGGACCAAGTCCAAGTGGGAGACATAGAGATTTGCAAGATACATACGGACCTGAATGTTGCAGACCCGTTGACTAAGCCTCTCTCACGAGCAAAACATGATCAGCACCAAGAATCCATGGGTGTGAGAATCATTACTGTGTAATCTAGATTATTGACTCTAGTGCAAGTGGGAGACTGAAGGAAATATTCCCTAGAGGCAATAATAAAGATATTATTTATTTCCTTATATCATGATAAATGTTTATTATTCATGCTAGAATTGTATTAACCGGAAACATAATACATGTGTGAATACATAAACAAACAGAATGTCACTAGTATGCCTCTACTTGACTAGCTCGTTAATCAAAGATGGTTATGTTTCCTAACCATAGACATGAGTTTTCATTTGATTAACGGGATCACATCATTAGGAGAATGATGTGATTGACTTGACCCATTCCGTTAGCTTAGCACTTGATCGTTTAGTATGTTGCTATTGCTTTCTTCATGACTTATACAAAGTTCCTGCAACTATGAGATTATGCAGCTCCCGTTTACCGGAGGAACACTTTGTGTGCTACCAAACGTCACAATGTAACTGGGTGATTATAAAGGTACTCTACAGGTGTCTCCAAAAGCATATGTTGAGTTGGCATAATTCGAGATTAGGTTTTGTCACTCCGATTGTCGGAGAGGTATCTCTGGGCCTTCTCGGTAATACTCATCACCTATGCCTTGCAAGCATTGTAACTAATGACTTAGTTATGAAATGATGTATTACAGAACGAGTAAAGAGACTTTCCGGTAACGAGATTGAACTAGGTATTGGATACCGACGATCGGATCTCGGGCAAGTAACATACCGATGACAAAGGGAACAACATATGTTGTTATGCGGTTTGACCGATAAAGATCTTCGTAGAAAATGTAGGAACCAATATGAACATCCAGGTTCCACTATTGGTTATTGACCGAGAATAGTTCTAGGTCATGTCTACATAGTTCTCGAACCCGTAGGGTCCGCACGCTTAACGTTACGATGACAATTTTATGTGTATTGATGTACCGAAGTTTGTTCGGAGTCCCGGATGTGATCACGGACATGACGAGGAGTCTCGAAATGGTCGAGACATAAAGATTGATATATTGGAAGAATATGTTTGGACTTCGGAATAGTTCCGGGTGAAATCGGGATTTTACCGGAACACCGGGGGGTTACCGGAACCCTCCCGGGGGTTAATGGGCCTTAGTGGGCCATGAGGGAGAAGAGGAGGGCGGCCGGGCAGGCCGCGCCCCTCCCCTAGTCCGAATAGGACAAGGAGAGGGGGCGCCCCCTTCCTCTTCCCTCCCCCAAGTCCTAATCCAACTAGGAAAAGGGGGGGAGTCCTACTCCCGGTGGGAGTAGGACTCCTCCGGCGCGCCTCCTCCTAGGGCCGGCCACACCCCCCTTGCTCCTTTATATAC
This sequence comes from Aegilops longissima, assembly GCA_021605205.1. Classification (NCBI taxonomy): domain Eukaryota; kingdom Viridiplantae; phylum Streptophyta; class Magnoliopsida; order Poales; family Poaceae; genus Aegilops; species Aegilops longissima. The sequence goes on along the minus strand of CM038680.1, from coordinate 703,189,835 downwards.
GGGGGCAGGGGGCACCCTAGGACACACAAGTTGATCTACGGATCGTTCCTTAGCCGTGTGCGGTGCCCCCCTCCACCATATTCCACCTCGGTCATATCGTCGCGGAGTTTAGGCGAAGCCCTGCGCCGGTAGAGCATCATCATCGTCACCAAGCCGTCGTGCTGACGGAACTCATCCCCGACACTTTGCTGGATCGGAGTCCGGGGATCGTCATCGAGCTGAACGTGTGCTGAACACGGAGGTGCCGTACGTTTGGCACTTGGATCGGTCGGATCGTGAAGGCGTATGACTACATCAACCGCGTTGTCATAACGCTTCGCTTCGGTCTCACGAGTGCGTGGACACACTCTCCCCTCTCGTTGCTATGCCATCACCATGATCTTGCGTGTGCGTAGGAATTTTTTTGAAATTACTACGTTCCCCAACACGATGCTAGCCAAAGATTCATCAAAATAAGCAAATAGCACACGAAAAACAAAATCTGTCAAAAACAGAACAGTCTGTAGCAATCTGTAACTTTCGAATACTTCTGGAACTATAAAAATCCTACCAAAATAGGAATTCCTAGTACATTTGTCTATTAATCTTCTGCAAAAAGAATCAACTAAAAATCACGTTTCTGTGATTTATTCAAATTATTATCGTGCGCGCAAAAGTTTCAGTTTTTCAGCAAAATCAAATTAGCTATCACCCAAGATGATCCTATAGGTTCTACTTGGCACAAACACTAATTAAAACATAAAACCATATCTAACCAGAGGCTATATGAATTATTTAGTACTAAACAGGAGTAAAAAGTAAAGAACAAAAATAAAATTGGGTTGCCTCCCAACAAGCGCTATCGTTTAACGCCCCTAGCTAGGCATAAAAGCAAGAAAAGATCTAAGCATTGCCATCTTTGGTACTAAATTCATAAGTGGCTCTCATAATAGATTCATAAAGTAATTTGATTTTCTTCCTAGTAAAGTGTTCCATGCCTTTCCTTAATGGAAATTGGAATCTAATATTTCCTTCCTTCATATCAATAATTGCCCCAATCCTTCTAAGGAACGGTCTACCGAGAATAATAGGACATGAAAGATTGCAATCTATATCAAGAACAATAAAATCTACGGGCACATAATTCCTATTTGCAACAATAAGAACATCATTAATCCTTCCCATAGGTTTCTTAATAGTGGAATCCGCAAGGTGCAAGTTTAAAGAGCAATCATCAAAATTACGGAAACCTAGCACATCACACAAGGTTTTTGGAATCGTAGAAACACTAGCACCCAAATCACACAAAGCATAGCATCTCCAAGCTTAATTCCTGCTCGTCCTCGAGTAGGAATATGATAAAACAAATTTTGATGTGGAATGCTACCTAGCATAATTCTCAATGTAATTTTCTTTATTGTGGCATGAATGTTCAGATCCAAATGATTCAAAATAAAAGTTCATATTGCCATAAGAAATAGTAATACTTCAAGCATACTAATCAAAGCAATCATGTATTCTCAAAATAACATGGCTAAAGAAAGTTCATCCCTACAAATTCATATAGTTAGGCTATGTTTCATTTTCGTCACACAAAAATGCTCTCATCTTGCACACCCCCGATGACAAGCCAAGCAATTGTTTCATACTTTAGTAATCTAAAAAAAATCAACTTTCACGCAATACATGAGCGTGAGCCATGGATATAGCACTATGGGTGGAATAGAATATGATGGTGGAGGTTGTGTGGAGAAGACAAAAAAGGAGAACGTCTCATGTTAACGAGGATAATCAACGGGCTATGGATATGCCCATCAATTGATGTCAACATGAGGAGTAGGGATTGTCATGCAACAGATGCACTAGAGCTATAAATGTATGAAATATCAACAAAAGAAACTAAGTGGGTGTGCATCCAACTTGCTTGCTCATGAAGACCTAGGGCATTTTGAGGAAGCCCATCGTAGGAATATACAAGCCAAGTTCTATAATGAAAAATTCCCACTAGTATATGAAGGTGACAACATATGAGACTCTCTACATGAAGAACATGGTGCTACTTTGAAGCACAAGTGTGGAAAAGGATAGTAACATTGCCCCCTTTTGATTTTGTTTTTTTTCCTTTTTTTCTTTATTTTGTTTGGGCCTTTCTTTTTTATTTTGGTCTTCCTTTTTTTTTATTTGGCCTTTTTTCTATTTGGGGACAATGCTCTAATAATGATGATCATCACACTTCTATTTATTTACAACTCATGAATTACAACTCAAAAACTAGAACAAGATATGACTCTATATGAATGCCTCCGGTGGTGTATCGGGATAGGCAATGAATCAAGAGTGACATGTATGAAAATTATGCATGGTGGCTTTGCCACAAAGATGATGTCAACTACATGATCATGCAAGGCAATATGACAATGATGATGTGTGTCATGATGATGAACGGAACGGTGGAAAATTGCATGGCAATATATCTTGGAATGGCTATGGAAATGTCATACTAGGTAGGTATGGTGGCTGTTTTGAGGAAGATATAAGGAGGTTTATGTGTGATAGAGCGTATCCTATCATGGGGTTTGGATGCACCGGTGAAGTTTGCACCAACTCTCAAGGTGAGAAAGGGCAATGTATGGTACCGAAGAGGCTAGCAATGATGGAAGGGTGAGAGTGCATATAATCCATGGACTCAACATTAGTCATAAATAACTCATATACTTATTGCAAAAATCTACAAGTCACCAAAAACCAAGCACAACGCGCATGCTCCTAGGGAGATAGATTGGTAGGAAAATACCATCGCTCGTCCCCGACCGCCACTCATAAGGATGCACAATCTAAGAACACCTCATTTTTCAAATTTGTTACACAACTTTTACCATACGTGCATACTACGGGACTTGCCAACTTCAACAAAAGCATTCTTTAAATTCATAATCACCCAACTAGCATGACTCTGATATCACTACCTCCATATCTCAAAACAATTATCAAGTATCAAATTGATCATAGCATCCAATTCACTTCCTATGATAGTTTTTATTATACCCAACTTAGATGCCCATCATTCTAGAAGCAATTTTATAACCATACCAAATACCATTTTGTTCTAAAAGACTCTCAAAATAATATAACTGAAGCATGAGATATTAACAATTTCTACAAAATCAAGCCACCGCCGTGCTCTAAAAGATATAAGTGAAGCACTAGAGCAAAACTATCTAGCTCAAAAGATAAAAGTGAAGCACATAGAGTATTCTAGTAAATTCCAAACAAGTGGGTTTCTCCCAAAAGGTGTGTACAGCAAGGATGATTGTGGTAAACTAAAAATCAAGGACTAATATCATACAAGACGCTCCAAGCAAAACACATATCATGTGGCGAATAAAAATATAGCTCCAAGTAAAGTTACCGATAGACGAAGACGAAAGAGGGGATGCCTTCCGGGGCATCCCCAAGCTTAGGATTTTGGTTATCCTTGAATATCTTGGGGTGCCATGGGCATCCCCAAGCTTAGGATCTTTCCACTCCTTATTCCATAATCCATCAAATCTTTACCCAAAACTTGAAAACTTCACAACACAAAAGTCAACAGGAAATCTCATAAGCTCCGTTAGTCCAAGAAAGAAAAAACCACCACATAATATACTGTAATGAACTCATTATTTATTTATATTGGTGTTAGACCTACTGTATTCCAACTTCTCTATGGTTCATATCACTTAATACTAGCCATAAATGCATCAAAATAAGCAAACAACACACGAAAGACAGGATCTGTCAAAAACAGAACAGTCTGTAGCAATCTGTAACTCTCGAATACCTCTGGAACTCTAAAATTCCTACAAAAATAGGAAGTCCTGGGAAATTTGTATATTTATCTACAGCAAATTAAGTCAACGCAAAAGCACGTTTCTGTGAATTACTAAAATTATTTTCGTGCGCGCAAAGTTTCTGTTTTTCAGCAGAATCAAATTAACTATCACCATAGGTTATCCTATAGGTTCTACTTGGCACAAACACTAATTAAAACATAAAAACACATCTAAACATACGGTATATGAAAAATTTATTACTAAACATAAGCAAAAACAAAAAAAATAAAATAAAATTGGGTTGGCTCCCAACTAGCGCTATTGTTTAACGCCCCAAGCTAGGCATAAAAGCGAGGATAGATCTAAGTAGCGACATCTTTGGCACTCAATTCATAAGTAGCTCGCATGATAGATTCATAAGGTAATTTGAATTTCTTCCTTGGAAAGTGCTCCATGCCTTTCCTTAATGGAAATTGGAATCTAATATTCCCTTCCTTCATATCAATAATCGCACCAGTCGTTCTGAGGAAAGGTATACCAAGAATAATAGGACATGAAAGATTGCAATATATGTCAAGAACGATAAAATTTACGGGCACATAATTCCTATTTGCAATAATAAGAATATCATTGATCCTTCCATAGGTTTCTAAATGGTGGAATCCGCAAGGTGCAAATTTAAAGAGCAATCATCAAGATCATGGAAACCTAGAATATCACATAAAGTTTTCGGAATCGTGGAAACACTAGCACCCAAATCACACAAAGCATAGCACTCGTGATCTTTAATTTTAATCTTTATAGTAGGTTCCCACTCATCACAAAGTTTTCTAGGTATAGAAACTTCCAATTTAAGTTTTTCCTCATAAGATTGCATCAAGGCATCAACAATATGTTTGGTAAAAGCTTTATTTTGACTATAAGCATGAGGAGAATTCAACACGGATTGCAACAAGGAAATACAATCTAGTAAAGAAGAATTATCATAATTAAATTCCTTGAAATCCAAGATAGTGGGTTCAATGCTATTTAAAGTCTTGCCCTCTCCAATCCCACTTTTACCAAATTTAGCATCAAGGTCTAAAAACTCTGAATCATTGGGATGCCTTTTAACTAAAGTTGACTCATCTCCAGTCCCATCATTATTAAGATTCATATTGCAAAACAAAGATTTAATAGGGTACACATCAATAACTTTTAGATCTTCATCATTATTTTCGTGGAAACTAGAAGAACACGCTTTTACAAAGCAATCTTTCTTAGCACGCAATCTAGCGGTTCTTTCTTTGCACTCATCAATGGAAATTCTCATGGCTTTGAGAGACTCATTGATATCATGCTTAGGAGGAGTAGATCTAAGTTTCAAAGAATCAACATCAAGCGAAAGTCTATCAACGTTCTAGCCAAATCATCAACTTTAAGCAATTTTTCTTCAAGCAAGGCATTAAAATTCTTTTGAGAGATCATAAATTATTTAACACTATTCTAAAAATCAGAGGGCATTCTTTCCCAAGATTGGGCAACATGCTCATGATCAAGTTGTTTAAAATTCATAATATCATTCCTAAGAGAGATGATCTTAGCGGGAGGAAAATACTTAGAGATAAAAGCATCTTTGCACTTATTACATGAATCAATACTATTCTTAGGCAAAGACGAAAACCAAACTTTAGCACGATCTCTAAGTGAAAACGGAAATAATTTCAATTTAACAATATCATTATCCGTATCTTTCTTCTTTTGCATCTCACACAAATCAACAAAGTTGTTTAGATGGGTAGAGGCATCTTCACTAGGAAGGCCGGAGAATTGATCTTTCATAACAAGATTCAACAAAGCAGCATTGATTTCACAAGACTCAACATCACTAAGAGGAGCAATCCGGGTACTAAGGAAATCATCATTATTGGTATTGGAAAAGTCACACAATTTGGTATTATCTTGCGCCATAGCGACAAGCAATCCAACACACAAGCAAACAAAAGGGCGAGCGAAAGAGAGAGGAGATTGGGAAAGAGAGGGTGAATAAAACGGCAAGGGTGAAGTGGAGGAGAGGAAAACGAGAGGCAAATGGCAAATAATATAATGCGAGGGAGATGAGTTTGTGATGGGTACTTGGTATGTCTTGACTTGAGCGAAGACCTCCCGGCAGCGGCGCGAAATCCTTCTTGCTACGCCTTGAGCTTGCTGGTTTTCCTTGAAGAGGAAAGGGTGATGCAGCAATAGTAGCGTAAGTATTTCCCTCAGTTTTTGAGAAGCAAGGTATCAATTCAGTAGGAGGCTCCACAAAAGTCCCACGCACCTACACAAACAAACAAGAACCTCGCAACCAACGCAATAAAGGGGTTGTCAATCCCTTCACGTCCACTTGCGAAAGTGAGATCTGATAGAGATAATATGATAAGATAAATATTTTTGCTATTTTTATGATATAGATAGGAAAAGTAAAGATGCAAATAAAAGTAGATTGAAAGCTTATATGATAAAAAATAGACCCGGGGGCCATAGGTTTCACTAGTGGCTTCTCTCAAGATAGCATAAGTATTACGGTGGGTGAACAAATTACTGTCGAGCAATTGATAGAAAAGCGAATAATTATGAGATTATCTAGGCATGACCATGTATATAGGCATCACGTCCGTGACAAGTAGACCGACTCCTGCCTGCATCTACTACTATTACTCCACAGATCAACCGCTATCCAGCACGCATCTAGAGTATTAAGTTCATAAAGAACAGAGTAACGCATTAAGAAAGATGACATGATGTAGAGGGATAAACTCATGCAATATGATATAAACCCCATCTTTTTATCCTCGATGGCAACAATACAATACATGCCTTGATGCCCTGCATCCTTTGGGAAAGGACACCGCAAGATTGAACCCAAAGCTAAGCACTTCTCCCATTGCAAGAAAGATCAATCTAGTAGGCCAAACCAAACTGATAATTCGAAGAGACTTGCAAAGATTATTAATCACACATAAAAGAATTCAGAGGAGATTCAAATATTTCTCATAGATAAACTTGATCATAAACCCACAATTCATCGATCTCGACAAACACACCGCAAAAAAAGTTACATCGAATAGATCGCCAAGAAGATCAAGGAGGACTTTATATTGAGATTCAAAAGAGAGAAGAGGCCATCTAGCTAATAACTATGGACCCAAGGTCTGTGGTAAACTACTCACAACTCATCGGAAGGGCCTTGGAGATGATGTAGAGGCCCTACATGGTCGATTTCCCCTCGCGGAGCGCGTGAAGGCTCCAAGATGGGATCTCGGATACGAAGGTTCTGGCGGTGGAAATAGTTTTCGTGGTGCTCCTCGATGGTTTTGGGGTACATGGGTATATATAGGAGGAAGAAGTAGGTCGGTGGACGCTCGAGGGGCCCACGAGGGTGGGGTGCGCGCCCACCTGTAGGGGGCGCCGGGCACCCTCGTGGCCGCCTCCTCTGTTGCTTGACGTCCACTCTAAGTCCCCTGGATCACGCTTGTTCCAAAAAGATCGCTCCCGAAGGTTTCATTCCGTTTGGACTCTGTTTGATATTCCTTTTCTTCAAACACTGAAATAGGCAAAAAACAGCAATTGGGCTGGGCCTCCGGTTAGTAGGTTAGTCCCAAAATGATATAAAGTGTAAAGTAAAGCCTATAAACATCCAAAACGGGTAATATAATAGCATGGAACAATCAAAAATTATAGACGTATCACATAGTTATGAGAATATCTAGGCATGATCATGTATATAGGCATCACGTCCGCGACAAGTAGACCGACTCCTGCCTGCATCTACTACTATTACTCCACACATCGACTGCTATCCAGCATGCATCTAGAGTATTAAGTTCATAAGAACAGAGTAACGCATCAGGCAAGATGACATGATGTAGAGGGATAAACTCATGCAATATGATATAAACCCCATATTTTTATCCTCGATGGCAATAATACAATACGTGCCTTGTTGCCCCTGCTGTCACTGGTAAAGGACACCGCAAGATTGAACCCAAAGCTAAGCACTTCTCCCATTGCAAGAAAGATCAATCTAGTAGGCCAAACCAAACTTATAATTCGAAGAGACTTGCAAAGATAATCAATCATACATAAAATAATTCAGAGGAGATTCAAATATTTCTCATAGATAAACTTGATCATAAACCCACAATTCATCGGATCTCGACAAACACACCGCAAAAAGAGTTACATCGAATAGATCTCCAAGAAGATCGAGGAGAACTTTGTATTGAGATTCAAAGAGAGAGAAGAAGTCATCTAGCTAATAACTATGGACCCGAAGGTCTGTGGTAAACTACTCACAACTTATCGGAGAGGCTATGGTGTTGATGTAGAAGCCCTCCCTGATCGATTCCCCCTCCGACGGAGCGCCGGAAAAGGCTCCAAGATGGGATCTCACGGGTACAAAAGGTTGCGGCGGTGGAAATAGGGTTTCGTGCTGCTCTTGGATATTTTCAGGGTATGGTGATATATATAGGCGAAAGAAGATGGTCAGGAGAGACACGAGGGGCGCGCCCACCCCCCTAGGGCGCGCCCTCCTGCCTCTTGGCTTCCTCGTGTGTTTCTTGACGTCCACTCCAAGTCTCTTGGATTGCGTTTGTTCCAAAAATAATAACTCTCCCGAAGGTTTCATTCCGTTTGGACTCCGTTTGATATTCCTTTTCTACGAAACACTGAAATAGGCAAAAAAAAACAGCAATTTGGGCGCGCCCTCCGGTTAATAGGTTAGTCCCAAAAATGATATAAAAGTGTATAGTAAAGCCCATAAACATCCAAAACAGGTAATATAATAGCATGGAACAATCAAAAATTATAGATACGTTGGAGACGTATCATCTACCAAAGCTCGAAGTGGTAATGAGATGATTACAGCCACTACCTTGTTGGGCTGCAACCGGCACCAACAAAAGCTACATCTGCCTTTTCGTTTTGCGGTGATGGTTATAATGGGTGAAGCAGTGGAGTTCCAGGAGATGATGGCGAGGGAGATAGCAGCCGGGTGCCACCCCGCACATCGAGCGTTGTCGGCGAGGACGGCGGGCAGCGCAGCCCGATGCTACAATGATGGGGCCGCGTGTTGCAAACCGCACCGGCAGGTGCTAGGGATGGCGTTGCCGGAGCAACGACGCATCCACGGCTAGGGAGAAGCAAGATGAGGCAGTCATGGCGAGGGGTGTGAACGGGGACACAGAGTTGCAAGCACAACACGACGAGGTGCGAAGCCATGGCTGGGAGCGGGGCGACATGTGGCGCTCGCCGTCGCTTCCTCTCACCGCGCATGGTGGTGTGTTATTGGGGGAAAAGAGACGCAGGGGCTAGACGACACAGCAGGGGCTTGATCTGAACGGTCAAGAGACGATGCATCGGACGCTCAGGACGTGGCAGGCTGAAAGTTTGGGCCGACGCGCCGGCGCCTAGCACTGGCCTTTCACCTTTCCTCCTGAATTCTGATGTACAACACATCACTGGTGGTAAAACAAGGGACACGGATAAGGCCAGACGGTAAACAACCCCACTCCGGCTGACAACATGGGCGCACACACACTCCTCACAGCCTCAATCAACCAGAGAGCTTTCTTTCATGGGAGCTTACAGTTTAGGTGATTCGCTTGAGTTAATGGAGCACAACTAATTATTGACTTCAGTGTTATCTGGACAAGTTGGCTATTTGCTTTGGATTGAGCTGATGCGTGAGGTTGCCAGTCCGATTCCGCATGCACTACAAAAAAAATTGCTGTTTTTTTAAGAAACACATGTAATTTTATTCATAACAACAATAACAGGTACACTAAGTTGGATATGAAATCCAAGAAAACACAAAGTAACTCGTATGACTAAGAATTACCATGAAATCTTTTGGAAACACGTTCTTCGCGATACTAAAAAAATATTCAAGATTTCAGTAAAGAGGCTGCAACTGGACTGTAGCAATGATGTTGTCACTCTTTCACTCGCATTTAACATTACCAATAATGATTTTTGAAAGCGCTTTGAATCGCCCATCCAAAAGATGGGAAGCCTTGATCAAATCACAATATCTTTACCATGATATCGATGAAGTATTTCGATTCCACAAAGAATCAAACCAACAAAAAAAGTTCGACACACCGACATAAACTCATTAGATCCGAACAATCCAATCTACGAGGACAGAAAACTCTCTAATCCCATGGCAGCTTAAAAAAACGAGCATAAATTTATTCTCACAAAAAACAATAATAGCTCTTAACTTGGCTCGCTGTTCCAAAAGCTCTTAACTTTCGCGTTACAGTTGATCTCTATGCCAATGGCACAACGGGTCATCTAGTTATGTATAAAGTTCAAACCAAGTCAGCTAGCTAGTTGAGCCATAGTGGCTCTAAGTAATACCTTTCTGGAAAGACCGGTCCACCTTGTAGATTCAAGGTCTCTTGCCAAATCCACGGCCTCTCCCTCATCATCTTTGCAGCCTCTACTTCATCATAGTCAAAGGGTCCATAGAAGTCAAAGATGTCTGCTTCATCGCTCCATCATCATGATATAGAGATCATGCCCCACGGCGTGGATATACCGACCGAAATCACAAGAAACAAGATTGGGGATACCAGGGTCGCCAAAATAGTCCACAAGACATACAGATGCCTGTATGGTTTTATTCTGCAGGTTAACGGCGAGCAAATAGTGTGCTTGTGTTGGGATAAACTTCCGGTTTCTTTGCTTCTCGCTGTTCTCGCGATACTCACCGAGTGCAAAGTAGACAACGCCATGATCCTCTGTGCTAAGAAGGGGTACATGGGGTTATGTCCTTTGGGATGTCCCCAAATCCATCGAGCCCCAGAGTGTCTCAATGCGGAGCTCATACTCTTTCTTCCAACCCATGTCATGGTCCAGCAACCTCCAAACTGTTACGGTGCGGTCCTTGAGGTCAACATGCTCGAGGACGCCATCAATGGAAATAAACTTGATGATGGAGTCCCGGACGACCCCCATGTTGCGGTAGGCTTTCGGCTGTGCCACCCGGGAGTTGCTGCGGCGGTGGTCCGTTCCGGGCAACTCTCCGGGCAGGGGAAAGAAGCCAAACTTCACCACTGGGTCGTCGTCACCCTCGTTATTGAAGAAGAGGTTGTCGCAGAGGCAGTATGTGACGCCGCGCAGGAGGTCTGCCCAGTAGCTGATGCCGTTGACCGCAAACGCCATGTCGGCTTGGAACATGCTCATGTCGATGAGGGACTTGTTTGGGAACGTGGCCTTCTTGACCTCAGACCAAGGTGGCGATGATGAGGAGATGGGCCGCCATAGCAGGAGAGCATCTTGATCTTGTCCACCATAGGTGACGTGGAGCTTGCCCGCGAGGACTAGCGCGTAGTCGTGGCAATAGCGTGGCCGCTGGATGAGGATGCGATTGGTGAGGCCTGTGAACCCCCACGAGGGGTTTTGCGGGGTGGGAATCACGTGGAGCGACCCATTAACGGCGTCATAGATCAGATAGACGATGTGGCCGAAGTCGTGAAGCAATGTAGTAAGGAGAACGATGGTGCCTCTGTCGACGGCTTCGATGTTGGCAAATGGGCTGCTGCCTCGGAGGCCAAGGCATGAGAGTCCGGGCGGGGTGTCGGCTAGGTGCACCCCGATGTCCATGCGCTGGACCATCTCCTCGGCGCTGGCCTGCAATTGGGATGAGAACCCGAACGCCTTCTTCTCCACGCATCTCAGAATCGTGAACGGCTGCATGGCGATTAGGTCTTCCTGATCGTCGTCGTTGAAATCGGTGCGCACGCGTTGGTCCAGCACGCAGCCGGGCGGCAGGGTTGCACGGACACCACCCGACATGGCTGACCGTCCAGGTGCAGCTAGGTAGGGGCCGGTGGCCGGATCGGATATATGAAGGCGGTGAACGAGACGATTCAGAGCTAGGCGAAGCAGGCGGCTGGCTGGATTGATTCTAGCCGCCGTATATAATTAGTTACAAGATCAATCCTTCTCGGTGCACAATTCCTAACCTACTCGGACAATAACAATATTGGAGCGACACGCCCGTGTTTTCTGTAAGACCAATCGATATCAGATATTCAGATTCCCTTTCAAAAAAGGATTCGATATCAGATTCTTTCTTCTTTTTCTTCTTCTTTTTCGGGGAAGGAAGAAAAATACTATATCCTATGAGACCGTGATTCACGCCCATCCAAAATTAAGCAGCAACACAGATATTTGGTGCCCCTAAAAAAAACAGATAATTTGGTGACAGGAAGTTTCTCCATCTCTTGTGCAAAGTTCACCTCTCGATCCAAATGATTCCATTATAAAATTGGGCAGGATATCATGTATAGAACGAACTATAAAATCTAAAGTGTAAATCTGACAGTAGTTTGAGCAGGACGGCGGCGGCCGCGGAGCTCTCCCTCCTCTCGCTCGGTGCGGTGGCAGTTGGCGCGGGCCGGCGGCATTGAGTGATGCGTCACACTGGCGAGTGGAGGGCGCTGGCGGCGGGGTTGTGGACGCATGGCGGCATCATGTGGGTTTCGCGTGCAAGCTCGCAGCAAGGTTGGGGCTCGGTAAGATCTCGCGGCCCCAAGAACCGCGCGGGGCACCTCGCCGGTGGGTCATGGGCGCGTCAGATGCGGGCATGGTGCGTCGAAGACGTCGACATGCTTGCTCGTTCTCGCGAGGCCCAGCGTGGAACCTCCCGTGGTCGACTCCGGGGCAGATCTCAGTCGGCCGAGTTTGGCATGTGCGAGCTTGTTCCATGGGTGGAGTGCACTAGTAGAAAAAGAAAGTCTAATGTGAAGCTCATTAGTCCCGGTTTGTAATTGAACCGGCACTAATGTGACCATTAGTGCCGGTTCCAACGGCTAGACGGGCGGCGCTCATTAGTACCGGTTCGTGGCGAACCTTTAGTACCGGTTCGTGCCACGAACCGGTACTAAAGAGGTGGTGGCCTTTAGTACGGGTTGGTGGCTCCAACCGGTACTAAAGGGGTGCGCTGCCACCTGCAGTGCATAATGTTTAGTCCCACTCGCTAGTTGAGAGGAGCTCGCACCGGTTTATAAGCCCCGCCGTGGCTACCGTGTCGAGCTCCTTTCTAAGCAGACCTTTGTGGGCCTATTGCAAGTCTTCTGCCTGTGGAGCCTCACTGGGTCGCACGGGCCTGCATCCTGGCCCAACTAGAGGTTGGGTTTCTAGTCGTATGTAGGCTGTGCGGCCCAGAGGTGGGTTGTTTTGCTTTATTTCAAAAAAAAAAAAAACCTTTAGTCCTGGTTGGTGTTACCAACCGACTAAAGGTTCCTCGCATTTCAGGCGTGCCTCGTGCCACGTGGTGGCCCTTTAGTGGCGGTTTGTGTTGAACCGTACTAAGGGGGAGGGCTTTAGTCTCCACACTTTAGTGTCAGTTGCAGAACCGCACTAAAGGGCCTTACGAACCGGTGCTAAAGCCCGATTCTGCACTAGTGGTGTGATGGTGAACCCTAGGCCGTTGATGAAGTGGTCACCGCGAGGCGGTCCATGAGCACGTGGGTGGAGAAGATGAGGAGGAAGTCCTCGGGCGGTGCGTGGATGGTGAAATCGCCAGGTGGAGGTCGAAGGAGGAGTACATGACGTTCTCAACATTGCGAGGGATGACCGTCGGCCTGTCTCCGGTGTCTATCCTGCGGCGCAGCATCATCTCGGCCTCCTCCATCTCCATGGAGCGTTGTTGGGGAACGTAGTAATTTCAAAAAATTTCCTACGATCACGCAAGATCATGGTGATGCATAGCAACGAGATGAGAGTGTTGTCACGCACCCTCGAGACCAGCAACGGAAGCGTTGACGCAACGTAGAGGAAGTAGTCGTACTTCTTCCCGATCCAACCGATCCAAGTACCGAACGACGGCACCTCCGAGTTCTGCACACGCTCAGCTCGATGACGTCCCTCGAACTCCGATCCAGCCGAGTGTTGAGGAGAGTTTCATCAAGACGACGGCGTGGTGACGATGATGATGTTCCACCGGCGCAGGGCTTCGCTTAAGCTCCGCAACGGTATATTCGAGGTGTAGTTTGGTGGAAGGGGCACGCACACGGCTAAGGAACGATCTCAATGATCAACTTGTGTGTCATGGGGTGCCCCTGCCCCTGTATATAAAGGAGGGAAGGGAGGGCTGGCCGCCAAGGAGAGGTGCGCCAGGTGTCCTACTCCTACTAGGAGTAGGATTCCCCCAAATCCTAGTCCAACTAGGTTTCCCAAGTGGGAAGGGAGAGAGAGAGGCGCCTTCTCCTAGTCCTAATAGGACTAGGAAGGGGGAAGGTCTGCCAGCACTATGGCCCCTTTCTCTTTCCCACTAAGGCCCATCATGGCCCATTGACCCCCGGGGTTCCGTAACCCTCGGTACTCGGTAAAATTCCCAATTTCACCCGGAGTGATTCCGAGTCCAAACATAGGCTTCCAATATATCAATCTTTATGTCTCGACCATTTCGAGACTCCTCGTCATGTCCGTGATCTCATCCGGGACTCAACAACCTTCGTACATCAATATCATATAAACTCATAATAACTGCCATCGAAACGTTAAGCGTGCGGACCCTACGGGTTCGAGAACTATGTAGACATGACCGAGACACCTCTCGGTCAATAACCAATAGCGGACCTGGATGCCCATATTGGCTCCTACATATTCTACGAAGATCTTTATCGGTCAGACCGCATAACAACATACGTTGTTCCTTTGTCATCGGTATGTTACTTGCCCGAGATTCGATCGTCGGTATCCAATACCTAGTTCAATCTCATTCTTGGCAAGTCTCTTTTCTCGTTCCGTAATACATCATCTCACAACTAACACATTTAGTTGCAATGCTTGCAAGGCTTATGTGATGTGCATTACCGAGAGGGCCAGAGATACCTCTCCGACAATCGGAGTGACAAATCCTAATCTCAAATATGCCAACCCAACATGTACCTTCGGAGACACCTGTAATGTACCTTTATAATCACCCGATTACGTTGTGACGCTTGGTAGCACCCAAAGTGTTCCTCGGACAAACGGGAGTTGCATAATCTCATAGTCATAGGAACATGTATAAGTCATGAAGAAAAGCACTAGCAACAAACTATACGATCAGGTGCTATGCTAATGGAATGGGTCATGTCAATCAGATCATTCAACCAATGATGTGATCCCGTTAATCAAATAACAACTCCTTGTTCATGGTTAGGAAACATAACCATCTTTGATTAACGAGCTAGTCAAGTAGAGGCATACTAGTGACACTCTGAGGTTTATGTATTCACACATGTATTATGTTTCCGGTTAATACAATTCTAGCATGAATAATAAACATTTATCATGATATAAGGAAATAAATAATAACATTATTATTGCCTCTAGGGCATATTTCCTTCATCTCCCACTTGCACTAGAGTCAATAATCTAGATTACACAAGAATGATTCTAACACCCATGGAGTCTTGGTGCTGATCATGTTTTGCTCGTGGAAGAGGCTTAGTCAACGGTCTGCAACATTCAGATCCGTATGTATCTTGCATATCTCTATGTCTCCCACTGGACCAAATCCGGATGGAGTTGAAGCGTCTTTTGATGTGCTTGGTTCTCTTGTGAAATCTGGATTCCTTTGCCAAGGCAATTGCACGAGATTGTCACAAAAGATTTTCATTGGACCCGATACACTAGGTACAACACCTAGATCGGTTATGAACTCCTTCATCCAGACTCCTTCATTAGCTGCTTCCAAGCAGCTATGTACTCAGCTTCACATGTAGATCCCATAACGACGCTTTGTTTGGAACTGCACCAACCGACAGCTCCACCGCTTAATGTAAATACGATCCGGTTTGCGATTTAGAATCGTCCGGATCAGTGTCAAAGCTTGCGTCGACGTAACCGTTACGATGAGCTCTTTGTCACCGCCATAAATGAGAAACATATCCTTAGTTCTTCTCAAGTACTTAAGGATGTTCTTGACCGCTGTCCGATGATCCACTCTGGATTACTTTGGTACCTGCCGCTAAACTTACAGCAAGGCACACATCAGGTCTGGTACACAGCATTGCATACATGATAGAGCCTATGGCTGAAGCATAGGAACATCTTTCATTTTCTCTCTATCTTCTGCGGTGGTCGGGCATTGAGTCTTACTCAACTTCACACCTTGTAATACCGGCAAGAACCCTTTCTTTGCTCGATCCATTTTGAACTTTTTCAAAACTTTATCAAGGTATGTGCTTTGTGAAAGTCCTATTAAGCGCCTTGATCTATCTCTATAGATCTTAATGCCCAATATGTAAGCAGCTTCACCGAGGTCTTTCATCGAAAACTCTTATTCAAGTATCCCTTTATGCTATCCAGAATTCTATATCATTTCCGATCAATAATATGTCATCCACATATAATATCGAAATGCTACTGAGCTCCCACTCACTTTCTTGTAAATACAAAGCTTCTCCAAAAGTCTGATAAAACCAAATGCTTTGATCACACTATCAAAACGTTTATTCCAACTCCGAGAGGCTTGCACCAGTCCATAAATGGATCGCTGGAGCTTGCACACTTTGTTAGCTCCCTTTGGATCGACAAAACCTTCTGGTTGCATCATATACAACTCTTCTTCCGAAATCCATTCAGAATGCAGTTTTAACATCCATTTGCCAAATTTCATAATCATAAAATGCGGCAATTGCTAACATGATTCGGACGGACTTAAGTATCGCCACGGGTGAGAAGGTCTCATCGTAGTCAATCCCTTGAACTTGTCGAAAACCTTTTGCAACAAGTCGAGCTTTATAGACGAGAACATTACCATCAGCGTCAGTCTTCTTCTTGAAGATCCATTTATTCTCAATTGCTTGCCGATCATCGGGCAAGTCAACCAAAGTCCACACTTTGTTCTCATACATGGATCCCATCTCAGATTTCATGGCCTCAAGCCATTTTGTGGAATCTGGGCTCACCATCGCTTCTTCATAGTTCGAGGTTCATCATGTTCCGAAGAATATGACTTCCAAAATAGGATTACCGTACCACTCAGTGCGGATCTTGCTCGTTGATCTCTAAGTTCTGTAGAAACTTGATCTGAAGTTTCATGATCATCATCATTAGCTTCCTCCCTATTTGGTGTAGGTGTCACGTAAACTGTTTTCTCGTGATGTACTATTCTCAATAAGGGAGTAGATACAGATTATCTCATCAAGTTCTACTTTCCTCCCACTCACTTCTTTCGTGAGAAACTCTTTCTCCAAAAAGTTTCCGAATTTAGCAACAAAAATCTTGCCTTCGGATCTGTGATAGAAGGTGTACCCAACTGTCTCCTTTGGGTATCCTATGAAGACACATTTCTCGATTTGGGTTCGAGCTTATCAGGTTGAAGCTTTTTCACATAAGCATCGCAGCCCCAAACTTTCAAAACGACAACTTTGGTTTCTTGCCAAACCATAGTTCATAAGGTGTCGCCTCAACGGATTTAGATGGTGCCCTATTTAAAGTGAATGCAGCCGTCTCTAAAGCATAACCCCAAAATGATAGCGGTAAATCAGTAAGAGACATCATAGATCGCACCATATCTAATAAAGTACGACACGACGCTCGGACACACCATTACGTTGTGGTGTTCCGGTGGCGTAAGTTGCTAAACTATTCCGCATTGTTTCAAATGTAGGCCAAACTCAGAACTCAAATATTCTCCTCCACGATCAGATCGTAGAAACTTTATTTTCTTGTTACGATGATTTTCCACTTCACTCTGAAATTCTTTGAACTTTTCAAATGTTTCAGACTTGTGTTTCATTAAGTAGATATACCCATATCTGCTCAAATCATCTGTGAAGGTGAGAAAATAACGATATCCGCCACGAGCCTCAACATTCATTGGACCACATACATCAAGTATGTATGATTTCAATAAATCTGTTGCTCTCTCCATAGTTCGGAGAACGGTGTTTTAGTCATCTTGCCCATAAGGCACGGTTCGCAAGTGCCAAGTGATTCATAATCAAGTGACTCCAAAAGTCCATCAAGATGGAGTTTCTTCATGCGCTTTACACCGATATGACCTAAACGGCAGTGCCACAAATAAGTTGCACCATCATTATCAACTCTGCATCTTTTGGTTTCAACATTATGAATATGTGTATCACTACTATCAAGATTAAGTAAAACAAACCATTCTTCAATGGTGCATGACCATAAAAGATATTATTCATATAAATAGAACAACCATTATTCTCTGTTTTAATGAATAACCGTCTCGCATCAAACAAGATCCAGATATAATGTTCATGCTCAACGCTGGTACTAAATAACAATTATTTAGGTCTAATACTAATCCGAAGGTAGATGTAGAGGTAGCGTGTCGACTGCGATCACATCGACTTTGGAACCATTTCCCACGCAGCATTGTCACCTCGCCCTTAGCCAATCTTCGCTAATCCGTAGCCCTGCTTCGAGTTGCAAATATTAGCAATGTAACCAGTATCAAATACCCAGTGCATCTGCGAGTATTAGTAAGGTACACATCAATAACATGTATATCACATATACCTTTGTTAACCTTGCCATCCTTCTTATCCGCCAAATACTTGGGGCAGTTCCGCTTCGGTGACCAGCCTGCTTGCAATAGAAGCACTCGGTTCAGTGCTTAGGACCAGACTTGGGTTTCTTCTCTTGATCACAACTTGCTTGCCGCTCTTTTGAAGTTTCCTTTTCTTTCCTTTGCCCTTTTCTTGAAACTAGTGGTTTTGTTAACCATCAACACTTGATGCTCCTTTTGATTTCTACCTCCATGCTTTCAAAGATCGCGAAGAGCTCGAGCATTGTTTTGGTCATCCCTTGCATATTATAGTTCATCACGAAGCTCTTGTAGCTTGGTGGCGTGATTGGAGAATTCTGTCAATGACGCAATCATCCGGAAGATTAACTCCCGCTTGAATCAAGTGATTGTTATATCCGACATTCGAGTATATGCTCACTTGTGTAACTGTTCTCCTCCATCTTACAGCTATAGAACTTATTGGAGACTTCATATCTCTCAATCCGGCATTTGCTTGAATATTAACTTCAACTCTGGAACATCTCATATGCTCCATGGTGTTTCAAAACGACGTTGAAGTCCCGGTTCTAAGCCGTAAAGCATGGCACACTGAACTATAGAGTAGTCATCACTTTGCTTTGCCAGACGTTCACAACTTCGGCGCAGCCCTTGCACCAGGCCCGGCACCTAACGGTGCTTCTAGGACGTAATTCTTCCGTGCAGCAATAAGGATAATCCTCGTTACGGACCCAGTCCGTAATTTCTGCCATCATCTTTCAACTTTGCTTTCTCAAGGAACGCATTAAAATTCAACGGAACAACAGACGAGCCATCTATCTACACATCATAGACAAGCAAGATACTATCAGTACTAAGTTCATGATAAATTTAAGTTCAATTAATCATATTACTTAAGAACTCCCACTTAGAAAAATATCCTCCAATTCTCTAAGTGATTGCGTGATCCATATCAACTACACCATGACCGATCATCACGTGTGATGGAGTAGTTTCAATGGTGAACATCAATATGTTGATCATATCTACTATATGATTCACGCCGACCTTCGGTCTCCGTGTTCCGAGGTCATATCTTATATGCATAGCTCGTCAAGTATAACCTGAGTATTCTGCGTGTGCAACTGTTTTGCACCCGTTGTATTTGAACGTAGAGCCTATCACACCCGATCATCACGTGGTGTCTCAAAGACGAAGAACTTTCGCAACGGTGCATACTCAGGGAGAACACTTCTTGATAATTTAGTAAGGGATCATCTTATAATGCTACCGTCAATCAAAGCAAAATAAGATGCATAAAGGATTAACATCACATGCAATCAATATAAGTGATATGATATGGCCATCATCATCTTGTGCTTGTGATCTCCATCTCCAAGCACCGCCATGATCACCATCGCCACCGTAGCGACACCTTGATCTCCATCGTAGCATCGTTGTCGCCTCGCCAATCTTATGCTTCTACGACTATCGCTACCGCTTAGTGATAAAGTAAAGCATTACAGATGCATTGCATTGCATACAATAAAGCGACAACCATATGGCTCCTGCCAGTTGCCGATAACTTCGGTTACAAAACATGATCATCTCATACAATAAAATTCAGCATCATGTCTTGACCATATCACATCACAACATGCCCTGCAAAAACAAGTTAGACGTCCTCTACTTTGTTGTTGCAAATTTTACGTGGCTGCTACGGGCTGAGCAAGAACCGTTCTTACCACGCATCAAAACCACAACGATACTTCGTCAAATAGACTCCGCTTTAACCTTCTCAAGGACCGGGCGAGCCACACTCGATTCAACTAAAGTGAGAGAGACAGACACCCGCCGGTCACCTTTAAGCAATGAGTGCTCGGAGCGGTGAAACCAGTCTCGCGTAAGCGCACGCTGGCGTAATGTCGGTCCGGCCGCTTCATCTCACAATACCGCTGAACCAAAGTATGACATGCTGGTAGGCAGTATGACTTGTATCGTCCACAACTCACTTGTGTTCTACTCGTGCACATGACATCAACGCATAAAACCAGGCTCGGATGCCACTGTTGGGGAACGAGTAATTTCAAAAATTTCCTACGATCACGCAAGATCATGGTGATGCATAGCAACGAGATGAGAGTGTTGTCTACGCACCCTCGAGACCAGCAACGGAAGCGTTGACGCAACGAGAGGAAGTAGTCGTACTTCTTCCCGATCCAACCGATCCAAGTACCGAACGACGGCACCTCCGAAGTTCTGCACACGCTCAGCTTGATGACGTCCCTCGAACTCCGATCCAGCCGAGTGTTGAGGAGAGTTTCATCAAGACGACGGCGTGGTGGACGATGATGATGTTCCACCGCGCAGGCTTCGCCTAAGCTCCGCAACGGTATATTCGAGGTGTAGTTTGGTGGAAGGGGCACCGACACGGCTAAGGAACGATCTCAATGATCAACTTGTGTGTCATGGGGTGCCCCTGCCCCTGTATATAAAGGAGGGAAGGGAGGGCTGGCCGGCCAAGGAGAGGTGCGCCAGGTGTCCTACTCCTACTAGGAGTAGGATTCCCCAAATCCTAGTCCAACTAGGTTTCCCAAGTGGGAAGGGAGAGAGAGGGCGCCTTCTCCTAGTCCTAATAGGACTAGGGAAGGGGAAGGTCTGCCAGCACTATGGCCCCCTTTTCTCTTTCCCACTAAGGCCCATCATGGCCCATTGACTTCGGGGTTCCGTAACCCTCGGCACTCGGTAAAATTCCCAATTTCACCCGGAGTGATTCCGAGTCCAAACATAGGCTTCCAATATATCAATCTTTATGTCTCGACCATTTCGAGACTCCTCGTCATGTCCGTGATCTCATCCGGACTCAACAACCTTCGTACATCAATATCATATAAACTCATAATAACTGCCATCGAAACGTTAAGCGTGCGGACCCTACGGGTTCGAGAACTATGTAGACATGACCGAGACACCTCTCGGTCAATAACCAATAGCGGGACCTGGATGCCCATATTGGCTCCTACATATTCTACGAAGATCTTTATCGGTCGGACCGCATAACAACATATCGTTGTTCCCTTTGTCATCGGTATGTTACTTGCCCGAGATTCGATCGTCGGTATCCAATACCTAGTTCAATCTCACATCGGCAAGTCTCTTTTCTCGTTCCGTAATACATCATCTCACAACTAACACATTTAGTTGCAATGCTTGCAAGGCTTATGTGATGTGCATTACCGAGAGGGCCCAGAGATACCTCTCCGACAATCGGAGTGACAAATCCTAATCTCAAATATGCCAACCCAACATGTACCTTCGGAGACACCTGTAATGTACCTTTATAATCACCCGATTCGTTGTGACGTTTGGTAGCACCCAAAGTGTTCCTCGGCAAACGGGAGTTGCATAATCTCATAGTCATAGGAACATGTATAAGTCATGAAGAAAAGCACTAGCAACAAACTATACGATCAGGTGCTATGCTAATGGAATGGGTCATGTCAATCAGATCATTCAACCAATGATGTGATCCCGTTAATCAAATAACAACTCCTTGTTCATGGTTAGGAAACATAACCATCTTTGATTAACGAGCTAGTCAAGTAGAGGCATACTAGTGACACTCTGTAGGTTTATGTATTCACACATGTATTATGTTTCCGGTTAATACAATTCTAGCATGAATAATAAACATTTATCATGATATAAGGAAATAAATAATAACATTATTATTGCCTCTAGGGCATATTTCCTTCAAGCGTGACATGATGACGCGCACTTGCTGGACATGCGGGGATGGCGGCGCAGGGGAGGTTGTGGTGCCGGGGCGCGACATCTCCCGTGTTGTGGCGTGCAGGGCGGCAATGGTAGCAGAGGGGTACGCAGTGGCGGCGATGGTATTTCCAGCAGTCGCGCGAACCGTGCCGAGGAAGAGGCACCGGATGTCGTTGGTGCACTCGCGTGCAGGGTGGTCGGGCTCCAGACAGCGAAGCAGAGGCCGGCGGCCTCCTCCGAGGACGAGCTGTAGCTGGGGGTTCGGCGGCATCGACCACGCACCCTGCGGCGGGGACCTGAAAGTCGCCTCAGTGAACCTCCGTGCCTCCATGGACACTATGGACCTCGCTGCGAGGCCCGAGGCAGGGGCACGCAGGGGAGGCGCGGTAGGGGTGCGTGTCACCAGAGGAGAAGTGGCAGTGGGAGCTTTGCTTAGGGTGGTCGAAGGTGTCCAGGCGACGTCGCGGTTGGATCTAGCGGAAGACTCCCCATAAGAGTCCAGCGAGCGGCGCGAGCCAGCAGAGCCGAGGTCGAGGTCGCCATGGACAGCGGGGGTGGAGGGGCAGAGGAGGAGGAGGGCTACGGCGGGGCTCGTCGGTGAGGGGGCTGGTGAGCCATCCACGAAAGAATTACACTTGGTGAGTTTAAAGCAAAAGCACTGATCGAGGAAACAAGAACCCAGGTGGCACTATACGATTCTTAAGTTTGTAATAAATTCATAAAATAGAGGGAAAAAAAACAATACTCCATCAGGCATAAGTCATCTTAGGTTGTGCGCCGTGATCAAAACAGAGGGAAAAAGAAAGAAAATAATATTTATTTGCTAATTAATAACATTGCATACAATGAATTCATCACTGCATATCGTGTTTGATAGTCTCAAATCATTGAAAGCATACACGCCTCATATCTTTTATTGGTTGATTCCTTTATTTATGTCAAGAAATAAGAAACGAGATGGGAGTTAATGCACCGCGTCTAAGTGTTTTTCGATTATTTGATTTTTATAAGGAGACTTGTACATATAGACAAAGGGAATAAGATTTCACGGTCGATGGTGACATTTGTAAGCCTATACGTATTTCATTACATAGATCTG
Source organism: Aegilops longissima (assembly GCA_021605205.1). NCBI lineage: Eukaryota > Viridiplantae > Streptophyta > Magnoliopsida > Poales > Poaceae > Aegilops > Aegilops longissima. The sequence goes on along the minus strand of CM038680.1, from coordinate 703,166,662 downwards.
TTCATAAAAACAGAGCTTGTTCGATTCAGATTAGCATAGCTCTCATGATACATGCAAACTTCATTGTCCTACAACTAGCCTGCTGCTCTGCTGAACTATACATCACAACAGAACATTAGGAAGTACTGTAGTTCAGATTCAAGAAAACAGAGTATATACTCTTGCGATGGACAAGAAAAGAAAATGGATAACGAAACAAAACAACCAATGCTTAATTAATCAATTCTTGCTAAAATCTTGAGCATAAATCACTCCACTATTTTGGTAAAAATAAATCTTGAGCATACACAGACATCAACAACAAACAAGGGAATCTAATTCACGCTCTAATTTAATTTGCTAATGAAGAATGAACTAGTGAACTGTTGCTAGTGCCCCAACTGTGAACTGATTTAAAACGATACTCATTCAACCCAGCACTAATTTCCAAATAGTCTCGCCCGTTAATCCTCGGCATGAAGAAACCAACAAATCTGTTGATTTGCCAGAAAATTCAACAAGCAATATATCTAAATACAGTGTATCAACAACTAGCTAAGTAACTACTACATACTACATTTGCTATGCCGATACGATGATGCAGACCACAAACTGCTTCCCCTTTTCTTTCCTTCAGCCTCGTTTGGCAGGTGAGATTTTCCAGCCACAAGGGGGTTGGGAATTGAAAGGAATCTGATGATCCCCTCCTCTCCACCTAATCCCCTCTAATCCCTCCCCCACATAATTCCCCGTGTTTGGTTAAACTTCCTACAACTTACGTACTAGCAGGAGCATACAACAGCAAGCTTCCGGACTACAACAACAACACCATACAACATCAACAGTACTACTACAAGACTTGCATTCCAACATTACAAGGTATAAAGTCAACTTCCATGTGCAATAATTTATACTTCGGTCGCTCATCTCTGAATTATCAAGTCATGACAAAAGCTAAAATTTCAACACTCATGACAGTCGGAAAGTTTCAATAGAAGAAAATGACAAGAAAGTAAGTTATGCAGTTTCAACGACACTTCGCTTGTTCTAAGTGCTGCGACATCTGCAAGACAACATTGTTTCTCTTCAAGCCATGCAACTCCTGGAGAATAAGAGGAAGGCAGATTCATCAAGCTAGAAAGGACAAGCATGATAGCTGTAGATGTAAAACTAGCATGATCAGATTAATTATTTGCATTAATATTTTGCATGATACAGTGATCTATCATCTTGCATGACAAAAAAGAACTTGTAACATAAGTACAAATCCAAAGAATATACTCAACCCTCAGAAGTTCAACAAAGTAAAACATGACATGGCATTAGACTTTAATCTGGTAGCAATCTATATTTCCTTATAAATACATGTCACATCAACGCTTGGCACTACTTATTTTCGCAATCAGATCTTACAAGAAATCATCATTCATGGCACATGAAAACATGAAAGAAGGTAAAGAAACAGCAAAAAAAGGGAGAGCTTATGTCACAACCGAATGTGGTGCTCACACATTAAATTCCCTTTCAAAGGATATCCTATTCGACTTCTATGCCATACTTGGGCACAGCCATCGAACAGGAATTCATGCTAGAGAGAGTTCAGAGGTGGGGATGAGTTCATAAAACTTGAAAGTAGATCTACACTTCAGACATTTCTTATTCGCCACTGTTAACTGCACTCAGATCAATGACACGGTAGAAAATTAACATGTTTCCTTTCATTTACATATACTGTGACAACCAATAATTGTTTGTAATTAACATGTTTGCACTGTGCTTGTTATAAAAAGATCTATCAGCAGAACGCAAAATGCCGGTTATTTATTATCTGCCCTTCGAGACATAAGAGCTATACATTTAAGAATACCACTAGCACACCTCATCTAACTTGCGCAATTGATGATCAATCAGCTATACAAATTAGCAATACAATCAACGCGGAGTATTCCACGGGCATCACCACATTCAGGTTCACTTCTCCAGGTGGAATTCAAAGGATATATATATATATATATATATATATATATATATATATATATATATATATATGTGTGTGTCTCCCTAGAAAGTATGGTAATACTCATATGGTGATATGTAGAAAAGAATATATAAAGGAAGTGCGATGATATGATGCAAAGGAGCAGCAATGACGACACAATAATGTCTGCCGTTCACAGAGTTCTAAACCAACTGGTGATTAACAATCCAAAGTCTTTAACTGCACAAATCCCTCTTAGTTGGCAGTTTGGCACAATCTCTATAGTGTCTACACAAAAGATAGTTTTGGAGGACTAAAAGTTTCAGCTCAGAGATGATCAGAGACACAAACAAAGAGTTAAATGCTACAGAATACAAGACGTGCTACATGAACTATCTAGGCAAGAGTTCCGAACATAGCAACAATTGAATTTACTGTACAAGTACTCGTTGTAAAGTAGTAGAAGCTATCTAGTTGGTCATTTTTCAGACCAGATCAGCACAAATGCATCAAACTCCCCACATGGAGATTATACTTTGAGATAATCATGTGGAACAGCAAAAGCATGGTGCAGAAAACACTAAACTCATCAAACAGCACAGACATACCGTACTATCCTGTTTGTTTGCTCACATCACACGTACCGATCGAGCAGCATATATAGGGTAGGTTCAGAGTTTCAGGCACAACAATACTACTGTAGATTTGTTGGTGTGAAGGTTCAGAGTTTCAGGCACAACAATACTACTGTAGATTTGTTGGTGTGACTTATCATGCAGCAACGTAATCATCTTGAAATGTTCTTCTGTAGCCCCTTGGCCCTTCATGTCAAGCATAAAAAATGCAATTGTACACAACCTCTCTCAGTTTATTTATTTCACGTTTCGAACAAAACAAAACAGCCAATGCTTAATTAAACAAAATAGAGTATATAGTTTTGGCATGGTCAGGAAAAAAATGGAGAACAAAACAGAACAGTCAATGCTCAATTAAACAAAACCGAGCATATACTTTTGGAATGGTCAGGAAATAAATGGAGAACAAAACAGAACAGTCAATGCTCAATTATACAAAACAAAGCATATACTTTTGGGGGGTTGAGATCCTCTGCTGTAATGTATGGTGCTGTAGTGCGGATGACATGTGGGGCCGGGTCCACATGGCAGTGACCCTACAGTACTGCAGAGGATGGCTGGTGTCCAGATAGTCGGTTCCATCTCTCTCTACTATCTTCACATTGCACTTGGCCATCCCAAAAGTGGTCCACATGGCTTGGAGCTCGCCGGCAACTTGAGTCTGGATCTTCAGTACTTCCTTAGTACTTCTCGATGACCTGCCTGGAGGTTTTCCTCATGGTTTTTGTCTACTAAGCTTGAGTGCTTGAAATAAGTTCATCTTCTGCCAAGCCCTTCCTGACGGAGAGGCTACAACTGTCTGTCCATAGTCAGGGGTATGAACACCCATGTTCAATACACCGACACCGAGGAGGTCGCAAGGTGCAGGGGGCGCTCGGTCACGAGGCGCAGGTTTCCTCCTAGACATCCGGAGGTGTGGAGTTCTCACCCAGGGACGTGGCGTGGATCAGGCAGAATAGCCCCGTCCAGGGAGACAACCAAATGGCTTTGCAGGCTGTGTGGGGCTGATTTGGTCAGTGGTTCTCTCCCCAGGGATTAGAGGGTCATGTGCAACCAAAATGAGGCCAAAGTGATCTGCAACTACTTCAACGGTTAGAAGTTGAAGGCCCAGTCTTGACTAGTCAATGAGTCGCAAAGTGATTGTCGCATGTAGACTAGCTCACTGAGTCCAGCAATCGAGCGACTAGTCATAGACTAGTCATGCTGGTTGAGCTGATCGACTCAAATTTGGGAGGTAACAAGTGAGCAGCCTGCAGCCCGTGGGAGGGAAAAAACCCTAAACCTCACCTGGGACGAAGCCGCCGCCAGCACCCACTCACCAACCGCCGCCGGAGCATTGCGACGCTATCCCTCCACTCCTCCCTAGATCCCCCTGCTGATTATGTCTCTCTCCTGGATCAGCCCCTCCGGTCTCCCTCTGCTGGTTCTATTCCTGGATGCGCCCCTTCGCTGTACTCCTCTGCAAGTAATTTCTCCCTTCTCTCCTTCCCTTCTTGGGTTTGATTTTCTCCCCCACCCTCTATCTTATTTTGGTTTTGCCTGTTTCAACTTCAAGATCCTTAGGTCTGAGCTACAATGTCTAGGCCGTTGGAGATATCTCAAGTAATGTGTTCAGCAGCAGCAGCTGCTGCAGCTCAACCTGATGAGCATTGCAACCCATCGAAGGATCCTGCGAGGAAGGCAGCTTGGAGAAAGGACCCAGCATGGAAATATGCAGAAACATGCTTTCTGGCCTGATCTGCAGGATAAACTGACGCTCCAATGCATACTATACTGTACTATATAGTATATACTACATACTAGGTATTAGTAATTGAGTACCAAATTACCATGTCGACTACCAGTGGTAGTCTCCACAATAAACTTACCGGAGGAAGGATATCACTCCATGATAACTCCAGAATGGTGCTCTGGAACGGTGTCTACAATGCCTGTGCAAAGAAAGTATCATCTTAAGCATTGAGAACAAAAAAAAACTCACAGATTCTAACATTCAGAGGCCTAGAGATTTAAACAACTCACAAATACCTGACTGGGCTAGTCTTGAGTTAAAATAATAATGAGCTGGAAGATCAGCTCGTCCATCTTGTTCCTTGGAAGACTGCTGCTTCCTCATCTCCATCATCAAGATGTGAGAATCGAGATCGACGACACGAGCGTACTGGCAGAAATTGGAAGCGACGAAGTTGGGGATGACAGGCTCGTCAAAACGGTCCACAAGAGAAATTATACTCTGACGGACGTTGCACCGTATGTCAAGCTCGAGTAGATATTCTGCTCCTGTTGGGATGCACATCCCGTTGCTCCGGTTCTCACGGAGCTTGCCAGCCGCAAAGTAGACAGTTCCATTATTGGTGGGGTTGAGAAGGGGGTACATTGGGGCTAATTTACTTGGCACGTCGAAGTATAAATTGTCTTGAAAAAGGGCCCTGTGGTTGACCTTAGTCACCAGGTTCCAATCCATGTCTTCTCCGCTCAGCGACCAGACAGACACGGTGCGGTCCTTGTTCTTGACATGCTCGAGGAAGCCGTCAATGGAGACAAACAACACTTTGTTGTTGACGACGCCCACGGTTCGGTAGGCTTTTGGCTGTGCCACCCGGGTGTTGCTGCGAGAGTGATCCAACGACTTCTTGTTGGCCAACTCTTTTGGCAGGGGAAAGAGGTGAAACTCGAGCAAGGGCTGTTTGTCACCGTAGTTGTTGAAGAGGGTGTCCAAAAAGCAGTACATGCCGCCTCGCAGAAGATCCGCCCAGCAGCCCATGCCGCTGGCCGAAAAGGTGACATCAGCTCGGTAGTATGGGGAGCTCTTGCTGGTGATGCACGAGGGAAAGCTAGCCAGCTTGACCTCGGACCATGGCACGATTGACGAGCCCGGCCGCCATACCAAGAGGGCATCCCCCTGTTGATCCATCTTCCCCAATAGGACCAGCGCGTAGTCATCGTCCCCACTGGACGGGCGCGCAATGAGAAGGCGAACAGTGAGCCCGGTGAATATCCAGGAGGGGTCTTCCGGCGCCGGGGCCATGCGAATCGATCCCCGGACAGCATCATAGACTACATAGATGATGCGGCTGAAATCATGTAGGAACGTGGTCGAGAAGACAATGACGCCCTCATCCACCGCTTCGATCGTGGTGAGCGGGCTGCCGCCTTTGAGGACCAAACAAGACAGATTGAAAGACCCCATATTGTCCTTGTCCTTTAATAAATCCACCTTGGCGAGATGCACACCGATGTGTAGACCCTGAACCACCTCGTCGGCATAAGGCTGCATCACGGATGAGAACCCCGAAGCCTTCCTGTCTACACACCTGAGAATCTTGAATGGCTGCTGGGCGATAAAATCGAATTCGTCTTCGTCCTCGAAGTCCGTCCGCACGCGGCGGTCCAGCAGGCAACCGCGTGGCAACCTATCTATGGGTGGAGGTAGAGCCATGGAAGCGGCGGCGAGGCGACAGGGGTGGGGGGCGGCGGCGGGGGAGGGGCGGCGCGGGGGGCGTAGGCTAGGTTTTCCTTGGGAAGATGCCGATGGGGAATCTTGTGGCGGATGGAACGCGAGATAGGTGGTTAGGTGGCTAGGTGAACGCGCGAACTTGGCCCGGCCCAGGTACGGGGCGGGCCTCCCGTGTTTCTTTTTTCGTTTCTTTTTTTTTCTTTTCCGTTTTTGTTTTTTGAAAAGTCCGAGATTTAGATAGACCTGAAGGATTGGAGTATCACCAAAGAGCCAGCTATGGACAGGGGTGCGTGGAAGCTTGCTATTCATGTGCCAGAGCCATGAGTTGGTTGTGAGATCTTATGGGTTTCACCTCTAGCCTACCCAACTTGTTTGGGACTAAAGGCTGTTGTTGTTGTTGTTGTTGTTGTTGTTGTTGTTGTTGTTGTTGTTGTTGTTGTTGTTGCAGAAAAGTCCGAGATTTCAAAAAAAATAGAATTTCAGAAAATTTTCACTAAAGCAAAAGCATGCTTCTGAATTTAGAAAAAAAAATCACAATAAAAAAATTGATTTTTTTAAATTTTTGATGAATATTTATTGTATTTTGATGAAAATAATTTGATTTTTTTCAACAACTTTTTTCGAATTTAGGTGAACATTTTTATTTCATCATAAAAAATAAATTCAATGGAATTTTTAAATTTGATTAACATAATTTGAATTCAAAACAGTTTTCCAAATATGATGAATGGATATTGAATTTGATGAACAAAATTTTAATTTCCAAAAATGTTCTTGAATTTCAAAAAATATTCACATACTTCAGAGACTGTCAATCGGGCATGGTAGGCGCATAGCCGCCGGTATCCTCCCCTCCCCCCCTCCCCCGCTTGTGTGGCCGGAGCGCAGGAAAAGCTCACCCAAGAGCGGGGTTGAGGCTGCCGCAATGAACCCTCTCTTTCTCGACGGGGAAATGGCCTTTGGTGGGCAGGTGGGCGGCACCGAGATCTGCACAGCGGCGGAAGGGGTAGCCGAACCGGCGGAAATCGGGGGCGCGACTAGGGGAATTTTTCGGCGCCGGCGGAAAAAAAAACACGCCCCGGTGGGCCTGTTGAGGGCGGGAGTGGAGATGCTCTTAGGCAGCGGAGGTTGGGAACCCCGGCGATGGTGGTAGCGGAGGCTGGGAACCACGACGATGGTGGCGGGGGCATCCCAAAATGACGCCCTAGGATTTCCTAGATGGAGGAAGCAGCTGGATTGAGGGAAAGTTGCGGCGTATTTTTCTTTCCTGTGTAGTGTTTACTGCGATCTAGTGGTGGTGAGGCGAAAAAAAAGACAAAAAAGATCAAGGTGAAGGGAGGAAGGAAGGTGAAACAAAAAAAATCATGGAATGATAATACCAAGTATAGATTTGGTTGGATGTGTCATGCGACATTAATGTGATTAGATGACATATGGTAATGATAATTAATTTAATTTTGTTGATGTATATTGGCGACTTATGGTAAGGTTAATTAATTTAGGTTTGATCTTTAAAGATTCATTAAAGATTGAGCGTGGTTGATTCTTTGACATAAAGATATTACTAAATAACTTATGACCGCATGGAAATTTTGGATCCATTCAGATTTATTTTCCATTGTGTGGGAGGTAAAACAAAAAAAACAGAGGAATATGGTGGTGGAAGGTGATGCGAAAAAAAAAACCCTACAAGAAATAGATGGCTATGAAAGGAGGGACAAAAAACAGATAAAGGTGGGAGGAGAGACTAGAAAAACCGTGGCAAGCCGGCTACCAAGTCCCAATTAGGAGTAGAGATATATTTGTCATGATTTAGATGTTAATTTCGTTATTTGTTTCCTAAAAATCTATTACTTGTTTCCTAAAACAAATTGCACTAATGAGAGGAATTGGTTGATTTGGATAAGTTAGGAAAATTAGATTAAAATCTATTATTTGTTTTCTAAAACAAATTGCACTAATAAGAGCGATCAATTGATTTGCATAACTTAAGAAAGTTAGATCCGTGATTTGTTATACGTTAGGAATGTTCTGGTTTTGTAACAAAGAGTGGAGAAAAAAAATAAAATCGATGGACTAGGGTGAGAGGGGGTGGTGGGAGCTGAGACCAAAAAAAACATGCGAAACTGGAAGACAAAAATTAATCGTGGAGGCTATCCTACCAACTGAGACATTATGAGTAGAGATTAATAGTATCATCTCGTTACACTTCTGAGAAGACACATATGGAACAAATAGTGCTTAAATATAGGCGACAATACTTAATCCAGAACTAGAGATCAAATCTTTCTCCTCTTGTGCCAAGTGAGCCTGAAGATACAAAACGTACTAGAGATTTAATCTGTATCCTCTCCACAATAAACTTACCGGAGACAGGATATCACTCCATGATAAACTCCAGAATGGTGCTCTGGCACGGTGTCTACAATGCCTGTGCAAAGAAAGTAACATCGTAAGCCTTGAGAAGAAAAAAAGAACTCACAGATTCTAACATTCAGAGACAATGAGATGGCTGAAAGGATGCAATCACTAGTAGAAAAAGGACCATTTGTTCCGGTTGAGGAATCGGGACTAAAGGGTCGGTACTAAAGCCCTACACCTTTAGTCCCGATTCTTATACCAACCGGGACAGATGGGCCTCCATGTGGCCGCTGCGGCGAGCTCAGGCAGGAGGCCTTTGGTCCCGGTTGGTAGCACCAACCGGGACCAAATGGCATCTGTTAGGAATAAGCAACTTGTATTTCCATGAGGGCATAGGCCGATATATATACATGTATAGGTGTGGAACATATGCAGGAAACCCCTTATACAACGGGATTAATACAAAGGGGCACATGACTTATATTATAACTCTAACACCCCCCCCCCCTCAAACTCATGGTGGATGAACAATACTGAGTTTGGAGAGATAAAAGCCATGTTGTGCTCTAGTCTGGCCTTCGCCGTGAAGTCTGCCAACTGAACTCGGAAGGCACATATCAAGAGCAATAACCTGGTCCTGCACACCACCAGCGCACATAGAAAGCATCAACACCAATATGCTTGGTGAGCTCATGCTTCACAGGATCGCGCAATGCTAATAGCACCTGTGATTGTCGATAAGAGCAGAGTCGGTGTAGTGACGAAACACCAAAATCCTGAAGTAACCACCGTAACCAAGTCACCTCTGCCGTCAAAAGAGCCATTGCTCTCAACTCAGCCTCCGCACTCGAACGAGAAACTGCAATATGTTTCTTCGTCTTCTAGGCAATGAGAGAACCACCAAAAAAAAACACAGTAAGCAGAAAGTGAACGGCGATCTGAAGGATCACTAGCCCACGTAGCATCCGAATAGGCCTGAAGCTGTAAAGAACTGGAGCGAGGAAAGAATAGACGGTGAGAGATTGTGCCCTGAAGATATCGGAGAACACGAGGTAGATGACTATAGTGGACCGAGGTGGGAGCGGAGACGAACTGACTCAGAATATGAACCGGATAAGAGATATCCGGACGAGTGACAGCTAGATAGACAAGACTGCCAACAAGATGACGATAACGCGTCGGGTCAGGTAGGGGATCACCATCAGTAGGACGGAGGTGAACATTGAGCTCCATAGGAGTCTCAACAATGCGCCGTCAAGAAGAGCAGCATGAGCAAGAAGATCCTGGATATACTTTTCTGGGATATAAAAAGCCATCGAGGTAGAAGAGACTTCAATCCCAAGAAAGTAGCGAAGAGGTCCAAGATCGGACATAAGAAACTGCTCACTAAGACGGGCCTTTACAAAGGCAATATACTGGGTCATCCCGGTGATGATCATGTCATCAACATAGAGAAGAAGAAGAGTCCGACCACGAGGAGAAAGGTGAATAAACAATCTTTGGATCATGAGCACTGGCTGAAAAACCAGCGGCAGTGACCACAGAGGCAAAACGCTCAAACCAGGCGCGGGGGGCTTGCTTAAGGCCATAGAGAGATCGACGAAGACGACCTACCATGCCATCAGGAACAAAATACCCAGGTGGTGGCTGCATGTATACCTCCTCACGCAGCTCACCATTAAGAAAGGCATTCTGAACATCAAGCTGAGATATAGACCAGTGGCGTGTAGAGGCAACGGCAAGAAGTGTACGAACAGTGGTCATATGGGCCACAGGAGCAAAAGTCTCGTCAAAATCACGACCATGCTCCTGCTGAAAACCGCGAGCCACAAGACGAGCTTTGTGACGCTCAAGAGAACCATCGGAGCGAGTCTTAACCTTGTAGACCCACTTACAAGTGATGGGACGGACTCCGGGAGGAAGAGAAACAAGATCCCAGGTACCAGTGCGTTCAAGAGCAGCAATCTCCTCTGCCATCGCAAACTGCCATTCAGGATGAACAACGACCAGATGATAAGAAGTCGGCTCAAGAACAGCAGCACCAGCAGTGGGAAATCCAAAGCGATCAACAGGCGGACGAGGGCGATAACGCAAGCCATAAGTAGGATGAGAGGAAGATGACGACTCACCCACAGAGGCATCCACAGGTCGTGAACGACGAGTGTAATGTTGAGGAAAAGATGGAACAATAGAAGGAGGAATCGCCAAGGTAGAATCGGGGGGTGGCGACGAAGAAGTCACCGGAGATGAAGGTGTAGAATCCGGTGACATGCTAGGCGAGGAGACCGGGGAAGATGGGGGCTGCAAATTGACGAGAGGTGGAGAAGCAGAGGGAGTGGAACGAATGAACACATGCTCGACTGGGGTGATAGGCGAGTCGGGAAAAGTGAGGAAAGAGACATCCTCCACTGAAAAAGTCGAGGAAGATGGGCGTGGGTAGAAGGGACGAGACTCATCAAAAGTCACGTCTCAAGAGATACGCATCCGACGACTGATAGGATCCCAACAACGATAGCCCTTATGCTCATCATCAGATCCTAAGAAGACACACTCAACAGATCGAGCGGTCAGTTTGCGCGCTCATGAGGGCAAGAAGAACATAGCAAACACAACCAAACAAGCGAAGCATCGAATAATCGGGGGAACGATCAAAAAGACGCTCGAAAGGAACACCACCCTGTAGAGTAGTGGAAGGTTGTATATTGATAAGATAGGTGGAGGTGGAGACGGCCTCAGCCCAAAAATGAGGTGGGAGAGAGGCAGCAATCATCAATGCACGAGCCGTCTCAAGAAGATGTCGATGCTTGCGCTCAGCCACACCATTCTGAGCATGAGCACCAGGACAAGAGAATTGAGAGAGAGTCCCTTGCTCAGCAAGAACAACACACAACATCTTAGAGATATACTCACCAGCAGAGTCAGCACGAAAAACACGAATGGGTGAAGAGAACTGAGTTTGAACCATGGCAGCAAAACGCTTATAAATAGACAACACCTCACTACGAGAAGTCATGAAATAAAGCCATGTGTAACGAGAGAAATCATCTATGAAAATAATATAGTATTTATGACCACCTTTCGAAGCGAAAGGAGCCGGACCCCATACATCAGAATGGACTAAATCGGACGGACGGTTAGACACTGACTCACTATGTGAATATGGCAACTGAATCTGCTTACCTAGACGACAACCCTGACAATCTAAAGAGACATCTCCTGAGACGGACCCCAGAAGACCTCGACGAACTAAAGATGACAACCGAGAACCACACAGATGACCAAGTCGATGATGCCACTGCTTGAAGGAACCAGTAATGGAGGCGATCAAGGTAAGAACCTGGCGATGGTGGTGGCAGCGGAAGGAACATGAAGCCAGTCCAACTCCCAAAGACCCTGAGAATCACGGCGGCGAGGGCCAGCCCCAACCAGAGTGTGCGTGTGACGGTCCTGGACAGAACAAGAGTCAACGTCAAGGATGACGCGACAACCAGAATCAGTAAGTTGACCAGCAGAAAACAGATTCATGGTAAGTCGAGGAACATGAGCAACATCAGGAACATAATAAGAAGGAGTGATAAGATTGCCTCTACTAACAATGTAAAGTGGAGTACCATCAGCAAGTGAGAACATGAACAGGAGAATCCAAAGTGATCAAGAGAGGACAAACCGAAGAATGAGAAGACATATGAAAAGAAGCTCCAGAGTCCGAACCCATGGGGATGTACCGACCGTAGAGGGTGGTTGCTCAAGGCAGAAGCATCACCACAAAACCAGCAAGACTACCGAGGAAGAACTCGAAGCCGCGAGCGACGCTTAAGTCTCGAATATCCTGCTCACCAAAGCAATGGCTGAAGCTGTCGAGGTAGATGACGAAGTCCCCAAGATGATGATCGCGCCATGGAGTGTTTCCTTTCGTAGCATCGGGACTCAATATGACCATCATTGTTGCAGTAGTCGCAATGTGGACGGGGGCGACCTGAGCCTCCAGAAGGAGTGGGCAGGAGCGGCGGAGCACTTGAGCGAGAAGGGGTCGGTGCAGCAGGTGGCGTGGAAGGAGGCCGAGTAGCGAGCACAAAGGGAACCTCCAGCAAACCAGCACCACGTAAGCGAGTCTCCTCAGCACGAATCTCAGAAAGCACCTCCATGAGAGAAATACGGCCACGAGTAAACAACTGAGCACGTCGGGGCTCAAACTCCTTACGGAGCCGAGACAGGAACTCGTAGACGCGATGAAACTCCAAATTGGCCTGGACAGCCTGACAACAGGGGCAAGTACGACAACCAGCATTGCGGAGAGAATCAAGCTGGCGCCAGATAGCAGAACTCTGTGCATAGAAGTCATCAATAGTAGAGTCACCCTGCTGAAGAGCATGCTCCTGACGGACCACGAAGGTATAAGGCATCACCAGAGGGCTGATAGCTACCGACGAAGACGGGTCCACATCTCAAAGACAGAGGAAGACCCAAAACTCGAAGCAAATCGAGGCGTAACACTAGCAGTGAGAACAGCTGCAAGACGAGCATCATCATCAAGCCACCGGGTATAAACAGACGAGCACCATGATACGTCTCAAGAGCCTCCTCATAAGCCAAAACCTCTCTTCATAAGCACGATCAGCAGCCTCATCAAGAAGCTTAGCCACAGCCTTGGCAGCCTGATTAGCATCCGTAGGAAGAACCGTGGAGTCGGCGGAGTAGGGGCCACCGGAGGAACCGGACGTGGTGGACAGCAGACCGCCGTAAAGAACACCCTGAGACGGATGCCATGCATGTGAATGCGCATGAAGCCGTGAACTCGTGTAGTTAGTACCATCGAAGATCACCGGACAAATGAGGAACAGCAACATAGCTCGAGGACGAGACATTGCACCCTTTTTGTGTCTTTTTACAACCGCTGGAAGCCCGATCCGATCCGGAGGGCAGAATCGAGCAGCTAAGCGACGGGTCCGATCGGGAGGTGAGCAGGAAGAGGAGTAGCTCGGCTGCAGGATTCGTCCTGGCAGCTGGTAATTTGGAGCAAGGCGTCACGTGAAGCTAGAGCTGGAGCGATCTGGAGTTCACGTGAAGCTGGAGCGATCTGGAGGACACGCGGGTCGGCCGCTTTGTCACGTGGGCTGGAACGCCTAACTGCAAGATCTGCGAGTCGCCGATCCAATCGAGAGATAAAGGGGGGGCGAGCAACACCAGATCCGAGAGGACAATGAGCAGGCGACTGCGATCCGACTTTGAGTGCGATCGGGAGCGGAGAGAGAAGCAGCCGCGGTGCCACGGGAGGATCAATCACACGAGTTGCAGCGTGTAAAAAAATTAACCTAGCTCTAATACCATGTTAGGAATAAGCAACTTGTATTCCCATGAGGCCATAGGCCGATATATATACATGTACAGGTGTGGAACATATGCAGGAAACCCCTTATACAACGGGATTAATACAAAGGGGCACATGACTTATATTATAACTCTAACAGCATCCACGCGTCAGCAGCTGGCAGGACCTGAGGTTTTTGTTTTTTAAGGGGGTGGGTTTAGGGAGTTTTGGGGGGTTAATTTAGGGTGTTAGCTAACTAATAGAGAGAAGTGTAGTCGGTGTACAAAAGTAGGGGCTCTTCTTTTGACCCCTTTACTAGTTCACGGGCAGTCAGAGCCACGCGCCGCGACCACACAAAGCAGAGCAAGGGAGGGGAGCCGGAGAGAAGCCGGCGCCCAAGGCAAACAAGACAACGCCAAGGCCAAGAACACAAAGAAGCAGAGGGGCGCAGCGGGTTCCCCCGGCAAGACCCTTGCCGGGACATCTCGCCCACGCCAACAGAGCGCGCCACCCTTGAGCACACGGGCTCCAACTCAACCAACCACGTTGGGCCAGGGCTCGGGAGGCACCTCCGTGGTAGCATGCAGATCTTTGTCAAGACCATAGAGATATGTGGTCAGATGAAGATTAGAAGACGGCGACCCTCGACGGGATCCTTGCCGAGGAGATCCACAAGATCCCCGGCAAGCGCCTTGCCAGGGACGACTGCAACGCCACGGCAAGATCCTTGCCGGGCCCCCCGGCAAGGCCCTTGCCGAGGGCATTAGCGGGGCCACTGCCAGGCCCGCACCAACCAAGACTCCACCGCCGTTCACATGCAACTGCCAGCCCAACCAGCTGGGCAGGCACCTGCGTGGCAACATGTAGCTTCCAGGACAACTCAGCGAGCGCCTGCGTGGCGGCATGCGGACCTTCGTGAAGGCCCTACCACCGCGCCACCTCAGCTGCATGCCTACCTACATGGCGCCGCATGCACCGCTGGCCAGGGCGTGTGTCGAAGCGAGGAGGAGCGGTGACTGATGGGACGGGCCTCGTTCCCGTCCCCAATAATACAAGGGGACACCTAAGCTATGCATTAAATGCACTTTATCCTGTAATACGAGCGATAATTAAGCTCATAGCACTGTAGGCCTTTCCACCTCTTGTGTGCCACTGTGGTAGCCCCTTTCGACTATAAAAGGAGGCCCTTGGCATACTGGAGGGGGATTCGGCTCTTTTGAACCACGCAGCCACCATAGCTAGTTCAAGAGCTCAAGAACTCTCTGAAATACAGCCACCAAAGCAGGACTAGGGTATTAGCATCCTCGCGGCCCGAACCTGGGTAAATGATCCTCAGTCCGATCGTTATCCTCGCTCTTCTCACAACCTGCGCCAAGCAACCATAGTAGGGATTCTTGTGATCCCATAGGTGTCGTTTCCCACCGACATCTTTGGCGCGCCAGGTAGGGGGTGGGATTGTGAGAATCTGGTCTAGTAGTTAGCCTCGCAGTTCTTCATCGCCATGGCTTCTAAAGGAGAAGACGGCCAGGAGAAAACGGCGCCATCTGCAAGTGCGATGGACGCCAATGCGGCAACAGAAAAGCTAAGTCATGCCGAACCTTAAATCTTTCCTCTTTATATAAGGTTATTCCCCTCGGAGATCTCGTTCCTTGTACGGAAAACCTGCACGCAAAGGGACCCTCCCGCGATTGGCAACGCCCTTGTTCTGTTTCGAGTCTGCTCAACAGCTCAAGCGGCCGCGTCGAGAGTGGCAGGATAGCCTTCCGCACTTGACAACGCTCTCGATTCTGACTCGAGTCAAGCTCGACAGTTCGGGCGGCCGTGTTAAGGGCGGCAAGGTGGTTCGCCCGGCAGCAAGCACACCCGGCAGGCCATTGGGATCCGTCCTCAAGACGCCGCCCTGGGTTTACGCGCCGGCAAACCTACCCAGTTAACATAGGGTGGACGTACAAAGGAAAATCGAACAGGAAAATAACATGCATAATATTAAAAAGTACTGCAGAGTTATATTACATCAAATTGTTGCTGCGGTTCTAACTAAAGATAGAAATTGTCTTGGTCATGAACCTGCAGCGGTGATAAGAAACGGGGTGCCTAATTCCGGCACTGGCCCTCCACCCTTTGGATTCTGTCAATGAGGCTGATGATGGGCTTGACACGTTCCCTGAGCGGCGCGAGGTCCGTACCCTCTGGCAAGCTCTCCAGCGCGGCGTCGAAGTCAAGGGTGGGGTTCCAGTACGCCACCTTGGTGAGGACCTTGGTCATGGCGCCCCGGCAGAGCCTTTGGTTCTCGTCCGCCAAAGAAGCCGCCCTGTTGGAGTGAAACTGCTCCAGGGCCCCGAGAACACACTCAAAGAACAGGGTCAGCTTGGCGTTGGTGGTCCCGCTGCGCTCTGGGGCGTACCTCACATTTGGCATCCCCATAGCGGCTAGCTGCGGGGTGATCCTGCCGGCGACGTCCTCGAGACGGCCGATCCAGCGGTTCACGCCCTCCGCGGAATCCTTGTGCTCGGCGGCCTCGTTCTTCCGCAGCTGCTTCTCGGTCTCCAGCTCCTTGGCCAGGGTCCCCTCCTGGGCCTTGGCCTCCGTGAGCATCCCCTCAAGACCCTCCAGCTTTAGCTTGAGGTCCTTGATGGAGTTGTTGGCCTTGGAAAGCTCCCCGGCCCTGCTGATGGCCGTGCCCTGCGCCTCCGTCAGGGCGCCGTTGAGCGTGTCCTTCTCCTGGGACAGCTTCAGGGCCTGCTCCTTCTGCCCGTCCCGCTCCACCTCCAGCTCCTTCACCTTGCCGGCGTGAACCAGAGCCTGGGCATCGAGCGTCTCCCTATGCCTCTGCTCCATCTCTTGGGTCCGCTGCGCGACCAGCTTCTCCACCTCCTCGTCCTTGGCGCGGAGTTTGGCGTCAAGGTCCGCCTAGCGTTTGGCAAGGTCCTCCTCCTGGGAGTTCAGCGCGGCCTGGTGCTGGGTCCTGGCGGCCTCGGCTGCGGTGGCCAAGCCATCCGTCGTCTCCTGGGCCTTCTTGATCTCGGCTAGCTTCATGGTGAGCTCCACGTTGCGCTTGGCCAACTCGCCCTGGGCGGCCTTCAGCTCTTCGCTAGCTTGGCGGAACCAGGTCTGCGCCTCGGCGATGCGCACCTCGAGGTCCGCCTCTGCCTTGTCCACCGTTGCCATCCTAGACTTGACCTTGTCCAGGCAGGCGCAGTGGAGCGCCTGGAGCCTCCGGAAGTTGGCGCCCATGGCCTAGAGAAGCCGCTCCTCCTGAGAGCCGTCTCCACCAGCGCTCGGCTCGTTGACAACCTCGAGCCCGGCGGCGGCAAGCACCTCCTCGTCAAACACCTCTCCCTCGAGGGGCGCCCTGGAGCTGGACGCCCCTGGGAGGTGGACGAAGAGGTCGTCGGTCACCCTCAGATACCTGCAGGAGCCGGAGGCAGCAGAAGAGGAGGGCTGGTCATCGACCACCTACTCCTCGGTGGCGGCCTTGCCGGCCTCTCTGGCAGACCCCTTGCCGGGCTCCCCGGCAGGCCCCTTGCCGGCCTCTTCGGCAGTAGCCTTGTCGGGCTCCCGGGAAGGCCCCTTGGCGGCGTCCTTCGCAGCGCCCCTGGCGTTTTCCTCGGTGGCAATCTTCTCGGCCTCCGCCGTGGCGTCCTTGGCAACATCCTCAATAACGGTGTCCAGGTCCTCCCAGTCCGCCGAGAGAGGATCTGGATATCAAGAAGAGGGTGAGGTGAAACCGAGACCAAGATTCAAAAAGAAGAAAAGGAACAGGGACGAAGGGCGAGCGGCTTACCAGCGCCGGGCTGGGAAGCAGAAGTCCCCTTCCTGCCAACATTTGGCGCCGAGGCAAAGCCACTGGCGCCCAAGTTCTCCTCCTCCTCCTCCTCCGTGTGCATGGGCTCGGTGCTTGGCGCCCTTGCCAGGGACGCCCCTCGGGGCGGCGTGGTCGATGGGGGCGGCGTGTTGGGAGTAGCCCTTTGTGGCTCCTCCTGCCGCTGCTCTCCTCCTGCATCCACGACAAGGTCAGCACCAAAGTATCATACCCCTGACACATGTCGACGAGGGGTGAGTGATGAACTTACGCTGGGGGCTGCGCCGGGGGCTGCTGTCCGGGCTGCTCAACACCACCAGTGGCGCTCTTGAAGTACCAGCCGGGGGCTGGCCGCACGCCGAGGCCTTGGCCCTCTTCACCCTCTGGGCCAGCGTCTCTGCGTCCTTGCAAAGATAAAAACAAGTCAAGGCAAGCGGCACAGATTGAGGAGATGGAGATGACAGAAAGGAGCAGAATACTTACTCGTCATCCACCTCCTCCTCTGTTGCTTTCCTTTTCCTTCTGGGCTGAGGGAACCGAAGTCGAAGGTGACCTCCGCGTCGACGTCTGCCGGAGGAGAGGAGGAGGGTGGGGTCTGCACGCGCTTGGACGAAGAGGAGGCAGATGCTTTCTTCTTCGCCACCGCAGCCTTCACCACCTTCTTCGCCGTCGCGGCCCTCGTCTGACGTGCGGACTCCTCCGGAGACTTTGGCCGCCGCGCGGCCTTGACGGGCCGAACCGGCTCGCCAGAAGTGGCCCGCCGCAGGACTCGCCCTCTCCCGGTGACCGGAGGGTCAACAACCTCGGGCTCCTCCGACGACGACTCGTCGGCCGCATCTTCAACAAGAGGAGCCCCGGTGCCGGCGCTGCTGGCCTCCCCAGCGGCCTCCGCCCACCTGGCAAGCTCCTCCTCCTCCGCGGCCGTCACATCCTTGTCCTCCATGCCATAGGCGCTGCCGGCCTCCTCGGCAAGCTTCGCCTCCATCGCCCTGGCGGCGATGTAGTCCAGCTCCGCCTGGGTGGTGTCCTCGATAAGCCGCGGCTCGGGGGTGACGTACCCCTCATGCAAGGTGACGAAGAAGTCTTGCACTTGAATGTCCTCCGGCTCGACCCAGCTCGGGTCAAACCCATGCGCGTTGAAGTCTGACATCATGGCGATGATGTCGGTTGATACGTCTCCAACGCATCTATAATTTATGAAGCATTCATGCTATATTATTATCTTTTTTGGATGTTTATGGGCTTTACTAAGCACGTTTATATTATTTTTGGGACTAACCTATTGTCGGTGTACAAAAAGAGGGGTACACTCTTTGTACCCCTATGACTGTGTCTGCAGGCGATCTGAGCCACCTGGCGCTTGCCGCACCAAGCACGGCGAGGGAGGTGAAACCAAGGTAAGGCCGAAGCCGAAGAGGAGCGGAACGACGCCAAGACCAAGACCACAAAGAGCAAGGGGGGGAGCGGACTCCCCCGGCAAGATCCTTGCCGGGGAGCGGTTCTAGCAGGCCCGGCAAGACCCTTGCCGGGGCAGCTCACCCCACGCCTATGGAGCGAGTCACCCTTAAGTCCACTACCCCCATGGGGCAAGGATTCGGGAGACATCCCCGTGGTGGCATGCAGATCTTTGTGAAGACATTCAAAGATCAGATACACACTTGAGAAGATGATGATCCTTGGCGGGATCCCAGCCAAGGAGGACCCTGAGCCCCGGCAAGAGCCTTCTTGGGGATGACGGCAAGCGCCAGCAGAAGACCCTTGCCGGGGCCTGGCAAAACCCTTACCGAGGACACCGTGGGGCCACCATCAGCCCGCACCGGTCGCGCCTCCACCGCCGTTCGCATGCAGGCTGCCGACCCAACCAGTTGGGCAGGCACTGCGTGGCGGCGTCAGATCTTCGTGGAGACCCACCACTGCGCCACCTCGATTGCGTGCTGCCTACATGGCACCACGAGCACCGCTGGCGAGCGGCGTGTCAACACCGGAGGGAGCGGCGGACAGACGGGACAGAGTCTCCCGACCCGATAAAGTAAGGACACCTAAGCGGGCGCATTAAATGCGCCTTGTCATGTAATGCGAGGACAAGCTCGCATTCAGATATCTTTCCACCTCCGTGTGCCCTTTGTGGCAGCCCTTTCCTATAAAAGGAGGCCCGAGGCGACCAGGAGAGGGATTCGGCTTTTTGGAGCTCCTCACGCCCCATAGCTAGCCCAAGAACACAGATATACAATCCGCCAAAGCAGGAGTAGGGTTTTACACATCCTCGCGGCCCGAACCTGGATAAACGAACCGCGTGCTACCTGTTTGATCCGCTCTTCTCACGACCCCCGCACCCCGCAACCGCAGTAGGGATTCTTGTGATCCCATAGGTGTCGTTTCCCACTGACATCTTTGGCGCGCCAGGTAGGGGGCGCGGAGTTGTGAGAATCGGCTTTAGCAGTTAGTTCGACGCTTCTTCATCATCATGGCACCCAAGAGGAAGACGACGGTGGCGGTTGGCCCGTCGGAGGCCGGGCATCCCGCCCTGACGCGGGCGAGCAGCGGACCGGTCGCTGAAAGGACCCGGGGCGCTGTTCGTGAACACCAACACCGTCCCAGCAGTCGGAGTTTAGGAGGCGGCGATTTTCGTGCGCCTGGCAACGAGCCGCGCGCCGCCAAATCCGAGGATGGAGCCGGGCCCTCCGCGGGTGGCGCGGGGCCTTCCAGGCTCGCTGCCGCCCCGCCTGAGGGCAACGCAAGGGCTTCCAAGACTCCCACGCTGGCGCCAACGGCGCGCCCCTCTCAAGTGGCCCACGACGAACGGCGTGGCCGCACCGAAGACCCCGGGCGTCGCCTCGGGAAGAGCCCCAAGCGCCACTCCCGGGATGTAGAAGACCTGCCCGCTCGCCGAGGCGCTGGTGAAGATGGCTTGCGGCCGCGCGGTCGCGATAGAGCTCCTTCTGACATGATCAGAAGTCGAAGCGCGTCGCGATCCGTGCAGGTTTCGCTGCCACCGACGCCAGTAGAAGCCTTGGCGCGCGCGCAGTTGCTCCTCGATTTTCCTCCCACTACGGGGAAACTCGACGAATGGAGAGCCACCATCCAAAGCCTTGTTGCGGTGGCCAACAAAGACGAGCTGAGCCCGGCGGAGCCCCCGGGTCGACGTTCCGACGGAGTCCCGCGTACCAGTGGCAGGAAAGCTGGTGGCGCCGCGACCATGGTGCATTCGCCTCCTCCTCGCCCGGTACCACGGACACCTGCCCGTCGCGATGTTACGGGCGACGAGATCTCCATAGCGTCGTCCGACCCGCGGGCCCACCGGGACCAATGCCAGGTCCTTCGGGATCGGGAACATGAAGACGCTCGGACCACCATCGAGCGCTGGCGTGGAGCACGCCACCAGTCAAATAGGCGAGCAGGGCCCGTTGTGGACCACCCGGCACCGGAGAGCCCTGGAGGCCCGCCTTACGAGGTAGGCTGCCCGGCTTTTAGCCATGAGCTGCGGCAGTTCCAGTGGCCCACTCACCGCACTTTCAAACCTAACATGGGCGAGAAGTACAGCGGCAAGACTCACCCGTCCGAGTTCCTCAGCATCTACACCATCGCGATGCAGGCTGCGGAGCCCGCGGCGATAAGGTGCTTGCAATTACTTTCCGTTGGCTCTTAAACCAACGCCATGTCATGGTTGATGCACTTGCGGTGAACTCCATTTCCTCCTGGTCGTATTTGTGCCATGAGTTCGTAGGCGCCTTCACTTTGGCGGTCACCAAGCTCATGGCCAAGCAAAAATCTACCACGTCATTCCCCGGAAGGGGGAGAGTCTCCATAAGTACATCTGAGAGGTTCAGCGGGTGCGGTACAATATCCTCGATGTTCACCTCGCCCGCCATCATCGGCGCGTTCCATCGAGCGTCACGTAACGCAAGATCGCGAAGAGGCTGGCAATGAACAAGGTGAAGGATGTCGCGAGCTCTATGTTCTCGCCGACAAATGTGCTCGGGCTGAAAGGAAGGAAGTAGTACCGGCGAAGGCGGCGGAAACCGACTCCTCGAGATGAGGACACCGCCGCCCAGGCGAAGAAAGGCCGCGCCGCAACAGAAGCGCAAAGGAAAAGCCGTGCTTGCCGTCGAGGGTCTGATGACACCGGCTCCACCAAGAAAACCAAAGCGGATGACCCGGCAAGGAAATTGCGGATGTGTCGCCCTGCCGGGCCTTGGCGACTGCCGAAAGCGAGCAACTCCAACAAGCGATCTTGCAAGATCCGTTGCACAAAGGCCATGCTCTCCAAGACTGCCCGACAGGTTGAGCTCCGCTTGAAGCAGAGGGCTGAATATGAGAGGCGGGACAAGGAGAAGGGCCAAGGCGGTCTTGAGGATCCGGCAAGAAAGCGCGGCGGCGAAGCGAACGTCGTGGCAAGGAGAAACAACAAGAGAGGCCCGCTCGGGGCCGTGACAGAAATCCAGAAGATGACGATCATGAAGAGGACGACGAGTCCGGCGACCCAGAGTTTCAGAAAGCTACAGAGGCCATGTGAGTCGACGGCGGCGCTTCGCTGCATACCTCTCGGCGCCGGCTTAAACGGTGGGCGCGAGAGATCACAGCGGCAGAGCCGTCGTTTGATGCCCAAAGGCCGCTGAAGTGGTCCAGCACACCTATCATTTTTGACTCTGAGGATCACCCTGATCGCACTACTGCGGTCGGGTGTTTGCCTTTGTTGGTTTCACCAACGATACGCAACCTCAAGGTGACAAAGATGTTAGTCGATGGCGGGGCTGGTCTGAACTTGATCTCGCCTGCCGTGATCGAGAAGCTATAGATTCCTGATGGAGACCTCGAAGAGACAGACACGTTTCAAGGGGTCAGCCCGGGAAGAAGCCAACCCAAGGGAAAGGTCACGCTGCCCGTAACTTTCGGAAGCGACCTGAACTTCAGGACGGAGAAGATTGTGTTTGATGTTGCCAAGATCCCCTTGCCCTACAACAGGATCCTTGGCCGCCCAGCGCTGGCCAAGTTCATGGCAGTGTCGCACTACGCATACAACACCCTGAAGATGCCGGGGCCCGTGACGATCATCACCATCCCCTCCGACAAGAAAGATGCGCTGATCTGCGCCGACCAACTGTACCAGCAAGCAATGCGGCTGCGCGCCGCCAGAGGCACTGCTCCTGCTGCTGGGACCCGGGAGGGAAGAAGAAGAAGAAGGCGGTGAGACCTCGGGCGCGCACTCGGCAAGCGCACCTCTTGAGTGTAGCGCTGTCATCGAGGGCGTGCGAGAGAGCTCGCTTGGCGGAAGCAAGAAGTCTGAGGCCACGCCGCGGGAACCAAGAAGGTTTCCGTCAATGAGGGACGCACGTGAGGAGCTTTACCATAAGCTCCACCCTTGGCGACAAATAGGAAGGCGCTCGTCACCTTCCTGCGGCGAATGTCGATGTGTTTGCATGGCAAGCTTCCTACATCCCGGCGTTCTGTGGAGGTGATTGAGCACCACCTTGCTGTCTGTCCTCATCGCGGCCCGTCAGCGAAGATCGGGAAGCAAGCTTTGGGCGACAAGAGTTCATCACGGAAGAGATCCGGAAGCCGGAGGCAGCGGTGCTGGTAAGAGGAGTGCTCCATCCAGCGTGGTTGGCCAATCCGGTCGTGGTGCGCAAGGCAAATGGGAAGTGGAGGCTGTGTATTGATTACACAGATATCAATAAGGCTTGTCCTAAAGACCCCTTCCCGCTGCCGCGCATCAACCAGATTGTTGACTCCACAGCTGGATGTGATCTGTTGTCATTCCTCGATGCCTACTCCGGCTACCACCAGATCTTCATGGCAAAGGAAGATGAAGAAAAAACAGCATTCATCACTCCATGTGGTACGTATTGTTTCATACGGATGCCTTTCGGGTTGAAGAGTGCTGGTTCGACGTTTGCGAGGGCGGTCCAGATTGGTTTTGAACCCCAGCTCCATAGAAATATGGAAGCTTATATGGATGACATAGTGGTCAAAACCAAGGACAGGGCAACCCTCATACCGGATTTGCGGGAGACATTTGCAAACCTGAGCAAGATCAACCTCAAGCTGAACCCTGAGAAGTGTGTCTTTGGCGTCCCGTCCGGCAAGCTCCTCGGGTTCTTTGTGTCACAGCGTGGGATAGAGGCCAATCCGAACAAGATCAAAGCTATAGAGCAGATTGAAGCACCCAAGCGAATCAAGGATGTGCACCGTTTTGCTGGTTGTGTCGCTGCCATGTGCAGGTTCATATCCAAGTCTGCCGAGCGCGCCCTCCCCTTTTTTAAGATTCTGAAAAAGGCGGGCCCAGTGGAATGGACGCCAGAAGCCGAAGCAGCATTGCAAGATTTGAAGAAGTACCTCTCCTCCGCACCAACACTAGTTGCGCCCAGGCCCCAGGAGCCGTTGCTGCTATACCTAGTGGCAACGAACCAGGTGGTCAGCGCCGCGCTAGTGGCGCAGAGGGAGGTTGACGATGAAGTAATGGCAGCAACAGAGCCCGACGCCACCAATGCGGAGACGACACAGCTGGTCGAAGTGCCGCCAAAGAAGAAAGTGATACAACGCCGGTCTACGCCGTTAGCTCCCTCTTGCGAGGGGCTAGGTCGAGGTACTCGGTGTGCAAAAACTGCTCTTGACCTTCTCATGGCCTCGAGGAAGCTGCGTCACTACTTCCGCACTGCGAGGTCCTTTGTCGTCACTCGCCTCCCTCTACAGCGGATATTGCACAACCCAGATGCGACGGGGAGGATTGTGGAATGGGCACTAGAGCTGTCCAGCTTTGGCCTCAAGTTTGAAAGTACTTCGACGATTCAGAGCCGAGTCCTGGCGGAGTTCATTGCAGAGTGGACCGCAAAACTTGACGAAGAAACCCAAGAGACTGCTCTCCCCGGCAAGGAGGCAAGTTGCAATTGGATTATGTACTTTGATGGGGCTTTCTCCCTGCAAGGTGCCGGGGCTGGCGTACTGCTCGTCACCCCCACCGGAGAGCACCTCAAGTACGTTATCCAGATGCACTTCCCCAGGGAGGTATCGACAAATAACACGGCAGAGTACGAAGGGCTGCTCGCCGGTCTTAGGATCGCGGCGGACCTCGGAATCAAAAAGCTCATCGTTAGGGGCGACTCGCAGCTTGTCGTCAAGCAAGTCAATAAGGATTACCAGAGCCCGTTGATGAAGGCCTACTGAGGGAGTCCTGGACTAGGGGGTGTCTGGATGGCCGAACTATCATCTTTGGTCGGACTCCTGGACTATGAAGATAGAAGATTGAAGACTTCACCCCGTGTCCGGATGGGACTTTCCTTGGCGTGGAAGGCAAGCTTGGCGATACGGATATGTAGATTTCCTACCATTGTAACCGACTCTGTGTAACCCTAACCCTATTCGGTGTCTATATAAACCGAAGGGTTTTAGTCCGTGGGGCGAACAACAATCATACCATAGGCTAGCTTCTAGGGTTTAGCCTCCTTGATCTCGTGGTAGATCTACTCTTGTACTACCCATATCATCAATATTAATCAAGCAGGGTAGGGTATTACCTCCATCGAGAGGGCCCGAACACAGGTAAAAACATCGTGTCCCTTGTCTCCTGTTACCATCCGCCTAGGCGCACGATTCGGGACCCCTACCCTAGATCCGCGGTTTTGACACGACACCTCGTTGATGAAGTGAGAAAGCTGGAAGAAGCGTTTCGACGGTATCTGGCTGAACCGTTCCCCGGACGGAGAACGATATCGCCGATTACAGTCGCGCGCTGCCCTCAAGCTACGTGGAACAAGGTACCTTTGTGCTTCAGCTAACTCAGCCATCCGTTGATAGGGCAGAACAAGAGGAGGAAATCAGGGCCCGGCAAGTACTTTCCAGCCGAGCTCCCCGGAGCCGCCGGCAAGGATGTTGCCGGGGACACTGAGCCCGCCACGGGACGGCTAGCTCCGGCGGAGCGTCAAGATCTTCCGTCGAGACAGCCGCTCCTGATGGAGAAATGCCTTTAGTCCTCGCCGTCGAGCCCCGAGCTCCAGCGTGGGCACAGCATACCGTCCGATTCCTCCGAGACGAAATTTCACGAGGAGCAGGAAGAAGCGGAAAAAGTTGCCCATCGCTCGCCATGTACCGGTTAAATCGATGGCGTCCTATACTGAGAAGAGACCGAGCGGTGTGAAATTGAAGTGCATCCCTCGTGAGGAAGGATTTGGAGCTGTTGGCGAGAGATACGGAGGCATATGTGGATCCCACATCGGTCAAGAGCCCTTGCGGCAAGGCATTCCGGCAAGGTTTCTTACGCCCACCGCCCTCGAGATGCAACAACACTTTCGTCACCGGTGTGAAGCGTGTCGATTCCATTCGAAAGCTTCATCGGCCAGTTCAAGCCCTTCAAACCATTCCTCTCTCCGGCCCTTCTCGATGCAGGGGCTCGACATCTTGGGCCCTTTCCCCGGCTGTCGGGGCTTTGAAATACTTATGCGTTGCAATCGACAAGTTCACAAAGTGGTCGGAAGTGGAGGCAGTGAGGAAGGTCACAGCTCAGTCAGCCGTCAAGTTCTTCAAGGGGCTAGTGTGCCGTTTCGGCGTACCCAACATGGTCATCACTGACAACGGCACACAGTTCACAAGCCGCACCTTCATGCAATATACTCAAGACCTCGGCAGCAAAGTCTTTTTCGCTTCCGTTGCTCACCCATGAAGCAACGGACAAGCTGAGAGGGCAAATGCTGAAGTGTTGCGAGGCTTAAGGACCAAGACCTTTGACAGGCTGCACAAGAGCGGAAGGCGTTGGGTTGATGAGTTGCGGCGGTTCTTTGGTCAATCGGGGCGACACCGTCGAGCCACCGGCGGACACCTTCGCCCTGGTATCGGGCGGAAGCGATTATCCCCCCGAACTCATACACGGGTCACCTCGAGTGCTCGCTTATGATGTGCTTGAGCAAAACAAGCTGCGGCAAGGCGGCCTTGCTCCTTGAGGAAGATCGTCTTGGTGGCTGAGAGCAGCACGCTACCGACAAGCCTTGCGCCGCTACCATAACCGCAAGGTTCATGCCGGAGCCTTGAGGAAGCGACCTTGTTCTTGGCGCATTCAATCGGCCAAGAATTCCAACAAGTTGGCCTTGAAGTGGGAAGGCCCTTATCGGTATCTGAGTCACCGGGCCCGGCTCGATCCTTTGGAGACGAAGATGCCATTCGGTGAGTAATTCCTGGAACATTGAGCATCTTCGCAAGTTTTACCCGTAAAGCGGCTTGCGGGCCCCTCGAAAACCACCTTTTGTACAAGCATTGCCGATGATGCATGTAACCCTTTGTACAAAGCGGGCGCAGACCACGAGCATAAATAAATGAAGCTGGCGCCCTAAGTTATAACATGCATGCTAGGTCGAGTCTAAATCCTTGGTTAGGGTTGATAGTGCTTGGCGGCGACTAACCCTAGCTTAGAGGTCGAATGTGCGTCCCTTTGCCGTTCTTTAGTCTTCTTTGGTTCGCAGGACTCACACATATCCTTGCGGACCATAAGGATGAAAAAGAGGAGGAGGACGGACCAGCATCTAGACCCGGCAAGCGATGTGCGGGGGCTGCAAGAGCAAAGTTCACCCACGGCAAACCAAAGTTGCAGGGGGCTGCAGCTTCAGATAAGTTTTTCATCCCTTGTCATGCATCCCCTTATGGACTGAGGTATGTGAAACCTCGTTTCTTCCTAAAGCTACCGTGCTCCCCTAAAACTCTAGGCCCCGGGGCTCGTTCCTGCGGCCAGGTTTGGTTGTAGTCGCGGCAGCAAAATGATGGAACAAGGGGCTTAAACCCACTTCATCCCTGCCTCCGCCGAACGCGTGAGAAAGGTTGAGCGAAGTGGGAAGACAGCAAGGCCTGTTGCCGGGTAAGGAAATGTTTATCTTAAAGATATCAAAGATTCGCTCCTTGTCGTGGGTTCTACCCGCAAACAAATGACCCGGCAAACATCCCGTTTTCATTAAAAACATTCCGTTCAGGTACAGTCCATAGGGAATGAAAAACATGAATAATGGGATTACAAGTTCTAAATTCAGCTAAGGCCCGAAGGCTTACAAGTTGAAAAAAGATAAGGTGCCCGTAACCCCTTTCTTGTCCCTCTCCTCAGGAGGTAGGTCAAGGAGGCGAAAAAGGCAAAAGGAGCGCCTAGGCGAGCTACGGGTGGCAGAAGACACCAAGAGAACATCTCGGTGGCCGTCCAAAGGCTGGATGGTGATTGCGGCGCCGAAGTAGAGTTCAAAACGGCGCGGCAGGGGCGTCAAGACGCGCGTCGAGCAGCGTCGATGTCTGGCGTACTCGACTTGGCCTTGCCGCCCGCCCTCTTCCTCTTCCGCAGCCTCCCAACGCCAGCCGCCCAAAGGCGACCGAGAAGTTCAAGGGCGGCGACCACGGATGATGGGGCGCCCGGTGCCGCCGCGGGCGGCGCTTCGACACCTAGTCGGACCCGTCATCCTGCCGCCCGCTACCTCGTCGTCGCTACCGCTTTCCTCCTCGCCACTCCCGCTCGAGGAGGAGTCTTCGCTATCAGAAGAGCTCTCCACGCAGCACCTTGCCCGAGTCCTGAAGCACCCGAAGACCTTGACGGAGAGGAGGCCGCCCTCCATCAGCTTGAAATGGAGAGTGAGCCCCGCCGTCAAGTGGTGGATATGGGCGAACGTCTTCCACCCTCGACCAAGATACATCACATGAGGGGCTGGGAAGTCGACGCGGACTCGTGTACCGCTGATCCCACAGCCCCTCATGTGCAGCCGCAGTGACTCAGGCGGGTCCAGCTCCATCTCGCTCGCAAATGGGGTCGGGAGGCGAAAGGCGGCAATGGCGGCGGCGCCTGACGAAGAACTCGCAAGGGTCATCCCCAACGTGGCCCTCCATGGGAGGAGGAGCTGCTGGCGGCGGCGAGACCGACGCGCCGTCCCGTCCTCCTCTTCCACGGGCGCCTCGGCCTCGCCCACGACCTCGCCCACGGCCTCGCACCCTTCCCCTCCCCCTCGCGGCTGGCTCCGCCACCGCAGGAGCAGGGGAAGGAAGGATGCGCTGTCGAGCGGCGAGCCTCGCTGCCACCGTCGAAAGACCAGGATTCCCTCTCTCCATGGCGAATGGGAGGAGGGGAGCAGAAGCTGAAGAGAGGAGGAGATGATGGAATGCGGGACGCCATCCCTCCCCTCCCGCTCTTTATAAAGGAACGGGGTGGGGCTCGACCGCCCCGCTCAGCCAATCAAGACACAGAAGGCGTAGGGGACTGGGACCGGCCCGCTGCTCCAGCCCGCCACGGCCCGGTTTCCTGTCTCCACCATTCGCCACCCCAAGCGCATAGGGGCCGCGTGGCGGGCGTGCTGGACCGAAGCGACGGGTGAGGCGACCTCTCCGCACCCCGTGATCGTGGGAGTGGGCGCCTCAAGACCCGCCTCGGCCCCATTGATAAAGGCGCGCCTCCGCCTCCCCGTTTACGGGAGGGCGCACTGCCTCTTTATTACGGCGTGATGCATCGCGCAGAGCTCAGCCCGCGCATGCCGCCCGTCACGCCCGCCTCCCACGCGCGCCACGCGCGAGGCGTGGGGGCGCAGCAGCGAAGAAACTTACCGCGGTAAAAACCGCCCCGCCTGCCCGCGCACCGTTCTTGGGCCTGGCCCAACAACGCGTAGCGCTTATGTGTGGCCCAGGCCCGGGGGCTCCTGTCGGTGTACAAAAAGAGGGGTACACTCTTTGTACCCCTATATTGTGCATGGGCACTCGAGCCCAGGCGCTGCCTTTCAAGCACAGCGAGGATGTGAAACCAAGGTAAGGCGAAGCCGAAGAGGCGGAGCAGCGCCAAGACCAAGACCACAAAGAGCATGGGGAAGCGGACTCCCCGGCAAGATCCTTGCCGGGAGCAGTTCTAGCAGGCCAGCAAGACCCTTGCGGGGCAGCTCACCCTGCGCCTCTGGGCGAGTCACCCTTGAGTCCACTACCCCCATGGGGCAAGGATTTGGGAGACATCCCCGTGGTGGCATGCAGATCTTTGTGAAGACATTCAAAGATCAGATACACACTTGAGAAGATGATGATCCTTGGCGGGATCCCAGCTAAGGAGGACCACAAGGCCCCCGGCAAGAGCCTTGCCGGGGATGACAGCAAGCGCCACGGCAAGACCCTTGTCGGGGCCCCGGCAAGGCCCTTGCCGAGGACACCCGTGGGGCCACCATCAGGCCCGCACCAGTCGCGCCTCCACCGCCGTTCGCATGCAGCTGCCGACCCAACCAGTTGGGCAGGCACCTGCGTGGCGGCATGCAGATCTTCGTGGAGACCCACCACTGCGCCACCTCAGCTGTGTGCCTGCCTACATGGCACCACGAGCACCGTTGGCCAGGGCGCGTGTCAACACCAGAGGGAGCGGCGACGGACAGGACGGGAGTCTCCTCCGACCCCGATAAAGTAAGGACACCTAAGCAGGGTGCATTAAATGCGCCTTGTCATGTAATGCGAGGGATAAGCTCGCATTCATACCTTTCCACCTCCACATGTGCCACTGTGGCAGCCCTTTCCTATAAAAGGAGGCCCGAGGCGACCAGGAGAGGGATTCGGCTTTTTTGAGCTCCTCACGCCCCATAGCTAGCTCAAGAACACAGATATACAATCCACCAAAGCAGGAGTAGGGTTTTACGCATCCTCGCGGCCCGAACCTGGATAAACGAACCGCGTGCTACCTGTTTGATCCGCTCTTCTCACGACCCCCGCGCCCCGCAACCGCAGTAGGGATTCTTGTGATCCCATAGGTGTCGTTTCCCACCGACACCTATTAACCGGAGGCCCAGCCCAAATTGTTGTTTTCTTGCCTATTTCAGTGTTTCGAAGAAAAGGAATATCAAAAGGAGTCCAAACGGAATGAAACCTTCGGGAGCCTGATTTTTGGAATGAACGTGATCCAGGAGACGTGGAGCTGAAGTCAGGGAAGCTTCGAGGAGTCCACGAGGCAGGGGGCGCGCCCACCCCCCTGGGCGCGCCCTCCACCCTCGTGGGTCCCTCGTGGCTCCCCTGACCGACTTCTTTCGCCTATATATCTCCATATACCCTGAAAACACCGAAGACGAGAATAGATCGGGAGTTCCGCCGCCGCAAGCCTCTGTAGCCACCAAAAACCAATCGGGACCCTGTTCGGCACCTGCGGGGAGGGATCCTCACCGATGGCCATCTTCATCATCCCGACGCTCTCCATGACGAGGAGGGAGTAGTTCACCCTCGGGGCTGAGGGTATGTACCAGTAGCTATGTGTTTGATCTCTCTCTCTCTATCTCGTGTTCTTGAGGTGATACGATCTTGATGTATCACGAGCTTTGATATTATAGTTGGATCTTATGATGTTTCTCCCCCTCTACTCTCTTGTAATGGATTGAGTTTTCCCTTTGAAGTTATCTTGTCGGATTTAGTCTTTAAGGATTTGAGAACACTTGATGTATGTCTTGTCTTGCTTATCTGTGGTGACAATGGGATATTCACGTGATCCACTTGATGCATGTTTTGGTGATCAACTTGCGGGTTCCGCCCATGAACCTATGCATAGGGGTTGGCACACGTTTTCGTCTTGACTCTCCGGTAGAAACTTTGGGGCACTCTTTGAAGTACTTTTGTGTTGGCTGAATAGATGAATCTGAGATTGTGTGTTGCATATCATATAATCATACCCACGGATACTTGAGGTGACAATGGAGTATCTAGGTGACATTAGGGTTTTGGTTGATTTGTGTCTTAAGGTGTTATTCTAGTACGAACTCTATGATAGATTGAACAGAAAGAATAGCTTCGTGTTATTTTACTACGGACTCTTGAATAGATCGAGCAGAAAGAATAACTTTGAGTAGGTTTCGTACCCTACCATAATCTCTTCGTTTGTTCTCCGCTATTAGTGACTTTGGAGTGACTCTTTGTTGCATGTTGAGGGATAGTTATATGATGCAATTATGTTATTATTGTTGAGAGAACTTGCACTAGTGAAAGTATGAACCCTAGGACTTGTTTCCTAGCATTGCAATACCGTTTACGCTCACTTTTACCATTAGTTACCTTGCTGTTTTTATATTTTCAGATTACAAAAACCTATATCTACTATCCATATTGCACTTGTATCACCATCTCTTCGCCGAACTAGTGCACCTATACAATTTATCATTGTATTGGGTGTGTTGGGGACACAAGAGACTCTTTGTTATTTGGTTGCAGGGTCGCTTGAGAGAGACCATCTTCATCCTACACCTCCTACGGATTGATAAACCTTAGGTCATCCACTTGAGGGAAATTTGCTACTGTCCTACAAACCTCTGTACTTGGAGGCCCAACAACGTCTACAAGAAGAAGGTTGCGTAGTAGACATCAAGCTCTTTTCTGGCGCGGTTGCCGGGGAGGCTAGGTAAGCGGCACTCACACCCCGTCAATTAAGCTCTTTTCTGGCGCCGTTGCCGGGCAGGTGAATGCTTGAAGGTATATCTTTAGATCTTGCTGTTGGGGAACGTAGTAATTTCAAAAAAAATCCTACGCACACGCAAGATCATGGTGATGCATAGCAACGAGAGGGGAGAGTGTGTCCACGTACCCTCGTAGACCGTAAGCGGAAGCGTTAGCACAACGTGGTTGATGTAGTCGTACGTCTTCATGTAGGACCTTGAAGTATGTCTAGAGGGGGGGGTGATTAGATTACTTGACCAATAAAAACTTAACCTTTTCCCAATTTTAGAGTTTTGGCAGATTTTAGCTACTTTAGGACAAGTCAAGCAATCATCACACACTTCAAGCAAGCATGCAAAGAGTATATAGGCAGCGGAAATTAAAGCATGCAACTTGCAAGAAGGTAAAGGGGAAGGGTTTGGAGAATTCAAACGCAATTGGAGACACGGATGTTTTTGGCATGGTTCGGATAGGTGGTGCTATCGTACATCCACGTTGATGGAGACTTCAACCCACGAATGGTAACGGTTGCGCGAGTCCACCCACGAAGGGTCCACGAAGAAGCAACCTTGTCTATCCCACCATGGCCGTCGCCCACGAAGGACTTGCCTCACTAGCGGTAGATCTTCACGAAGTAGGCGATCTCCTTGCCCTTACAAACTCCTTGGTTCAACTCCACAATCTTGTCCGAGGTTCCCAAGTGACACCTAGCCAATCTAGGAGACACCACTCTCCAAGAAGTAACAAATGGTGTGTTGATGATGAACTCCTTGCTCTTGTTCTTCAAATGATAATCTCCCCAACACTCAACTCTCTCTCATAGGATTTGGATCTGGTGGAAAGAAGATTTGAGTGGAAAGCAACTTGGGGAAGGCTAGAGATCAAGATTCATATGGTAGGAATGGAATATCTTGGCCTCAACACATGAGTAGGTGGTTCTCTCTCAGAAATGGCAAGTTGGAAGTGTAGGTTTAGTCTGATGGCTCTCTCCACGAATGAAGAGGAGGTGGAGGGGTATATATAGCCTCCACACAAAATCTAACCGTTACACACAATTTACCAATCTCGGTGGGACCGAATTGTTAAACTCGGTCGGACCGATTTAGTAAACCTAGTGACCGTTAGTGATTTTCGGTGGGACTGACTTGCATCTCGGTGAGACCGATTCAGTTAGGGTTAGGGCATAATGTAATCTCGGTAAGACCAATTACACAAACTCGGTGAGACCTATTTGGTAATAAGCTTTCCAGAGAGTTGGTCAGGTAAACTCGGTTGGACTGATTTGATCTTTTCGGTGAGACCGAAATGTTACAAAAAGGAAACAGAGAGTTTACATTGCAATCTCGGTGGGACCGATCGCTCACTTCGGTTAGACCGAAACGTTACGAAGGGAAACAGAGAGATTGCAACCCCCATCTCGGTGAGACCGAGATCCCTATCGGTAAGACCGATTTGCTTAGGGTTTGTGGCAGTGGCTATGACTATTGAACTCGGTGGTGCCGGATTGAAAGAATCGGTGTGACCGAATTTGGCTTTGGGTTTAGGTCATATGTGGATGTGGGAAAGTAGTTGAGGGATTTGGAGCATATCACTAAGCACATGAAGCAAGAGGCTCATTAAGCAACACCTCATCCCTCCTTTATAGTACTAGTCGTCAACCCGTGCACCTGCACGGCCTAGCTATTATTGGGATACATGATAATTAAAAAAAGTCTTATAACATGTAAAGTGCAAGAGGATAAATTTCATATATCAAACAATCGTACAAATGCTAAGTTATTCAAACAATGGTAAATAAATAAAGACTTGTATTATAGGCTTTATTTTTTGATGTATTATGTCATTTCCCATCGATGTTCTGCAAGCTTGGTCAGAATGAACATTTCCTTTCATAATCGGAAGATACATCTTCCTGGATTATATGCCACCTAAAACGGCATGGAGAAAGTATGTATTATTATGATCCATTAGGCAAGGTACCATATATGTATCACATAATCGGAAGATACATCTTCCTGGATTATATGCCACCAAAAACCGCATGGAGAAAGTATGTACTATTATGATCCATTAGGCAAGGTACCATATATGTATCACATCTCCGTAAAAGTTCCGAGAAATATACACTACACACACACCACTCAACAAATATTTGAAATGAGAAGCATAAGATGCATGGCTATATATCAAAAGAGTCGCATATTTTTTCTAAAGATAATTCAAGTGACATATATTAAATTAATGATCTTCTTTTTGATAATAGCTAAGAGACATTAGGGAGGGATTTATGTACGTTTGTGTCTAATTTGTTTTATTTTGAGAGAGTCTTCTTTTTGTACATGTAGATTTCTTCTAGACTCGTGGACTCTTATTTGTACGTGCCTTTTTTTCCTTTCTTCAAGGAGACATGTACATGGTTTTGCCGCTCGGAATTGGGACGTGGACTCGATGCAAAAAAAAAAGAATTGGGATGTGGGCTCAATTTTTTAACGTGGGGAGATTATATTTTATTTGTACGCATCTTTATTTCAAAAGAGAGGAGGCACGTGCCTTTTTGGAACTTGGCCGTGGGGTTTGATGTTTTTCCTTTTTAAATAATGATGGTTGCTTTTTTATAGCATGAGGACTCTTTTTACGTGATGTCTCTTTTTTTTATGGTAGGTAGTATCTCTCTTTTACGTGATGTCTCTTCTACGTGAGGAGGCACGTGCCTTTTTTTTACGTGATGTCTCTTCTTAATAATAGGCGGTGTCTCTCTTGTTTGTTTTTTTACTTACATGGCGTGGTTTTTGATGGTAGAGTCTTCTAATAATTGACGTGAGGTTTTTTTATGCGAGCCTTTTCTTTTTTTAACAAACGTTGGATGTGTTAGACATGTTTTTTCTTATATAATATAGCATCATTGGGACTTTTAACATGAAGGATGTTTTACTTCTTAATTTATGGGAACGGTGGGGCCTTTCCTTTTTTTACTTGAGGCTTTTCTTTTTCTTCTTAACAAAAGGTGGACATGTCAGATGCATTTTTTATAGGAGGGCATCATTTGTGTCACGCAAGTTGTCCTTTTATCCTGGTCGTTAATTTTACAATCTAACGGTTTAATTAATTTTGATGATGTGGATTAATGAGAGATCATTAAAGGTGCCTCCAATTAGTAAATATAAGATTGGCTTTTCCTATAGACTCAATGTGATCTTGGATCACTAAAATATAAAATGAAAAGTCTTGAGCTTTTGAACTTGAGCCAATCCTTTGACATTAGCATTTTGAGGGGTCCACTTTCATCATCCATGCCATGCCATTCATTGAGCTTTCCTGAAATAGTAGTCTTGGAATAGCATTAGCTCAATGAGCTATATGTTGTTATGAATTACCAAAACCACCTAGGGATAGTTGCACTTTCAATCTCCCCCTTTTTGGTAATTGATGACAACATATAGATCAAAGCTTTGATAAATGATAATAAGATTTAGAACATCGTCGCTTTGAGAAGTATGTGATAAGCAAGAGCTCCCCCTAAATTTGTGCATATTTTTAGATTTGCTTTGGACTGCAAATGCACAATGAATTAGGCTCATGGGTTACTCTTCCATGTCACATACATCTTGGTGGAGCGCTCAAAATAATAATAAACAATGAATACATGCACTCATCACCAAGCATAGTGAGTGATCACATAAGATAGATAGGATAACATCAAGCATGCATAAGTGTAGCTTATGATCAAACACATGATCATCAATGTCTCACAAACATATCATAGTATCTCAACCAAAAGCAAACAAAGTTTGAAAAACCACCAAATAAAGCAAGAGAGAATAAAAGCAACACTCTCTCTCTCTCGAAGCCTATGATCTATACATTTTTCTCCCCCTTTGGCAACAAGTTACCAAAAAGTTCCTAGAAAATGCATAGTGCTAGATCGACTCTCAGGCTTGATCTTCTGGTGGTGGTGGAGACTGGATCACTCCAAGGATGAAGGCTTCTGTTGAAGTGGATGGAGCTGGAGCTGAAGTAGATGCTGGAGCTGGTTGGGCTGGTGCTGTAGCTGGAGCTGAGGTGGTGGCTCTGGTGTCTGGAGTTGGCACTGCGGCTGACCTCTGAGCTCGTGGCACTCTGGCAAATGCATCAGTTGTAGTTTTGCCCTTCCTTTCCTGCATGTGATCTTGAAGTTGCTCTACTGCAGACTGAATCTTTGTTACTTTTACATCCAAGTCATAGAACTTTTGTTCCATGATCCTTTCTAAGCTCTCCTGATTTTGAGTGAGGGTGGCCAGTCCTTTCTCAATCCTCAGAGTCGATGCAATCAAGTAACCAAGCTGCTCTTGTTTGGTTTTCAAGAAATACTCAGATGCCTCCTCTTGAGTTGGCATCTTGGCAGCTTTCTCCTTCCTTGCCTTCTCCTTCTTTTCCTGAGCTTGAACTGATTGTGGATCATGTTCATTCATGACAACCTTATTGGCCTCAAAGTCTGGATAAAGTGGAAAGTGTTCCTTATCCAACTGATATTTCCCTGTGCCCATCTTTGAGTTTATCAATTCTTGAATCTGAGGTGCATATCCACAGCTCCTCTTCTGATATGATGCAGCCCTCTTGATTGTTTCAATTATCAGGCTCATGACTTTGAACTTCTGAGGCACATCAAACAAATGCAACATGTTGATAGCATGCCCTCTGATCATATTATGATCTCCAGACTTAGGCAAAAGGGTGTGCCTCAAAATCCAATTGATGGTTGGCAACCCTGACAGCAGAAAGTGAACTGATCCAAACTTGTGAGTCTCTACTGCTTTGTCTGGAATCTCCTTGTACATGTGAGCCATTGAATTGTGACCCAACTTCTTCTTTGCATAAATGTCCAGGTCATCTTCTTCTTCCTTGGGGGCATTGATCAGTCTTGCCCATTCTTCAACAGTGGACTGGTACCTTGTACCTTCAGACATCCAGACAATTCTACCATCTGGGTAAAAATGTGCCGTGGAGTAGAACTGCATGATAAGCTCATCATTCCAGTTGGTAAACTTCTGTCCAACAAAATCTGCAACTCCACAGGCTACAAAGTTGTCTTGCACTCCAGGATAGTGCTGCTCATTCTCCTTGATGTAGGTCCAGTCAACCCATCTCATGTCACAGACTATGGGCTTCTTGTCCAACATAATTGTTTCATAGAAGTCTTGCTGTTCCTTTGTGTGGAACCTGTAGTCAACAGCAGTTCTTCTCCTTGAAGCATATGGATCTTCCATCCTCCACAGTCTCAGCCCTGAATCCTTCCTGATTCTCATGTCCTTAGCCACAGGATGGGCATCATTGTGGTCTGGTATCTTGGGCTTAAGTTTCCTCAGAACTTGTCCTTCTTCATTTTCCTCCTCTGCAG
Source organism: Aegilops longissima (assembly GCA_021605205.1). NCBI lineage: Eukaryota > Viridiplantae > Streptophyta > Magnoliopsida > Poales > Poaceae > Aegilops > Aegilops longissima. The sequence goes on along the minus strand of CM038680.1, from coordinate 703,129,386 downwards.
CCTCGGGCATAGGTGCCTTGTTTTTCTCAGCAGCTGGAATACTCCTGGTATTCCTCTTTGGAGCTGTCTTGGCTTTGGAGGCAGCTTTGGGTGCTCCCTTGGGCTTGGATGTGGCAGCCCCAGATCTGATTGCATCTCCCATAAGCTTAACTGCCTTAGGAGCTGGTGCAGCATCCTCTTCCTCATCTTCCATCATGGAAGGTCTCCCTATGACTCTAACTATGGTCTTCTTGACCCTCTCTTTCCTCTTTTTCCCTTCAGCAGCAACTGACTCTGTGGGTGCTGGCTTCTCTGGGATCTGAGTTGAAGCTCTGGCCTTTGGCATAGGCTGCCTACCTGCTGGCCTTTTGATTTTCAGACCAGGCTTGGTGCCCTGAGCTGTGCCATATTCCTTCTTGAGCACTACTTTCTTGGAAGTAGCTTCATCTTCTTCTGCTATGTAATCTTCATCCTCAGAATCTGATGTTCTTTTCCTCCTTTGCCTAGTTGCAGCTTTTGGCAAGTTGCTAGGAGTACTTCTGCTCCCATCATCTGAGGTTGAGGGATTAGTGCCCTCACTCATCTGCACTTGCTCTTCAGACCTGTTTTGGCTGTCACTCTGATCAGACATACTGCAAACTGTGACTGCTGACCCTGTGAAGAGTTTATGGATGAGATAGAAAAGATGAGCATCACAAAATGCAGAGATTTTCGCAAAAGAATGATCCAAAAGTTCAGTTTTAGTTTTCCACAGAAAGCATTTCGGATCAACCGATTTTCAAACTCGGTGATACCGAAGCAGTTTTGAAACCTAAACTGATGATCTCGGTTGGACCGAGTTTCAGTTCGGTGGCACCGAAACTGCTAGGGTTTCACAGAATCTTCAAATCGGTCGCACCGATTAGTAATTCTCGGTCAGACCGAGAGTCACTAGTGCAATGGCATAAGCCAAATCGGTGAGATCGAGTTTTTCAACTCGGTGGGTCCGAGATGGTTTCGGCGGAAACCTAACCCTAAAAATTTGAATCGCATCTAATCTATGAACTACTTTGGCTGGGTAGAAGAGTTTCAATTGTGGCAAGCATCTATATGAAAACAATGTGCTAGGAATCAGACGTGGATAGCACAAAGATCAAGTCCATACCCTAACTTGGCGGTGGACTTGCTACGGCGGCAACGGTGGAGACGGAATCCGTTGACGGCGGCGAAGACCAGCGACAGGAGGCTGCTGGCGACGAGGAGACGATCCGGAGACCACGATGGCAGAGCGAGCTGTTGCGCGGGCGAAGGGTTTCGGAGAAATTTCCAAACTTTTTGCCCGTGGCTATATATAGCCCGACCCTGTCGGTGTGACCGAGTGGAACAACTCGGTGGCACCGAGATGCATAACTGTGTTCAGTTATAGCAAATCGGTGAGACCGAAAAGTTCAAATCGGTTGCACCGAGATTGAAAACTCAGATCAACTTGGTGATCTCGGTAGAACCGAAATGGAAGAATCGGTCAGACCGAGAATCACAAAGAGGTTTTGGAAGTTTAAGTCTATGACGAATCGGGGACTCCAAGTGCTCCTCGCACAGAGTGGTTCGAATCTGACTTGATCAAATTTTGTGATGTAGCATGAACAGAGTTTGGGAAGAGAAAAGCATAGATAGCTAGAGAATGTTCTTAGGCATTCTTGTCCATCCACTTGGCAAAAAGAAGAAACCCAAACAATCAAAACAACAAGTGGATGTCCTCGAATGAGTAAAATATGCACCAACATGCTCACACAGTAAGATGGCAAATGAAATATGTGGCAAAGCATGCACAACCAATTCTAGCATCTATCAAGCAATTGGCGATGACTGGGTCATCTATATATGAGTATATTGACTTAGGAGTCAAATGAGAACATTTGATCATAGGTCATACTCATTGTTTAAGCTCAAGTGGGGTTACCACTTTTACATAATGCATTAATGTGTTCACACCATTAGAGTTCCTTTGACTCAATCCTTAGAGTTAAGCTCCCCCTAGATGTGAGATCTCCCCTCAGAGGGATGAACTAACCTTGGGTTTTGTCGATGTTGACTTCATGTAGGTGTTGAAGATGTGAATGCTCAATGTTGATGTAGATCATTTGGAGCAATCCTTTGGAGTGAGTTGCACTTTCAACTTACCTACATGGGTTAGTCCCACAAGGAACAAACAGGAATATCCATAGACATAGAGTGATGCACACAGAAGATGATGTCCATGAATTCATTTGGTTACCTTGTCCCTTGCCTTACCAACATGAGGGTTTGTGACTCCTTGAACTAGTGCAAGATGTGGAAGTTGATTGCACTTGTTCTTGCCAAAATGATATGAGTGAAGAATGTTGGCGGAGTCACCCTCAAGAACTCTCTAGTTCTTCTTCTTCGGATCCACATCATTTTGATGGGAATCCTTGGAGTTGTAGTTGTACTTGATGAGGTAGAACTTGACGTAGTCTTGGGGACCCACTTGAACGAGGCCTTAGGTGCTTCTTCAAATGCATCCAGCTCTTCTTGAAGCTTGTCCTTGCCTTTGTTCTTGTGGTCTTGTGGTGGAAGATCATCTTGAGCTTGTGTTCCCTTGAAGGAAGTAGGATCATACTTCTCTTATTGAGGAACAAACTTCGTCTTGGGGTATTGATCTTCTTCCCACTCAACTCCATTGGCGTTGAACTTTCATTCAAAACCAACACCTTGATTCTTCCGGTGTCTTCCTTGCTTGCGCAAAACTTCCTCGAATTGCTTACTCCCGGCAAGACTCTTGTATACACCTTTCTCTATGATTCCCTTCAATAAGCTATTTTCTTGATCAAGTGTAACTTGGCTAAGAGAATCATTAGTGGAATCAAGAGAACTACTAGAAGCAACAATATTGGATTTGACATTGTTATTGTTACTACTAGAGAAAGAATCTTTCTTGTTCTTGTTACTAGCTTTGACTTGAGGCATGTAAGTAGATAAGAGTAAACGCTTGGCAATGTAAGAAGAACTTTTCTTGCGGAGATCATCATTGATTGCCTTTAAGAACTCATGATCTTGCTCAAGATTGAGCTTTTCAAAGCGTAACTTCTCATGAGCTCTTAAAAGTTCTCGATGATCTTCGAAGATAGTTTCATGAGCTAACTTAAGAGTGTTTAGTTCTTTAGTTAGACGCTCAATTTTCTCCTTATCATTGTCATTCTTTTCAGCATGATTAATTGACGTTTCATCATAGTATTCATCACAAGAGTTGTCAACAAGTAAATCATCATCACCTAGCAAGTCACCTTCATCAACTTCAAAATCAACATACTCGGGGTGTGTTACCTTAGGACCTTTGGCCATGAAGAATCTTCCAATTCCTTCATTTGGTGATTCAAATATGTCGTAGGAGTTGGTTGACACAAGTGCTAGACCGGCAACACCTTCATCTTGAGTGTATTCGGAGTCGGAGTGATAGCTTCTCTCGGAGTGATGATCGGAGTCGGAGCCGCATACCCATTCACCAACATGAGCTTGATGTCTTTGTTTTGTGTAGCTCTTCGATGACTTATCCTTCCTTTCCGAATCCTTGCTTCTCCGTGAGGATCTTCATTCATATCGATCATCTCTACTCCTCCTCTCTCTTGGTGGTGATTCTTCTCTTTTGCTTCTTCTTCTTGGAGAATCTTCTCTTCTTTTGTAGGGTGCCGTACACTCATTGGAGTAGTGTCCGGGTCTCCCACAATTGTAGCAATTGCGCTCTCTACTAGAGGATCTTTTGTCATGGTAGGATCTTGACTTGCAGCTTCTTTCTTTGCTTCTACTCTTGTAGACTTTGTTGAAGTTCTTCACCATTAAGCTCAATTCTTCATTGAAGGTTTGTTTCTCATTTGATGATGTGGGGTCTTCACTTGAGGCTTTGTAAGCACCACTTGACTTGTTGTGAAGTTCCTCCTTATCCTTGAGTGACATCTCATGAGCAACAATCCTTCCAATGACTTCTGTTGGCTTGAGATCTTTGTAGTTTGGCATCATTTGAATCAATGTGCACACGGTATCATATTTTCCATCCAATGCTCTTAGAATTTTCTTGATGATGAATTTGTCGGTCATTTCTTCACTCCCTAAGCCGGCAATCTCATTTGTGATAAGAGCAAGCCTAGAGTACATTTCAGCGACACCTTCACCATCCTTCATTTTGAACTTGTCAAGCTGATTTGGAGCACATCCAACTTGGATTCCTTGACGGACTCGGTACCTTCATGCATATCAACCAAAGTATCCCAAATTTCCTTTGCATTCTCAAGACGGCTGATTTTGTTGAATTCTTCGGGGCACAATCCGTTGAAGAGGATATCACAAGCTTGAGCATTGTATTGCAGCATCTTCAACTCTTCCGCACTAGCTTCACGGTTCGGTTCTCTCCCATCAAAGAATTCACCTTGCAAACCAATACACACAATGGCCCAAACGGCGGGGTTATGTCCGAGAATATGCATTTTCATCTTATGCTTCCAACTAGAAAAATTTGTACCATCAAAGTAAGGACCTCTACAGTGATAGTTTCCCTCGCTAGACGCCATACTCTCCTAGGTTGTGAAACCAAGGCTATGACCACCAAAAGCTATGGAAATCAAAGCAAATGGAGACCAAATCTCTGATACCACTTGTAGGACCTTGAAGTATGTCTAGAGGGGGGTGATTAGACTACTTGACCAATAAAAACTTAACCTTTTCCCAATTTTAGAGTTTGGCAGATTTTAGCTACTTTAGGACAAGTCAAGCAATCATCACACACTTCAAGAAAGCATGCAAAGAGTATATAGGCAGCGGAAATTAAAGCATGCAACTTGCAAGAAGGTAAAGGGGAAGGGTTTGGAGAATTCAAACGCAATTGGAGACACGGATGTTTTTGGCGTGGTTCGGATAGGTGGTGCTATCGTACATCCACGTTGATGGAGACTTCAACCCACGAAGGGTAACGGTTGCACGAGTCCACGGAGGGCTCCACCCACGAAGGGTCCACGAAGAAGCAGGCTTGTCTATCCCACCATGGTCGTCGCCCACGAAGGACTTGCCTCACTAGTGGTAGATCTTCACGAAGTAGGCGATCTCCTTGCCCTTACAAACTCCTTGGTTCAACTCCACAATCTTGTCGGAGGCTCCCAAGTGACACCTAGCCAATCTAGGAGACACCACTCTCCAAGAAGTAACAAATGGTGTGTTGATGATGAACTCCTTGCTCTTGTGCTTCAAATGATAGTCTCCCCAACACTCAACTCTATCTCATAGGATTTGGATCTGGTGGAAAGAAGATTTGAGTGGAAAGCAACTTGGGGAAGGCTAGAGATCAAGATTCATATGGTAGGAATGGAATATCTTGGCCTCAACACATGAGTAGGTGGTTCTCTCTCAGAAATGGCAAGTTGGAAGTGTAGGTTTGGTCTTATGGCTCTCTCCACGAATGAAGAGGAGGTGGAGGGGTATATATAGCCTCCACACAAAATCTAACCGTTACACACAATTTACCAATCTCGGTGGGACCGAATTGTTAAACTCGGTCGGACCGATTTAGTAAACCTAGTGACCGTTAGTGATTTTCGGTGGGACTAACTTGCATCTCGGTGAGACCGATTCAGTTAGGGTTAGGGCATAACGTAATCTCGGTAAGACCGATTACACAAACTCGGTGAGACCGATTTGGTAATAAGCTTTCCAGAGAGTTGGTCAGGTAAACTCGGTGGGACCGATTTGCTCTTTTCGGTGAGACCGAAATGTTACAAAAAGTAAACCGAGAGTTTACATTGCAATCTCGGTGGGACCGATCGCTCACTTTGGTTAGACCGAAACGTTACGAAGGGAAACAGAGAGATTGCAACCCCCATCTCGGTGAGACCGAGATCCCTATCGGTAAGACCGATTTGCTTAGGGTTTGTGGCAGTGGCTATGACTATTGAACTCGGTGGCGCCGGATTGAAAGAATCGGTGTGACCGAATTTGGCTTTGGGTTTAGGTCATATGTGGATGTGGGAAAGTAGTTGAGGGACGCGGAGCATATCACTAAGCACATGAAGCAAGAGGCTCATTAAGCAACACCTCATCCTTCCTTTATAGTATTGGCTTTTCCTATAGACTCAATGTGATCTTGGATCACTAAAATATAAAATGAAGAGTCTTGAGCTTTTGAACTTGAGCCAATCCTTTGTCATTAGCATTTTGAGGGGTCCACTTTCATCATCCATGTCATGCCATTCATTGAGCTTTCCTGAAATAGTAGTCTTGGAATAGCATTAGCTCAATGAGCTATATGTTGTTATGAATTACCAAAAACACCTAGGAATAGTTGCACTTTCACTTCACGATCCGACCGATCAAGTACCGAACGCACGGCACCTCCGAGTTCAGCACACGTTCAACTCGATGACGTCCCTCGAACTCCGATCCAGCCGAGCTTTGAGGGAGAGTTCCGTCAGCACGACAACGTGGTGACGATGATGATGTTCTACCGACGTAGGGCTTCGCCTAAGCACCACTACGATATTATCGAGGTGGATTATGGTGGAGGGGGGCACTGCACATGGCTAAGAGATCCAAGGGATCAATTGTTGTGTCTCTAGGGGGTGCCTCCCTCCCCGTATATAAAGGAGTGGAGGAGGGGGAGGGGGTCGACCACCCTTGGCGCACCCCATGAGGAGTCCTACTCCCACCGGGAGTAGGACTCCCCCCTTCCATGTTGGAGTAGGAGAGGAGAGGGAAGGAGAGAGGGGGGGGGGAAGGAAAATGGCGGGCGCCGCCCCCCTTCCTTGTCCAATTCGGACTTGGGAGGGGAGGGGCGCGCGGCTGCCCCTTGGCCGCCTCTCCTCTTCCACCACTTGGGCCCATGAGGCCCAATAACCTCCGGGGGGGGGGGGGGGTTCCAGTAACCCCTCGGTACTCCGGTATATATCCGATAACCCCCGGAACCATTCCGGTGTCCGAATATAGTCGTCCAATATATCAATCTTCATGTCTCGACCATTTCGAGACTCCTCGTTATGTCTGTGATCACATCCGGGACTCCAAACTACCTTCGGTACATCAAAACACATAAACTCATAATATAACCGTCATCGAACTTTATGCGTGCGGACCCTACGGGTTCGAGAACTATGTAGACATGATCGAGACACTTCTCCGGTCAATAACCAATAGCGGAACCTGGATGCTCATATTGGCTCCAACATATTCTACGAAGATATTTATCGGTCAAACTGCATAACAACATACGTTGTTCCCTTTGTCATCGGTATGTTACTTGCCCGAGATTCGATCTTCGGTATCTCAATACCTAGTTCAATCTCGTTACCGGCAAGTCTCTTTACTCGTTCTGTAATACATCATCCCGCAACTAACTCATTAGTTGCAATGCTTGCAAGGCTTAAGTGATGTGCATTACCGAGTGGGCCCAGAGATACCTCTCCGAGAATGGGAGTGACAAATCCTAATCTCGAAATATGCCAACCCAACAAGTAACTTTGGAGACACCTGTAGAGCACCTTTATAATCACCCAGTTACGTTGTGACGTTTGGTAGCACACAAAGTGTTCCTCCGGTAAACGGGAGTTGCATAATCTCATAGTCATAGGAACATGTATAAGTCATGAAGAAAGCAATAGCAACATACTAAACGATCGAGTGCTAAGCTAACGGAATGGGTCAAGTCAATCACATCATTCTCCTAATGATGTGATCCTGTTAATCAAATAACAACTCTTTGTCCATGGCTAGGAAACTTAACCATCTTTGATTAACGAGCTAGTCAAGTAGAGGCATACTAGTGACACTCTGTTTGTCTATGTATTCACACATGTATCATGTTTCCGGTTAATACAATTCTAGCATGAATAATAAACATTTATCATGGTATAAGGAAATAAATAATAACTTTATTATTGCCTCTAGGGCATATTTCCTTCAGTCTCCCACTTGCACTAGAGTCAATAATCTAGATTACACAGTAATGATTCTAACACCCATGGAGCCTTGTTGTTGATCATGTTTTTCTCGTGGAAGAGGTTTAGTCAACGGGTCTGCAACATTCAGATCCGTATGTATCTTGCAAATCTCTATGTCTCCGACCTGGACTTGATCCCGGATGGAGTTGAAGCGTCTCTTGATGTGCTTGGTTCTCTTGTGAAATCTGGATTCCTTTGCCAAAGCAATTGCACCAGTATTGTCACAAAAGATTTTTCATTGGATCCGATGCACTAGGTATGACACCTAGATCGGATATGAACTCCTTCATCCAAACTCCTTCATTTGCTGCTTCCGAAGCAGCTATGTACTCCGCTTCTCATGTAGATCCCGCTACGATGCTTTGTTTAGAACTGCACCAACTGAGAGCTCCACCGTTCAATAAAAACACGTATCCGGTTTGCGATTTAGAATCGTCCGGATCAGTGTCAAAGCTTGCATCAACGTAACCATTTACGACAAGCACTTTGTCACCTCCATAAACGAGAAACATATCCTTAGTCCTTTTCAGGTATTTCAGGATGTTCCTGACTGCTGTCCAGTGATCCACTCCTGGATTACTTTGGTACCTCCCTGCTAAACTAATAGCAAGGCTCACATCAGGTTTGGTACACAACATTGCATACATGATAGAGCCTATGGCTGAAGCATAGGGAACATCTTTCATCTTCTCTCTATCTTCTGCAGTGGTCAGGCATTGAGTCTTACTCAACTTCAGACCTTGTAACACAGGCAAGAACCCTTTATTTTCTTGATCCATTTTGAACTTCTTCAAAACTTTGTCAAGGTATGTGCTTTGTGAAAGTCCAATTAAGCGTCTTGATCTATCTCTATAGATCTTGATGTCCAATATGTAAGCAGCTTCACCGAGGTCCTTCATTGAAAAACTCTTATTCAAATATCCCTTTATGCTATCCAGAAATTCTATATCATTTCCAATCAACAATATGTCATCCACATATAATATTAGAAATGCTACAGAGCTCCCACTCACTTTCTTGTAAATACAGGCTTCTCCAAAAGTCTGTATAAAACCATATGCTTTGATCACACTATCAAAGCGTTTATTCCAACTCCGAGAGGCTTGCACCAGTCCATAAATGGATCGCTGGAGCTTGCACACTTTGTTAGCTCCCTTTGGATCGACAAAACCTTCTGGTTGCATCATATACAACTCTTCTTCCAGAAATCCATTCAGCAATGCAGTTTTGACATCCATCTGCCAAATTTCATAATCATAAAATGCGGCAATTGCTAACATGATTCAGACAGACTTAAGCATCGCTATGGGTGAGAAGGTCTCATCGTAGTCGATCCCTTGAACTTGTCGAAAACCTTTTGCAACAAGTCGAGCTTTATAGATAGTAACGTTACCGTCAGCGTTAGTCTTTTTCTTGAAGATCCATTTATTCTCGATGGCTTGCCGATCATCGGGCAGGTCAACCAAAGTCCATACTTTGTTCTCATACATGGATCCCATCTCAGATTTCATGGCCTCCAGCCATTTTGTGGAATCTGGGCTCACCATCGCTTCTTCATAGTTCGTAGGTTCGTCATGGTCTGGTAACATAACCTCCAGATCAGGATTACCGTACGAATCTGGTGCGGATCTTACTCTGGTTGACCTACGAGGTTCAGTAACAACTTGATTTGAAGTTTCATGATCATCATCATTAACTTCCTCACTAATTGGTGTAGACGTCACATGAACCGGTTTCTCTGATGAACTACTTTCGAGTAAGGGAGCAGGTAATGTTACCTCATCAAGTTCTACTTTCCTCCCACTCACTTCTTTCGAGAGAAACTCCTTCTCTAGAAAGGATCCAAATTTAGCAACAAAAGTCTTGCCTTCAGATCTGTGATAGAAGGTGTACCCAACAGTTTCCTTTGGGTATACTATGAAGACACATTTCTCCAATTTGGGTTCAAGCTTATCAGGTTGAAGCTTTTTCACATAAGCATCGCAGCCCCAAAGTTTAAGAAACGACAACTTTGGTTTCTTGCCAAACCACAGTTCATAAGGCGTCGTCTCAAGGGATTTTGATGGTGCCCTATTTAACGTGAATGCAGCCGTCTCTAAAGCATAACCCCAAAATGATAGCGGTAAATCAGTAAGAGACATCATAGATCGCACCATATCTAGTAAAGTACGATTACGACGTTCGGACACACCATTACGCTGTGGTGTTCCGGGTGGCGTGAGTTGCGAAACTATTCCGCATTGTTTCAAATGTAGACCAAACTCGTAACTCAAATATTCTCCTCCACGATCAGATCATAGAAACTTTATTTTCTTGTTACGATGATTTTCCACTTCACTCTGAAATTCTTTGAACTTTTCAAATGTTTCAGACTTATGTTTCATTAAGTAGATATACCCATATCTGCTTAAATCATCTGTGAAGGTGAGAAAATAACGATACCCGCCGCGAGCCTCAACATTCATTGGACCACATACATCTGTATGTATGATTTCCAACAAATCTGTTGCTCGCTCCATAGTTCCGGAGAACGGCATTTTAGTCATCTTGCCCATGAGGCACGGTTCGCAAGTACCAAGTGATTCATAATCAAGTGGTTCCAAAAGTCCATCAGTATGGAGTTTCTTCATGCGCTTTACACCGATATGACCTAAACGGCAGTGCCACAAATAAGTTGCACTATCATTATCAACTCTGCATCTTTTGGCCTCAATATTATGAATATGTGTATCACTACTATCGAGATTTAATATAAATAGACCACTCCTCAAGGGTGCATGACCATAAAAGATATTACTCATATAAATAGATCAACCATTATTCTCTGATTTAAATGAATAACCGTCTCGCATCAAACAAGATTCAGATATAATGTTCATGCTTAACGCTGGCACCAAATAACAATTATTTAGGTCTAAAACTAATCCCGAAGGTAGATGTAGAGGTAGTGTGCCGACTGCGATCACATTGACTTTGGAACCATTTCCCACGCGCATCGTCACCTCGTCCTTAGCTAATCTTCGCTTAATCCGTAGTCCTTGTTTTGAGTTGCAAATATTAGCAACAGAACCAGTATCAAATACCCAGGTGCTACTGCGAGGATTAGTAAGGTACACATCAATAACATGTATACATATACCTTTGTTCACCTTGCCATCCTTCTTATCCGCCAAATACTTGGCGTAGTTCCGCTTCCAGTGACCAGTCTGCTTGCAATAGAAGCACTCAGTCTCAGGCTTAGGTCCAGACTTGGGTTTCTTCTCTTGAGCAGCAACTTGTTTGTTGTTCTTCTTGAAGTTCCCCTTCTTCTTCCCTTTGCCCTTTTTCTTGAAACTGGTGATCTTATTGAACACCAACACTTGATGCTCCTTCTTGATTTCTACCTCCGTAGCCTTTAGCATTGTGAAGAGCTCGGGAATCGTCTTATCCATCCCTTGCATGTTATAGTTCATCACGAAGCTCTTGTAGCTTGGTGGCAGTGATTGAAGAATTCTGTCAATGCCACTATCATCCGGAAGATTAACTCCCAGTTGAATCAAGTGATTGTTTTACCCAGACATTATGAGATATGCTCACTGACAGAATTGTTCTCCTCCATCTTGCAGCTGTAGAACTTATTGGAGACTTCATATCTCTCAATCCGAGCATTTGCTTGAAATATTAACTTCAACTCCTGGAACATCTCATATGCTCCATGACGTTCAAAACGTCGTTGAAGTCCCGGTTCTAAGCCATAAAGCATGGCACACTGAACTATCGAGTAGTCATCAGCTTTGCTCTGCCAGACGTTCATAACATCTGGTGTTGCTCCTGCAGCAGGTTTGGCACCTAGCGGTGCTTCCAGGACGTAATTCTTCTGTGCAGCAATGAGGATAATCCTCAAGTTACGGACCCAGTCCGTGTAATTGCTACCATCATCTTTCAACTTTGCTTTCTCAAGGAACGCATTAAAATTCAACGGAACAACAGCACGAGCCATCTATCTACAACAAACATAGACATGCAAAATACTATCAGGTACTAAGTTCATGATAAATTTAAGTTCAATTAATCATATTACTTAAGAACTCCCACTTAGATAGACATCCCTCTAATCATCTAAGTGATCACGTGATCCAAATCAACTAAACCATGTCCGATCATCACGTGAGATGGAGTAGTTTCAATGGTGAACATCACTATGTTGATCATATCTACTATATGATTCACGCTCGACCTTTCGGTCTCAGTGTTCCGAGGCCATATCTGCATATGCTAGGCTCGTCAAATTTAACCTGAGTATTCCGCGTGTGCAACTGTTTTGCACCCGTTGTATTTGAACATAGAGCCTATCACACCTGATCATCACGTGGTGTCTCAGCACGAAGAACTTTCGCAATGCTGCATACTCAGGGAGAACACTTTTATCTTGAAATTTAGTGAGAGATCATCTTATAATGCTACCGTCAATCAAAGCAAGATAAGATGCATAAAAGATAAACATCACATGCAAACAATATAAGTGATATGATATGGCCATCATCATCTTGTGCTTGTGATCTCCATCTCTGAAGCACCGTCATGATCACCATCATCACCGGCGCGACACCTTGATCTCCATCGTAGCATCATTGTCGTCTCGCCAATTTATGCTTCTACAACTATCGCTACCGCTTAGTGATAAAGTAAAGCATTACATGGCGATTGCATTGCATACAATAAAGCGACAACCATATGGCTCTTGCCAATTGTCGATAACTCGGTTACAAAACATGATCATCTCATACAATAAAATTTAGCATCATGCCTTGACCACATCACATCACAACATGCCCTGCAAAAACAAGTTAGACGTCCTCCACTTTGTTGTTGCAAGTTTTACGTGGCTGCTACGGGCTGAGCAAGAACCGTTCTTACCTACGCATCAAAACCACAACGATAGTTCGTCAAGTTAGTGTTGTTTTAACCTTCTCAGGGATCGGGCGTAGCCACACTCGGTTCAACTAAAGTTGGAGAAACTGACACCCGCCAGCCACCTGTGTGCAAAGCACATCGGTAGAACCAGTCTCGCGTAAGCGTACGCGTAATGTCGGCCCGGGCCGCTTCATCCAACAATACCGCCGAACCAAACTGTGACATGCTGGTTGATACATCTCCAACGTATATATAATTTTTGATTGCTCCATGCTATATTATCTATTGTTTTGGACCATATTGGGCTCTATTTTCCACTTTTATATTACTTTTGGGACTAACCTATTAACCGGAGGCCCAACCCAGAATTGCTGTTTTTTGCCTATTTCAGTATTTCGAAGAAACGGAATATCAAACGGAGTCCAAACGGAATGAAATCTTCGGGAACGTGATTTTCTCATCAGATAAGATCCAGGAGACTTGGACCCTCAGTCAAGAAAGGAGGGAGGCGGCCACGAGGGTGGAGGGCGCCCCCCTAGGGCACGCCCCCCTGCCTCGTGGGCCCCTCGAAGCTCCACCGACGTACTCCTTCCTCCTATATATACCTACGTACCCCAACAGATCAGATACGGATCCAAAAACCTAATTCCACCACCGCAACTTTCTGTATCCATGAGATCCCATCTTGGGGCCTGTTTCGGAGCTCCGCCGGAAGGGGAATCCACCACGGAGGGCTTCTACATCATCATCATAGCCTCTCCGATGAAGTGTGAGTAGTTTACCTCAGACCTTCGGGTCCATAGTTAGTAGCTAGATGGCTTCTTCTCTCTTTTTGGATCTCAATACAATGTTCTCCCCCTTTCTCGTGGAGATCTATTCAATGTAATCTTCTTTTTGCGGTGTGTTTGTTGAGACCGATGAATTGTGGGTTTATGATCAAGATTATCTATGAGCAATATTTGAATCTTCTCTGAATTCTTTTATGTATGATTGGTTATCTTTGCAAGTCTCTTCGAATTATCCGTTTGGTTTGGCCAACTAGATTGGTAGTTCTTGCAATGGGAGAAGTGCTTAGCTTTGGGTTCAATCTTGCGGTGTCCTTTCCCAAAGTGTGATGAGGGGCAGCAAGGCACGTATTGTATTGTTGCCATCGAGGATAACAAGATGGGGTATTTATCATATTGCATGAATTTATTCCTCTACATCATGTCATCTTGCTTAAGGCGTTACTCTGTTTTCATTAACTTAATACTCTAGACGCATGCTGGATAGCGGTCGATGAGTGGAGTAATAGTAGTAGATGCAGGCAGGAGTCGGTCTACTTGTCTCGGACGTGATGCCTATATACATGATCATACCTCGATACTCTCATAACTATGCTCAATTCTGTCAATTGCTCAAAAGTAATTCGTTCACCCACCGTAAAATACCTATGCTCTTGAGAGAAGCCACTAGCGAAATCTATGGCCCCGGGGTCTATTTTCATCATATTAATCTTCCTACGCTTTATTATTGCTTTGCTTTTTTACTTTGCCTTTTATTTTACTTTGCATCTTTATACCAAAAATATTATCTATCATCTCTATCAGATCTCACTCTCGTAAGTGACCGTGAAGGGATTGACAACCCCTATTCGCGTTGGTTGCGAGGAGTTATTTGCTTTGTGTAGGTACGAGGGACTTGCGGGTGGCCTCCTACTGGATTGATACCTTGGTTCTCAAAAACTGAGGGAAATACTTATGCTACTCTGCTGCATCATCCTCTCCTCTTCGGGGAAAACCAACGCAAGCTCAAGACGTAGCAAGAAGGATTCCTGGCGCCGTTGCCGGGGGGTCTACGCAAAAGTCAACATACCAAGTACCCATCACAATCCCTTATCCCTCACATTACATTATTTGCCATTTGCCTCTTGTTTTCCTCTCCCCCACTTCACCCTTGCTGTTTTATTTGCCCTCTCTTTTCTGTTTGCCTTTTTCTCGTTTGCTTGTCGTTATGGCTAGTCTTATATCTTCTCCGAAGTTCCCCGAGAATGAAGTTCTAAATTTTAAGCAAAGGGAGGGAGAAAATCTAAAAGAAGCTTGGTATAGAATTTGCAATGCTCAAAATAGATCTACCAGGAAGCAATCTACCTCAGTTCTTCTCCGCAATTTTTATGTAGGTGCTAATCCTTGGTATAGGTATATCCTCGATACCATTACCGGAGGGAATTTTTTGGGTAGCCATACTTTTGATTCTTACAATGCTATGATAGATTTATTTGGCTCACCACCTCTTTTGGTTAATGGAACTATGTTAACTTTGGAGCATGTAATGCAAAGACTTGAAATTGTTGAAAATAAAGTTGCTACCGTTGAGTTAATTGAAAATCTAGATAAAAAGATCCACAATCAAATTACCCAATATGGATCTAAGGTAGGAGTAACTTTGAAAAATATTAAGGAGAAGGAACCCATAGTTAATGAGAAAATAAATCAAGATTCCTCTAGAATTGATAAACTTGAGGGTATCATTACCAACTTGGGAACCACTTTTTCTTCCATAAAAAATACTCTGAGTCCACCTACTAAAATTTCTAAGCTCATGTATGTTCCTAAGAATAAGGGTGAATCCTCTAGTAAGGAAACCGCGAATCTTAAATCTATAAGTATTCATCCCAATCTTTTTTGCTATCATTAAGGAACCATTTGCTACGAATGAATTTTTCGATCTTTTGCCTAAAAATTTGATAATTACTAGAAAGAAAGAAATTTCTAAGGAAGGTAGATGCCTCTTTGAAGAATTGCCTACCAAAGATGGCAATACCTAGATCTATCCTTGCTTTTATGCCTAGCTAGGGGCGTTAAACGATAGCGCTTGTTGGGAGGCAACCCAATTCTATTTTTAGTTTTTGTGTTTTGTTTCTGTTTAGGACTAAATAATCCATCTACCTTCTGTTTAGATGTGGTTTTATGTTTTAATTAGTGTTTGTGAAAAGTTAAACCTATAGGATCTTCTTGGATAATAGTTATTTGATCTTGCTGTAATTTCTAGAAACTTTCGGTTCACGAAAACAATTGTTAAAAGTCACCAGAACGTGATAAAATAGTGATTCCAATTGATGCTGATAAATAAACAAATTGCCTAGGTCTTCCTATTTTGGCAGAATTTTTGGAGTTCAATAAGTTTGCGTTAGTTACAGATTACTACAGACTGTTCTGTTTTTGACAGATTCTGTTTTTCGTGTGTTGTTTGCTTATTTTGATAAATCTATGGCTAGTAAAATAGTTTATAATCCATAGAGAAGTTGGAATACAGTAGGTTTAATACCAAAAAAAATAAATAATGAGTTCATTACAGTACCTTGAAGTGGTCTTTTGTTTTCTTTCCCAACGGAGCTTACGAGATTTTTGTTGAGTTTTGTGTTGTGAAGTTTTCAAGTTTTGGGTGATTTTTTTTAAGGATTATGGAATAAGGAGTGGCAAGAGCCTAAGCTTGGGGATGCCCGTGGCACCCCCAAGATAATCCAAGGACGCCAAAAAGTCAAAGCTTGGGGATGCCCCGGAAGGCATCCCCTCTTTCGTCCACGTCCATCGGTAACTTTACTTGGAGCTATATTTTTATTCACCACATGATATGTGTTTTGCTTGGAGCGTCTTGTATTATTTTCGTCTTTGCTTGTTAGTTTACCACAATCATCCTTGCTATACACACCTTTTGAGAGAGCCATACATGAATTGGAATTTGTTAGAATACTCTATGTGCTTCACTTATATCTTTTGAGCTTTATAGTTTTGCTCTATGTGCTTCACTTATATCTTTTGAGCTTTATAGTTTTGCTCTAGTACTTCACTTATATCTTTTAGAGCACGGTGGTGGATTTGTTTTAAAGAAACTATTGATCTCTTGTGCTTCACTTAGATTATTCTGAGAGTCTTAAATAGCATGGTAATTTGCTTAAAATAATAATATGCTTGGTATTCAAGATTTGTAAAACTTTCTTTTGAGTGTGTTGAATACTAAGAAAAGTTTGATGCTTGATAATTGTTTTGAGATATGGAGGTGATAATATTAGAGTCGTGCTAGTTGAGTTGTTGTGAATTTGAGAAATTCTTGTGTTGAAGTTTGCAAGTCCCGTAGCATGCACGTATGGTAAACGTTATGTAACAAATTTGAAACATGAGGTGTTATTTGATTGTCCTCCTTATGAGTGGCGACCGGGGATGAGCGATGGTCTTTTCCTACCAATCTATCCCCCTAGGAGCATGCGCGTAGTGCTTTGGTTTTTGATGGCTTGTAGATTTTTGCAATAAGTATGTGAGTTCTTTATGACTAATGTTGAGTCCATGGATTATACGCACTCTCACCCTTCCCTCATTGCTAGCCTCTTCGGTACCGTACATTGCCCTTTCTCACATTGAGAGTTGGTGCAAACTTCGCCGGTGCATCCAAACCCCGTGATATGATACGCTCTTTCACACATAAACCTCCTTATATCTTCCTCAAAACAACCACCATACCTACCTATTATGGCATTTCCATAGCCATTCTGAGATATATTTCCATGCAACTTTCCACCATACCATTCTTCATGACACATTCATCATTGTCATATTGCTTAGCATGATCATGTAGTTGACATAGTATTTGTGGCAAAGCCACCGTTCATAATTCTTTCATGTCACTCTTGATTCATTGCATATCCTGGTACACCGCCGAAGGCATTCATATAGAGTCATACTTTGTTCTAGTATCGAGTTGTAATCATTGAGTTGTAAATAAATAGAAGTGTGATGATCATCATTTTCTAGAGCATTGTCCCAAAAAAAGTCCAAAAGAAAAAAAGGCCCGAAAAAAGGGATAAATAAAAAGGGGCAATGTTACTATCTCTTTTTCCACACTTGTGCTTCAAAGTAGCACCATGTTCTTCATATAGCGAGTCTCATATATTGTGCTTCAAAGTAGCACCATGTTTTTCATGTAGAGAGTTTCATATTTTGTCACTTTCATATACTAGTGGGAATTTTTCATTATAGAACTTGGCTTGTATATTCCAACGATGGGCTTCCTCAAATGCCCTAGGTCTTCGTGAGCAAGCAAGTTGGATGCACACCCACCTAGTTTCTTTTGTTGAGCTTTCATACATTTATAGCTCTAGTGCATCCGTTGCATGGCAATCCCTACTCCTTGCATTACCATCAATTGATGGGCATCTCCATAGCCCGTTGATTAGCCTCGTTGATGTAAGATCTTCTCCTTTTTTGTCTTCTCCACATAACCCCCATCATTATATTCTATTCCACCCATAGTGCTATGTCCATGGCTCGCGCTCATATATTGCGTGAAAGTTTATAGGTTTGAGATTACTAAAGTATGAAACAATTGCTTGTCTTGTCATCGGGGTTGTGCATGATGAGAGCATTCTTGTGTGACGAAAATGGAGCATGACTAAACTATATGATTTTGTAGGGATGCACTTTCTTTGGCCATGTTATTTTGAGAAGACATAATTGCTTAGTTAGTATGCTTGAAGTATTATTATTTTTATGTCAATATGAACTTTTGTCTTGAATCTTTTGGATCTGAATATTGATACCACAATTAAGAAGATTTACATTGAAATTATGCCAAGTAGCACTCCTCATCAAAAATTCTCTTTTTGTCATTTACCTACTCGAGGACGAGCATGAATTAAGCTTGGGGATGCATGATACGTCTCCAACTTATCTATAATTTTTGATTGCTCCATGCTATATTATCTATTGTTTTGGACCATATTGGGTTTTATTTTCCACTTTTATATTACTTTTGGGACTAACCTATTAACCGGAGGCCCAGCCCAGAATTGTTGTTTTTTTGCCTATTTCAGTATTTCGAAGAAACGAAATATCAAACGGAGTCCAAACGGAATGAAATCTTCGGGAACGTGATTTTCTCATCAGATAAGATCCAGGAGACTTGGACCCTCGGTCAAGAAAGGAGGGAGGCGGCCACGAGGTGGGGGCCCCTAGGGCGCGCCCCCCTGCCTCGTGGGCCCCCCGAAGCTCCACCAACGTACTCCTTCCTCCTATATATACCTACGTACCCCAACAGATCAGATACGGAGCCAAAAACCTAATTCCACCGCCGCAACTTTCTGTATCCACGAGATCCCATCTTGGGGCCTGTTCCGGAGCTCCGCCGGAAGGGGAATCCACCACGGAGGGCTTCTACATCATCATCATAGCCTCTCTGATGAAGTGTGAGTAGTTTACCACAGACCTTCGGGTCCATAGTTAGTAGCAGAAGCGTTAGCACAACGCGGTTGATGTAGTCGTACGTCTTCACGATCCGACCGATCAAGTACCGAACGCACGGCACCTCCGAGTTCAGCACACGTTCAACTCGATGATGTCCCTCGAACTCCGAACCAGCTGATCTTTGAGGGAGAGTTCCGTCAGCACGAAGGCGTAGTGACGATGATGATGTTCTACCGACGCAGGGCTTCGCCTAAGCACCCTATGATATTATCGAGGTGGATTATGGTGGCGGGGGGCACCGCACACGGCTAAGAGATCCAAGGGATCAATTGTTGTATCTCTAGGGGGTGCCTCCCTCCCCGTATATAAAGGAGTGGAGGAGGGGTAGGGGGCCGGCCACCCTTGGCGCGCCCCATGAGGAGTCCTACTCCCACCGGGAGTAGGACTCACCCCTTCCATGTTGGAGTAGGAGAGGAGAGGGAAGGAGAGAGAGCGGGAAAGGAAAAGGGGGGTGGGGGCGCCGCCCCCCTTCCTTGTCCAATTTGGACTTGGGAGGGGAGGGGCGCGCGGCTGCCCCTTGGCCGCCTCTCCTCTTCCACCACTTGGGCCCATGAGGCCCAATAACCTCCGAGGGGTTCCGGTAACCCCCCGGTACTCCGGTATATGTCCGATTACCCCCGGAACCATTCCGGTGTCCGAATATAGTCGTCCAATATATCATTCTTCATGTCTCGACCATTTCGAGACTCCTCGTTATGTCCGTGGTCACATCCGGGACTCCGAACTACCTTCGGTACATCAAAACACATAAACTCATAATATAACTGTCATCGAACTATAAGCGTGCGGACCCTACAGGTTCGAGAACTATGTAGACATGACCGAGACACGTCTTCGGTCAATAACCAATAGCAGAATCTGGATGCTCATATTGGCTCCCACATATTCTACGATGATCTTTATCGGTCAAACCGCATAACAGCATACGTTGTTCCCTTTGTCATCGGTATGTTACTTGCCTGAGATTCGATCATCGGTATCTCAATACCTAGTTCAATCTCGTTACCGGCAAGATCCTTTACTCGTTCTGTAATACATCATCCCGCAACTAACTCATTAGTTGCAATGCTTGCAAGGCTTAAGTGATGTGCATTACCGAGTGGGCCCAGAGATACCTCTCCGACAATGGGAGTGACAAATCCTAATCTCGAAATACGCCAACCCAACAAATACGCCAACCCAACAAGTCTCTTATGATACTCCCACTATTCCGAATGAGAAGAAGTTTGCTTATGTGGAAAGTAGTAAATTTTCTATGCAAGTAGATCATGAAAAGAATGCTTTAGGTGCTGGTTATATTGTTGAATTAATTCATGATTCTACTGAAAATTATTATGAGGGAGGAATATATGCTTGTAGGAATTGCAATAATATCAAGTTTCCTCTCTATGTGCTTAAAGTTTTGAAGTTATGCTTGTTTTGCCTTCCTATGCTAGTTGATTATTGTTCCCATAAGTTGTTTGCTCACAAAATCCCTATGCATAGGAAGTGGGTTATACTTAAATGTGCTAGTCATATGCTTCATGATGCTCCCATTATGTTTCAATTCTTATCCTTTATGTGAGCATCATTGAAATCATCATGCCTAGCTAGGGGCGTTAAACGATAGCGCTTGTTGAGAGGCAACCCAATTTTATTTTTTTCCTTGATTTTTGTTTCTGTTTAGTAATAAATAATTCATCTATCCTCTGTTTAGATTTGGTTTTATGTTTTAATTAGTGTTTGTGCCAAGTAGGACCTTTGGGAAGACTTGGGTGAAGTCTATGTGATCTTGCTGTAAAAAAAACAGAAACTTTGCGCTCATGAGATTAGCTACAACTTTTTACTGGAGAGTGCTATTAGGTTGATTATTTTTGAAGATGATTAATAGATAAATTACTCAGGTCCACCAATTTATTTCAGAATTTTTGGAGTTACATAAGTATTCGAATGATACGGATTACTACAAACTGTTCTGTTTTTGACAGATTCTGTTTTCTATGTGTTGTTTGCTTATTTTGATGAATCTATGAGTAGTATCGGAGGGTATGAATCATAGAGAAGTAGGAATACAGTAGATATTACACCAATATGAATTTAGAATGAGTTCATTACAGTACCTAAGTGGTGATTTATTTTCTTATACTAACGGAGCTTACGAGTTTTCTGTTGAGTTTTGTGTTGTGAAGTTTTCAAGTTTTGGGTAAAGATTCGGTGGACTATGGAATAAGGAGTGGCAAGAGCCTAAGATTGGGGATGCCCAAGGCACCCCAAGGTAATATTCAAGGACAACCAAGAGCCTAAGCTTGGGGATGCCCTGGATGGCATCCCCTCTTTCGTCTTCGTTCATCGGTAACTTTACTTGGAGCTATATTTTTATTCACCACATGATATGTGTTTTGCTTGGAGCGTCATTTTATTTTGTTAGTATTTGCTCGCTGTTATTTATAATATTTTTGCATCTTTATTTTCAATAAAAATGTCAAGGATAGCTTTTACCATGCTTATTTTGCAAGTATACATGTTGCTGTTTCAAAACAGAAAGTTTACCGCTGTTGCAGAAATTCCCTAGAAAAGTAAGAATGTGATAAAATGTTGAAACCTTTTGCATAATAAGCTATGATAAATTTACTACAGTGGTAATTTTCTTTCATAATTTTTGGAGTTAGGGACGTATTGATACTCTTGCATTCTTTACAGACTATACTATTTTTGCAGATTGCTGTTATGTTTGCATTGTTTGCATATGTTTGCTTGTTTAATGATTCTATTTGAGGATAGGGGTATTAAATATGCAGAGGCATTTAGTATGCAATGTTGAATAATAATTTTAGTGATTTGTTAAAGTAGAAAATTATAAGGTTTTGCATTGGTTTATACTAACTTATCTCACGAGTTCTTGTTGAGTTTTATGTGGATGATATTTTTGAGAAATAGAGAAACCATGATATGAGAGGAATTAAGGAGACATAAAAGTTCAAGCTTGGGGATGCCCAAGGCACCCCAAGATAATATTTCAAGAAGTCTCAAGCATCTAAGCTTGGGGATGCCCCGTTAGGCATCCCACCTTTTTTCTTCAACAACTATCGGTTAGTATCTGTTGAGCCTAAGTTTTTACTTCTTCACATGACTTGTGCTATCCTTGCAATGTCATTTTATCTTGCTTTGCTTGCTGTTTGAATAAAATAACAAGATCTGAAATTCTTAAATGAGAGAGAGTCTTCACATAGTTACATAATTATTTAGCTACTCATTGATCTTCACTTATATCTTTTTGGAGTTGTTTGTCATTTACTTGTGTGCTTCACTTATATCCTATGAGTAAATGGTTGAATTATTTGAATATCATAAATCTGAAATTATATATGTTTCATATGCTTATCCCATGGGGAGTAATGACTTCACATCTAAGAAGTAGAGGTGGTAAATTTATTGAAGGTTAGAAAACATTGTATTGGTCACTTGAACAATTCATGAAAGAATATTGAGGGAAAAGAGATTTCACATATAAATATACTATCTTGGACATCTTTTGTAATTGTGAGCACTCATTAAAATATGACATGCTAAAAGGTTGATGTTGGACAAGGAAGACAACATAATGGGTTATGTTTTCTTATATCTGAAATAAAGTATATTGTCATGGATCGCCCAACACGTTGAGCTTGCCTTTCCCCCTCATGCTAGCCAAATTCTTTGCACTAAGTAGAGATACTACTTGTGCTTCCAAACATCCCTTAAACCAGTATTGCCATGAGAGTCCACCATACCTACCTATGGATTGAGTAAGATCCCTCAAGTAAGTTGTCATCGGTGCATGCAATAAAAATTGCTCTCTAAATATGTATGATCTTTTAGTGTGAAGAAAATAAGCTTTATACAATCTTGTGATATGGAAGCAATAAAAGCGACGGACTGCATAATAAAGGTTCCTATCACAAGTGGCAATATAAAGTGACGTTCTTTCGCATTAAGATTTTGTGCATCCAACTATAACAGCGCATGACAACCTCTACTTCCCTCTGCGAAGGGCCTATCTTTTATTCTTGTCTTTTACCTTATGTAAGAGTCATGGTGATCTTCACCTTTCCTTTTTACATTTTATCCTTTGGCAAGCGCGTTGTGTTGGAAAGATTCTGATATATATATATCCAATTGGATGTAAGGCATCATGAACTATTATTGTTGACATTACCCATGAGGTAAAAGGTTGGGAGGTGAATCTATATGCCCCTATCTTTCTCCGTGTCTGATTAAAACTTTGAACCCATAAATATCGCGTGAGTGTTAGCAATTGTGAAGACTAAATGATAGTTGAGTATGTGAAGTTTGCTAAATCAAAGCTCTGACATAGACTCTTCCTGAAAATAAGATGAATTGTAATTGTTTGATGACTAATAACACAGTTTGTTAGTTTTCAAGAAGGTTTATGATCTATACTTTAACATGTGAATAGTTTGTTACTTGATCATGAGAAGCTTTATGAGATGAGCTACTGTTATGACATATAATGATGCTAGAAAAGGTGATTGAAATTATCATTGATCAAACTTGTGCACCTACTAGCATTCACATTTCATAAATTATTTCTTTTATCATTTAGCTACTCGGGGACGAGCAGGAATTAAGCTTGGGGATGCTGATACGTCTCCAACGTATCTATAATTTATGAAGCATTCATGCTATATTATTATCTGTTTTGGATGTTTATGGGCTTTACTAAGCACTTTTATATTATTTTTGGGACTAACCTATTAACCGGAGGCCCAACCCAAATTGTTGTTTTCTTGCCTATTTCAGTGTTTCAAAGAAAAGGAATATCAAACGGAGTCCAAACGGAATGAAACCTTCGGGAGCGTGATTTTTGGAACGAACGTGATGCAGGAGACGTGGAGCTGAAGTCAGGGAAGCTTCGAGGAGGCCACGAGGCAGGGGGCGCGCCCACCCCCCTGGGCGCGCCCTCCACCCTCGTGGGCCCCTCATGGCTCCCCTAACCGACTTCTTTCGCCTATATATCTCCATATACCCTAAACACACCGAAGACGAGAATAGATCGGGAGTTCCGCCGCCGCAAGCCTCTGTAGCCACCAAAAACCAATCGGGGACCTGTTCCGGCACCCTGCCGGAGGGGGGATCCCTCACCGGTGGCCATCTTCATGACGAGGAGGGAGTAGTTCACCCTCGGGGCTGAGGGTATGTACCCGTAGCTATGTGTTTGATCTCTCTCTCTCTCTCGTGTTCTTGAGGTGATACGATCTTGATGTATCACGAGCTTTGATATTATAGTTGGATCTTATGATGTTTCTCCCCCTCTACTCTCTTGTAATGAACTGAGTTTTCCCTTTGAAGTTATCTTGTCGGATTGAGTCTTTAAGGATTTGAGAACACTTGATGTATGTCTTGCCGTGCTTATCTGTGGTGACAATGGGATATTCACGTGATCCACTTGATGTATGTTTTGGTGATCAACTTGCGGGTTCCGCCCATGAACCTATGCATAGGGGTTGGCACACGTTTTCGTCTTGACTCTCCGGTAGAAACTTTGGGGCACTCTTTGAAGTACTTTTGTGTTGGTTGAATAGATGAATCTGAGATTGTGTGATGCATATCGTATAATCATACCCACAGATACTTGAGGTGACAATGGAGTATCTAGGTGACATTAGGGTTTTGGTTGATTTGTGTCTTACGGTGTTATTCTAGTATAAACTCTATGATAATTGAATAGAAATAATAGCTTCGTGTTATTTTACTACGGACTCTTGAATAGATCGAGAAGAAAGAATAACTTTGAGGTGGTTTCGTACCCTACCATAATCTCTTAGTTTGTTCTCCGCTATTAGTCACTTTGGAGTGACTCTTTGTTGCATGTTGAGGGATAGTTATATGATGCAATTATGTTATAATTGTTGAGAGAACTTGCACTAGTGAAAGTATGAACCCTAGGCCTTGTTTCCTAGCATTGCAATACCGTTTACGCTCACTTTTATCATTAGTTACCTTGCTGTTTTTATATTTTCAGATTACAAAAACCTATATCTACTATCCATATTGCACTTGTATCATCATCTCTTCGCCGAACTAGTGCACCTATACAATTTATCATTGTATTAGGTGTGTTGGGGACACAAGAGACTCTTTGTTATTTGGTTGCAGGGTTTCTTGAGAGAGACCATCTTCATCCTACACCTCCTACGGATTGACAAACCTTAGGTCATCCACTTGAGGGAAATTTGCTACTGTCCTATGAACCTCTGCACTTGGAGGCCCAACAACGTCTACAAGAAGAAGGTTGCATTGTAGACATCACCGGTCCGACGCGAGTTGTTGCTCAGCAGGACCACTCCCGCCGATAACTTGAACAAGGGCCCCTTTGGGACCTTGCCAGCCTTCGAGGCGGCCCTCGCGGCCTTGCCGGTCCGCTCCACCTTGCCGTCGCGGTTCACGTCGAGCTGGAAGAGTCGCTGGCAGAAGTGGGCGTGCCCCATCACCGTGAAGTTATGGTCGAGGCCGGGGCGAAGCCTCAAGATCTCGGCGGCATTCGTCAAGAGCCAGGCCGACCTCCCCTTGTTATGCAGCGGAGCGATTCGGCGGCGGATAAAATTCGCCCCGATCATCTCAATGGTGAGCCCGGCCTCGGTAAGGCGAAGCATCCTGGTGGTGGCGATCGTGAGCTTCGCGTCATTGGCGTCAACGTCGCT
Organism: Aegilops longissima; assembly: GCA_021605205.1. Classification (NCBI taxonomy): domain Eukaryota; kingdom Viridiplantae; phylum Streptophyta; class Magnoliopsida; order Poales; family Poaceae; genus Aegilops; species Aegilops longissima. The sequence continues at coordinate 703,103,589 of CM038680.1, read as the reverse complement.
CCAGTCACCCCGGCGAACCGGCGGCGCGTCGCGAACCCGGCAAAAGTTCGGCTGGTCCTTCTCTTCGATCCAGCACCACCGGCCCCGCCATTCTTCCCACCTCTCCTTAATGGAGCCCTCTGGGTATGCCCCCTTGGACCGTGGGATCCAGGTGATGCAACCGGAAATGGCGCCCCCCGGTTGGATCCGATGGGTGAAGTAGTGGCGGAAGAGCGCCGTGTTGGGATGCACCCCGGCGAAGCCCTCGTAGAGGTGCGCAAAAAGAGCCATGCACGCCACAACGTTTGGAGTAAAATCCAAAAGGTGGAAGCCGTAGGTGTGCATCATGTCGTTGAAGAAATCAGAGAAGGGGGGACAGAGCCCGCAGGAGAAGTAATCGATAAAGAAAGGGTACCGATTTGGGGCGGCCTCGGTGCAATTGGCGGGGATGACGCGCGTGGCTGGGTGCCCCATCTTCTCTCCCCCCGTCTTCACCCCCCACAGGGGTTTGAAGGCTTACCGGAGCTCGAACACGTCGACTGTCGAGGGGAAGTAGGCGAGCTGCGTCCGCTGCACCGCCAACGCACTCTCCGGCGGCTCCGTCGCTCCGGCATCCTTGGCCACTCCCTTGCCCTTGGTGGATTTGGGCACCATGGCGGCTGGGGGGAGCAAGGGACAGAAGACGGTGGAAACGCGGCGGCGACGAGCAAAGGCGAAAGCTTAGGGAGGAAGGAGAAGGGGGCGGCGGCTCTGAGATTGGAGAAGACGCAGGAAGGGGGGTAAAGTGAGCAGCGTGCCCGTGGTTATCCCTTTTTATGGGGAAGGCGCGGGCCGCCTCCTTTCCCATTAACTGTGACGTGACACATGCGTGCGGGAACCGCCCCACACATGACCCCTACGTCACACACACGCCCTCCCACTTCGCGCGTTCAACGCGGGTCGTGGGGAAGCGCGGCGGACGAAATAGTTGCCGTGGTAAAATCCGCCCCTCCTACCCGCGCACCGTTCTAGGCCTGGCCTAACAACGCGTTGTGCTTATGTCTAGCCTAGGCCCGGGGGCTCCTGTCGGTGTACAAAAGTAGGGGCTCTCCTTTTGACCCCTTTACTTGTGCACAGGCAGTCAGAGCCACGCGTCGCGGCCACACGAAGCAGAGCAAGGGAGGGGAGCCGGAGAGAAGCCGGCGCCCAAGGCAAACAAGACAACGCCAAGGCCAAGAACACAAAGAAGCAGAGGGGCACAGCGGGTTCCCCTGGCAAGACCCTTGCCGGGGGCAGCCTCAGCGGCCCCGACAAGACCCTCGTCGGGACAGCTCGCCCACGCCAACAGAGCGCGCCACCCTTGAGCACACGGGCTCCAACTCAACCAACCACGTTGGACCAGGGCTCGGGAGGCACCTCCGTGGTAGCATGCAGATCTTTGTCAAGACCATAGAGATATGAGGTCAGATGAAGATTAGAAGACGGCGACCCTCGACGGGATCCTTGCCGATGAGATCCACAAGTGTTGGATAACGTAGTAATTTCAAAAAATTTCCTACGCACACGCAAGATCATGGTGATGGCATAGCAACGAGAGGGGAGAGTATTGTCCACGTACCCTCGTAGACCGTAAGAGGAAGCGTTATGACAACGCGGTTGATGTAGTCGTACGTCTTCACGTTCCGACCGATCCAAGTACCGAACGTACGGCACCTCCGAGTTCAGCACACGTTCAGCTCGATGACGATCCCTGGAATCCGATCCAGCAAAGTGTCGGGGATGAGTTCCGTCAGCACGACGGCGTGGTGACGATGATGATGCTCTACCGGCGAGGGCTTCGCCTAAACTCGCGACGATATGACCGAGGTGGAATATGGTGGAGGGGCACCACACACGGCTAAGGAACGATCCGTAGATCAACTTGTGTGTTCTAGGGTGCCCCCTTGCCCCCGTATATAAAGGAGGGAGGGGGAGGTGCGGCCGGCCCTCTAGGGGTGCGCCTGGAGGAGTCCTACCCCCACCGAGAGTAGGACTCCCCCCTCTTGCCTTGGTGGAGAAGGAAAGGGGGGGGGGGGAGAGGAAAGGGGGGCGCCGCCCCCCCTTCCTTGTCCTATACGGACTAGGGGGGGGGGGAGGGGGCGCGCGGCCTGCCCTGGCCGGCCCTCCTCTTTTCCCTCATGGCCCATCAAGGCCCATTAACCCCCCGGGAGGGTTCCGGTAACCCTCCGGTGTTCCGGTAAAATCCCGATATCATCCGGAATCATTCCGATATCCAAATATAAGCTTCCAATATATCAATCTTTATGTCTCGACCATTCCGAGACTCCTCGTCATGTCCTTGATCACATCCGGGACTCCGAACAAACTTCGGTACATCAAAACTTATAAACTCATAATAAAACTGTCATCGTAACGTTTAAGCGTGCGGACCCTACGGGTTCGAGAACTATGTAGACATGACCTAGAACTGTTTCCGGTCAATAACCAATAGTGGAACCTGGATGTTCATATTGGCTTCTACATATTCTACGAAGATCTTTATCGGTCAAACCGCATAACAACATACTTTGTTCCCTTTGTCATCGGTATGTTACTTGCCTGAGATTCGATCGTCGGTATCCAATACCTAGTTCAATCTCGTTACCGGCAAGTCTCTTTACTCGTTCCGTAATACATCATTCCGTAACTAACTCATTGGTTACATTGCTTGCAAGGCTTAAGTGATGTGTATTACCGAGAGGGCCCAGAGATACCTCTCCGACATTCGAAGTGACAAAACCTAATCTCGAATTACGCCAACCCAACATGTACCTTTGGAGACACCTGAGAGTACCTTTATAATCACCCGATTCGTTGTGACGTTTGGTAGCACACAAAGTGTTCCTCCGTAAGCGGAGTTGCATAATCTCACAGTTGTAGGAACTTTGTATAAGTCATGAAGAAAGCAATAGCAACATACTAAGCGATCAAGTGCTAGGCTAACGGAATGGGTCAAGTCAATCACATCATTCTCCTAATGATGTGATCCCGTTAATCAAATGACAACACATGTCTATGGTTAGGAAACATAACCATCTTTGATTAATGAGCTAGTCAAGTAGAGGCACACTAGTGACATTATGTTTGTCTATGTATTCACACATGTATCATGTTTCCAGATAATACAATTCTAGCATGAATAATAAACATTTATCATGATATGAGGAAATAAATAATAACTTTATTATTGCCTCTAGGGCATATTTCCTTCAGTCTCCCACTTGCACTAGAGTCAATAATCTAGATTACATAGTAATGATTCTAACACCCATGGAGTCTTGGTGCTGATCATGTTTTTCTCGTGGAAGAGGCCTAGTCAACGGGTCTGCAATATTCAGATCCGTATGTATCTTGCAAATTTCTTTTGTCTCCCACCTGAACTTGGTCCCGGATGGAATTGAAGCGTCTCTTGATGTGCTTGGTCCTCTTGTGAAATCTGGATTCCTTTGCCAAGGCAATTGCACCAGTATTGTCACAGAAGATTTTCATTGGTGCCGATGCACTAGGTATGACACCTAGATCGGAAATGAACTCCTTCATCCAGACTCCTTCATTTGCTGCTTCCGAAGCAGCTATGTACTCCGCTTCACATGTAGATCCCGCTACGATGCTTTGTTTAGAACTGCACAAACTTACAGCTCCACCGTTTAATATAAATACGTATCCGGTTTGCGATTTAGAATTGTCCGGATCAGTGTCAAAGCTTGCATCAACGTAACCTTTTACGACAAGCTCTTTGTCACCCCCATAAACGAGAAACATATCCTTAGTCCTTTTCAGGTATTTCAGGATATTCTTGACCGCTGTCCGATGATCCACTCTGGATTACTTTGGTACCTCCTGCTAAACTAATAGCAAGGCACACATCAGGTCTGGTACACAGCATTACATACATGATAGAGCCTATGGCTGAAGCATAGAGAACTCCTTTCATTTTCTCTCTATCTTCTGCAGTGGTCGGGCATTGAGTCTGACTCAATTTTATACCTTGTAATACAGGCAAAAACCCTTTCTTTGCCTGATCCATATTGAACTTTTTCAAGACTTTATCAAGGTATGTGCATTGTGAAAGTCCAATCAAGCGTCTTGATCTATCTCTATAGATCTTGATGCCCAATATGTAAGCAGCTTCACCGAGGTCTTTCATTGAAAAACTTTTATTCAAGTATCCTTTTATGCTATCCAGAAATTCTATATCATTTCCAATCAACAATATGTCGTCCACATATAATATTAGAAATGCTACAGAGTTCCCACTCGCTTTCTTGTAAATACAGGCTTCTCCAAAAGTCTGTATAAAACCATATGCTTTGATCACACTATCAAAGCGTTTATTCCAACTCCGAGAGGCTTGCACCAGACCCTAGATTGATCGTTGGAGCTTGCACACTTTGTTAGCTCCCTTAGGATCGACAAAACCTTCCGGTTGCATCATATACAACTCTTTTTCCAGAAATCCATTCAGGAATGCAGTTTTGACATCCATCTGCCATATTTCATAATCATAAAATGCGGCAATTGCTAACATGATTCGGACAGACTTAAGCATCGCTATGGGTGAGAAGGTCTCATCGTAGTCAACCCCTTGAACTTGTTGAAAACCTTTTGCAACAAGTCGAGCTTTGTAAACTGTAACATTACCGTCAGCGTCAGTCTTCTTCTTGAAGATCCATTTATTCTCTATTGCTTGCCGACCATCGGGCAAGTCAACCAAAGTCCACACTTTGTTCTCATACATGGATCCCATCTCAGATTTCATGGCTTCAAGCCATTTTGCGGAATCTGGGCTCACCATCGCTTCTTCATAGTTCGTAGGTTCACCATGATCTAGTAGCATGACTTCCAGAATAGGATTACCATATCACTCTGGTGCGGATCTTACTCTACTTGATCTACGAAGTTCAGTAACAACTTGATCTGAAGTTTCATGATCATCATCATTAACTTCCTCACTAATTGGTGTAGGTGTCACAGGGACCGATTTCTGTGATGAACCACTTTGCAACAAGGTAGCTGGTACTGTTACCTCATCAAGTTCTACTTTCCTCCCACTCACTTCTTTCGAGAGAAACTCCTTCTCTAGAAAGGATCCATTCTTAGCAACGAATGTCTTGCCTTCGGATCTGTGATAGAAGGTGTACCCAACTGTCTCCTTTGGCTATCCTATGAAGACACATTTTTCCGATTTCGGTTCAAGCTTATCAGGTTGAAGCTTTTTCACATAAGCATCGCAGCCCCAAACTTTCAGAAACGACAACTTTGGTTTCTTGCCAAACCATAGTTCATAAGGAGTCGTCTCAACGGATTTTGATGGTGCCCTATTTAACGTGAATGCGGCCGTCTCTAAAGCATAACCCCAAAACGATAGCGGTAAATCGGTAAGAGACATCATAGATTGCACCATATCTAGTAAAGTACGATTACGACCTTCGGACACACCATTACGCTGTGGTGTTCCAGGTGGCGTGAGTTGCGAAACTATTCCGCATTGTTTGAAATGTAGACCAAAGTCGTAACTCAAATATTCTCCTCCACGATCAGATCGTAGAAACTTTATTTTCTTGTTACGATGATTTTCAACTTCACTCTGAAATTCTTTGAACTTTTCAAATGTTTCAGATTTATGCTTCATTAAGTAGATATACCCCTATCTGCTTAAATCATCTGTGATGGTGAGAAAATAACGATATCCGCCACGAGCTTCAACATTAATCGGACCACATACATCTGTATGTATGATTTCCAACAAATCTGTTGCTCTCTCCATAGAACCGGAGAACGGTGTTTTAGTCATCTTGCCCATGAGGCACGGTTCGCAAGTACCAAGTGATTCATAATCAAGTGGTTCCAAAAGTCCATCAGTATGGAGTTTCTTCATGCGCTTCACACCGATATGACCTAAACGGCAGTGCCACAAATAAGTTGCACTATCATTATCAACTCTGCATCTTTTGGCTTCGACATTATGAATATGTGTATCACTACTATCGAGATTTAATAAGAATAGACCACTCTTCAAGGGTGCATGACCATAAAAGATATTACTCATATAAATAGAACAACCATTATTCTCTGATTTAAATGAATAACCGTCTCGCATCAAACAAGATCCAGATATAATGTTCATGCTCAACGCTGGCACCAAATAACAATTATTTAGGTCTAAAACTAATCCCGAAGGTAGATATAGAGGTAGCGTGCCGACCACGATCACATCGACTTTGGAACCGTTTCCCACGCGCATCGTCACCTCGTCCTTGGCCAGTGCTCGCTTATTCCGTAGTCCCTGTTTCGAGTTGCAAATATTAGCAACAGAACCAGTATCAAATACCTAGGTGCTACTGCGAGCTCTAGTAAGGTACATATCAATAACATGTATATCACATATACCTTTGTTCACCTTGCCATCCTTCTTACCCGCCAAATACTTGGGGCAGTTCCGCTTCCAGTGACCAGCTTGCTTGCAGTAGAAGCACTTAGTTTCAGGCTTAGGTCCAGACTTGGGTTTCTTCTCTTGAGCAGCAACTTGCTTGCTGTTCTTCTTGAAGTTCCCCTTATTCTTCCCTTTGCCCTTTTTCTTGAAACTAGTGGTCTTGTTGACCATCAACACTTGATGCCACTTCTTGATTTCTACCTCCGCAGCTTTTAGCATTGTGAAGAGCTTGGGAATTTGTCCTGTTCATCCCTTGCATATTATAGTTCATCACGAAGCTCTTGTAGCTTGGTGGCAGTGATTGGAGAATTCTGTCAATGACACTATCATCCGGAAGATTAACTCCCAGTTGAATCAAGTGATTATTATACCCGGACATTTTGAGTATATGCTCACCGATGAACTATTCTCCTCCATCTTGCAGCTATAGAACTTATTGGAGACTTCATATCTCTCAATCTGGGCATTTGCTTGAAATATTAACTTCAACTCTGGAACATCTCATATGCTCCATGACGTTCAAAACGTCGTTCAAGACCGGTTCTAAGCCGTAAAGCATGGCACACTGAACTATAGAGTAGTCATCGCTTTGCTCGCGCAGACGTTCACAACTTCGGCGTTGCTCTCATCAGGCTGGCACCCAGCGGTGCTTCCAGGACATAATTCTTCTGTGCAGCAATGAGGATAATCCTCAAGTTACGGACCCAGTCCGTGAAATTGCTACCATCATCTTTCAACTTTGCTTTCTCAAGGAACGCATTAAAATTCAACGAAACAACAGCACGAGCCATCTATCTACAACAAACATAGATAAGAAAAATACTATCAGGTACTAAGTTCATGATAAATTTAAGTTCAATTAATCATATTACTTAAGAACTCCCACTGAGACAGACATCTCTCTAGTCATCTAAGTGATCACGTGATCCAAATCAACTAAACCATAACCGATCATCACGTGAGATGGAGTAGTTTTCAATGGTGAACATCACTATGTTGATCATATCTACTATATGATTCACGCTCGACCTTTTGGTCTCCGTGTTCCGAGGCCATATCTGCATATGCTAGGCTCGTCAATGTAGCGACCTGACCCAAAATCGGTCAAATCTTTGTGTCTGTACCATCCCAAGATCATGCTGGTACTCACAGTACATCGATAAAGTAATCAAAGTTCAATCACACCTGAATATTATTACACGATTCTCATATAGAGTCTTTATTACAAGGGAATAAATTCGGCTCAAGTCCAACTCATGAGAAATAAACTACTAATGCTGCGGAAGCGTCGAAGATAAGCGAGTCCATCCGACTCAAAGGGCAATCGCCAAGCGCGAGCGTAGCCTCACTCTGATCGAATATACCTCGCAACATAAGACGTTGCAGCCATGTAGGTCAGATTTTTGAATAAGCTGGCAAGTCATGAAGAATAACAATAATAAAGTTACTATCACTATATGCATTTGGCTGTGGAGCTCTAAGTTTCATCATTTTGCGAAAAAGCAAATTTTTCCCTACTACAGTGGACTTGCTTGCAAAATTACTACAATTATTGGTAGTTATTGAGATGGTTCCGCCAACCAATATCTCATTCCCAAATTATTAAGTCATAAACCCCTCAAATTTATTCATTAGTTTTAGTGTTGAGATTTCCGAATACTTCCAAGTTCCAGAGGCTCAAATTGTCCGTAACCGGGGACACGGCTAATCGATTAGATCTTTAACTCTGCAGAGGGTTGCGCACTTTCCCCGCAAGAATCATTCCCTCCTTTAAAGTCTTCGCACTTCATGGTGTTTGAAGACGGGACGAATGAAACAGGGTCTTCCAAAGAGTTCTTACGCTACTGCCGTACCCATCCAATCCTACCGTTCTTCTACATCTCGTAGTACCGCCCAGCCAGCGTCACTACTAAGGTTAACCCAGCCGAGCCTATAATGGCTTGCGGCTGCACAGTAAGCTTCGGTCATGGGGCATCCATCCTTCTCTTCGTGGCTGGGTGAAGCTTTCCGCAAGATGTCATGGCACTTCTCCATGCATCCCGCCAACCTTTGGGTTCTCCAGGTGCCCGTCAACAAATCCTCCACCCAAAGAGTGAATTCAAGTCCATCTTGATTCTTGTAGTTCATGGGGTTGTCATCATCATTGACTCTCACATCTTGCTTATGAATTTCACTCAACCAAAACCCGCTCTGAGCATAGCCAAGTAAACTACTTCGTCCGGGGTCATGGTAACAAGGGGATTGGTTCATCCTACCACATGATACTACTCAAGTTTAATAACTTCAAATTTTCAACTACTGCATGCATGGTGGGTGGTGACAATTATAATGCACAAAAACATAGGTATAGAAATAACATGATCAAAACTTGCCTTGCTGATGATCCTCGTAAGCTAAAGATTCGTAGTAGCAAGCTTCGCACTCCGGAAACTCTACCGAGACAAACAATAACCACAATAAGCATATAGCATAGGATCACATAATACAATAGCATAACAATAGCAACATAACACACCAAAACAACCAAATCAAAATCCAAAGGGAAAACTCAAAGAAAAACCAACTCAAGTTTTCCTACTTCAAGCAACAACTAAAATAGTTTTATATAGCAAATTTTTTTTAACATAACCTAATCATGGTTTTAGGTTAACTTAACAGAAAAGGATGCACTAAGCAACTAGGAGCAAAAAGAATTAATTTGAAATCTATTATAAAACTCCTATTAGGCCTAATCCAATTTCTATTAAGAAAATAAAATAAAACTTTTATTAATTATAAATAAAAGTTCATCCTATAAAGTGACAGAAACTACCCTAGAATAATCAATCACATGATAAAAATAAATTTATTTACTAATTAAATTAATAGGAAAACAGTAGCTAGTTAATTAATTGGGATTAATAAGATTCTGCTTAAAACTATTTATTTATTAATCCTAAAATACCCAAGTTAATTTTTATGGTTTGGGAATGCCAAAATAAAGTTGGGACAAAAGAATCATCCAAAATAATTTTTCTAACTCAAGTTATAGCAGATTTACTATTCTGTCTAAAACTAAATTAAAGCAATTTTAATTAATTTTAACATAGCTAAATATATATTCTACAGAAACTTTAGAAAATTTTCAAACCAACAGAAAAAGAATCATCTAAAAATAATAAACAGAATAAAAGATATGAATTTTTCAAAACAGAAACTATTCTGTTAAAACAGAAAAACAAAAATAAAAAAAAGGCCTAATGGGCCTAAACTGTGCACTGGGCGTAATATAATCTAAAAGGGCCCTAGGGTTAAACTAAAACGGGCCGGGCTAATAAATAAAAACCCTAACTAATTAAACCGTAAACTAAACCGGGCCGGTCCGGTTTATTTTAAAAGAGATACCCCTTCGGGGGTGGTCTAATCCTAGCCGTTGGTTGGGGATCGGACGGGGGAGGAGATCTCCGGCGACGTACCGGAGCTCGGCGGCGGCGGCGGCGGCGACGACGAGTGCGGTCAGGGCTTCGGTCGTCGGGGAGGTTGGGGGAGTTGCCGGCCGGGTGCGGACGAGGTCGGGGAGGGGTCTCGTGGAGTCGGTGGGGGTCGGGGTGGCTAGGGCGGCGACGGCGACGACAATGGCGGCGGGGACTCGGGCCTCCGGTGAGCTCGGAGAGAGAGGAGGGGTCGGTGAGGGGCTAGGGGGGAATGGGGTGCGGAGGGTCGGTTTATATAGGCGGGGCCTCGGCCTGCAACGGGGCGATCGGAGGATCGGGATCCGGATCCTTGAGGATCCGCGATCTGTGTGTGGCGAGTGAGGTGGGCAAGGGGAAGAGGGAGGTGGTGGCCCACCTGTCGGGGAGAGAGAGAGGGGTGGGAGCGAGCGGGCGACCGACGCCAAAGGGGTTCGGGTTCGGGGTGAGGGGAGGCCGGCTCGGTCGGCGCTGGGCTGGCCTCTGGGCCGCTCGGTGGGCCGGCTGGTGGGGGGTTGGTCATTGGTGGGCAGGGGGCTGGTGGCGCTGGGGTTTTTTTTGAATTTATTTTTTAAATAAAACAAAACAGAGTATATCTTTTAAAATATAAATATTTTATATAGGGTATATATATACCAAAATGATCAGGGGAATATTCCCTATCATTTGAACATTTTTCCAAAGGCAAAATCCAAACTTTATAAAAATCCATTTTTTCAAATTCAAATAAAATTCAGATTTGAATCCAAAACTTTTGGCAATGTTTTCCTGTGATATTTTTGGAGTGTCATGTTTACTCCTCTCATACTTTTGATCAAGTATTTATCGGGCATAGTTTTGAAATGATTCCCACTTGCCAAAGTTTGAAATTCAAATTCAAAACTCAAAATTCTCTGAAACTTCAAATGGCATTCAAATTCAAACAGGATGCATAGGATGCTTAACTATAATTGTAAAACATTCCAAATAGGAAATTTGGGATGTTACAAACCTACCCACCTTAAGATGAATCTCGCCCTCGAGATTCGGGTTGGCTAGCAAATAGGTGCGGGTGATCTCAAGAAGGTCTTCTTGGCGCTCTGTGTGGCTTCTTCCTCGGTGTGGTGACTCCACAACACCTTGCAGAATTTGATGACCTTACTGCGGGTGACTCTGCTTGCAGTCTCGAGAATTCGGACGGGTTTCTCCTTGTAGGTCAGATCACCATCAAGCTGTATGGCCTCTAGGGGCACTGTGTCTCTCAACGGAGCATCGGCCATGTCGGCATGACACTTCTTCAGCTGAGAAACATGGAAGACATCATGAACTCCGGACAATCCTTCCGGCAATTCCAACTTGTAAGCAACTTCTCCACGACGTTCGAGGATTTTGTAGGGGCCAATGAATCGGGGTGCTAACTTTCCCTTGACTCCAAACCTCTTGATTCCACGAAGTGGAGACACACGAAGATACGCTCGGTCTCCTACTTCGTAAGTCACTTCCTTGCGCTTACTGTCGGCATAACTCTTCTGTCTTGACTGTGCTATCTTGAGCCTGTCTCGAATCAGCTTGACTTTCTCTTCGGAATCCTTGATAAGATCAGAACCGAAAAGTGATCGATCTCCAACACTATCCCACAGCAATGGTGTTCTGCACCTCCTTCCGTATAAAGCTTCGAAAGGGGCCATCTTCAGACTGGATTGATAACTGTTGTTGTACGAGAACTCTGCGTATGGCAAATTATCATCCCAGCTAGACCCATAGTCTAGCACACAAGCTCTCAACATGTCCTCCAGAATCTGGTTGACTCTCTCGGTCTGTCCATCATCTGCGGATGAAAAGCGGTATGAATTCTAGCCTCGCACCCAAAGTTTCATGCAAGCTGCTTCCAAAACTTTGAGGTAAACTGCGTTCCTCTATCTGACACGATTTTCCTCGGAACTCCATGCAGACATACGATCCTGGTCATGTATATCTTGGCCAACTTAGCACTGGTATAGGTAGTCTTCACGGGAATGAAGTGAGCTACCTTGGTCAAGCGATCAACCACTACCCAGATAGAATCATAACCTGAACGGGTCCTGGGTAATCCTGTGATGAAATCCATTCCAAGTTTCTCCCATTTCCAATCGGGAATCGGCAAAGGTTGGAGTAACCCTGCTGGCTTCTGATGTTGTGCCTTTACACGTTGACAAACATCGCATACTGCTACGTACTCGGCAATATCCTTCTTCATACCTGTCCACCAGAAACTTTCCTTCAAATCCAGGTACATCTTGGTGTTGCCGGGGTGAATCGAGTACGGTGAATCATGAGCCTCCTGAAGAATTAGGTTCCTGAGTTCGGGATCATTGGGCACACAAATACGATCCTCGAACCAAATAGTTCCGTGCTCATCCTTACTGAATCCTTTAGCTTTTCCTTCATTCATCTTTTGCTTTATCTCATCAATTTCCTTGTCCGACTTCTGGGCTTCACGAATCCTTTCGGCCAAAGTGGACTGAACTTCCAGAGTTGCAATATATCCTCTCGAACTATCTCCGATCGGAGATCTCGAGGTCATCGACTAACTCCTGGGTAATCCTCCCGCTGTCGAGTATTCACATAACTCTTACGGCTCAAAGCATCTGCTACAACATTAGCTTTACCGGGGTGGTAATGCAGTCTCATGTCATAGTCCTTTATCAACTCTAGCCATCTCCTCTTCCTGAGGTTCAATTCCTTCTGCGTGAAAATATACTTCAAGCTCTTGTGATCTGTGTAAACATCACAACGGTTTCCGATGAGGAAATGTCTCCAGGTCTTGAGTGCATGCACTACGGCTGCTAACTCCAAATCATGCGTGGCATAATTCATCTCGTGAGGTCGTAGCTGTCTGGAGGCATAAGCTACAACTTTACCTTCCTGCATTAGTACTCCTCCAAGTCCTTGACGAGAAGCGTCACAATAAACCTGGTATTCCTTGTGTATGTCCGGCAAAATCAACACTGGGGCTGTAACCAACCATTTCTTCAATTCCTGAAAACTGGCTTCACATTCCTCGGTCCAGACATACTTGGCTTCCTTCTTCAACAGCTCAGTCATGGGCTTGGCAATCTTCGAGAAGTTCTCAATAAACCTCCGATAATATCCTGCGAGTCCGAGAAAACTGCGGATCTCCTTGACTAAGGTGGGTGACTGCCAATCGGTGACTGATTCAACCTTGGCGGGATCAACTGCTATTCCTTCCCCTGAAATAACATGTCCGAGGAATCCAACTTCCTTCAGCCAAAATTCACATTTGCTGAATTTGGCATACAACTGATGTTCTCGAAGTTTCTCCAGGACTAGACACAAATGTTCCTTATGCTCTTCCTCGCTCTTGGAGAAAATCAATATATCATTGATGAACACCACGACAAACTTGTCCAGATATTCCATAAATACCTTGTTCATCAAATTCATGAAGTATGCAGGAGCATTAGTCAATCCAAATGACATGACGGTATACTCATATAAACCATACCTGGTAGTGAATGCTGTTTTGGGTATATCCTTTTCACGGATCTTTAACTGATGATACCCTGATGGAAGATCGATCTTAGAGAATACCTTGGCTCCAACTAGCTGATCAAACAGATCATTAATCATCGGCAGAGGGTACTTGTTCTTGATAGTTACTTCGTTCAACGCACGATAATCCACAACCATCCTCAAGTTTCCATCCTTCTTCTCTACCAAAAGAACTGGGGCTCCCCAAGGTGATGAGCTTGGACGAATATATCCTTTCTCCAATAACTCATTAATTTGATCATTGATCTCTTTCAACTCATTCGGTGGCATCCGATAAGGTCTCTTGGATATTGGGGCTGTGCCGCAATAGCTCAATCGAAACTCAATGTCCCCGTCCGGTGGCATTCTGTAATTCCTCCGGAAACACATCGGAAAATCTTGCACCTCTGGCACTTCCTCTGAACAACTCCCGTGAGGGAATGCACTGATTCTTCATCCGGCTGTGCTGGCTACATACTTGATCCTCTTCGCCGGGGTGGTGAGCAGAATAGACTTGCGGGCACAGTCTATGTTCCCTTCAAACTTTGACAACCAATCCATGCCTAGGATTACATCCAAGGTCTGGGTTTCCAACACTATGAGGTCCGCGGGAAATTTATGGTTCCCGATGTTGAGGGTTGCATGACAGCCTAGGCCTGCCATCATTTCTCCTCCTGCGGAACTGACGCGAAGGGGGCTTCTAAGGGTTTTAGTGGGTAACCCGTACTTTTCCACAACTACCCTTGATATGAATGAATGCGTTGCACCAGAATCAAAGAGAACCAAAACTGAACGTGAATTCAATAAAGACTTACCAACCACCGTGTCTGGCTGATCATAGACGTCCTCCACGTCGATGCGGTTCACCTGAGCACGAGGAAACGGATTGGGCTTCTTCGCTGAGCCTCCATTGCCGTTTCCATTCCTCTGCTTGGCCTCCGGGCAGTCGGTGGCGTAGTGCCCTGTCTTCTGGCACTTGAAGCAGGTGATGTGGCTCAGATCCTTCGGAGCCAGGGCAGAACGATGCTGATTGCCATTACCATTTCCATTGCCATTGCCATGGCCTGACTTGTTGTCCTGGCTGCGGTTGTTCCCATTTCCTCCATGGTTATGACCTCCATGGTTATGATGGGTGTGCCCTCCCGAGTATGGTGCATAACGGGCTTCGCTGAGCTCCCGAGTTGTGCTTCCCTGGCTGTACTTCCGCTATGCGGCTTTCTATCTGCTGCTGCTTGCCTTCAAGTATGGTGGCCTTGTCTACCAGCTCCTGGTAGTTGTTGAAGGTAGCCACAATAAGCTGCATGCTCAGTTCATCATTGAGTCCCTCAAGGAACTTCTCCTGCTTTGCGGCATCTGTGGCCACATCATCTGGGGCATAGCGAGCGAGCTTGCTGAATTCATCCACGTACTGTGCCATAGTACGGTTCCCCTGGCGCAAGTTGCGGAACTCACGCTTCTTCAGACTCATGGCTCCAGCTGAGACATGAGCGGTGCGGAAGGCCTGCTGGAATTGATCCCATGTGATGGCACCAATGGGATAAGTGGCGGTGTAGTTCTCCCACCAAGAAGCTGCAGGTCCATCAAGTTGATGCGCGGCAAAGCGCACCTTCTCTGCATCAGTGCATCCAACCGTGATTAGCTCTCTTCCGACTTTGCGGAGCCAATCATCAGCCACAATCGGCTCAGTGCTACTAGAGAACACTGGCGGATTCAACCTCAGGAATCGAGTCAAGTTGTCCACAGGGGGTGGTGGCGGTGGATTGTTGGTGTTGTTCTGATTCTGGATGAGGAGCTGCATAAGGGCATTCTGCTGTTGGAGCAGCTGGGTGAGCTCCGGAGGAAAACCAGTGTCACGTCTCGGAGGCATCTGGTGTTTTGGAGTGGATGAGAAAATTAGAATAGAACAATGGTCTATGAGGAATAACACTACCCATATGAATGCACAAACATAAACACACCAATCATTTATTCATTCCACTCAAACATGGTTCAAACTCGATTACAAAAGCTCATGACTAATCGAAGGAAAATATCGGCCTAACTGATCGACGAAAAAGTAAAAGATAACATGGTGGTCGACTAAAAAGTCTTCATCAATAATCCTTGCGTCCTCTGTTGTGGCGCCTCCTCTTGTGGCTTCCTTCAGTGGAACTCCCTTCATAGTCCTGATCATTACTCACGAGGGTTCCTTCATCTCCACTCGGAAAAAGGTCCTCTCCCAAGTCCATCTTTTCCTCTATCGCGCAAGCTTCATCTTCGTGTCGTCGATTGTCTCCATGAAGTCCGCGACTTCTTCCTCATGATTAAGGAAGTCTGCGCGTGCCTTCTCCTCCAGTTCCAGTTCGCGGAACAAAAGCTTCCGGTGTGTCTTCGAGTAACGGCGAGTCTGAATCTCCCGTTTCCTGAGAAGACACTCCAAGTCCTGGATGTAAGAGAGAGTGGATTCGTCATCAACGGTACGGATGATATCTCCATTCCTTGCCTGCGTGAAACCATGGCGAGGTCTCGAGGATCGAGCTCGCCCTGTACTCCTCTCGGAGATGTCCAAGTGCTCGATAGATCGCCACGTCCCTTCCGATGATCCAGCTTGAACTCGTGAACTCAAAGTCTATAGGCTCCGTGTGTCCTCCGAAGGTTCTCCCAGGATATGCACTTCAATCCTCAGAAGCGGGTGTCCGTCGGAAGTGCATTGGATGGCTTCCCGTGATCGAGGGTAGAGCGATCTTCAGCTTCTTCACCATCTGGACCAGCTTTCGCCAAGGGCATCGCCTCATCGGGTGGCAAAACTCCGGTAGCAAAACTGGGGTGAACTCGACGGCCATCTAGAATGTTGAAAATCGGAGAGGAGTTAGAAATGAACAGGGGAGAATTACGGAATGATAAGGATAAAAGTAAATGGTCTCTTCCTATGGCTTTCCGATCCTAGGGGTTACGATCCTACGGTCAGCGTGTGCTCGATACCATCTCCGAGCGACCTGAGACCCAAACTCGGTCAAATCTCTGTGTCTGTACCATCCCAAGATCATGCTGGTACTCACAGTACATCGATAAAGTAATCAAAGTTCAATCACACCTGAATATTATTACACGATTCTCATATAGAGTCTTTATTACAAGGAATAAATTGGCTCAAGGCCAGCTCATGAGAAATAAACTACTAATGCTGCGAAGCGTCGAAGCTAAGCGAGTCCATCCGACTCAAAGGGCAATCGCCAAGCGCGGAGCGTAGCCTCACTCTGATCGAATATACCTCGCAACATAAGACGTTGCAGCCATGTAGGTCAGCTTTTGAATAAGTGGCAAGTCATGAAGAATAACAATAATAAAGTTACTATCACTATATGCATTTGGCTGTGGAGCTCTAAGTTTCATCATTTTTAAAAAGCAAAATTTTCCCTACTACAATGGACTTGGTTGCAAAATTACTACAATTATTGGTAGTTATTGAGATGGTTCCGCCAACCAATATCTCATTCCCAAATTATTAAGTCATAAACCCTCAAATTTATTCATTAGTTTTAGTGTTGAGATTTCGAATACTTCCAAGTTCCAGAGGCTCAAATTGTCCGTAATCGGGACACGGCTAATCGATTAGATCTTTAACTCTGCAGAGGGTTGCGACTTTCCCGCAAGAATCATTCCCTCCTTTAAAGTCTTCGCACTTCATGGTGTTTGAAGACGGACGAATGAAACAGGGTCTTCCAAAGAGTTCTTACGCTACCGCCGTACCCATCCAATCCTACCGTTCTTCTACATCTCGTAGTACCGCCCAGCCAGCGTCACTACTAAGGTTAACCCAGCCAGATCCCATAATGGCTTGCGGCTGCACAGTAAGCTTCGGTCATGGGGCATCCATCCTTCTCTTCGTGGCTGGGTGAAGCTTTCCGCAAGATGTCATGGCACTTCTCCATGCATCCCGCCAACCTTTGGGTTCTCCAGGTGCCCGTCAACCGTCCTCCACCCAAGAGTGAATTCAAGTCCATCTTGATTCTTGTAGTTCATGGGGTTGTCATCATCATTGACTCTCACATCTTGCTTATGAATTTCACTCAACCAAAACCCGTCTACGAGCATAGCCAAGTAAACTACTTCGTCCCGGGGTCATGGTAACAAGGGGGTTGGTTCATCCTACCACATGATACTACTCAAGTTTAATAACTTCAAAATTTCAACTACTGCATGCATGGTGGGCGGTGACAATTATAATGCACAAAAACATAGGTATAGAAATAACATGATCAAAACTTGCCTTGCTGATGATCCTCGTAAGCTAAAGATTCGTAGTAGCAAGCTTCGCACTCCGGAAACTCTACCGAGACAAACAATAACCACAATAAGCATATAGCATAGGATCACATAATACAATAGCATAACAATAGCAACATAACACACCAAAACAACCAAATCAAAATCCAAAGGGAAAACTCAAAGAAAAACCAACTCAAGTTTTCCTACTTCAAGCAACAACTAGAATAGTTTTATATAGCAAAAATTTCTTAACATAACCTAATCATGGTTTTAGGTTAACTTAACAGAAAAGGATGCACTAAGCAACTAGGAGCAAAAAGAATTAATTTGAAATCTATTATAAAACTCCTATTAGGCCTAATCCAATTTCTATTAAGAAAATAAAATAAAATTTTTATTAATTATAAATAAAAGTTCATCCTATAAGGTGACAGAAACTACCCTAGAATAATCAATCACATGATAAAAATAAATTTATTTACTAATTAAATTAATAGGAAAACAGTAGCTAGTTAATTAATTGGGATTAATAAGATTCTGCTTAAAACTATTTATTTATTAATCCTAAAATACCCAAGTTAATTTTTATGGTTTGGCAATGCCAAAATAAAGTTGGGACAAAAGAATCATCCAAAAATAATTTTTCTAACTCAAGTTATAGCAGATTTACTATTCTGTCTAAAACTAAATTAAAGCAATTTTAATTAATTTTAACATAGCTAAATATATGTTCTACAGAAACTTTAGAAAATTTTCAAACCAACAAAAAAAGAATCATCTAAAAATAATAAACAGAATAAAAGATATGAATTTTTCAAAACAGAAACTATTCTGTTAAAACAGAAAAACAAAATAAAAGAAAAAGGCCTAATGGGCCTAAACTACCTAATCGGGCGTAATATAATCTAAAAGGGCCCTAGGGTTAAACTAAAACGGGCCGGGCTAATAAATAAAAACCCTAACTAATTAAACCGTAAACTAAACCGGGCCGTTGGTTGGGGATCGGACGGGGGAGGAGATCTCCATGACGCATCGAGTTTTCGGCGGCGGCGGGCGGGCGGCGGCGACGTGTGGTGAGGGCTTTGGTCGTCGGGAGGTCGGGGAGTGGCTGGCGGGGCTGGACGAGGTCGGGAGGGTCTGTGGAGTCGGTGGGGTCGGGGTGGCTAGGGCGGCGACGGCGACGACAATGGCGGGCGGGGACTCGGGCCTCCGGTGAGCTCTGGAGAGAGGAGGGGTCCGCGAGGGCTAGGGGGGGAATGGGGTGCGGAGGGGCGGTTTATATAGGCGGGGCCTCGGCCTGCAACGGGGTCGGAGGATCGGGATCCGGATCCTTGGGATCCGCGATCTGTGGCGCGCGACGAGGTGGCGTGGGCAAGGAAGAGGAGGTGGTGGCCCACCTGCCGGGAGAGAGAGAGGGGTGGAGCGAGCGGGCGACCGACGCCAAAGGGGTTCAAAAGGGGTGAGGGAGGCCGGCTCGGTCGGCGCTGGCGGGCCTCTGGGCGCTCGGTGGGCGGTGGTGGGGGGTTTTGGGGCTTGGTGGGCAGGGGGCTGGTGGCGCTGGGTTTTTTTTTTAATTTATTTTTTAAAATAAAACAAAACAGAGTATATCTTTTAAAATATAAATATTTTATATAGGGTATATATATACCAAAATGATCAGGGGAATATTCCCTATCATTTGAACATTTTCCAAAGGCAAAATCCAAACTTTATAAAAATCCATTTTTTTCAAATTCAAATAAAATTCAGATTTGAATCCAAAACTTTTGGCAATGTTTTCCTCTGATATTTTTGGAGTGTCATGTTTACTCCTCTCATACTTTTGATCAAGTATTTATCAGGCATAGTTTTTGAAATGATTCCCACTTGCCAAAGTTTGAAATTCAAATTCAAAACTCAAAATTCTCTGAAACTTCAAATGGCATTCAAATTCAAACAGGATGCATAGGATGCTTAACTATAATTGTAAAACATTCCAAATAGGAAATTTGGGATGTTACAGTCAAGTTTAACCTGAGTATTCCGCGTGTGCAAAACTGGCTTGCACCCGTTGTAGATGGACGTAGAGCTTATCACACCCGATCATCACGTGGTGTCTGGGCACGACGAACTTTGGCAACGGTGCATACTCAGGGAGAACATTTCTTGATATTTTTTAGTGAGAGATCATCTTAAAATGCTATCGTCAATCAAAGCAAGATAAGATGCATAAAGGATAAACATCACATGCAATCAATATAAGTGATATGATATGGCCATCATCATCTTGTGCTTGTGATCTCCATCTCCGAAGCACCGTCGTGATCACCATCGTCACCGGCGCGACACCTTGATCTCCATCGTAGCATCGTTGTCGTTACGCCATCTATTGCTTCTACGACTATTGCTACCGCTTAGTGATAAAGTAAAGCAATTACAGGGCGTTTGCATTTCATACAATAAAGCGACAACCATATGGCTCCTGCCAGTTGCCGATAACTTCGGTTACAAAACATGATCATCTCATACAATAAAATATAGAATCACGTCTTGACCATATCACATCACAACATGCCCTGCAAAAACAAGTTAGACGTCCTCTACTTTGTTGTTGCAAGTTTTACGTGGCTGCTACGGGCTGAGCAAGAACCGTTTTACCTACGCATCAAAACCACAACGATAGTTCGTCAAGTTAGTGCTGTTTTAACCTTCGCAAGGACCGGGCGTAGCCACACTCGGTTCAACTAAGGTTGGAGAAACAGACACCCGCCAGCCACCTGTGTGCAAAGCACGTCGGTAGAACTAGTCTCGCGTAAGCGTACGCGTAATGTCGGTTCGGGCCACTTCATCCAACAATACCGCCGAACCAAAGTATGACATGCTGGTAAGTAGTATGACTTGTATCGCCCACAACTCACTTGTGTTCTACTCGTGCATATAACATCAACGCATAAAACCTGGCTCGGATGCCACTTTTGGGTAACGTTGTAATTTCAAAAAATTTCCTACGCACACACAAGATCATGGTGATGGCATAGCAACGAGAGGGGAGAGTATTGTCTACGTACCCTCGTAGACCGTAAGCAGAAGCGTTATGACAACGCGGTTGATGTAGTCGTACATCTTCACGATCCGACCGATCCAAGTACCGAACGTACGACACCTCCGAGTTCAGCACACGTTCAGCTCGATGACGATCCCCGGACTCCGATCCAGCAAAGTGTCGGGGATGAGTTCCGTCAGCACGATGGCGTGGTGACGATGATGATGCTCTACCGGCGCAGGGCTTCGCCTAAACTCCGCGTCGATATGACCGAGGTGGAATATGGTGGAGGGGGGCACCGCACACGGCTAAGGAACGATCCGTAGATCAACTTGTGTGTTCTAGGGTGTCCCCTTGCCCCCGTATATAAAGGAGGGAGGGGGAGGTGCGGCCGGCCCTCTAGGGGTGCGCCTGGAGGAGTCCTACTCCCACCGGGAGTAGGACTCCCCCCTCTTGCCTTGGTGGAGAAGGAAAGGGGGGAGGGGAAAGAGGAAAGGGGGGCGTCGCCCCCCCTTCCTTGTCCTATTCGGACTAGGGGGGAGGGGGCGCGCGGCCTGCCCTGGCCGGCCCTCCTATTTTTCCTCATGGCCCATCAAGGCCCATTAACCCCCGGGAGGGTTCCGGTAACCCTCCGGTGTTCCGGTAAAATCCCGATTTCATCCGGAATCATTCCGATATCCAAATATAGGCTTCCAATATATCAATCTTTATGTCTCTACCATTCCGAGACTCCTCGTCATGTCCTTGATCACATCCGGGACTCCGAACAACCTTCGGTACATCAAAACTTATAAACTCATAATAAAACTGTCATCGTAACGTTTAAGCGTGCGGACCCTACGGGTTCGAGAACTATGTAGACATGACCTGGAACTGTTTCCGGTCAATAACCAATAGTGGAACCTGGATGTTCATATTGGCTTCTACATATTCTACGAAGATCTTTATCGGTCAAACCGCATAACAACATACGTTGTTCCCTTTGTCATCGGTATGTTACTTGCCTGAGATTCGATCGTCGGTATCCAATACCTAGTTCAATGTCGTTACCGGAAAGTCTCTTTACTCGTTCCGTAATACATCATTCCATAACTAACTCATTGGTTACATTGCTTGCAAGGCTTAAGTGATGTGTATTACCGAGAGGGCCCAGAGATACCTCTCCGACATTCGGAGTGACAAAACCTAATCTCGAATTACGCCAACCCAACATGTACCTTTGGAGACACCTGTAGAGTACCTTTATAATCACCCAGTTACGTTGTGACGTTTGGTAGCACACAAAGTGTTCCTCCGGTAAACGGGAGTTGCATAATCTCATAGTTGTAGGAAGTTTGTATAAGTCATGAAGAAAGCAATAGCAACATACTAAACGATCAAGTGCTAGGCTAACGGAATGGGTCAAGTCAATCACATCATTCTCCTAATGATGTGATCCCGTTAATCAAATGACAACACATGTCTATGGTTAGGAAACATAACCATCTTTGATTAATGAGCTAGTCAAGTAGAGGCACACTAGTGACATTATGTTTGTCTATGTATTCACACATGTATCATGTTTCCAGATAATACAATTCTAGCATGAATAATAAACATTTATCATGATATGAGGAAATAAATAATAACTTTATTATTGCCTCTAGGGCATATTTCCTTCAACAAGATCCCCGGCAAGCGCCTTACCGGGGACGACTGCAACGCCACGGCAAGACCCTTGCCGGGCCCCTCGGCAAGGCCCTTGCCGAGGGCGTCAGCGGGGCCACTGCCAGGCCCACACCAACCAAGTCTCCACCGCCTTTCACATGCAGCTGCCAGCCCAACCAGCTGGGCAGGCACCTGGGTGGCAACATGAAGCTTCCAGGACAACTCAGCGAGCGCCTGTGTGGCGGCATGCGGACCTTCGTGAAGGCCCTACCACCACGCCACCTCAGCTGCCTGCTTGCCTACATGGCGCCGCATGCACCGCTAGCCAGGGCGCGTGTCGAAGCGAAGAGGAGCGGTGACGGACGGGACGGGCCTCGTTCCCGTCCCCAATAAAGCAAGGGGACACCTAAGCTACGTATTAAATGCACTTTGTCCTGTAATACGAGCGATAAGCTCATAGCACTGTAGGCCTTTCCACCTCCTGTGTGCCACTGTGGCAGCCCCTTTCGACTATAAAAGGAGGCCCTTGGCATACTGGAGGGGTATTCGGCTCTTTTGAACCACGCAGCCACCATAGCTAGTTCGAGAGCTCAAGAACCCTCTGAAATACAGCCACTAAAGCAGGACTAGGGTATTACGCATCCTCGCGGCCTGAACCTGGGTAAACGATCCTTGTGCCGACTGTTATCCCTGATCTTCTCACAACCCTGCGCCCCGGCAACCGTAGTAGCGATTCTTGTGATCCCATAGGTGTCGTTTCCCACCGACATCTTTGGCGCGCCAGGTAGGGGGTGGGATTGTGAGAATCTGGTCTAGTAGTTAGCCTCACAGTTCTTCATCTCCTTGGCTTCTAAAGGAGAAGACGGCCAGGAGAAAACGGCGCCATCTGCAAGTGCGATGGACGCCAGTGTGGCAACAGAAAAGCTAAGTCATGCCGAACCCTAAATCTTTCCTCTTTATATAAGGTTATTTTTCTCGGAGATCTCGTTCCTTGTACGGAAAACCTGCACGCAAAGGGGCCCTCCCGCGATTGGCGACGCCCTTATTCTATTTCGAGTCCGCTCAACAACTCAAGCGGCCGCGTCGAGAGTGGCAGCGTAGCCTTCCGCACTTGACAACGCTCTCGATTCTGACTCGAGTCAAGGTCGACAGTTCGGGCGGCCGCGTTAAGGGCGGCAAGGTGGTTCGCTTGGCAGCAAGCACACCCGGCAGGCCATTGGGGATCCGCCCACAGATGCCGCCCTGGGTTTACGCACCGGCAAACCTACCCAGTTAACGTAGGGTGGACGTACAAAGGAAAATCAAACAGGAAAATAACATGCATAATATTAAAAAGTATTGCAGAGTTATATTACATCAAATTGTTACTGCGGTTCTAACTAAAGATAGAAATTGTCTTGGTCATGAACCTGCAGCGGTGATAAGAAACGGGGTGCCTAATCCCGACACTAGCCCTCCTGAAGGAAATATGCCCTAGAGGCAATAATAAAGTTATTATTTATTTCCTTATATCATGATAAATGTTTATTATTCATGCTAGAATTGTATTAACCGGAACATAATACATGTGTGAATACATAGACAAATAGAGTGTCACTAGTATGCCTCTACTTGACTAGCTCGTTGATCAAAGATGGTTATGTTTCCTAACCATAGACATGAGTTGTCATTTGATTAACAGGATCACATCGTTAGGAGAATGATGTGATTGACATGACCCATTCCGTTAGCTTAGCACACAATCGTTTAGTATGTTGCTATTGCTTTTGTCATGACTTATACATGTTCCTATGACTATAAGATTATGCAACTCCCGTTTACCGGAGGAACACTGGGTGATTATAAAGGTGCTCTACAGGTGTCTCCAAAGGTACTTGTTGGGTTGGCGTATTTCGAGATTAGGATTTGTCACTCTGATTGTCGGAGAGGTATCTCTGGGCCCTCTCGGTAATGCACATCACTTAAGCCTTGCAAGCATTGCAACTAATGAGTTAGTTGTGGGATGATGTATTACAGAACGAGTAAAGAGACTTGTTGGTAACGAGATTGAACTAGGTATTGAGATACCGACGATCGAATCTCGGGCAAGTAACATACCGATGACAAAGGGAACAACATATGTTGTTATGCGGTCAGACCGATAAAGATCTTTGTAGAATATGTGGGAGCCAATATGAGTATCCAGGTTCTGCTATTGGTTATTGACCGGAGATGTGTCTCGGTCATGTCTACATAGTTCTCGAACCCGTAGGGTCCGCACGCTTAACGTTTCGATGACAGTTATATTATGAGTTTATATGTTTTGATGTACCAAAGGTTGTACGGAGTCCCGGATGTGATCACGGACATGACGAGGAGTCTTGAAATGGTCGAGACATGAAGATTGATATATTGGAAGCCTATGTTTGGATATCGGAAGTGTTCCGGGTGAAATCGGGATTTTACCGGAGTACCGGGAGGTTACCGGAACCCCCCGGGGACTTAATGGGCCTTAGTGGGCCTTGGTGGTAGAGAGGAGAGGCGGCCAGGGCAAGGGCCGCGCGCCCCTCCCCCTAGTCCGAATAGGACAAGGAGAGGGGGCGCCCCCCCTTCCCTCTTCTCCTCCACCCTTTCCCCCTCCCAAGTCCTAATCCAACTAGGAAAGGGGGGGAGTCCTACTCCCGGTAGGAGTAGGACTCCTCCTGGCGCGCCCCCTCTCTAGGCCGGCCGCACCCCCCCTTGCTCCTTTATATACGGGGGCAGGGGGCACCCCAAAGACACAACAATTGATCTGTTTGATCTTTTAGCCGTGTGCGGTGCCCCCTTCCACCATAGTCCACCTCGATAATACTGTAGCGGTGCTTAGGCGAAGCCCTGCGTCGGTAGAACATCAACATCATCACCACGCTGTCGTGCTGACGAAACTCTCCCTCAACACTCGGCTGGATCGGAGTTCGAGGGACGTCATCGGGCTGAACGTGTGCTGAACTCGAAGGTGCCGTGCGTTCGGTACTTGATCGGTCGGATCGTGAAGACATACTACTACATCAACCACGTTGTGCTAATGCTTCCGCTTACGGTCTACGAGGGTACGTGTACAACACTCTCCCTTCTCGTTGGTATGCATCACCATGATCTTGCGCGTGCGTAGGAAATTTTTGAAATTACTACGTTCCCCAACACCTCCACCCTTTGGATTCCATCGATGAGGCTGATGATGAGCTTGACACGTTCCCTGAGCGGCGCGAGGTCCATACCCTCCAGCAAGCTCTCCAGTGCGGCCTCGAAGTCAAGGGTGGGGTTCTAGTACACCACCTTGGTGAGGACCTTGGTCATGGCGCACCGGCAGAGCCTTCGGTTCTCGTCGGCCAAAGAAGCCGCCCTGTTGGAGTGAAACTACTCCAGGGCCCCGAGAACACACTCGAAGAATAGGGTCAACTTGGTGTTGGTGGTCCCGCTGCGCTCTGGGGCGTACCTCACATTTTGCATCCCCATAGCGGCTAGCTGCGTGGTGATCCTGCCGGCGACGTCCTCGAGACGGCCGATCCAGCGGTTCACGCCCTCCGCGGAATTCTTGTGCTTGGCGGCCTCGTTCTTATGCAGCTGCTACTCGGTCTCCAGCTCCTTGGCCAGGGTCCCCTCCCGGGCCTTGGCCTCCGTGAGCATCCCCTCAAGACCCTCCAGCTTCAGCTTGAAGTCCTTGATGGAGTTGTTGGCCTCAGAAAGCTCCCCGGCCCTGCTGACGGCCGCGCCCTGCGCCTCCGTCAGGGCGCCGTTGAGCATGTCCTTCTCCCGGGACAGCTTCAGGGCCTGCTCCTTCTGCCCGTCCCGCTCCACCTCCAGCTCCTTCACCTTGCCGGCATGAACCAGAGCCTTGGCATCGAGCGTCTCCCTGTGCCTCTGCTCCAGCTCTTGGATCCGCTGCATGACCAGCTTCTCCACCTCCTCGTCCTTGGCGCGGAGTTTGGCGTCAAGGTCCGCCTAGCGTTTGGCAAGGTCCTCCTCCTCGGAGTTCAGCGCGGCCTGGTGCGGGGTCCGGGCGGCCTCGGCTACGGCGGCCAAGCCCTCTGCCGTCTCCTGGGCCTTCTCGATGTCGGCCAACTTCATGGTGAGATCCATGTCGCGCTTGGCCAACTCGCCCTGGGTGGCCTTCAGCTCTTCGCTAGTTTGGCAGAACTGAGTTTGCGCCTCGGTGACGCGCACCTAGATGTCCGCTTCTGCCTTGTCCACCGTTGCCATCCTAGACTTGGCCTTGTCCAGGCAGGCGCGGTGGAGCGCCTGGAGCCTCCGGAAGTTGGCGCCCATGGCCTGGAGAAGCCGCTCCTCCTGAGAGCCGCCGCCACCAGCGCTCGACTCGTTGACAACCTCAAGCTCGGCGGCAGCAAGCACCTCCTCGTCGAACACCTCTCCCTCGACGGGCACCCTGGAGTTGGACGCCCCTGGGAGGTGGACGAAGAGGTCATCGGTCACCCTCAGATACCTGCCGGAGCCGGAGGCAGCAGAAGAGGAGGGCTGGTCATCGACCACCTCCTCATCAGTGGCGGCCTTGCCGGCCTCTCCGGTAGACTCCTTGCCGGGCTCCCCGGCAGGCCCCTTGCCGGCCTCTTCGGCAGTAGCCTTGTCGGGCTCCCCGGCAGGCCCCTTGGCGGCGTCCTCCGCAGCGCCCCTGGCGTTTTCCTCGGCGGCAATCTTCTCGGCGTCCGCCGCGGCGTCCTTGGCAACATCCTCAATAACGGTGTACAGGTCCTCCCGGTCCGCCGAGAGAGGATCTGGATATCAAGAAGAGGGTGAGGTGAAACCGAGACCAAGATTCAAAAAGAAG
Organism: Aegilops longissima; assembly: GCA_021605205.1. Lineage (NCBI taxonomy): Eukaryota > Viridiplantae > Streptophyta > Magnoliopsida > Poales > Poaceae > Aegilops > Aegilops longissima. The sequence continues at coordinate 703,076,482 of CM038680.1, read as the reverse complement.
AAAAGGAACGGGGACGAAGGGCGAGCGGCTTACCAGCGCCGGGCTGGGAAGCAGAAGTCCCCTCCCTTCCAACATTTGGCACCGAGGCAAAGCCACCGGCGCCCAAGTTCTCCTCCTCCTCCTCCTCCTCCGTGTGCAAGGGCTCGGTGCTTGGCGCCCTTGCCGGGGACGCCCCTCGGGGCGGCGTGGTCGATGGGGGCTGCGTGTTGGGAGTAGCACTGTGTGGCTCCTCCTGCCGCTGCTCTCCTCCTGCATCCACGGCAAGGTCAACGTCAAAGTATCATACCCCTGACACATGTCGACGAGGGGTGAGTGATGAACTTACGCTGGGGGCTGCATCGGGGGCTGCTGTCCGGGCTGCTCAACACCACAAGTGGCGCCCTTGAAGTACCAGCAGGGGGCTGCTGTCCGGGCTGCTCAACACCACTAGTGGCGCCCTTGAAGTACCAGCCGGGGGCTGGCCGCCCGCCGAGGCCTTGTCCCTCTTCACCCTCTGGGCCAGCGTCTCCGCGTCCTTGCAAAGATAAAAACAAGTCAAGACAAGCGGCACAGATTGAGGAGATGGAGATGACAGAAAGGAGCAGAATACTTACTCGTCATCCACCTCCTCCTCTGTTGCTTTCCTTTTCCTCCTGGGGCTGAGGGACCCGAAGTCGAAGGTGACCTCCGTGTCGACGTATGTCGGAGGAGGGGAGGAGGGTGGGGTCTGCACGCGCTTGGACGAAGAGGAGGCAGATGCTTTCTTCTTCGCCACCGCAGCCTTCACCACCTTCTTCGCCACCGCGGCCCTCGTCTGATGCGCGGACTCCTCCGGAGAATTTAGCCGCCGCATGGCCTTGACGGGCTGGACTGGCTCGCCAGAAGTGGCCCGCCGCAGGACTTGCCCTCTCCCGGTGACCGGAGGGTCAACAGCCTCGGCCTCCTCCTCCGATGACTCGTCGACCGTATCTTCAACAAGAGGAGCCCCAGTGCCGGCGCTGCTGGCCTACCCAGTGGCCTCCGCCCACCTGGCAAGCTCCTCCTCCTCCGCGGCCGTCGCATCCTAGTCCTCCACGCCATCGGCGCTGCCGGCCTCCTCGGCAAGCTTCGCCTCCATCGCCCTGACGGCGATGTAGTCCAGCTCCGCCTGGGTGGTGTCCTGGACAAGCCGTGGCTCGGTGGTGACGTACCCCTCATGCAAGGTGTCGAAGAACTCCTGCACTTGAATGTCCTCCGGCTCGACCCAGATCTGGTCAAACCCATGCGCGTTGAAGTCCGGCATCATGGCGATGATGTCGGTTGATACGTCTCCAATGTATCTATAATCTATGAAGCATTCATGCTATATTATTATCTGTTTTGGATGTTTATGGGCTTTACTAAGCACTTTTATATTATTTTTGGGACTAAGCTATTTACCGGAGGCCCAGCCCAAATTGCTGTTTTCTTGCCTATTTTAGTGTTTCGAAGAAAAGGAATATCAAACGGAGTCCAAACGGAATGAAACCTTCGAGAGCGTGATTTTTGGAACGACCGTGATCCAGGAGAAGTGGAGCTGAAGTTAGGGAAGCTTCGAGGACGCCACGAGGCAGGGGGGCGCGCCCACCCCCCTGGGCGCGCCCTCCACCCTTGTGGGCCCCTCGTGGCTCCCCTGACCGACTTCTTTCGCCTATATATCTCCATATACCCTAAAAACACCGAAGAAGAGAATAGATCGGGAGTTCCGCCGCCGCAAGCCTGTGTAGCCACCAAAAACCAATCGGGACCCCATTCCGGTGGCCATCTTCATCATCCCGACGCTCTCCATGACGAGGAGGGAGTAGTTCACCCTCGGGGCTAAGGGTATGTACCAGTAGCTATGTGTTTGATCTCTCTCTCTCTCTCTCGTGTTCTTGAGGTGATACGATCTTGATGTATCGCGAGCTTTGCTATTATAGTTGGATCTTATGATGTTTCTCCCCCGCTACTCTCTTGTAATGGATTGAGTTTTCCCTTTGAAGTTATCTTGTCGGATTGAGTCTTGAAGGATTTGAGAACACTTGATGTATGTCTTGTCGTGCTTATCTGTGGTGACAATGGGATATTCACGTGATCCACTTGATGTATGTTTTGGTGATCAACTTGCGGGTTCCGCCCATGAACCTATGCATAGGGGTTGGCACACGTTTTCATCTTGACTCTCCGGTAGAAACTTTGGGGCACTCTTTGAAGTACTTTTGTGTTGGTTGAATAGATGAATCTAGGATTGTGTGATGCATATCGTATAATCATACCCACGGATACTTGAGGTGACAATGGAGTATCTAGGTGACATTAGATTTTGGTTGATTTGTGTCTTAAGGTGTTATTCTAGTATGAACTCTATGATAGATTGAACGCAAAGAATTGCTTCGTGTTATTTTACTACGGACTCTTGAATAGATCGAGCAGAATGAATAACTTTGAGGTGGTTTCGTACCCTACCATAATCTCTTCGTTTGTTCTCCGCTATTAGTGACTTTGGAGTGACTCTTTGTTGCACGTTGAGGGATAGTTATATGATGCAATTATGTTATTATTGTCGAGAGAACCTGCTCTAGTGAAAGTATGAATCCTAGGCCTTGTTTCCTAGCATTGCAATACCGTTTACGCTCACTTTTATCATTAGTTACCTTGCTGTTTTTATATTTTTAGATTACAAAAACCTATATCTACTATCCATATTGCACTTGTATCACCATCTCTTCGCCGAACTAGTGCACCTATACAATTTATCATTGTATTGGGTGTGTTGGGGACACAAGAGACTCTTTGTTATTTGGTTGCAGGGTTGCTTGAGAGAAACCATCGTACACCTCCTACGGATTGATAAACCTTAGGGCATCCACTTGAGGGAAATTTTCTACTGTCCTACAAACCTCTGCACTTGGAGGCCCAACAACGTCTACAAGAAGAAGGTTGTGTAGTAGACATCATCGGTCCGGCACGAGTTGTTGCTCAGCGGGACCACTCCCGCCGGCAACTTGAACAAGGGCCCCTTGGGGACCTTGCCGGCCTTTGCGGCGGCCCTCGCGGCCTTGCCAGTCCGCTACACCTCGCTGTCGTGGTTCACGTCGAGCTGGAAGAGTCGCTGGCAGAAGTGGGCGTGCCCCATCACCGTGAAGTTATGGTCGAGGCCGGGGCGGAGCCTCATGATGTCGACGGCGTTCGTGAAGAGCCAGGCCGGCCTCCCCTTGTTATGCCGCGGAGCGATTCGGCGGCGGATAAAATTCGCCCCGATCATCTCAAGGGTGAGCCCGGCCTCGGTAAGGTGAAGGATCCGGGTGGTGGCGACCGTGAGCTTCGCCTCGTTGGCATCAACGTCGCTCCAGTCGCCCCGGCGAACCGGCGGCGCATCGCGAACCCGGCAAAAGTTCGGCGGGTCCTTCTCTTCGATCCAGCACCACCGGCCCCGCCATTCTTCCCACCTCTCCTTCATGGTGCCCTCCGGGTATGCCCCCTTGGACCGTGGGATCCAGGTGATGCACCGGAAATGGCGCCCCCGGTTGGATCCGAGGGGTGAAGTAGTGGCGGAAGAGCGCCGTGTTGGGATGCACCCCGACGAAGCCCTCGCAGAGGTGCGCAAAAAGAGCCATGCACGCCACAGCGTTTGGAGTAAAATCCAAAAGGTGGAAGCCGTAGGTGTGCATGATGTCGTTGAAGAAATCGGAGAAGGGGGGACAGAGCCCGCAGGAGAAGTAATCGACAAAGAAAGGGTACCGATTTGGGGCGGCCTCGGCGCAATTGGCGGGGATGACACGCGTGGCTGGGTGCCCCGTCTTCTCTCCCCCCTTCTTCACCCCCCACAGGGGTTTGAAGGCTTCCCGGAGCTCGAACACGTCGACGGTCGAGGGGAAGTAGGCGAGCTGCGTCCGTTGCGCCACCAACGCACTCTCCGGCGGCTCCATTGCTCCGGCATCCTTGGCCACTCCCTTGCCCTAGGTGGATTTGGGCGCCATGGCGGCTGGGGGGAGCAAGGGACAGAAGACGGTGGAAACGCAGCGGCGACGAGCAAAGGCGAAAGCTTAGGGAGGAAGGAGAAGGGGCGGCGGCTCTGAGATTGGAGAAGACGCGGGAAGGGGGGGTAAAGTGAGCAGCACGCCTGCGGTTATCCCTTTTTACGGGGAAGGCGCGGGCCGCCTCCTTTCCCATTAACTGCGACATGACGCATGCGTGCGGGAACCGCCCCACGCATGACCCCCACGTCACACACGCCCTCCCACGTCGCGCGTTCAACACGGGTCGTGGGGAAGCGCAGTGGATGAAACAGCTACCGCGGTAAAATCCGCCCCTCCTACCCGCGCACCGTTCTGGGCCTGGCCCAACAACGCGTTGCGCTTATGTGTGGCCCAGGCCCGGGGGCTCCTATCGGTGTACAAAAGTAGGGCTCTCCTTTTGACCCCTTTACTTGTGCACGGGCAGTCAGAGCCACGCTCCACGGTCACATGAACAGAGCAAGGGAGGGGAGCCGGAGAGAAGCCGGCGCCCAAGGCAAACAACACAACGCCAAGGCCAAGAACACAAAGAAGCATAGGGGCGCAGCGGGTTCCCCCGGCAAGACCCTTGCCGGGACAGCTCGCCCACGCCAACAGAGTGCGCCACCCTTGAGCACATGGGCTCCAACTCAACCAACCACTTTGGGCCAGGGCTCGGGAGGCACCTCCGTGGTAGCATGCAGATCTTCGTCAAGACCATAGAGATATGAGGTCAGATGAAGATTAGAAGACGGCGGCCCTCGACGGGATCCTTGCCGAGGAGATCCACAAGATCCCCGGCAAGTGCCTTGCCGGGACGACTGCAACGCCGCAGCAAGACCCTTGACGGGCCCCCCCTGCAAGGCCCTTGCCGAGGGCGTCAGCGGGGCCACTGCCAGGCCCGCACTAACCAAGTCTCCACCGCCGTTCACATGCAGCTGCCAGCCCAACCAGCTGGGCAGGCACCTACGTGGCAACATGCAGCTTCCAGGACAACTCAGCGAGCGCCTGCGTGGCGGCGTGCGGACCTTCGTGAAGGCCCTACCACCGCGCCACCTCAGCTGCCAGCCTGCCTACATGGCGCCGCATGCACCGCTGGCCAGGGCGCGCGTTGAAGCGAAGAGGAGCGGCGACGGACGGGACGGGCCTCGTTCCCGTCCCCAATAAAGAAAGGGGACACCTAAGCTACGTATTAAATGCACTTTGTCATGTAATATGAGCGATAAGCTCATAGCACTGTAGGCCTTTCCACCTCCTGTGTGCCACTGTGGCAGCCCCTTTCGACTATAAAAGGAGGCCCTTGGCATATTGGAGGGGGATTCGGCTCTTTTGAACCACACAGCCACCATAGCTAGTTCGAGAGCTCAAGAACTCTCTGAAATACAGCCACCAAAGCAGGATTGGGGTATTACGCATCCTCCTGGCCTGAACCTGGGTAAACGATCCTTGTGCTGACTGTTATCCCTGCTCTTCTCACAACCCTGCGCCCCGACAATCGTAGTACGGATTCTTGTGATCCCATAGCTGTCATTTCCTGATACGTCCATTTTGTATCATGCTTTTATATCGATATTTATTGCATTATGGACTGGTATTTCACGTTACATTACAATACTTATGCCTATTCTCTCTTATTTTACAAGGTTTACGTAAGGAGGGAGAATGCCGGCAGCTGGAATTCTGGGCTGGAAAAGGAGCAAAAATTAGAGACCTATTCTGCACAACTCCAAAAGTCCCGAAACTCCAAAAGTCTCGAAAGAAGTTCACCAGAGGGGGACCCACCTGGCGACGAGGGTGGGGGGCGTGCCCTACCCCCCAGGGCGCGCCTCCCTGTCTCGTGGGCCCCCTGTTGGCTCTCCGATGGCCATCTTCTGCTATATGAGGTCTTTCGTCAAGGGAAAAATCAGAAGCAACCTTTCGGGAGAAACTCCGCCGCCACGAGGCGGAACCTTGGCGGAACCAATCTAGGGCTCCGGCAGAGCTGTTCTGCCGGGGACACTTCCCTCCGGGAGGGGGAAATCATCGCCATCGTCATCACCAATGCTCCTCTCATCGGGAGAGGGCAATCTCCATCAACATCTTCACCAGCACCATCTCCTCTCAAAACCCTAGTTCATCTCTTGTATCCAATTCTTGTCTCCAAGTCCGGGATTGGTACTAGTAGGTTGCTAGTAGTGTTGATTACTCCTTGTAGTTGATGCTAGTTGGTTTATTTGGTGGAAGATCATATGTTCAGATCCCTTATGCATATTAATACCCCTCTGATTATGAACATGAATATGCTTTGTGAGTAGTTACGTTTGTTCCTGAGGACATGGGAGAAGTATTGCTATTAGTAGTCATGTGAATTTGGTATTCGTTCGATATTTTGATGAGATGTATGTTGTCTAGCCTCTAGTGGTGTTATGTGAACATTGACTACATAACACTTCACCATTATTTGGGCCTATAGGAAGGCATTGCAAAGTAATAAGTAGATGATGGGTTGCTAGAGTGACAGAAGCTTAAACCCTAGTTTATGCGTTGCTTCGTAAGGGGCTGATTTGGATCCATATGTTTCATGCTATGGTTAGGTTTACCTTAATACTTTTGTTGTAGTTGCGGATGCTTGCAATAGAGGTTAATCATAAGTGGGATGCTTGTTCAAGTAAGAACAGTACCCAGGCACCGGTCCACCCACATATCAAATTATCAAAGTACCGAACGCGAATCATATGAACGTGATGAAAACTAGCCTGACGATATTCCAATGTGTCCTCGGGAGCGATTTTCCTTATATAAGAGTTTGTCCAGGCTTGTCCTTTGCTACAAAAGGATTGGGCCACCTTGCTGCACTTTATTTACTTTTGTTACTTGTTGCTCGTTACAAATTATCCTATCATAAAACTATCTGTTACCACTTATTTCAGTACTTGCAGAGAATAGCTTGCTGAAAACATCTTATCATTTCCTTCTGCTCCTCGTTGGGTTCGACACTCTTACTTATCGAAAGGACTACGATAGATCCCCCATACTTGTGGGTCATCAAGACTCTTTTCTGGCGCCGTTGCCGGGGGAGTGAAGTGCCTTTGGTAGGTGGAATTTGGTAAGGAAAAATTTATATAGTGTGCTGAAATTTACTGTCACTTGTTATTATGGAAAGTAATCCTCTGAGGGGCTTGTTCGGGGTATCTTCACCCCGACCAGTAGAGCAAAGAGTTGCTCCTCAACCTACTGAACCTATTGAAAATGAAAATATTCCCTTTGAAGTTCCTTCGGGTATGTTAGACAAACTGCTAGCTAATACTTTTACATGAGATGGAACAAAGCATCCTGATGAGCACCTAATATACGTGGATGAAGTTTGTGGATTATTTAAGCTTGCGGGTATACCCGATGATGTTGTGAAGAAGAAAGTCTTGCCTTTATCTTTGAAGGGAGACGCATCGACATGGTATAGGCTATGTGATGACACGGGATCATGGAACTATAAACGAATGAAATTGGAATTTCATCAGAAGTATTATCCTATGCATCTTGTTCATCGTGATTGCAATTATATATATAATTTTTGGCCTCGCAAAGGAGAAAGAATCGCTCAAGCTTGGGGGAGGCTTAAATCAATGTTATATTCATGCCCCAATCATGAGCTCTCAAGAGAAATGATTCTTCAAAAAATTTATGCTCGGCTTTCTCATAATAATCAAACCATGCTCGCTACTTCTTGTGCTGGCTCTTTTATGATGAAGACTATTGAATTAAAATGGAATTTATTAGATAGAATTAAACGCAACTCTGAAGATTGGAATCTCGACGAAGGTAAGGAGTCAGGTATGACACCTAAGTTTGATTGTGTTAAATCTTTTATCGATACCGATATTTTCCGTAAGTTTAGCACTAAATATGGGCTTGACTCTGAGATAGTAGCTTCTTTCTGTGAATTCTTTGCTACTTATGTTGATCTCCCCAAGGAGAAGTGGTTTAAATATCATCCTCCCATAGAAGTAAAAGTAGCTGCACCTATTAAAGTTGAAGAAAAGATTGTCACTTATAATGATCCTGTTGTTCCTACTTCTTATGTTGAGAAACCACCTTTCCCTGTTAGGATAAACGATCATGCTAAAGCTTCAACTGTGGTTCGTAAAAGCAATATTAGAACTTATACACCTCCTGAGAAAATTAAGTTTAACCTAATGTTTCTATTGTTAAAGATCTCTTAGCTGATAATATTGATGGGCATGTTATTCAGTTCTGCGGTGAAACTGCTAGAATTGCCAAACCTTGCGCTAAAGATAAACATAGACCTGTGGTAGGCGTGCCTGTTATTTCTGTTAAAATAGGAGATCATTGTTATCATGGCTTATGTGATATGGGTGCTAGTGCTAGTGTTATACCTCATACTTTATACGAAGAAATTAAGCATGAAATTGCACCTGCTGAGTTAGAAGATATTGATGTCACATTTAAACTTGCCAATAGAGATACTATATCAGCAATGGGAATTGTTAGAGATGTTGAAGTCTTGTGTGGGAAAACTAAATATCTTGCCGATTTTCTTGTTCTTAGTTCCCCACAAGATAGCTTTTGTCCCATTATATTTGGTAGACTCTTCTTGAACACTGTTAATGCTAAGGTAGACTGCGAAAAGAATGTTGTTACTATTGGCTTGGATGATATGAATCATTAGTTTAATTTCTCTAAATTTAGTAGACAACACCGTGAAGAAGAATTTCCTAGTAAGGATGAAATTATTGGTCTTGCTTCTATTGCCGTACCTCCTAGCGTTCCTTTAGAACAATATTTGCTAGATCATGAAAATGATATAGTTATGAATGAAACAAGGGAAAAAGATGAAACACAATTTACCTGTTGAAATCCTAGGGGATCCTCCTCCACCCAAGGGTGATCCCGTGTTTGAGTTTAAACCGTTGCCTGATAATCTTAAATATGCTTATCTTGATGAAAAGAAAATATATCATGTTATTATTAGTGCTAACCTTTCAGAGCATGAAGAAGAGAGATTATTGAAAACTCTGAAGAAGCACCGTGCTGCTATTGGATATACTCTTGATGATCTTAAGGGCATTAGTCCCACTCTATGTCAACATAAAATAAATTTGGAAGAAGATGCCAAACCAGTTCGTGATCATCAACGGCGGCCGAATCCTAAGATGAAAGAAGTGGTAAGAAAAGAAATACTAAAGCTTCTGGAGGCAGGTATAATTTATCCCGTTGCTGATAGTCAATGGGTAAGTCATGTCCATTGTTCCCTAAGAAGGGAGGTGTTACTGTTGTTCCTAATGATAAAGATGAATTGATTCCACAAAAAATTATTACAGGTTATAGGATGGTAATTGATTTCCGCAAATTTAATAAGGCTACTAAGAAAGATCATTACCCCTTACCTTTTATCGATCAAATGCTAGAAAGATTATGCAAACATACACACTATTGCTTTCTAGATGGTTATTATGGTTTCTCTCAAATACCTGTGTCGGCTAAGGATCAATCAAAGAATACTTTTACATGCCCTTTTTGTACTTTTGCTTATAGACGTATGCCTTTTGGTTTGTGTAATGCACCTGCTACCTTTCAAAGATGCATGATGGCTATATTCTCTGACTTTTTTGAAAAGATTTGTGAGGTTTTCATGGACGACTTTTCCGTCTATGGATCTTCTTTTGATGATTGCTTGAGCAATCTTGATCGAGTTTTGCAGAGATGTGAAGAAACTAATCTTGTCTTGAATTGGGAAAAGTGCCACTTTATGGTTAATGAAGGTATTGTCTTGGGGCATAAAGTTTCTGAAAGAGCTATTGAAGTTGATAAAGCCAAGGTAGATGCTATTGAAAAGATGCCATGTCCCAAGGACATTAAAGGTATAAGAAGTTTCCTTGGTCATGCCGGATTTTATAGGAGGTTCATTAAGGACTTCTCAAAAATTTCTCGGCCTGTGAGTAATTTAGTACAAAAAGATATACCATTTGTCTTTGATGATGATTGTGTAGAAGCATTTGAAATACTTAAGAAAGCATTGGTTTCCGCACCTATTGTTCAGCCACCTGATTGGAATTTACCCTTTGAAATTATGTGTGATGCTAGTGATTATGCTGTAGGTGCTGTTCTAGGGCAAAGAGTTGATAAGAAATTAAATGTTATCCATTATGCTAATAAGACTCTAGACAATTATCAAAGAAACTATGCTACTACTGAAAAAGAATTCTTAGCAGTTGTATTTGCTTGTGATAAGCTCAGACCTTATATTGTTGATTCTAAAGTAACTATTCACACTGATCATGCTGCTATTAAATATCTTATGGAAAAGAAAGATGCTAAACCTAGTCTCATTAGATGGGTTCTCTTGCTACAAGAATTTGATTTGCATATTGTTGATAGAAAGGGAGCCGAGAACCCCGTTGCAGACAACTTGTCTAGGTTAGAAAATGTTCTTGATGACCCACTACCTATTGATGATAGCTTTCCTGATGAGCAATTAAGTGTCATAAATGCTTCTCGTAGTACTCCGTGGTATGCTGATTATGCCAATTACATTGTTGCTAAATTTATACCACCTAGTTTCACATACCAACAAAAGAAAAAGTTTTTCTATGATTTGAGACATTACTTTTGGGATGACCCACATCTTTATAAAGAAGGAGAAGATGGTGTTATTAGACGTTGTGTACCTGAGCATGAACAGGAACAGATCCTACGCAAGTGTCACTCCGAAGCTTATGGAGGGCACCACTCTGGAGATAGAACTGCACATAAGGTATTGCAATCTGGTTTTTATTGGCCTACTCTCTTCAAGGATGCCCGTAAGTTTGTCTTATCTTGTGATGAATGTCAAATAATTGGTAATATTAGTAGAAGTCAAGAAATGCCTATGAATTATTCGCTTGTTATTGAACCATTTGATGTTTGGGGCTTTGATTATATGGGACCTTTTCCTGCCTCTAATGGATATACACATATTTTAGTTGCTGTTGATTACGTTACTAAGTGGGTAGAAGCTATTCCAACTAGTAGTACTGATCATAACACTTCTATTAAAATGCTTAAAGAAGTCATTTTTCTGAGGTTTGGAGTCCCTAGATATTTAATGACTGATGGTGGTTCACATTTTATTCATGGTGCTTTCCGAAAAATGCTTGCTAAGTATGATGTTAATCATAGAATTGCATTTCCATATCACCCTCAGTCTAGTGGTCAAGTAGAATTGAGTAATAGGGACCTCAAATTAATTTTGCAAAAGACTGTCAATAGGTCTAGAAAGAATTGGTCCAAGAAACTTGAAGATGCGTTATGGGCCTATAGAACTGCATATAAAAATCCTATGGGTATGTCTCCGTATAAAATGGTTTATGGAAAAGCATGTCACTTACCTATCGAACTAGAACATAAGGCATATTGGGCTATTAAAGAGCTCAATTATGATTTCAAACTTGCCGGAGAGAAGAGGTTATTTGATATTAGCTCACTTGATGAATGGAGAACCCAAGCTTATGAAAATGCCAAGTTGTTTAAAGAAAAAGTTAAAAGATGGCATGGCAAAAGGATACAAAAGCGTGAGTTTAATGTCGGTGATTATGTATTGCTATACAACTCTCGTTTAAGATTTTTTGCAGGAAAACTTCTCTCTAAATGGGAAGGCCCCTACGTTATCGAGGAGGTCTATCGTTCCGGTGCCATATAAATCAACAACTTCGAAGGCACGAATCCGAAGGTGGTAAACGGTCAAAGAATCAAACACTATATCTCAGGTAATCCTATAAATGTAGAAACCAATGTTACTGAAATCGTAACCCCGGAGGAATACATAAGAGACACTTTCCAGAACGTTTCAGACCCCGAAAAGGAATAGGTATGTGGTACGGTAAGTAAACCGACTCCAAAACAGTTTTTAAGGCAATATTTCTCCGTTTTGGAATATTTAGAAAAATAGAAAAATAAGTAGCAGTCCGGGAAGGACTTGAGGGTGGAGGGCACGCCCTACCCCCTGGGCGCGCCCCCTACCTCGTGGGCACCTCGTGTGCCTTCCGGACTCCGTTTTCTTGCACGATACGTATTTTAGTCGGTAAAAATTCATTATATATCTTTCCAAAGGTTTTGACCACTGTATCACGCAATTATCCTCTGTTTTTGTTTCGAGCTGTTGCTGCTGCAGATTAGAGCAAGATGTCTTCTCAAGAGTCAGTCTGGGAGAGCCGGGTGTCTCATCCGGCATTGGAACCAAGGGCAAACAGCGACGCTGACCACTTTGGGTAGGCAACAGAGGAAGAGATGGAGGCTGACTTGATGAGAGTAGATGCCATGGAGGATCAAGAAGTCACTTCCCACTTCCAAGCTGGGCTCACGATGGGGGAACTACATAGCTCAACTATTCCAAATTCGGTTATCCCTTCCAATGTTATATTTCTTTCTTATGAAAATATGAGGAGGAGTGTCACTTGTTCTCCCGCAGCTATGCAACACCCTTGGGTGCAAGGAGCTTTAGCTGTTACAGGAAAGCTTCGTAAGGAAATAATGGACCTCAAGCATCAAGTCAGTAAGCTCGAGGAGGAGAATCGCATCCTGAAGGGCATCATCGCCAAGAATATTTCACCAACAACAAAGAAGGAGACATAATCACATGGGTATGGGCACTCACCTTGGCAACTGCCAAGCTTGGGGGAGGTGCCCCGGTATCGTATCACTATCACATCTCCTATCTTTACCGTTTTTCTTAGTTCGATCCTGTTAGTAGTATCTTGATCTAGTAGAATAAAGTTTATGGCATGATCTAGTTTTGAGTTTTGCTTTATGATCTCTCTATATAATCGAGTCTGTGAGCTACATAATAAAGATTAGTGTTGAGTCAAGGTCTTGATTGTTTTGACATGATCTTGAGTGAATAAAAGAAAAGAAGAAAAAGAATAAAAATAAACAAGAGTTCATATTGATCTTATTGAGAGTAATGACTTCACATAGAAAGAGTATGATGATTAAAAGTTGTTGGGAGTTGGCTGACATAGCTTTGGTCATCGTTGCAATTAATAGGAAGTAATAAGGAAAGAGAGGTTTCACATATAAATATATTATTATTGACATCTTTTATGATTGGGAGCACTCATTAAAATATGACATGCTAAAGAGTTGATGTTGGACAAGGAAGACAACGTAATGGGTTATGTTCTCTTATATCTGAGATAAAGTATATTGTCATGGATCGTCCAACATGTTGAGCTTGCCTTTCCCCCTCATGCTAGCCAAATTCTCGGCACCAAGTAGAGATACTACTTGTGCTTCCAAAACCCTCAAACCAGTTTTGCCATGAGAGTCCACCATATCTACCTATGGATTGAGTAAGATCCTTCAAGTAAGTTGTCATCGGTGCAAGAAAAAAAAATTCTCTCTAAATATGTATGATTTATTAGTGAGGGAGAAAATAAGCTTTATACGATCTTGTGATGTAGAAGTAATAAAAGCGACGGACTGCATAATAAAGGTCTATATCACAAGTGGCAATATAAAGTGACGTTCTTTCGCATTAAGACTTTGTGCATCCAACCCTTAAGCGCATGACAACCTCTGCTTCCCTCTGCGAAGGGCCTATCTTCTATTATTATCCTCTATCTTATGCAAGACTCATGGTGACCTTCACCTTTCCTTTTTACATTTTATCCTTTGGCAAGCACAGTATGTTGGAAAGATCCTGATTGATATATCTAATTGGATGTAGGGGGGCATGAGTGATTATTGTGGACATTACCCTTGAGGTACAAGGTTGGGAGGCGAAACTATAAGGCCCTATCTTTCTCTCTGTCTGATTAAAACTCCGTAACCACAAGTATCGCGTGAGTGTTAGCAATTATGAAAGACTAAATGATAGTTGAGTATGTGGACTTGATATTAAGCTCTGACATAGACTCTTTCTGATGTTATGATAAATTGCAATTGCCTCAATGACTGAGATTATAGTTTGTTGGTTCTCAATAAAGTTTATGATTCGTACTCCACATTGTGAATGGATTATTACTTGAACATAAGAAATCATATGACAATATCTATTTATGTTGCTGTTATGAGAATAATCATGATGCCTTCATGTACGTATTTTTTTATCGACACGTCTACCTCTAAACATGGGGACATATTTAACGTTATCGGCTTCTGCTTGAGGACAAGCGAGGTCTCAGCTTGGGGGAGTTGATATGTCCATTATGCATCATGCTTTTATATCAATATTTATTGCATTATGGGCTGTTATTACACGTTATGTTACAATACTTATGCCTATTCTCTCTTATTTTACAAGGTTTACATAAGGAGGGAGAATGCCGGCAGCTGGAATTCTGGGCTGGAAAAGGAGCAAAAATTAGAGACCTATTCTGCACAACTCCAAAAGTCCCTAAACTCCACGAAAGTCATTTTTGGAAAATATAAAAAATATTGAGCGGAAGAAGTTCACCAGAGGGGGACCCACCTGGCCACGAGGGTGGGGGGCGCGCCCTACCCCCCAGGGCGCGCCCCCCTGCCTCATGGCCCCCCTGTTGGCTCTCCGATGGCCATCTTCTGCTATATGAGGTCTTACGTCAAGGGAAAAATCAGAAGCAACCTTTCGGGACGAAACTCCACCGCCATGAGGCGGAACCTTGGCAGAACCAATTTAGGGCTCCGGCAGAGCTGTTCTATCGGGGACACTTCCCACTGGGAGGGGGAAATCATCGCCATCATAATCACCAACGCTCCTCTCATCGGGAGAGGGCAATCTCCATCAAAATCTTCACCAGCACCATCTCCTCTCAAAACCCTAGTTCATCTCTTGTATCTAATTCTTGTCTCCAAGTCCGGGATTGGTACTAGTAGGTTGCTAGTAGTGTTGATTACTCCTTGTAGTTGATGCTAGTTGGTTTATTTGGTGGAAGATCATATGTTCAGATCCTTTATGCATATTAATACCCCTCTGATTATGAGCATGAATATGCTTTCTGAGTAGTTACGTTTGTTCCTAAGGACATGGGAGAAGTCTTGCTATTAGTAGTCATGTGAATTTGGTATTCGTTCGATATTTTGATGAGATGTATGTTGTCTAGCCTCTAGCTGTGTTATGTGAACGTCGACTACATAACACTTCACCATTATTTGGGCCTAGAGGAAGGCATTGGGAAGTAATAAGTAGATGATGGGTTGCTAGAGTGACAGAAGCTTAAACCCTAGTTTATACGTTGCTTCGTAAGGGGCTGATTTGGATCCATATGTTTCATGCTATGGTTAGGTTTACCTTAATACTTTTGCTGTAGTTGCGGATGCTTGCAATAGATGTTAATCATAAGTGGGATGCTTGTTCAACTAAGAATAGCACCCAGGCACCGGTCCACCCACATATCAAATTATCAAAGTACCGAACGCGAATCATATGAACGTGATGAAAACTAGCTTGACGATATTCCCATGTGTCCTTGGGAGCGGTTTTCCTTATATAAGAGTTTCTCCAGGCTTGTCCTTTGCTACAAAAGGATTGGGCCACCTTGCTGCACTTTATTTACTTTTGTTACTTGTTGCTCGTTAAAAATTATCCTATCATAAAACTATCTGTTACCACTTATTTCAGTACTTGAGAATACCTTGCTGAAAACTGCTTATCATTTCCTTCTGCTCCTCGTTGGGTTCGACACTCTTACTTATCGAAAGGACTATGATAGATCCCCTATACTTGTGGGTCATAATTTCCCACCGACAAGTGTCCTCTCTTATCTCCGTGCTTGGTTTACCAACGCTACTGATATGCCTAAACATGGCTTAGATTAATCCAATCCATGTTCATTTCACCCACTGATATATAATAACTCTTCATGCTCACATCATGCATCATCATAATAACAAGTCCTACTAATCATCATCATACAACTTCCACTTGTTATTAATCACAAGTCATACGATCATCATCCTCATAGTCATCGAACCAACCCTACTTAATTGTTCTTAGCACATGATCATCAGTATTAGGTAGGACCTAAATACCCTCTTTAAGGTAAAATCGTAAAATAAATTAGTATTCAAATTAGCATGCATTCAATAAGCAAAACTACATCATCTTTTGCGTCCGTACATCGTCATATATTATCACTAATACACCTCGAATAGTATCATACATATAGCATCGCTAATACAACTAGAACCGTAGCGCCCGACGGGTATCGGCGCGAGCGGTGGACACCCAAAGAGAAGGAACCATCACAGGATCATAGCTGCAGTGAGAGCCCTGAAGAACCTGCCAGGTATTGTTGAACCTGCCCTCCAACGCAACCATGTAGCGACAGACGTGGTCGTCCTCCTCGCTGACACGTGGACGTACCACCTCCGCGGTGTTCGAAAACTTCGGCACCGTCACTGGCCCAGGCGACCGCCACCAAACAAGGTTTGGGTCAACGACGGGCTGGCTCCTCACCAAGCTACGCCCCCTGGAAGATAGCACCTCCCAATACCAGCCTGGCGGAGCCCAGTTCCGGACATGGCCCCTCTGATCAAGCAGGTCTCCTCCGCCGAGTCGACGACGAGGATGCGAGATAGGCATCGTCGACGTCGATGCGGGAATAATTGCTTTAACTAAAAAATAAACTAGTTCTATTAATTTTCTTACTAAAAATAAACTACTTCTATAGTAAAATAAAGTAGTTTTATTAAATCAACTAGTCCAACTAAGCACTTACTATAAATAAAATAAAGTACTACTTACTAAAAATAAACTAGTTTAACTAGTTCTATTATTTTTCTAACTAATTATATTAAACACTTAGTAAAAAATATCTAATTCAACCAATCCAAAATGCACACTAACCTAACATCTAATGCACTAACCTAAATCAGAGAATGTTCAAATAAAGTAGTATTGCTTGTTTTTAAAAGAAATGTTCAAATAGAAAATTTAGTAAAACTAATGCATTCTTCATATAGAAAATTATCACTCTGCAATTTAATAATTTAGTACTGTGACTATACATAATAATTTGTACAAATTACTAGTATATATACATGAAAAAATACACACACACACACACACACACACACACACACACACACACACACACACATATATATATATATATATATATATATATATATATATATATATATATATATATATATATATATATATATATGAAAAATGAAAAAAAGAGAGCCGGGCAGCGGCGGCTCACAGCGGGGCCGGCTAGCGAGGCGACGGCGGGGCGGCTAGGGCGTCGGCGGGCGGCGAGGCGTCGTGGGTGGGCGACGACGACACGCGGCGACGACGAGGCGACGGTGTGTGGGGCAGGGGCACGGGCGACAACAACGGCGCTGGGCGGCGGACGGCGTCGACGTGGGCTCGAGGCGGGCGACGGCGTCCGGCAGCTGGCGGCGTCGAGGAGGTACGCGCGCGTCGTCGGGGGCAAACTGCAAGATGAAAACCAAATTTTTCACAAGTGTTCCTTATATACATGAAGCTTTAGTCCCGGTTCTTGGCACGAACCGGGACGAATGTACCCTTTTGGTCCCGGTTCGTAACAGCAACCGGGACCAAAGGCCTCTTTTCAGCAGCCCAAAGGGCGGGAAACAGAGACCTTTGGTCCCGGTTGGTGGCACCAACCGGCACCACCAAAATTTTCACAAGTGTTCCTTATATACATGAAGTTTTAGTCCCGGTTCTTGGCACGAACCGGGACGAATGTACCCCTTTGGTCCCGGTTCGTAACACCAACCGGGACCAAAGGCCTCTTTTCAACAGCCCAAAGGGCGGGAAACAGAGACCTTTGGTCCCGGTTGGTGGCACCTACCGGGAATAAAGGGCGCATTGGTCCCGGTTGGTGCCACGAACCGGAACCAAAGGGGGGCATTTGTCCCGGTTCATGGCACCAACCGGGACCAATGTCCTTGCACAGCGGCGTGGTGGGAGTTTAGTCTCACCTCGCTGGTTGAGAGAGTGTCGCACATGTTTATAAGGCGCCGTGCCTGAGCCTTCGACCTCCTCTCCAATGCAGGCTTACGGGCCTAACCATTCTCACTAGTAGAAAAATGGTCAAATGTGAAGCACAATAGTGCCGGTTTGAATTTCAGCCGGCACTAATGTGTACACTAGTGCCGGTTCGTGGCGGCGATCAATAGCACCGGTTCGTGGCGAACCTTTAGTACCGGTTCATGCCACGAACCGGTACTAAAGAGGCTGTGTCAGCCTGCGGTCAGGCTATGGCCCCACCATCACCATTTAGTGCCGGTTCGCACCACGAACCGGTACTAATGAGGTTATGGCAAGCTGTTTTAGTCCCACCTCGCTCCCCTAACAAGCCTTTTACCACCTTAAATATGTTATTTCTCAAACTATCACAAGCACTTGGTCTTCATTGAACTCTATGTGTAGAATTTAGGGCGCAATATGAGTCTTCATCGGTTTATAAATCGTTGATGACTCATATTGACAATTCAGATTGTACACACAAAGATCATTGATGATCAAAGTATTTTTGATGTTATAAGATCATATTGACATTTAGATGTAAAGAAATATAAGATCATGATCTAAATGCTCTTATATTTTTATGCTCAAGATGCACCATTCAAAGCGACGCCATCAACTTTCAACCGCTTATGCCTTCATTTGCTATTTTCATGCATTTAATGATTTGTTTTGAGAACTAAATGACCTGGAAATTGAAAAGCACTACAAATGAACTCTGAAAAAGTTGAAACTTGGCATGGTATCATCATTTCACCCACATATCATGTTCAAAAAAGTAGAGAGGGTTACGGCAAAAACTGGATGCACTTCGTTTACAAACTGGACAATCTCTTTCAAAGTATTCGGGTTTATGATGAAATTAAACTCATCTGTTACAAAAGCATTTCATTTTTTAAACTTATTACAACTCCAGACTTTTTGTGCATTCAGTATGCACCATTCAACTGCTAGGCGGGAGGAGCTCTTAAGTACCGGTTCCAACTGCTAGGCGGGAGGAGCTGTTTAGTACCAGTTCGTGGCGAACCTTTAGCACCGGTTCGTGCCACGAACTGGTACTAATGAGGTTGTGTCAGGTAAGGCTGGGGCCCCACGAGCACCTTTAGTACCGGTTCATGGATGAACCAGTACTACAGTTTCTTAGTAAGCTGTTTTTAGTCCCACTCTCAAGAGAGAGGCACTAGGAGCGGTTTATAAGCCCTGAGTGCAGAGACGATGAAGAAGAGGCTCAATGCTCACGTTGCTTAGCTTCAAGCCTTCAGGAATATGGTAGACTGCACGGAGCTATGCGCAGTGCAGTTTACACTATTCCGAAAGGCTTGAAGCAAATTAACGAGCATTGCACCTCTTTTTTATTTTTAATAACTTATTACAACTCCGGACTTCTTCTGTTATGGCAAAAACTAATTGCACGTCGGCATTTTTTTAAACTTTGGTTATAACTCCAGACTTTGACCATCAAGTTTTGCAGAAAAGAAAAAATAGCAGAAAAGAAAAAATAGCAGAAAAAAACTATAGCTGAAAAGAAAAAAACTATATAAAATGACCGTGAAATTGAAAATCACTACAAAATGTTGAATTTTGGCAAACTAGATGAAAAACTACTCACAAATAAATAGAAGAAAATAAATATAACAGAAAAGAAAAAACTATACAAAAAACTACGCAGAAATAAATAGAAGAAAATAAAGCAGAAAAGAAAAAAACTATAAAATATTGGGGCGCTGCCCTGTGGGCCTGCTAGGCCACGGGCGTGCAATTACAGGCCTTAAAGGCCCAGCAGACTCACAGGGCAGCGCGAAGAATTTAGGCCCCAAGCCTGCTATATAGAGGACTTCAAAGAGGTAGCCGCGGCTGGGTTTATAAACCAGTGCGGCTGCCCTTCGCCCGGCGAGGTGGGACTAAACTTTGGGGTGGTAGCGAGGAGGTTTTAGTACGGTTGGTGGCTCCAACCGGTACTAGTAGTAGTATTTTTAGTACGGTTGGAGCCACCAACCGGTACTAAAGGCCTGCTCTTCCGCCTCTTGGCCTGGTTAAAGTTGGTTTTTAGTACCGTTGGTGGCTCCAACCGTACTAAAGGCCCATCCTATATATATAGCACTTACGAATTCAGTTACATCTCCCCACGTCTCCAACCTCTCGCGACATCGCTGCGCGCGCCGATCTCGTCGCCGCCCGTCGCGCCTCGTCGTCCGTCATCGTCGTCGCTGTCCCCGCCGCCTTCGTCGTCGTTGCTGTCTCGCGCCGCTGTCCCGAACGCCGCCACGGTCCATCGTCGCCGCCATGTCCCAGACGTCTCTCGCGCCCGCCCGTCGCTGGCGCCAGACAGACAAGATGGGGCGGCGGCGTCATATATACACACACACACACATATACACACATATATATACACGTACACATACACACACTACACACATACACACACACACATTTTTTACTTATTTTCTGTTTTCTGTTTTCTGTTTTTTAGAAAATTTAATTAGATATTAATTAGCTAGGTATGTGAGATTTGAACTAGTTGAATAATTAATATAACTAGTTTATTTTTAGTAAGAAAATTGTCGAACTAGTTTATTTAGGTATATGAGATTTGAACTAGTTGAATAATTAATATAACTAGTTTATTTTAGTAAGAAAATTGTTTAACTAGTTTATTTAGGTATTTGAGATTTGAACTAGTTGAATAATTAATATAACTAGTTTATTTTTAGTAAGAAAATTTTCGAACTAGCTAGTTTATTTAGGTATATGAGATTTGAACTAGTTGAATAATTAATAGAACTAGTTTATTTTTAGTAAGAAAATTGTCGAACTAGTTTATTTAGGTATTTGAGATTTGAACTAGTTGAATAATTAATAGTAATGTCAATTGTTAGAGATGAATATAGTTAGATATATATTTGAATTGGCTAGATATTAATTAATGTTAGATAGTAATAAGTGTTTAATGTTTCACTATATGAACATATAGGAAATGTCATCTGACGACGAAAAAGATTTCATTATGTGCGAACACTGTGAAGACCAGCGCGGCCTGTGCGATAGAAATTTCCTTGTTGATGGTAGGCGCTTCAGCATCAAGCTGAATGAGACATTCGAAGTGGATACAGTAAGTCACAACGGCAATTATTATTTGAATGCAAAACATATGCTTCAATTGCTTCAACTTATAATTTTAAAGCATGACTTATGCTTCATTTGCTTCAACTTATAATTTTAATTTTTCACTATTCTACTAGCGCATCCCCTGCCATGCAAGAATTTTTGTCTTGGATAAGATAGGTTTTAGTGCTATAGATGATATGGAGGTAAAGAGAGTTTACTTGAAGACGGAGCATGGGTATACTTTCAACGTCAAATTATATAATGGAGACACATACACCCATTTTGAATGCAAAACTTGGCAAGCACTATGCAAGGCTTATGCATTTGAGCCTGATATGGTTATCACCTTTGATATTCGTCCGGAAGATGATATTGAAGGTAATATAGACATCTGGGTTGATGTGCAAACGCCTTCAGTTCTACCATTATGTGAGTTTTTCTCAACCATGCATGCATATGTTTCTGTCTTTGATACAGTTCATTCAAAAATAGTTGACAACTAATTTGTATTGTCAGCTTATTTCGGTTCAAGCAAACATGTCCGGCGCTTGGTAGACATGACCTACTACTGCCCCTGGGCTCAACTAAACTGCGAGGAGATAAGTCATTAGGTTTCATGGCTTGAGGATCTTAATACTGTCAAGACAATTTTTTTTCCAGAACTTAGAAATGTTAGTACTCAAAAGTGCGACCAATGGTGATCGTATTGAACTACGGTCACATCTATAATCGAAAGATGGTAAGATTTTAACTATTTGTCCTTAATTAGTGCATCTTTGCATACATTATTTTTGAAGCTAAACTTTCATTGCTTAGTATATTAATTACTATACGATGTTCTTTCATCAACAGGGACTTCCGATGACAGTTGTGCCTTAGTGGATCGAGACAAAAGGTCGCATGTCAATGGTTAGCTTACGACCAAGATTTCCTACATTACACATGAGTGCATTCAGGATTTCTTAAAGCGAATAATGCTTAATAGTGAAAGATTGGAGCAAAATTGTAAACGATCGCAGAGAAGTACTAGGGGGCAGCAAGGAGAAGCGCAACCCAAGATTAGGAGACAGATTCATCTGCTGTTGGGGAACGTTGCAGAAAATTAAAAATTTTCCTACGGTTTCACCAAGATCCATCTATGAGTTCTACTAAGCAACGAGTCAAGGGAGAGAGTTTGCATCTACATACCACTTGTAGATCGAGTGCGGAAGCTTTCGAGGGGATGGTGATGATGGAGTCGTACTCGGACCACCATTGACCAAGTGCTGAACGGACAGCACCTCCGCGTTCAACACACGTACGGTATGGGCAACGTCTCCTCCATCTTGATGCAGCAAGGAGGAAGGAGAGGTTGAGGAAGATGGCTCCAACAGCAGCACGACGGCGTGATGATGATGGAGTGACAGTTCCCGGCGGGGCCGCCAAGCGCACGCGGAGGAGGAGAGGTGTTGGGAGGGAGGGCTGCGCCTTCAAGTTGTGTATGCAGCCCTCCCTCACCCCTCTATTTATAGGGGAAGGGAGGAGGGCGGCCCCTCTAGATGCATCTAGAGGGGGGGCGGCCAAGGGAGGGGGCTTGCCCCCAAGCAAGGGGTGCCCCCTTAGGGTTCCCCTCAACCCTAGGCGCATGGGCCCAAGGGAGGGGTGCGCCCAGCCCACAAGGGGCTGGCTGCCTCCCATGCAGCCCAGTGGCCCCGGGAGGGGTGGCCCCTCCCGTGGTCCTCCGAACCTTTCGGTGGCCCTCCATAATACCGATATGACCCAAACTTTTCCGGGCCCGCTTGACAACTTCCCATATATAAATCTTTACCTCCGGACCCTTCCGAACTCCTCGTGACGTCCGGGATCTCATCCGGACTCAACAACATAAGGTAATCACATACTAGTCTTCCTAATAACCCTAGCGCCACCGAACCTTAGTGTGTAGACCCTACGGGTTCGGGAGACATGCGCACATGACCGAGACGCCTCCGGTCAATAACCAACAGCGGATCTGGATACCCATGTTGGCTCCTACATGCTCCTCGATGATGTCATCGGATGAACCACGATGTCGAGGGTTCAAGCAACCCAGATACTATTCCCTTTGTCGACGGTATGTTACTTGCCCGAGACTCGATCGTCGGTATCCCAATACCTCGTTCAGTCTCGTTACCGGCAAGTCACTTTACTCGTACCGTAATGCATGATCCCTTGACCAGACACTTGGTTACTTTGAGCTCATTATGATGATGCACTACCGAGTGGGCCCAGTGATACCTCTCCGTCATACGGAGTGACAAATCCCTGTCTCGATCCGTGTCAACCCAACAGACACTTTCAGAGGTACCTGTAGTGCAACTTTATAGTCACCCAGTTACGTTGTGATGTTTGGTACACCCAAAGCACTCCTACGGTATCCGGGAGTTACACGATCTCACGGTCTAAGGAAGAGATACTTGACATTGGAAAAGCTCTAGCAAAACGAACTACACGATCTTTGTGCTATGCTTAGGATTGGGTCTTGTCCATCACGTCATTCTCCTAATGACGTGATCCCGTTGTCAATGACATCGATGTCCATAGTCAGAAACCATGACTATCCGTCGACCAACGAGCTAGTCAACTAGAGGCTCACTAGGGACGATTGTGGTCTATGTATTCACACGTGTATCACGATTTCCGGATGATACGCTTATAGCATGAATAAAAGACAATTATCATGAACAAGGAAATATAATAATAATGCTTTTATTATTGCCTCTAGGGCATATTTCCAACAGTCTCCCACTTGCACTAGAGTCAATAATCTAGTTACATTGTGATGAATCGAACACCCATAGAGTTCGGTGTTGATCATGTTTTGCCCATGAAGAGGTTTAGTCAACGGATCTGCGACATTCAGATCCGTATGCACTTTACAAATTTCTATGTCTCCATCCTGAACATTTTCACGGATGGAGTTGAAGCGACGCTTGATGTGCCTGGTCTTCTTGTGAAACCTGGGCTCCTTGGCAAGTGCAATAGCTCCAGTGTTGTCACGAAGAGTTTGATCGGCCCCGACGCATTGGGTATGACTCCTAGGTCGGTGATGAACTCCTTCACCCAAATTGCTTCATGCGCTGCCTCCAAGGCTGCCATGTACTCCGCTTCACATGTAGATCCCGCCACGACGCGCTCGCTTGCAGCCGCACCAGCCATCGCTCCACCATTCAACATATACACGTATCCGGTTTGTGACTTAGAGTCATCCAGATCTGTGTCGAAGCTAGCGCCGACGTAACCCTTCTGACGAGCTCTTCGTCACCTCCATAAACAAGAAACATGTCCTTTGTCCTTTTCGGTACTTCAGGATATTCTTGACCGCTGTCCAGTGTTCCTTGCGGGATTACTTTGGTACCTTCCTACCAAACTTACGGCAAGGTTTACATCAGGTCTGGTACACAGCATGGCATACATAATAGATCCTATGGCTGAAGCATAGGGGATGACACTCATCTCTTCTTTATCTTTTGCCGTGGTCGGGCATTGAGCTGAGCTCAATCTCACACCTTGCAACAGGCAAGAACCCTTCTTGGACTGATCCATTTTGAACTTCTTCAAAATCTTATCAAGGTATGTGCTTTGTGAAAGACCTATGAGGCGTCTCGATCTATCTCTATAGATCTTGATGCCTAATATATAAGCAGCTTCTCCAAGGTCCTTCATTTAAAAACACTTATTCAAGTAGGCCTTAATGCTGTCCAAGAATTCTATATCATTTCCCATCAAAAGTATGTCATCTACATATAATATGAGAAATGCTACAGAGCTCCCACTCACTTTCCTGTAAACGCAGGCTTCTCCATAAGTCTGCATAAACCCAAACGCTTTGATCATCTCATCAAAGCGAATGTTCCAACTCCGAGATGCTTGCACCAGCCCATAAATGGATCGCTGGAGCTTGCATACTTTGTTAGCGTTCTTAGGATCGACAAAACCTTCCGGCTGCATCATATACAACTCTTCCTTAAGATAACCGTTAAGGAACGCTGTTTTGACGTCCATCTGCCATACCTCATAATCATAGTATGCGGCAATTGCTAACATGATTCAGACGGACTTAAGCTTCGCTACGGGGGAGAAAGTCTCATCGTAGTCAATCCCTTGAACTTGCCGATAACCCTTAGCGACAAGTCGAGCTTTATAGATGGTGACATTACCATCCACGTCCGTCTTCTTCTTAAAGATCCATTTGTTTTCTATCGCTCGCCGATCATCGGGCAAGTCAGTCAAAGTCCACACTTTGTTTTCATACATGGATTCTATCTCGGACTTCATGGCTTCTAGCCATTTGTTGGAATCTGGGCCCGCCATCGCTTCTTCATAGTTCAAGGTTCACCGTTGTCTAACAACATGATTTCCGGACAGGGTTGCCGTACCACTCGGTGCGGAACGTGTCCTTGTAGACCTCTGAAGTTCAGTAGTAACTTGATCCAAGTACCTTGATCATCATCATTATTTTCCTCTTCGTTGGTGTAGGCATCACAGAACATTTTCTGAGCTGCACCACCATCCCGCTCAAGAGGTAGTACTTCATCGAGTTCTACTTTCCTCCCACTTACTTCTTTCGAGAGAAACTCTTTTTCCGAAAGGATCCGTTCTTGGCAACAAAGATCTTGCCCTCGGATCTTAAGTAGAAGGTATACCCTATGGTTTCCTTAGGGTATCCTATGAAGACGCATTTTCCGACTTGGGTTCGAGCTTTTCAGGTTGAAGTTTCTTGACATAAGCATCGCATCCCCAAACTTTTAGAAACGATAGCTTAGGTTTCTTCCCAAACCATAATTCATACGGTGTCGTCTCAACAGACTTAGACGGTGTCCTATTTAAAGTGAATGTAGCTGTCTCTAGAGCGATCCCCAAATGATAGCGGTAAATCGGTAAGAGACATCATAGATCGCACCATATCCAATAGAGTGCGATTCGACGCTCGGACACACCGTTCGCTTGAGGTGTTCCAGCGGCGTGAGTTGTGAAACGATTCCACATTTTCTTAAGTGTGTACCAAATTCGTGACTTAAATATTCTCCTCCACGATCCGATCGTAAGAATTTTATCTTTCGTCACGTTGATTCTCTACTTCATTCTGAAATTCCTTGAACCTTTCAAAGGTCTCAGACTTGTGTTTCATCAAGTAGACATACCCATATCTACTCAAGTCATCCGTGAGAGTGAGAACATAACGATATCCTCCATGAGCCTCAACGCTCATTGGACCGCACACATCGGTATGTATGATTTCCAACAAGTTGGTTGCTCGCCCATTGTTCCGGAGAACGGAGTCTTGGTCATCTTGCCCATGAGGCATGGTTCGCATGTGTCAAATGATTCATAATCAAGAGACTCCAAAAGTCCATCAGCATGGAGCTTCTTCATGCGCTTGACACCAATGTGACCAAGGCGGCAAGTGCCACAAGTATGTGGGACTATCGTTATCAACTTTACATCTTTTGGTATTCACGCTATGAATATGTGTAACACTACGCTCGAGATTCATTAAGAATAAACCATTGACCATCGGAGCATGACCATAATACACATCTCTCATATAAATAGAACAACCATTATTCTCGGATTTAAATGAGTAGCCATCTCGCATTAAACGAGATCCAGATACAATATTCATGCTCAAACTTGGCACCAAATAACAATTATTAAGGTTCAAAACTAATCCGTAGGTAAATGTAGAGGTAGCGTGTCGACGGCGATCACATCGACTGAACCATTCCCGACGCCGCATCGTCACCTCGCCCTTCGCCGATCTCCGCTTATTCCGCAGCTCCTGCTGTGAGTTACAAATATGAGCAACGACACGGTATCAAATACCCAGGAGTTATTACGAGTCTTGGTAAGGTACACATCAATTACATGTATATCAAATATACCTTTGGTGTTGCCGGCCTTCTTATCCGCTAAGTATTTGGGGCAGTTCCGCTTCCAGTGACCCTTCCCCTTGCAATAAAAGCACTCAGTCTCAGGCTTGGGTCCATTCTTTGACTTCTTCCCGCAACTTGCTTGCGGCGCGGCAACCTCCTTGTCGTCCTTCTTGAAGTTCTTCTTTCCCTTGCCCTTCTTGAACTTAGTGGTCTTATTGACCATCAACACTTGATGTTCTTTCTTGATTTCAACCTCTGCTGACTTCAGCATAGAGAATACTTCAGGAATGGTATTTACCATCCCCTGCATATTGTAGTTCATCACAAAGCTCTTGTAGCTTGGTGGGAGCGACTGAAGGATTCTGTCAATGACCGCCTCATCAGGGAGGTTAATATTCAGATGGGTCATACGGTTGTGCAACCCAGACATCTTGAGTATGTGCTCACTGACAGAACTATTTTCCTCCATCTTACAACTATAGAACTTGTCGGAGATGTCATATCTCTCGACCCGGCGTGAGCTTGAAAACCAGTTTCAGCTCTTGAACATCTCATATGCTCCGTGATGCTCAAAACGCTTTTGGAGCCCCGGTTCTAAGCTGTAAAGCATGCCGCACCGAACGAGGGAGTAATCATCAAGACGAGACTGCCAAGCATTCATAATGTCTTGGTTTTCTCGGGACGGAGCGTCACCTAGCGGTCCTTCTAGGACATATTGTTTCTGGCAGCTATGAGGATGATCGTCAAGTTCGGACCCAGTCCAGATAGTTGCTGCCGTCATCTTTCAGCTTGGTTTTCTAGGAACGCGTTGAAGTTCAAGTTGACATGAGCGTTGGCCATTTGATCTACAAGACATATTATGCAAAAGTTTTAGACTAAGTTCATGATAATTAAGTTCATATAATCAAATTATTTAAATGAACTCCCACTCAGATTAGACATCCTCTAGTCATCTAAGTGTTACACGATCCGAGTCGACTAGGCCGTGTCCGATCATCACGTGAGACGGACTAGTCATCGTCGGTGAACATTCTCATGTTGATCGATCTTCCATACGACTCGTGTTCGACCTTTCGGTCTCCGTGTTCCGAGGCCATGTCTGTACATCCTAGGCTCGTCAAGTTAACCCTAAGTGTTTTGCGTGTGTAAATCTGTCTTACACCGTTGTATGTGAACGTAAGAATCCATCACACCCGATCATCACGTGGTGCTTAGAAGCGATTTAACTTTAGCAACGGTGCACAGTTAGGGAGAACACTTCTTGAAATTGTTGTAAGGATCATCTTATTTACTACCGTCGTTCTAAGTAAACAAGATGTATAAACATAATAAACATCACATGCAATTATATAGTAGTGACATGATATGGCCAATATCATAAAAATCCATTGATCTCCATCTTCGGGCTCCATGATCATCTTGTCACCGCATGACACCATGATCTCCATCATCATGATCTCCATCATCGTGTCTTCATGAAGTTGTCACGCTAACGACTACTTCTACTTCTATGGCTAAACGCGTTTAGCAATAAAGTAAAGTAAGTTACATGGCGCTCTTCAATGACACGCAGGTCATACAAAAATAAAGACAACTCCTATGGCTCCTGCCGGTTGTTATACTCATCGACATGCAAGTCGTGATTCCTATTACAAGAACATGATCTCATACATCACAATATGTCATACATCATTCATCACAACTTGGCCATATCACATCACATGTCAATTGCTGCAAAAACAAGTTAGACGTCCTCTAATTGTTGTTGCATCTTTTACGTGGCTGCAATTGGGTTCTAGCAAGAACGTTTTCTTACCTACGAATAACCACAACGTGATCTTGTCAACTTCTATTTACCCTTCATAAGGACCCTTTTCATCGAATCCGCTCCAACTAAAGTGGAGAGACAGACACCCGCCAGCCACCTTATGCAACTAGTGCATGTTAGTCGGTGGAACCGGTCTCACGAAGCGCACGTAAGGTTGGTCCGGGCCGCTTCATCCCACAATACCGCGGAAGCAAGATAAGACTAGTAGCGGCAAGCAAGTTGACAAGATCTACGCCCACAACTAAATTGTGTTCTACTCGTGCAATAGAGAACTACGCATAGACCTAGCTCATGATGCCACTGTTGGGGAACGTTGCAGAAAATTAAAATTTTTCCTACGGTTTCACCAAGATCCATCTATGAGTTCTACTAAGCAACGAGTCAAGGGAGAGAGTTTGCATCTACATACCACTTTTAGATCGAGTGCGGAAGCTTTCGAGGGGATGGTGATGATGGAGTCGTACTCGGACCACCGATGACCAAGTGCTGAACGGACAGCACCTCCGCGTTCAACACACACGACAGTGACGGGCAACGTCTCCTCCATCTTGATCCAGCAAGGAGGAAGGAGAGGTTGAGGAAGATGGCTCCAACAGCAGCACGACGGCGTGATGATGATGGAGTGACAGTTCCCGGCAGGGTTTCGCCAAGCGCACGCGGAGGAGGAGAGGTGTTGGGAGGGAGGGCTGCGCCTTCAAGTTGTGTATGCAGCCCTCCCTCACCCCTCTATTTATAGGGAAGGGAGGAGGGGCGGCCCCTCTAGATGCATCTAGAGGGGGGGCAGGGAGGGGCTTGCCCCCCAGCAAGGGGGCCCCTTAGGGTTCCCTCAACCCTAGGCGCATGGGCCCAAGGGAGGTGCGCCCAGCCCACAAGGGGCTGGCTGCCTCCCACGCAGCCCAAGTGGCCCCGGAGAGGTGGCCCCTCCCGTGGTCCTTCGAACCTTTCCGTGGCCCTCCATAATACCGATATGACCAAACTTTTCCGGGCCCGCTTGACAACTTCCCATATATAAATCTTTACCTCCGAACCCTTCCGAACTCCTCGTGACGTCCGGGATCTCATCCGGACTCCAAACAACATTCGTAATCACATACTAGTCTTCCTAATAACCCTAGCGCCACCGAACCTTAGTGTGTAGACCCTACGGGTTCGGGAGACATGCGACATGACCGAGACGCTCTCCGTCAATAACCAACAGCGGATCTGGATACCCATGTTGGCTCCTACATGCTCCTCGATGATGTCATTGGATGAACCACGATGTCGAGGGTTCAAGCAACCCCAGATACTATTCCCTTTGTCGACGGTATGTTACTTGCCCGAGACTCGATCGTCGGTATCCCAATACCTCGCTCAGTCTCGCCACCGCAAGTCACTTTACTCGCATCGTAATGCATGATCCCGTGACCAGACACTTGGTCACTTTGAGCTCATTATGATGATGCACTACCGAGTGGGCCCAGTGATACCTCTCCGTCACACGGAGTGACAAATCCTCGTCTCGATCCGTGTCAACCCGCAGACACTTTCGGAGGTACCGTAGTGCACCTTTATAGTCACCCGATTCGTTGTGATGTTTGGTACACCCAAAGCACTCCTACGGTATCCGGAGTTACACGATCTCACGGTCTAAGGAAGAGATACTTGACATTGGAAAAGCTCTAGCAAAACGAACTACACGATCTTTGTGCTATGCTTAGGATTGGGTCTTGTCCATCACGTCATTCTCCTAATGACGTGATCCCATTGTCAATGACATCGATGTCCATAGTCGAAACCATGACTATCGTCGACCAACGAGCTAGTCAACTAGAGGCTCACTAGGGACGATTGTGGTCTATGTATTCACACGTGTATCACGATTTCCGGATGATACAGTTATAGCATGAATAAAAGACAATTATCATGAACAAGGAAATATAATAATAATGCTTTTATTATTGCCTCTAGGGCATATTTCCAACATCTGCATGCTCCAGTATGATGAAGATGGAGAGCTATACATGTTCTATGCTATTCTACCTGAGAGGGAGCAACAGGAGTAGCTAGTTCATGATCTTAATTAATTAGTACTTGTCCTCTCTCATGCATGTCCGTATTGTCCTGAACTTGATGTTGGTGATGATTATGTTGAACTCGATGATATCTTTGCTTCTGTTACAAAGTGAACTCGATGATTATGTTGGTGATTAGATAGCTAGCGGTAATGACTATGATGATTAAATAGTAGTGGTAACTATAATGATGACTATGATGATTTTTAGCTAGCTAAAGTTTATTTATTTATTAATATGCGATGATGATGATGATGATGATGATGACCACTACAACTCACTATAACGTAAAACAATCCTAAATTAAATTGATAACACAAATTTAATTGAAAAATAAAAAATAAAACAAAAACCCACAAACATTTAGTACCGGTTGGTGTTACCAACCGGTACTAAAGGGCCTCGCCCCGGAGCTGCCTCGTGCCACGTGGTTGGTTTTAGCACCGGTTCAGGCTGAACCGGTACTAAAGGGGGCCTTTAGTGACCACACTTTAGTGCGGTTGTGGAACCGGCACTAAAAACTTTACGAACAGTGCTATTGCCGGTTACGCACTAGTGTCTCAGATCTGCTCAGGCTGTCATTGGGCCTTCAAGGGCTGAATTCGCCCAACAGGCTGGTTGGGTTTCTAGTCGTATTCAGGCCGTGGTGGCCCAATAGGCGACATTTTTTTAAATTTTTTTAGTATTTTTGTTTTGTTTTTTCATTATCTATTTTATTTTGTTTTTTCTTTATTTTTAATTCTTTTTTCTTTTAGGTCGAACAATTATAAACTTTCTGCTAGTGCCATTAGTTTTCAAATTTGAATAGTTTAAATTTGAATTCTTTGAAATTTGTGTGAATCACTAGTTTGTGATTAACTTTACTATAAAAATAGTTTTTGGAGTGATTCTTTTCCTGCTATTTTTACTGTGTTTTATTATTATATTCAAAAACAGTTTTTGTTATTTTAGTTTCTAACAAAAAATCTTTATGACAATTCATTTTACTATTAAAGTTTCTACCAAAAAAGATCTTTATGAAAATTCTTTTTGCTTATGATGTTTTGAACAGAAAATACTTTGATAATTTTAGTTGCATAAATTTTATATAATTTTAGTTTCAATAATACTAGAGGTTTATAAAAGCTTTTTAGTTGATTCCTTTTGCTATTAGAGTTTCATTAAAGTTTTCTAGTTCATTCTTTTTTCTATTAGAGTTTCATTACAGTTTTCTAGTTCATTGTTTTAGTTTATTATTTTTCTATTAAAGTTTCATAAAATTTTCCCAAATCATTTTTTTATATTAGTTCATTTTTCGAAATATCAGGGTTTCGGACGAAAACTCATCTGTTACAAAGAGATTTTATTTTTTTGAACTTATTTGAACTCCAGACTCTTTTTGTGTTCAAAATGCACCATTCAAAGCCACATCAGCAATTTTCAACCCTTTCTGACTTCATTTGTTATTTTCCATGCATTCATTGACATTTTTGAGCTAAATGACCCTAAAATTGAAAAGCACTACAAATGAACTCTGAAAAGGTTGAAAGTTGGAACGGTATCATCATTTCACCCACATAGCATGTGCTAAAAAGTTGAG